>OX382240.1:0-2425859 GCA_947507525.1 Apamea epomidion | reverse complement strand
CCGGTATTGGGTACAGGGTCCAAGCTACTGGTGGTCAGGGCTCCAGAGAGAGGAACCTCTTGACAATGCGAGCCGTGTCCAGGAGTACCGCTTTCTAAATCAAGCCCTTGATCCAGTTGCCCAACGAGAGCCTCCTCAGGTGTTGGTCGAGGCTGTTGGCTATTAAGCTATTGGCTGTTACGACTATCGGCACAATGGTCGCTGTGTCCACATTATTATTATTATTTATATAAAATTCTCATTTACTATAATTTCGACCATGACGGTCAATCTTCAAATTACAATATAACATCACGGCATGTTTTCCCGAAGAATTGGGCAGTGGTGTATCTACAGGGTGGCAGGGACATCGACGCGCAAACTGAAACCATGAATTTAGTACATGGTTGTGAAACTCCCTGGGATTAAACGTCGGTTATTAAACATCGTTGATTGCGCGTCGATGTCCCTTCTACCCTGTCTAGCGAAAGTGAGCACTAAGAAAGGATTTAAGGGGGTTAAAGGGGTCAAACAGGGGATGAAAGTTTGTATGGAAGTTGGTCATTTTTGCTGATGAGAAGCACCCTCGGGCACACGCCTCGTCATAAAGAAATCTATTTGTTTTGTCAATTTATAAAAACAGTGCGAATAGGACGTGTGTTGCTAGTAAATAAATAAATGAAAGAACTTACCAACTATAATAACGACGCTGTTCTCTCTGATGACTTGGAGCAGTTCCTCTCTGACTGCGAACACCGGCAGAAACCGTCTCTGTTCAGATATTGTCAACTTCTTCACGAAGTCTGACTTCGATTCGACTTCCTGTGGCTCTGCGAAGGAAGTAATCTGAATATGAATTTATATGATATACATAATAAAGAATATTTTATAGAAAAGGAACGGAGTGGGTTAGTGTTTTTTTTTGTTTGGTTTTGTGTTATTTTTTCTATTCTTGTAAAGTAAATGAAAGCAGTTCGAGGCATGTGTGTGCAGTGTCGACCCCATCATAACTAAATATCAACATACCACTTGTGTAAATTAAGTTGATTTCAGGATGAAAGTAAGTAATTTTAAAATTGTCTGAGAAATATGGAGGTCGTAGCGAAAACTGAACTTTATGCATATGCAATCAATCTGCCTGTCTTCTCCCAACTATGTTGGTGTCGGCTTCCAGTCTAACTGGATGCAACTGAATGAATACCAGTATTCTACATGGAGCAACTGCCTCTCTGACCTCCATTACTCAGTTGCTGGGTAACACGATGCCCCTGGGTAACACTGGTTGTCAGACTTTTGGGCTTCTGACTACCCCTAACGACTGTCAAAGATCTACGAATGACAGCCGGACCGAGCTTGGCACGAGTTAACGTTCGAGCGACCCGTGCAGCTGGTATTACAGCCCCATTCAAACTGTATGTCGGCTCGGAACACTCGGCGAGTCGCTGCGCAGTAACACATTCACGTGTCCGCGGGGGGGGGGGGGGGGGGGGGGGGTTCTGCCCAACCGCCCCACAGTTTGAAGCAAGATTTTTGTAAATAAAATTTTGGAAATAATAACATATATTATATACAAAAAAAAAAAAATTTAATGCTTACACATAAGTGTTTATGTGTAAGCATTTAAAGTTCTTTTTCCGATATCAAGTATAAATTGGAAGCTTAATTAATTGTGAACTCAGTTTACTTACGATTATCCATATGTTCAGCGTATTTGTAAGCGTCTTTAGTGGGGCCGTCTTCCATTTCTTCTTCCTTCTTCTGAATACCCATGATGTTACCTGTAATTGACACGGACATATATATTAATAAGTCATCATCTGCCTAGCCTTTTCCCAACTATGCTGGGGTCGGCTGACCTCCACAACCCAGTTACTGGGTAATACGATACCCCTTGGTAAGACTGGTTGTCAGACTTTCAGGCTTTTTGACTACCCGTAACGACTGTCAAAGATCCACAAATGACAGCCGGGACCAACAGCTTAACGTGCTTTCTAAGACATGGAGGTGTCTTGGTATGTAAAGATAGTCACCCGTCCACGGACCAACCGCGGCAAGCGTAGCTTAACCTGATCGATCTACCCGTGCGGCTGTTATTACTTAGCCACAAGCCCCTCCAAATATATTTAATAATTAATAATCATATTAGGATAAACCACATTGAGGCAAGAATGTTGACATTCCACACAAGTTAAAAATAAAAGGTTATTTTAAAGACCCTAATTTTCCTGCGTTTCGTTCAGATATCCAGTACATTGCTTTTAACAGGCGATATTAAGGTCAGAAACTTTAGAGCAGTCCCATCAATTTATGAACAAATAAAAAGGATACTAAAGGATTTCATTGCAAAAAGAATAATAAACTTTATTTTCAGGGACCTAAAGTACAAACAAGACCGCGCACTCGAAGATGGCCTGCGACCCTTTTCCTCTCTGTGTCTATGTTCGTACAACTTTAGATCTTATGTCCCTAACAACAAAGTTTATTTTTCAATGTCATCACAAAATCGTCTGCTATATTATCCATACCAAGTTTAGTTCCCTCCAACTTCCAGTGTTTCTTCTGAGCCTTCCTTCTTTCCTTCTGCTCTCTGAACGCTTTGACGAGGGCGGAGCCTTTGCGAGCGTTCATTGCCATGTCAGATGTCGGGTCTTTGACCTATAAAAAGAAGAAGAAAATTCTAGTGTGTGTGTGTGTGTGGTAGGGACTTATAATACATTACATCACGACTGGTGTGCTACACAGAAAAAAAAAACGGGTTGCACTCCGGGAGTGCCGGCAGAAGTGAAAACTTGAATATTAACCTTGCGCATTTTTGATATTTTGGAATGCGGTCTACTCTCCCTCCGTCTTATGAATTTTCGATCAGGTCATGTGTCCTGACGTGAGTTTAACATTCTTTACCCATCACAAAAAAAGTGCACAACGCCACTAAAGAAGTTTTCACTTAAAAAAATTGTTGTCTCCGAACTTAGCTACGAAAACATTGTTATTAGCGGCCATTCGTTTCTATGTGAACGTATCAAAGCACGTAGGATATGAAGTCAAAGCGCCTCCTCAGTTGCGGAACAGCACCTAATTTTCACTCCAGCATAGAGCTATGCACAACCATTCGACAGGCTATCGTGTCGTAAATTACTCATTTTCGGTTATGTGATTTGCTTTGACCCCGAAAGCAAATAGCTGTCGACAGAATAGTGGCCGAATATTTGAATTAAACTGTCTCTAAATTTTCGGTTTACTGATTTGTAAACAGCGTTGAGAGCTCCTTCGACAACATTGATAGATGCTCGATTCGGCACGGAATCGTATCGAATGGTTGTGAAAGCTATGCAGGTTAGCCCTTGAGCTACTTGAGCCACGGGGTAATTGCGTAACACACTATCAGTAGCAATGGGTTTCATTTTGACAGTTCAACAACATTCATTGCGTTATTTACGTTGTTGAGCAGACAAATTTTTCGAACATATAAAGCAATGGATTAGCAATATCTTTCAAAATGATTAAAATTGTAATTGAAAGTGTGTTACGCGAGAAATAACTACATAGTAGTAAATAAAGTACTTACTGGTATGACAGGTTCAGGTTGCTTAGTGAATACTATCCTGCCGTCAAGGAATGGAGGCACTATATTGTGGACAAGCAAGTGTACACGGTCCACGTTTTCCTGTTAAAAAGAGAAAAAAAATGGTTAGAAATATAAAAATAATATCAAACACATTAATAAGGCGCGTCATCCAAAAGATCTGTGAATAGTAGATACGCCAGTAATAAATTGCACTCAAAATAGGAACAATTAATTATCTGGGGCCTATAGAAGAAAGAGAAAGTAATATTCGGCGTGTATAACACCATCTCTTTCCTGCACCGGAACAATGATGATTTCAGCACTTCCCAATAACAGGCCCTGTCGATTATGAATACGAATATATCTTTTGTCCGTGCAAGAATGGAAACCGCGATTAGTTACGCAGAAGCCGATTTATAAACCACTACGTTATCATTAACGCCAGAAATGCCTATATAAATTGAAGTCGCTAGTCGTGGATGTCGTATCACAGCGTTGTTCTTCTAAATTACACAACGGATTTTGATGCGGTTTTTATCATTATTTACCGAATTATTATTAAAAGAAATCACGATGTTATGTCAAATCTTAAAAACCGTGCGAAGTAAGGTCGTGTCGCTAGTGTATCATATAATCGGAGTTATTATCCAACATACCTCATCCAAATCATTGTTAACATTAATAGCATGGACCACACCGCTGGTCAGCATTCTGTTTCGCTCCCACAGCTCGTTGTCCTTGTCTATCTGCTGCCTCTGCGCCGATACTTTGCGGTTGCGTCGCTTTTCTATCTGTTCCTCTTTGCGGGCCACGTATTCTGATGATGTGCCCGCGAATGGGTCGGATTCGTCGGCTTCGCCTGGGGAAAGAAAGAATTTAATGAGTTTTTTTTATTTTTTTATATTATAAATGTCATCTCGCAGTTCGACCTATGAGGTTGTCGTCTGCTTAACCGGGCTTGACTGTGGATGCCTCAATAAATTAAGGCCTCCAGCCAGGGCTTAAAAACTAAGCGACTACACGCTAAGGGCGCCCCCTGTGTAGTACGGATATCGGCTTAGGGCGTCGCTGGGAGAGGCAAGGCAAGGGTCAGGCTGGATCGGAATTATTTAGGGACGAATTTAAAACTATAGGCTCAGCGGCGCGGGCTGGCTCGAGCAAGGGTCGGGGAAGAAGAATAAACGAAGTAGACAAGTAATTAAGGCGTACAAACCAAAGAGAAATAGACTTTATTTTTAGTGCGGTAAAGTGCAAAGTTGTATGGACAACGTGCGACATCAAACGGCTCCTGGGGCGTGCTTGAGGACTCGTTTGCACTTTAAGACACTAATAACTAGGTTTAATATTCAATGCAATAAAAATCTTCTTCCCTGCTCTCTGCTCCGGTTTGCGCTGACTGCCTATTAACAACATTTTTGCAGCATGTTTCAATTTCAAATATTGCAATGACTTTAGTCGAATCGAAGTAGTGATTTTATGAACATTAAATAGTGTGATAATTATTTACCTTCTCCCATATTATACCAAGCTCGATCCAGTTTCTTTTCAGCTTCTTCCCAATCTGAGTCGTCAATGTCTACTGCCCGCCTTGAACTGGCAAATCTGTAATTAGCATTTATCTTGGTTACAACTATGTGAAGCATTAACATTTATTACAGTATCATCTGCCTAGCCTTTTCCCAACTATGTTGGGGTCGGCACAACCCAGTTACTGGGTATATACTACGATACCCCTTGGTAAAGCCCAAAAATCTGACAACCAGTCTTTAACTGGTAGTCAGATTTTCAGGCTTCTGACGACCCGTAACGACTGTCAAAGATCCACAAATGACAACCGGGACCAACGGCTTAACGTGCTTTCCGAGGCACGGAGGGGTCTTGGTATGTAAAGATGGTCACCCATCCACGGACCAACCGCGGCAAGCGTAGCTTAACCTGATCGATCTACCCGTGCGGCTGTTTAAGCTAAGCTTATTTTATAAAAAATTGTAAGCTCTAAAATAATTTAGCATTTAAAACTCACTTATGTGGAGAAGCTCTCGGTGTATTCTCATATGGCCTTCCCTTATAATCCCTCATCGGTTTACCACTCCTATCACTCCTTTGTGAGCGGTCACCACCTCCATCTCGAGTCAGCGGTGTGGGGAAGTCCCAGCTGGACTTACGTAGTGGAGCCTTCAGGTCATCATCATCATCGTCCCAGGCTGTTTTGTCCGTTGGTTTGAGGACTTTCATGCTGGAAAATATAAAGGTGAGTAAAAGTAAGTAAATTTGTATGTTTAGTTTCCGGGTTCTCATGTAGAATTCTTATAAAATCTACCCTGCATATTTAATCACCTATGATTTTGGCTATCACTTTGATGATACAGGTAAAAAACTAGAATCTACTTCCACCCCGACTACAGCATAAACAACAAACACCCAGTTTTAGGAGCGAAAATCATTAATGTTTAAAAAACGTATAGTAAAGCGATTGGCTGTTGACAGTTCAGTCACAGCAGTTGACACGCGGTTGACAATTTATTAGCGAAATTTTGTTGTTTTTAATTTCTTTCCAGAAACCGGGTGTAGTTCGTGAATCTAGTTGATCATTCATAAAAAAAATTTCACAGCTTACCTACACATAGTTTATAAGTGAATTATATATTAAAAAGTCCACACAATACAATTAGTTTTGGATCTTTAAAATAAAAACAGTAATATACCTGGGAGTCCTAGGCTCATCTTTAAACCTTGGTTCATAATAACTCCTTCTAGAACTCTCACCCCTCCGTTCACTGTCCCTATCCCGCCTGTCCGAGTCTCTCCCACCTGGTCTTCTATCTTTATCTCTGTCCCTTCTGTCATCCCTGCGGTCATCTCGTCTGTGGTCGCGGTCCCTTCTGTCATAACGGTAACGGTAGTATCGGTCATCCTCGTCATCTTTTGAGCGTGTTTTCTTTTCTTCTTGAGTGGAGTAGTGTACACCTTTTTCTTTTGCATCTTTTTCTCTTCTGGAAGAAGAAGTTGTATACGTAATTTTATCTTTCTTTAGTTGGTAATGGCTGATGATGTTACATGCTTTATAAAAAGTATACAAGCCAATAACTAATAGCATAATTAGCCTGTAATGTTCCCACTACTGCGACACAGGCCTCATCTCTGTGAGGAGTGGGCCATATTCCACTATGCGGGGCCAGTGCGGGTTGGTCATCCACCAATGGCATGTCTTCAAATTTTTTGGTTCTAGAACATGCCAGTTTCCTCACACTGTTTTCCTTCACCATTTTGAAAGCAGTGGTGATGAAATTAAATACACAAAGTCCCACCTGGGTTCGAGCTTATAGCTTGTAAGTCGGGCCGGTACTACTGGGCCACAACGGATCCCCAAATTTGGTCATTTGTTTGTGTGGTGTGATAACATGGTGCAATCATTGGTATGACTGCACCATATTATGACACCAGGCATTTCAAAAATATTACTTGAAAATAGCATGATATTAGATTGCAACTCAAGTCTCTTAGGACAACTTGTGCACAAGTAGTACGACACTACACTATGCAACATAAAAAACCAAATATTATTTTAAGTACAGATCAAATTCTGAGATCAGTAACTTCAGTTATTATAAAAACATGGTGTTTTCTGATTGGATTAAAAAAAATATTTTACATCAGCATAACTTATTCATTATAGAATTTAAGCATTAAGAAAATTATTGAGAACTATTGGCTGGGTGGAAAATAATCAAATTAAACTTGTTTTGTATGACAGTATGTCACATTGGCTTTGTATTGAGACAAGCATATCTGCTGGCTTCCTATTTCTGATCTCAAACAATTGACTTTCATCTTTAGATAGCAGGAGGTTTAGTAACCGTTATGGTTTTGGCCTGATTATACATCAAAAATTTGAAACTGAAAAACTTTTCATTGTAAACAAATAAAACAATAATAAAACTAAATCCAATCGAACTTTCTTACTTCTGTAATCTCTCAAGCATTCGTTCCCGAGCTTGTTCTGATATGCCTCCAGTATAAGTAGGTGTTTCTTCATTATGCTTCCTGTATTTACGTTCTTTCGAACTACTGGCATCAGATTTGTTGTCGTCAACATCATCTTCGGTACTCTCCTCTTGGAACGATATCAGCCTGTTTTGCTTGCGCTTGGCTGCAGCCAGCTTGTCAAGACCAAGTAACGAAGGCTTAGCAAACTGAAACTCCCCTGGTGGATCTTTCTTTTTAAGAATAAGACCGCCAGGAGCATCGCCAGAAGATCCCTCCAAACGATGCAAGTTTTCATCCTCTTCCGACATTGTGACGGAACTAAGTACTCACTAACACTTATCACTAACGTAAAAGTACTGATTTTTGTAGACCTCAATATTTTTAACAGGTTGTTTCAAGTAAATAAATTACAAAAACATTGCGCTCACTCGCGTGACGACAACGCTTTGACATTAGAATGACAGAACTCTGAACAGGTGACAAAAGACATTGACATTCACGTAGTAATGTTGTCAGCCGAAAAAGCACTATGCTGAGTTTCATTTTTAACTGGCTTCTTAAATCTAATATCAAAACCTTTTTGTTATATATTTTGTTTTAAGTCCATATAGCTAAAACATTCGTATAAATGTTGAATTTGTTTATAGCCTACCATAAATATTTCTGTATCGCAATTTGTAGTGTACAGACGCCAGCACATTAAGCTACTACAATCTCTCAAACTTTAATAGATTTTCAACTTAATCTCTAAAGCATTAAGGTTCAAGGTTGATTGGGAAAATTTGACAAAGTCAAAGCACAGACTGCAGCCAAAAAGCTAGGAATCCTAAATAAGGTAAGGCGGTATTTCATACATGGACATCTTCTGAGTTTGTCTCAGAATATTTAGGGCCGGCTCTCGCGGAAAACCAGCGCTGGTGATCCGTCTCGCATAGGGTCTTAGCATTATGCTAAGCGATGGCAGTTTTGCGTGGATGTAACGCGTATTTTCTCCAACTTGTTTTTTTTTGTTATTGTGTTCTTTCTCAGCTTCCTGTTTACCGCAAATAAGGGTATTTTCTTTCAATATTTTATTTCTAAGAGTGTACAGGCATCTTCAGGGCACGCTCGTTCCAACGCCCACTACCTATACCCACCGCTTTCCACCAAGTGAGATCGAGTCGTCGAGAGAGAGACAAGAGCAGGGCCATTACGTAATCTAAAAAAAACTCAACTATTTTATGTAGGTACACTTTTTCGACCATACACAAGAAAGATTTTTTCGTGACAATTCTTTTATTTTTTTGTTCTCTAAATAATTATTCTCGGTTCGTACAATCTGAAAAAATAAACAATAAAACAATACTTCATGGGTGCAAATATTTATTTCACTCGCTGGCTTTCCGTAAACTACAATATCCACGAGGTACCAGTAGGTAGGTACTTCTCCGAGATTCAGGAAGGCAAGTTGCAAGCAAACACGTCGAGTCATCAAATATTCACAACCACTAGAAATACGTCTCGGTGAAGGATTTATAGTGGAATTTCTTTGTGGCGTCGAAAAGGTGAGCGAATTCCTTGTAAGTAGATAGTTCGTGCACAAACAGTGATTTTTTATCGTTAAGTTATAGTAAATGGCTTTTCCTAGGGCTGCAGTCTCGACATTCATAGCAATCGCTTTACGACCGAATTCGGTCGCAAAGTCCCGGATTGACAGGTGTAATGTATGGAGTGACAGGACTTTGCGACCGAATTCGGTCCTAAAGCGATCGCTATGAATGTCGAGACTGCAGCCCCGAAATGAGTCTGGTATTAACACGCAAAACAGAGCACCATACGAGTTTTTTGTACATGAAGACGCCAAGACGGTTACCATACTAACCATTACTTCTACTTCTTCCAGTGCCAGTATTGAATCAATGATCATGATGAAAAGAAAGCCTAGATTGTCAAAAAGCTGGATTCGCTACTAGCAATATAGGCTCGCTCTAGATTAATAGCCACATCAGAGAAACCTGGACGTGCAAACTCTCACTTCTCCCGAAAATTAGCTAAGTTGGTACCTAGATAGGTAAAGTCGAAGTCAAGTTCAAATCATTTATTTCAAATAGGCACATAAAAGGCACTTTTGAACGTCAAAAATAAAATAAAAATAAAATTGATTCTAGTCGCCCCTTGCAAAAGGTAGTTTTCGTATGGAGAAGAATGGGCAAGAAACTCCATCGTTACTCTTTTAAAATGTTTTACAATATTTTGCATACATTAATTATATAATTATATGTGAAGACGATGCACCTAACAATAAAATTACTATACCACAATAGGTAAAAGAATTAAAATGGGTAAATGAAACCATGACATATAAATTAACTTTGTGATAGATACATGGTGCTCACATATTCACAAACATTCCAAAAGTAGACGATTTTCATAAATAAATAAGGATTAATAACAGAATGTAAATCAATGTCATGGAAAAAAAAAAAAAAAATTATACAATTACATTAGCAACCAGTTTGATTTTGTCTAGACTCTAGATATTGTCCTATGGAGCAGGACCAGCATGTTTCCAAGCATTCTTATCTTGGATATAATCCTCTAATTTGTAATATCCTTGCTTACAAATTGTAATTTTAATATAAGTTTTAAATTTTCTTTCATTTAATTGCAATATTTCACAAGGTATTTTGTAGTAACATTTAACACAGTACCCCATAAAAGATGTATGTACTTTAGATAATCTGAAAAAAGGTTGATCTAATTTATCTTTATTTCTAGTATTAAAATTATGTATAACACTTATTTTATTAAAAAGATGTTGATTTTTTCTTACATACATAATATTTTCATAAATGAATTGGCAAGGTACCGTCATAATATTAACCCTTTTAAATAGTTCCCTAAGAGATTCGCGGCGACGTAGATTGTAAATGGCTCTGACAGCTCTCTTTTGCAAAATAAAAATGGATTCAATGTCAGCAGCCCGACCCCACAGTAAAATGCCATATGACATAATACTGTGGAAGTAACTAAAATAGACCAAACGCGCGGTTTCTTCATCTGTTAATTGTCTTATCTTTCTAACAGCATATGCGGCCGAGCTTAGCCGCCCCGCAATAGATGTTATATGAGGTCCCCATTGTAATTTCTCGTCTAGCGTGATTCCTAGGAAAACTGTCTGATTAACAATTCTAATTTTTGGCCATTCAATATGATGTCATATTCGCTACTTCTAACATTAGGTAATTTAAATCTAATGCATTTGGTTTTTTTTTATTATGTACTAAATTATTTACCGTAAACCAATCTTGGACCTGAAGAATAGAGTTATTCACGTCGTCAAGATTTTGTGACCGTCGGTCTATTTTAAAGATCAATGATGTGTTATCTGCAAATAACATCATCTTCGGTTGATTTTGAAGTAATTGGGGTAAATCATTAATATAAACTAAAAAGAGGAATGGACCCAATATCGAACCTTTAGGAACGCCCATTGTCTTACAACTTACACAGCCACACCGGTAAACTCTATAGGTAGGTATATGATTATATATATTATTAGTATATATTTACGTGATTATTATTGTTATTGTGTAGAAGCCCGGAGTCTAGAATAGTGCTCGGTAAATGGAAATAGGCCTTGGGCCTGCCCTTTTACATTAGTCTTTTATGATATGTGCAAAGTGTGGGCGTATGACACCACTGTGCCTCCTCTTCGATTAATACAAACGTGATGTTTATGTTATTTCGAAGATCACCTGGGTTCGTGTTGAATTGTGTCATTAATAAACTTATAAGCGATACTTCTTGCTATTGTTTTTTGTTCTTGTTGCACTGCCTCGTTGGTTTAGTGCTACCGCTGAACACGAGGTCCTAGGTTCGATTCCCAGGTTGGGCAGTGTTATTGGGTTTTTCTATCTGGAATTTGTTAGTAGCAGCACGGAGTCTGGATTTGCGGCTGGTTCGCCCCCTATCACATGGGACTTAAACATAAAATAAAATAAAATAACTGCCGAAATGTGGGTGTACTATTAGGTACACCTCTGCCTAACCATTCGGGGATCACAGGCGTGATGTTATATTATCTTCTTGTTACTAACCTAGAGTGCAAAATGACCTATTAGGAATAGGAACCTATTTAAGTACTTCCTAATTTTAACACCTTCCCAAAGAGACCTTGGCAATAGTCTGTGAAAATCCCTATATGATCGTACTGCCTTTAAAATAATAATATTTAATTCAGTGAAAAAACTAATACGCCAACAAATAATAGTACTTACTTACGAAAGTAGGTAAGTATTTGCCGCAAATTACTCTTGCATATAAATCTTTCAATTTGTTCCATTAACCAAAATAGAACAGTTTGTGATCATCTCTTGTGGCATTTGGACGTGTGTGCCAAGAGTAAAAAAATCGTGTATTGGCGCGAAAGTTATCAGTGTGAGTTTTTTTTTTAATACTTGACTAATTTATTCAGGAATTAGTTTCGTTCATCCTAAAGTGTGTTGGTTACTCCTTTGATGTGTAAATTATCGAGTGCTGTGTGATGTGAAGTGAAGTGAGAGAAGGACGATACAGGCAATATTTATTGCGTGTGACAAGTTTATTTTAAAATTGTTCTGGTTTTTGTGCGATTTGTGTTAATAGTTATGGCTGATGTGGAAAATACCGTCGGGAAGGAGGTTATCAGAGAAGAGGGTGAGCGTTTACTAACTTTTTTTTTATAATTTTTTTACTTCACTTTTATTATTCTTCATTAATCGTTCTAAAGTGGCTAATGTCGAGTAAACCTTTTAAGGGCTTTAAAAATACCAATACTTAGGTACATCCATTATACCTAGGTATATAGACATCTACATAACTTTATGTTGAACTAATAAACTTACTTTAAAAACTATGATCCATTCCCGCAAACAAATCGTGAAAACGGTTTTGTGGGGCACCGTTTTAACTAAAGGACTACTATGAACTCCTTATAAAGAAATACATAATAAATAATAATGATGTAGATGTAAGTATCTAAGTTTTATGGTCATGTGAAAATCAGACTGATAACCGTTGTAAAAAGTCGACTGGAGCGCAATCTGGGGAAAATGGTAGGTAATTAATTCGAAAATCCTCTGATAGGTTTGGAAGGATTTTATTCTTACAATAGGCAAACATTTTTGTATAGGTAGTAATGTTTTAATTGCTACTACGTTATTTACTTTCACTTGTATTAGGGCTGATTCTTCCATCGCCAGATAACTTTTATTCGACGATTAAAATTGACGTTTGACAGTTTTTGTATGAAATAATTGTCAAAAGAATCATGGCCCCGCTCCTAACATGCTTGGACTAGTAAAATTTAACAAAACGTCCCTTGATGAAACAAACGTTGTTTCATTTGCCTATTTAAATGTAACTTATCCTTCGAAATTATTCCTCGAACAAAGTTATCCGCGAATAAAACAATAATAATAAAATTAATTATTTGTTAATTTTATTCCGCGAATAAAAGTTACCTGGTGATGGAAAAATCAGCCTTAAGTCACATAATAGGTTTGCTTTCCACCTAAGTACACAAAAGACCTATAATTAAGATTCTAATTACTTTTAAAATGTTGTCGAGGTTTTTATTGTTTCTTTTTTCAAGAAATATGTACTCTTCTTAGTAATGTTCTCATTAAAATTAACAAGTAAATTATAGGAAATGCGAGACAGTATTTGTAAATTAAATATTTATTAAGGTTAACAGTACTGGTCTTCAGCACAGCCGGCTATCGCTGAAAAACACGCTGGGGTTCTGTCTCGCATTGGGTCGTAGCATTATGCAGAGAGATGGCCGTTAAGCGTGAATGTGACGCATATTTTCCTCCGACATTCCCTTATTGTGTTTTTGTTCTTTCTTTGCGTCATGTTTACCGCAAATAAACGTATTTTCTATCTTTTCACTTTGTCGTGTGAAGATTGTAATAAACCTAGTTCTAGGCCCAATGTTTACAATGTAGAAACTCCGCAATCTCTAGCCTGCAGCAGAAAAGCTTTAGGGGCCTTATTAAACCCTGATGTACCTACCTTATGGTAGCTATAGCAGGGTTTTCACTTTTCTTTGCAGGAAGAGTTACAAATAAAGACTGTTGCTTATTGTGTTTCTACGGAAATATCCATACCATACTGTAACACATGATGATAACAGTCTCATGGGGTGCTAAGAATAAGCTATGCTTGCTGCGGTCGGTTTGTGAATGGGTAACCATCCATTACCTTTGACAGCCGTTACGGGTAGTCAAAAGCCTAGAAGTTTGACAATCAGTCTTACCAAGGGGTATTACTAGTAACTGGGTTGTGGAGGTCAGTTATGCAGTCGCTCCATGTAAAATATTGCCGGTCGATTCTGTAAAAATTTCACCGTGAAAACTCAAGTGAAGTGAGCTTGATGTGAGTTGTCAGTAGTGTCAATCCCTAGCATTATTTGGAATGACAGTCCACTCCACGCTCACTTCACCTAAGATTTCACGGTGAGATGGTTACAGAATCGCACTACTGGTATGCTGCATCCGGTGAGACTGGAAGCCGATTCCAATATAATTTGTAAAAGGCTAGGCAGAATGATTACGACACATCATGTAAGCGTGGTAAAAAGTTGAATGACGATGGTAACGGAAACTACAAACTTCTTCCAATAACTGTGTATTAGAGATGCGGTAATGGATAGGCATTGTATATTTAGACCGATTCAGAAACCTCGCAAAATCTTCGAGATTAATCCATATTTTTAGTTGATACAACATAAATTCACGTGAAACTTGTTTAAACATTATTAATTTTAATTATTTAACAAACGAACACAAATTACGTACAAAATAGATTATGAATAAGGCTATTTGAATATTTAACCATGGCAACATTACGACGGTTCTTAATTTGAATTTAAACAGCCCGGCTATGAATCAATTGTTCGGGATAACTGAATTTATGGTTTCTTAGAACAATTTTACGTGTTTTGAAACTCAATTATGTCGATGCTTGAAATGATCTGGCTTAATTTTGGTATCCTGGGATTATCAGCTAAGCTTTGGGCTTGTTGGCTTGTTGCGCGCTTTGGTGTATACTGTAAGTGCAGCAAGCAATTGATATATAAATAAATAAATAAATAATCAGCGTATTTTCATTGGTCCTGTGATGTTAAAGGAAAACTAACTACTTATAACTTACTTTCAGATATTGAGGTATAGGTAAAAGTCAAATCATTTATTTCAAGTCATAGGTTATTATTATCAACACAACTCTCTAAGACCAAGTATTCCTACTGAATGACTATTTCATGAAATCTTGACATGTGTTATGCTAACTTAACAAGCCTATTACTGATTCTAATGATTATAATTCTGTAAATACATATTTTTTACGGCCGCAAATCATATTTTAATCAACGTACAACTTAGTACTGACCAGCAAATTGCAAAAAACGTAAGAAAATTTGAATTTCGCGGGCTACCTTGGAGCATCCACCTTAAGACAGCTCAATGCCTAGACCAGTTAAGTAGTGTACACACGAGCGGCACGCGTCTATGCCAGAGCTAACTGCAGCCGTTCACAACGTGCCGCTCGTGTATTTGAGTACGGTGCTCAATACACGAGCGGCACGTTGTGGACGGCTTAGCTGGCTACAAATGCTACAACACCCATTTATTTCATAGTATCTCTTACTGTAAAGCCTTTTTATGATGCAAATCGTGAGATTCTGGTTTCAACCAATGAAAGAAGCTAAGAAATTCCTAAGGTTTGAGAAACTTAGATTAGAAACTACGTAGAGTGGAGTACCAACCTATGTCGAGTTTACTTATAAGCTGTTCTGAAGCACATCAGGGCGTTGACTGTCTATGAAAATATGCGAAGTTCAAATCGGATGGATGACCCTTTGCTCCTTGCTAATGGCAAGATTAACTGGAGTGTTAAATTTGGGATAGAAACAAGAGTTTTATGATACTTAGACTCTGTAAGTTCAAGCGTCAGGTTTTTTGGAACGAAGTTTCTTAACGCGGCTTGCGGTAGGAGTTGTCTGGTAGAAATCGTCACGTAAGGAAAACCGTCTGCACACTCCATGCGACTTTCTCTCTATGTCTGTCTCTTTCTATTATATACGAATGTATGTATTTGTGTGAGAATCGCGTAAGGAACTTCGTTCCCGACGTGTGTCCCCCGACCGCACTCGTTTTGATTGATTTGATCTGAGGAATTCATTGGTTTGATGAGTGTTCGGCGGCTTTAGCAAAGAAAATATGTCATACTGATGTAGGTACTAGAACTTCGGTGAAAGTTATCTAGGGATTGAAAAATTAACCCTTAGGAACTTTTTTATACCTACTTACTTTGTAAAGTCTGCCGGATAGGTACATGAAAATCAGGATTCATTTCAGCCAATTCTGCTAACCAAACACAAAAAAACGAAGATGGAGTGGGTATTTAAGTTATTACCGACTTGTTGCAAAGTATAGTAATTTTTCAGAAAGTGTAAAATGATGAATAGTTCATGCTTTCCAATTTTTAAACTTGTCATATTCAGTGAAATGTCAAGTGTTGGCTCTAGTTAGATAGAACCACTTGATAGCATCAATCAACTCGGTTTTACTCTGAAAAACGACTGAAAAATTAAAAAAAATATTCATTCAAAGTACTCTCGGTACCAAGAAATATATTTTGAAGTTTTATCTGCAGTCTGCAATCGAGACATCGTCAAATATTTAAGTGCGCTCTTGAAACTTGATCTGATAATAAATGATACCGTTGAGTTGAGTTCGTGTTTTATAGATATACATAAGTAAGTACTTCTGAATTAATTATAGGTATACTTAATTTCATATTCTTTTGAAAAATGGTGACAAAAGAGATCGTTCTTCATCAGATTCGTTAAAAGTGGTGCAGTTTTTACACATAGATACGGACTTTTATAATCAGCCTATAATATTCCCACTGCTGGGCTGCCTCTCTGAAAGAGGGAGTGGGCCATAATCCACCTCGCGGGCTCAGTGCGGGTTGGTGGAGGTCACATGTCTTTTTTGGCTCTAGGACATGCCGGTTTCCTCACGATGTTTTCCTTTACCGTTTTGAGATTAGTGGTAATGATATTAAATATACTGACTTTGCAGTATACCTATACATTCTTAGTTTGATTAAGAAATATTATGATTTAACTTCTTATCTGTTGCTCTATATTGAACCGTAGAGACCCCAAATTAAGGTTTAGTTTTCATCATACTATGCTAGTATGATGAAAACTGACTTTTAATACTATACTATTCATCATCATATTGATTGGGATAACATGGCACTGGTTGCCATGTTATCCCAATCAACGAACTAGGAACTTAGAAGTATCTGTGCTGCTAGGGAGTTTGTTGTGTTACTTCTTCCCAGCGAAAGCGCTAGGAAGTGGTGAAGGGCGGGCGTTTTGGGGGAATCTATCTTATAAAAATTTGATGTTCAAAAAGTGCTGATTCTCAG
Source organism: Apamea epomidion (assembly GCA_947507525.1). Classification (NCBI taxonomy): domain Eukaryota; kingdom Metazoa; phylum Arthropoda; class Insecta; order Lepidoptera; family Noctuidae; genus Apamea; species Apamea epomidion. The sequence continues at coordinate 2,408,863 of OX382240.1, read as the reverse complement.
CCTAATTTGATTAAATGACTTTTGTGTTTGATTTTTCTAAGGCGAGAGCTTCTTGACTTAGGTACCGCTGCAGTTTTCGGGCTGCGTTCATGTACATCTTCGGTAGTTAGGTGACAGACCTCTATGCGTTTACCTTTGTTAGAGCACTGGTAGCCATAACACAAGTTAAATCTTACTTTGGGTACCAGAGTTCAAAATACGCTAGTTTTAATTACTGTTCTTTGGTAACATCATTTGTAGTGCAATATTACCTACTAGTGTTATTGTACTCCCGGACCCCTCAGGACCCGGTCCTCAGCAGGTACTGGCCGCCCATGTTGCGCTCCCTCCTGCGGCACCTCCCGGGGGCCGGCTGCTCGCAGCCCGGCCAGGTCCGCTCGGAGCTCCTCATTCTCCTTTCGGAGGAGCTCCATGGCAGCTGTCAAGCGGGCCACCTCCGCCCGCATTTCGGACAATCCGTCCGGTGGGAGCCCGAAATGGATGGCCACCGCTGCCGCCATGATGGAGGCCTTTGCCGAGACTATGGCCCTGTTTTTGGAAGTTTGTAACTTCTTTAGGGCCACGTCCCGGATCGCGGCCTCCACGACCGCCGCAAACCTTTTCTTACGGTCCACATCAGGGCCGCCAACCTCATCCGCCTCGTCGCTTGAGGGCTCCGAAGCGACCGCGCGACCGGTCCCCCCCTCCTTTGCGGGCTCCTCCGTTCGCTCTGCAGCCTCCCGAGCAGTGAGCCCCCTCCCCTTGCCTCGCTCTCAGGCTCCTCCCCGCCTACTGGTGGGGATTTTTCGAGCCGAGGCCAGCTCCCCGTCAGAGGACGACCCCTAGCCGTCCACTGACCTTGGCCGCTTAGTCTGGACCTTCCCTGTCGTTGTCGCAGCGGCCATCTCCTTATCACAGCAAGGGCTCCCTGAGCCTTCCGTGCTCCCTCCTCCAGATGCGGCATCGGACTCAAACCCCGCATCACTCCTCACTTCGTCTGTTTTTTTGGGTATGTTTTTACATTTTTTTTCATAATTGTTCCCACGAGTAATATACTTTGTGTACCTGCTCAAAAATACGTGGTTCGCACTAGCGACTAAACCAAGCTACCCATTAGTCAAGCTTACTACCTCCCTCACGGTGCGCCGCCGCTTGGAGGTTTGGGGAATTTTTTATAGAGGTTAATCTTCCTCGCGGTCCGGGCGGTTAAGCCTTAAGCCAAGACCCTCGACCCCCGTCAAAAGTCAGAGATATGACCTTGACAGTCTTCGGGGCTACGATATTAACGGTGGCAGGAGGGGGGGGGGGTTACCCCTCCTGCCTGCCCGGCGGCAGGGTAAGTGCACACCAGGCCCGCTCTTACTCCAACACAGTTGCCGCTCTGCTCCTCATAGCGACTTGTGTGGAGCGTTCCTCTTGGCAGAACATTAGCATGCGGGCAGCGAGATCTCATTGGGAAATAATCCCAATGAGAAATAGCTGCCCACACCCCAGGATGCACCGGCCCGAAAACTGGTCTTCCCCCCGGACGTATCCAGAAGGGAACTCCAGTCCCCAGGCACACGTGGAGGTTTTCTGCCCTGGCACCCCGTGTTATTGTACACCTTATGCTCAATAAAATTATTTTATTTTTAATTTAATTTTTTTTTTTGGAAAATTCTAGAAATGACCAGTGCCCTTGGTTACGCACAAAGTAGGTAGGTGGGTACTTATAGATGACTTCATTTATGAGGACAATGCTCATTCTGACTTTCGACAGCGGCAACGGCGACATTTCAGCAAATAATTCAGTAACAATTCCCAAGCAGTGAACTTTAGAAACTGTAGTTTCCTACCCCATTAAAATGTATTCTCTTCATTGTGGGCGAATTAAAAGTGATGGAAAAAGATAGCTTTGCTGCCTGATGACATACTTATTGAATATACTTATATAAATTTTTATTATTGAATGTTTAGAAAACGGAGCCAAATATTTGAAGTTTTATGTGAAGATCAGTGAATATTTTTGTTTCAGATATTTGTTGTGATTTATTCTGCCTCCCAGCAGCTTAAAATATATTGTGGCTACATTGTTTTTGTTCACGTTTTCAATTGCGTCGGCCAATTCTTGTTAGTGAAAAATATATTTTATTCTGACGCTCCCGCATTCCAAATTTGTTTAAAGTGGTCGCTGAATCTATAGAATTTACTGTAAAATATTCATTGATAATATATGTATATTTATGTTTTTTTTTTGATATCTCATAACTCTATGGGGTCATTGTATTCATCATTATGAACAACTTTTACTATGGGACCAAACCCGAAAGCGCGAAAAAAAATCAGCTGTTCCCTACATTTATGTTCGTATAACTCGTCAAAATGAAGGGAACACCAGATTTTTTTTTCGCGATTACGGGTTTGGTCCCATAGTAAAAGTTGTTCATAATAATGAGGACAATAACCCTCTAGAGTTATGGGATATAAAATAAAACACGTCACCCAAATAGACAACTATGAATAATTCATATATCGTCACAAGTTCATTAAAAACTTTTCCAAACTATCAATCTCTCTAGCCTTTTCCCAACTATGTTGAGGTCGGCTTACATAACCGGACGCAGCTGAATACCAGTCATTTACATGGAACGACTGCCTGTCTAACCTCCACAACCCTGTTACTGGACGATACCCCTTGGTAAAGTAAAACTGGTTGTCACACTTTTAGGCCTCTGACTACCCGTAACGACTGTCAAAGATCTACGAATGACATCCGCAACAGCTTAATGTGCTTTCTTAGGCACGGAGGGGTCCTCGATATGTAATGAATGATCACACATCCACGAACCGACCGCAGCAAGCTTATCCTGCCATCCACCAGTGCGGCTGTTTTCATTTAGCCAATAGCACCTCCATTTCCAGGGGCTGCAGTCTCGACATTCATAGCGATCGCTTTATGACCGAATTCGGTCGCAAAGTCCCGGATTGACAGGTGTAATGTATGGAGTGAAAGGACTTTGCGACCGAATTCGGTCTTAAAGCAATCGCTATGAATGTCGAGACTGCAGCCCCAGGCATTTATACCACCAAAAGAAATCATTCTACCTCTAAGAAATGCGTAGAAATTCTTCTTCCATAACAGTCCTGCCATACCTACATTCCATTCATACTTCGCTAAACGCTTTGAAGTTTATGATAGCTAAATAAAACGAAGATCAAAGGAACGATGACAAGATGTGACTACTGCGCATGTTTGGATTATTTTCACGTCACTTCATTTCATCGTTGGATCCTTGGATACCTTCCTGTATTTGGACTGAGTAAATTAGCTGCTGATTGAATTTAGTTGTTATTGTATGGAAATAGAGTTGCAAATAGTATTGTCTTTGAAAGTTACCTATTTGATGTTTTTTGTCGCTTTCTTGTTGTTTATGCTGCCCTAGGATATGCATACATTATTAATAAATAGAATCCTCTTACAAAAGTTAATATTGTGATACTCATCATCATCAGCCTGCAGCAGTCTATTGCTGGACATGGGCCTCGCAAATTGCACGCCATTTAGTTCGATTCTCGGCAACTCTCATACAGCTGATACCAGCCACCTTGCGAATATCGTCGCTCCACCTAGCCTTTGGACGTCCTACCTTACGTTTGCCGATTCGCAGTCTTCACTCAAGAATACATCTCCAACGGTCATCGGTTCTACGGCTAGTATGGCCGGGCTATAGCCACTTCAGCTTGCTCATTCTGTAAGCTATGTCAACAGATTTGGTTCTCTGCCGGATCACCTCATTCTGGATTCTATCCCTAAGAGAGACTCCAAGCATAGCTCGTTCCATAGCTCGTGAATTTATGGACCAGCCTTACCGTTAGGGTCCACATTTCAGACGGCACGGTTGGCGCAGTGGTTAAGCGATTGTCTGCTGCGCTGCGTGTCGCGGGTTCGATTCCCGCACGGAACAAATATTTGTATGACCTACAAGTAGTTGTTCCGGGTCTGGCTGTTTGTGTATGTGAGTTTAAATGTTTGTAAACGCACCCACGATACAGGAGTAATTCCTAGTATGGAGCCACGCTTTATAAAAAAAAAAAAAATCAGCTCCGTAAGTTATACGAGTAACAGACAGGACGCACTGATCAGAGAATGTTAGTCTTTAGGCTCTGCAACCCATCCAGTGCAGAAAGAAATATTGAAACCCAAAAATGCTAATATACTCGTACAGGATGAAATAGAATAGGTGCGACAATTTAAATCATCAAATTCAACGTGTTATAAAGTAAATGAAAGCGATTTTGCTACGTCGTCGCGCGCCCTTTTTTTCGTAGGAACGGTCAACATTTGGTAAATAAGTAGGTACCGCTAGTTCATCGTTCCAACGTGCCTCATGTTGTGAACTCTGCGATGAATAGATTGCTTATTGGACGCGCGCTAAAATTGTTATTTTCATTTTCTCATTTATTTCGATAATTTTGAAAAAAGCAATATTAGGTCCAAGGTCGCTGCTCTTGTACAAACAATCTACACCGAAAAGTCCTTACATTGTTTGAACAAGGTTTTAATCATCCCGAATAACATCGACTCTAGACGTGTCTGACGTGAAGGCAAATTAATTAAGCTGCCTGACCATTCGACCGAAGAGGGATGCAAAGCTAAATTAAATTTTGTTCTGCCTTCGCTCCAATGGACAGGGAGTCTCAGGAATCCTTTACATTGTATTTCAGGAAGGCTGAACGTCCATACAAACCTATATATTATATATATATTTTAAAACGTTGCCCCACACTAGGAATTTCTCCTGTATCGTGGGTGCGTTTACAAACATTTAAACTCACATACACAAACAGCCAGACCCGGAACAACTACTTGTAGGTCATACAAATATTTGTTCCGTGCGGGAATCGAACCCGCGACACGCAGCGCGGTGGTCAATCGCTTAACCACTGCGCCAACCCTGTCGTCAATATTAAAAGCCTGCCGACTGCCTCGTTGGTTTAGTAGTCGCAAGCGCAACTGATGAGGAAGACGTCCTAGGTTCGATTCCCGGATGGGGCAAAGTGATTTTGGGTTTTTCAATCTGGAATTTCTCAGTAGCAGCTCGGAGTCTGCTAAATGTGGGTGTACTATATGTTCCTACATCTCTGCCTAACCCTTCGGGGATTTCAGGCGTGATTTATTATTTATGTATATATACTTTATTGTACATCAGAAAATACATAACAAAAACAATTTTTAAAACAAAACATACAATGGGCGCAATACATACAATGCAATTTATTTATTTATTACATGATATTATGTATTAAAAGTGTCCCAGTGCGGGGCAAAGGCCTCCTGATCTCTCTTTCCATTTCTCTCTATTAAAAACTCCTAAGGACCAGTTCTTGTTGAAGGAGGCTGGACTTCTCATCCTACCTTCTCCGTCAGGGTCTGCCGCGATCTCGGTTGCCATTAAGAGGGACATGAAGAAATTTAAAAATTTCAGAAAATATGCTCAATCAACTCAGCCTATCGCAGTCCACTGCTGGACATAGGCCTCTCCCAGGCTGCGCCACAACACCCTGTCCCCCGCCTTCCGCATCCAGTCTACCCCAGCCACCTTCTTTAGGTCGTCCATCTATCTAGCTGGGGGGCGTTCCACACTACGCTTGCCGATACGCGAAAAATATGTTAATATCGTGTTAATCGATATAGAGCTATTAAAACGACGTGTAATTATAAACATGTTATGAACGTGAGATCCTACGCATCTGGCACTCTTTTACCCCGTGGAAACTTTGGGCCTCGTAAAATCGTATAATCTTGTGGTAATTTGAATAAATAGGAAGGTTTGACGTATGTTTACAAGCTCCCTTATGAAAACACTTTAGAAATGGTCTGGCATACTGAAACTTTATTTTCCTTTAATACTGTCAAATCAAAATCAACTCAGCCTACTGCAGTCCACTGCTGGACATAGGCCTCGCCTTCAATATTGTAACTCTCTTAAATGTTACTTTAGATACTTTTAAATATACGTACCCACTACCTATAGAATATACACCGTGTTCCGGACAATATACATAAAATTCGACCAGATGTTCAGACCATGGAAATAAGCATTTTTCATTATGGACACATTAATGAATTCTTATTTTCTGTTAGTTTTCATACAAACTAAATACCTGGACGTAAATCACCCGATATGCATGCCTCTTTATCCGAATTGCCAACGTCGTATTTTCATTCATAAGATTAAGACCCATAGGCCAAATTAGACCAGGCCAAGACCCTTTCTTACTGCATAGCTCAATTAAATTTCATTAAATGAAATTACAAATATCTTTGTAACGAAGCCTTTTTAAGTACTACTTCCTTTGTTAGATTTGATTTGTAAAAGCTATAGAAGCGTTTGCCAAAGTTTATGAATAACGTGAAGAACGCGGTGAATAGTTAGTACTAACCTAACTTACGCAATAATTTAATGCCATATTGTTCTATCAACGATTTAGAATCTTCACTCGTCTGCCGAACTGGCTACAGCGGGGTTACGCAATTAGTACGATGGCACGGTTGGCGCAGTGGTTAAGCGATTGACTGCTGTGCTGCGTGTCGCGGGTTCGATTCCCTCACGGAACAAATATTTGTATGACCTACAAGTAGTTGTTTCGGGTCTGGCTGTTTGTGTATGTGTGTTTAAATGTTTGTAAACGCACCCACGATACAGGAGAAATTCCGGGTGTGGGGCAAAGTATAAAAACCAAAAAATATTAGGGTGCTGGTCTTTCATGAATAGTTACTTTACATTGTATCCAATGTATCCCTAAGCAAAAAACTATTTTAGAATATTGACAAATAAAATTGATTTACGTGACATAACTTTATGCAGTGTTTGATGACATTTTAAAGAGAAAACTGACTGTGAATGTGACAACCATGCAAGGTAGGAGCGCTAGGACTTTATAACATTCTGGCAGTTTTGAGATTTTTCTTTTTTGTGGACTACGGAAATGTCCTGCAGATCTGTAGCGTCATCTGACGCGTCCTTGAGCTTCACGATGCCTAAATAGGGAGTGGGTTGAGCTACACGATGACTGATACATGCATGCCATCTGTCGGGACAGGTCAGTTCAAAGTTGTAATGGCTCTTTCTTCAAAAGGTCAAAGGCCCTACCAGTCATGGCCTGCATGTAAGACTCACATAAAATCTTGATAATTATAATGTTTGGACTTTAAAAGAAACTATGACCTCTGAGTTTGTTTCAGTATTTCTTCTCAGGGAGCAGTCAGTTAGGAAATGTCGGCGCAATCTGGTTTTAAATGAATGACCAAAAAATTGACGTATAAAAGTGTCTTACAAGATCTACTTACAGAATTAAAATTCATTTCATCATTTGCTAAGGTTAGGAATGTACTCTATCTAAAGTCAGTGTCTTTAAGAACACTTTCAAAAATTCTCACTTTAGCATAGTGTTGCGCGCCACAATTAATGCCTGGTACATGGTGACATTATTTACCACTGGCGCCATCTAGTATCGAGTAGCAGAACTAATAGAGTCAAGATCCTTCTAGAAATTTCGATACTAGAACTTTCTAGAACTATCGACATCTGGTCAGTCGGGGCCGGTACGTACTCGAAAATTCTAGATATTTCTACAATAGAAGGTTCTAGAACTATCTGCGGCACTATATGTATAAGGCCGGGATTAGCCACGATCGAGACAGAGTTGGATAAGCGATACAAGCGAATACGTCGAAAGCGATCCGACTTAAGTGAAATTGTGTTTTATAATTAGTGTGTTTGAGTTGTTGTTAGTGTTGTTCAATTAAAGTGTAATTTTTGGTAATTTACTTCGGCAGTTTTAATTGTCACGAACCCCGAAGCTCGTAACAATAGTCATTATCATTCTCCTGCCTTTATCCTAGTTTATTTGTGGTTGGCGCAACATTTCTTTTTCTTCCACACTTCTCTATCAGTCGTCATCTCGACAGTCACCCCCTCTCTAACCATATCATCATTCACACATTCCATCCATCGTTTCTTTGGTTTTTTTTTTTTCATATTAGCATAGTATATTAAAATATTCCCCAAATTCAGTCTGTCCTGCTAACATTTACGAACTTCAAACTTCCTTGAAACCGCATTTATTTAAACGGATTAAGGGCGTCACCAAATCAAAATCAACATAGTCGGTCGTCTCATAATTCGTGGAAATTTCTTCTAATTACATAAAACCTTTTTAGATAAGCGCCAGACGAAATTAAAGTGATGAAATGAATTAAGAAGACACGGTATTTAAAATAATCCACTTAAAAGTTTAACCAGACACCCTAATTTCGCCAGTTTGTTTAAATCCCAAGTTAGGGGGTAAGCCTAACCCCGGCAAATCTAGCCTTAGGGCTGCTACCCCCAAAAATACATCAAATGTTTTATATTCTAATTTTATCGTGTTTAGGTCTCGATCATCACGGCTGTAGTTTCCCCAGCTAATTTAATTTAACCCTGTATACGTCTCCTACTAATATTATAAATGTGAAAGATTGAATGTATGGATTGATGGATGGATGGATGTTTGTTTCTCTTTCACGCAAAAACTTCTGAACGGATTTGGATGAAATTTGGCACACAGCTAGTTTATAACCAGGATTAACATATAGAATACTTTTTTATCTCGATATTCCCACGGATCGAAACTTATGAGGGTGAAACCGCGGAGCGCAGCTAGTCTACATATAAACCTCTCCCTTTTGGGAAAGTTGAACGACAATGTACTTATCGTTAACCTATTAGGTAGATAATAGTTAACAGAACTCCAATTTAGACATAATTTATGTGGGTTTCCATATACCACTTGGCAAACTCAATTTCTAAAAGCCTATTAAAATTGAATGCCAAATATTCAAAATTGTCAATTTATGTGATGAGTTTTTGATATTTTAGTCAACCAATCAAAAGAGCAGTCGTGGCCCAGTGATAACGACCACGACTTACGAGTTGCAGGTCTTGGGTTCGTACTCAGGCAGGCGCTTTACTCTGTGTCCATTATTTCATCACCACCGCTCTCTTATAGGACAAACAAGAAAGTTCCATGACATGAAAATTAAATTTTACATTATTATTTTAAGCTTTTGACATTTCTAATTTAATTATTTCTCTCTGACATTTTATAATTTGACATGTAGACAATTTTTGATTTAGAACTTTATTTTTATTTTATTTATTTTTTTGACATTGGAATTTTAAAATTTTGTTTTAAATGATTTTTATGAGGAAATCAGAATTACTATTATTATGTCACAAAATTTGCATGCCGAATGTAGTAGGCGGAATATGATGAACTATTGTGTGTTATAATATCTGTAAAATACCATATTTCAGGCAAATAAATGAATTACTTACTTACTTACTTACTTACTCTCAAAATGCTGAAGAAAAACACCGTGAGGAAACTGGCACGTCCTAGAACCAAAAATTCGAAGACATGTGACATCTACCATTTCTACCAACCCACACTGGGCCCGCGTGGTGGATTACAGCCCACTCCCTCTCGAAGAAAGGAGACCTGTGTCCCAGCAATTGGAACTTTAGTTTTATAGGGCTGAATTCAGACACCATTATAGGATACGAGTCTGACACTCTGAAACCTCTATTGCCTTTATTTTTGAATTCTTAAAACATTCCTATCCATTAAATGTGCAGTTCAACAGTGACTCAATGGACCAATTTGAAAAATAAAACTTTGCAATTTGGTCTTTTGAGACAGTATAAAAGTGCTGGGAGAATTGTATTCTACATATTTTAAAGTATAGAGGACTTAACAAGCAGTATTCTATTTGATATTCATGGAAACCTACTATTAAGAAAGAAGAAAGAAAGAAAAATAGGTTAGTTAATAAGGAAAAATAAAACAAAATATATCTATAATCACGAGCACAAAACAGATATAGTCGACGGCTGCACGTCATGACTGTGACAAGAAGGCTTCCACTCAGCATGTTTCTGTGCTACAGGGGACCCACAGCACAGCGCTGATTTTCAGTAGTTACCCGAAAAGCATGTACGGGAACCAAGTCAGATCAAATGATTCATACTATAGGTAACAAAATAAAACAAAACAAATAGTACTATAGTTTATTTACTAAACAACAATTTACGTTATATAAGCTAACATTTTAAATAATAATACATATGTACCTACATGTGAAAAAATAAGCAAAAGAATCATAGGGCATCAAAAAATTCGTCCGCATCGCTGTCAACAGGAACAGTGCCCAAAAGGCTGGCAGCATTGCCACGTTGTATGGCGATGCTAATTCTTTACAACAGAACTTAAAATACAAAGCAACTATATAATATATTATCACCATCACCTGCCTTATCTTTTTACAGTCCAACCGGATGCAACTGAATACCAGTACTTATTTTGAACATGAATCGACTGCCTATCTGAACTCCACAACCCAGTTACTGAGTAACACGATACCCCTTAGTGAGAGCGATTATCAGACTTTCGAGCTTCTGACAACCCTGTACGACTATTCAACTACTGTGACAGTCTATCAAGGCGACCACCACAAGATGTCTGATTCCGGGAGAGCAGTTTCGGCCACCATGTTATCATTTATTTATTTATATTTAATAACAAGTAACAAAGGACTCAAATATAACAATATTTCTTAACAACTACGATATTAAACGTAACCTACACACTTAACCTAACACTGCAATATAGTTCATGCGAATCCCTGCTACAAGTTCAACACCGATGTGGAAAGTTTGCGGCAGCGATTCAGACACAAGCAGTCCAGTCTGCTCGTGATACACCGCAATACAATGTTGCGGCTGGCCCGCACCAGAGAGGTGCATCTTTTTCGCATCGTAGCCTAGAAGCAATCGACACGAGCTTCAGCAAACATCGCTGATGCGCTACACAAGCGAAACATAATGCATGCATAATATGATAATGCGTTCCGGGTGTTATATGCATTTGCCTTTCTCTCCCAACTATGTTGGGGTCAACTTCTAGTCTAACCGGATCCAGCTAAATAGTATTTTACATAAAGCGACTGCCTATCTGAAGTCCACAACCCAGATACTCGGTAACACTATACCCCTAAGACTGGTTGTCAGACTTTCAAACTTCTGACTACCCCTGTACCACTTTCAAAGACTATTTTACTACTGTGAAAGTACCTACCTCTAAAGAGCGTAAAAAGTCACATCACATAACCGTCAACTACGCATTCTGTATATCAAACTAAGTAACATTGCTTTGACTTTTATTTTGGTGTGAAATTTGCTGTTTGCGGTAGTGCGCAATGTAACGCACGCTATACGTTGTGCTTTTGGGTGCATGCAACGCTACAGGGCTCGTGGGGGTATTTAAAGTTGTGTTATAACACTAAAAACTAGTTTTCGTCAAAAAATGTTAGTAAAACTTGGTATTTTGACCTTCAATATCTCCGTAACCAGAAGGCTCCCAGGTATGGTCTAGTACAAACAAATTATTACAATGACGGGGAGCTCAAGTGACTCTCAGCTTCGTTAAGTGTCATTTTACACCTGTTAAAGTATAAAGGTGACCCACTAGATGTCTGACTCCGGGGGAACAGTTCTGCAACGATGTGTCACAGTATAATTCGGTGCTACGAGGCACTTTACGTAAATTAATATGATTTTGGCACTAACCCAACTGTCTCTATGATCTGTTGTTATTTCACCCAACGATATTTTAATTTAATGAACTATTAATATTGCAATTAATGGAATATGTTCCTGAATATTTTGGCTTCAAATTCAGCAGCTGCGGTAAATTGGCCGGTTTAATTAATTTTTTTATTAGTTGTAGCGAAACTGGATTTATTTTGACTGAGTTATTTTGGAAGTGAAAAAAACAGACTTCAGTCGATTGAGTGGCAATATTTTGTATTGATAACAAAATATTCCCATTATTTTTAATCTTATTTAAAGATAGTTTTATAGAGAGAGGCCGAGAATCTGGATTTATGCCTGGGCATGGCAATAGGCTTTTTTATTATATTCTGACGAAATATCTAGGTACCTTATGCTTCTGGAGAAACGGGCGTATTGTTATATGAAACATTTTTTTTCTAATTTATTTCCTAGACAATGTTTGATGGGATGGTCTACACATTTCTTTTTTCTCCACTAATATTATAAAGAGAAAAGATTGGATTTTTTTTTCATGTTTGTTTGTTACGCTTTCACGCTAAAACGGCTAAACGGATTTGGATGAAATTTAGCACATACGTAGACCATGTTCTGGATTAGAATATAGGATACGTTATATCCTGGTATTCCCAAGGAATTGACACTTATGCGGGTGAAACCGCGGGGCGCAGCTAGTAATTCATATGGTTATTTATATTGGAAGTTTTTAATGAGATGGTATATTTATTGGTAAACGTTTCTTTTAAATTATCTGGTGATTTTTTTGTATCATTATTATAGTCGTAAATAAAAAAGAATTTTCAGTAGACAGCTGTCGTGTGTTGTTGGCAAATTAGTACGTAAATGACTGAAACCAGTTGTTTCGAAATTCAGTGTCGATGTCGGTATATAAATATATGTTTAGTTAGACCACCCACTGAACGATACAAACCATTTGCTTTAGACATAATTTACTTTGTAGCGGTATCTACAAACGCCAAATGCGAACTACGCGTCATACTGACGTCACACAAAATCCTGCATCTCGCAAGCAGAGTTTACCGCGCAACTAGCATACATACAACGGCCCGACATGAATTATTGGGCAGCAAGCCCGGTAAGCAGACGACCTCATAGTTGAACTGCGAGATGCCATATCGAAAAAAAATTATAATCGGGCTGTTGCCCGCCAGACACAACTCCCGTCTGGTCGGAGGATCCTCCCTTATCTATGGAGAATGAATTAATTTTTGCCCTGTTCCTCATACCTCTATACATTCATTGGAACTCATATGTTTAAGCCGTCTGGGGTTGAAAATCTAGGGCCATGGGATCCGAGTGCCCACTTAGTTTTTCGAGCAGTTAGTCGACTATTCACGAGACCTGAGAGCTGACTTATATTTTGGCCAAAGACTCAGCATTGCCATACCACGTGGCAATGCTACTGGCCTTTGGGCACTTTCCTGTTGACAACGATGCGGACAAATTTTTTGATGCCTTATAATAGTTTCCCCGCCCTTTTTTATATACTTGTACATATTATTATTTTAAGACTGTTAGCTTTTAAATTATGTAAACTTACTTCATCTATCCTTTTTTTTTTAAACACTAGGATTTCCTCGTCGTGTTCGCAGACACGAACCTTACATTCACAAACACCCATGCATTTTAAATAAGATTCCTGAGAACAGACTTTGAATCTTGTGGGGATATTGGTACACACGGTACACCTAAGCTATCAGAATGTGTAAACGATAGCAGCTTGTGGCTGTACGTGTGGCTGTAGCACTTCCAGACTGGAAGTGCGACAGCCACACGTACAGTACTCGAGTTTTCTATTTATTTATCTGAATCCCGGTGGGCTCAGAGAAATAAATAGAAAATTTGTCACGATCGTTACATTAGCAAACTTTCAAGTAGTTTATCTGCATCATTATTTAAATAATCTTCATCTGCTTAATCGCCTTTTCACAAGAATGTTGAAGTCGGCTTCCAGTCTAGCCGGATGCAACTGAATAAGAAAGAAAAAGAAAGAAAGAAAATACATTTATTTAGCACAGACTTAAAGACACACCATATAATATAACGGATACATATGTACATCAGATAGCAATAAATAAAAATCAAATAGAAAGTTTAAAGTCAAATGTAAGAAAATAGCAGGAAAGTGTGCCTCACGGCTGCACCAAAAAGGCCCAGTTCAGCAAAAATGCCAGGCAACTAATGCCTGACGTTAGTTTTCAACTGGACCTGATGTGTGAGGTGATGGATATAAACTGTTTTATACTGCAACGTGACGTGTGTATGCATACTAAAATAAAATAGTATCGGATAAAAAATAGTAACGAATTATGTTTGTACATAAATAGTGTTGTGTGAGTAACATATACCAGTACAATATGTGGACAAGGAGCGACTGTCTATCAGACCTCCACAACCCAGTTACTAAGTAATACGATACCCAGCTATCCGATACTTGATTTTCATTATTTATATAATGACGTCATAATGAAATTCAAGTAAGGTTTAAATTGTTGAGTTATAAGCACCACAGGATTTAACTCCAATTTGCTTCATCATCAGTTTTTTGCACATATCCTAATTCATTTGGGGTCAGCTTAGCATGTCTTCTTCTTCAATACTTCTCTATTACTCCTAATCTCAGTTGTCACCGAAACTAATAATCTTATAAAATCCCAACCAAGGGCGGATTGTTTCACGGCCACTTGACGCACGCGTATACGTCAAAAATGCGCTGACTATTGTGAAACCAAAAAAGCGTTGTTTCAAATTATAATTACAAAATTATGGCCTTGACTTACGTTAAATAATTACGATTACGTATTCGTTATTATTTGACGTACGTATGTTACGTTAACCAACCGTTTGAAGCAATCGGCCCTAAAAGTGAAGTCATCATCTGCTAGCCTTTACCCAACTATGTTGGGGTCGGCTTCCAGTCTATTTCGTTAAAAGTGAAGTAAAGAAATTAAAACCTAATGCAGTTAGTCAGAATTCCAATAAATACTATTTAAAACCGACAGAGAAGCTAATATCTATTAGTTTTCCGATATTCAGTCTGCAACAACATTGCCAAGCCAGCTGAGAGCTGCGGCGCCATTTTAAAATCAAATTATTCACTTGGTTGAGTTGTTTATTTATAACTAGCTTCCGTGACTTCCCTCGGTGTGGAAGTCAAGTAATACCATACAACTTTAATTTATTTATTTGCTCACATTAATTGTCGTTTTTTGTACATGATCCCTGTCAGGGAGGCCACTGCAAAGCACAATGTTGGTTTACTGTTGAGTCATGAGTCATGTTTACATATTGTCTTAATCTACATACTTTTGTTGCTGACTACGGTAGATCTACTTACTAGGGCTCGTCTGGCGCATCTTTGGCAATCCGTCCTCCTACTAGCCTGCCCGTCTAGGGAGATAAGAGCTTTCCCCACTAGCCATGTTTTACGGCCGCGCTTCCGAACACCCGATGTATCGGTGACACAATGGAATTACTATGTACTAAATAAACGCTATATATTATACACTGAGTGTCCTACGAGAAAAAAGGGAACAGGCGGACACAGTTTTCCGACAGCTTTTTGTAGAGGCAAAAGAAATAGCTGAGCAACTAGACGTGGAAATTAAATGCCCCAGAATAGTGTCAAGACAAACCGCCTGGGCCCCGGTCCTGGGAAGCCCCCAAATCTTAAGAAGTACTTTTTAATCAAATCCCAATCCCGCCACGTGAAAATATATTCAGTAAGAAGCAGTTTGGAGATGGAGGCCCCGTACAAAAATGTTGAGCTGTCGTGTAGCGACAAGAAACTAAACTTATAAAGGAAAATGAAATTAAAGAAAGGGAGGTAGAAAACAATTAAAGGTATATTTACAAGCAATTAAAAGATGGAGATGGACTGAAGAGTGGTGTGTAGTATGTGAAGGTGGGGTGTATGGATGACGATGCGTGATAGGTGGGCTGAGGAGGCTGTAGTGGAGATCCAGATGAGGGAGGTAGACACGAGGCAGGTGCTGGCGACAGGTGCAGGTACAGATGCAGATCCAGGTGCAGGTGCAGGTGCAAGTACAGGTACAGGTGCAGGTGCAGGTGAGGGTAGCTGCTGGTGCAGATCCAGGTGCAGATGCAGGTGCAGGTACAGGTACAGGTGCAGGTGCAGGTGAGGGTAGCTGCTGGTGCGTGTGCGGCACGGAGGACACCCGTAGGAGGGCCCACGCAGCAGGACAGGACGCAGCACGGCAGCAGGAGAGAGAGGCACGGCGGGGACGCTGTCAGCCCGCCAGGTGAGGCGGCCCTCGGATGAGGCGCGGCCCTATAGAAACAGGAGGCCTTCACGGAGGACGGAGGACGGAGGCGTAGGCAGGGTCCGTCAGGTACCGGAGTGGAGAGGTACGCTGGGTATTCCCGGGATAGGTAGCCCTGGAGTATCAGGTTTTTAGTTGCTTTCGCTTTAGAGGCGAAACCCGAACTGATCCTTGGATTGCGTGGATCTATAATGTCAGCTCGTAGAATAACATCATGTAGAAAATATGAATTTGAGTTACGAAGATGGCCAGTAATGAAATATAATAAGTATTCTATGTCTAATTAGCTAAAAAGATACAGGCAGGTAAGAATTTGAAAGAAAGGTTGCCATGGCGACGTAATAAACGTCGTTGTCAAAGCTGTCATAATAAAATATATTATTAATAAAATACGATAAAATCTATAGTTATTTTGTATTAGAAGTATAGTGATTATAGGAAAAATGATATCCATCAATGTGGGCGTAATTACCAACCCTTGGATGTCACTAAATTATCGTAGTGTCATCTTAAAGATGGAGCTGTGTCTGTGTACTGATTGTGGATGAAACGTGTCGTAATAAATAATCAGATCAGCGCCTAACAGTAACAGAATGCTTGTTCTGACCTGGAGGAATGAATGAAGATAACTGTGAGTATGTACATTATGTTACAGAGCTCGCTACGCTCTCTCTTGAAGCATTTACATTTTAATTTTTTTTTTTTTGGGTAGTTCGACAAAGTAACTCCTACTTATGTATGACATCAAATATATCAAAAGAAAACCTTACTTACACGAGGCGGTGAGCAAAAATTTTCGAGCTCGCTTCGCTCGCTCTTGCATCCTATTCGTAAATAGCACATTGAAGACATGTAAATATACCTCCCTGAAAAAAATTGGCCTCTGTGTATCTCGCATCCAGCGGATTCCTGCAGCCTTCACAAGGACATCGGTCCAACTTGTGGGATGCCTTCCAACGATACGTCTTCCGGTACGCGGTTGCCACTCCAGAACCTTTCGGCACCATCAACTATGTTCCTGTATGGACCTTCCAATACTAGTAAAATGATTCCCCTCAATTGGAATGTGTTTTGTGTGACCTAGAAAGCTAGTGGCAAATCCACCATCAAATCAAAAACCAAAATATCTGTTATCTGTCCATTAGTGCGTTACAACGCCAAAAATCACGTAAATCGGATAACTGGAGAGCTACTTATCCGATTTACGTGGTTGTTGTTTTATTTCACAGATAATGTTATCTTGCTGGGTGATAATGAATAGGTAATAAGGAAGCGTTCCCACTGAAGCGGAGACGAGCGGTGCGGAAACGTGCAGGAGACGCGATGTTCCGCATGGAAGTCGTGCGCGCTAATAATACCTGGCCTGACGAACTGCACAAGTTTCAGACCTTGAGCACCTCGGCCAAAGGTAGTTGAAGATCATAGTTTGGTTTTAGTCAGTAAAGCATAAGGCTTCCTAGAAGACCGTGTCCGTCATGTTTATAACGGACGTCATGAATATCTGCCATTTTCACCAGTATTTGGCATTAAGGTGTCAAAGAACTCTGTATTTGGCACTGACCTATATTTTACAAGTACGCTAGACATCATACTATCCATGACAAAATGAATACTTACATTTGATTTTCGTCATTTTGACGCTGATAGCAACGTGAGCGTCTGTGGAACTAATATTTTTGATAGTGAGGTTTTCAAAATACGGATACTCTCATGAAAAAAATGTTCTAAATATCTCGTAGTAAACACAAAAAAAAAGTCTTATTCCACGATTTAGACCTAAATCATCAGAGACGTACCAAAACAACACGACGGCCATTTGCAACAACGTATCAATTTTAGTTCCTGAGACGCTCGAGTGGGGCGCTTTGAATCGGCACAAAAAACAACTGTCATTTCGTATGGTATATTTAGTCCAGCGTACTTGTTTATTAGAGGTCAGTGGTATTTGGATATTACGGCCTTATGTGGCAGTCAACACCCTTCTAAAAAATCGTAGCGAAAGGCGCGATGTGGATTTCATTCAACCAATGTGATTGACCGATTGCTGCACATGTGCGCACCGCTTTGCATAATCAATATCAAACTCAAACTTATTATTTATTTATTTATATTATTTATTTCAAATAAAACTATTACAGGTACTCTTGAATTGTCAAGGGGTCAGACAGGACTTGGTTGGTCAGAAAGATGAAGCTTGTTGTCATAATTATTAGTTATCATAATTATTATCAGGAAATACACATTACATTCCAGCAAGCCTACGCAGCAATATACTTTAGCTCTACCAAGTTCGTCACTAACACTTTTGTTTAGCAGACGGAAATGATAATAAAGTTATTATGCGAGAAATTTCCAGAGTTTCCTCATCGTAAACCGCTTCCGTTAAACTGCGTCATGCTAAAGAGAACTAAATTCAGAATTCTATTGATATTTCGTTTATAGAATATTATGTGTATAGTGAGCCGATACATTACCTTGGAGATATCTCAAGTTTTGTATATCTATGGCAGGTATATTTATATAAGAATATTATTATGTGCGGCTGCAAATGTAAGGAAACATGGAAATGATGTTTGTAGAATGTTTATTTGATATTTAATTTAGATTACGAAGTTTTAAGTCTCTCTTCTTGAGTGGAGACCGCGAATTTGTAAACGTAAGATAGGACGCCCTCTGGCTAGGAGGCGCGGCGATCTTCGCAGGATGGTTGGTAGCAGCTGGATGAGAGTTGCCGAAAATCGAGTTGAATGGCGTGCAATAGGAGAGGCCCATGTCCAGCAGTGGACTGCTATAGTCTGGACGATGATGAAGTCTCTTTAGATTTTTTACGAAACTGATACTTATCTGTTAAGGATGGTTATGGTTTAAAGAAGTTTTGTTTTATGTTCACATAATCACATACGAGTATTCAAGCAAATAAATGATTTGATTTACTTTTCTTATTAATTTATTTGATGATTGTTAATATTATTTTTAATAGTCAATTTTCTGAAGTAAAGGTATGGAAAGTACATTTTATTAAAGTTGTTTTACTAACAGGTAAAATATTTAAAATGATTGAGTGGTTTATTTACTTTTTTGTTTTGCTACAACCATAAATTAGGGGCTGTAACGGAATTTACGTTCTAAGACAGCTGTCAAAAATCGGTTAGCCTAATGGACGGGGTATAAGGATACCCCGTCCATCCCAGCCGGCCAGCTGTCTTAGAACGTACATATTCCAGATTACGTAAAAAATTACTTTTTTTTTTTGATAGCCTATAGGTACTGTCCCACTGCTGGGCAAACTTAAAATGCGTAATAAATTAAATATATAAACTGCCTTATCTTATTTATGGCTTCTTACAGATATACTACCGTACGTGTGTCAATCAATGTATTGTGTGTTGCTGCAATCACTAGTACCATCTGTCAAAAAACGGTTTACTAATGGACAGGGTATAGATTTTGATATTCTTTTTTGTATACCACCTTTTCTGCTAGACTAAGCAATGCAATCAGAATATTATGACTATACTCATATACCTATTATGATGTTACTACTATTTAGCTGTCTGCCGGACCCTATTTCAGTCTGAAACTAGTCTGGTGAAACCAAAACATGCGCCTGAGTTACACCGTAAACATCTGTCTCTCATAACTTCATAAGTTTTCATATAAACCATTCATTATACGACTACTATAGAAGTTATTCATGTTTGCCAGACAATATAATCGAGGTTATCTCAAAGACTTATAAGTTCAATTAACACATGCCTTTCCTAGAACCAAAATATCGTAGACTTGTAACGCCCATCAACCAACTCACACTGGGCATTCATTCAAAAGATTCAGTGTTCATTAGGTATTGTCATACAATCAACTAACGAGTTGTAGATCGTAGGTTTGAACCCAGACAGCAGCTTTACTTTGTGTAAATTATTTCATCACCACTGCTCTCAAAACGGCGAAGGAAAACATTGTGAGGTAACCGGCATGTCTAAGATGGCAGGCGTGTTGGATTACAGCCCACTCCCTCTCACAGAGAGGAGACCTGTATCCAAGCAGTGGGAACACTGTAGACTGATTATGCTATGCTTAATGCTACACGCCTACTACAGGACATGTTCATGTAATACCAGACAACATTATCGAGGTTATGTCAACGTAATAGTTTAATTAACACATATTACATGATATAAGATTCCACCTGCTATGTATTTGCGACACAAGAATTAATCTCGACCTTCAGACTGCTAATAAAATCCAAATTATCGCGACACTTTTCAGTGCAAATAACACGGTATATGTTACAAAAATAACAGCGTTTCAAGTTCAAATTTCGGTGACATTTGGCGTTGCGCCAGCGCAAGTCGCGTGTCGGTAGCATCACGGTGATATACCGTTAAATTTAAGCGGTAACAGAGAGACATGAGGTGCTGGCTGGTAAAATTTGATATGAGATGATACTTTTTTTTGGGATAGTAACTGTGAAGTTTAAATATTTTAAGCGCATAAAAAAGAGGTGCAGATGTCGTCATGAACGTGGTAAATTGTGAACAGTTTTGTAAGAAAATCCATTGTTTATTTAGATTATTCAGATTATTTAAAAAAAAAATGTTTATCTCATAACCATAAATAACAAGTTAGTGAGTCGAGCCTCCTTTTAAGCAAAAATACCTGTATTAAGAGACTCCGCTCTTCCATAGCAAGATAATTGTTTATGGTGGTTGAATGGATGATGCAAAATCAGGTACTTATAACTCTTCCTAACATTTAAAGAGGATTATACATACTTAGTTTCGCAGTATCTCCACACTATACATACCAGATACGTCGTGGGTCGTGCCGTCTCGTCTTTCCGATATGTAGACAGAACCGCGTTCGGAAAAACCGGACTGTTCTTGCAATACAAAATGCTAATAATGTTTCTCTTAATATCTAGTAGATACACTACCCGTTTGCTTCAGTTTAAATCAACTTGTGATCAAAAGCTGCAAATCCTATCTCATCCAATTCCCGTATAAGTGCTTCTTGGAAAATATATTGACCTTATAAATATAAAATCTCGATATCCCTGGGGGTCTGTAGCCAATTTATAATAGTATATAAGATACACTCTGGACTGATCCTTGGGCATTGCATATAAAAAGGTCACAGTGGTAGACACTGATGCAACTTGTATCTTGTATCAGCCCGAGTCCACCGTGAGTGATTAAAACGATGCTGAGCGATACAAGGAATAGAGCTTAGCACTGGAATGAGGAGCAGTGGTGAACCAGTGGTACCGGCCTTGACTAATCAGTTGTAAGTCGTAGGTTAGAACCCTATTAAACTTTACTTTGTGTAAATTACTTCATCACCGCTGCGCTCAAAACGGTGAGGAAGAACATCGTGAGGAAACCGGCATATCCTAAAACCAAAAATTCTAAGACGTGTGACATCTACAAACCCGCACTGGGCCCACGTGGTAGATTACGGCCCACTCCCTCTCACCAAGAGGAGGCCTGTGTCCCAGCAGTGGGAACTTTATAGGCTGATTATGCTACTGGAATGAGTAAAATATAAAACTCCACTCGGGAATCGACGTAAACACAATTCTTAATTTTTCTTGTGTGTGTTTTGTTATGGTTATTAGCTGGGGCAGTCTCATACGTAGGTGCCCCTACTCTTTTCTAGTGTCCTTAGCTTGTTGCGTGGAGCTTAGAAATATTGAAGCAAGTTAGCCTATCATTTTCCTCAGGTCAGAGATCTCCGAGTTTCTGGTCTTCCATATCCTTCTAATCAATTTGACCATCAAATGTCATTCAAAGTTTTTTTGTTCACGTATCTAAAACAGCCAGTCTATTTTATAAAAATCTCACCGTGAAAACTTAGATGAAGTGAGCTGTCAATAGTGTCAATCCCTAGCATCAGATGGAATGACAGCTCACTTCACATAAGTTTTCACGGTGAGATTTTTACAGAATAGGCTGGCTGTAAATTTTTACTACGTGATGTGACTATTGTATACACATTTATTATAAATAAACAATTTTATTTTAAATAAACAATTTTATTTTAAATAAACAATTTTATTTTAAATAAGCAATTTTATTTTAAATTAACTATTGTATTTTAAATAAACAATTTTATTTTGGATAGATAAACATTTTTTTAAATTATTTTATTGTTCATATTTTTTTTGTAAAATATAAATAGTGACTTGTTTGATATTTTTAGCATCGCATAGCATCGCACAGACCCTACAGTCGAGCTCAATCGCTCCTTCTTATTGCTACAGTCATAATATTATATGCATTATGCAGTTTGAGATACGGTTTCATCGGATATGCTTCTTTTAGAAATGTTATGTTACATTTTATTGGTCTGGAGCATAGTTGAAATAACGTTAAATGAGATATCAGCAGAATTTATTTAAGTTTTTAAAGAAATGCATGTATTTATGCTTGCGGTTGAGATTTTAGTGGGTTTTTAGTACATGTCTGCATTTTACGTACGTGGCTGTAAAATGATAATAAAATATTAACATATCCTTTAAGAGATACTAAAAGTTCTGAGTATTTCGTGACGTTTAAGTACTTGAAGTTGTCATCGTCATGTCAGCTGGGTTATTGGTATAGGGGCTTGTGGCTAAGTAATAACAGCCGCACGGGTCGATCGATCAGGTTAAGCTACGCTTGCCGCGGTTGGTCCGTGGATGGGTGACCATCTTCACATACCAAGACCTCTCCGTGCCTCCGGTGATTCCGGCTGTCATTCATGGAACTTTGACAGTAGTTACTGGTCGTCAGTAGCCGAAAGTCTGACAACCAGTCTTACCAAGGGGTATCGTATTACCCAGTAAGTGGGTTGTGAAGTTAAGATAGGCAGTCGCTCCATGTAAAATACTGGTATTCAGCTGTATCCGGTTAAACCGGAAGCCGAGCCCAACATAGTTGGGAAAAGTTTAGGCAGATTATGATGATGATGTCAACATATTGATCTGTAGCACGATTGATTCCTGTGTTGACAAGATTAGCTATTTTGATTTCTATTTCCTTAAACTTACTGATGTTAAAAATATGTTGTTTTAAAAGAGATTCCGTGGAGATTTTTTGCCCGTTCTTCTCCATAGGAACCTAAAACGCTTTGGAATGGGAAATTAGCTTCTTCTTTGTACCAGCCCGAAACCCTGACAATTCAAAAGTGCCTGGTAATTGGTTTATTTTATTTTATTCTATTTGGGAAACTTACAGCTTTATAAACAGGGTTCATAAACAGTGTTCTTAAGCAGTGTTCATAAACAGTGTTCATAAACAATATGCAATTGAAGGCCATTTACAAGTTTCCACTGACAAACACTTGACAAAAAGGTCTTAATTGAAATAAATGCTTTGTGGTAACTAAATTTAACTCACTCAACTTAATTGTCTACCTAATTTTCTTTTACTTTACTTCAAAGATAGCAAGATTATCTAAACTCTAGACGTCATGCATTGCTTCAATTACTTACATCATTTTGCATCGCATAGAATGGATTCTGCATTAACAACTACATGATTCTCATAAACTTTACATTATGTTTGAAACTAATAGGTGTTTCGTCTCGCAAGGTTTATTTATAAACGTTGCTTAAATTTAAGTAATTATAAGCGAGAACATGAGTGGCTGGAACTATAAGTGCAGTAGCTTAGTATGGATGATTTTACGTACAGTTGTTGTTAAGACCGATTCTCGTAATTAAAAACGTCCAAAATCTAGTCGCAATCTCATCTCAGCGACAATCAATGTCAGAAACTTGTCAAAAATGTAGGGAAACTAGAGGTATTTTTGACAGATTGAGACTGAGATCAGACTGTGAACGTTCTTAAAATTACGAGAATTGCCCCTCTGTTCTAACAACGCAATGTATGTAAGAACTGCACCCATTTACTGAATGAATGGAAGAATTGTGGCACCGGTCTTTGCATCCGTTTCCTTGTTAGCTAAGTGAGAAATTGTTTTATAATTTGAACTTCGTAGCATTGAATATGAATGTCGAGTCGTCCACAAATTGGCTGAGTAATCGCTTGTAAATATACTGGCAGGAATCACGGGCGTGCGCGGTGTGTATTCTCGCTATTAGTGTTGACGTTTAGGTAATTTATTGTTTTTGTAATTTAGCAGTGATTTTGAAATATTGTTTTGTGCTGGCATAAAAATAGTTTGTCAACTCTTAGCGTGGGTATTGATTCTAGGTGTGGGTATAGTAGCTTTTGAATAAAGTAGATTTTGTAGGTGACTAATGAATGAGATTGCTTCCGCAGACGGCTTTGGTTACTCAGCTTGCCTGGTCGAGGTTAACGGCCGTAATTTAACTGATTTTTAGTAAGAGTATCTAGGATGCAACAGCAGCCGAAGCGAGCTCACGAATTGTGGCTCTCAGACTCGGAAAGGCAAGATTCGAAGGTCTGTCATCCCCTTCTTATACCATCTTCATAACAATTTTAGGTAATGTATTTACTAGTGCGTAGCGATATTAATTTTTATATAACTATTTACTAACGCCACGACACGACACTGTGCTAAACGAAAATAAATGTCATTTCAAACATTTAGCGCTTTTCATGACAAATTCCGTGTACGCATAGGTAATGTTTATTTATTTACCTTCTTACATACTTTAACGACGTGCTAAATAATATAAATGTTATATGCGTTTTAATATACAAGTAGCACCAGTACCTACCGTTCTTATCGGTTTTCCTAAATTGAACGCGAAAATGTAGCGTGCCTCTTTAATGGCGACATTAATTTGAAACACGTATACTGTTTCGCGTTTTCGTGTTATGAACATATTTTAATTTAATTAAACGTTATTATTTATTTATTTTCAATTTTCTAAAATAGCATCTTAGAGCAACCTGTACTTAAAGAACTGTAGCGCAGAGGTCATTTGCCGGGGTAACGGATCATAATATCCCATTAATGAAATTAAAACGAATAAAGTGCAAAGAGTAGGCGAATTGAAGGAAAGAGAGAGCCCTATATCGGCGAGGGTCGCTGGCAATTGTTTTAGGATTACGAGTTATTTTATGTTGTTATAACTTTTATGATTACTGGCCACTAGCCCTACCCATTTGTTGAATTAATATCGCCAGTGTAGCGCCATTTTATATAAGTATGCGTGTAATTAACGCGTCACCAGTGATGTAAGAGCTGAATTACAAAAATTATAAATACTAAAATACTATAATGTTAAAAATTCCTATACTTACAACATAAGGAAAATCTTGGTTTTTAACAGAAACACAGCAGCTTAAAGCTGAACCATTTCTCTGGGATATATGTACATATAGGTATATAAATGTTGTTCTTTTTCCGAGAAACGCTATTTTGCAAACCACCCAATCTATTCGACTGCCAAGATAACAAGTTTCGTTTGTAACACGATGCAATTTCCCCATCCATCTCGTTATGCACGGCCTAAATCTCTGGAGACCGATATTCGACAAGACCCAATTCCAAAAGGCAGTCGATAAAACTCTGCGGTTGTGAGCATTTTAATGAAACTTGTGTTTTCAATGTAAAGTCATTTTGGTCCTCGTAAATAATTCGGTTTTACTGACAGATTGAGTTTAATTTTGTATTGAAATGTATCCATCTCTTAAGTTTTATCAAGCCTAGACTGATTAATATTTTAATTAGATGTCCCATAGACTGTGATATATTTATTATTAGAAACCTGTCTTAATAAATATGTCTTACATATTATTATTAAAGTGTTGGTGGTTTAATAAATAGAATTCCCGCTGCGAGGTCGGTCGAGAAGGTATAATGAAAAATGTGTACCTATGAGGAAAAACAAACTTATAATAATACAAGTTATGTAACAAAAAGAGAAGAAAGAAAAGAGTAAAAGAGCCATCGTCTTTCACGCCACTATGTTGAACCTAAAATGGTCAGTCAGTACCAGTAACACCTTGGTGACTGGTTAATAAATCTGCCTTGGCATAAGCTTTTTTAGGGTTCCGTTGTCAACAAGGAACCCTTATAGTTTCGCCATGTCCGTCGGTCCGTCCGCAGCTTAGCTCAGAGACACTTAGTACTAAAAAGCTATAATTTGGCATAGATATACATATTAATCATGCCGATAAAGTGGTAAAATAAATATTGAAAAACAAAAACTTTTTAGGGTACCTCCTCTACACCTTTTTTTTTTTTTTTTTTTTTTTTTTTTTTTTTTTTTTTTTTTTTTCAGGATGGGAAATCATCAAATGACTCCTCCCGCTCTGGGTGGAGCAGAAGGGAGTGTCAGACTCTTACTGACTAAAACCCACCCGTGTTCCTTCCTTAGCCCTTTATGTACCAGGGCAGCGGTAACCCTTTCGGACGATCCCGCTACCCCGGCAGGCTTCGGCCCTGTCGGGCCCCGTCATCTATGCTGACATCTCTTTGAGGCGCACGTGGAACACTTACGCGCCGTCCGGCACGGGCCTGGTCCTGATCGGACGGAGAGCTACCCATTGCTCTCCGCCCGCAGGCCCGCGCCTACGGTGGCCGGGAGTCGTCACGCGGCTCCCGACGCCCGGAGCGTCTCCCTCGGCGGCTGAGGCGTGAGGATCTCTCCCTCGCCCATCCCGCCACCTCCTTCGCTAGCATGACTGCTTCGCAGAAGGAGGTGACCGCCTCCCACTCCCTCTCGCCCCGGACCATGGCTTGCACCAGGGCCGGACGCGAGAGGTCGCCGCCGCTGCCGATCGCCTCTACGAGGACACGGCGGTGCTCTGCCCAAGCGGGGCAGACCTCCACCGTATGCTCCACCGTGTCCTCTGGGCGACCCTCGCAGTGGTGACACCCGGGCGTCTCCTCCCGCCTGATGATGTGCAGGAACCTCCCGAAACATCCGTGTCCGGAGAGGACCTGCGTCAGGCGGTAGGTGGGAGCGCCGTGACGCCTCTCTAGCCACTCCTCAAAGAGGGGTCTTATCGCCGCTATCGTGGCGTGCCCTGCGCTGGGTTGCGATAGTCGCGCCTTCCATTCCACCATGAGACCGCGCCGGAGGTCCGTCCGCTCCGCAGCGATTTGCCGCGGGTGCAGAGTTTCCCCCCGACGTAGTGCCTCCGCGCGCCAGTCATACAGGCGCGCGAGGACTATCGCCTCCAGATCCCATGGTGGCAGTCCGGCAAGGAGGCTTGCTGCCTCGCGCGAGATCGTGCGGTACCCCCGGATCAGCCTTACGGCTACCACCTTTTGGGGCGCGTTCAGGTAGTGTGCGGCTCGAAGCCGCAGTGAACGCGCCCATACCGGGGCCCCATATAGGGCCATGGACCGCACGACCCCCGCGTAAAGCCTCCGGCAGGAGGCGTTTGGCCCCCTCAGGTTGGGCAGGAGCCGCCTTAAGGCGGCCCCGGCCCGTTCCAGTTTTGGGGCCAAACGTCGGAAATGCTCGACGAAGTTCCACCGGCTGTCGAGGACGAGACCCAGGTATCTCATCGTCTTCTCGACGCCGATGTGAACCCCTCCTACCATCAGTTGGGATCCCGAAGGTGGCCCGTACCGGGGCCCATGAAAAGACATGGCCTCGGACTTGTGCAATGCCACCTCGAGACCCAACTGCCGGATCCTTTCCACGACTATCGCAACCCCGCGTGTCATCGCGTCGGCCGCCGCCTGATGCGACCTCCCCTGCGCCAGGACCAGCGTGTCGTCAGCGTAGCAAACTACGCTGACGCCATCAGGGAGGTCGGCCCGCAGCACCCAGTCGTACCTCTACACCTAAAGTGGGGATGTTTTTTTTTCACGTCTTACCCACGGTGTAGGGTATCGTTGGATAGGTCTTTAAAAAATATTGCGGGTTTGTGAAACAATTTTTTGATTCAGAGATCCGTTTGTGAAATATTAAGCTTTAAAGTGCTAATTTATGTTAGACCCAACCAAGCCTAAGTGTCTCACCTCCTAGCTAAATGGTTCTTTTGGATATATGAAAAAAATGACGGTGATAGTATATATAACGAAGTTAAAAGGAAAACCATCACAGTTAAGTAGGCTTTACAAGTTTACGAGTTATAGTCGACCAACTTACATTTGTAGTTGCAATGTATGGGAGAACATGATTTTCAACTACAATGTTAAGTATGTTCTTGGGATAAATTCATTCCAACTACGGAACCCTTCATTGTACGTGGAGCGTCAGGATCATCTGCCCAGCCTTTTCCCAACTATGTCGAGGTCGGCTTTTAGTCTAACCTGATGCAGCTGAATCGCAGGTATGCTGCAAGAGATTTCTTATGAAAGCATCACCTCTGTACCTATTTTTCTGTTCTGTTTCTTCTTGTCTGTTTATACAGGCTGATTTTTTAAAGACCAGCCAAATTTAAGGATGTGGTACAGACCATCAAACTGAACAACTTGCTCCATGGGACCAACATCGTAATCGCGAATAAAAATTCAGCCGTTCCATACATTTAGGTCGAGTAGGTATTGAAGTTTTCTATGGGACAGTTGATAAAATTTTCGCGATTACGCTATTTGTCCCATGGAGAAAGTTGTTCAGTTTGATGGTCTGTACCACATCCTTAAATTTGGCTGGTCTTTAAAAACTCAGCCTGTATATGTGTGTACATAATATTATATTATATATGGTAAAATAAATAAATAAATAAATGAAGCGACTGATTATCTGACCTCCACAATCTGGGTGCTGGGTAATACGATAACTTTCGGTGAGACTCGTTGTCGGACTTTCAGGGAACTAGTCTAAGTACCGGTCTGGTTTTTCAGATAGTACCTATTGGTATTTTCTTGGAATGACTCAAGAGGCATGTGAAATCCCAATAAAGTCATTGTTGTTATTATATTAATCGACTTTGTATAGTGTTTGTGTGGTAAGCAGAAAATCCGTTTTTTTATTTTGCTTTATCTAAATAACCGAATGAATCACTATGGCCTTTAGAAAACATGAGAAGATGTAGAAGCGTAACACGACCTTGGCCTCCAGAAACTCAATACGATGAGAGAAAGAGAACATATTGTATTCGAGAATATAAATAAACTTTAAAACAGACTCGACTATGTCAATCCCTATGGTATTATAAAACTAATCTCGATTGTTTTGTTTTTGTCAAAAACGGAATTATTATTTAATAAACAACAATTCAAAATGCGTGATAGTGTCGAGGTGTGAATCCGCGATGATTTACTTTCAAAACAAATGATTTCGCTTTCGAAATATGTACAGTCACTTGAGTGAAGTACGAAAGTAAGCCAAAAATAAAAAAAAAAATTATATAAAATATTTTAAGATAAAAAAAATCTATTAAAAAAAACTACATATAAATCACACAAGTTTCTTGTCGGTGGTCTGTGGCATACAATAACATTGAAATAACAAATGGCTTGCATCATCCTCTAGAAGTCTAAATACTGTTTAAGACGATGCTAATTTAATTGTTGCTTCAACTTATGGTATTAAAAATATTTTATATATTAGCCCAGAGGGTTTTGAGCAAGCATATTCAGGGCGAAAAGTTGATAGCTGAGTAGGTGTGGATGGCATGAGGAGAGAACACCGAAAATATATTTTAAAAGTTTCAGATAGGAGCCTTGGTCAGGAATTCACTTTCAGATTTTAAAAAAGGGCCAAAAATAAAGTGATCTTCAGAGCCGTTGATTATAAATATTCGTTCATATTTTAATTTCACTATGCCACAGGAAATTAAATCGCACTTTGTAAATCAGGCATTATTTACAAACTACCTCCGCCCCGTGATTTCACTCGCATACGTCTCGATCCTGTCGGAATATCGAGATAAAAAGTATCATAATTATGTCCTAATCCAGGTCATGGTTTTTCTATGTTCCGACATATAAAAAATCAAATCTTTTCCATTTATAATATTAGTTAAGTGGAATGCATAATAACGATTGTGTGTCATCATCATATAAGTAAACCTTATTAATCTATGATAATTTATTATTATTATAAGCCTGTGTTGTGAACTACAGGGCAGAGGTCCCTTCCCTCCATCCACTTTCACAGACGGCACGGTTGGCGCAGTGGTTAAGCGATTGACTGCTGCGCTGCGTGTCGCGGGTTCGATTCCCGCACAGAACAAATATTTGTATGGCCTACAAGTAGTTGTTCCGGATCTGGCTATTTGTGTATTTGAGTTTAAATGTTTGTAAACGCACCCACAATACAGGACAAATTCCTAGTGTGGGGCAACGTTTTTTTAAAAACAAACAAACTTTTTCCGGTCTACTGCAATTGTGAGCCAATCCTTTCAGAAGGAGTCCAGCTCACCCCGCCATCTCTTTCTGGGCCTGCCGCGCGGTCGTTTCCTGCCATTTGGGATCCACTGAGTGGTGGCTTTTGCATTTGCTGCTCTGACATGCGACATATATAGCCAGCCCACTTCCACATTAGCCCAGCTGCTGTGCCGCTAGCGTCTATGACAAACAGCAAAAAATCTATGAGAAACAGCACATATTATTCAGATTCAGATTAGTTATTTAGGCTATACCTACGAGACAACAAACTGTCACATGTCTATCACACATGCAAACTTTTGGCACAGCCGTAATATGGTCTGGTGAAAAGGGAAGTTTACAAACTCATAAAACACGTATTTTGGCCGTCGGATATTGTCACGGTAATTTAGCTGTCCCGTTTCATTATGCTCAGAAAGTTTTACGTCACTCAATTTAAACAGCGTGTAGAATGCTGTAACATATAAACGGAATAAATTCATCATTTTTACAACATTCATTTGTTTATGTTTTGCATTGAAAAAGTGCTGGCACTCATTTTGGAGCATAAAACAACAATATTGGGGTTTTTAAGACTAATTTAAATGATCGTAAAGAATTTTAATGTACATCTCTGTAATTGTTTTGAGTCTCTGTCGTTGTTTTTACAATAAAAACAGCAGTAATTATGAGATTTTATTTATTAATCTAATGTTCTGTTGATTTTTCATGAAATGTAAAGTATTTCTCGCTTGTATGGCTACCAAGAAAGCAACTGTATAGTAAATGTGTTATTTTTTACCAATTTACAAAAATATGTACATATATATAAAAAGGAGGGGGAATAATCAAAGGGCATCAAAAAATTCGTCCGCATTGCTGTCAATAGCAACCGTGCCCAAAAGGCTGGCAGCATTGCCACGATGTATGGCAATGCTGATTCTTTGACCAAAAAATAGGCCAGTCCTCCGGTCACGTGAAGAGTCACCCAACCGCTTGGCGATGTCTCGGAATACTAAGTGTGCACTCGGACCCCGGCCCTAGTGTACCAACCCCAAACAGCTCGAACATATAAGTTTCAAAGAGATTGGAGTATTTGGCCGTTTGAGGTTTTCCGCAAGGCATTTCAAATAAATCAATTACTTTTGAATTGTCAAGGGGTCGGTCGGTCAGAAAGATGAAGCTAGTTGCCCAAAGCGTACTAGGTTCCTATTGACAACAACGGGCAAGACACTCCACGGACGGTTACATCATTCGTGTTGAAATTATACATGTGAGAACGTTAAAAGCGTTAGACTACAATGCTATATCAGAGGCCTCCCAGGTGAATGACTATCTCAAAGCGGAGCTGAAATGTTCTACATGCCACATACCTACTTTTGAAATTTGAAGACAACAGTATTTCGAAAGACATTGCACGACATTGATATGACGGACGAACTATACTAGATATTTAGAAGACTAATCAGTAATTTGTAAGTTAGATTAATTGACATCGCTGATTGTGAATACATTTGCATGCTATGTTATGACAGGATATGCTGAAACAAATTTACTGTAACACCTTATGTACCATATTCTAGCAAATAAAATGTTTTTGATTTGATAGTGCTTGTTACTGGTTTACCTATACAAAAACTAGAGAAACGTGCATTAAAAAAAATCATAATTTTGTATTCCTTCATTACTTTTCCCAGTTATACTCTCTGCTCTCTAATATAAATTTTGCTCCAGATCCAATAACTTCCAAATATTATTTGACATTGAATTAGCCTCGTTCCTGACCTAAAATGTTGTATCAAAATACTTCACTATACTTATCCCAAATTATCACGCCATTGCCACAATGCCACCGTGATTATGTCATCCAAACACGAAGGCAACACCCACGATAGGTTAATTAAAAAATAACATAAAATCAAAATTTCGGAAACATTAATAACTTTTGCATAACCATAACTATTCGTTTGACATTGAAAACAGGTGGAAACTAAAGAAAAATTAACGTTTTAAAAAACCGTAATTTTGGTCACCACCACTGAAAACCACAGACTACAAAAATAATTTTCGAAAGAATATTGATTACGATTATGTGATTGACATTATTTGAAATGTCGCTACTTACCTACTTATTATTTATTTTTATGTTTTTACTCGTTATATCTCGGGACCATGGGGTCCCGGTCCTTTGGAAGGCGTACAAGGGGCCGAAGCCAATTCGCAGAGGCCCCCTAAGAAATTTTAATGAAATGCGGCACCACCCGACGATTAACCCTGTATGCACTATGCAAGTGCACCCAAGGATACGAGTAACCCCCGGTTGGTGTAGGACTATTGTAAGACATGGAAAAATAAAAAGTTGAACTATGGGTTTGGGTGGTTATAATGGATTGGTTACCTTGAACTATAGAGGAACTATATCCCCTGCCTGACCAATGTTATACATATAATATGCACAGATAATATGGCAGGGGGTGACTTGCACACTCAATAATGGGCCCCCGAAAATGGTCGCTAGCACATAGTGTCGTAGCGACAAGGGGGCAACATGTCCTGAGGAGCTTATGAGGAGTGGAGAGGTATTCCACGGCTATCAGGACAATCCCGGAAGTACGGTCAAGATCCCTACCAGCATCTTACTGAAATACTTCCTTGCTACGAGCACTTTTGCTCTTGTGAATCTCCACTCAAGCCGGCCAATAAATGTATTAATTTCTGTCAGAGACAGTCAATTATTTCAGAAAGTGGAAGCTTTTAATATTGCCCATCATCCAAAAATCCTAGGTCTCTATGAGGAAGAACGGGCATGAAACTCTAAGGACGCTCTTTTAAATCAAGATACTACTAAATCCTGGGTGGAATGACATCATCCATCGTGCTCTTGTCAACGCTGAGTAAATGCGAGCTGTTACAGAACCCAATGGCTTGTCACGCGACGATGGGAAGGGAGCAGACGGAATGACCATAATGCCTTGAAAGTTAGGTCGGTCTCGGGTGTGCGATGGAACATGTGTCAATACCCTTGAGCCATCCCATCTTCCTAGCACGGTGGGCTGTGCTAGGGAGTAATTAAATGTGTACATACTCATAATTACCTGTATGTTTAGTGCAGGCAAATAAAGCAAATGCCAATGAACCACATGGAGCGACGATCTACGTAGACTGGTTGGTAGCAGCTGAATGATAGCAGGCAAAGAGGTCGTGCGATTGGAGAGGCTCAGGTCCTGCAGTGAACTTCTTTACTATATTTCTTCGATATAGAAACTATAGGCTGGGGATGATGAGGTAACAAGATGCAAGATTTTATTGTGTAGCTGCTTAATGAGCGGCTATGAGGTTTGTATGAAGAAGTGAAGCATCGATTTGTCCTTGAAGCAATGGATAGCTAATCTACAATTGATGTGAGCTGTCATTCCACCTGTCTCACCGTGAAAACTTAGGTGAAGTGAGCGTGGAGTGAGCTGTCATTCCAACTAATGCTAGGGATGGACACTATTGACAGCTCACTCTAAGCTCACTTCACCTAACTTTTCACGGTGAGTTTTTACAGAATCGATCGGCTGATACTAGAGGTTGACACTATTCCCAGTTCACTTCACCTAAGTTTTCACGATGAAAGTTTTTATAGAATACATCGGCTGATATTCCTAATTTAAAACTTAGAATTAATAATAGGCTATTTGGATTAGCTATTCTCGACATATAGACAAAGAGATGTTGCATTTTATAATACCTTCGAATGCGTTTTATTATTAAACATGAGACCACACAACAATTTGCTATTGACACATAATTTTCTCGATACTAAAAATAAACGCTACCTGCTATGAATAAATCTCTGCAAATGTTCTGCTGTCGACATCAATCATATCGACTGTTTAGAGTTACATCACATCTCCATATATCAAGCATCGATGTTACGCGGAATATTGCTTATAATTGATGTGAAGGATCATAAATATATGTTATGTGTCTGTATTCCCAACGAGGCAGGAAGAGTTGAATTATTTTATGGT
Source organism: Apamea epomidion (assembly GCA_947507525.1). NCBI lineage: Eukaryota > Metazoa > Arthropoda > Insecta > Lepidoptera > Noctuidae > Apamea > Apamea epomidion. Next base: position 2,374,723 of record OX382240.1, on the reverse strand, counting down.
TAAATTCCATTCAGTCTTGTTCCCGCAGTGGACTACGATTGACAGGCCGAGTTGACTGATTGATTCCTTTACATACATACATAATCAGCCTATAATGTTCCCACTGCTGGGACATAGCGCTTCCTCTCGGTGAGAGGGAGTGGGCCGTAATCCACCACGCGGGCCCAGTGCGAATTGGTAGATGTCACATGTCTTCGAATGTTTGGTTCTAAGACATGCCGGTTTCCTCATGATATTTTCGTTCACCGTTTTGAGAGCAGTGGTGATGAAGTAATTTACACAAAGTAAAGCGCCTACCTGGGTTCGCACCCACGACCTACAACCTCGGTATGTCGGGGCTCTTGCCACTGGGCCGCCACTGCTGCTGCTGCACTTTTGGACCACTACACAAGTCTAAATATTGTTACGAGCTTCGGGGTTCGTGACAATTAAAACTGCCGATATAAATTACCAAAAATTACATTTTAATTAAACAACACTAATAACAACCCAACCACACTAATTATAAATATAAAATAATAAATAAATAAATAAATATTCCACAACTATCACACAACGCCATCTAGTCCCAAGCTAAGCAGAGCTTGTGTTATGGGTACTAGACAACTGATAAACATACTTATATATTTCTAAATACATAAATATTATAGATAAATTACACCCAGACACAGAACAAATGATCGTGCTTATTACACAAACATTTGTCCTGGGTGGGAATCGAACCCACGACCTCCGGCATAGCAGTCAGGGTCACTAACCACTAGACCAACAGGCCTGTCAAATTATAAAACACAATGGCACTTAAGTCGCACTTGAAGATCGCTTTCGATGTATTCGCATGTATCGCGTATCCAACCTGTGTCAGTCGCGGCTAGTCCCGGCCTTATATAGTGTGCCGCAGATAGTTCTAGAACCTTCTATTGTAGAAAGATCTTGAATGTTCGAGTACATACCGGCCCCGACTGACCAGATGTCGATAGTTATAGAAAGTTCTAGCATAGAAATTTCTAGAAGGATCTTGACTCTATTAGTTCTGCTACTCGATACTAGATGGCGCTAGTGGTAACTAATGTTACCATGTACCAGGCATTAATTGTGGCGCGCAACAATATCCTCAATTATCAAAGTAAATAATCAAGTAAAATTACTCATTGTACAAGTGTGTTGTCAAGCCCGTGTTGAACATTCCAGAAATACGCATGAATTCTCACTTTGCCAAAACCATAATATGTATGGAAATATATTATGTATGCCTTTAAAATGGTACAAAATAAAGGAAACACCATCTACGGTATCTATGGAAAATAATACAGACGATGATTACAAGTATTTAACGTTTTAATTAGTAGGAATAATTTTCTAATTAGCAAGGCGCGTGACTGTAGTTATGAATGACACTATACCAACATATACGATACGTAATACATACTATATTGTCGTAATACATACATATTATATTGTCACATGTCAATAATATTGTGGTAGCGATGACATGTAAAGAATAGTTGAGCTTTTCGTGTAACAGTTTGTCCTGAGGGGCAATTCTCGTCATTTGAAGAACGTTCAGTCTGATCTCAAGTGATCGCAAGTTTTCGACATTGATTTTCGCTGGGACTGCGAGTAGATTTTTAACGTTTTTAATTATGGGAATCGACCTTTTGGGAAGTATACCCACCATAACTTTTTGCTGCCAATCAACGTTGGGTTACCGCGCAACTAGCATATACAACGGCCCGACATGAATCATCGGGCAGTTGCTCGCCAGATACAACACCCGTCTGGTCGGAGGTTCCTCCCTTTTCTATGGAGGATGAGTGAACTTTACACTCTGTTCCTCATACACGCATAATCATTATGAATAGAACGTTATTATTCATAGTAACGCAAATATAATAAATATGATTGCATAAATCTTTTTTTCATATAGAGAGATGAAATAAGAGTACAAGAGAGTGAGTGTGTGAGTGTATGATGATGTATGAGTATTATTGAATATAATATATTTTACTATCCAACGAAAAAATACTATGCACTACTAATCAAGTCCTTTGCATGAAAATATCTGTATTACTACTACGGGCGACTAGAATCAATTTATTTTAATTTTATTTTTGACGTTCAAAAGTGCCTTTTATGTGCCTATTTGGAATAAATGATTTGACTTTGACTTTACGATACTAAATGATTTAGCATTTGTCGATGAAATTACACGTATTTTATTCATGCGTATAACGTCTATTATTAAACCTACTGAGAATAATTAATTGTGATAATATGTGCAGTTTGATATCTATTTCGTAGAACTACCTGACTCTTCTCTCTGAACGGTTTGTGTCTAAGTAATAACACTCGCGCGGGTCGATCGATAAGCTTTTATGCGGTTGGTCCGTGGATGGGTGACCATCTTTACATATAAAACACCCCTCCGTGCCTCGGAAAGCACGTTAATCCGTTGGTCCCGCCCGGCTGTCAATCTAGGATCTTTTGCAGTCGTGAAAAGTCCGAAAGTCTGACAACCAGTCTTTCCAAGAGGTATCGTATTACCCAGTAACTGGGTTGTGGAGGTCAGATAGGCAGTCACTCCATGTAAAATGCCGGTATTCAGCTGCATCCGGTTAGACTGGAAGCTGACCTCAACATAGTTGGGAAAATGATAGGCAGATGGTGGTGATGACCTGACTCTGATACCAGTGGTTCGTATTAGCTGTATCATATTTTATTTCTCTTCTATGCTACGAGTATGCACATTCAGCCTTGAATATTGTAATTTAGATATACTGTGGTACCAATTTATTAGGCTCTTTATAACACATAACTCTTGCTTGTATTCCCTAGTTGAGGCTTAGGCAGAAGTGAACCTTTAGGAAGTAAGTACAGTCACCGAAGGAGATAAATAACCAGAGTCGTCAGATATAGTTGAAGTTTAGTAAGACAAAGATTTATTTAGAATTGCAAGTGATGTGAATCCAAGATATCGTAGAGATCCATTAAGACTCGTAATAAATGACATTCCTAGATCTACAAAATACAATAAGAACTGTTTAGCAATGTGTTTACGTATTTATAATAATATACCAAGCAATTTAAAAACGTTGAGTCCTAGAGTATTTAAGCAAAAATTATATAAATGGCAAAGTACACGAAATATTTATTCCATTAAAGAATTTATACGACGTTAAATTTTGATCGTTTTAATCCTTAAAAGGGGCCATTGTACTCATCATTAAGTACAACTTTTACTACGGGACCGACCCAGAAAACGTAAAAAAAAAAATCAGTTGATCCATAGATTTATGTTCGCATAACTCGACATAATGTGTGGATCAACTAATTTCTTTTTCACGGTTACAGGGTTGGTCCCGTAGTAAAAGTTGTTCATAATGATGAGTACAACGACCCCTTTTAAGGATTAAAACGATCAAAATTTAACGGTGTAGATATAAACTTCCACTATATCCGACGGTCCTAGTTACTTATCTCCTTTGGTGACCATACATCCACATTTGTTCTCTTTATAAGTCTTAAAATAACACTAGCTTATTCCTGCGACTTCGTCCACGTGACATTTCTTGTCAAACTCATCGCATCGCATCACCTACCCGCGCTATCACTTTTTTTTCGCTAAGCGTTCTTTCTTACTTCTTTTATTTTTGCTCGGCTGCTCAGGGTCACAGCGTGATGTTAAATAGCCTATTATAATCTTCCTCAAGAATTGGGCTATCAAATGCCAAAAGATTGTTTTTAATCCGTACCGTAGTTACTGAGATTAGCGCGTTCAAACAAACAAACTCTTCGGCTTTATTATTAGGTTTAGATTATTATATAAGCCAGACGAGCTCTTATCACATCAAGGACCTTTCGTGTCTCAACCAGTGTCTACCTACACTATACCGTAGTGGTCAGTCCTGCAATCAAATTGCGTAAAACACATTCAATCACTATCCAAAGAATGTTTAAGTAAATTGGTAATCCCGCCCGGGTGTCACCACTGCGAGGATCGCCCAGAGGACACGGTGGAGCATACGGTGGAGGTCAGAGGGCAGAGCACCGCCGTGTCCTTGTAGAGGCGATCGGCAGCGGCGGCGACCTCTCGCGCACGGCCCTGGTGCAAGCCATGGTCCGGGGCGAGAGGGAGTGGGAGGCGGTCACCTCCTTCTGCGAAGCAGTCATGCTAGCGAAGGAGGTGGCGGGATGGGCGAGGGAGAGATCCTCACGCCTCAGCCGCCGAGGGAGACGCTCCGGGCGTCGGGAGCCGCGTGACGACTCCCGGCCACCGTAAGCGCGGGCCTGCGGGCGGAGAGCAATGGGTAGCTCTCCGTCCGATCAGAACCAGGCCCGTGCCGGACGGCGTGTATGTGTTCCACGCGCGCCTCAAAGAGATGTCAGCGTAGTTGACGGGGCCCGACAGGGCCGAAGCCTGCCGGGGTAGCGGGATCGTCCGAAAGGGTTACCGCTGCCCTGGTACATAAAGGGCTAAGGAAGGAACACGGGTGGGTTTTAGTCAGTAAGAGTCTGACACTCCCTTCTGCTCCACCCAGAGCGGGAGGGGTCATTTGATGATTTCACATCCTGGAAAAAAAAAAATATTGGTAATCCATTGCTTCTTGTGCTGGAAAAATTCTTCTGCTTGCCACCGTAAATAACGCTATGAATCTTGTTGAATTGTCAAAATAAATGGCATTGCTATTGTTAGTGTGTCACGGAATCACCCGATAATAAATAAAATGATTTTATTTCTTTAAGTAAGTTTGTACAAACACTTTTACACTTCAATCATATTTTCTTAAAAACTAGATCAGCACCCGGATTGCGTAACACACGATTCATCTCAATCTGAATCATGTTGAAGGATATTAAATAAAGGATTAGGATTTTAATATTTGTATAGCCTACAAGTAGTTGTTCCGGGTCTGGCTGTTTGTGTATGTGAGTTTAAATGTTTGTGAACGCACCCACGATACAGGAGAAATTCCTAGTGTGAAGCAACGTTTTTTTTTTTAAAATAAGGAAATAAATATCGCTAATCCATCGGTTCATATGTTCCAAAAATGTGTCTGTTCAACAACGTAAATAACGCAATGAATGTTGTTGAACTGTCAAAATGAAACCCATTGCTACAGATAGTGTATAACGCAATCACCACGCAGGTCGGCGTTTCCTATCTGACTACTCTGAGAAGAAAGGCCGAAACAAACTCAGAGGTCACAGCCTCTTTTAAAGTCCAGACATAATCTTGGTCGTTTCTTTCCTTTCCAAGTTTATTTTAGCTATCTTACTCACGCACCCTTTTAGAACGTAAATAGGGCTTGACCCCGTATGAGCTGTCTAATAAAATGGCTATAGTCATAATGAAGCCAGACTCATGTGCTTATAACGAAATATTCGGTACCTACTACAATAAGAGGCCGGCCGGCGGAAAATTTGGGATATGATACACCAATTAGTTCTTTTGTGGAAGAGATTGGTAGTAAATGTGTGCTAAATTATAATTATTGAAGTTTATTTTGAAAGAAAAGCAAGAAAATACATTTATTTAGCACAGATTAAAAGACACAGAATACACCAGATACATACATCAGATAGAAACAACTAAAAATCAAATAGAAAGTTTAAAGTCCGATGTAAGAAAATAGCAGGAGAGTGTGCGTCACGGCTGCATCAAAAAGGCACAGTTCAGCAAAAATGCCAGACAATAGTGCCTGACGCTGGTTTTCAACTGGACCTGATGTATGAGGTGACGGATGTAAATCAGTAATACCCTGCAATATGACGTGTGTATGCATACTTAAAGAAGATATCGATTTTAAAATTAAATTATTAGCCTAACGTTCTGTTCAAGTTTAAAATAGTAGCGGTCCCCCGACGGGACAACAAAAATTTCATACGTACTTACGTAGGGTCATATGTGATGAGACGAATAGGTATTACTAAATACAGGCTATATTCATTCATGTTTCCACCAGCTTGTAAATCCAGGATAAAAGTCTTACCTCATAGAGAAGGGTCAAGAGTTAAACAGTTTTCTTCTTCTTCTATTTGAATATTATCTCGGATATTAGACCAGCACACCTGATAATGGCGCCGCCGTGCCGATTCCCTTGTTCACAAACTAAACTAAATTTAAGTTCAGCGCATCTTTTTCTTTCTATTTCATTAAGGGCTGATTTTTCAATCGACAGATAATTTTCATTCGTGGAATAAAATGGACGTCTGACAGTTTTTGTATGGAAAAAAACATCGAAAACAAAACAGCCCTAAGAAAAGGACAGAAGATAAATATTAGTTTAGTCTTTTTAAATTAAGATACTCCATAGACAAGTTAGACGTTTTTAAAAAAATGGCTACTAAAAATACGTCAGGCGCTGACAAGACTAAACTAATATTTATCTTGTCCTTTTCTTAATGAAATACACACGTCATACGCATACACACGTCACGTTGCGGTATAAAACTGATTAACATCCGTCATCAGGTCCAGTTGAAAACCAGCTATATATAAAAGTACTCTGTGAAAACCAGAGTCAGGCACTAGTTGTCTGGCATTTTTGCTGAACTGGGCCTTTTTGGCGCAGCCGTGAGGTACACTTTCCTGCTAATTTCTTACATCGGACTTAAAATTTTCTATTTGATTTTTATTTTTTTTTGTTTTTATCTGATGTATGTATCTGGTGTGTCTTTTAGTTTGTGCCAAATAAATGTCTTTTTTTTCTTTCTTTCAAATAGAAAGAAAAATATGTACTTAACTTAAATTTAGTTTAGTTTGTGAACAAGGGAATCGGCGCCATTGTAAAATAAGATAATCTTACAAGTAGGTTAGCAGATTAGCAAATTACCAAGACTGGACACTGACTAGTAAGTGCAGAAAATGTACATTTACCAAATTAATGCGCTGATATGTCTAAAAGTAGCATTTGCCTAAATTTTAAGACTGAGAATCCGTTGCACTAAATTGCCGCGAACTTGCGCCTTTTACATGCATCTCTGTGTCTAGCTGCGCTTATGTATGTAGCTCTTAGATAAATCTATAAAATGTCCAAACTAGCGCGCTTTCATATTCATGTCTATCATTTCATTTCATGTTGATGCATGCGCTATAAGAATTACATGCACTAAGGGTACAATGGCTTCACGCGGATGCCTCACAAAAAGAGATGAAAGCGTATATGAGTGTGGACATACCCTATTGTTAATTTATGCCAGCGAAACGTATTGTTGTGTTATTGTATTTTGATCGTGTCTAGTTGAGTGCTAAGTTCATATGTACGACAGCTGTGTTACTAAATATGACTAAGATTCTATTACGACGTGATATGTGTCGGTGTTATTTTGTTGATCTGTTCATAAACAATGGTTAGTACGTCAACGCGTTGACGTGTGTGTGTGAAAGAGCTAGTTTTCTTTTCACTCACTCCGGTTGGTAATGGTCTAATTTTAGTGTAAAAGCCGCTTCTCATTCAGAACTTTTGTCTACTCTGCTCATCATTAATATTAAAGCGTGGTGAGCAGAGCAATCAAACCCAGTTAACGACTTCCGTCAAGTGCCTTATAGTGGTGAATTAGGGTGGGTCCCTCTCACTCTCAGAGAGAAGATCTGTGTCCCAGCAGCATTTTCATTGTGGTTGAGACTGGTTTCGAATGTGTAACGCAATTTAGGGTGCGGGATTCCCCGCGATCTGTCAAATATCTCGAAGAAATCCGGCATCGCTATTAAAACTTGAGGACTTGTAGCCTGACAATTTGGTCTTAGATGTCTAATAATCGTATGTTGTACTGGTTTATTTTATTTCATATTTTGAGTGTTGTTTTTATTTATGTCTACTCGTATGCTGCACTGGTGGACGTCATCACGTCCACGCCGCCTGTGGCTGAAAACCAGCGCTGGGGCTGTCTCGTATAAGGTCTTAGCATTATGCTGAGCGATGGCCGTTTTGCGTGGATGTGACGCATGTTTACCCCCAAATTGTATTTTTTTTTGTGTTTGTGTTCTTTTTTATGCGTCATGTTTTCCGAAAATAAATGTATTTTCTTTAATTTTTCTTTTTTTTAAATATATCTAAATTCTGGAATTATCTAATAACATAACACAACACCATGCCTGTAATCTCCGAAGGGTTAGGCAGAGGTGTACAGTCACGAGCAAAACTATGTATACACTATTATTAGTGACTGTACTTATTACAGTACAGTCACGAGCACTAATATCTCAACACTTGGAAACTTTCAATAGCGATTTTGGCGTGACATAACGAAAACAACAATGAAACACGATACATTGCAGAAACCTATGGGTTCGAAAATATTATGTTCGTAGCAACATAAAACTTCATTCAATAATTAAGTAGTAAATCGCTTTTTAATAAAGCCAAGTGTATACATACTTATGCTCGTGACTGTACACCCCCACGTAATAGGGAGCGAGTCTATTGCCACTAACTGGGCCCAAATTTAGACAGAAATCCGGGCTGCTGCTGAGAAATTCCTGATGAAAAAAAAATAAAATGATCTAATGTTCTGTAAAACAACTTCCGGCCTACTGCCCGAATAAATCCAAATAATTGTTTTCCTGTCCAGTCCATCAACCATTTTGTAAGTATAATTGATACAATTATAGAACCTAACATACTATAAACACTTCCATATCCAACCTAGAGTTATATTATATGTAGAAATGATATCATTAAGCACAGGGGCTCACCTTGCTGAGCGATATAATCTGACTAATTCTATTGTGGACTGCCTTAAGGGGAGCAGTAAATAATATATAATAAAAACATTTGCTGTTATTTATGTCCTCTATGAATTATAAATGGTTTATTTACGATGTTGTTCTGACCTGCGAAATGGTACCTACTTAGTGTTTCTTTTACTTATTTAGGAAAAGTCCATAGGGCGAGGGGCTTGTGGCTAAGTAACAGCCGCACGGTCGATCAAGTTAAGCTACGCTTGCCGCGGTTGGTCCGTGGATGGGTGACCATCTTTATATACCAAGACCCCCCGTGCCTCAGAAAACACGTTAAGCCGTTGGGGTCCCGGCTGTCATCTTTGACAGTCGTTACAGGTCGTCAGAAGCCCGAAAGTCTGACAACCAGTCTTACCAAGGGGTATCGTATAACCCAGTAAGTGGGTTGTGGAGTTAAGATAGGCAGTCGCTCCATGTAAAATACTGGTATTCAGCTGCATCCGGGTAGAGCGGAAGCCGACCTCAACATAGTTGGGAAAAGACTAAGCAGATGATGAGGGAAAGTCCCTAATTATAAAAAACGTGTCTAATCTAATATCGTGACATATTCGCCAAAAATGTACACAAATATGAGTTTATGGAAAAATAAGTTTAAATCCTACAAAATAAAGTTCAGTTTACGCTACAACTTTAAACATTTTTATAACTTTTTCAATAGTGCTAGTCACTTTGAAATCAACTTAAAGGTCATTAAAATAAAGTTGGTATTTGTTTAACTTGAAATAACGTCAATTTGAAACAAACAAAATTTGAATATTATGTTCTTTTGATGACTATTTTATTGGTCTAGGCTGCCAGTTCGCGCATGCTGACTTGTGTATGAGGTTTCGGATTCGATTCCCAGATTGGGTAGCGCTATCGGGCATATCCATCGAGATTTTTTGGTAACAGTGGGTTTTAGTCACAGACTTAGAAGTCTGTGGTTTGAGTGCAGTAAATGCCAAAAGGCTCGCCCCTGTTACATCAGGACTTAAACATAACTATCTACCTCTTTTTTTTTTTTGTTGCGTGGTGGAAATCCTCATGGACTTCCTCCATCATGGGGGTGACAGGGGGGTATACGGGACTCTTACCGACTAAAACCACCGCGGTGTTCCACTTCCGCCCATGCCCGGGGGTGCGGGATTCGCATAAGCATTCACCGCTCCAAATGTTGTATGTGTTTATAGTATTTTTAACTTGTATTAATATTGTATTTATATGAGCCTTGAGGCCTGAAATAAATGGATAAATAAAATAAAAAAATGCCAAAAGGCTCGACCCTAGTTGTAAACATCACCACATCCTAATAATATTGTAATCGTGTTAGTTTGTATGGATGGATGGATGGGTGTTTGTTACTCTTTCCCGCAAAAACTACTGAACGGATTTGGATGAAATTTTGCATACAGATAGTTTATAACCAGGATTAACACATAGGATACTTTTTATCCCGATATTCCCACGGGATCGAAACTTATGCGGGTGAATCCGCGGGGCGCAGCTAGTACTATATAATGTTTATAGTCATCAACCCAGTCTTGTTGACAAATAAATTTCATGGCTAATATTCGTGGTTAATTATACCTACTTTGCATCAAGCAATGACAATGCACACGAACAGGTGTGAACTATAAACTTACTCATTAACTCATTAGGTATAAACTGTCCATTCACACTAAATTATACATAGGTACCTACTTAGTGCGTATTGTGTACCTATAAGCGTGCGTAAATATGACGTCATTACTATAATTTATTGTGGCAACAGCTTGCCAATAGATTATTTATTAAATATTACTAGTAAACAAACTGTCATAACAGAGGTTATGACAGTTTGTTTGTAAAATGGAATCTGAACCTAACGATGTTGGGTAATTCTGGGGGGAATGCGGATTCTGTCAAAATTCGGCCGAACTGATAGTTCAGTCTCCTTTTTATTGTTTCACCGCCAGAGAAGTTCTCGCTAACTCTATTTTTTAGAATAAAAAAAATACAAGAGGGGCTTGTGGCTAAGTAATAACAGCCGCACGGGTCGATCGATCAGGTTAAGCTACGCTTGTCGCGGTTGGTCCGTGGATGGTTACCATCTTTACATACCAAGACACCTCCGTGCCTCGGAAAGCACGTTAAGCCGTTGGTCCCGGTTAGACTGGAAGCTGACCACAACATAGTTCGAAAAAGGCTAAGTTGATGATTATCTGGTAGACTGCCTCGTTGGCTACTGCTGAGTATGAGGTCTTGGGTTCAATTCCCGGGTTGGGCAAGTGTTGTTGTGTTTTACCATCAGGAATTTCTCAGTAGTATCCCGGAGTCTGAATTTGAGCCCGATTGATAGCAATAGGTCCCCCTTGTTCGGTCCCAATAATAATGGGTATTTAAAGATAACAGGCAAGATATAGCGAAACAAAAATGCCTACTATCCCTTTATGACTGCCAATCTTGGGTAACGACATATCTTACAGTAGATATACTTGGGGACCCTAATATCTTACATAAGAGAATATTACACATTCTTACGTTTTTCATAACGTTTCAACCCCAGTCTAGTTCTGTCAAAATTAGATTCTGTGAGCGCGCAAAACTTTTCCTAATATGATTGAAACGAAGTTTCTCCTCCTTCGGCAGTTGAAAAGAAAGTATTTTTGACAAATAATATTCTATTCTTGGTAAAATTTGAGTAGCCATTGAAGTTTGCGATTTGTGGGTAGGTATGTAATATTTCGAAATAAAAGTTACGTGGATGAACTCTACCTAAGTTTTATTCAAGTTTACTTTTCAGGATTGCCTATTATGTTAAATAAAGTATTCAGAAAAGAGCAATTCGCTGTAAAACTGAAAAACCCGTATCTAATAATACTCGTTACAAGAAGCTTTAAAATAAAATCCTGAAACCTCATTATTCACTTTTTCGTATATCTAACTAAATTTTCCGAAACCGTGCTTATTTATTTTCGAAAGCTAGTTATAATAATTTCGCAACAATGCTTTTATAGATAAACTTATGGCCGGCGCCCACTGGTGGCACGGCACGGCAAGGAATTTTTATGCCACGGATAAAAATATAACTTCAATAAAATTTAAATTTCAATGATGATGCCAAAGGACGTCGCGGCATGCCTAAGGATACCGCGGCATCATTGCTGCCGAAGAAATTTCAAGTTTATTGCCATACGTTCAAGTTATATTTTCTGTTAGTCGCATAAAAATCCCTTGCCGTGTCGTGCCGCCAGTGGGCGCCGGCTCTTATAGGTCAAACGGGTTCAAAGTTGATTTTCTTTTGTTTTTCAACAAAGTATGAAGTGTGAAACCGAGTATTCACTAGGCGACAAATGCCTCGAACATGATCGTTCAGGAACATGTCGAGAAGTCGCGGAGTGCTTTAGTAATAGCAAAAATAAAAGTAAATTTAATTAAAAGTGCCTTATGAATTTACAGTACAAGGGCAAGTATCGGACCGCAGCGCATTATATTCGCGATACAAAAAATAAAGTTAAAACTAAAAGCCAACTACGACAAAAAACGCCAACTAAACTGAAGGCCAATTCCCGTTATTAAAAACGTTCAAAATCTAGTCGCAATCTCATCTCAGCGACAGTCAATGTCGCTCTTATGCGATCTCTTCGGTGATTCCAGTAACTTCGTAACAATACTAGACGGTGCCAAACGCTGCGCCTTCAAATTAATATCATCCAATAAGAATGAACTGAAGACCGATTCTCGTAATTTAAAACATTAAAAATCTAGTCGCAATCTCATCTCAGCGACAATCAATGTTGACAACTTGTCAAAAATGTAGGGAAATAAATTGGAGGTATTTTTGACAGATTTAGACATAACTCAGACTGTGAACGTTCTATAAATTACGAGAATTGCTCCTTTGGCATATTTATAAGAGTCTGTCGACTACGCATAACATACTGTGCTAGGAACGTGTCAGGCAAATAAATATTCTTTGTATTAAAAAGTATGAGACTAGACCGTTCCGTCAGCGACCAATCGGCTCCAACAATTGTCAACAGTCAACGATCATTTAAAATATACGAAAGTGATGCTGGAGCATATTTACATTACGGTGCGGCTCGCCCAAATGTTCGTCCGCCCAAATGTTCGTCAGCCCTAACTTAGCTTACTAAGTATATATATTAGTTTCTGCAGAGTATAAAAGTTAACTAATTTCTATCCAGCCTGTCCCTTACTGCCCACGCCCTAAGCCGAGGTCCGTACCCCACAGGGTGTGCCCTTAACGTGTAGTCGCTTAGTTTTTAAGTTTTTTAAGCCCTGGCTGTAGTCCTTAATTTATTGAGCTATCCACAGGCAAGCCCGTTTAAGCAGACGACAACCTCATACGTTGAACTGCGAGAATACCAGCGCTGTGACATTTATATTTTTAAATGGCGCAGGAAGGCCTGTTTAATTTTTGTTATTGTTGCTTTTTACATAATTTGGTATTTTATTTTTAACTTTGTTTAGTTTAGTTTGTGATCTTCCTGTACGAGTCGCAATAAATACATTTTCTTTATTTTTTCATTTTCCTTCAGACAATGGCATTGTCAAAAAAAGAAAGTTAACCTTATTTCAGACAAAAGATCCCACATACATCTTGCACACTCCAGTACAACACAATATTTATTGCGCTTCGTTAACTAACCGAGTGAGCGAACAACTAATTGAGTTGAGAACTTGAGAGCAAAGATTTAGATAAATTGCTGTAACAATCTTGATGGACACACTCTAATTTGTAGTAAGTAGTTATATTTAGTTTACTTGTTGTGAGCATAGGAATACCTTTTGTATGAGCTTTTTCAGATGGTGCTGAAACATGTTTAGGCTGGCTATATATAGCTCAACGGTAAAGATCTAGACTGATAAGCCACTCGTCGTGAGTTTAAACCTTCCACATATTGCCATACCACGTGGCAATGCCGCGAGTCTCCTATGTACATTAATGCGGATGAATTTTTCGACGCCATGTTTTAATTTGAAGTTAACTTAGGATATGATTTTTTTATTTTTATTAATTCATTAGGCATTTACATAAAATACATAATCAGCCTATAATGGCCCACTGCTGGGACACAGGCTTCTTCTCCGTGAGGGGTTGTTATTTATGTACATATTGTTTTAATCTATATCTACCTATATACTAATAATAAGCTGAAGAGTTTTTTTGTTTGTTTGAACGCAATAATCTCTGGAATTACCAGTTGCATTTGATAGCCCAATTCTTGGGGAAGGTTATAGGGTATTTAACATTACGCTAGGTCCCTAAGGAGCCGAGCAATAAGAAAAAAAGTTGGAAAGGATGCGATGCGACGAAGTTGATCAGGGGAACAAGAAACTTCATGCGAACAAATTCGCGGACAGAAGCTAGTAGTGAATAAAATTCCACTCTCCCTAGCAGCACTGAAGTGTCATGATTCGTAATATTATCACAAGTGACAGTTTTGGCTTTTTAGAGGGAATGACAAGGTGGACCGACGACCTTGTGAAGGCCGCAAGAACCCGTTGGATGCGAGAAGCACAGAACCGGTCGAAGTGGAGGTGCTGGGGGGAGGCCTATGTCCAGGAGTGGACGTCTTTCAGCTAAAATGATTCTCATCATTTCAGCCGAAAGATTTCCACTGCTCCTGCTGCTGCTCCTGCTGTTGATAGTGTCAAAAAAAAAAAACTTTATTATTATCAATAGAAAATATTATTATAACTCCCTTCAAAAAAAATTACCAAAAGCTACCTTAAATTTTAATTTGTCGGAAACAACTTTTCGTCGGCATAAACATATTTTCCGAACAAAACAAGACAAAGGTTACCGCGTCTCTAATTGATGTCTGTAATAATTTTCGTAAACTGTCGATCAACCAATTTAGATCAATCAATCAATAATTGTGAGGTCCGAGTTCGTTTATGAACAAAGTTTTTGTTGAGTCGAATTTTTTTTGACGTGGTTAATTTTCAGACTATAGATTATTTTAGAAGTAGTACCTACAGATCTTAAGTAGCATACATACTCTGCCTATAATGTTCCCACTGCTGGAACACAGGCCTCCTCTCTGTGAGAAGGAGTGGCCCGTAATCCACCACGTGGGCCCAGTGCAGGTTGCTAGAGTTACATGTCTTCGATTTTTTGGCTCTAGGACATGCCGGTTTCCTCACGATGTTTTGAGAGCGTGATGAAATATTTTACTCAAAATAAAGTGTCTAACTGGATTCGAACCTACGACCTACAACTCGTAAATCGCGGCCGTGCCCACTGGGCCTCCACTGCTCACAAAGCATGCCGGGAAAGTACTAGGTATCTATTTTTGTCGTCAATGGGCGTCGCTGTGTTCCGGTATAAATGGTATGGGAGCTTGTGTAATTATAGGCACATTTCAGCTTTGTGTCAAGAATGACAATGCACCAGTAATGCTTCTGGGGTGGGCGGCGGTGACCATTTAGGCCATCAGAGCCCGGCCTGTTTGTTTCATAATCAGCTTACAGTGTCCCCACTACTGGGACACAGGCTTCCTCTCTTCTGTAATCTGCCACGCGGGCCCAGTGCGGGTTGGTAAATGTCACATTTATGGTTGTAATGGCACTCATATCACTTGGTTTTAGGTAGTAGGCCTTGTAGACTTTAGATCTGTAGACCATTTTTTATTTTATCAAATACCTGGTACTTGTTGATAGGCCTACGCTGTCCTCCCATGTAATTTGAAAACATTTTTAAGAGCCAATTATTTTTAAAAGAGAAAAAAACGGAAACGACCAATTGGAATCGTGCACCTAGCTTCTGACGTTTCGTAAGTGCTCATGTTGGTTTATGTGACATAAAACATTTTGATTTTGATATGTCTTCGAATTTTTGTTTCTAGAATATGCCGGTTTCGTCACGATGTTTTCCTTCACCGTTTTGAGAGCAGTGTCTGTTAGACATTACAAAAATTTTGTTTATTTTTGGACCAAATTAATAAAATTGTAATTGATAATCAGCAAAGTGGTCTAGCTTAATAGAAAAGCAATAACAAGGGTTGAAAATGCCAGGAAAATTAAACATTAAAACCAATATGGCGGATCCAGGTCGAAAGGGTATTTTTCGCAGACAGCACGTGGGTGTTAGCTCCGATGTTATTTTTAACATATCATTATTTTAAATGTTAGCTTAAATAATGTAAATACATTTTGATTAAATTAGACCAAAATAGATAACCCTGTAGTAATTATATTAATTGGTATTTATAGTGTTGAGAAACACAAGGTGAATGAAATATGTTTAAAAGTTAAAGACGTTGCACGTTCCACTTACGAAATTAGTATTCTGAGACTCCGAACGCAAACCAAAGTTAAAAAGTATGTTGAAGAGCTTTTTCTTATCTGCATACAACTGTTGTTTTACAAAAAATCTTATCGCTTGACGAGATCTAGTCTAAAGAGGAATTCTAGCAATAGCAGCAATCTTTTCGCCAATGTGTTGATCCCCGTATGTCCGTATCCGTATGTTTTTTCCCCACATAGTTCTACTTTCACCCCAAAAGAAGTTGCGTTCAAATTAAGTCCAATCATCTACCTAACCTCTTCCCAAATATGTTGGGGTCAACTTCCAGTCTATTCGGATGTAGCTGAATACCAGTATTTCACATGGAGCGACTGCCTATCTGCGATCGACCCGCGTGGCTGTTATTATTTAGCCACGAGGGTATGTAGACTTTATGCCTTTACAGGGTAACAAGGACATCGACGCGCAACCTGTTACCGTGGATTCAGTAGATGATTCTGGATCCCCCCTTTTTTTTGGGGTGGGATATCATCATATAACTTGTCCCGCTCTGGGCGCAGCGGGAGGGGTATGTCAGACGTTTACTGAATAAAACCCACCCCCGTTCCTTAAGTTGCCTGTGCCATGGGCCACGGTAACTCTTTTGAACAACCGGCGACCCTGGCAGGCATTGACCCTAGCGGACGCCATCAGTTAGTGCTGATTTCTCTTTGAAGCGCGTGAAATACAACGCGCCGTCGACTCGGGTCTGGTCCTTACCAGACAGTGAGCTAATTCTGGACCATGGGGTCCAGAATTAGCTCATTGACTCTAGCACTCGCTATAGCGTTCAAATTTTTCGTGGGTTATAAAAAACCAAATTGCTGTCCATACATTTTGACCGCGTAGGTATTGCACTTTTCCATGAAACAGCAGATTTTTTTTTGATAATTGACGAAATATTTCTTCGCGATTTACACATCGATGTCCCTGCCAACTTGTACATCACTCAACATAACATTATTCGATATCATGGTACCCAAAATCTTCTTAACTCCAGTAGTGGGGCGTATTAGTAGGAATCCGGAAAATTCCTCAAGGTTATTGATCGATCTGTTTATCATATTATTAATTTATTATTATTACCTACCGGCTCGCTTATGGTTATTATTATAACGGGTGCGACTTGATCGATTTTGATAGCTTGGAGACAGATGGGTATCGTCTGTCGTGTGTTTAGTTACAGAAATAGAACGTCTAGTGAAAGATCTAGTAAACATTAGCTTTGCACTGTCTATCCTTGCTTATATCATAGAGAACGGAATCGCCAGCAGCTTCCAGAGATGGCAGTACTTATAAAATTCATGCCCTCGAAATTGCGTTGAGCGCATAGCTTCTGTCACGGACCGCCTCCAAAGTCTCTTAACTGCCGGCGCTTATTTTTAATCTTATTTTTTTTTTTACGTTGTTTTCACTTATTTATAGAAGATTCAAGATTCTTTATTTGCAGAATCTTCTTTAGAAGGACAAGAATAATGTGCCCAGGATGTTGTTATATTTATTTATTTATTTTACCATTTATGTACACACATATATAAACAGACAATGAAAAACAAAACAGAAAAAATAGGTACAGAGGTGATGCTTTTTTCATAAGAAATCTCTTCCAGCATACCTGAGATATCTGATATATCTGGTTGATATCTTGATTTAAAAGAGTGTTCTTGGTGTTTCTTGACCGTTCTTCTCCACAGAGATCTACGTTTTGGAATGGGCAACTAGCTTCAACTTTCAGACTAACTGACCGACTCTTTGACTGTTCAAAAGTTGCTGTGAATGGTTTCATTGTAATAAATGCTTGGAGTTTGAGTGAGATTGAGCCGTCAGTTTCTATCTGTCATTTGTGACATACTGCGAGTGAACGGTGACACTCTTGGCTTGTATGGAAAGTGTTGACAATACTGACGCAAGCAGCGGTCGCCGAGGCGTCTGTGCTCTGTGATTTATGTATATATCTTCCTTTGGTTATTCCTCGATTTCATTATCAAAACGGATTATTGATCGACTAATCGTTTAGAGGGGCAATTCTCGTAATTTTGAGAACGTTCACAGTCTGATCTGTCTCAATCTGTCAAAAAATACTTCTAATTTCCCTACATTTTGACAAGTTTTTGACATTTGTTGGTCGCTGAGATGAGACTGCGACTTGATTTTGAACGTTTTAAATTACGAGAATTAGCCTTCTGATTACAAGCAAATATGTACTCTGAACAGGATTGGCTGAGTGATTTAGAGTTCTTGAAAACAAGCGAATATTTTAGTGATGGCAACAAAATTAATGAATAAAAAAAACTATACAGGGTGGAATACACCGACGCGCAAACTGTAACTATGAATTCAGCACATGATTCTGAACCGTAGCGTAGAAATCGATGGATACCAAAAAACGCGGTCAAAATGTATGAAAACGAATTTTAATAAATAACCGACTCGATATACTTAATCCATGGTAACAGATTGCGTGGCGAAGCTATTCTATATATTTATGAACTTAAAACAAAAGTTATTTTGAAGCCAAGGAAGTAGTCATAACATTAAGTAATCAGAACAAAAACAGAAAATACCTTCGTAAGTATTTGTAACAGAATTGTGGTATCACACAATTCGCATAGAAAACACTAATTCTTCATTTATGAAACAGTAGAACAGCAATAATAAACGGATAATATTCACCGTGTATTTTAGGCACGAAGAATGTGAATAATTATCATGATTTATGAAAGCAAAATGCGTATTTCCAGTGTGGGCTACGAATAGATTTTCTTGGTTTTTCGTCGGAACATTTCGTGAATCGTAAGTATCTCGATTACGAAAGGTCGACTGATTGTGTGTAAGTGCACTAATTAGTAGATGAATCACGATACTGAGCAGTAACCGCAATTGCATGACTAATAGACGACATTGATCTGTATTTATGGCTTTCATTACCACTGCTGTAGCAGCTCCCCGAGAAAAAGATCAAAAGCCTTATGCGCCTGAAACTTTTTTTTAAAGATTTTTGTGAGTTTCACGACACTGGTAGCCATGTTAACCATGACTTTGTATTGTGTTTTAGTACTGGGCTTTTGGCTGCACTGTAATGAGTTTTTTTAGTGCGTTGAAATGGTGCAGAACAAATAATATTTGTCCAGTGGTAACAGCAGCGACTAACGAGTTGTAGGGCGGCGTAGGTTCGAATCCAGACAAGCGTTTTTCTTTGTGTACATTATTTCATCAATAGATAGATAGAAGATAGAATACTCTTTATTGTACACCATACAAATTACAGAAACATAAATATATAACATTTTACAAAGGGTGACACAATGGGCGGTCTTATCGCTAAGAGCGATCTTTTAAAGACAACCTTTGGATGGATTAAAATGAAGGAGAGACAAATATAGGTGGTAGTCTGTGGTGTACCATTTACATTATACAATTAATATATATACATATAGTATATTTTACTCGTCTAAATAAATATATACATATAATAATAAACTGTAAATACTAAATAATAATGCAATACTGCTCTTAAAACGGTGAAGGAAAACGTGAGGAAATCGGCAAGTCCTAGAACCAAAAATTTGAAGACATGTGACATCTACCAACCCGCACTAGGCCCAGATAGATGACAGCCCAAGTCCTCTCGAAGAGAGGAGGCCTGTGTCCCAGCAGTGGGAATTTTATGGGCTGATTACGTGTTATGTAAACAATGTTTTCTTTCTCATCTAAAGTCAAGTGATTTTTAATAGGGTAACCATGGAGTTTCTTGCCGGCCCTTCTCCATAGGAAACGACCAATTGGAACCGTGCACCTAGCTTTTGACGTTTCATAAGTGTTCATGTAGGTTATGTTAAATTTTTTATTTTTTATTTTGGAATAGAAAATGGGATAAAACATTTCTACGTCATTTTCTCAGTATATTTTGAAGTGGCTCGCGTCTCAGAGATCCGGTAAATACCAGTAGATTAAAGTCAGCTTAACAAACATCTGTGTCCAGTTTACAAAGTCAAGCAACTACTACTACCCGCGACTTCGAACAGCACTTCATTTAGACAACTAAACAAATGACGTGCTGTTCGAAGTCGCGGGTGTTATCGCTTCTAGTATTCTTCTTTATTAATTCTTTAGCTCTTTGGCTTTTTGCCAGAATTTTGGATGAAGCAACAAGTCGTGTATTCTGACTTAGGACTCTTAGGAATAATTTTCACTCAGTATTTGGCAAGTTTCTGTATGTATTACACCCAGTTTTTCATCAGTAAATGTATGATTCTTGGCAAAGCCTGAAAAAAGGTGTCTTGCGGTGTGTAAGCAGTACCATCCTTTCTCCACGAACAACAAACTGCGCTCAAGGAGCACAGATCTAGTTTTCGAAAAAAAAAAAAGACGTTCAACAACCAGTAGACTTGACGCCAGACTACCTCACTTGAATTACATCTTACAGGATAGACAACATCATCATCTCCTTAGCTTTTCTCAACTATGTTGGGGTTGGCTTCCAGTCTCACCGGATGCAGCTGAATACCAGCTGTATTTTACATGGAGCGACTGCCGATCTGACCTCCATAACCCAGTTACTGGGTATTAGGACACCCCTTGGTACGACTGGTTGTCAGCCTTTTGGGTTTCTGATGACCCGTAACGACTGTCAAAGATCCCCGAATGACAGCCGGGACCAACGGCTTATCGTGTTTTCCGACGTACGGAGGGATTTTGATATGTAAATATGTTCACCTATCCACGGACCCAATTCACAACGTGTTTGTACACTTGGTTACCACAAATAAAACGCGCGTCACTTCGTGAGATAAAAATACTGTACTTAAAAGACCTTTCTCATTCTTTCGTACAAAACTTTCAATGACTCGTTAGTTTCATTGAGGCGTTGCACAATGTTAAATCAATTTGTGATTTAACATTGTGCAACGAAATGTTAGGTAGTACTTAGTACCTATGAAAAGTACACTCACCAATACAGTTTGTAAACAAGTCAGGGCTGTCACTAGCCATACTCACGGCTAACTTTTTATATACGTTACTGTTCACGGCATGTGGACGTCCTTTGATGTTTTGTTCCGCCTCGTAGGACGCAAAAATGTTTTCATATTATTTCGGATTTTGTAGCTGATTTTGTAGCATAGTGGCAATGACAATTTTAGGTACTAAAACATATTCCGTTCCAATTAATTACGATGTTAGTGTGATTCTTGGTATATATTCCTTCTTGTAAGAAGTAGTTATTGTTAAACCTGTCTTATTCATCTACAGATCGGACTTTTCTTTTTTAAACGGGCTTAAAAAAAATTATTTATGGAGCCTGGCATATCAACTGTCCGCCATTTTGTTTTATTTTTCAAAATGGCGGCCACGCATGACTCCTCTATAAATTTATAACTGACATCAATGCAAACAGAAAACATTAAAAGACCAAATTCCGTAAAGTGTCACGTTTCCAACATATTAACATTCAAAGTTGATCACGTGACATAAATGTATGTGTAATGTTTGTAAACGCACCCACGATACAGGAGAAATTCCTATAGTGTGGAGCAACGTTTTTATAAAAAGAAAGAGAGAAGAAGAAGAAAGAAATATTCGTTTTGCACTTGCGTACACCTTGTTGCTTATATGTTTCAAATAATCACTCGGAATGATTAAAATAATACCGACATATGGCAAATAATTTAATTTTATGTTATGTGCCTTGTAATGTTAATTACACACCACCTAGTATTGTATACAATCAAGTATCAAGTATTTTCTAACTGAACAGACAGCTGTGCTGCTGGGGAGTTTGTTGCGCCACTTCTTCTTCCCAGCGATAGCACTAGGAAGTGGTGAAGGGCGGGCGTTTTTGGGGGACTGTCTTTTGTAAATTTGACGAAAAGTGCTGAAAAGTGCTGACAGCCTAATTTGAATAAATGATTTTTGATTTTGATTTTGAATCATTTTTATAAGCTAGTATGTAATAGTGCGTGCAAGTATCGCGTAAAAAACTTTATTTTTCTTATAATTTGATAACTAGCTGCGCCCCGCGGTTTTACCCGCATAAGTTTCGATCCTGTGGGAATATCGAGATAAAAAGTATCCTATATGTTAATCCTGGTTATAAACCATCTGTGTGCCAAATTTCATCCAAATCCGTTCAGTAGTTTTTGCGTGAAAGAGTGACAAACATCCAACCATCCATCCATGCATACAAACTTTCACGTTTATAATATTAGTAGGATAGTTTCTGCCCGGAGCGGCCCGTGGCTAAATAATAACAGCCGCACAGGTCGATCGGTCAGGTTAAGCTACGCTTGCACGGTTGGTCTGTGGATGGGTGACCATCTTTACTTACCGAGACCCCTTCGTGCCTCGGAAAGCATGTTTAGCAGTTGGTTCCGGCTGTCATACGTGGATCTTTGACAGTCGTTACGGGTAGTCAGAAGCCCGAAAGTCTGATAACCAGTCTTACCAAGGGGTATCGTATTACCCAGTAACTGGGTTGTGGAGGTCAGATAGGCAGTCGCTCCATGTAAAATACTGGTATTCAGCTGCATCCGGTTAGACTGGAAGCCGACACCAACATAGTTGGGAAAAGGCTAGGCAGATGATGATGAGTCTCTGCCCACGACTTCGTCCGCGTAAAATTTCTTGTTCCCCCATTCCCGCCTGGGGGACGATGCGATGCGACGGGGTCGCATCGCATCGTCCGCCCGCACCGTTACTACGTTTTCGCTTAACGTTCTTTCTGCCTTTTTTTCTTTTACTCGGCTCCTAATTAACACG
The DNA here is from genome assembly GCA_947507525.1 of Apamea epomidion. Classification (NCBI taxonomy): domain Eukaryota; kingdom Metazoa; phylum Arthropoda; class Insecta; order Lepidoptera; family Noctuidae; genus Apamea; species Apamea epomidion. Next base: position 2,351,954 of record OX382240.1, on the reverse strand, counting down.
TACGGTTGGCGCAGTGGCTGAGCGATCGACTGCTGCGCTGCGTGTCGCGGGTTCGATTCCCGCACGGAACAAATATTTGTATTGCCTACAGGTAGTTGTTCCGGGTCTGGCTGTTTGTGTATGTGAGTTTAAATATTTGTAAACGCACCCACGATACAGGAGTAATTCCTAGTGTGGGGCAACGTTTTTACATAAAAAAAAAAAAATAAAAAAAAATATATCGAGCGTGATATTAGAAAGAAAGAGGAAAGAAAGAAGAAACATTTATTAGGCACAGACTAAAAGACACACAATACACGTTAAATTAGTCTATAGCCTTCCTCAAGAATTAGGCTATCAAATGTAAAAATAATTTTTCAAAGCCGACTGGTAATTCCAGAGATTAGCGTGTACAAACAAACTCTTCAGCTTTATTATTTATGTTGATAAGAAGCATGAGTAAATGATTCACGGAATAATTCTAACCAATTATTTAATAAACAAGTACGAGTCAACCGCATATCCATGAAGGGAATTTGACAATGACAGCGTCTTTATTTCATAGCAATTATAAGGGCGGTTTTCGTAGTTGAAGTAAAACTAAACTTAAAGAATGGTTGCTGGGCCGGACTTATGACGAAACAGAAAGTTTACTTTGCTGCTTAAGGTGATACGTAAAAAATAAATCATAGCTCGAGGGGTGGACATAAGAAAGTGACAGAGTCAATTACATGCACATGTAAAAAAAGAGAGCGCAACACACCAAATAAAAATTGTTTAAAAATAAATTAAGCTGTATATCAAAAATGTTTTCAGCCAGAGTTTTGAATAGATAATTCAAAACTCTGGCACAGCAGTCTGGAACAGCTTAATTTATTTTTTCACGCACATTTTGAATGCAATTTTGCAATGAAATTACTTAGGATTTTAGAATTACAGAAACAAAAAAAAAAGTAGAGATCTTTTGGAATTATTGCGTTTTCCTTCAGTCAGAGTATTAAATTTAATCCATACATGCAGTAATAGTAAAATAAATGGTTACGCAAAAACCCCCAATTTATTTTGGTATCGCCTTAAGTTAGGCCACACTCTCTGATAACAAACACAACTATGTACACACAGATTACACTCCAAATTTACTCACCTCAACTGTTTTCGTATGTTTATTCTATGTGGTTAGCTTCTCTTTACTGAATTATAAAATTTTAAAATTAAATTGTAAATTCATCATCATCATCATTTCAGCCGAAAGACGTCCACTGCTGGACATAGGCCTCCCCCAAGCACCTCCACTTTAACCGGTTCTGTGCTTCTCGCATCCAACGGGTTCCTACGGCCTTCACCAGATCGTCGGTCCACCTAGTGATGTACACGTAGCGTTGGAATTTTCAATGATTACTAGTTAATTATTATGTTTTTTTTTTGTAATAAAACGTTGCCCCACACTAGGAATTACTCCTGTATTGTGGGTGCGTTTACAATTATTTAAACTCACATACACAAACAGCCAGACCCGGAACAACTACCTGTAGGCAATACGAATATTTGTTCCGTGTGGGAATCGAACCCGCGACACGCAGCGCAGCAGTCGATCGCTCAGCCACTGCGCTAACCTTGTCGTCAATTATAGTTACATTATGAAATTATATTATGAAATTATCAATAACATAACAATCTAGCGCTACAGAACTCATTCAATTATTAACTTTGTTGAGTCAACAAGATACAGGCTGTTCCTAGTTTGGGACTCGCTGTTAAAAATAGACTTAAGTTAAGTTTTCTGTTGGTTAGACTTGCATGCTTATACTTGTATGTTTGAGAACTATGTTTAAGTTTTAATAAATTAATTTGAATTTAAATTTGAAACTACTACGTGACTGAAGATTCAATAGGGTATAAGATAAAAAGGGGTCAATGACCCCTTTAGTTGAAATTTACGTTTAAACTCACAAAAGTGATGTATATCGATGCCCATCACATCTGTGGAGTTTCGCTACCTAATTTAATTTGACCTTTTATAATATAGACAATACAGAGTGGCAGGGACATCGACGCGCAAACTGTAACCATGGATTCAGCACATGAGTTTAGAGCCTATAGCGTCGAAATATTTCGTCGGTTATAAAAAAAAAAATCCTCTGTTTCATAGAAAAGTGCAATACCTACGCGGTCAAAACGTATGGAACAGCAATATTTTTTTTTTATAACCGACGAAGAATTTCGACGCTATGGGGTGTAAACTCATGTACTGAATCCATGGTTACAGTATGCGCGTCGATGTCCCTGCCACCCTGTATATTCCGTTATAATAATTATCATGGATTAATTAGCTACGTCATTAAATTTACCTACTTCATGTAGAAAAATTGATACTTAACGGTATAAATCTATTATCGTTGATTTGTTGACTCATTCTAAAAAAAAAAACGCGTCTGAGCTCTGTTAGGCACTGAAATAAAAACGCGTCGGCGATAATCGTACCCACGCCTTTTTCGTTAAAAATAGTCGCAAGTTGTTGCGATGCGGTTAAATGTCGTGTCGTGTTGTTTGAACGTTCATAAAAATAATGCTCTTGGAAAATTATCTCAGAACTAGCTGATCCGACAGAACTTGTTTTGTTTGAAGTTGTTCTGTACAAATATCAATTATTCACACAAAAATTCCATAGAAAAAAAGAGCGTTCAGTTTTCTCCGAATATGAAAATTTCCCGGGAAACTTTTCCAATTGTTTTTCCGTAAAAACATTATTCAGACTAAGGGCCGATTTTTTGATCCGTAGTTAAATTCAACCAATTGTTAAAAATAGTAACTAATGGTTCATTTGATTATTGTTATGGTCAAATAATTAACTATTAGTTAAAAACAATAAGCATTAGTGACCATTAGAGAAACTAACAATTGATCAAAAACACTTTTTGCAAAAATTTAACCATTAGTTACTATTTTTAACAATTGGTTGAGTTTAACTACGGATCAAAAAACCGCCCCTTAGGGCTGATTTTTCAAATAACTTATATCTGGGGAATTAATATTTCGTTTGACTTTAGCTTTTGCATAGAAAATACGTGAAACTGTCATGTTTATTCTTCAAATAAAAGTTATCGGACTATTGAAGTATCAGCCCAAAACGAACAATTTAAAACAAAAAGTAGCCAATAAGCCGTTCTGAACTGATGTGCTTTCCAACGAACAGCATACACAATGTTTACTGGGCAGCTGCAGTTTCCCTTGAGGTTTTTTGTTGAACATAAAATATTTTTTTGTTCTTATACGTGTCTTTTCACGGCGTGCCAGAATTTTGCAACCTACTATTTATTTATTGTCTAGGTCATCCATCATACAATACGTTTTCCTTATTTCTTAATTTATAATTTAATTTACAATTCATACCAGAAAAATATTCTTGGAGTTTGTCAAGTTTGTAGAGAATCTACTAAGGTAACTGGTTATACAACTTTTTCTATCGTACCTACTGTCTTTATTCATGTACGAGCATGAAATTTTGTCACAAGTGGAATTACGCAAAAATCCAAAACAAAAACAAACTCATCTTCACAAAAGTTGTTCGCATCTCCATAATCTACCTACAAAAAACGTGAAAATGAATGTAAAAATGTGTAAACTTGTAGTCATTATTTTTTACACTACAACCATAATATATGTAAATCTTTCTGTGCCGACTCGTATTACCAATGTAGATAGCACAAAAAAAAACAACAAAAAACCTCTTTTATTTCTAATTCGGCCAGTTACGATGCTTTAATACATTAACAAAGCATTAAAAAAACAGTAACCGTTCGAAATATAAAATTACAGAATACGGAGAATAGGTTTCCCGCGCGCTACTGTTTGTTTTCTTTCATTCATACCGTCGTCAGTTCGCACCGGTCCGTCTTGAGGGGAGGTCGCGCGCTTTCCCGATTTTTCGTACGGAACTTCGTGAGTTCGAAAAGTGTTTTTCTTGTCAGTTATTCGTGAAATTAGTTCTGTGTTGTGTTGTATATAATGTTTTTAGTTCAGTTTTAATAGTTTTGTTTGAGTTATGAATATTGCAATGGCTGATACGGATGAAGAAAACATTGAAGGTAAGTTTGAGAATATTATCTTACAACAGACTTCAAAATGTCTTTTAAAATTCTAATCTCCAAAGGGAAATAATTGGGACAGTAATTAATGAAGAAGCAAGTTCAAGTAATTTTTGGCAAGTTTTTTTTCTTTATTTAAGTTAGTTGCGTCAGAAAATAGATAATTTGATAATACCGTTGAATATTTAATTACTTTGACGTATTAATGTAGTGTTGACGCTTTAATGCATAATCAATGTTGATTAAATACCTATAGTTTCCTGACCTACTGCAGACAGACAGTATAATTTTTGTTTTTACCTATACTTACACACTCGTTGTGTTTTGTTTTTATGTCAATTGACATATACATTATGTGAGCTCTTTTTCTCAAACACCAACATAAACTTACTCATATATTGATATGATGTCATTTTATACAGACCAAACACAAAAAGAACCCGGTTTTTTGACTAAAATCAAAACAAAAAATGTATTAACTAACTTGCCTATCTATTGAACTTAGGATTCGAACTCTTCATGAGACATGAATGCTTGTAGGTGCAAACACAACACAACAGAAACATACATATTTATTTTACAAGATTTTGTTACTGGCAGGATGATGATTTTGTTTCCATAAACAAAATTTCTCCAATTACTGTAATTATAAAAATGTATCATCATTATTATTATAATTCTGTAAATACATATTTGGTACGGCCGCGAATCATATTTTAATCAACGTACAACTTAGTACTGACCAGCAAATTGCAAAAAACGTAAGAAAATTTGATTCGCGGGCTACCTTAGAGCATCCACCGGGCCGATTTTTCATTCGACAGATAATTTTTATTCGTGGAATAAGATTGAGGTCTGACAGTTTTTATATGAATGAACTGTCCAAAATTCAAAATTATTCCTCGGATAAAATTATCTGGCGTTGGAAAAATCAGCCCTTATATTTATTATTTTACAATGAATGTCAGATCTCTCTTTTCAATCAACAAGTCTCCAAGGAGTTAGTATTTTCAACATTAGAAAAGTAATATTGTAATCATCATTGTACTTAGTAATTATCTTTAAGGGATGATGATGATTTTTCTATCGCTAGATAACCTTTATCAGAGGAAGATGATGAAATTTTGCACAAAAAAAAACAAAGAAAATCCTTTAGTAAAAATTGTAATTTTAAGATTCCCAAAATTTTAATCACTGTGTCATTCAGAATCAATCAATCATGCTCTGATGAAAGTCAATAGGCACCGCCGGCTTTCCATTTCGTTTGATGTAAATCAAAAGAAATGGAAAGCCGGCGGCGGCGGTGGAAGAGCGAAGGACGTTTTTTTTATTAAATCTTTAATTATAATAAATTAGGATCAAAGTCTAATATCACTTGGTTTAAGAAGTTATTTAGTATTATTAATAACTAGCTGCGCCTCGCGGTTTCACCCGCATAAGTTTCGATCCCGTGGGAATATCGGGATAATAAGTATCCTATATGTTAATCCTGGTTATAAACTATCTGTGTGCCAAACATCCTAATCCGTTCAGTAGTTTTTGCGTGAAAGAGTAACAAACATCCATCCATCCATACAAACTTTCACGTTTATAATATTAGTAGGATAACTAGCTGTTGCACCCAGCCCACGGAGTGCAGAAAGTACTCCGTGTTCCAGCCGTTTCGGAACTTAGCGGGGACGGACAGACAGACAAACATTACAACAGTTGTTTTTTTGTTATAAGTACCGTTTAAACTTTCATAATTATGCATTAAAAAAAAAACTATTATTTTGACATTACAAAGAGACACTTTAATGTTATTTATTTGTATATATAGATTTGTATTCTTTTACAACTTAAAAACCAGATAGTATCTAATGAAAATGGCCACAGCAAAGTACGTTTACAGTGTGAATATTGTGTTTCTAACGGGCAGTTACTTCGTTGAGTGCCTATAAAAGTAATTATTACTAATTTAGCTTTGTAATTACAAGTCTACGACTGAAAAACTACCTATCTTCATCGTTTTATTCCCCTATGGACCTTTCTTCAGGCACGTGTAGGTACAGACAGTAACAAAACTTGGAAAATATTCATAATATCACGCCTGTTCTTCCTGTGGGGTTAGGCAGGGGTCTACCTATAGTACACCAACATTTCGCCAGTTATGTTTAAGTCCCATGTAATGGGGGGCGAGCCTATTGCCATCAGCCGGGTGCAAATCCAGACTCCGGGCTGCTTCTGAGGCTCAGCAGTAGGGCTTAAATCAACAAGGAAAACATTTATTCGCTTTTTTCAACATTGTAACTGAAATAACACAAACTCTTGACTGTGAAGTGAAAATGCAAAAAAAGATATTACATGTAGGTTAAAATAAACAATTTTAACAAACATTCTTTGCTGATTCTGAAGTATTTTCAGAGTAAATCCTCGTTTCAAGGATCCTACTCAAATCTTGTATGAAGAGGTACCTACATCTCTCATGTTGTTTACCAATCACAACATGAGATTTGATAGTAAAATAGGAACTAATCAGAGACTCTGATAAGGTTTTCTTATAACGAGGATATTATGTATGTTGATACTTACAAAATAGACAACAAAACCGATGGAAAAAGCGAAAAATTCTGCCAAGTAAGGTATATTTTATTTTATTTTCTTTTAGTAAGTTTATTTTGTTCCCATTCCCTTTCTTCAGATGACAGAGTGCAACGGGTAGTGAACTCACGACGTCTTGCCATCAAGTCTATGTTTTTAACCGTTGGGCTATTGCCTCATTTCAAAGAAATACCTATGGAGATAGATTCCAAAAAACTGTCACTACGGGGCATTAGTAAAAGTGTTCTATTTCAAGCCTATTTCAGAAGGCTAATTCTCGTAATTTAAAACATTCAAAATCTAGTCGCAGTCACATCTCATTTGACGGCACGCTTGGCGCAGTGGTTAACCGATTGACTGCTGCGCTGCGTGTCGCGGGTTCGATTCCCGCACGGAACAAATATTTTTATGGCCTACAAGAAGTTGTTCCGGGTCTGGCTGTTTGTGTATGTGAGTTTAAATGTTTGTAAACGCACCCACGATACAGGAGAAATTCCTAGTGCGGGGCAACGATTTTTTTTAAAGAAAAGAAAAAAAATCTTGGCGACAAATAAATGTCAAAAATGTAGGGAAATTTAGAGGTATTTTTGACAGATTGAGACAGATCAGACTGTGAACGATCTTAAAATTACCAGGATTGTTCCTCAGATATTCTTTTCATGTCAATATTTGGTTACCTACCAATTCTTTCCCTACTTCCTTTATAAATATTTCAGCGTGTTTTAAAATTTTTCTTTAAGTTTATAAGCAGTTTCTCTCCAATTCCTTTCCTCTTTAAATGTTATGTACATCTATAATTTCTGTATACATATGCAGTAATACCTTTCCGAAATACTTTTGTATACTTATTCTATACTAATAGTAATAATAAAGCTGAAGAGTTTGTTTGTTTTTTTGTTTGAACGCACTAATCTCTGGAACTACCAGTCAGATTTAAAAAAATATTTTTGCATTTGATAGCCCAATTCTTGAGGAAGGCTATTAACATCACGCTGCGACCCTCAAGAGCCGAGCAAAAGGAAAAAATGCAGAAAGAACGCTAACGAACGCAGAGAAAACGAAGTAATAGCGCGGTTAGGTGATTTTTTTTCACGATTTCTAGGTTGGTCCCGTAGTAAAAGTTGTTCATAATGATGAGTACAACGACTCATTTTAAGGATTAAAACGATCAAAATTTAATGGCAAACAATTTGTAGATTATAGCCACAAAAAATTATAAAATAAAACTTAAAAAAAAAATTAAACCGCCAAAAAAACTGAAAAGCAAAAATAATAAACCTTTTTTATATATCCTTAATAACTAAGTTCTTAAACGAATGTACAAGATACCTGAATAATATTGAGTCGGCGCCGTTTAAATTTAAGGCAATTTAGTGATCTTTGTTTATTGATTGTTTGCGCCGACTCAAAATTACTTAGACTTAATTTAAGAACTTAGTCATTAAGGTTAAATAAAAAGGTTTATTATTTTTTGCTTTTCAGTTTAATAGTTACTGCTAAAATATAAACGAAAAACAATCACCACAAGTTCCAAAAGTATGCCCTGCAGGGGTAGGCTTTTTCCTAACATTTTGTATGGATTCTTTAACGCGGGCGAAGTCGGTAGAAGCTAGTACATAAATAAACTGAAGGCCAATTCTCGTTGGGCACGCCAGAATTGCGGCGATAAGTCCCCTTTTTGAGGAGTGGCTAGAGAGGCGCCACGGCGCCCTCACCTTCCGCCTGACGCAGGTCCTCACCGGACACGGTCGTTTCGGGAGGTTCCTGTTCAGGATAAGGCGGGAGGAAACGCCAGGGTGTCACCACTGCGTGGATCGCCTGGAGGACACGGTGGAGCATACGGTGGAGGTCTGCCCGGCTTGGGCGGAGCACCGCCGTGTCCTCGTGGCAGCGATCGGCGGCGGCGATCTCTCGCGTCCGGCCCTGGTCTAGGTCATGGTACGGAGCGAGAGTGAATGGGAGGCCATCACCTCCTTCTGCGAAGCAGTAATGGAGGCGGAGCGCGTGAGGGAGAGGCAATCTCTGCGCCCTCACGCGTCTAGCCGCCGCAGGAGACGTCAACAGCCGACTCCCGGCCACCGTAGGCGCGGGCTTGCGGGCGGCGAGCCATGGGTAGCTCGCCGCCCAGTAAGGACCACGCCCGGATCGACGGCGCGTTGTGTTCCACGCACGCCTCAAAGAGATGTCAGCACGAACTGAAGGCCCTAGCGGACCCTCCGCTAGGGCCGATGCCGCCAGGGCCGCGGGTTGTTCGAAAGAGATACCGTGGACCCTGGCACAGGCAACTGAAGGAACACGGGTGGGTTTTAGTCAGTAAAAGTCTGACACGCCCTTCCGCTCAGCCCAGAGCGGGAGAGGACATTTGTGATTTCCCAACCAAAAAAAAAAAGCCAATTCTCGTAATTTAAAACGTTCAAAACTCATCTCGGCGACAAACAAATGTCAAAAACTTGTCAAAATGTAGGAAAATTAGAAGTATTTTTTGACAGATTGAAACAGATCAGACTGTGAACGTTCTTAAAATTACGAGAATTGCCCCTCTGATGCGTTAACAAACGCGTTTTCTTCACACCGTCCGAACTTTGGAATACGTTAATAATTAACAGCAGGTATCGATTGCTGCCAGGTCAAGGTCAGATATTTGGGCACCACGAGGAACTAAGGAAGCGTTAAAGTGAAATTGTATTATTGGAGGGTAGGCGTGACTGAAACACGTATGTCCGAGGCTAACAATAGATGTATCTACCCTTTGTATGGGTATCAAAAGGTGGTGGATTATTTTTGGATGATTGTGGTCAGAAGTATAGGTACTGGTCACGCTAAGTGAATAACATACAGACATAATCATTCTATAATGTTCCCACTGCTGGGCCACAGGCCTCTTTTGGAGCCCTGGGCTGTAATCTACCACATGGGCCCAGTAAGGATTGGTAAATGTGATACATCTTCTTCTGTTTGGTCCTAAGACATGCCAGTTTCTTCACATTTTCCTCACCGTTTTGAGATGTGATGAAATAAATAGCATAGTGAATAAGAATAATTATTTTATGCTTTCAGATTTTTGCATTACTTAATTACTTTATCTTAATTTTATTACATTCTGCAAATTAATAAACTAAATCTCCATGGAAACCACATATAATACGATTAAAATGAAATCAATTGTTATAAAATTCAAAGACAAGAAAGTGACGTAAAAGAGATGAGTATACAATTTAATAATTATAAATAATAATATAAAACGTTTATTTTCATACTACAATACAATGCTAGAGTTTGAGAGTAGTGCACGAACAAGGAACTAACTTTAACTTTGTGAGAGACTGGAGTCTGAGATAGGTTTATATAAAAACCTATATTACAGGTCACCAGGGCCCAATTTCCGTTCATTGTTCGTTCATTCATTTTTGGTCGGACTAGATAATATCAGGGCACAGACACGTGCACAGACATTGCAATTTTATTTTATGTTATTTCAATTGAACTGCAATGCTCCCAACTCAAAAAAAATACTATATATAACTGTAGTTTTAGTGGCGCAACGCGTAATAAGAGTTAAAATGTTAATTACTTAACTCCGAGTGTACGAACTCTACATTTATTCTCTCAACCCGCGTGTAGTGACAAGACAATCCTAACCTAAAATTAAAAACGAAATTAAGAAATTAAAAAAAGGTAAGTTGAAATCAATTAAATATATATTAGGGGTTAAAGTATGAAATTGCCGATTTGTACTGAAAAATTGAAATTCGTTTTTTTTCTTCATTTAACATATTTATTTAATCAAAATAATTACCATTATTATCTATACATTGCTGCCATCTAATAGGAAGGTCATTTATGCCTTTGCGATAGAACTCTCGTAATCTATATTCGACAAACTGTGTGAAAGTATTTTGTACTGCCTCCTGAGATGAAAACTTTTTATCACGTAGAAAATTGTCCAAATCACGAAAAAAATTATAGTCCGTTGGAGCAAGGTCTGGCGAATACGGAGGGTGACGAATGGTTTCTAATTGCAGTTCCTGTAGAGTTAAAACGGTTTCTCGTGCTGTATGAGGTCTCGCGTTATCATGGAACAATAATGGTGAAGATCGATTCATGAGTCGGGGCTGCTTCACTGCTAGTTTTGCTATCATTGTTCGGAATTCGGCACAGTAGACATCTGCCGTTATTGCTTGACCAGATCGGAGAAAGGTATAGTGAATAACACCATATTGAGACCACCAAACAGTTACCATTACCTTTTTATTGGTAAGCTTTGCTTTTCCATCACGAAAGCGTTTAAACCAAAATCGCACGGTGCGTTCATTAGCAGTCCCCTCTCCAAACGCAACATTGATATTGCGAGCTGTTTCTGCCGCGTTAGTTCCGCGTGGGAACTCGTATTCAAAATTAACTCGAATTTTCGAAGTATCCATCTTTCTTGTCTAAGCTAAATAAAAAAAACAACTGAAAGTCGATAGTCGAATGTTGCACATTTTTTAAAAGAAGAACTTCATAGGTACAGTCAACAGCAAAAGTAGATGATCAAAATCAGAAATTCAATACTAATGAACGGAGTTCGCGTCAGAACTGTGTGGCCGTACTAGTAGTTAATGTTTGGTATAATTTACAATCACACACTTTTGAATCACTTCGACGCCACACAGTTCTGACGCGAACTCCGTTCATTAGTATTGAATTTCTGATTTTGATCATCTACTTTTGCAGTTGACTGTACCATGTGAAAAAAGTTTCACTCAAAAATCTCAAACCATGAAGGTTCTATGTCAATTCGAAGTACTTATTACAGTAAAACGGCAATTTCATACTTTAACCTCTATTATCAGGCCATCAATAATTTGAAAGAAAAGTTGTCATGGCAACGTAATAAACAGCGTTGTCAAAACTGTCATGATATAATGTATGTTGATAAAATACAATTAAACCTAATAAAATAAAATGATGTCACTAAGTCATGGTAACCTTGTGTTAAGTTGAGGGCTGTGTCTGTGTACTGATTGTGGATAAATAACGTGGCCTGGTGTCGTGAAAGACAATCAGAACAGCGCCTAACAGCAACGGAATGCTTGTTCTGACCTGCAAGAATGAATTAAAATAAATGTGAGTATGTACATTACGTTACAAACCTGCAAATGGGCCTAACCCGACTAAACGTGCCAGTGGGCCAATGTATAAATTGTTGATTTTTTAGTTAAAGAATATCTAATCGAATCTAAATATCCTTTGGGGTAATTGTGTAACACACTAACAGTAGTTAATAGCTTTCATTTTGACAGTTCAACAACATTCATTGCGTTATTTACGTTGTTGAGCGGACAAATTTTTCGAAACTTTGAAGCAATGGATTAGCAATATCCTTCAAAATGATTCAGATTATGTTTGAAAGTGGGTTACGCAATTAGGGTGCTGTATTGTCCCACTGCAGGGCAAAGGCCTCCCTCTCCCTTTTCCACTAAACGCACGACGCCATCGCGGCAGGCCAAAACGAGGATGGCGGGACGAGCTTAACTCCTACCGTAGGGACTGGCTCGCACTGACTCGCAAAAGTTAAAGAATAATCCAAGTTCAAATTTTAAGGCTGGCAAGGAGGTACTATTACAGGCCGTGATGATAAAGGAAACGTTGAATTTATTTTCTCCTTCCCTAGCCGAGCTTTGCCCATTTTAAACATAAGTACTCGTAAATACTGGTAATAGTGGTGGTGGTAGTGGTGTTAAAATTTATGGCAACATTTTAATAACTCATTGCACATTCTGTCACGCAAATTGCGCGGAAAAATATACAGCTGGCGGCCATGATGAATTTTAAACGAACCATAAAAGTATGAAGTTGTGGACTACACTGAAATGGAAACTATGCTTTAGTTTGTAAATGCGTCACTCGTTTTTTTGGCAACATATTTCATAATGTACACTGAACTCTGGAGGGGCTTGTGGCTAAGTAATAACAGCCGCACGGGACGATCGATCAGGTTAAGCTACGCTTGCCGCGGTTGGTCCGTGGATGGTTGACCATCTTCACATTCCAAGACCCTCCGTGCCTCGGAAAGCACGAAAAGCCGTTGATCCCGGCTGTCATTCGTGGATCTTTGACAGTCGTTACGGGTTGTCAGTAGCCCGAAAGTCTGACAACCAGTCTTATCAAGGGGTATCGTATTACCCAGTAACTGGGTTGTAGAGGCCAGATAGGCAGTCGCTCCATGTAAAGCACTGGTATTTAGCTGCATCCGGTTAGACTGGAAGCTGAACCTAACATAGTTGGGAAAATGCTAGGCAGATGATAATTTCATAGTATACATCCACTGAAATTGTAATTGAAACGTAACAATGTTCTTTTTTTTATTGTATTTAGAACTAGCTGTGCCCGCGACTTCGTTCGCGTGGATTTCGGAAAACACTAATGTTTCTTTTTACTAATTATTTTTCTTTTACTAAAATAAAAGTATTCTAAATTACTCCTTATAACAAGAGTTATTTGCAGTGAAAGTCCCGTCAAACGTTGAACCCTGTCAGCCGTTTCGGAGATTAGCCGGAACTAACGTCGTTAATTTTTGTTTGTCAAACAGATAAACAAAACTTTAAAAAAATCAACGGGTTGCACTCCGGGAGTGCCGGCAGAAGTGAAAACTTGAATATTAACGTTGTGCATTTTTGATACTTTGCAATGGTTAGGGAGTAATTTTGCACGAATTGCTTTAACTAGCAGTATAAAAGTACTATCATTTATGTGGTAAAATACATACTCCCCCTCCGTCTTACGAATTTTCGATCAGGTCACGTGTCCTGACGCGAGTTTAACATTTTTTAACCATCACTACAAAAGTGCACAACGCCGCTAAAGAAGTTTTCACTTAAAAAAAAAAGGTTTCACCTGCTATTTTGACATTACAAACAGACACTTCAAATTTATTTATGTGTATAGATAGAATAAACGAATACTCTTTATTATGTAGGTACGTTATATGGATTCAAAATATAAAGGTAGAGATTTTGAACATGGTGACACAAGGGACTGTCTTATCGGGGGTGCCAGGGCAGAAAACCTCCACGTGTGCCTGGGGACTGGAGTTCCCTTCTGGATACGTCCGGGGGGAAGACCAGTTTTCGGGCCGGTGCATCCTGGGGTGCGGGCAGCTATTTCTCATTGGGATTTTTTCCCAATGAGATCTCGCTGCCCGCATGCTAATGTTCTGCCAAGAGGAACGCTCCACACAAGCCGCTATGAGGAGCAGAGCGGCAACTGTGTGGAGTAAGAGCGGGCCTGGTGTGCACTTACCCTGCCGCCGGGCAGGCAGGAGGGGATAACCCCCATCTCCTGCCACCGTTAATATCGTAGCCCCGAAGACTGTCAAGGTCATGTCTCTGACTTTTGACGGGGGTCGAGGGTCTTGGCTTAACCGCCCGGGCCGCGAGGTAGAAAACCTCTATAAAAAATCACCCCAAACCTCCAAGCGGCGGCGCACCGTGAGGGAGGTTGGTAGCTTGGCTAATGGGTAGCTACATGAATTAGTCGCCAGTGCGAACCACATTATTTTGAGCAAGTTATAAAGTTTGTACTCGTGGGAACAACAATGGAATTTTTAAAAAACAAAACACATAAGAAACGCGTAGAGGAGGGGAGTGATGCGGTGTCGGAGTCCGACGCAGCATCTGGAGGAGCGAGCACGGGAGGCTCAGTGAGCCCTTACCGTGACCAGGAGACGGCCGCTGCAAAAAGGAAGGTCCAAAGCAAGCGGCCAAGGTCAGTGGACGGCCAGGGGTCGTCGTCTGACGGTGAGCTGGCCTCGGCTCGAAAAATCCCCACCAGTAGGCGGGGAGGAGCCCGAGAAAGAGGCATGGGGAGGGGGCTTACTGCTCGGGAGGCGGCAGAAAAAGCGGAGGTGCCCGCAAAGGAGGGGGGCGCGGTCGCTTTGGAGCCCTCAAGCGATGAGTCGGTAGAGGCTGGCGGCCCTGAGGTGGACCGCAAAAAGAAGTTTGCGGCGGTCGTGGAGGCCGCGATCCGGGACGTGGCCCTGAAGAAGTTACAGACTTCTAAAAAACAGGGCCATAGTCTCGGCCAAGGCCTCCATCATAGCGGCAGCGGAGGCCATCCACCTCGGGCCCCCGCCGGACGGAATGTCCGAAATGCGGGCGGAGGTGGCCCGCTTGACAGCGGCCATGGAGCTTCTCCGAAAGGAGAACGAGGAGCTCCGAGCGGACCTGGCCGGGCTGCGAGCAGCCGGCCCCCGGGAGGTGCCGCAGGAGGGGGCGCAACATGGGCGGCCAGTACCTGCTGAGGACCGGGTCCTGAACCTGGTGCGGCAGGAGCTGGCTGCCTTTCAGAGCCGGTTCTCCGCCCTGGAGGCGATTGTCCTGCGCCCCCCGCTGGCGGCAAGCCGGCCGGCCTCGGGCCAGCGGAAGGCGGTGTCCTATGCTGCCGCCGCGGCTGTCACAGCCACGGCCACGGGGCAAGCAGAAAAGAAAAGGACAGCCCCGAAGCCCGCGAGGGCCCCAGCCCCAGCCCCAGCCCAAGCCCCAGCCCCGGCCCCAGCCTCGGCGGCGAAACGGCCGCCCCAACCGCCTCCTGCATCGCCTCCGGCCGACGCCGATTGGCAGGTGGCCGGGCAGAAGCGGAAGGCGAGCAAGGCTGCAAGGGCGGCCAAAAGAAAGGAGAGGCGGCAACGGCGCAAGGAGCGAGGCGTCGCGGCTAGGCTTCGTGCCCCGAAGACCGCAGCTGTAGTGATCACACTACAGCCGGAAGCGGAAAAGAAGGGCATCTCCTACCGCGACGTGCTTGCCAAGGCGAGAGCGGCGGTTAACTTGCAGGAGCTCGGCGTGGCTGAAGGCATCCGGCTAAGGGTCACTGCGACTGGTGCCCGGATGCTGGAGGTCCCTGGTGCGGCTAGTGGCCCGACTGCTGACGCTCTGGCCGAAAGGCTTAGGGCGTCCTTAGATGCGGAAGAGGCCCGAGTGTCCAGACCCACCAAGTGTGCTGACATGCGCATCCTGGGTCTGGACGACTCTGCGACGGTGGAAGAGGTGGTGGCCGCCATCGTCAGGACTGGGGGGTGCTCTGCCGAGCAGGTGAGGGCGGGCACTCTCCGCCCTGACCTCACGGGGATGCAAGCCATTACGGTGAGCTGCCCCGTGTCGGCGGCCCAAAAAATAGCCGGGGAGGGCCGAAGGCTCCTGGTGGGCTGGGTTTCCGCGCAGGTGAAACTGCTGGAGCCCAGACCTCTGAGGTGCTTCCGCTGCTATGTGGGCAGTCACGTGGGGGCTAAATGCACCTCGGAGGTGGACCGCAGCAGTCTCTGCTTCCGCTGTGGTCAGCCCGGTCACAAGGCCGGCTCGTGCAACGCCATGCCGCACTGTTATCTATGTGCGGCAGCTGCCGCACATAGATAACAAGCCGGCCGATCACCGGGCCGGGAGCAAGGCCTGCGCTCCACCCGCAAAAGCCAGGGGCAGGGGCAAGCCCCCCGCCACCGCCGTCACCGCCGCAGCCGCCGCCACCACTGCCGTCGCCACTGCCGCCTCCGCTATCGTTGCCGCCGCATCCACCGCGGCTGGGCCCTCACAAGGGGATCAGGAGGGGGCTGTTATGGAGTGCCAATAATGGCCCCATTACGCCTCCTCCAGGCGAACATCAACCACTGCGCCTCCGCTCAGGATCTGTTGCTCCAGAGCATGGCGCAGTGGTCGATTAACATCGCCGTGGTCGCTGAGCCGTACTTTGTCCCGCCCAGAGACGACTGGGTGGAGGACCTGAGCGGCTCAGTGACCCTAATTTCGTCGGTCGCCGCCGGTACCCCGTCCCTCGAGGCTGTCAAGAGAGGACGGGGTTGCGTGGCAGCACGGTTCGGGGAGATAGTCGTGGTAGGGGTATACTTCTCCCCGAGCCGAACTCTCGCCGAGTTCCACAACTCCCTTGCGGAGTTAAGAGTCGTCGTCGTCGGGTTCCGTTCCCTCCCCGTGCTCGTCCTCGGGGACTTCAATGCCAAGAACGTGGCTTGGGGTTCCCGGCATACAGACACACGGGGCAGAATGGTGGAGGACTGGGCTCTGGAGACAGGCCTGGTCGTCCTAAACCGGGGTTTGGTCCCAACATGCGTGCGGATGCGGGGTGAATCAGTGGTGGACATCTCGTTCGCCAGCCCCGCTCTGTCGCCGCATGTCGTCAACTGGCGTGTCTTGGAGGAGGTGGAGACCTATTCCGACCACCGGTATATCCGGTTCGACGTCTCCGCCCAGACCTCGAGCGCGCCGGTCCGACCGGCCCTGGGTGGTCCGCGGTGGGCGCTGAAACAGCTGGACCGGGAGCTCCTCCTGGAAGCCTCGATCGTGCAGGCCTGGGTGTCACCACCGGACAGGCCTGCTGACATCAACGACGAGGCAGAGTGGTTCCGGGAGGCCATGTCCGAAATATGTGACGTGGCAATGCCCCGGGTCCGGCCCGGACGCGCCCGGCGCCAGGTGTACTGGTGGTCGCCGGAGCTGACGTCTCTGCGCGAGGCGTGCGTGGCTGCGAGACGCCGGTACACCAGGCACCGCAGGCTCCGTATCTGCCCTCCGGATACGGAAGCCGTGCAGGCGGAGCTGTACGAGGGGTACAGAGCGGCGAAGACCGCCCTCCGAGCGGAGATCTTGCGGGCCAGGGGGCTGGCCCGCGAAGAGTCGCTGGGGACTCTGAACAGAGACCCGTGGGGACGCCCCTACAA
This sequence comes from Apamea epomidion, assembly GCA_947507525.1. Classification (NCBI taxonomy): domain Eukaryota; kingdom Metazoa; phylum Arthropoda; class Insecta; order Lepidoptera; family Noctuidae; genus Apamea; species Apamea epomidion. The sequence goes on along the minus strand of OX382240.1, from coordinate 2,334,608 downwards.
GATGGTGCGGGATAAACTCCGCCCATGGGCTCCCCCGCTGACGCAGAGTCTCCGGCCCCAGCTCGTGGAGGACGTGGTGAGCGCTCTGTTCCCTTCGCGAGGGGAACATACTCCCCCGTCCATGGCTCCGCCTCCTGCGATGCCAGATGCGACGACGGAGGCAAAACGCCGGGGCGTTGCTCCGCTGCCGCGAGAAATCACGGCACAGCGGACAGAGCTCCGGCGGGATCTCATAGCGGCATGGAGAGTGCGATTGTCGCAACCCAGCGCTGGGCACGCCACAATTGCGGCGATAAGTCCCCTCTTTGAGGAGTGGCTAGAGAGGCGCCACGGCGCCCTCACCTTCCGCCTGACGCAGGTCCTCACCGGACACGGTTGTTTCGGGAGGTTCCTGTTCAGGATAAAGCGGGAGGAAACGCCAGGGTGTCACCACTGTGGGGATCGCCCGGAGGACATGGTGGAGCATACGGTGGAGGTCTGCCCGGCTTGGGCGGGACCCCGCTGTGTCCTCTTGGCGGCGATCGGCGGCGGCGACCTCTCGCGTCCGGCCCTCATACAGGCCATGGTCCGGAGCGAGAGTGAATGGGAGGCCGTCACCTCCTTCTGCGAAGCAGTTATGCTCGCGAAGGAGGAGGCGGAGCGTGCGAGGGAGAGGCAATCGCTGCACCCTCGCGCTCCTAGCCGCCGCAGGAGACGCCCTGGACGGGAGTCAACAGCCGACTCCCGGCCACCGTAGGCGCGGGCTTGCGGGCGGCGAGCTATGGGCAGCTCGCCGCCCGGTAAGGACCAGGCCCGGGTCGACGGCGCGTTATGTTCCACGCGCGCCTCAAAGAGCTGTCAGCACGAACTGACGGGGTCCGTTAGGGCCGATGCCGCCGGGGCTGCGGGTTGTTCGAAAGAGATACCGTGGCCCCTGGCACAGGCAACTGAAGGAACACGGGTGGGTTTTAGTCAGTAAAAGTCTGACACTCCCTTCTGCTCCGCCCAGAGCGGGAGGAGTCATTTGATGATTTCCCACCCAGAAAAAAAAAAAAAAAAAGGGACTGTCTTATCGCAAAAACCGATCTTTTTAACCGACGAAAAAAAATGGAGGAGGTTCTCAAGTCGAGGCGTATATTTTATTTTTTATGTATGACCACGCATAACTTTTTACAGAGTGGTCCGATTTTAATAATTATTATTTTTTTGTTAGAAAGGGTATACCCCAAAGTTGGTCCCATATAAATTTGGAAAAAAAAATCCAACCCTAACGGGGGAAAATAGGGGTGATTTATTGTTCACTCACAGATTTGAACGTTGAGTCGTGTATTATTACTCTACTCAGTGCCACATACATATGCCTGCCCTTTGGCAAAACATTAGTAGATTATAGCCACAAAAAATTATAAAATAAAAACTTTTTGACAAAAAAATTAAACCGCCGAAAAAAATTAAAAACACAAAATAAAAAACCTTTTATATTTAACCTTAATAACTAAGTTCTTAAACAAATGTAAGTATACCTAAATAATTCTGAGTCGGCGCCGTTTAAATTTAAGGCAATTTAGTGATCTTTGTCTAATGATTGTTTGGCGCCGACTCAAAATTACTTAGGTATACTTACATTAGTTTAAGAACTTGGTTATTAAGGTTAATTATAAAAGGTTTATTATTTTTTGCTTTTCAGGTTCGGCGGCTTAATTTTTTTGTTAAAAAGTTTTTTTAAGACAACCCAAGGATAGATTAAAGGGAGAAGGCGAGTCAATACTGCAGTAAGTAAAAAAAAAGTTTGATATTCAGCATTCAAAATTACAATATGGAGGTATCGTTGGTCCCGAGCTAGCGTTGGTGAGAGCACAGCCTGTATCTTTGGCACCATTGAATAGGTACTACATTTAGGTAATTTTTAAATCTGTCTGTGTATTTACTAAGGAACTTTCTTCTTCGGTTTTCATTAGAAGGCAGGAACTACCTTCTTCTGAAAGTATTTGTTTCGTTCACGAAAACCAGCCAGTATATGAATGGGCAAACGTATAAGTAGTGTATAGTAATAGTTCCGGATGTCTGTTTACTTATGTATGTAAGATTTGTCTTTGTAAACGCACCCATATTACAAGAGAAATTCCCAGTGTTTTCCACTAATCAGAATTCCCTGGCTTCTACTATGAATTTCTTCCCTATTGTTTGAAAGATAACAATAAAACCAATGTACCGTCGTCATCCGCTTGTTTTCAGCATAACTTGTCTCGTAACGGTCGTCTAAGGGATGTATTATAATTATGTAAATGTATTCTCGAATTCCTTGTACAGACAGCAGCAGGTCAAGCTACCCGAAACTGTCAAATTTTCCCAGTCAACCTTGAACCTTAATGCTTTAGCGATAAAGTTGAAAATTTGTTAAAGAAATTTGACAGATTGTAGTAGCTCGATGTGCTGGCGTCTGTACTGATTACATAACATGATGCTTAGTAATGCGTCACACTTAGATTTAATGATACGATATGCTGGCATAGTAACAAGTAAATGACTGTCACGTTGGCCTCGTGGTGGCAAGTACAATTGCTGACCGTGGGGTCCTGGGTACGATTCCCAGGTTGGACAAAGTGTTATTAGGTTTACCATTAAGAATTTCGTAGTAACAGTCCGGAGTTTGGAAGTTGGCGGTTTAATTCCTCCGTGCCTCGGAAAGCACGTAAAGTCGTTGGTCCTGCGCCTGGTCTCTCCCCGGTTGTGCTCGTTTCCGTCCCATCGGACTATGAGAGTAAAGGAACAGAGAGCGCACCTGTGTTTACGCACACACTTGTGCACTATAATATCTCCTGCGTACCTCGCTAATCTCCGTTGAGATTGGCCACCGTGACCGAAATCGGTCGGGAGGCTATTACTATATTAACAAGTAACTAAACAAACGTTGTCAAATCAAGGAAATGGATGTTTTAAACAAATGAAGAGTGAAGCAAATAATGGTAAAAACAGTTGATTTTTATTTCCGGATAACACAATGAAAAAAGTTTGTCAAAGAACAAGAAAAGATTACATTCGAGTTTGAAAAAGTGTTGTCGTATTTCGTAGAAGAATATAAAATCCAGGAAGTTAATTGCTAGGCAAATTGTTTACAAACTTACATTGTCTGTACAGACGCCAACAGGTTAAGCTACCCGACTGGCAGACACAGAAAATTGGACAGAAGTAGCCTCCTTCTGTGGGCCGTTATGGTCAAGAAGGAGGCCGCCGAGCGGGATCGGGAGAGGGCTGATCCTGCTCGGAGAAGGAGGCGCCGAGGAGGCCTTGGCGCCTAATACGCCAAAACCTGCTTAGCAATTAAGGTAGGTGGACCTTTGGGGTCGCGGGCGCATAGAGTGGGGACTCTGTCTGCCTACCAAGTGACCCCAGGGAAGACGGTGGCACAGTGGTCACGTGCTGCCGTGCATAGCAACTAGCAAGGCTTAGGGGAGGCCCCTTTACAGTCTCCCCAGGGATGTGCCTTACAGGCGTTGCGCAGGGATGGTTCCGGAGTTGGTCTTTTAAGAGGAACCGGGACCACCCTTATGTGCGGATGGTGATCACCGGGGTGGTTTTGTTTTAGTGAGGTAAAAATCCCACACTCTCCGACCCCTCTCCTCGGAGGTCGGGTGCCTTTCAAAGGTTTCCCCCGAAAACAAAAGAAAACAAAGGTTAAGCTTCCCGAAACTGTCAAATTTTCCCAACCAACCTTGAACCTTAATGCTTTAGCGATAAAGTTGAAAATCTATTAAAGAAATTTAACAGATTGTAGTAGCTTGATGTGGTGGCGACTGTACATTCGTAAATTCGAATCACAACTGTAATTTTCTGACAGTTGTCATCATCTACCTTTTTCCCAACTATGTTGGGGTCGGCTTCCAGTCTAACCGGATGCAGCTGAATACCAGTGTTTTACATGGAGCGACTGCCTATCTGACTTCCACAACCCAGTTACTGGGTAATACGATATCCCTTGGTCAGACTGGTTGTGGGACTGTCGGACTTCTGACGACCCGTAACGACTGCTAAAGATTCACGATTGAATATATTGTGTGGCCCTGATAGCCTGAATAAATGTATACTGACAATGTTTTGATTACTAGGAAGTATACTTATATAAGCCAAAAATTCTAAGACATGCGACATCTACTAACCCGCACTCGGCCCGCGTGATGAGGCCTGTGTCCCAGCAGTGGGAACAATATAGGCTTTAATGATTATGGATTCTTATATAATTCTAAAGCTTCTCTTACAAATATGTAAGTTTCTAAGCAACATCTTCAGAATTAAAGTTTATTGAGCTGTCAGTCTTCTTGACGTGACAAGGGTGGAACGTGAAGATATTCCATTTACAGACATTTTATAGATTTCGTAACTCATTTATTTTCTAAAGAAATCTGAAGTGTTCCTCTCCCCTTCTGTAAGCTTTTTCTGACAGATTAGATATTTGTGTATTTGAAGAGAAAATTAGAAAGCCGAAAAATCTATTGAATATAGGACAGAAGCTTCTTAATTTTTTAGCAATCATATACGTACAGTCACGAGCAAAAGTATGTATACACTCGGCTTTATTCAAAAGCGATTTACTCCTGTATTTTTTAATTAAATTTTATGTTGTTACGAACATAACATTTTCAAGCCCATAGGTTTATGTAATGTATCGTATTTCAACTTTCCATACGTTATTTCACGAAAACATCGCATATGAAAGTTGCCAAGTGTTGACATATTGGTGCTCGTGACTGTACTAGGCACTGAATTCAGTTTGTTAGGTAATCTAATTTTTTTTTATTATATGGGAAATTATGGCTTAGTCACATACCTCTTTACTTATAAACGTTGTTTAAAGTTAAGATACGTTTAAACGTCAAAAATGTATGGTTAAACAGTCGCTAATCATTACCTAACTTTAAGCGACGTTTATAAATAAATCCCTTAGAGCCGGTTTTTTGATCCGTAGTCAACGAATCAACGAATTGTTAAAAATAGTAACTAATGGTCAAATTTTTGCAAAATGTGGCTTTTGATCAATTTTTAGTTTATATAATGATATAATGTCATTGCTAATGGTCAAATAATTAACTATTAGTTAAGAACATAACCATTAGAAAAACTAAAAATTGATAAAAAGACACATTTTGAAAAAAAATTACCATTAGTTGCTACATATTTTTAACAATTGTTTGAGTTTAACTACGGATCAAAAATCCGGCCCTAACTCTATAATTCATTTCTGACAGTTTTAGTTTTCACCACCGATTATGTTCTTTAAGCACGAAATAACTCTCTCTAATTTATATTCAGTACCTAATTAACAACTAATAATTTTAAAATTTTACGACTATTTCCAGGCTAGCTAAATTAATTTATGGTGGCTGTAATTAGATTGTTGTGCCTCGTTAATTATTATAGATATTAATAGCCTAGTTGGCAGTAATATGCAAACTTACGGGTCCTTTTTCATACAAGTAACCAAAAGTTAGTTTATAAAACTTTAACGACAGAGGAAAGCCTTTACCAGAAGTGGTCATCGTATAAGTGGTTAAGTTGCTTCAAAAAAAAAGAAGAAGAGGAAGAAAAAGGGAAGGAGGGACAAGGAGGGGAGGGAAGGAAAAGAAAAGAAAAAATATAAATTTAAAAACTCCCGACACAAAATAATAAAAATAGTATGAACGTAAAAAGCCTAAAAACAAGTAAAAAAAAAAACTATGAAAAAATAGCCACAAAGAGCACAAAAAAGGTATAAACGTGAAACATTATAAAAAGAAAAAAATAATCTTGACATATATGACCCTACGTAGGTACGTATGAAATTTTTTGATTAAATGTTGTTAAAGTACATACGTAACATATGAAGTCTTTTTCTAACACCCTCCTGCGGTCCCCCGGTAACAAAACTAGGCAGCGCCACTCTGCGCCTTCAAATTAATATCATCCACTAAGAATGAACTGAAAACTGATGGCCAATTTCTCATAATTTAAAAAGTTCAAAATTTAGTCACAGTCTCGTCGACAAACAAATGTCAAAGCTTGTCAAAGATGTAGGAAAATTAGAGGTATTGTTGACAGATTGAAACCGAGATCAGAAGGCCAATTCTCGTAATTTAAAACGTTCAAAATCTAGCTGTAGTCTCACCTCGGCGACAAACAAATGTCAAAAACTTGTCAAAATGAATGGAAATTAGAGGTATTTTTGACAGATTGAGACTGAGATCAGACTGTGAACGTTCTTAAAATTACGAGAATTACCCCTCAGACTGTTAACGTTCTTACAATTACGAGAATTGCCACTCTGATTATAATTAAACTTGACTGTTTTTATTATAAAACAGCAACAATACTATAATTATGCTCTTACAAAGCTCTCATCAAAACATTACAACATATGTATGTACAAAAGTACACGACGGCCATCTATCAACATCTACACTCAGAGCTTTCGAACGATAGGATAGCCATCTATGAAAGTGCAACGAAACTACCTGCAAACGCAGCATCCCTTACAGTACAACACAAATTACGCGTGTCGCTGTACGACTCTCTTGAAACCCACTATTTATTTACCGTAATTATGTTACCTAAGTAAATTCATGAATTGAAGAACAATGCTTTGTAAAAATAATGTGAGAAGTTATCTTGTTGTTGAGCTTCTACTAATGAGCTTAAAGTCCATAATGATAAAGATACAACCTTATTTAAGAGTATACAATACCTTAGGTAAAACTTTCAGGAAAAAAAAATATGTAAAATATCGCCAGAAAATCAAAAACCTTACAGTTTAGCAAAATATACAACTCGTGAAGGATTCGAACCTCCGACCACCTCTTGACATCGGTCATATAGGCGTTCTGACCACTGAACTAACGAGTCTTGTGTGTTGCAGTTGAAATAGCGCACCCCTTTAGAATCTGTGACGTCACCGATCGATAGGGGTTGCTGTAGATTGCAGTTCCTATAATTATGTAGTTGTTTTGTCTCGTTAGTGCAAACTCGTAGCGACGTGGGATGATTGCAGAGTGTTTTTAGTGTTTAGACTAGACTAGGTTTCTGGAACCCTCTAAGGCTATTAAATATTATGCTTTTTAATCGTTTTTAAACTCTTGTGACTAGGACGCCAAAATAATAAAACAGTATCGTAGAAGTCATCATTTAACAGGTGATTCGATTGGTGCTGGTGGTGCGGGTTGTGTTTAGACTTTAGTAGATAAATGAAAAGATTAGGGTATTTCTGCCTTGCCCAATGTATCCGAAGGTTTTCGTTACAAGATGTATAATCTCAACTTTTCTTCTATTGACAGAAAACAATGAAAATTACACCAAAATATCAGCAGAAAATCTAAACAAAAGCAAAAGATACAACTCGTGGAGGATTCGAACCTCCGACCACCTCGTGACATCGGTCATATGGGCGTTCTGACCACTGAACTAACGAGTCTTGTGTGTGGCAGCTGAAATAGCGCACCCCTTTCGAATCTGTGACGTCACGGATCGATAGGGGTTGCTGTAGATTGCAGTTCATATAATTATGTAGTTCTTTTGTCTGTCTGTCTCGTCAGTACAAACTCGTAGGTGTGGGATGTTTGCAGAGTGTTTTCAGTGTTTAGAATAGAGGTTTCTGGAACCCTACGGCTAACTCAGGCTTTTAAATATTATGCTTTCTAATAGTTTCTACAATTTTTCTTAGACAATTCAGCAGAGGTCCATGCTCGAGGTTTGCCAGAGAGCTATGGAATGGAGTATTCTGGGTAATAAACTTGTGGACCGGGTTAAGAATACAACAATCCGTTCCATCACTAAAATAACTGATGTCACTCTGAAAACTGCCACGCTTAAGTGGAATTGGGCTGGACACATCTGCCGCATGTCAGACGATCAATGGGCCAAACTAACGACCCAGTGGGTCCCGCTTAGTGGCTGAATGAGCTGGACTCCTTTGATAAAGATTACTCTGGACAGAGAGAGGTGGAAAGAGAGTAGGGATGCCTTTGCCCAACAGTGAGATATTAATGGCTAAAAATAAAAATAAATAAATAATCGTTTTTAAACTTCTGTGACTAGTGACTAGGACACGAAAATAATAAAACGGAATCGTAGAAGTCATTATTTAACAGGTGATTAGATTGGTGCTGGTCGTGTGGGCTGTGTCTAGACTCTAGTAGATAAATGACAAGATTAGGGTAGTTCTGCCTTACCCAATATATCCGAAGGTTTTCTTTACAAGATGTATAATCTCAACTTTTCTTCTATTGACAGAAAACAATGAAAATTACACCAAAATATCAGCAGAAAATCTAAACAAAAGCAAAAGATACAACTCGTGGAGGATTCGAACCTCCGACCACCTCTTGACATCGGTCATATGGGCGTTCTAACCACTGAACTAACGAGTCTTGTGTACTGCACCTGAAATAGCGCATCCCTTTCGAGTCTGTGACGTCACCGATCGATTGGGGTTGCTGTACGATAGAATGCAGTCTGTAGATATATGTTTTACACGTTTTGTCAGTGAGTACAGAGCGTAGCAATAAGCAATTGTGATCAAGCCCTTTAGTTTAAGACGCTTAGACATAACATATTCCTCGTTCCTTATTCCGTATATCCGAATTTAAATACGCGCGAAAACGTACGAAAGTTTCCGTCTCTCCGCGGGGACGTCTCGTCACGTTGCGTTGTCGTGCGTATAAGCACGGTTAAACACGGTGACGTCTGTAATAAATTGAACTGGTTGGGGCATTGTCTTCGTGCTTACATAATCAGCTTATAATGTTCCCACTGCTGGGACACAGACCTCCTCTTGGTGAGAGTGAGTCTTCGTGCTTAGTAATAATAATCTCTTTATTTTAGAATACAATTCCATAATTACAAAAGGTACCGAGATGTTAGTAACATAAAAACTATGTTAGTAAACATTACCAATATTTAAAGGAGCCTGTAGATGACTTAAGTACCAGATGAAAGGACAATCCAGTTTATTGGCAATGACACTCAGGAGACTGTTGTTACTGGCACGCACCCTGTGCAACAAGGACACTGCTCGCTTGCGCCTGATTGCAGCGAAGCTGTCAATCCGGGCGTCTACGAACATCCCTGAGGCACTACAGAAGCGTGGCAGCCCCAACAGCATCCTGAATGCATTATTGTACTGGACTCGAAGAGCATTAACGGCCTTTAGTGAGCCGTGAGCAGATGCTTACGTTTTGGTCCACTTTGTTTGAACGTGTACTTTATATCTATGATTTAGTAGTAGTGTAGAGCAGTGGTGGCCTTATCCTAACGGTCGCGATTTCCGAATTGTAGGTTGTAAGTTTGAACCCAGACAGGTGCTTTATTTTGTGTAAATACTTTCATCACCACTGCTCTCAAAACGGTGAAGGAAAACATCGTGATTAAACCGGCGTGTCCTAGAACCAAACATTCGAAGACTTGTAAGCCCTGCTAACCCGCATTGTAATGTGCCTGCGTGGTAGATTACGGCCCACTCCCTCTACGAGAGGCCTGTATCCCAGCAGTGAGAAGATAATAGGCTGATTATCAGTAGCAGTTATGATTAATTTGCCCATTATTTCTGTAACAGTCATCACAACTTCTGTTTTTCTGCTAATAATGAATAACTTCTATGTAACCATTATTAGCTTAGGAACTGATAAGCTTGAGATTTGAACTATCTAATCATTTTGATGTATCTCTGTAAGTTTTGTATTTATTTAGAGAGATAAGAGATTACAATCTCTTATCTCAGTAGCCAGTTTCTTTAAAACCAGAAGTTGAGATGCATCAAGTAGATACTGTAGATAGTGCATTATGAAATTCATTCATTTTGAGAACATAATAAACGTAGTCGATGTATTTATGTAATTAGGATGTGATATTATTTCTGCTTTACGTTTAGTCAGGACAACTATTTTATTTAAAAAAATAACATGGTTTGGTTTAACAAATTTTTTTTTTGTCTCTTTTCGCTTACAATCTGTCACTATTCATTAGGACATTAAGTAATTTCTATGGCGTGTTAGATGGCTTGCCTGGTATGCGTCCTATGACACAACCTCTTCCTTAAAAAAACATAATGCTAGTGTTTTAGCCTGCGGATTCCTTTTTTATCCATGAGATGGTTTGCCAAGATGTTTGGGTGACGAGTTATTCTTTCCTTGTATGACTTGATGTAGCTTTTTATTTCCTCTTTGACTGGAAGTAACAAATTAAATTACAGAATTTATTTCAGTTTTATAAATTAATATTCTAATTGGGGTGTCTGAGGTCTCGTGTTTATTCTGTTAGACGTTGTATAGCGCTAAGCACACAGCCTATACGCTCAACATTTGCTATATGCTATATAAGCTCGATCGGCTCTCGCACTGTTAGTCACAGTTGCAACCTAATTTAAAATTAATATCATTCAGGCCGCGAGTTGAACGGCGCCGTTTAATAAAAAGGCTAGTCTGTTAGGCTAATTTAAGCTAGTTGGCTGCGAAATATACACTGTTACACTCTGTCCTATCATATCGAGAATTAATTAACGCTATCAATGTCGACATGTTCTAGGATTATGTACACGCGTTGCGTGAGCATAATACGCTTAAAACAACGCATGTTGAGCTTAACAAAAGCTATTGAAACTAGGATGGTCATTATGTAAGTTATGTACCTCACCTTTGTGATGGTATAAACCTGTCTATGTTAGAGTATAAATGATATAATTATGTATAGCTCTTACATTGTCAGTATTTTATTTACATAACATTAGGATGTAATAGTGTGCGGGCCTATTGCCATGAACCAGGCACAAATCTGCTAGCAAGCCTATATATATATATGGCCTATGTATATATGGTATATGGTTTGCGTATGTATGTATTTACTGTACTCGTATATAGGAGGAAATTGAATTCATTGGCATCCTTTTAAGGGGTCATTGTAATCATCAATATGAACAACTTTTATTATGGGACCAAACCTGAAATAGCGAAAAAAAAAACAGCTGTTCCCTACATTTTGACGAGTTATGCGAACATAAAGGTAGGCAACAGCTGATTTTTTTTCGCGATTTCAGGTTTGGTCCCATAGTAAAAGTTGTTCATAATGATGAGTACAATGACCCCTTAAAAGGATGCCAATGAATTTAATTTCATCCTGTATAGGTAAATGGTACACCACAGACTACCTGCAGTATTGTCTCTTTTTTCTCTCTAAATCCATCTAAACGTTGTCTTTAAAAGATCGCTTTTAACGATAAGAGCGCCCACTGTGTCACGCCTTGTAAAATTTCTACATTTATATTCTGTGATATTTATGGTGTGCATAATAACGAATATTCTATTCTACAATATAAACATTCCAGATGGAATAACAGTACACGTAATACACACATAAAAACCTCACATAAACACAAACAATACTACACATGTCGCAAATTCCTACAATTACTTTACTCGTCCACCTCTTCTCAAGTCTTGCACTCTAAAATCCACCTTCATGCTCTGAGGTCCCGAACAATTTATAACGTGTGAGTCCCTGCCCATTGTTTGACAAATCCAATTTCAAGGAGGACATTTCATTCTAAGGAGAGGACCATTAATTTGTACAAATCCAATTTAGAACACGACGGTATCTGTTTATCCAATTTATAGACCATAGATACGTTAATTGAATTTATTCAATGTTGGTTTGTATAGTCGACTTCGTCAATCCCTATAGCTCTTTTAACAAAGGCTCCTAGACAATTGACGCTACATTAAGGTGAAAATTGCCTAACTTTCAAATTGCTCTTAGGCACTTGTCCCAGCGCCAACGAGTAAGCAATTAAGTAGAGCCGCAAGCGCTAGTACGCCGGCTGTCGCTGAAAATTTCAAGCGCTGGGGGCTCTGTCTCGCATAGGGTCTTAGCATTATGCGGAGCGATGGCCGTTTTACGTGGATGTGATGCATATTTTCCCCTAACTTGTTCTTTTTTTATTGTATAGTATTGTATTTTCTTGTTCTCTCCGTCATGTTTACCGCAAATAAACGTATTTTCTTTTTTCTTTTCTTCTTTCTAAAGGAAACTCTTCTCCCACATTCCATGCCCAGCGGGATAGGCTGTACGTTGTCTGTCAGTAAAAGAAGATAATATTTGACAGATTCATTAACTTCCTTTATTTCATTAAACACATATAAAATATATTTTTAAATATTAGAATAAAAAAAATAGTAGCCCACCGGTATCGGAAATAGGGTCCAGGCTACCGGTGGGCAGGGCTTCAGAGAGAGGAACCTCCTAACAATGTGGGCTGTGTCCAGAACTACACAGATTCATTATTATTAGATGCCTTGTAACAAGGATACAGACATACCCTCAACTCACAATACAAAACAATGTTTATGTTTTGTTTAATTTGATTTGTAAAGAGACAAACACTTTGTAAACAAGGATCGAACAGCTTGTCAAATTACTGAAATTAATTCTAGGCACGAATTAATAATTTATTTATGAATATGTCTGACCTTTTTCCTTATACTTAAGTACCTACTTCATAATGCTAAAATAAATGCGAAGGCATGATCTGACAGGAGACATAAATTTAACAATAATTCTCTTAATAATGCCCGATTTCTAAAGGCTTACCAAAAGGTTACGTTATTTTATTTAATTCCTCATAAAACACCAGTATTTTAATCTCTTTTTTGACGAAACTTGTCTTAGTCGTTTCTGTTAGTACTGTGCTATAACATAGAACGAGACCAGTGGTGGCCCCGTCGTGACGGCCGTGAGTTATGAGTGGTAGGTCGTCGGTACGAATCCAGTCAGGCTTTACTTTGTGTGAATTATTTCATCACCATTGTTCTCAAAACGGTAAAGGAAAACATCGTGAGGAAACCGGCATGTCAAAAAATCGAAGACATGTGACACTTACCAACAGGCACTGGGCCCGCGTGGTGGTTTACGGCCCACTTACTGTGAGAGGGATAGAGGAGAGGCCTGTGTCCCAGTGGTGACATTATAGGCTGATTATGATGCCAAGTCCCGTTGTTGTGGAGTGTCGGTAAAAATACAAACTCAAAAAGAGACCTAAATATATCAACAATTTAATATGAATAATCATCACAATCTGTCACCTATCTGTGCCGATCATCATAGCAGTTCGTAAACCCCGATTATCCTCGAACACAGTCCTTGCTAACATTGACATAATAGGTATATCAGACAAATGCATCCTCCTATTCACTCCTATCCAGACCCCCGACTAAAACGGGAAGTCATACATTACACTATTCATATTCATAGTTGAATATTCATAGTTGAAAATCAACTCTTAAATTGTTCCTAACCTACTGACTATAAACGCGTAGCAACTAAAACTCGTAACCCCTAGAAAACGTAGCAGAGAAAGGCTACACCAAGAATTCGTAGCCAAATCTCGTAGCACTTTCGTAGCGAGAACCGTAAACAAACGTAGCGGACATAAATCGAAATTGGTAGACTCTTGGGCTTAGTAACTAAGACTATTACGTTGTAGTACTGTAAACAACAGTACTACAACGTAATAGTCTTAGTTACTAGACTACATAATTTATTTACTGTTTCGTTACTCATAGGAAGTAATTGTAGATAATCTTTGAACCCAGCACAAGACAGGGTATTATTAACCCACTACCTGCAGTACAAACATCAAGTAGAATAGTATAGTTAACGTCATCACGTCACCATAGATGAATGTAGAGAATTCGTATTTGGGACTTTTGTTAATAAGAAAGAAAAGAAAGAAAGAAAATGCATTTATTTGCGGCAAACATGACACATAAAAAAGAACATAAACACACAAAATAAAAAATAACAAGTTGGGGGTAGACGATTTTTCGTCGGTTAACAAAAGAAAAATCTTATGTTTCATAGAAAAGTGCAATACCTACGCGGTCAAAATTTATCGAACGGCAATATTTTTTTTTGGACGCTATGGGGTCTAAACTCATGTGCTGAATCCATGGTTACAGGTTGCGCGTCGATGTCCCAGCCACCCTGTATACTTATAAAAAAGTCGCGTAAGGCTTTTTCGTTACGTGACGATTTCTCCCAGTTTACTCCTACCGCAAGCTCCGTAAAAGAACTTTGTTCCAAATAATAAAAACTAAAACAATTCCTAAATTATGACTTTAAAAAAAATGCTTTTGAGACAAGTTTCAAAACAATACACGTAAAAAAAAACTAAATTAACTTTTCTATACACCGTTAAATTTTGATCAGTTGATCCATAGATTTATGTTCGCATAACTCTACATCCATTTGGACCACATGGATCCATAGATTTTTTTCACGATTTCAGGGTTGGTTCCGTAGTAAAAGTTGTTCATAATAATGCGTACAACGACTCCTTTTAAGGATTAAAACGATCAAAATGTACCGGTGTATATACTAAACCATTTATTCCAATCATAGTCTGTACTTTTTGAAGTTACAAAATACCAAGAAAAGCACACGCTTCATTAATACTCATTGTTTCTTTCGAGTTGTACGGGAGGTACCAAAAAACATGTTAGAACATATATCACATAATTGTGCTACTGTTACAAAGACCATGCAACAAATACCCTCGCAACATGCAAGGCCATAACGACAATATTTACGACTGGTAACACGAACCATACCGCAGGTGATAGCACATAGTATCAAACACATAACTCATCCTCTCACAAATCGGGTAAAACAAAATTAGAACACTTTTGGCAGCAACCGTGTCAGCAATCCGACATATCGTGCATACTTACTGACTGTCAAAATGTAGGATGCATTACATCGGTGTTTTACAACGATCCTACAATTGTCATTCAAGGAGAAAACAGTTAATGTATCACCAACGGTCATTGGCCTTGACTCAGCTTTGGCATTGTACCAAGAACTTCCTGTAACTCTCAAACATGATAATATTTCGTATGTTTATAAGCGTAGAGTTGATTTTTGAATGGGATTGGTTTTATGAATCGAATCATAATGTGGTCGGGAGTTTATTTGGCATCTTTATGAGGAACTGGTGGAGTAGATTGTGTCTATTAATGTTTTTAATTCACTGACTTTGACCATTCGTGAAACTATGGGTACTGCTGAAATGTTGTGTTTTAGTTACATCATCCTTTTAGCTTGACAATATCGATCTTTAGTAATATACCATTTCAATGGAATAGGCTATACTTACTACGTATATGTCGTTGTGACGGATAGGGCTATAGTCTTCATCTTCGTGTCGCTGGCACGACTGTATTGTATATCTTGCTGGCCCAAAACTTTGCCACTTCCACTGCGTTATCAGTTCAAAAGCGCAGCGCAGAAGTCACTTTGACTGCATGTTTTGGGACACAGGACAGGATAGGAGGTGGAGCATGGTTTGCGACATAGCTCCACACTCACACACTACTGCCGTTCCGTTAAGGTGGCCCCGCTTTATCATAGCTAAAGTAATATGGGGCTATAGTAATCATCACTTTAGTTGCGGCTATGGGAACAAAAACTGCTAGAATCACTATGCTTAGGCTATAGTTACGTAGTAGTAGATATAATCCCCACGATTAGTGACGGAAACCACGCTTCACGAATGGATTGGAAATTCCATTAAATGAACTGACTATAAAACACTGCTGCCTGTCCCCTGGAAGTGCTCTAAAACTTTAGCAGGTAAGCCGCATGTCAGTGGAAATAATACCAAGATAAGATAAGCTGTCTCTTATCCCACTGAAACTTCGTACAAGCTAGACCAGGTCAAGGTCAAAGTGTTACCAATGACATGCGGCCTACTGTTCTACAGTAAAGATCTATTTTCGACTGCCACTTGGGTCTCGTTGTTGCAAGCGCGACTGCTGAGCGTCCCTCCTGGGTTCGATTCCCAGGTCGGACAAAGTGTTATTAGGTTTACCATTAGGAATCTTATGAGAATCTTAGGAGCAGTCCAGTTTGGAAGTTGGCGGTTTAATTCCCCCGTGCCTCGGAAAGCATGTAAAGCCGTTGGTCCTGCGCCTGATCTCTCCCCGGTCGTGTCGGATTGCCGTCCCATCGGACTATGAGAGTAAAGGAATAGAGAGTGCACCTGTGTTTACGCACACACTTGTGCACTATAATATCTCCTGCCTACCTGGCTAATCTCCGTTCAGATTGGCCACCGTGACCGAAATCGGTCGGGAGGCTATTACTGTTCTAAAATAAAGATCTATTCTCACTACGTCGTATCATTGGTGACCCTCTACTGTTTTGATTAGTAGCCGATAGGAGGACGCTGCTGCTTACCCTTTGAATTTACTAAACTATCATCTTCCTGCCCTTGTCTATGTTACTTGAGGTCGGCACAGCATGCTTTCTTCTCCCATTCTCCCCTGTCAACCGCCACGCTATCATTCACTCCCTTTTCTTCCTTCGTCATGTTCGTGAACGGGCGCCGTCGGTTGAGTCTGCTAATCTCTTAAGGGCCTTACTCTCGTTTAGTACCGTAACACGGTCACTTTATGAAGAATATTTCTCATTAACGGCTTGATTAGAAGATTTGAAAAAAATATATTGTTGGTATAGGTTCATGTACAACATTTCTGTAACAGGATTTTTTCGTATGGCTAATACTTTTCCCTTAAATAAATGTTTAGCAAAACGCTATTTTTTCCTAATATTCCATATTACTTCTAAACGGCTTTGATGTTTGCAAATATTTTTACACTGAAAAATTGATGGTTAGAGGTACTATAGAAATGAAACAGCCTATGTAAATCAATCAACATTTGCAAAGAAAATTTCCCCACTTTGAGATTGAGCTTCAGAGGTGCTCTGCGCGGGCGCGGGCGGCAGTCGTGCGTTAGCACTGAGACGGGAGGGCTGTGTCGCTCGCTGCTCCGCTCCGGCTATCGACCGACTACGCGCGTTTGCCTGTGTTAGTGCAAATATTTACGAACGAATTGTATCAGTGTGCGTTTATTGACTAGCTCGCTGCAGATGCCCCATTTCTATTGTGCGCGTCAGGACGCTTACGATAGTATACAAGTAGTAAGGCTTATCTAACTAATATTAAAATGAGAAAATATTGAATTTGATCAAAATAAAAGTCCAAGATGGCGGCTGCGAAAATTTTCAAGTTTTTCATCATGGGTGTCGTTTTCATACTTTTCGAGGGTGATAAAGCCGATAGTGAGGTCAAAAAAAATCCAAAATGGCGGCTGCAAAATTTTTCAAATATTTCATCATGGGTGTCGTTTTCATACTTTTCGAGGGTGATGACTGCCTACTGCCGCGCGTATTTGTATGAAGATTTTGTTTTTTGTTAGGTATGATAATTTAGTGAGTTTCATAGTTGGGCACACACACTAAAATGTAACTAACAGGCCTATGGTGATTTATCGAGGTAGGCACTGCTTATATGCCTTTATGCAATACACGCCACTGACTGATATACTCTGAGTATTCGCGCGCGGCTATTACGCACGAACGCGGAAGGTTTATCTACTGAGCGGCCGTAGGTGATTATTTCAAGGTCACTAACGAGACATGATACTGTTACTTTACTATACTATAACAGTGGTAACAGTTTTCGTAGTTCAACTGTTACTTTTGACGTACGATTAATAGTAAAAAAAATCTTTTTACATGAAAAACACTTAAAAAAACACTTCAACTTCAACTTTATTTCGGAAGTCGATGTCTTTGGTTTTGAATTTACGTTTTTTGCTACAGACTTCCGAAAGAAAGTTATTTTTCATTTTGTAGTTTTTTTATGGAAGTCGGTTATTTTTTTTTTGTAAAAAATAATTATTTTGCACATTTTAGTTGTGGCACCTACCGGTCACAAATTAGAATACCACTACCTGCTCTGTAAATAACAATGACAGGAAGAAAGTTGATAATAACATCATCCGATTGGCTACGGAATCCTAAAAATGCCATTTAGGTACAGTGTTAGTTAGGTAGGTTTATTACTGATTTATAATAATTCAAATTGATGAAACAGGTTCTCATTTTTATAAAATCTCATTTTTATGTAAGTCCTCCTAAGAAGACCTACAGTCTATGCAAATAAAATGTTATTCCATTCCTAAGAAAATACTCGATATCATTGTTAAAGTTTTACCCCCGTCGGGAACTAAGTTCGTTCTCACGTATGATTTTAATGAAAAAAATGAAAAAATTCTAATAAATAATGTCCAGTAAAAACATAAAATATACGTAACATAAGTATCAATCTATACAAAATATATCAGCCTTGCCTCCGCCATTCCCTTCTGGAATCGTAGGCAAAAATGGCGACCTGCGTGCGGCATGTCTGCGTCTCCGCATATTCTTTGATCGTCGTTTTAGTGCAGCGCGCCACCGCGCGCGTTTTACGTATTCGGGGGTAGAGCGTTTAGCTCCGCCCACATGCACAAGGTCAGCGAGCCCTATATACACCTTAACTGCCAGGGCTTATTTTTAATCTTAAACAGGGTGGCAGGGACATCGACGCGCAAACTGTAACCATGGATTCAGCACATGATACCCATAGCGCCGAAATTTTTCGTCGGTTATCAAAACAAAATTCTTCTGTTTCATAGAAAACTGCAATACCTACGCGGTCAAAATGTATGGAACAGCAATATTTTTTTTAATAGCCGACGAAAAATTTCGAGGCTTTGGGGTCTAAACTCATGTGCTGAATTCATGGTTACAGTTTGCGCGTCGATATCCCGCCACCCTGTATTTTGAATTGTTTCTTCATCTTATTTTTTTTACATTGTATTCACATATAGCAACAACAAGAAAAATGTACCCAGGATATTATATCTTTTTTTTATTTTTTATTTAGCCTGTCTTCGATCACATCTGATGGAAAGAGTGAAAGAGTTATCTAGTTTTAGATAGAGAGGTATACCTGCTAAAACCACTGACTCTTACCGGCTAAAACCAACTCGGTGTTCCACCTTTGCCTATGGCCGGGGGTGCGGGATTCGCATAAGCATTCACCGCTCCCCCGACAGGCCTCGACCCGCTGTTCCTTAGCGGGTCCCACCTCCCCGTGCGGCCATTCCCACTATGGTCGCACCCACTCTCGAGTGGCGCGCGTAAATAGTTATCTACCTATTCTTTCATATTTTACGACAGGAACCTATAATACAATGTAGCAGTCTTTTTATGAGTTAAGTGCGCTACCTTCGTGCCTTTCACTGGTGTGTGGAATGGGCTCTCAACCTGACACTACCCTCCGATTTTATGGCTGAGCACTATTCCTATTATGAGTATGGACTTTCATGTGGAAATTGGAATTCGTGGTCTAGGATATCTTTGTTGGTTAGAAGAATTAGATTTTTTTCGATTTATGTTGTTATTTTTTACAAAAGTGTTGGTTTTTCTTGCGTGTTAGGGTTTTGTACACACCCAGAGGATGAAAACGGGATCCTATTACAAAGCCTATGCTGTCTAAATATTATTTTACTTTTTTATATTATACTAGCTGCACCCCGCGGTTTCACCCGCATAAGTTTCGATCCTATGGGAATATCGGGATAAAAAGTATCCTATATGTTAGTACTGGTTATAAGCCATCTGTGTGCTAAATTTCATCCAAATCCGTTTAGCAGCTTTTGCGTGAAAGAGTAACAAACATCCATCCATCCATCCATCCATCCATCCATTCATTCATCCATCCATCCATCCTTCCATCCATCCTTCCATACAATCATCCATCCATCCATACAAACTTTTACGTTTATAATATTAGTAGGATTTTATACTACTAGATTTATTTTATTACCTATAATGTGTTTTTGTTGGAGTTATAATATATATATATTTTCTTTTTCTGTTATAATGAATAATATAAGTAAAGTGTAAAAGTAAAAACTATAATAGTTTAGGCAGTAAGGAACCTATAATGGTCCATTCAGACTTGCACTTAACCAGGGGGCCTAAAAAGGCCACTTTGGCAGAATCATAATAGGATAACAATATGAATCATATTAAAAATCGTATAATGGTCACATAATGGTCACTGACAATTCATACTCGTAATATGACCTGTGTGCAATTCATATCACAATGAAAAATAACATTTAAACTGTAGAAATAAAAAACCAATTCGATTAATAAAAACTGCAATGAAAAATTTACCGATAAAATTACGCTTTCTTTTTTTTTCATGCGTTTACACCAAATATGAAATGATATTTTACAATAATTAGCGGAATTGCTAATGATCTGCTGGGAAGTCACGCAATGAATAGCTTTTGGAGGTATGTATTGCTTAACCTTTTCACCGCCACGGACTTCAATTTATAGAAGTTCCGGATTTTCGTGCCACCAGCGCCACGACTTCATTAGAAGTTCTTCATTTTAAATATCTTATAAAAATAAATTTACTGTATTTAAAAGCTTTGTTTCATTTTATTATTTCATATAGCACTGTCTAATACCCTATTTCTTATTTTGTCACACAAAAGAAGCCCTTATTTGTATTAAAATCGCCAAAAACAAAAACTGCGAACATTTTTAATGTCCCCAGAACGCCAAGGACTTTATATATAGTCAGCCAGTGATGTGTCGCGAAAGTTATCACTGTTTGATTTCGCCCGCTGAAATATTTATAAATACTACTATCGAAAACAATTTGAGGTCAGTAAAATGTGAACTTAGTTACTAACTACAACATAAAATTTCATTAAAAAGTAAAGGAGTAAGTCGCTTTTGAATAAAGCCGAGTGTATACATACTTTTGCTCGTGAGCGTACTTATATGTTTCGAGGTTACCTTGCTAGTTTCGAGCTAGATCACGCGACTTGCTCTAGAGTTAAACCAGGGGTTAATTAAAATCACCGAGGAGTTGAACTCGCGACCTCGTAGCGTGATTAGCGCGTAGTCCGGCAATGCCGAAACATACCTACTAATCTATACATACTATAAATGAAAGTCGCTTTTCGTGTCTGTCTGTGTGATCACATTGTTCTTCCAAACTACGCAACGGATTTGGATGCGGTTTCCACTATCAAACTGCGTAGGTATGGTATCAGAGGTAACATTTTAAAACTACTCGAATCCTATCTATCCAACAGAATGCAATGTATACAGAGATTGCAAGAGTATGTGAAAAAACAAAATTTGAAAAGAGTTTTTTTATCTCATTCTAGATTAATAAAGTTTGGTGTCCTACAGGGTTGCGTCCTTGGTCCACCTCTTTTCTTAATCTATATAAATGATCTGCCAAAGGTGACTCAACATCAAATGGTCATGTTTGCAGACGACAGTACTGTCATAGTGAAATGTATTGATCGCAATATTTATCAAGATAACATAAATAATACACTATCGGACATAATTATTGGCTTAATAAAAATAATTTAGTTATAAACTTAAAGAAACCAATATAATGCACTTTCAGCAAAGAACTGTGGTACCAAAAGTAAATATCAGACATAGTAACTGTGACATTGAAGAAGTTAAAGTAGCAAAATTCATAGGTTTATTCCTTGATAACCAGCTTAACTGGAAGGCCCACATAGGTGACCTAAGTAAGAAAATAAATAAATCAGCATAAGCACTTTTCCAAATTGCTAGAAAAATAAATATGGATGCGCTACTAGTTGCATATCACAGCTTAGTAGCCTTTTTTTTTTTTTTTTTTGTGGATGGGAAATCATCAAATGACTCCTCCCGCTCTGGGTGGAGCAGAAGGGAGTGTCAGACTCTTACTGACTAAAACCCACCCGTGTTCCTTCCTTAGCCCTTTACGTACCAGGGCAGCGGTAACCCTTTCGGACAATCCCGCTACCAGCTTAGTAGCCTCAATTTTGCGATATGGTATTATTTTCTGGGGCAATTCTACTGATAAAGATATCGTCTTTAAGGCACAAAAAAGATAAATAAGATCAATGTGTGGTTTGGAAACTGTTGTTAGCTGTGTACCATTATTTAAATCGCTGAAAATACTTACCTTATATATTTTTGAAATGAGTGTTTTCGTTAAAACCAACATGAGGTTATTCGAAAAAGTGTCAACGTTACGAGATGTTGCGATTCGTAGCCATACACAAACTCTTTAAGCAATCAGCGCTGTAAGACTGCCTTAGTGAGAAAGAGCGTTTTAGGTATGGCACCGCGCATTTACAATAAATTACCAGATGTCATAAAATTTGAATGTTACAGAATAAAAAACAAACTGTTATTATTTGAAATGCTATTATACGACTGATGAATTTCTGCATGATAAATTAATGTAGATATACTTATTTATTTATTCGACTGAAGAAACAAATTTTAATTGAATATTGTGACTAATTGTAATTTATGATTATTTATTTATGCATTGACTGTAGAAATTATTCCATATTGTTTTTATTTAGCATACAACCATATTTGTACGCCTCTTGGCATAATATAGCGACCTATGAACTTTAATATAAGAACTGTATTCACTACCAATGTTACACAAATAAAAAATGATTATGATTGTTATTATGATATAATAAGTGGGTATCAACAATTATATTTGTGTTATTAGGATATTCTTTCCTTGTTATGTTATTGTGGGTATACAACAAAAAATCTTATGAACGGAAAACAACAGAACTTCTTTTATATAGGCAGGAATGTGACGTCACAATTCTCATAAAAGTTTGTTAATTTTATAAATAAATAAAACGAATAAAGATTTTTGTTATCATTCAGCACGACTTTTTTTATTTCCACCTTTCAACACTGAAAAGACAAATTAAATTCATAATCACATAATGTATGTAGTTAAGTAATAATAGAATAACTAATATTTAACTTCTTATAAATAAATAATAAGTATCAATTTAATAGAAAACAAACAGTTAATTTATCAAACTTTTCATTCGAAAACATCCATCGGTTTCTTACTAAACTTCAACTATATCCAACGACCCTGCATACTTATCTCTTTTGTTGACTGTACATGTATAATTATGAAAAAAAGCAAAAGGTACAGGTAGCATATATTAAGGTGGATAGGGCATCAAAAAATTCGTCCGCATCGCTGTTAACAGGAACAGTGCCGAAAAGGCTGTCAGCATTGCCACGTTGTATGGCGATACTGATTCTTTGGCCAAGAACGAGGCCAGCCCTCTGGTCACATGTAGAGTCGACCAACGACTTACTATGTAGAAAACAAAAGAGATAAAGAGTAATCTATTCTATGTTTAATTAGGTACAAACGCCAGCACATCAAGATACTACAAATTGTCAAATTTCTTTAATAGATTTTCAACTTTATTGCTAAAGCATTAAGGTTCAAGATTGATTGGGGAAATTTGACAGTTTGGGGTAGCTTGACCTGCTCGCATCTCTACCTACTTATTTAACCACTGCTTTACGATGGAATAATTTATATTTTGTTAATGTTGTTGATAAAATTCATATTCTATAAATATATAATCATATTCTTAAAATGTAGTCATACCGCATACCTATCAATTAATGTTAGCAACTTCTTACCTACCTACGAGTAATATTTATTTGTATAACTTCACCAACACGCACCTGAGGCAAAATGTATTTCATTTAGATTTAAGCAAGTACTTTGTATCTCATTGTAAGTGAACTTTTAGATTGTTCTTATGAGAATAAATTCTTTAAACCTAAAATTGTTTGTTGTTATTGTTAATTAGAGTTTGTTCTAAGTCGGTGCCCATCAGAACCGATGTTATTGGCACTACGGTTAGTTTACTCAAGTTTTATACCTATGTTTTGTAAAATTACAATGTAGGCCGTATTGTTTTTGATATATCGTGCAGTAATAAACCATAAAGTGATGTACTTAAATATTGCTAAACACGAGTGGTTTGTTATCCACAGTTATGATCTAGGGTTGTGGTTTATACTCACATTGACGATCCGGTGTTGTAAGTAAAAGAATTATGGCTTTTCGGAAATCCATGACAGTAAAATACAGGGTGGCGGGACATCGACGCGCAAACTGTAACCATGGATTCAGCACATGAGTTAAGACACCATAGCGTCGAAATTTTTCGTCGGCTATTAAAATAAAATATTGCTGTTCCATACGTTTTGACCGCGTAGGTATTGCACTTTTCTATGAAACAGAAGATTTTTTTTTTGATAACCGACGAAAAATTTCTACGCTATGGGGTCTAAACGCATGTGCTGAATTCATGGTTACAGTTTGCGCGTCGATGTCCCTGCCACCCTGTATTTAGTTTTTACACATAACATAACACCACGTCTGTATTCCCCGAAGGGTAAGGCAGAGGTGTAGGTACAGTCACGAGCATAAATATGTATACACTTGGCTTTATCCAAAGGCGATTTTCTCCTTTGTTTTTGAATGAAAATCTTATGATATTACGAGGATAGTATTTTCGAACACATAGGTTTATGTGATGTGTCGTATTTTAACGTTGCATTCGTTATTTGACGCAAAAATCGGTATTGAAAGTGTTCAAGTGCTGACATATTAGTGCTCGTGACTATACCTAGTACACCCTCATTTTGCCAGTTATGTTTAGTCACATGTAATAGGTTGCGAGCCTGTTCCCGCCAACCAGGCTCAAATCCAGACTCCGGCCTGCTACTGAGAAATTCCAAAAGGAAAAAAACAAGAATAATTTGCCCGACTCGGGAATTGAACTCAGGACCTCATGCTCAGCAGTAGCACTTGCGGTTACTAGACCACCGGGGTAATCAATAAAGTATTAAGTCCGCACTTACAAAATATGGATAGTTGTGAAATAAATAATTATTATCATCTTCCTAGCGTGTCGACAGCAATCTAAGTCTAATCTAATAATTATTATAAAATAGCTGACCCGGCGAACATCGTACCGCCATTTTTTCCCTTTTTTATTTTCTTCTATACAAACCTTGTCCTGACAATAACAAACACAAAAAAAAAAAATATCCAATTTGGTGCAGTCGATCGGAAGTTATGCGCGTACATACATTTCGGTGATTTATTTTTATTTATATAGATAAACCACGTGCATGATGCATTCTTTCACAGTAAGTCAGTGATATAATCTACTAACTGTTACCATCGACTTCGTCTGCAAATCAGGATGAAAAGAAGCCTATGTCCTTTTCCAGGTCATGTCTATCTATGTGCCAAATCTTATTTTAATTCGTTCAGCGTAACAAACAAACAAACTCACTTTCGCATTTATAATATTAGTTAGGATGATGTAACAATACATACCTACCACAAACTCTACACACGGATTTTAAACCTAACATCTACTTGAGTTGTAGATCTATACACCGTTAAATTTTGATCGTTTTAATCCTTAAAAGGGGTCATTGTACTCATCATTATGAACAACTTTTACTACGGGACCAAGCCTGAAATCGTGAAAAAAAATCAGTTGATCCATACATTATGTCGAGTTATGCGAACATAAATCTATGGATCAACTGATTTTTTTTTCACGATTTCAGGGTTGGTCCCGTAGTAAAAGTTGTTAACATTTTATCCCGATATTCCCAGGGGATCGAAACTTATGCGGGTGAAACCGCAGGGCGCAGCTAGTCATTTATAATTTCCTGAACCCCACCACAATATTATCGTTTTATGACAAAACAAAGGGGGAAGTCAAAATTACAGTTAACTTACCTGCGATATTGTTTTAATTTCTTAGAATAGCTGAACATGTAACTCCAAGAGTAAAATTATTAATGATAAAGGCACCTGGAATTCCGTATTACACGCTTTATCTCGATGTCGTGATAAAATAAATCATTGATATGATTTAACGCTATCAAAACTTCGAGAAAAACGATATATTCTAACGATGTAGCCATACATCTATAACTTGTTCTTAACTGATTCATTTCTTATTAATTTTGAAGGGGAAAAGTAACTCTTAGTCTTATTTATTTAAACTTTTCGCACAAAAAGGTACGAAGGCGGACTTAATGCCATAGGCATTCTTTACCAGTCCACCATTTATTCTGTTAGAATTTAACTGATTCACTTCCTCGTTTCAGTCTTGCTTCCAGCTTTACTCAGAATGTTATTGGTCAGATAAATGATGAACTGGCAATGATGTACGCAATTATGGAGATTCATGGGTGTTAAAGTATTTTAGTAACTTTGGCCTTGTACTTGAACCACAACTTGTAAATTCGGAAAATGGACTTGTTATTTAATTATGCTACCGTTTCCTAGAAGAGCGGTGGCTGCAGTGACGACTGTCATGAAAATGATGGCAGCGGGGTTTGACTCTTTACAGTGTCAAAAAACGCTCTCCAGGAAAGCACACCAAAATATTTTCATAAGTAAGGTTTGAGTGACGTCACTCGCCGCTAACTTGCGGACACTATGTGGCGTCCACCGCAGTCTTAGGAAACCCTAGCTACACTGGAGTGATCCAAGTGATTTTTAACCGACTTCAAAAAAATTAGATGGTTGTTTAGTTACCTTTTATAGAAGCCAATTGTTACCAGTGGAATAAAATCGGTCAGTCACACATAAATCTTTGTAGGAAGTTATCATCTATCAACATGTACATAAGTAGGTAATCTGTAGTTATGATGACGTATTTTGTAACTTAGTCTCACGGAATGTATGCTACCTGACCTTTGTAACCCTTGAAGATTTTCCGTTTACGCTGGTTATACGTACTAATTGTTGCTAGATGCAACTTGTGTACCTACGTAGATATTGGTGACGAAAAATCACGTCATAGGATTTTCATAGAATCATGTCTTGGTATCCATGCAGTTTCTTACCTTATCTTCTTGCCTCTAAGTACTTTACAACATATGAACCTAGTTTAGACGATCAACTGCTCCAGCAGACAGGCGCGACGCAACTGTAGTACAATAATTTCTATGAAAACTTCATGGAAAATGTTCTACCAGACAGAATCGCTTCGCACCGGCGCCTGTCTGCGGGAGCCGTTGTAAGTATGTACCCATCAAAAGTGCTGGGAAGTTGTCGGTGAAGGACTTACCAGTCTGCTCTCTTGTTTATTTCTTATTAACTAGCAATACGCCCCCACGATACAGGATAAATTCCTAGTGGGGGGCAACGTTTTTTTTTTATTTTTTAAATTCGTGTATTATTTTCTTAGCGGTTTTCTTTTCAAGAGGGTTTATTCAATCTGCCTGGCCCAAACTGGTTTTCCCAACTATGACGACACGGTTGGCGCAGTGGTTAAGCCATTGACTGCTGCGCTGCGTGTCGCGGGTTCGATTCCCGTGCGGAACAAATAGTTGTATGACCTACAAGTAGTTGTTCCGAATCTGGCTGTTTGTGTATGTGAGTTTAAATGTTTGTAAACGCACCCACGATACAGGAGAAACTCCTAGTGGGCGCAACGTTATAAAAAAAAAAAAAACTGTGTTGGGTCGGCTTCCAGTCTAACTGCTCTAAAAAACCCACCATGGCGACCACATATCCTTTGTACCTATAATGTAGAGACCGAGATACAATTGAATGAATGAATCATTGTAGGTACCAGCATACAGTGTAACTACGTGCAATGTATAGGTAATAGTTATATGACAAAACTAACAATATGGCGCATAAGTAGGCGATTTATATTTTATCATCTACGGTCAGATTAAATTAGCTAGCGAAACTCTGCAGATGTGATAGTTATCGCTATCCAAACACGATAAAATAAAAATAAGGGCTGATTTTTCCAACGCCAGATAACTTTATCTGAGGAATAATTTTGAATATTTGACAGTTCTTCCATACAAAAACTGTCAGACGCCAATATTATTCTACGAATAAAAATTATCAGTCGATTGAAAAATCAGCTCCTAAAAAAGGGATTTGATGTTTTTTTTTTGGGGAGTCAATGACGCTAGTAGTGTTGTTACTATAAGTATGAGTTGTGAAAATCTGTTTTGTTTTGTTTAGTTATCGATACCCATCATGTCTGAAAGTTTATATATAAACAAACTAATATTTCAAGTGGTTACACAAACTGCGGTCCATGACCCCGCATAAAAATCATTACTCAAATTAATTATTATTTTTTGTTTTATCGTGTTTCGATATCGATACCATCACGTCCGCGGAGTTTTGCTAGTTAATTTAATTTCAACTGGTATGGCTTGTGCTAAATAATAACAACCACACGTATGGGTATGTGAGACACGTGGATGGGTAACCATCCATTACTTATCGAGGCCCCTCCGTGCCTCGGAAAGCACCAGTTGTGTTTCGTCATCAGAAACCCGAAAGTCTGACAACCAGTCTTACCAAGGGGGGTCGTGTTCATGGGCTATGATGTCAGATAGACAGTCGCTCCATTTAAAATACTGCCATTCATTTAGCTACATCCGGTTAGACTGGCTAGTCCACAGAACAGAAAAAAACAGTAGTTAGTCTTCTGTCTTTTTCTGTTCTGTGTGCTAGTCAGATTTTTTTGTATAATAACTTGCATCATAATACAAACTTTTCAACAAGGAAATTTTGCAAAAGGATGACGAATTGTTACATTTCACTTCGTTTATGGTTTTGGAACACCGTAAAAGGTTCCTGGTTATTGGTACATATTATGTTTCCAAGACCTTGTCGTATTAGGTTAAAATCTTTATATAAAAAAAAACTAAGTTCGTGGTCACGGACATACATGAATAAAAATGGTTTATGACCATAATTTTCCTTTTGTATGACTAAATGAAGGCCTAATTTTTATATACAGACGCCAGCACACCAAGCTACCCGAAACTGTCAAGTTTTCCCAATCAACCTTGAACCTAATTCTGTAGCGATAAAGTTGAAAATCTATTAAAGAAATTTGACGATTGCAGTAGCTTGATTTGCTGGCGTCTGTACAGAATGCCACACGTCTTTCTAACATTACCAGTATAAGTTGACCTCTTAATGAATTGTACTCCGTACTACGCTAGGCCAGCTGAAGATCTACGTGTTGCACGTACGAGCGGACTGCTGTAACCGTGTTTAAGGTCAAGATCTTAATGATTATAAGACCAAGTTTATTGTCATGGGCATGTACCCATGTCGGCCATATCTCGGAATCTAAAGAGGCCACAACAATGAGACAATTCCATTGGTTTAATTGTGTAATTCCGTCATTTATGGCATTATTAGGTTGTCAAAAACTATGTTCCGTTCCTAAAGCAAATAGGAACCCATTTTTTTTGTCTTTTTGTTTCTTATGTTCACGTGTGGCCCAGTGGTATCGGTCCCAACTTATATAAGTTGTAGGTCGTGAGTTCGAACCCAGGCAGGCACTTTACTTTGTGTATTAATTTCGGGTGATGACCTATCTCCCCTAGGTTCAAGTTCCCCAGAGCCTTTATTATTAACTAAAAGTTGTACGATTCTATCTTGACCGAAATCGTGAATCGTGGTACAGTCGCCGAATAAATGTTTACGTACGTTTTCTTTAATGTTATTTGCTACTAGCTGTGCCCCGCGGTTTCACCCGCATAAGTTTTGATTTCATGGGAATATTGGGATAAAAAGTATTCTATGTGATAATTCTGGTTATAAACTATCTGTATGCTAAATTTCATCCAAATCCGTTCAGTAGTTTTTGCGTGAAAGAATAACAAACATCCATCCATCCATACAAACTTTCGCGTTTATAATATTAGTAGGATTACTTAGAGAACCAATATGGGGTAAAAAAACGTAATCTTTTCATTGCAATTTAAGCTTAATTCACAAAACACACCTTTTTTTTTGGTTGGGAAGTCATCAAATGACCTCTCCTGCTCTGGGTTGAGCGGAAGGGCGTGTCATACTTTTACTGACTAAAACCCACCCGTGTTCCTTCAGTTGCCTGTGCCAGGGGCCACGGTATCTCTTTCGAACAACCCGCAGCCCCGGCGGCATCGGCCCTAGCCGACCCCGTCAGTTCGTGCTGACATCTCTTTGAGGCGCGCGTGGAACACAACGCGCCGTTGACCCGGGCCTGGTCCTTACCGGGCGGCGAGCTGCCCATTGCTCGCCGTCCGCAAGCCCGCGCCTACGGTGGCCGGGAGTCGGCTGTTGACTCCCGTCCAGGGCGTCTCCTGCGGCGGCTAGGGGCGTGAGGGCGCAGAGATTGCCTCTCCCTCACGCGCTCCGCCTCCTCCTTCGCGAGCATTACTGCTTCGCCGAAGGAGGTGACGGCCTGCCATGCACTCTCGCTCCGTACCATGGCCTGGACCAGGGCCGGACGCGTGAGATCGCCGCCGCCGATCGCCGCCACGAGGACACGGCGGTGCCTCACAAAACACACCTTGGGTGGGTATATCTCGAAAACATCTAAAAACGCATATATCACAAATTATACACAGGTATTTATTATAGGTAAGTATTAATTATGCGTCGATGTCCCTGCCACCCGGTATAAAACCTAACGGAACTGCGGTAATGCTCACAACTTAAAATCTTTTGGTCAGAAGGAAGAAGTGAAAAGGGTCGGAATTTATACCGGGGTGGTTCGACCAAGTGGAAAGAATGAGTTATAAGGCGGTCATGAAAAGGTTTATTGTGGAAATGTGTTTCACAATGGTGCACATGTTCGCGAACCTTTTTAGATTTCCTCAAATGATGTAAAATATAATTACGACATATTCGCCAAAACTGTAAACAAATATGAGTTTATGGAAAAATAACTTTAGTTCGTCAGTTTACGCTACAACTTCAAACATTTTTATAACTTTTTCAATAGTGCTAGTCATTCTGAAATCCACTTTATAACCATTACAATAAAGTTGATATTTGTTTAATTTGAAATAACGTCAATTTGAAACATAAATAAAATTTGAATATAGGTAGGTACATGAGTTTTTTTTTTTTTGTTATTATAAGCTCTAATAATTATCGCATAAGCTTCGCTTTCGTAAGTATAGTCCCTGTACAAGTACCTATACACCCATACAAATAATGTTATAGTCACCAAAGGAGATAAGTAATCATGGTCGTATATAGTTAAAGTTTAGTAAGAAACCGATGAATGTTTTCGAATAAAATTTAATTTGATAAATTCGAAACTCAAGGCCCTAGTCTTTCAACCCCAAACAGCTCAAACATATAGCTCCCAATAAGGTTGTTATATTTGCGCCGTTTGAGGTTTTCTGCTCCTGTAGCAACCGCCCCAGCACAGCCCGCTAGCAAGATGGGATGGCGCGAGGGTGTCAACACAGGTTGCATCCCACACCAAAGGCCTACCCAACTTGCAAGGCATTATGGTCATAATATAACAACCTTATTGGGAGCTATATGTTTGAGCCGTTTGGGGTTGAAACACTAGGGCCTTCGGGTCCGAGTGCTCATCGAATTTTTTGGGACATCGCCAAGCGGTTGGTTGACTCTTCACGTGACCGAAAGGCTGGCCTATTCTTAGCCCAAAGAATCAGCATTGCCATCCAACGTGGTAATGCTGCCAGCCTTTTGGGCACTTATCCCATTGACAGTGATGCGGACGAATTTTTTTATGCCCAATGAGCTCCTGCCTTTTTCTTTATTTTTTCGTATTATATACTTGTATATAGTATATATTAGTGTGTAAATTTGTTTTTGTACAATATTTTAAATAATTAAATACTTAATTTGATAAATTAACTGTTTGTTTTCTATTAATTTTATTTTATTTTATTCGAAGACATCCATCTGTTTCTTACAAAACTTCAACTATATCCGACGACCCTGGTTACTTATCTCCGTTCCCCCCGTACTTCCATTTATGAGTAACTAGCTATTACTATACTAGCCTGCAACTTCAACTACGTGTATGTTGTATTTCATAATTGTTTAATTCAAATATCCAGGATTAAAAGTAGCCTATAACCTTCTCCCGGTCCTAGGTTACCTATCTTTAACACTTCATAACGATCGGCTCTGTAGTAAAGGTAACAAACAGATAGACACGACACCCACATATAGTTATCTTCGCATTTATAATATTAGTACCTATGGATGCTTCTACTGAGAATACCCCTAACTGCTCCGTTGGTCTCGTGGTCGCAAGCGCGACTGCGGAGCGTGGGGTTCTGACTTCGATTTCCGGGTCGGGCAAAATTGGATTTTTCCATTAGGAATTTGTTAGTTTGAACGTAGACGGTGTGATACCCACGTGCCTCGGAAAGCACGTTAAGCCGTTGTACCTGCGCTTGATCTGTCTCCAGTCGTGTCGGATTGCCGTCCAATCGGACAATGAGAGTGTGAGGTAAGAGAGAGTGCACCTGTGTCTTTGCACACACTTGTGCACTATAATATCTCCCGCGCCGAAGGCTGGTATCCTGAGATTGGTTGCCATGGCCTATTCGGTCTGGAGGACTTTATTTTACTACTGCGAATAAGTATATATATAATAGTATAATTATAATTTATTATAACGGACACACACTTCCCTATGTGTTTATTATTCCAGCGTATGGCACTCGTGGGTTGCAGCTGAAAATCAGCGTCAGATGGTCTAGTACACCTTGTGTTGTCATCTGACATTATACTGAGCTGAGGCCCTTTTGGCATTATAATCTTTGTTTTCCGTTTTTATAGTTTTAAGGTGTATTCATTTTGTGTAATGCCAATAAACGCATTTTTCTTTCTTTCTTTTCTTTCTTTATATTTGGTACAGTCAGGTAGTCTTCCGTAACTTCCTCACAACGCCCATGAGCTGGCTACATCGCATCACCATTCTCCTGCCCCTATCCCAATTTATTTTTGGTTAGCACAATATGTCTTTTTCTTCCATACTTCTTCTATTAGCCGCCATCTCGACAGTTAACCCCTTTCTAACCATATCATCATTCACACAGTCCATCCATCGTTTCTTTGGTCTTCCCCTACTCTTATAGCCATCGACATTCATATTAAAAACTTTCCTCACGACATTTCCCTCATTCCTCCGTAACACGTGCCCGTACCATGACAACAGATTTTCACACAACTTTTCAATTACCAGTGCCATGTTCAGATTTCCTCTTAATCCATTCGTGTAACACCACACATCCCTCTAAGTATTCTCATCTCAGCTGCATGCCTTTTCCTTTCCTGCATCTCTTTTGTGGCCCAACATTCTGATCAGCTGGCTACATAGCATCTTATGTATTGTATTAAAATAGTGCACAAGGTTATTTCTATTCTATGAAAGAACGTGACGATACCTACAATAAGAATGTGGATGATCTAAAACTTCGATACTTTACGTAAATGTAAAATTGTGATACTACGTGTTTCGAGTTGAGAATGTTGTATATTCTGAGCGAATTTACGAGTACAAGGAATTCTATTGATAAATGTTATTTTTCTGTAAGTAGGTTTTAGTTTAATCAACGAATGGCAAAAAGGGCCGTACAGTGCGTGAGTGAACCTAACTGATTCTTTCAGAAACTTGTTCCGGGTGCTTAGGAAGAGTGAACATACTACAAGTCCTGCCAATGGCTTCTGTAAAAATTTCACCGTCACCAAAGTTAGGTGAAGTTAGCTTAGAGTGAGCTGTCAATAGTGTCAATCCCCAGCATTAGTTGGAATGAGAGCCCACTCCACTTCACTTCACATAAGTTTTCACGGTGATATGGTTACAGAAACGCACTGCTGACGTCTAGTTGGTGAGCCGGAGTGGAGTGGGAGGGGGGGGGGGGGGGACTGAAATCTCAAAAATTGCGTAGTGTCTCAAATTTGGATTTTTATTACACCAAATGAAACCTCATAAAATTTTCTACAACTAACTGACTACTATATTACTATAACTTTTTCAAAGTACAACCGTTTTCGAAGTACACACTTCGGAAAAGTGAAAATTTTCGATAAAAAAAACACTTTCTGTACAAGTTTCTGAAGAAATCGAGTAGACCCACGCACTCTACAACTTTGACTGGACTATTTGTACGAACATTTATACACGTCAATCATAAGTTTTGATTTCATGGGAATATTGGGATAAAAAGTATTCTATGTGATAATTCTGGTTATAAACTATCTGTATGCTAAATTTCATCCAAATCCGTTTAGTAGTTTTTGCGTGAAAGAATAACAAACATCCATCCATCCATACAAACTTTCGCGTTTATAATATTAGTAGGATTACTTAGAGAACCAATATGGAGTAAAAAAACGTAATCTTTTCATTGCAATTTAAGCTTAATTCACAAAACACACCTTTTTTTTTGGTTGGGAAGTCATCAAATGACCTCTCCTGCTCTGGGTTGAGCGGAAGGGCGTGTCATACTTTTACTGACTAAAACCCACCCGTGTTCCTTCAGTTGCCTGTGCCAGGGGCCACGGTATCTCTTTCGAACAACCCGCAGCCCCGGCGGCATCGGCCCTAGCCGACCCCGTCAGTTCGTGCTGACATCTCTTTGAGGCGCGCGTGGAACACAACGCGCCGTTGACCCGGGCCTGGTCCTTACCGGGCGGCGAGCTGCCCATTGCTCGCCGTCCGCAAGCCCGCGCCTACGGTGGCCGGGAGTCGGCTGTTGACTCCCGTCCAGGGCGTCTCCTGCGGCGGCTAGGGGCGTGAGGGCGCAGAGATTGCCTCTCCCTCACGCGCTCCGCCTCCTCCTTCGCGAGCATTACTGCTTCGCCGAAGGAGGTGACGGCCTGCCATGCACTCTCGCTCCGTACCATGGCCTGGACCAGGGCCGGACGCGTGAGATCGCCGCCGCCGATCGCCGCCACGAGGACACGGCGGTGCCTCACAAAACACACCTTGGGTGGGTATATCTCGAAAACATCTAAAAACGCATATATCACAAATTATACACAGGTATTTATTATAGGTAAGTATTAATTATGCGTCGATGTCCCTGCCACCCGGTATAAAACCTAACGGAACTGCGGTAATGCTCACAACTTAAAATCTTTTGGTCAGAAGGAAGAAGTGAAAAGGGTCGGAATTTATACCGGGGTGGTTCGACCAAGTGGAAAGAATGAGTTATAAGGCGGTCATGAAAAGGTTTATTGTGGAAATGTGTTTCACAATGGTTTCACATGTTCGCGAACCTTTTTAGATTTCCTCAAATGATGTAAAATATAATTACGACATATTCGCCAAAACTGTAAACAAATATGAGTTTATGGAAAAATAACTTTAGTTCGTCAGTTTACGCTACAACTTCAAACATTTTTATAACTTTTTCAATAGTGCTAGTCATTCTGAAATCCACTTTATAACCATTACAATAAAGTTGATATTTGTTTAATTTGAAATAACGTCAATTTGAAACATAAATAAAATTTGAATATAGGTAGGTAGTTATGTTTCGGCGGTCGCGATTTTAGTTAAAAAAATATTTATTTATTACAATATTAATTTAATTATAAAAATACAGGATATTGAGCTGATGGCTGATGCAAGACTGAATACAATGCAAAGAAAAATAATTCTATTGAATTTCCGGTAAATGCATAGTTGAAATACGACGCATGCTGACGGTGGCTGCATGCTCAGCGTAAACGCGTGTTACGATGAGTTAACTTCTCCCTCCATAAGATAGAAGCAACTCTTGCTTCTGGCGGCGTCCGCGCTGCCCTTGGTGTCCTCCGGGGTGTTCTTAATTTTCCATTGATATAGCTTCCAGGATGCTGCAGCGACCAGTAGGATATATAGGATGATTGTGTTCCAGCTAGGTGTAGCTGCTATGATGTGCCAATTATCTTCTTCTGGTACGGATATGTCGCCTGCCTTATTGATCAGTTCATGGATGCTGTCTAGTGAGATGTCTTCTAATTGTAGTTCGTATTGGATTGATTGTTCTGAGACTTGATACTGCTCAGGTAACGGTATGACTTCGTTGATGACGACCGTGTCAGTGTGAGATCGCAGTGTCTTGTTCATGATGTTCATCTGGCAATCTTCTGTTAATGTAACGAGATGAATTCCAGATAGCTTCTTGTAGTCTGTCTTGGTGTTGCATTGTGTTTTGGTGACTTCGTCTTCTCTGAGGACTAGTAGCCAGTTGTTGTCTCCGATCTTCTGAACTTTCCCTCTTCTTAAGTTCATCTTAGCGTGAGTGCAATTAGCTGGGCGATGCTGGATGAGTGATAGTATGCAGTCATCTGTATCTTCAATTCTTCTGGTGTCGAGGAGCTTGCAGAGCTGGGTGTTGTCGGTCAGTGGCTGACAGTCTTCTTCCAGGTAAGCGTACTCATCATTACCAAGTGCTAGGTATTTGGATTTAGGGATGATAGTAAGGTTATTTTTATTCGGGATTGAATAAAGGTGGATAAGGTCAAATGTTTTTGGGGTAATTGAGGGGATTTCAAGGATAAAATTAACCGAGTGTTCTGTGCTATAAGCTTTAACTTTAATTGACTTCTCTATCCTGTATATGTTACTAATACTAATACTAGCTACTGGTTTAAACGAAAACATATTTTCTAAGTTTCTTAGCTCTACTATTAGATTCTGAGGGCTTATAATACTAGGATGCATGGTGCCCATCTGAGCAAAAGTCATCGCATCTTCTAATAACATTAACCTATCTAAACTAAATCTATCTGTATGTAAATATCTAAGAAGTGTAAATGGTTAGATAAGTCGTTGGAATTATTAGTAATATTTTGTAATAAACTAGCCAAATGTCTCTGATTATTGTTTAATTTTGTTAACTGTTTACTGAACTCATCTATTGTATTATGTGCTAATACTAAGGATTTCCTTTGTGAATCCTGGACATTTTTAACCTTGTTTTTAATGTTTAAGATTTCTTCTTTGAATTTAACTGCATCTTCGTGGTCGAGGTTTCCTGTGATAGACTTAACGACAGTACCTAATCCATCTATAAGACCGCGTCGCTTTCTAACTTGCGGCGTTAAAAACATAATCTTCCTACCTATAATACTAAGGCTATATTCTATTTGATTCCTATACGTTTTATGTAAATCTCCAGATGCTGTATTCTCAGCATTTTTCGTGCTTGCATATAGAGCCATCAATTGGGTTGATGTAAAGTGCAGATTGGTAATGTTGTAAACGCAAGCAAGGCTAAAGTAGTTGTCTTGTTTAAGAAGTTGACCTTGTTTTAGAAGGAGGATCCCATTGTCATTATCTACATGGTTAATGGTTACGGTTGCTGTTGCGTTGAGCACGACGGCCCCTGCGATGAAGGTCCTGCAACAAGATGAGGCCTCCGTAGTAGCTTGAAGTGAACCCTAATGGACTTAGAATTTGGATGGTTACCTATTATTTCGGCCACGTTATTTGGGTGAAGATGTATAATTTTGTATGGTCCTTTGAAGACTGGCTTCGTTTTGTCACTGCGTGCTGACTTTGCTACCTGTTTATAAACAGTTTCACCTACCTTGAATTTCATTTCTTCTGCTTCTTGGTTACGTTTAGCAATCACCTGCTCCTTGTTATTGGACAAGTGTGCAGCGATGCACTCTTGAACTGCCTCTGCATTGGCACGATGCTTAATAACATAGTCCTGGTAAAATTCTTTTGGGTAGTATAACTCCAATGGGTTTCTGGATGCTGTGTGTCCGAATAGTAACTCATGAGGTGTATAATCGGTTGCCGAATGGATAGCGTTATTGTATGCTATAATAGAGTATTTCATGATTAGGTGTATAGGGTCATCTTTGTTGGTCATTCTTTGTATTCTAATCATTTCAGCTAGGGTAGAGTGCAAACGTTCAATAGGGGAGTTAGAATTAGGGTTATAGGGCGTTGTAAAGTGTATGTGGATCTTATGTAGTGCGCATATTTCTTTAATAACATCGTTGTCGAATTTAGTATCTGAATCGGTGGTTATTTTATTCGGTAAGCCTAACACTGAGAAAACGTTTAGTAATGCTTCAGCTATATGTACACTGCTGCATGCTGTTAACTGGACTGCCTGGGCGTATTTAGAGAAGTTATCAATAACTGTAAGGAACGTTCCGCCTCCGGTTGAATATAGGTCCATAAATATGTGTTCCATCGGTTTGCGAGGTGTATCGGTTATAGCTAAAGGTGGTTTAAGAGGGTTGCGTTCGTATTTAGATTTCAAACAAATATCGCATTGATTAACGAAGCTTTGAATGGTAAGAAGCATATTTGGCCAATGATAATTTCTGTGCAACTGCTTGTACGTCTCCTGAATACCACGGTGAACAGTTTTACCTTCGTGATATTTCTTAACCAACTCTTGTTGTTCAGGTTTATTTTCCACTAGAGTTACACGTGTTGTACATTTCAGTAGCTTAGGGCCTCTGTCGTTAAATATTGTTGTGTAGACTCTAGAAAAGGCATGGTATAATTCTTCATTATAAAAGTAACAATGGAATACACGATCAGCGATGGTGTGTTCTTTAAGGAATCTAATTATCTCGGGCTCTGTATTGTTTATTGGGATAAAGACATCTTTTATAACTACTTTTGAGTTAGTGGATCTGTTATCTACTCTATAAGTAGATCCGGGCGTTGACCTAACGTGGAACTGTTTCAACTGCCTATCAATAGCGTCTGAAATGATGGGTATGCCTCTAGCTTCGTTGTCAGGCTGTGTATGTCTTGTAGACACTAATTCAGATTCGGCTGACACTATACTCATACTGTCTGTACCTATGTGAGATTCGGGAATGCTTGGGTTTTGTGATTGTATATTTTCATTGGGTGCTACTGTGTCTATTTCATTTTCGGCTTCCCTACGTACATTTTCGAATATTCTATTAATTATCTCATCATCTTCGTTATCATCTAAATTAACAGCTAGAGAGTCGACACTACCATGGAAGATTTTAACACGTGATAGCGCGTCTGCGTTAGTATTTTGACGACCCTTCTTATATACAACCTTATAGTCGTATTCCGAGAGTTTTAAACGCCATCTGGTTAGTTTAGAATTAGGGTCTTTTAATGACATTAGCCAAGTGAGAGGCCTGTGGTCTGTGTAGATGATAAACCTTCTGCCATAAAGATAGGGTCTGAAGTATTTTATTGCCCATACTATGGCGAGTAGCTCCTTTTCTATTGTAGAGTAACGAGATTCGGTATCTGATAGTGTTTGGGACGCAAATGCTACTTGTTTGTCAGATCCTACTATTCCTTGGGATAATACCGCACCTAATGCTACGTCTGAAGCATCGGTGGTGAGGATGAAGGGCTCATCAAAATTCGGGTATTGTAGTATTGGGGCGTTAGTTAGAATTTGTTTGCATTTATTGAAAGCTTCTAAGAAATCCGGGGAGTGTATGACTCTACTATTTTTCTTAAGGCAAAGGGTCATTGGTTTGGTAAGTCTGGCGAAATCTTTTATGAATTTTCTGTAATATCCGACTAAACCTAGGAAGGCTTTTCTTTCCTTCTGAGACTTAGGCAGAGGGAAGTTAAGTACGGCTTTTATCTTGTCTTTGTTTGGTTTTAAACCTTCGTCTGTTAGTTCGTGTCCTAAGAAGTTAACCTGTTTTTGTAGAAACTGTGATTTGTCTAACTGGATCTTTAGGTTATGTGTTTTGAATCGATCGAATACTTGCTTTAATTTTTCTAGGTGTTGCTGCAATGACGTAGATATTATTATTACGTCATCTAAATATGTGTAAACATTATCTATGCCTCTTAATATATGATCCATCAGTCTTTGAAACGTACTTGGTGCATTTTTGAGACCGAAGGGCATTCTAAGGAACTCATAATGTCCTCGTTCAGTAGTAAATGCGGTTTTTTCAATATCATTAGGGTGCATTTCCACTTGGTGGTAACCGCTAGCAAGGTCTAAGGTTGTGAAGTATTGCGCTCGTCCTAATCTATCTAGTATGTCGTGTATGTTTGGTAAGGGGTATTTATCTTCAATGATACGATCGTTGAGTCGTCTGTAGTCAATTACAAGTCTCCATTTGACGTTGCCTGAGGAATCGGGCTTTTTGGGTACGATATGCACGGGACATGACCAAGGAGATATGCTCTCTCGCACGATACCTTGCTGAAGGAGCTTATCTACTTGTTTACGAATTTCTTCGCGTTGTTGAGGAGCTTGTCTGTAATTACGTACGAAAACTGGTGTATTATCGCTTAATCTGAGCTCGTGTTTAACAGCGTGTGTAAACGTGAGTATATCTTCTGCATAGAACAAGTCCCTATACTGATAGCATAACCGGGTTATTTCGCGTCTTTCTTCTTCGTTCATATGATCTGTACGGATTTTCTGAAGGTTTTTATTTAATATTTTGTCAATGTTAGTTTGAACCTGTATTGTATTAATATCATGATTATCATTTGTGTTGACCTTGGTTAATTTCTCTAATTCAATTGATGGGTTAAACGGGATACACTTCTTTTGATCACTGTGATTAATTACTGACGTCTTAAAAGAACCGTTTATGACGTTAACCATAGCTGCTGGGGACATTAAACCATCGGACCAGGTTAAATCGTCGTGAAGGTATTGTCCATCTAAGTAATTTGTTTTTACTTTGACTATCTTTTCGCATCTGGGTTCGATACTTATCTTTTGAGGTGGAGAACTAAAGTGTATTGGTATTTCCGCTGTAGATGTACGTAAAACATTATTATTTAAATCAATGTTACTCTTTAGTTTTTGCAGGAGGTCAATTCCGATAAGACCTTTATATTTAGGGTCGAAGTCGAATATTAGAAACTTATGTGTTATCTCACTATTAAACGCGGGAGGTAAGGGAAGGTAAACTACCTTGTCGTGAACTGATGAACTGTGTGCCGTATTAATTTGAAAAGGTTCTGTTTCTACGCAGTACTCAAATATAGTGCCTGCAACTACGTCGGTTGCTATAGTTGAATGACTGGCCCCTGTATCTAATAGGAATTTACCGTCAAACTCTGGTAGTATTATGTACGGTAAATATTTCTTGGTTTGGAAATTTATTGAAACTAGGTCTGGCTGTCTCGATTGGTGTCCAAGGTAAAATCCTGGTCACCACCTACCTCTTGTTCGTGCATGGTTGCATTCGGCTCGACCGATATGCCGTTACCGTCTGTGACCTCGAGCCCCATGTCACTGGGTCCTGGTTGATCTTGAGTGGCCATCTGAATCGGAATGTAGAACAATTGCTGAGCGAACTGTGGTTTTTCTGGCTTACCTGCCGTACGCATTGTGACGTCCGATGATACTGGTGTGGGAACCGGTGGTTTTGGGATGTTAGGTTGATTCCTTAAGTTATTTGAACCATTAGGTCTAGAGTTACCTGATGCTGGTCTGGACTTCCAGGGCAATGCGGACTGTACCCATTGTTGACGCTGTTCGGGGGTCATATTATTTTGTTGAGGTACAAAGTTTTGCGAGGGGATAATAAAGCCAGGTACAAATGGGTTTACTGTATTACGGATGGGGTTATTATTGCCTGGTTGTTTAGATAACTCCTTTGGCTTTGCTTGTGACGTTGAAGGATTATTATTATTATTGTAATTAGCTCTATTATATGATAGCCTAGCTTCTTCTTGTCTAGCCGCTATGATGGCTGCTTCAAAGGTGTCTGGTTTAGCGATTCGAACGCCCAACGAGACGTGGAAGTCTAACTGGTTTATATACTGTTCAATGACCATCTTTTCATAATACGATTTATTACCATGCTCTCCTACAGAATACAGAGTATCCAACAGCTCACGGAGGCGTTTGCCGAAGCTTTCGGCGTCTTCTGTCTTAGACTTACGCACTCGCGTTAGCTCCTGCATTACTTGTATTTCGTTTCGTGGTTCGCCTAGGCGCCTAGTTAACGCGTTCTTAATTGATGACCATGAGTCTAAGTGGCCTTCGTACGCTATTGCGTCTATGGCTGGACCACTAAGCCTACTTTTAATTAAGCATACGAATGCTGGGTGCGAGCGATCTGCCTCAGAAGTTAACTGTAATAAGTTTTCTACTTCCCTGATATAATAATTGAGTAATTTAGGATTGCCATCATACCTTGGCATTAAATCTGCGATTAGTTTGTACGGTCTATAGTTGGCATCGTAATCCCTAAGCGACATTGTTTTTCTGTAGCTTGCCTGCCTAGTGGCGCTTGACGTAAAATAATAGAGGTGTCAAATTAAACACTTGGAATTTACTCGTGGGATACTTAACGCTACTTATTATAATTTGCGGTTGCCTACTGCGATTTTAGCTTATAGACACACAAAGGTTAACATAAAATACACAAATTAAAATAAGGCAGGAAATCGAGCAAGGACACTTGGTAAATAAGAGCACTTACCAAAGCAGCCACTGCATCTCCTGTCGAGTCGAGTCTCAGCCAGCGCAGCTTCCTCCAATTCTCCGGAGATATATCCCGAT
Source organism: Apamea epomidion (assembly GCA_947507525.1). NCBI lineage: Eukaryota > Metazoa > Arthropoda > Insecta > Lepidoptera > Noctuidae > Apamea > Apamea epomidion. Next base: position 2,292,545 of record OX382240.1, on the reverse strand, counting down.
GACCGTAGAGGTGTCCGACCGCGCGATAGGTTCTTTGTAGATCACGAAAGAATGATTTGAGAACCGTCGCTCTTAAGATGAAGAGTTTGATTCGATCTTAGAACGTCGCGATCCTACCGACTGCGCCAGTTATGTTTCGGCGGTCGGGATTTTAGTAAAAAAAATATTTATTTATTACAATATTAATTTAATTATAAAAATACAGGATATTGAGCTGATGGCTGATGCAAGACTGAATACAATGCAAAGAAAAATAATTCTATTGAATTTCCGGTAAATGCATAGTTGCAATACGACGCATGCTGACGGTGGCTGCATGCTCAGCGTAAACGCGTGTTACGATGAGTTAACTAGGTACATGAGTTTTTTTTTTTTTGTTATTATAAGCTCTAATAATTATCGCATAAGCTTCGCTTTCGTAAGTATAGTCCCTGTACAAGTACCTATACACCCATACAAATAATGTTATAGTCACCAAAGGAGATAAGTAATCATGGTCGTATATAGTTAAAGTTTAGTAAGAAACCGATGAATGTTTTCGAATAAAATTTAATTTGATAAATTCGAAACCCAAGGCCCTAGTCTTTCAACCCCAAACAGCTCAAACATATAGCTCCCAATAAGGTTGTTATATTTGCGCCGTTTGAGGTTTTCTGCTCCTGTAGCAACCGCCCCAGCACAGCCCGCCGTGCTAGGAAGATGGGATGGCGCGAGGGTGTCAACACAGGTTGCATCCCACACCAAAGGCCTACCCAACTTGCAAGGCATTATGGTCATAATATAACAACCTTATTGGGAGCTATATGTTTGAGCCGTTTGGGGTTGAAACACTAGGGCCTTCGGGTCCGAGTGCTCATCGAATTTTTTGGGACATCGCCAAGCGGTTGGTTGACTCTTCACGTGACCGAAAGGCTGGCCTATTCTTAGCCCAAAGAATCAGCATTGCCATCCAACGTGGTAATGCTGCCAGCCTTTTGGGCACTTATCCCATTGACAGTGATGCGGACGAATTTTTTTATGCCCAATGAGCTCCTGCCTTTTTCTTTATTTTTTCGTATTATATACTTGTATATAGTATATATTAGTGTGTAAATTTGTTTTTGTACAATATTTTAAATAAATAAATACTTAATTTGATAAATTAACTGTTTGTTTTCTATTAATTTTATTTTATTTTATTCGAAGACATCCATCTGTTTCTTACAAAACTTCAACTATATCCGACGACCCTGGTTACTTATCTCCGTTCCCCCGTACTTCCATTTATGAGTAACTAGCTATTACTATACTAGCCTGCAACTTCAACTACGTGTATGTTGTATTTCATAATTGTTTAATTCAAATATCCAGGATTAAAAGTAGCCTATAACCTTCTCCCGGTCCTAGGTTACCTATCTTTAACACTTCATAACGATCGGCTCTGTAGTAAAGGTAACAAACAGATAGACACGACACCCACATATAGTTATCTTCGCATTTATAATATTAGTACCTATGGATGCTTCTACTGAGAATACCCCTAACTGCTCCGTTGGTCTCGTGGTCGCAAGCGCGACTGCGGAGCGTGGGGTTCTGACTTCGATTTCCGGGTCGGGCAAAATTGGATTTTTCCATTAGGAATTTGTTAGTTTGAACGTAGACGGTGTGATACCCACGTGCCTCGGAAAGCACGTTAAGCCGTTGTACCTGCGCTTGATCTGTCTCCAGTCGTGTCGGATTGCCGTCCAATCGGACAATGAGAGTGTGAGGTAAGAGAGAGTGCACCTGTGTCTTTGCACACACTTGTGCACTATAATATCTCCCGCGCCGAAGGCTGGTATCCTGAGATTGGTTGCCATGGCCTATTCGGTCTGGAGGACTTTATTTTACTACTGCGAATAAGTATATATATAATAGTATAATTATAATTTATTATAACGGACACACACTTCCCTATGTGTTTATTATTCCAGCGTATGGCACTCGTGGGTTGCAGCTGAAAATCAGCGTCAGATGGTCTAGTACACCTTGTGTTGTCATCTGACATTATACTGAGCTGAGGCCCTTTTGGCATTATAATCTTTGTTTTCCGTTTTTATAGTTTTAAGGTGTATTCATTTTGTGTAATGCCAATAAACGCATTTTTCTTTCTTTCTTTTCTTTCTTTATATTTGGTACAGTCAGGTAGTCTTCCGTAACTTCCTCACAACGCCCATGAGCTGGCTACATCGCATCACCATTCTCCTGCCCCTATCCCAATTTATTTTTGGTTAGCACAATATGTCTTTTTCTTCCATACTTCTTCTATTAGCCGCCATCTCGACAGTTAACCCCTTTCTAACCATATCATCATTCACACAGTCCATCCATCGTTTCTTTGGTCTTCCCCTACTCTTATAGCCATCGACATTCATATTAAAAACTTTCCTCACGACATTTCCCTCATTCCTCTGTAACACGTGCCCGTACCATGACAACAGATTTTCACACAACTTTTCAATTACCAGTGCCATGTTCAGATTTCCTCTTAATCCATTCGTGTAACACCACACATTCCTCTAAGTATTCTCATCTCAGCTGCATGCCTTTTCCTTTCCTGCATCTCTTTTGTGGCCCAACATTCTGATCAGCTGGCTACATAGCATCTTATGTATTGTATTAAAATAGTGCACAAGGTTATTTCTATTCTATGAAAGAACGTGACGATACAATAAGAATGTGGATGATCTAAAACTTCGATACTTTACGTAAATGTAAAATTGTGATACTACGTGTTTCGAGTTGAGAATGTTGTATATTCTGAGCGAATTTACGAGTACAAGGAATTCTATTGATAAATGTTATTTTTCTGTAAGTAGGTTTTAGTTTAATCAACGAATGGCAAAAAGGGCCGTACAGTGCGTGAGTGAACCTAACCGATTCTTTCAGAAACTTGTTCCGGGTGCTTAGGAAGAGTGAACATACTACAAGTCCTGCCAATGGTTTCTGTAAAAATTTCACCGTCACCAAAGTTAGGTGAAGTTAGCTTAGAGTGAGCTGTCAATAGAGTCAATCCCCAGCATTAGTTGGAATGAGAGCCCACTCCACTTCACTTCACCGAAGTTTTCACGGTGATATGGTTACAGAAACGCACTGCTGACGTCTAGTTGGTGAGCCGGAGTGGAGTGGGAGGGGGGGGGGGGGGGACTGAAATCTCAAAAATTGCGTAGTGTCTCAAATTGGGATTTTTATTACACCAAATGAAACCTCATAAAATTTTCTACAACTAACTGACTACTATATTACTATAACTTTTTCAAATTACAACCGTTTTCGAAGTACACACTTCGGAAAAGTGAAAATTTTCGATAAAAAAAACACTTTCTGTACAAGTTTCTGAAGAAATCGAGTAGACCCACGCACTCTACAACTTTGACTGGACTATTTGTACGAACATTTATACACGTCAATCATATTAAAAACTAGATGAGGTCGGCGTTTCCTATCCGACTCTGAAAAAAAGACAGAAACAAACTCAGAGGTAGACTTTAAAAGAAACTGTGATTGCTTTTAAATTCTAGACATAACCTTGGTCAGATCATGTGAGAACCATGCAGATTGATGTCTGGTTGTTCACACAGATTTGAGCCCTGAGGACCTGTCCAGTCAGTGCAGGCATTAGTCAGTAATCGTGCAGCTCAACTTATTTAGATTCCATGTGCTCTTTACAGACATTGTGTCATGGTTTATTGTTTTAAAATATTGCATGAGATTACGCATGCAGTTAAGATAAATAATGTTCAAGCGAATGATGTAAGTAAATCGTGAGAAAATTGCAGAAATACTTCGTTTACAATAATGTAAACAAAATAATATAAATGGCGCAATCATGTGGGTGTACAGTCTCGAGCAAAAGTATGTATACACTCGGCTTTATTCAAAAGCGATTTACTTCTTTGTTTTTTAATGAAATTTTTTGTTGTTATGAACAGAGCATTTTCGAACCCATAGGTTTATGTAATGTGTCGTATTTCAACGTTGCATTCGTTATTTCACGAAAAAATCGCAATTGAAAGTTGCCAAGTGTTGACATATTGGTGCTCGTGACTGTACAGTACACCCAGTTGTGTTTAAGTCTCATGTAATAGAGCATATTGCCATCAACCGGACACAAATCTAAACTTCGGGTTCAATCAAATCAGCCAATCGCAGTCCACTGCTTGACATAGACCTCTCCCAGACTGCGTCACAACACCCAGTCCCCCGCCTTCCGCATTCAGTCTACCCAGCCACCTTCAGGCTGTTACTGAGAAATTCCAGAGATATAAATCCAATAACACTTTGCCCGACCTGGAATTCGAAACTAGGACCTCATGCCCAGCAGTAGCGCTTGCGACCGCTAGACCAAGGAGGCAGTAAAAATATACTTATGTGTTATATCTTATAATAATTAATTTATTTGTCATTGATTGTGTTATTCTTTAGAGCAACAAAATAGATTTGGTTATATTTTTTTCTTGTAGTTTTCTTTGTAATATTATAAAATTTGAAATATGTAAGTGCTGTGCACACCTGTAAGTGACAAATTCACTCTAGATTTTAAGTTTAATTGTTACAGTACCCCATAAAATGTGTTAGTGAATAAGTCATTCGAGTACCATAATTAAATAAAGAAAGTACAGAAGAAAGAAAGAAATAAATTGTAAAAGAGCTTGTCTCGAGCCATTATTTCTATATTTGCAATCAGATAGCTTGCTCTTCTTCTATTGTTGGACCACAAGCACTGACAACTTTAGCAGCGTATCAGCAATTTCCTTTAACGAGAGGGCTTGCACCCTGTTTACCAAACAAAAGCAACATAAAATCTGTACCACAGGACTGTCTTCACTCCATCTCTAAAAACGTATAAAAAATCATGAATAAATATCTCCCGATTGCTTAAAGGCGCTTCAAATCTGACTTACAGCAGCTTGTCACAGATGTTATCTCGAAAGATCGCCTGATAGAGAAGAATGTAATACCACTAAATCGATGTCGAACAGCGTTCGTGATTGGCCTCCATGGAGAGTTGGTGGACAGTTTTATCGATAGTAAGTAATCGATTGAGCGATAGCCTTGTAGGCGATATTGAGATGTCATGACGATACAGACTTTGACGTGTGACGTCGTGGTTATCTGCGTTCCTAATTTTTCACGCCAGTTGGCTGTCGGAACTCATAGGCTTTTCACTGCCAGATTACCTTGTGAAAGTCTAGAATGTCTGATTTATCGTAAGTGCGTAGTCCTTTTCTGTTTATTTATCCAATGGCTAGTCCGTTCAGATCAATTAGTCAAAAAACATCATTCAAGTGTCAAACATTTTATACCCAAAAATTAAAGTGCCGAAAAAAAAGTATTGTTTTCTTATGGAAAATAACATCTTGAGCATTTTTACTATTACAGTGAAAGTCTACAATTAACCCCATGGCTGCTATTTGAGATTGAAATTGCCAAATATCATATTTTTATATTATAACAAGTGTTTTAAGCATGACATTTAAAAAATACCAACTTTTAATTAAATACAACATTCCGAAAATGTTTTTAACTATTACAACAATCATATTACTTCTTTATTCTGGCCGGCACTTTAATTTTTGGGTATGAAATGAATGATGTCCTTTAGAAAGTGAGTAGGAGTTCATTTGTATGCTATGAGCCAATGGGATTGAAGTTAGATAGATAGAGACTAGATAGATAGCTAATTAACTAGGTTCTTTTTTGTTTAATTTTAGTTGAGTAGGAATTACTTACTGTTTTACTAGTAGATTCATAATATTTTATTTCGTAATAAATTATCTTATATAATTAATAATAGTTGATAGCACACTATCGAATTAGGTCTAATATCTGGAAAGGAAGTAGTTGTAAGAGGCAATTAAAAAAAAATTAAAAAAATAAAGTTTCATTCAGAAATTCTTAATTTTCCTTCATAAAACAATGAACAACAACAAGACCAACAACAAGATTCTTTGCTTGACATAATTATCTAACATTGACTTGTCTTATCGTGGTTTCAGATTTGTTTCAATTTTTGATTATACCTATCAACACGTGTTTTCTATAGTACTTCTGCCCGTCAAGACGAAGAAGTAAGTTTCTACTAAAGAAATCATCATCAGCATCTTTGATGACCAGCTTTGACGATATCTTTCCTTCGAATATTTTTTGGGTTCTCAACGAGATCACACAAGGCTGTGATCGGTTAAATAATTTCGATTTTCCCAACATTTTCACACTAGTGACAATTACTATTATGAACCGAACAGCTGATAATTTAATGACGAGTATCAGTATATAATACGGCAATGTCATGGTCATGTCATGGACATCGAGCCGTAACGCGTTAATTAGTGATGTGATTAGCACGGTATGTATGTCAGAGAGAATCTAATGGGCATAGTCTGGGTACAAGGGTAGATTAGTTGCTTTTGTTTTGTTAATCCTTTTGCACTTGTTCCAAAAGCTTATAACCCGATTCGGAACCCTAATTGCGTAACACACCATCAATCACAATCTGAATAATTTTGAAGGATATTGCTAATCCATTGCTTCATATGTTCGAAAAATGTGTCTGTTCAACAACGTAAATAACGCAATGAATGTTGTTGAACTGTCAAAATGAAAGCCACTCCTACTAGTGATACAGTGTTACGCAATTACCCCGCTGTTTTATTGTGTTGATCTTTATTATATTTGCATCATGTCGCATGCTTAATGGAATACTGACTTGACTCAAAAAAACGATTTTTGGGAAACAGAAACAGGTGCACCCTCTCTTCCCTTACTCTTATTGTCCGATGGGACGGCACACAATCCGACACGACCGGAGAGGCACCAGGCACAGGACCAACGGCATAACGTGCTTTCCGAAGCAATGGGGTATTACACCGCCAACTTCAAAGACTCGGGCTATTAATGAGAAATTCCGAATGGAGAACCCAATAAGTAACACTTTGTCCGACAAATTGCTTTCTCCAAATTATTAGATACATTCAGGCAGAAACTAGTATAGTCCAGACAGTATTAGCTATTCGATTTTTATTCATGTATCTACATGGGTGTATCTAGTATAGGCTTATGTGATATAATTGTGCCTAAATAATGTAATTCCGTCCAAGCATTTAGTTTACACATACAATCTATTTTGTGAAGAAGATTACGAGTCACGTCACTACACCTACATCGCCACATGCGAACTACGCTTCATGTTGACGTCACGCAAATTCTGCATCGCGCAAGCAGAGTTTACCGCGCAACTAGCGTGTTATATACAACGTCCCGACATCAATCATTGGGAAGTTGCCCACCAGATACGACACCCGTCTGGTCGGAGGATCCTTCCCTTTTCTATGGAGGATGAGTGAACTTTACATCCTGTTCCTCATACCTCCAAAGCTTTAAAACGGGAATGTAGCATTCCGTTGTGGTTTTCTTCACCTTTTCATTTAAACTTTCAACATAGATGAAACACCAACATACAATCTAAAGCTTAATATTATGTTTATATTAATTTCGTTTGTAGTTTACCTAATTGAATGAAATCAATTGAAAAGTTTGTTTAGTTCGGTTAGTGGTATCGATTTAAGTTTATTCGAGCTGATTGATTGATGTTTCGAGTGTTAGTTTTATGTTCCTTTATTACCATTCTTAAATAAACTGATCGCTATCGAAGGTAATTTATGCCATTGGATTGCTTTTAAAATATAAACCTTCTTTTGAGCTTGTGATGCGGAGAATTGAGGAAAAGTTTTGAGTATTAATGTGGTTAGCTACAAGATTTTTCACAAAAGAATCGATGGATGGGTTGGGTGAACACAATAAAATGGCGAATAATAGAGAAGTATGGCCAAAGTCAAAATCAAATCATTTATTTCAAATAGGCACACAAAAGGCGAACATCTTTGAACGTCAACATTTACAGAAAATAGAATTGATTCTAGTCGCCTCTCCCAAAAGGTAGTTTTCGTACTTTTAAAATGTTTTACAATATTTTGTACACATTCATTACATAATTATACGTGAAGATGATGCACCTAGATTAAATTACTCTACCACAAAAGGTAAAAAGAATTAAAAATAAAGCAATATCAGGTAAATTAATTATGTGATAGATACATGGTGCTCACATATTTACGAATATAGTAAAAGTAGACGATTTTCCTAAAATTTTAACAAGTGTGTGAGTTAGTATGGAAGAAGAAAACATGACGTGCCGCACCGAATAAATGGCGACAAGAAAATGATGATCCTACTTTTTAGAGGTTAGGAATGCATAATGCATGTAAAATGTATGGCATTGTATGGTATGTCCATCGATGTAGCCTATTAATCGACAAGGTCTAGGCTAATATATGAAGACCTAAGTAGATATTAATTAACGAACATTAACCGATAATGGTCGGGCGTGACTCGTGACATGTTTATAAACAATTCTATTGGCAATCTTGATATTATATTAATTATAATTGTCAATACTTAACTGCTATGTATATTTATTGAGTGAAGACTATTTTAATGTTCATTGCCAAGACTGTTATGTAAGCGATCGTGTAATTTTCATGTGTTAATGTGTTGTGTTCATATGACTATAATACTGTATGTATAAGTCATCTTATGTTGGACTGCCTCGTGTGTCTGTACGCCAGCGCTACTGCAGGTCCTGTGTACGATTTCCAGCTCGGAAACATTGTTATTATATTATTCCATCAGGAATTTCGCAGTACACAAAACTCAAAGTATTTATTTCAAATAAACCAATTACAAGCACTTTTAAATTGTCAAGGGGTCGGTCATTCCAAAGCGTAGTAGATACCTATAGAGAAGAACGGGCAAGAGACTCCATGGACACTCTCACGTACCAGTATGGAGTTTGGATTTGTGCCCGGATGATAGTATTAGGCTCGACCCCTATTAAATGAGACTTAAGGATCTGGCGTGTCGGTACAATTCTGTCTAACCCATCGGGGATTACAGGCGTGTAATTATGTCGTATTAATAGATATAATATGTGTGTGTGTCCAAGTTAGTGTTTTGTTCAAACTAATATCATGAAAGGTAGCTTCACACGCGCACAGGGACAGGGTCCCAAAAATTCTTTCTTGGAGTGCACCTTTACGCCCTTCAAAAACAATTGTCACCTCTATAAGAACTCACGTATTATCACCAGAGATCGGAATAGGTTCAGTATATTTACCTAAACTTTGAGGTAAGTAACATACAGTGTATAATTCCTCCTCTAAAATCCCGGTAATGACGCTTTAATGTGTTGTGAAAAAAAAAATATATAAATATTATGTAAAGATAAGAAAGCTGACAAAATAAAGTCCATTTCTATTTCTTACCCTGTAAAGTCTGTAACCCTATATGACCAGTTTTTTTACGACAACAGTTCAGTTAAATCATAACTAACAGAATTCAAATGTTTAATTGCAGACTAAATTATACATAGAGTGTACTTGACTTAATGCGTTGTGTGTGCCATAGGCACAATTTGATACATATTTTTGGCATAATCAGTACCTTCCCACTATTGATATTTTATTAGATCTGGTTGAAGTCGGGTCAGGAACCGTGGTCCCCAACCCGACCACAATCGTACTCTTATTACTCAAAAAGTACAAGGCACAAATTTCCTGGGATAAGTGGCACTATAAAACACAATTAAAATAACCATTTTGTGCCATAGTAAAATCTCCGTTCCATGTCGTGGTCCGGTCACAACACGTTTTAATCCTTAAATAATAATTTGTTACGAATGTATTCAAACTGCAATAAATAATTTGCAAATCTAAAATCCCGGGGCTCAACCGTCATGTTTATGATTCCGGGTTTTTAGAGGAGGTTATTATCCACTCTATGTTACTCGAAGTCTAGGTAAATATTGTACTCTACCTATTCCGATCTCTGGTTATCACATTGTAAGTCGGTCACGAATCTGTTTTATAAGTAGGTATACAACAACAGTGGTTAATAACTAGATACCTAAGTATTGATTAATTCACGACCATGTCATGGGTAGTTTTACTTACTTCGTTACTAAACTTTGTTATGTGTGTTATAAAATATTGATGGACAAGTTACCACTGATTTACCAAAGCTCTAAACTGTTCTCACATCCTGTTTAACTATTTGCTTTAGAAATATCTGGATGTCTATCTATCTATACTGATATTATAAATTAAATCAAATTTGTTTGTTTGTATGTACAGGGTACTCTCCGAAACAATCATTCGGATTTGAAAAAATATTTTTGCATTTGATGGCCCAATTCTTGAAGAAGGCTGTAGGCTATATAACATCACGGTAGGAACCTAAGGAGCTGAGCAAAAAGAAAAAAAGCCAGAATGAACGCCAAGCGAAAACGAGGTTGGGTCGGGGGACCACAAATTCCACGCAGGTGAAGTTGCAGGCAGATGCTAGTTCTAGATATAAAAGGAAAAGCTTAGTGGTTCCCTGCAGAGTTGATGCTATACGGAATGGCGTATGTACAGTGGTTATTACAAGTTAATAAATAGCGTTACAACAAAATAAATAGCTTGAAAATTGGCATGATTGGGTTACTACTCTTGATGATAAAGCACTAGACACGCGCGGGGCGATGGTATCAACAATTCAACACAAACTTTATGGCATTGTTACCAGATAATCACAAATTAAGTTGAATGTTATTAAATAGAGGCTATAATGTTCATACAATCACAATTAGCTTATAATGATCTCACTGAGGGAGTGAGTGGCACAGAGGGAGTGGGCCGTAATCCACCTCGCGGGTCCAGTGCGGGTTGGTAGATGTCCTGTCTACGATTTTTTGGGTTCTAGGACATGCTGGATTCCTCACGATGTTTTCCTTCACCGTTTTGAGTTTTTTTTAAATAATTATTAAAATAAATATTTCATTTGAAAACGTTAACAGAACACTAATTCAAGTTAATTGAAAGTAAATAAAAATACAATGCTATAACAAGATAGCTTGAAAAAAAGTTTGAAAGTTTGGGGGTCATGACCCCACGACCCCACCTCCCCCCTCGGACCGCGCCTGCTAGGGGATTGGTGAAAAGCTTCGCCTACTAATGTTATAAACGCGAAAGTTTGTGAGGATGAATGGATGAATGTTTATTACTCTTTCACGCAAAAACTACTGAACGGATTTGGATGAAATTTGGCAAATAGATAGTTGATAACCAAGATTAATACATAGGACACTTTTTATACAGATATTTCCACGGGATCGAAACTTATGCAGGTGAAACCGCAGGGCGCTACTAGTATTTAAATAAACTTGTTGGTGTTATTGATGTTCAAATTATAAGTACTTACTTATAAAGTTCTTAGAAATGTATAAGTACTTATACTACTTATATGCCTAAGTATAAATAGCTATTAGGTGTTATTATAGGCACATTGTATCAACCTATTCCAGATTTGTTTATAAATCACGAAGAAGACGAAAATTCCACCATTTTTTCAAGTTAGGTGATATTGGTCTTTAAAATTATCCAAATTAAAACGAACTTTGTATATTTCTCGAATTTATTACTGATCATTCATTATCATCATCATTATTTCAGCTGAAAGACATCCACTGCTGGACATAGGCCTCCCCCAAGCACCGCCACTTTAACCGGTTCCGGCTTCTCGCATCCAGAAAGATGGACCGATGACATGGTGAAGGCTGCAGGAATGCGTTGGATGCGAGAAACAGTCGTTATAATTAATAAATATAACGTGTATAACAAAGTCATCATATTAGACAAAAATGTGGAATGATGCCTGCTATGGATGCGTGCTATAGATGGGAGCTATGGATGCGCGAGTGGTGTAGCTATGTGCAGAGCAGAGTACCTACCGTGCCTTCCCTACTATCGATGCATAGCATAGCTCAAGCTGCGCATTTTCCTCGCACAGCTACCTAGCGGCGGCGCATCTTCATAGCACATCTTACTCGCTCCACTAGACCTCTACACAGCTTAGCATTAGTGGAAACGGTCACATAGTTTTGTAGCTTAGTTTTCACATCCTCGCTGCACATTTAACTACTATTAAACAGCAAAATTACTTTGAACCCAACATTGCGCTGCATTAAGGCTCCCCGCAAACAGGCGCAACACGACGGTGCGACGCGATTATGTTAGGACAATTTCCATGAAGTTGTCATAGAAATTGTTCTACTAAAGTCGCGTCGCGCCTGTCTGCGGGAGCCTGTATGCCATGGAGCATTTAGAATTCCAGCAATGTTATCTCCCACAATACACATTTGCGTATTAATGGTGACGAGTTTCGTTAAAGTTGCCACAATCACATTCAGACTATGTGGCGTTTGTCAACAGTTCTACGAGTGGTGTAAAATAAATACGTACTTTACTGAATAATTTAGCATAATTAGCCTATAATGTTCCTACTGCTGGGGCACAGGCCTCCTCTCGGTGAGAGGGAGTGGGCTGTAATCCACCACGTGGGCCCAGTGCGGGTTGGTTGATGTCACATGTCTTCGAATTTTTTGTTCTAGGACAGGCCGGTTTCCTCACGATGTTTTCCTTCACCGTTATGAGAGCAGTCGTAAGTCGTGTCCATTACCACTGGGACATTTTTCACTCCAAGACACAAACATCACTGTAGCCTTGGCTCTTGTAGGTACTAGGAGTTCCTGTATCACCAATTTTTTAACCGACTTCAAAAAAGGAGGTGGTTCTCAATTCGACTGTATTTTTTTTAATGTTGTTACCTCAGAACTCCGTTATTTATAAGCAGATTTGCAAAATTCTTTTTTTATGTGAAAGGATATACTTTCAGTTTGGTTCTATAGAAATTTTATCAAAATCGGTTCAGTAGTTTGTTTTAAGCCAAAATTACGGATACAAATTAAAGTAAATAAAATTGCGTCGTTAGCTTTTCACAACTAAAAAGTGAAAAATAAAAACTTTGACACCGACTTCCGAAATAAAAGTTGTTTTTCACTTTGTAGTGTTTTTATGGAAGTCGGTGGTTTTTTTTTTTGTAAAGTTTTTTTTTATTACCCCGCAGATTATTCCATACAGCCAGGATCCAAAACGTAACTGATTCTCGAACTTAAGAACTTCCACACAGGGCACATAGAGCTCTGACATCATGCCCCGCGCGCCACTCCGCCATTAAAAAACAACAACAGACCGCTAGTACTGCTTGAATCTATAATAAAATGAGTCATCCGGTTTATCTGGTCATAAAAATTGCATCATGCGTGATTGACGTCCAGTATTGCATTGATAGTGACCATAAAACTTAATCGATATTGCAATGCAATGGTATGTGCGGGTAATAAGTATAGTAGGGTCTTTGATTACCTATCAAAATGTCGCAAGAGTTATGCTTGTGTCCATCTGTATCTATGTCGCAGCCAACTAGTTTAATCAGTCTTTTAGCGCGCGGCGCCATTCAACTAGCGGCCTGAATGATATTCAACCAATGCGTCTATTAAAAGCTTGTTGAGGCCAATATTTTATGAACTGGCTGGCTGATACTTAGGCCATTTATATAATAGGGTGACTAATAATCATTTTAACAACTGTTACTATAACATTAGGGAGGTAATTATGATCAGTTGAAAAAATAACTGGCAGTCATTTTATTTTACGGTGGTTGTTGTATTAAAACATGAACAGTAATAAAAAAAAAATATTAACTGACTGACTAATTAAACCAGTTGGCGGCTAAACTATCTATATTAGGTATTATAAAACTGAAGAATTTGTTTGTTTTCTTGGTTGAACGCGCTAATCTCTGGAACTACCCGTTGAATTTGAAAAATATTTTTCCTTTGATAGCCTAATGCTTGAAGGAAGGCTATATAGCCTATTAACATCACGCTACCTTTAGGAACTGAGCAAAAAGAAAAAAAGTCAGAAAGATCGCTAAACGAGAAGGGCCGACCCGAACTTGATTAAGCGAGGGTACTTGCCAAACGAAGTAGGTATGCCGATTAGCACGAGCCAAATGAAAGCCAAATATGTGCAGTAATTGCTTTTTTTTTGTTACTAACAATATTGATAAGCTGTTCGGTGGAACAGCTTATCAATATTGTGTAACGTGCGGTTCCACCGAACCGCACGTTACAAAATGTTGTTTCAGTGCGGTTAGTGGAAGTGCTTAGGTGCGCTTCGAGCAAGTGCTTTTGAAATCAGTGCTGTAAGTGGAATACTTCAAAAATACTGTCGAATCTAATGTGCCCGACGACATGGTGTGCCTTAGATTTTGGTATGCATGATGGGTATTAAAATCAACTTTACCTACCTTTTGAATCTTGCATAACAGAGAATACACTCTCAAATAATGTGCACCAATGTAACATTTTATCTCGGTCAGCGCACTCTTATCTTCCAGACCGCTCATCTCTTCAGCCACAATCTCCTTAAGATCCAATAGATAGAACAATGGCCCAGTTGATCGCATAGAAACCACCTCATTGGTCCAAGCTGAGTGCAAGCTCGCTCCAGAATCCCATTTCTATTCAAAAGTATTAGAACATAACGACCCGTGGATGGTAACATAGATTGAGAATATATAGAAGAGACAACTATGAACGCATTCTAAATGTTTACACTTTTGGGGCGTAAAAATCTGCATTTATCTGGCGCACGTTGGAGCAGCAATATGCAAAAGTAGTGGATTCCAAATGACAGGAAACGACCGCGCGGCAGGCCCAGAAAGAGATGGCGGGGTGAGCTGGACTCCTTCTTAAAGGATTGGTCCATAATTTCAGTAGACCAGGAAAAGTGGAAAGAGGGAAAGGTGAAGTTGGTTGGTTGCTTACTTGGCTGGTTGGTTGGTTGGTTGGTTGGTTGGTTTGTTGGTTGGTTGGTTGGTGGTTGGTTGGTTGGTTGGTTGGTTGGTTGGTTGGTTGGTTGGTGATCTTCCTGTGCGAGTCGCAATAAATACTTTTTCTTTCTTTCTTTCTAAGTGAGTTGTCATTCCACCTGATTCTAGGGATGGACAGCTCACTTCAAGCTCACTTCACCTACATTTTCGTGTTGGGATTTTCACGGCAGGTCTGTAGGTATTGTCGCTTGCAACGCACGTACCCGCTACATGCTCGATCATCGACCAAATTGACAGCTGTTTTGCTTGGGCGAGCACATCGTAGAATTCAGGATGGTAGATAGTAGATTGTTATTTCGGTTGAATTGGAGATTGCACAAAGGAAAATAACTAGGTGTAATAGTCGGAAAATTACTTGAACACGAGCGAAAAGGAGAATACGTCTTAAGGAATGTATAGTGTGGTGACCCAGGGGTAACGGCCGCGACTTTCAAGTTGTAGGTCGTAGGTTCGAATCCAGACAGGCGCTTTACTTTGTGTTAATTATATCATCACCACTGCTCTCAAAATGGTGAAGGAAAACATCGTGAGGAAACCGGCATGCCCTAGGGTCAAAAATGTGAAGACATGTGACATTTACTGCTTGGTAGATATAGTCCACTTGGACTATATCTACCAAGCAGGCCCAAGGCTTTCAAAGAGAGGAGGCCTGGGTCCCACCAGTGGGAACATCATAGGCTGATTATGCTAAGGACCGTATAAAGCGTGGTATCCATAGCAGAGGTTTCGAATACCGGATTTTTTCAATACCGGTATTATCCCGGAATCCCGGTATTAGAAATCTATTTTTTTCCAAAACTGTAAAACAATAATTGAATAACTAATAAGCAGTGATAGGAATAGGTAGTGCCTATTTGCCTAAACTTCGAAGAACAGAGACAAGAAACGGAGACTTCCTTAGAACTAACTTTTTCCGGGACATCTGTCCCGAAATTCGGGACAACACTTTTAAATACATTAAACAAATATTTATGTTATTTGAAATAAGTAATTCGTCTATATTTACGTATAGTTTGCGACC
Organism: Apamea epomidion; assembly: GCA_947507525.1. Taxonomy (NCBI): domain Eukaryota; kingdom Metazoa; phylum Arthropoda; class Insecta; order Lepidoptera; family Noctuidae; genus Apamea; species Apamea epomidion. The sequence continues at coordinate 2,276,674 of OX382240.1, read as the reverse complement.
AGATATAACATTTATAATTTATAACTCCATAATAATAACTTTATCCTCTATGGGCTCTAAAGGAAAAATATAACACATAAAATATTGTTGTAACAAATATATGTATTTTATATTATTTTTTAAATATGACGTAATTGGAAAGCATGAAACAAAATGTACGTACGGAAAAAATAAACGTAAAAAATTTAGTCCTAAGGAAGTCTCCGTTTCTTGTCTCTGTTCTTTGAAGTTTAGGCAAATAGGCACTACCCATTCCTACCACTGCTAATAAGTTAAGTACACCACAAAACAATAAAATACCTTTAAAACTTACCCAAATATAGAATTGGTTGGAAATACACAATTATAATATGTAATAGAACAAAAATTGTGTCACAGTAGTTTCTACTGAAAATAAAATAAATTCCCGGTTTTCAAGTAAGAGGGGAACAACCTAAGAAAATATTTGGCGAAGCCTGACCTGTGCAGTCGTCGCCAATTATTTTCTTAGGTTGATAGTAGATTATTATACAAACATGTGTTCCGTTTCTATCTATATATTTAACCCGTAGTGTCCGACCGTTGGACAAAGGCCTCCCTGTACACACGCGTGTTTTCTCTGCCGTTTCTACATTATCTAATTCTACGGTCGTAGTTACTGCATCTAAATTGCAATCCGTATCTCATGAGCATCGTATGAAGCAATTCGTACGGTATCTATGCTAAGCGGTTGTCACGGCTCCCGATCGACTGATAACAGTTGCATGCTCTCGTGGCTTTTTGTGTTGTGATAACTGTTGTTTACATTTAAACTGTGGACTAAAAAACATAGTTCATCAAAGCGTGTTTTACATTTTTCTATGTTTGCAAAGAGTTTTTTTAACATTATCAAAAATGTCTTACGGCCGAGCCCAATAACCTATCTATCACCAGTTTTGGCATACTGGAGGCAGAAAAACATGTCTATCTCTGGTTTTAACGTCCCAGTAATCTATATCAGTAGCGATCTGTATGATTATATTATACTGGCAGTTATGATTATACTGGCTACCATCAGTTAGTAGCGATCTGAGGGGCAATTCTCGTAATTTTAAGAACGTTCACAGTCTGATCTCAGTCTCAATCTATCAAAAATACCTATAATTTTCATACATTTTTGATAAGTTTTTGACATTGATTGACGCTGAGATCGGATTGCGACTAGATTTAGTTTTTCCGTCGGTCTTTAGGCGAAAATAGGTTATTGGGTTTGGCCGTAAGATGGAATCAAGCGGATTGATATCCTATGTCTGAAAAATTATTGATTTTCTAAGTCAGTTATTTTTGGAATGAATTTGTTTCGGCTTGCGGTAGGAGTAACCTACTAGAAATCGTCACGCAAGGAAATGCGTTATGCGACTTTTGCGAAACTCTTTCTCAGATACAGAAATAGTTTTCATGATATTCGAGGGTGCTAAAGCTGATAGTGAGTAAAACACAAGACATGTGTGTGCAATTTTTCGCGGACGACAGTCTAAGTAGTTGGTCGTGGCGATTCAGTAGCTAATAGACTGAATGTCACTGTCCAAAAAATAAAAAGCAATGTAACAGGAGTAATCTTTTAACACGGTTTTAGCTTGTGTTAACATCAAACAAAGTTATAACACAAGAAGCGCAGATGTGTCCGTCCTCGTTCACTCGGGGACCTTTTAAAAGAGGTCAATTGGTGGACTAACTCAATATTGTCTTAGCGGTCAATTTGAGACGATTTGACAAGGAGTTGTGTTTGTTAGCAGATTTTCTTAATAAAGATATAAATAAAGAAGCGGGGTAACTGCGTAACACACTAACAGTAGGAATGGCTTTCATTTTGACTGTTCAACAACATTCCTTACGAACTTACGTTGCTGAGCAGACAATTTTTCGAACATGCAAAGCAAAGAATTAGCAATATCCTTCAAAATTAATGAAATTGACAGTGTGTTACGCAATCAAGGTACTGACCTGTTTCACCTTCAGACAAATCCTGGTAAATTTTGCATTACATAACATCACGTCTTTAGTCCCCAAAAATTAGGCAGAAGTCTACTTATAGTGCAGCCACATTTCACTAGCTATGTTTAAGTCCCCATGTAATAGGGAACAGGTAAATGATAAATGATTTTATTTTTGTAAGTAGGTTTGTACAAACACTTTTACACGTCAATCATATTTTAAAACTAGATGAGGTCGGCGTTTCCTATCTGACTAGTCTGAGAAGAAAGGCCGAAACAAACACAGAGGACACAGTCTCTTTTAAAGTCCAAAAATAATCGTGGTGAGATCATATGAAGACCATGTAGGTCGATGTCTGAGATGGTCTTTTGAGGAAAGAACCACACAGATTGAGAGGACCTGTCCAGTCAGTGCACGCATTTGTCAGAAATCGTGCAGCTCAACTCAAAACTTAAGGAGCTCAACGATTCGACGAACAATACCAAAGAAAGGACATTTGGGTAGGCCACATTACTCAAACTGCCAGACCATGACAAAAACTAAGAGAACAGAGAGAACAATAATATAAATAAAATGACCCACATAGTCTTCACATTCACAATAATTAAAATAATAGAATACTTTACAAAGTAAGCAAATGTCATAGTATATATCAAATTCATTAATGTCAAAGTGTATATAAAAAAAACAAAACAACAGAAAAAAAAACATTCAATATGTAAAAATTGGAAGCAGCCATTGAGCTGCTTCCAATTTTTTATTTTCCATTATATTTTCCAAAAGGCTTGGGATTGCCCAAGCCTTTTTGACCTCGATATAATCCTTAACGGTATAAAAAGCTTTCTGGCACAACTTACGTTTAAGTACACACAGCACAAACAGCCTTTTGCCATCAACCGGACACAAATCCAGACTGGGCTGATGCTGAAAAATTATCGATGGGAAAATCCAATAACACGTTTTCCGAGCTGGGAATCGAATTCAGGACCTTATGCCCAGCAATAGGTCTTGCGACCGCTATACGTACGAGGCAGTCCAACATAAGATGACTTATACAGTATTATAGTCATATGAACACAACATATTAACACATGCAAATTACACGATCGTTTACATAACTTGGCAATTATCATTAAAATAATCTGCACTCAATAAATATACATAGCATTTAACTATTGACAATTATAATTAACATATCAAGATTGCCAATCATCATCTGCCTAGCCTTTTCCCAACTATATCGGGGTCAGCTTCCAGTCTAACCGGATGCAGCTAAATACCAGTATTTTACATGGAGCGACTGCTTATCTGATCCCTACAACTCAGTAACTGGGTAATACTGTAGCGGTATCTACAACGCCACATGCAAACTACGCGTCATACTGACGTCACGCAAAATCCTGCATCGCGCAAGCAGAGTTTACCGCGCAATGAGCATATAGGTATACAACAGCCCGACATGATTCAACGGGCAGTTGCCCGCCAGACACAACACCCGTCTGGTAGGAAGATCCTCCCTTTTCTATAGAGGATGAGTGAACTTTACACCCTCTTCCTCATACCTCTATAATACGATACCCCTTGGTAAGACTGGTTGACTGGACTGGTTATTGTTGTTGCGGTTATTGGTTGAAGTGTATAAACCTCTAACCAATCACGCCCGACTATTATAGGTTACAGATCGTTCATTGAGCATCGACCCAATGAGTGAATCTCAATTAAAACGACTTCGACTTTATTCTTGTCGATAAAACCATCGTTTTAATACCTAACACTCAATTTTATCGCAGGGCATTATAGCTATTTTTTCCTTGGAAAAAGTTTACAATTTCCTGACCTGCAAATCGCAAAAAAACGTAAGAAAGTTTTAATTTCGCGGGCTATCCTGGTGCTTCCCGCTTCCCGCTTAACCTTCCATAATTATAACTTAACGTATAGCATATTGAACGTTACGTTCATAAAATAAATTTAAATAGCATCAATCACTCCGATGCTTGGCTCCGATGCTGCGACCTCTACCATCCCGCGCTGGGCCCGCGTGGTGGATTACGGCCTACTCCCTCTCACCGAGAGGAGGCTTGTGTCCCAGCAGTGGGAACATTATAGGCTGATTATGGTGTTTATGATGTTGATACAAGGCTCCCGTGTTTAAGTCTGTGCCTGACGTAGAAGACAGATTCGATTCAAAAGCAAAAAATATACCTTTATTTTGTAAAATTTCGATGCAAAGGATATAAAGGGAACACTCGATCAAAGTCGAGTCAAACATCGGTTACCTGCGGGGGTCGACAGTTTAATAGAAAAGGGTAGTAAACACTCAAACCCGATTTCTTCATAGTAAATACCCTTCAAAAAGTTTCCGCATGAGGAAGATTTGTACATCGTCTCGAGTACTTATATACTTTTTCGCTTGTTGTGCTCAATGTTGTGACTCCTATAACGTATCTATGCTATTAATGAAGCTGAAGAGTTTGTTTGTTTGAACGCGATACTCCCTGAAACTACCAGTCGGATTTGATTTTTTTCTTATGCATTTGAGAGTCCAATTCTTCAACTAAATGTAAAGAAAGAAAGAAAATGCATTTATTTGCGGCAAACATGACGCATGAAAAAAGGACATAAACACACGAAAAAAACAAGTTGGGGGTAAACATGCGTCACATTTACGCAAAACGGCCATCGCTCAGCATAATGCTAAGACCCTATACGAGACAGAGCCCAAGCGCTGGTTTGCAGCGGCAGCCGGCGTTGACGTGATGGCGTTAACCAGAGCAGCATGCACATAGCAATTAACTATTGACAATTATAATTAAGATTTTATAGTTAATATTATGACAATTATAATTAGGAGATTATAATCAAGATTACCAATCATCATCTCCCTAGCCAACTTTACATGGAGCGACTGCCTATCAGACCTCCATAACCCAGTTACTGGGTAATAAGGGTTCGGGTTCCGGGTTGGTTCTGAGAATCGGGTTTTATTTGGTACATTCGCAACTATTGTATGGGAAAACTATTTTGCATAGAAAAGGAAAATTTTGACCGTACCAGAAAAGGCACAATAGGAAAATCAGCACCACGAATAACTCTACCCTCGTTATTAATAAAGTTCAAACTGTCTGGAAGAGGGTAGGGTCAGTAATAAAATATTCTGACAGCATTACCCTACGTCATCCACTACATTTTAAGGGTTGTAATGGTGGTAAAAAATACGCTTGACCTTTTTTTTGTGCGAAGTTGAGTGTACATGAAGTGTTGGGATTTACAGCTTTCGGACTATACAACTAGGTTAGGTTTTCAATTTATTAATGCACTAGCTGCGCCTCTCGGTTTCACCCGCATTAGTTTCGATCCCGTGGGAATATCGGGATAAAAGTATCCTATATGTTAATCCGGTTAGGTTATAAACTATCCGCGTGCCAAATTTCATCCAAATCCGTTCAGTATTTTTTGCGTGAAAGAGTAACAAACATCCATCCATACAAACTTTCACGTTTATAACATTAGTAGGATAGTATAGGATAATTGTTGGATTTAAATCAAATTAACTAACGAAACTCTGCATGATGACAATCGATATCTCAACAGTCATGATCATGACCCGTAACGACTGCTAAAAATCCACTAATGACAGCCGAGAACAACAGCTTAACGTGCTTTCCGAGGCACGGAGGGGTCTTGAATAGTCTTGATATGTAAAGATGGTCACCCATCCACTGACCAACCGCGGCAAGCGTTGCTTAACCTGAGCTGTGCGTCTTTTATGGGTAAGTAATATATGATATAATTACAAAATCTCTAATATTTACAAGATATAACAACTAAATCAATAAATTTATTTGATATAATGATCAGTTAAATAAACGATTAGTTAAATAAACGATTGATATAATTTTAAAGTAAGTAACTAATTTTTATAAGCATAACATACATTGAATATAAAATCGTTTGATATACCACTCAAAAGGCATAAAACCAATTTAGTCTAATATGATCAAACGCCTAGTAAAAAACAAAGATTGTGAACTAAAATGTGGTTTTTATTTCCCTGTACAAAACATGCACACAGGCATAAACCATGCATGCAGCAGGCATGCAAACAAGCATACACCATACATGCAGCATGCAAGCAAGCATGCAGCATGCAAGCAAGCATGCAACATGCAGCAGGCATGGTTTCTGTCACGGCTCCGGCGCGCTGAGGGGCTCCGGCGGCGGTCCCATGCGAGCTTATCGTCGCAGATGTGTTTTACGCTCACCACCGCGGCATCGCCTTGCTGGCTTGCTGGCTTCGCCGGCCAGCCTCAGCCGCGGCGGCGAGTGTTAAAACCACCTGCTCCTCCGCGCCTACGCGATTTTAAATAACACTCTAGGGGTAGGGCAGACAAGACTACGTGGAGTCGCTTTTGCAGCAATTCGTTTCTGTCACGCCGCTCCCGCAGCACGCTCGCTTCACTCGTTCGCCTTCGCGGGAATGGTCACTGTTCTAACCAAACCTAACCCAAATGATTCACCAACATAGAGGGGACCTGGCACTCCGCTCCGCTCCCGCCTTAACCTTCTAACCTAATATAACCCATCCGAGTCGGATTGCTTTGAATCGGGGTGTGAACCATAAAAATGGTATCAATATTATATATTTCGATAGGCCTAATGATTTTCGATTAAATAAACGTTATATCCAATAAAATTATACGAAATAAGTTTAAGAGTGTATAAATGTTATATCTAAAGAAATTAAATCAACAGTTGGTATAACTCACGATTATTATATCTTGTGAACGTTATTGAAATGAAAATATACCAAATAACTTTATATGATATGAGACGCACCCGTCTGTTATTATTACTTAGCCACAAGCCCCTCCATCCTCCAAGAACTGATGACTATATTTAAGTTAAATATTAATGTATTATACAAGTAAACCTTCCGGAATAAATTTTATAAATGACGGTCAAAACCACATCAAAATCTGTTGGGAAGTTTGGAAGATCTAAGCGGTCACAAGGACAGACACGAAAAGCGACTTTGTAGGACTTTGTAGGTTCATACTGTGTAGATGACAAAGACATCTTGTCTATAAAATAACTCTTGCAATACCTACAAGTAGCTAGGTACTTATAAACTAAATGTTTTGCGCGAAACTTGCAAATTTAATAGAACTAAACAAAACTTCACACCAGTAGGAACGATCTATTCTCTTTAAACAACTCTTCCAAAACATCATATACTTATCACTGAGTTTTTGGCTTAATACAATAGCTATTTTATGAAACAACAATTACAAGTAAACAAGATGACTTGATAAGTTCTCCATAAGTAAACAAGATGACTTGATAAGTTCTCCATAAGTAAACAAGATGACTAGATAAGTTCTCCATAAGTAAACAAGATGACTAGATACGTTCTCCATAAGTAAACAAGACGACTTGATAAGTTCTCCATAAGTAAACAAGACGACTTGATAAGTTCTCCATAAGTAAACAAGACGACTTGATAAGTTCTCTATAAGTAAGTAATCGATTCCAGAATCAGGGCATAGTTATAATATTCATATTCATTTTATTATTTGTTCTGTGGCAAAGCGAATGCTCTTGAAATAAGGCGCTTCGAATAATTATAAATTAAATGGAATCCTCTCTCCTACTGAGCAGTGGTGGTCGAATGTTAACGACCGAGACTTACGATTTGTAGGTTCGAACCCAGACCGGTGCATTACTGTGTGTAAATTATTTCATCACCACTGCTCTCAAAACGGTGAAAGAAAACCATCGTGAGGAAACCGGCATGCACTAGAACCAAAAATTCGAAGACATGTGACATCTATCAACTCACACTGGGCCCGCGTGGTTGATTACGGCCCACTCCCTCTTGTTGCGCCACTTCTTCTTTCTAGCTAAAGCACTAGGAAGTGGTGAAGGGCGGGCGTTTTGGGTGGACTGTCTCATTAAACTATGACGTTAAAAAAATGCTGAGATTCAGCACTTTTTGAACGTCCTAGTAGGAATATCCTAGTTTGAATAAACGACTTTGGATTTTCTTACCTCCGACTGTCTTCAAATTATTTAAGTCAATTTACTGATTAAGAATATTTTGTTGCCAGAACAGTACCAATTATTATTCTCGGCGAAATATAAAGACAACGATTTTTCTTGTTAATTTACGTAATTATGACTTTAAATCTCTTAACCCAACAAACAGTTAAAGGAAAGAGCTGACCCAATTTCACTCTGACAAAGAATTTATGACTATCATTTTTTAAGTCGGGGTTCGAATTACGGTCAAATTGGGCTAATTGATGTCAAACGACTTTCTCGACCCGAATACCTTTGAATATTATGTGTTGCTTTAATCTGCGGGTTAATTGCGTAAAACACTATCAGTAGCAACGGGTTTCATTTTGATAGTTCAACAACATTCATTGCGTTTTTTACGTTGATGAGCAGACACATTTTGCGAACATATGAAGCAATGGATTGGCAATATCCTTCAAAATGATTCAGATTGAAATTGATAAAATGTTACGCAATTCGGGTGCCGGTCAATTGTCTGTGCAAATGGGAGTTCTTGAACGAAATTCAAACTTATATAATCAACTGTACAAGGGTCGATATGACTTGCTCAAAAATTTGTATGCTGATTTAATTGTGGGCTGAAAATAATTAACATAGTCTGCGGTAAAGACAATTTACTGCTACTAAGAAATTCTAAGATATTTATACGAGTATGTATTTATTATTCACGTTAGTATTCTTGTGGTTTTGAAATGTTTCATTAGCAATGCAAGAAACTTATGGCAGAATTAAATAGGTTATATTGCGTAGATGACTGAATTGGAGCCCCGACTACCAATTGTTAAACTGTTAACTGTTAAAGCTTATGTATATACTAGCAGCACTCCGCCGTTTCACCCACATAAGTTTCGATCCCGTGGAAATATCGGGATAAAAAGTATCTTATATGTTAATCCTGGTTATAAACTATCTGTGTACCCAATTTCATCCAAATCCGTGCAGTAGTTTTTGCGTGAAAGAGTAACAAACATCCATTCATCCATCCATCCTCACAATCTTTCGCGTTAAGATATTAGTAGAATCTCGGTGTCAAAGCATTGTCTCGTCACTAGGAAATATTTAGTTCTTATAATGTTTCCAAACCAAATATGTACTATATGAGCCCGCGGTTTTAGCTGCCCTGAACCCGCGTGGTAGATTAAGACCCACTTCCTCTCTTAAAGAGGAGGCCTTTGTCCCAGCAGTGGGAATGTTATAGGCTGATTATGCTGTGCTGGGCTAAGTTCAAACATAATTTCCACCACTGCATTTTCCAGACATTAAACATTAAAATGAAGTATTACTGGCAGGAAACGACCGCGCGGCAGGCCCAGAAAGAGTTGGCGGGATGAGCTGGACTTATTCTTAAAGGATTGGCCCACAATCGCAGTAGACCGGGAAATGTGAAAGGAAGGAAGGGCGGCCTTTGCCCTGCAGTGGTACAACATAGGCTCATAATAATAATTATACATATTATACCAAATAAAGCCTCGGGCAACAACGAAGCCTTTAGAAGTAAGACGTTCTTTTGTAGTCAACCTGTCACCGACATCTTGAATACTCCAGTACCCAGCAACCTTTTAAAATCAAGAGATTAAATTGCTTTTCCGTTTGTATGGATTCTCTGCGTTACAATTCGTATACAGGGTGACAGGGAAACTCGACGTGTTCCTTCCAGGGCGTGATAGTGTGACCCATTTGCAATAATTAAGCACCCCATAAAGCCTAGGCGAAATTCATGGAATGCGAGAAAAACCGATTTTCATGTTTTTTTTTAATTTACCCAGAATTCGTCACTAAATATCGCTTATCTCTAAATTCTCAAATTGAGTGGCTTTCATAGCTATTTTATTGGCTACCTAATACTTTAACACACCTACTCGTATTGATGTAACCAAATTTTCTAAAATATCAAACAGTTAAAAGTTTAAGTAAGAAGTTTATCAACTATTTAAAAAAATCATCTACGTACACGAACTTTGACACCAGTTATCTCAAAATTTTACTATAACACTAAGCGTACAAATTACGGGGAAACCATCTTCATTTAATCAGCTATGCAACGTCTTCGTCTTCGCACTCCTTCACTTTTAGGAGACCACAGAATGCACAATAAAATTAACAACTAAGCTAACAAAGTTAAAATATTAATAATACTTAACATTTGGAAATCTGATTATCTGTAGGGAGGAAGATTATAATTATATAATGGAATATATATTGACTTAAAAAATGCACTGCAATTTACAAAAATCTTAAACTGCTTTGATAATTCTGAATAACGATATCAAAGAGGATTCTGTAAATAATTTTCATTTCAAATCTGACACAAGATAATATTCAACAAACGTAATTTTGGTAAACCATATAACATTACCAACATTCCTAATTTCCCTTTCATCTTTAGACTACATATACATGAACGTACAACCTCGAAGAATATTTTGCGTAACGAATTTAGTGAAAACTATAGTACGTTGGCGCAAAACCATTGTGTTGCGGCGTACATTGTCAAATAAATTTAAATTACGTGGAGTGTGTTTCCTATTGCGGTTTAATTAGCACTATTGTGGCAATGAAAGAGAAGGTATTAAGTATTGACTAATTACGTCTAGTTTTGTGGCGTTATTTGTGGATTCAGTGGTTTTTGTTACATGAACTCACTGTAAATATTTTGTTTCAGATAATTGTTTTCATCCACTTTTCTTTAGCCGTGCAATTCTAATGATTCTATATTATTTTGGTTTTATATTGGATTCGAAAGATTTTTATTAATATAGTTACATTTTGTGATCATGTTTCGGTTATTAGTTGATATGCACGAATCTACTCGTCCGAAACGTGCGAATCGTCTCTTTTATTTTTTTTTTGTCGGCCCCTCGCTCGATGTTAATTTATTTGTGGGCGAATCGACAACTCCAGAAATATGTATGAGGCAATTGGCACATTTTGAATCTTAAAGAAAGTTAGTGCATTGCCATACAACGTGGCAATGTCGCCAGTCTCTTGGGTAGTAGGTACACATTACGAGTCGACAGCGATGCGGATGAATTTTTCGACGCTATATTGTAATTTGTAAATAGTTTTAGTTAAGTTAGGATATCATTTTGTTATTTTAGTGTTAGCTTGTAAATTGTAATTGTTGTGACTATCTCCTTAATAATAAGGAAAAAAATATTATTTAAAAGTGACGATTCGCACGTTTCGGGCGAATCTATTAAAAATTTTACTAAAAATGTAACTTTTTTTTTTAATTTAAAATTTGTTGCATCATACCATACTTTTTACATACCTGAAAATAATGCATCAAAGATGCGCAAAATACCCGGTTAACATAACATGACTTAAAAATCAGTTATTGTAAACTAGCCTTCCTTCTTAGTAAAAGAACAAAGCTAATCTATCTACCAACTGCCGATAAAAACATCTGCAGTCCTCGGGTAACGGACAGTTGTTTAGTGTGTTTGGAAAGTAAGCTTTTGAAGTAGCCCGAGTCTAAAGAACGCTGGAACAAGCTGTTTCGCCGCCACTCGGTGAAGCTGTCAAGCTGTCACTGCCAGCTATAGCTGTAAGCTGTTGAAGAGAAGTGTTTGATGGAAGGAAATTCGAGTGGACGATACTTTTATGACTTCTGTTATTTACGCTGATTCAGTTGAAGAGTACTATCATTTTTGTTGGCACAATTCTGTGAAATCTGTTTAAGGAACAAATAAAAAAAAGGATTGTTTTTTGCAACCCCAGATAATTTTATCGGAGGAATAATTTTGAATTTTAGACAGTTCTTCCATACAAAAACTGTCAGACGTCAATTTTATTCCACGTATAAAAATTATCTGGCGATTGAAAAATCAGCCCCTAGGAGCCGTAGTTTATTAAATCTATCCTTGGGTACTTTTTGTATGTAAGCTGAAAGATTTGGACAACCATTCTTACCAAGGGGTATCATGTAACCATGTGGGTCAGATAGGCAGTTTTGCGAAATGAATAAAAGAATTATGAATAACATAATCAACCTGTGATCAACCTATAATGTTCCCACTGCTGGGATACAGGCCTCCTCTCTGAGAGAGGGAGTCGGCCGTAATCTACCACGCAGGCCCAGTGCGAGTTGGTAAATTAAAATTAAAAAAAAATTAAAATAGTTTAAAACGTCTTTGAAATTTTCGTTCTAGGATATGCCGATTTCGTCACGATGTTTTCCCACACCGTTTTGAAAGCAGTGTTGATGAAATAATTCACACAAAGTAAAGTGCCTGCCTGGGTCGAACCCACGACCTACAACTCGTAAGGCACAGCTGTTACTACTGGGCCACCACTGCTCTCATTTAATTCAATTATGAACAGTTCAAGTTATCCAGCCGCAGCATCTGACCACATATTTGTATTTTCCGAAAATATATTTTTACAAATCCACTTCGAACGCAATTTCAATATTATAATTTATATTATTTTATTATTATTATATTATATTTCCGCATTCATGTCTGTGGGCATTTTTATTAACAGTGTACAGTCGGATTTTTGTGGTTCAAACCGGATTTTTCTACTCTATATCGGTAAATACCAGTTTGCTGGAAGGTTTGTGTGTTTAACACAAGCTACATGTATTTATCCTGTGTTTGAAATTTCCTGTTTCTTTCAGTTGGCTGATCCAACAAATTTCGTTAAATCTATATCTATCTATTTATAATAATAATAAATCTGAACAGTTTGTTTGTTTGAGCGCGCTAATTTCTGGAACTACTAGTCGGATTTAAAAAAATCTTGCATTGCATTTGATAGCCCAATTCTTGAGGAAGGCTATAAGCTACTTAAGATTATGCCTTGACCCGAGCAAAACATAAAAATCAGAAAAACGTTAAGTGAAAACAAAGTAATAGCGCGAGCTGGCGATGCGATGCGATGGGGTGGGTCGGGGGATCAAGAAATTTAACGTATACGAAGTCGCAGGCAGAAGCTAGTGTGAGGACAATCTCTAGAGAGACAAAATCAAACTGGTTACTAATGTACCTAATTATATAATTTATTCTTTTTTTTGACATTGGTTTAAATTCTGTAATTACTTAAAGGAAAATAATAAAGCTTCCGAAAAACAAATTAACTTCCAGCGATCTGTTGTTGACTGTAATACTAACTAAGCTGTGTTAAAATGAATTGCCGAAAAGTTAATACAAAATTAACCCACAAAAATTCTAAATTTATAATATAAAATAGGTAAGTTACGATAAAAATGATGACCTGTAGCTTTCGGTGAAACGCAATTTAAGCTGGTGGAAAAATATAACGTTAGCAAATATTGAATTAATTTTTCAGAATTTTCAGCATTTTATTCGGTCGTTTCTTTATTTGTATTCGCTTATAAGTTGTCGAAAAGTTAGTATTTAAATCAGTAAATTTCATATTTTGAGTATGCTCATATTTTAATTTTTTTTCGGAGCTTTTATTACTACCCTTACTTAAAGTCACATCCGGACTTATGACTCTTTATTTATTTATGAAAATCGTCTACTTTTAGAATGTTTGTAAATATGTGAGCACCATGTATCTATGACATAGTTAATTTATATGTCATGGTTTCATTAATCCATTTTAATTCTCTTACCTATTGTGGTATAGTGATTTTATTTTTATGTGAATCGTCTTCACATATAAATAATGTGTGCAAAATATTGTAAAATATTTTAAAAGAGTAACGGTAGAGTTTCTTGCCCATTCTTCTCCATACGAAAACTACCTTTTGGAAGGGGCGACTAGAATCAATTTTATTTTAATTTTTGACGTTCAAAAGCCTTGCCTTTTATGTGCCTATTTGAAATAAAGTATTTGACTTTGATAATAAAAATGCCTTTTGCATACAATGGCATTTAAAACAGAAGAGATTTTAGAGCCAAAAAGTTCTTAGGAAAGAAAACCGCGCGTTGTGGACTACCGGTAGACTTAATCCCAAACTCAATAAGAAGAGGAGTGGCCTCCCTGATGCGCCGTGTGCGGGGCAGCACCAACAGCCTTCTGAATACGATATTGGCAAGGGTTGATTGCCCGGTTGTGAGGCACTGGAATACCGTCGACGGTTCTGGTGGTGCCCTGTTCAATATTATATAGGCAACTTCTTAGATAAATAATTAATGAATAAATAAATAAATAAATAGTAATAATGTTACTAACATAATTATAAGTATTATTTACTAACAATGTATGGAATGTGTATGTATTCCATAAGAATTTGAAATAATAATATGTATTAACACTAGTTTGTAAGTTGTTTATGTCCTTACTAACAATATTGGATTGTACTGATCTGACAAATAAAATGAATGAATGAATGAATAAGCCAGGCAAAGTAAAAACTCATCAGTAAAAACCTAGCTTTCTGTCTGATTGGTCGTTTGGAACTCAACCATTTTGTTACTGCTTAACTAGAACTCTTTATTCTGTATTTTTAAGTTGAAGCATCGTGGATACAATATTATATGTATACAGGGTGGCAGGGACATCGACGCGCAAACTGTAACCATGGATTCAGCACATGAGTTTAGACCCCATAGCCTCAAAATTTTTCGTTGGTTATTAAAAATAAATATTGCTGCTCCATACATTTTGACCGCGTAGGTATTGCACTTTTCTATGAAACCAACGAAAAATTTCGACGCTATGGGGTGTATTGATTGTATCCATGGTTACAGTTTCCGCGTCGATGTCCCTGCCACCCTGTATATAGGATAGGATATGTAGATAGAATGCATATCCGGTACGGCTCTTAAATCCTTCCCTATCCTACGGGCACGTCTTCCTTACCATTACCGCGTCCCCCGGTCTACTCCTTGATATGCAATGGTCGCTGTAGCACCATGAAATATGAGACTACAGAGGCTATTGCGGATCTTGGGGTTCCTTCGATATATCGAGACTGGTTTAACCACGCTGGGATCGGTGCATTTCATTCATTCATTCATGAAGCATAGATACAACATTGTGTAAAGGGCATTTTAAAATCATTCATAACCATCAAATCATTTCCTCTCTGAGTCTGTCTATCATTTTCCTCTCAATTGGCTTACCCAACGTCAGTCACATATTTGAATGACTGCCACGAAAATAGGCGCGAGTCCGATCGAATGCCATGCCTAGCATTTTGCGTGTCACTGAATGTGGAGATGTGTAGCCAACAATGCGTATTGTTGGGCATTGCCATGGCGATGCTATTCAACTGTTTTTTAACACTGATTGAAATCAGAATACAAGCTGTGTTTACTGCGAAATACTTTACAGTGAACGTGCATTTTTGTTTCAAAATGTTGGCATTATCCATACAATGCCGACGTTTTGAAACAAAAATGCACGTTCACTAAGTGACTGAGTGTATCCATATACACTCATACTTGTAAGTAGTTGAATCAAAGTAGTCAAAAGGTTCTAAATAAAAAAAAAGTCTTTAATTAAAATTAATCTGAGAGTCAGCACTTTTTGAACACCAACCACTTCAAAATCAAAATCAAAAGTTATTTATTCAAAATTACAAAAGACAGTCCCCCAAAAACGCCCGCCCTTCACCACTTCCTAGTGCTATCGCTGGGAAGAAGAAATGGCGCAACAAACTCCCCAGTTTCTTCTTATTAAACTGCACTGCTGTTTTATCATTCCCGCAACAGCATCGACCCCAAATAACTTCTCTTTCTTTTAAGGTCTATGCACACAGCGGGCGGGGCGGGGCGGGACGGGACGGCGATGCGGCGCTGGCGCGGCGGTAGTGTTCACACTGCGGGCGCGATCACGTCCCGTCCCGCCGCGCCTTTCTTTCATCAAAAAAGATGTTGAGCGATTCAGACATGGAAACGCTATTGCTCATAGTTGCGCTAGCTAAGGCAAAACCACGTAAACTGAAATGGGTGCATGAAATAAATCAAAAACGCGCTCGTGTCGCGGCACGCCCCGCCCCGCCGCTTCTGACTTGTATTGCCCGCTCGGCGCGGCGGCGGCGGCGGGGCGCGACGGTTACCGTCGCGTCGAGCGGGGCGGCTCTGTGTGGCGTCGTCCGATATATCTAGTACATTACAACTGCTCAGCGTCGCGTCGCCGTCCCGTCCCGCCCGCTGTGTGCAGAGACCTTTAAAGTGCCCGCACCGACTGTTTACCAAACCATTTCAAAGTAAAAACTTGAATAATTAGTCTTTTCTCACTACTTCATCATCTGCCTAGCCATTTCTCCAACTATGTTGGGGTCGACTTCTACGCGTACCGGATGCCTTACCAGTATTTTTCATGGAGCGACTGCTTATCTGACCTCCACAACCCAGTTAATGGGTAACACAATAATGTATTTTCTCATTACTAATGGAACTATTATCATTTGTGCACAGAGGAGGAGGGCACCGAGCTAGAACTGGAAGCTCTCTACAGGAGATACTGCGTGAGATTGAAACACGCGCTGTTCGTGTCTGCACTGTGTGTCACGCTGTTCTGCAGCGTCCTGTTGCTGTGTGCAGTCTGCATATTGCATTCAACTGTAAGTTTATCGCTATTTATACTTAAAAACAACTTTTTATTTTTACATAATTTTATTTATTAATATACAGGATATTTTTTTAACCAGTGCGCAAACTGTAACTATGAATTCAGCACATGGTTCTAGAGCTAGATTCTTAGCGTAGAAATTTTTCGTCGGTTATCACTTATCGAAAAAGAAATCTGCTGCTTCATAAAAAAGTGCAATACCTACGCGGTCAAAATGAATGGCAGAGCTATTTTTTTTTATTAACTGACGGCAAATGCAGGGGGTTTCAGAATCATGTGCTGAATTTATGGTTACTGTTTTCGCACTGATTAAAAAAATATCCTGTATACTTTATCGTACACTACAAAAATACGTGTAGCGGTATCTACAACGCCACATGCGAACTACGCGTCATACTGGCGTTACGCAAATCCTGCATCTCGCAAGCAGAGTTTACCGCGCAATTAGCATACATACAAACTTCCCGACATCTGTCGTTGGGGCAATTGCCCGCCAGACACAACACCCGTCTGGTTGGAGGATCCTCCCTTTGAGGATCCTCCCTTTTCTATAGAGGATGAGACAGTGGACTTTACACCCTGTTCCTCATACCTCTAAATACGTAACAAAAAAATAGATCGAATACTACAAAATATACAACGGGCGCAATGGGTAGGAATTTTCATTATTATTAATGGAATGTTATGATAGAAAAGGGAAGTACAGGAGATGATTGACAGGGGAGAATGGAAGAATAAACGTGTTGCGCCAACCACAAGTAACATGTTACAAGGGCAGGAAGGTGATGTTGATGAATTTCCATAACGAAGAAAAAAAAAATATTTTGATAGATAAGATAATAAAAAAAAAAACTGATAAGGTGATTCCTTCAATACCGGGTTACCTTAACGGATCTCCCCTAAACAAGGACACCAACATCATTGCATTGTTTTCATCAAGCGTCTTCGTCGAACAGTACCTTGAGAGGGCATTCAAAATTAAAATTTCCCAAAAAAAAACTTATAAAATTGGTACCTATTCTAATCCTTCTGGGAAATTAAAAGGATTAACTGAGCTTAAACATGACTGGTGACATGTGGGTGTATTACAGGTGTACGTTATGTACACCTGTGCCAAACCTTTCGGGGAACACAGGCTTTATGTTATGTTATGAAAGAGAATTGTCTAAAAGCTATGATTTGATGATTAAAGTTAAGTGACATTTGAACTAAATTAAAAAATAAATGATTAAACAGTCGCTAATCACTACTTAACTTTAAGTAACGTTTATGAATAAAGGGGTATAATTCTAATGACGGTACGGTTGGCGCAGTGGTTAAGCGATGGACTGCTGCGCTGCGTGTCGCGGGTTCAATTACCGCACGGAACAAATATTTGTATGACCTACAAGTAGTGGTTCCGGGTCTGGCTGTTTGTGTATGTAAGTTTAAATGTTTGTAAACGCACCCACGATACAGAAGAAGTTCCTAGAGTGGGGCAACGTTTTTTAAAAAAGACAAAAAAAAACACTAACTATGAGCAACGTTTGTGAATAAAGGGGTATAATTCTAATGACTAAAACAGATATTACAATTTTGTAGCTTTGATCACGCAATTTAAAAGAAATATAGTAGTTACCTTCAATCAGATTTGCCTCAACATGATTACATCGGCAAATGCGAGAGTCACAGACTGAGGAGTTAATTAATCCAATACGGAGCACTCTCCAGGCTATGGGATTCATTATTATAAACTGATCTGCGCAGGCTACGGCCTGATTCAAATTCCCGCTCTGCTGGCTTCAGGGTGGCAGTACTTTTTACCTATTTCTTTGTGTATAAAATTATTATGAACAAACGCAGAATAATATCTATGCTATACTGTTATAACCGTAAACAGATTGTTTCACTAATCAGTAAGGTTCCGACTGCTGGGACACAGGCCTCCTCTCTGTGAGAGGGAGTGGGCCGTAATCCACCACGCGGGCCCAGTGCGGGTTGGTAGATGTCAGATGTTTTCGAAGTTTTGCTTCTAGGACATGCCGATTTTCTCACGATGTTTTCCTTCACCGTTTTAAGAGAAATAAGTGATGAAATAATTTACACAAAGTAAAGCGCCTGCCTGGGTTTGAAACTACGACTCGTAAGTTGAGGCCACCACTAGGCCACCACAGCTCACTCGGCCACCACAACTCATAATATTATGTGTGACAGACTTTATTTCTCAAAATAACCTTTGGTATCTAACTTGAGTAACTATTCAATTTACAAAGCTGTTATCAAATTTCATGTCAAGGCATTTAATTGGTAGATATGTTATTTTGCTCAACCAATTATGACAACAGACTCTGTGATCATGTCATCAGAAGCATAGCCTTCAGGCTTTCCGAGAACGGGTGTAAGCACTGTAGCATAACTAAAATTTTTCTAATATGTAATTAGGGGTTAAAGTATGAAATTGCCGATTTGTACTGAAAAATTGAAATTCGTTTTTTTTTTAAATTTAACATATTTATTTAATCAAAATAATTACCATTATTATCTATACATTGCTGCCATCTAATAGGAAGGTCATTTATGCCTTTGCGATAGAACTCTCGTGATCTAGATTCGACAAACTGTGTGAAAGCATTTTGTACTGCCTCCTTAGAAGAAAACTTTTTATCACGTAGAAAATTGTCCAAATCACGAAAAAAATGGTAGTCCGTTGGAGCAAGGTCGGGCGAATACGGAGGGTGACGAATGGTTTGTAATTGCAGTTCCTGTAGAGTTTAAACGGTTTCTCGAGGTCTCGCGGTATCATGGAGCAATAATGGTGAAGATCGATTCATGAGTCGGGGCTGTTTCACTGCAAGTTTTGCTATCATTTTTCGGAGTTCGGCACAGTAGACATCTGCGCTTATTGCTTGACCAGATCGGAGAAAGCTATAGTGAATAACACCATGCTGAGACCACCAAACAGTTACCATTACCTTTTTATTGGTAAGCTTTGCTTTTCCATCACGAAAGCGTTTAAACCAAAATCGCACAATGCGTTCATTAGCAGTCCCCTCTCCAAACGCAACATTGATATTGCGAGCTGTTTCTGCCGCGTTAGTTCCGCGTCGGAACTCGTATTCAAAGTTAACTCGAATTTTCGAAGTATCCATCTTTCTTGTCTAAGCTGAATAAAAAAAACAACTGAAAGTCGATAATCAGATGTTGCACATTTTTTAAAAGAAGAACTTCATAAGTACCATGTGAAAAAAGTTTCACTCAAAAATATCAAACCATGAAGGTTCTATGTCCATTCGAAGTACCAATTACAATGAAACGGCAATTTCATACTTTAACCCCTATTATAAAAACTGGAGTTTGTTTGCTTGTTTTTATATCTTTGGAAGTACCAGTCATATTCGTTTTTTTTAAATTTGCGTTTGATAGCCCGATTCTTGAGGAAGGCTATAGGCTATATAATATCACGCCACGACCCTAAGGGCTCGTGTACACGCTGCCGCCACCGCCACGCCGCCGCACCTCTGCGCTGTGTACATACGAGACGCATCCGCGCCGCCGCCGTGCCACCGCGCCGCTTGATTTCACCATACCGATATTCCGTTGTTAGTAATAGATCCACGCAGATCACACGTGTCGCATTGACATTGTTTTAATTTTATTAATTTTGTATTTTGTGTTTCACGAACTGTGTCCAAATAAACTTATTTCTTTCTTTTCTTTTTCTTTCTTTTCAGTCTAACGAAAAATAAGAAGTTAGTGTTAGCTTAGTGTATAGAAAATGGCAAAATAAATGTACACAGCGCAGAGGTGCGGCGACGGTGCGGCAGCGGCGCGGCGGTGGTGCCGGCTACACGAGCCCTTAAGAGTCATGCAAAAAGAAAATAGAAAGGAACCTAAGCGAGAACGAAGTGATCGCGCGGGCGATACGATGTGACGCGGTGGGTCGGGGGCCGAGGGAGTTTAATAAAAATGTGTTATTTTAGTATTTTGTATATCCTACGACTTCCACACGAACGAAGTCGCGAGAAGAATCTAGTATTAAATAATAGTGTACTGATGTAATTTAGAGACAAAGTTAGATAAAAGTAAGCACATTTTCTTAAACGTAATAAAAATCTCTTACCTAGCTTTATTTTCACTTATTTAAATAATCAAGCTATCACCATTTAGCGTGAAAGAAACTTGACCACGTTTAAGACATTACTATACTCTGTTCCAAAACAATTTGATGGAAATGTAAACAAATTGGTTACAAAAGTATCTGTGGAAGCCTTTGTAGTGGGTGCCAGTTATTAAATTGAGTGATTTGATTTGATTATTTGAATGTTTCAACCAGAAATTCTAATTTTATATTACCTTAAACTACAATTTAATAATTTTATGCAATATTTTTTTTTAAGTATGCAGTTCAAACCTTCTGAATACGATGTGCTACTAATTTTCTTTAGTGAGTGAGTGCGTAAGACTTAGGGTTGTTTACACTTTTATCAAAAACTTTTAGAACAGGTTATCGGTCCTGTTTCCATTTATCTTTCTAAAAAGTTCTGGATCCTAATCAAGTGTTATTGTTATGTAAACTTGTTTACATAAATTTTGTTTATTACACAAATCCGATGTTTTTGTTCTTTGAAAACGTTTTCCTTTATCTTCGGGAATTACATAATAGGGAAGTATGTTTTTGAAAGTTTAGAATAGGAAATTTGATTTTATGTTGTTTCGTCAGAGACGATTTTACAGACAAAAATGGCAGATAAACATGATCCGTATCAGGATCCATAGATAGTGCGAAAAATAAAAATTAAAGCGCCTGTCTGGGTTCGGACCTACGACCTACTTAATCTGACATTTTATTAACTGACATAGGTATAAATTTGACATCAATTAATTAATTTGTTCCTATGAATCCTTAAGCATGAGATCTTATTTGTTGTTGCTGTCTATTTATAACTCCCGACGCAAAAACGACGGGGTGTTATAAGTTTGACGTGTCTCTCTCTCTGTGTGTGTATGTCTGTCAGTGGCATCGTAGCTCCCGAACGGATGAACCAATTTTGATTTCGATTTTTTTGTTTCAAGGATGAATTTGATAATCGGTCCAAGATGGCCGCCACCACAAAATGGCGGATTACATATTTTTTCACAACTCCCTCAATATGGGCATCAAATGAAAGAGCTTGACTAGTAGAATACTATACACTATGATAAATTTCAAATCCAAGATGGCCGCCACAACAAAATGGCGAATTACAAAAAACCTGACTAAACACCAAATTACCTGAATCTTAAAACGCAAGAAAATAAAAGAAATTAAATAATAAGGAGACCCTACAAAAAGCATGAAATAAAAAATGTAATTTAAAGTTTAAAAAACCCCCGACACAATTTTTTTTTTTTTTTTAATTTACTTAATTATAATATTAGGGTTTAAAGTATGAAATTGCCGATTTGTACTGAAAAATTGAAACTAGTTTTTTTTTTAATTTAACATAATTATTTAATCAAAATAGTTACCAATATTATTCATACATTGCTGCCATCTAATAGGAAAGTCATTTATGCCTTTGCGATAGAACTCTCGTGATCTAGATTCGACAAACTGTGTGAAAGCATTTTGTACTGCCTCCTTAGAAGAAAACTTTTTATCACGTAGCAAAATTGTCCAAATCACGAAAAAAGAGGTAGTCCGTTGGAGCAAGGTCTGGCGAATACGGAGGGTGACGAATGATTTCTAATTGCAGTTCCTGTAGAGTTAAAATGGTTTCTCGTGCTGTATGAGGTCTCGTGTTATCATGGAGCAATAATGGTGAAGATCGATTCATGATTCGGGGCTGTTTCACTGCTAGTTTTGCTATCATTGTTCGGAGTTCGGCACAGTAGACATCTGCCGTTATTGCTTGACCAGATCGGAGAAAGCTATAGTGAATAACACCATGCTGAGACCACCAAACAGTTACCATTACCTTTTTATTGATAAGCTTTGCTTTTCCATCACGAAAGCGATTAAACCAAAATCGCACGGTGCGTTCATTAGCAGTCCCCTCTCCAAACGTAACATTGATATTGCGAGCTGTTTCTGCCGCGTTAGTTCCGAGTCTGAACTCGTATTCAAAATTAACTCGAATTTTCGAAGTATCCATCTTTCTTGTCTAAGCTGAATAAAAAAAACAACTGAAAGTCGATAATCGAATGTTGCACATTTTTTAAAAGAAGAACTTCGTAGGTACCATGTGAAAAAAGTTTCACTCAAAAATATCAAACCATGAAGGTTCTATGTCCATTTGAAGTACCTATTACAATGAAACGGCAATTTCATACTTTAACCCCTATTAATAACATTTTGCAGGTTAAAATTAAATATTTGCACACCATATGTAACGGTAGAATGTAAAGGGGCCATTATAGTTTTAACATCATACATTGTAAACCTACTTTCTGGCAAATAAATGGATTTGATTCGATTTTGATTTACATCTCGTAAATCGGGGCCGTAAGCCATCACTGCTCAACATAAATAAAACCTTTGAATTATCACTAAAATCACAGACATTTTAGATTCTTATGTAATTAGAAATAGCCCTTAAATGTCAGTAAATTTTGAATTGCTCTCGTTGCTTGTGAATGAATGAAACGAAACCACAGACGGAATAGTGAACGATAGAGCAAAGAATGAAACAAGAGAGAGATACGGAACTTTTGTAGTTTAATCTTTCATCCACTGAATACTAAACGAATGGATTCCAAAGAGTTTTTCAATTTGAGGTTTTATGGTGTCTGAGCTTACTTAGAAAAGATTAAAAAGCTTTTTGGATTAGCTCTAGCGTTGGGTTAATTCTTTTGATTGAATGTGAAAAATGGGATTTGGACGTAAGCTTTAGTTAGCACTACTTTATGCTCGCGACGTCGTCCGCGTGTTTCTTGTTCTCCCGACCCACCCGGTCGCATCGCATCGCCTGCTCGCTCTATTAATTCATTTTCGCTAAGCGTTCTTTCTGACTTTAAAAATTGGACCTTCCTCAAGAATTGGGCTATCAATGGCAAAAGTATTTTTTTCAAATCCGACTGGTGGTAGTTCCAGAGATTAGTGCGTTCATACAAACAAAGAAACAAACTCTTCAGCTTTATTACTAGATATCGTAATAAATGATTTCCTAGGAATTTGTAGCATATCGTCATCTGCCTAGTTTATTCACAACTACATATGTTGGGGTCGGTTTCCAGTCTAACTGGTTGCTGCTGAATTGCAGTGTTTTACATATACCGTCTGCTGCAGGAATACGTATTTTACGTTTCTAGAATTAGGAATTTCTAACGAGGACTTACATGCTATCTCATTGAATAATCCTATACTCACAAAATAGAAGAAAATCAGGTGTCGAAGTCGTGGAAGAAAATCTATGAATAGAAAATCTTTATTCAAAGAAAACTTGTCTTAATGATATTATGTTTTGGCTAGCCAGGTAACAAACTGTTTGTGTGACCCTGCGGTTTGCAATGCATAGCTAAATATGCAGGCTTTTTGCGTGCAATGTATGTTGCCATATTTTGTATTATTCTTCATTTTCTTCTATCTGTCAATTTTGCCAAAAAATATAGTGCGCGATGGAATGTCTGTCGTTCACGTTATGAGTGTACCTACTACATAAGACGATAGGTATGCACTTATAGTTCTGGCTCAGGCAGCTTTTCTTCATTTGACATATTTTTACAGTAAACAACCAAAAAGGCTTCTGCGTCACGTCACCAACTGTGTATCTGCTAAGAGACAAGAGTCAAGTGAGAGAGGTAAGCCTCTTACTTCGCCCTTGGTTCTTAACCTCCCCTTTGTTATTTAATGAGACACAATTAATCTTCTGTCGTTGCAAGACACCCAGGAGTCTCACAAGGTTATAGGTTAAGTGTGGAAGCAATAGGGTGTATAATAATTGTGCGGTGAACGTTGCGCCCGTCTGCGTAAGCGACGTGTATCGTACCATTAGATTAGTGATGTCCAGCGAGTCGATAGCTCATCGCACTTATTATCGATTATCGTCATCGACCGACTGATGTTATGTAGGTATATACATATTATAGAATAAAGACATCTTTATTTTATGATGTAATAAATGAATGTAAATAAGTAACAATGTAAATATAATATTAAATATATACTTTTAAGTGAGTAATTGTAAACCAGTGTTGTAAATATGTAACTTTTAGTTAGGTATAGTAAATTATTATTAATAAAATGAATAGGTAAGTAGTCGCTTACAAGGTTTTGTAAATTACCAAAAACGTCATGTTCACATGGCCGCATGAACTTCTTATATCCGTGCTTGCCTCAACCATGAGCAGCAGACCTAACAAGCCTCACTTAATTGCCCAAGCTATCGGTCAAGCATAGATCCTACAACTAGATTACCTATCAACTATACTGCTGCTAACTATACCTACTTCATTAAAGTGCCCACTACCTTAATGTATGCACAGAATTGCATTAACTGTTCCACTCGGCCACTAACTCGATTGAGGGTCAAGAGATTAGACCTTAGCGTCCGATCCATTAGGGTTTAGCACGTGTGGCTTTAGCCTTGGTTGCGAACTATGTACACTTTACTTTGTTTAATGAATACACTGTGTAATGAAGAGTGGAATGTAAAGATAAGGTGGCTATGTCATTTTAGAATGACGTAAAGAGTAGGTAGGGATCGTTAGTCGTAGTCTAGACAGGGCTGCATTTTAGATCGAAGAGAAAGTAAGGGTGCTATGATTAGAGGATCCGGCAATTGGGACTCGAGGTGGCATTGCACAAATCTGAGGCCATGTGTTTTCATGGTCCTCGGGACGCGCCACCGTCGGGTTCTCAAATAACGGCGGGAGGCGTTCACATCGGCGTCGAGCTGACGATGAAGTACCTGGGACTCGTCCTCGACAGCCGGTGGAATTTCGTGGAGCACTTCCGACGTTTGGCTCCCAGACTGGAGCGGGCCGGGGCTGCCTTGAGGCGGCTCCTTCCCAATCTAGGGGGACCAAACGCCTCCTGCCGGAGGCTCTATGCGGGGGTCGTGCGGGCCATGGCCCTTTACGGGGCACCGGTATGGGCGCGATCTTTGAGGCGGCGACCAGCCCGCCGGTTGATCGCGTCCCAAAGGGTCATGGCTGTCCGGCTCATTCGAGGATACCGCACGGTCTCCGCTGAGGCGGCGAGCCTCCTTGCCGGATTGCCGCCATGGGATCTGGAGGCCAAAGTCCTCGCCCACATATGGGAGTGGCGAGAGGAGGCAAAACGCCGGGGCGTTGCTCCGCTGCCGCGAGAAATCACGGCACAGCGGACAGAGCTCCGGCGGGATCTCATAGCGGCATGGAGAGTGCGATTGTCGCAACCCAGCGCTGGGCACGCCACAATTGCGGCGATAAGTCCCCTCTTTAAGGAGTGGCTAGAGAGGCGCCACGGCGCCCTCACCTTCCGCCTGACGCAGGTCCTCACCGGACACGGTTGTTTCGGGAGGTTCCTGTTCAGGATAAAGCGGGAGGAAACGCCAGGGAGTCACCACTGTGGGGATCGCCCGGAGGACACGGTGGAGCATACGGTGGAGGTCTGCCCGGCTTGGGCGGGATTCCGCCGTGTCCTCTTGGCGGCGATCGGCGGCGGCGACCTCTCGCGTCCGGCCCTCATACAGGCCATGGTCCGGAGCGAGAGTGAATGGGAGGCCGTCGCCTCCTTCTGCGAAGCAGTAATGCTCGCGAAGGAGGCGGCGGAGCGCGCGAGGGAGAGGCAATCGCTACACCCTCGCGCTCCTAGCCGCCGCAGGAGACGCCCTGGACGGGAGTCAACAGCCGACTCCCGGCCACCGTAGGCGCGGGCTTGCGGGCGGCGAGCTATGGGCAGCTCGCCGCCCGGTAAGGACCAGGCCCGGGTCGACGGCGCGTTGTGTTCCACGCGCGCCTCAAAGAGCTGTCAGCACGAACTGACGGGGTCCGCTAGGGCCGATGCCGCCGGGGCTGCGGGTTGTTCGAAAGAGATACCGTGGCCCCTGGCACAGGCAACTGAAGGAACACGGGTGGGTTTTAGTCAGTAAAAGTCTGACACTCCCTTCTGCTCCGCCCAGAGCGGGAGGAGTCATTTGATGATTTCCCACCCAGAAAAAAAAAAAAAAAAAAGGGTGTTATGATTATGAATGACTAGCTGCGCTCCGCGGTTTCACCCGCATAAGTTTCGATTCCGTGGGAATATCAGGATAAAAAGTATCCTATGTACCTATTAATCCTGGTTATAAACTATCTGTGTGCCAAATTTCATCCAAATCCGTAGTTTTTGCATGAAAGAGTAACAAACATTCATCCATCCATCCTCCCAAACTTTCTCGTTTATGATATTAGTAGATTAGGATATACGGAAGTGCACGTATTAATATTTAGACTTAACTTAACTTAACCGCAAACAGCGTTGCTCTTGAATTTAAAATTGGTCCTGGATAAAACTAAGAGGCATTTCACGTAGATCACCAATTTGAAGATCACCCATGCGAAGTTCATCTGTAGTATTTCACATTGCGGACCCACGGTTGGAGGCGTTAACTATTGAAAAACGTCAATAATTAAAAATAAGTCACACAGTTGTTTTGATGACATTTTCATGTTGACTTGAAAGAGCATGGCAGTTGAGAATATGTCATGCTCACTTAAATGTCTCACTGGTGGTGGCGCGTGTGTTGGATCATTCGGTTCCCTACAAAATGGTTGAGCTGGATGGTGCTGATCCACGCGTCATGTTCGTGAACGGACGCCGTCGGTTGAGACTGGTCATCTCTTAACTGCCAGGGCTTATTTTTAATTTTATATTTTAAATTGTTTTTTTATTTGTTTTTCATTGTTCTCACATATAGAAGCAATAAGATTAATGTACCCAGGATTTTGAAATAATATCTTGATTTAAAAGATTGTCCGTGGAGTTTCTTGCTCGTTCTTCTCAATAGATATCTACGTTTTAGAATGGGCAACTAGCTTCAACTTTCTGACTAACTGACCGACTATTTAATTTGGACAATTCAAAAGTGCCAAGCTAAAATGGAACTGGGCTGGTCACATCTGTCGCATGCCGGAGGAGCTATGGGCTAAAGTACCCACACAATGGGTCCCAAACAGCAGCAAACGACAACGAAGCAGGCCCAGAATGAGATGGCGGGACGAGCTCGACTCTTTCCACAAGGATTGGCGTTTAACAGCACTGGATAGGGATAAGTGGAAGGAGGGAGGGGAGGCTTTTGCCCTGCAGTGGGACAGAAATGGCTGAATAATAATAAAAAAGTGCCTGTAAATGGTTTAGTTGAAATGAATGATTTGAGTTTGAGTTTTGATGGTTAGGAACGTTTTTATTTCTAACTAGGCGATCCGAAAAACGTTGTCCTATCTAAACAATAAACCGTACCTACCGTGTTCATACAAAATTCCATACAAAAAAAGGACGTTCACTTTTTCCTGAATTTGTAAATTTTCCGGGAAACTTTTGCAATTACTCTTCCACAAAACCTGATTCGGATTATTACGAACATTTTAAAACAAAAAATAGCTGATTAAGTCCAGCCGTGCCCAAGTGATGCAGTTACCAACGAACAGCATTAAATTTATTTTTATATGTATAGATATCACAACCAGTCTCATTCAACATAATTATTATTAGCACAGCACACAGATAAACCCTGAGAGGTTTTCGTTGTGTGGCTAAAAGCAAATGTAAAATAGGGTAAAATTTTAGAAATAAATAAATAAAGTAGCACTTTAGAGCAGTGGTGGTCCAGTACGGCCATGACTTACGAGCTGCAGGTTGTGGGTTCGAACCAAGCGCCTGCTTGGGTTCGAACTTTACTTTGTGTAGATTATTTCATTGCCACTGCTCTCAAAACGGTGAAGGAAAAGCTTGTGAGGAAACCGGCATGTCGTAGAACAAAAAAATCGAAGACATGTGACACCCACCAACCCGCACTGGGCCCGCGTGGTGGATTATGGCCTACTCCCTCTCACAGAGAGTAGGCCTGTGTCCCAGCAGTGGGAACATTATAGGCTAATTATGTAAATAAATAAAATATAAATGTAGTTATATATATAAAAAAAAAGTACACTTAAAACAAAAAGTGAAGCGCATTCTAAAATGTTTGTCTGTATGTTGACTTGTTACTTCGCCATTCAAGGTTCAAGCTATCATAAAAATAATATGACCGTCCAAAATTCATCAACTAATAGTTAAACCGTCAGAAGGTAAGTTCGTCTAATAAATAACTAAGCACTGTACTTTGTTCTGACGCGCCACTTCACGCCGCTTCACGACCACTCAGCTAAATGCTGAGTGGTCGTGAACTTGTCAGTGCCCGACTTATGACAGATTACAGTCACATAAATGTAACACTCCCGTTCCAGCTGATGGAGATTACTTTGGAGAAATAATTAGTTAAAATCTGTGTTTCAGCTGGGATTTATTAACTGACTAGCTTCGCTCCGCAGTTTCACCCGCATAGGTTTCGATCCCGTGGAAATGTTGGGATAAAAAGTATCCTATGTGTTAATCCTGGTTATCCTACTAATAATTATAAACGTGAAAGTTTGTATGGATGGATGGATGTTTGTTACTCTTTCACGCAAAAACTCCAGAACGGATATGAATGAAATTTGGCACACAGATGGTTTATAACCAGGATTAACATATAGGATACTTTTTATCCCGATATTCCCACGGGATCGAAACTTATGCGCGTGAAACCGAGGGGCGCAGTAAGTATAAAGTAAAATTATGAATTATACATGAAAAAGAATTCACTCGGCCATTACTTTTCTCAATTCCCCTTGGTTTAAAAAAAAAATGTTAATTTAGAATTATGGTACCTATTAATAGTTTACCTAACTGTAAATAAACCCGGAACTTCTAAAGTTCCCTTCAAAACAACTGAAGTTTTATTTTATCCGAGACCACAAGAATATTTAATTGAAGCATCTTATTACGTCCTCGAGGTTCTTATCTCATCAAGTTTATTATGAGAATCTTGCCGCAAGCGATTTATTAAGTGCTTTAATTTTAGTTTAGTTTCGGTGAGGGCCTTTAACTGAAAATGGCCGGAAAATCTGCCAAATATTTGGCAGTCTTTGGCTGAATTATTATTTGTTGTATGTACAAGTGGATGCCAAAATTCAAGTTCAAAGTTTAATTTTTTGTTTTGTTTTTTTAAACGTTGCCCCACTCTAGGAATTTTTCCTGTATCGTGGGTGCGTTTACAAACATTTAAACTCACATACACAAACAGCCATACCCGGAACAACTACTTGTAGGCTATACAAATATTTGTTCCGTGCGGGAATCGAACCCGCGACACGCAGCGCAGCAGTAAATCGCTTAACCACTCCGCCAACCGTCCCGTCATACATACATTTTGAGGTTGTAAAAACTTTAATCAATTTTGTATTACTTGGGTATTGTAACTGATTCACTCTGACCCCATACATACATAATCAGCCTATACTGTTCCCACTGCTGGGACACAGGCCTATTCTCTGTGAGAGGGAGTGGGACGTAATCCACCACGCGGGACCAGTGCGGGTTGGTAGAAGTCACATGTCTTCGAATTTTTGATTCTAGGACGCGCCGGTTACCTCACGATGTTTTCCTTCACCGTTTCGAGAGCAGTGGTGATGAAATAATTTACACAAAGTAAAGCGCTTGACTGGGTTGGAACCTACGACCTACACCTCGTAAGTCGCGGCCGATACCACTGGTCCACCACGGCTTCCTGGGCACCCTGACCCCCGTACTATGTAGTTATAAACAGAATTACGGAGGGACATCAGCTTTCCTCCTCTGTTACAACATTATAACCAGTGGTCGGAGTAGGTAGAGCTGTTTGGGGTGAATGACCGCAAACATTGATGTTAACATGGATATGCCTCTGAAATCCCGGGATTTTGAAATTGTCGAATGATTTAAGTGACTTAATATGGGTAAGTGGGCAGTTATGAGCAGGTGAGCACCCAAACAGTATATACTTACTTATATATACACACAGGGATCCTAGAATGTTGTTAGAGGTAGCTTCGTGAAATATGAATTAATTAAGTAAAACTGTTAGAAACAATACTAAATATAAAACAATATTAAATAAACAATGTTTTTTTAATTCCGAGAATTCCCGGGATTCCGGGAAATATTTGGCATATCCATGTTATGTCCGCATGTCGCAAGTAGCAAAAACAGCTCTACCTACTCCGACCACTGATTATAACTGGCCTTTTTGGGATTATTTTGATAATCTCACTTTTCAAATAATATAAAGGAAACTGTTGGTAACATTAAATTACCGACGGATATTAATGGAGTGATATTATGAAAATTATTCCGTAAAAACCGGTTATAAAAAAAAAAACAGTGACTAATTGCCCAGGAAAGCGCCACGGGCAGTCATTTATCACAGCAGAAGAGAATAGGTCCGGAAACACACCTTCACAACGCAAACCGATTTATTTTATTAAACATAACGTACATATGTAGCCAATTTATTACGATAACATTGTGGACCCTAACGTTTATTGTAATGTCTAGTAAGCATGTTTAATGTTTTGAATACGTGGGTTGTCCCTAGGTTAGATTAAGCAATTTATTCTCAAACACGCAAGCATCGTTACCATAATTGTAAAGGTGGAAAATTTATTTGAATGATAGATATTGGCAAAAAATATTGTCCTATGTCTTTTGCTCATTGAACGCCAACTTACTCGTACTTTATGACAAACTTGGTTTCATAGTATTAATAACTTGTATAGGGTGGCAGGGACATCGACGCGCAATTTGTAACCCTGAATTCAGCACATAGTTTTATGTAGACGTATAGAGAATAAAAAATAACTGCTTTTTCATAAAAAAGTGCAATATCCACGCGGTCAAAATTTATGTAACAGCAATTTGTTTTTTTAATAACAGAGGTGAAATTTCAACGCTAGGGGGGTCTAGCATCATGTACTGAATCCATGGTATCAGTTCCTGCCACCTTGTATAATGACCAAAATTGGTAACGTTTTAAATGTACAAAAGGAATGTAAACGAACAGGTACTTCGTGTCATGAGTAGGCGCCTCAATACATAGATACCGTGTACTTTATTAAGTCGATGCAAAATAAAGGTAAGCATTACGTAGGGATAATTTTATACCACATCAACAAAATTTCTCACGAATTCCGGCACAAACCGAGGAAGGAAGAACATTATCCTCGTACTACTTACAACTGATTACATCTAAGGTTACCGAACTTTAAACTCAACTATCCTGAACACATTCACCCCACATAACAAGGAAAACGTAGTATTTTTCCTGTATGTAGCCTCATAGCAGGGCAAAGGCCTCCCTTCCTTCTTTATGATCTTCCTGTGCGAGTCGCAAATAAATTCTTTTTCTTTCTTTCTTTCCATTTTTCCCGCAACTGCGATTGCGGGCCAATCCAAATTTTTAGGGTCCCCTACCCGAAGGGTGCCAACGGTACAAAATTTCTAAGGCTGTCTGTACATTCGTCCGTCTGTCACAGGGCTGAATCCTTTGAACCGTAAAGAGTGTGTACATTTTCACCCTAAAATGGCCTAAGTATCAGCCAACCAGTTCATTAAATGTTGTATAAGATGCATTGCAGAACTAGCTGGTGAAGTACTATTTTATAATAAAAATATTTATGTTATGTATGTTGTTGTGTTGTTGTTGTTGTTGTGGTATTTATCTATGGGCCTGCGTCGCCTGAAATATGATAGTAAATATATATATACACATTTTTTTTTAACTTTGACCCACACTAGGAATTAATCCTGTATCGTGGGTGCGTTTACAAATATTTAAACTCACATACACAAACAGCCAGACCCGGAACAACTACCTGTAGGCAATACAAATATTTGGTCCGTGCGGGAATCGAACCCGCGACACGCAGCGCAGCAGTCGATCGCTCAGCCACTGCGCCAACCGTGTCGTCATTCAGGCCGCTAGTTGAACGGCGCCGTTTAGTTAAAAGGCTAGGCAGTTACCTGAATGGCTAATTATGCTAGTTGGTGGCGACAGATACATGGTGCTCACATCATCAATCTTCTGCCCTTATTCCAATTTACTTGGAGTCGGCGCATTTATTTTTCTTTTAGTTTGTTATTATATTTACATGGAGTAAATGAATAAATACCACTTTTATTTTGATGTATATCTATGTTTATTCTGTGTTCTTACTTAAGAATATAATAGTGGGAAATACATCAAATGTTATGGAGATTGTGGCCGGTATAACAATAAATAATCTAAATAAAGTTAATCGGAGCCGTACAAGAAACGTGTTAGAAACTTATGTAGTGTTAAAGTAAATACATTTATTTAGCACAGACTAAAAGACACACAATACATACATCAAAAATAATATTAAACAAAGTAATTCTTGTGTTAAATATTGTTCAGTGGTACGGAACCCTTCGTGTGCGAGTCTGACTCGCACTTGGCCGCTTTTTTCTTTATATCATTCACTAACAAATAGTCCTATTTTTTATTTATGAAACCCACCGGCTCATTGATCCCAGGTAATCCCTTGGCTTTCTTGACCACTACATAATATAATATTAGGTCCCTCGGGCATCGACCACTAAGCAATTGTGACGTTCAGGATTTTGTGAGGACAGTTATTATAGATAACAATATTATGAGGTGTTTATTAGATTATGTAGGTAATAGTTTTTGTGGCCTTCGAGATTTTTTTGGTAAGAATGTTAAGTCCGTGACAGTCTACTTTTAAATAAAGTCTGCTTTCTTTTCACCGTTAAGGCTCCCGCAGACAGGCGCGACGCGACGGTGCGACGCGATTCTGGTAGAACAATTTCCATAAAGTTTTTATAGAAATTGTTCTACAAAGGTTGCGCCGTACTGTCGCCTTGTGCCTGTCTGCGGGATCCTTGATGGAGTCATTATGTTACGATATAAGTGCATGATTTATTTGTATATCTCATATTTTATGTAAACTGTTTGTGTTCTTTATGAGGATACTTTATTTAAACCGACCATTACGCCTGTATTTTCAGAAGGAGTAGATAGGGATGCATGGTAAGGCTCTCGTGTCGCCAAATTTAAACATTAGTAGTACCTTATTATAGTCTTAGTTAATTACTTAGTTAGTGTTATTAACACTTGGGCGAGTCTAGTAACCGGACACAAATCAAGAACTAAGCCTTATAATTACTTGATTAAACCATTATCACCTACTAATAAATTTTATATCCGTTTCCCAAGAGACTTTACACAATCAACTTAATTATTTATCAACACATAAAGTCAACAACTCCGCATTAAGCATTTAATTAATAAAATGGCAAAAGATAAAACAATTGCTTTCTCATTCC
Organism: Apamea epomidion; assembly: GCA_947507525.1. NCBI lineage: Eukaryota > Metazoa > Arthropoda > Insecta > Lepidoptera > Noctuidae > Apamea > Apamea epomidion. Next base: position 2,242,809 of record OX382240.1, on the reverse strand, counting down.
CCATGCAGACACGTGCCACAAACTCTTTCCTTTCATAAAAAGCACTATCATTAATTAGCAATTACACTGATGACGAACTCCTATGATAAATTGCTCGCTGGCATCTGGTTTACACTGGTTTGAACCAGTTCGCACCAGTTGAGACCGGTAATAACCGGATTAGGACGTTGTTTGGCGGGCAATGTAACGGTGAAATTGTGCGGTGTGTGTGATGGTGTGAAAGCCAGTGGAGCTGAAAAGCCGATTGGATTGTTGCAGGGATTAGTATTTAAAACAAGAAAGTGATAAATTCATCAGTCAGTTCTGCTGATGAAATTCTGTTTCGATGTTTATTAAACATCATTTTATTATTTTTTATAGGAGCAGGGGTGGCCGTAGGGTTGAACCCAGATAGTCGCATAACTTTGTGTAAATATTTCATCACCACTGCTCTCAAAACGGTGAAGGAAAACATCGTGAGGAAACATGTCCCAGAACCAAAAACATAATTACATTTGACCTCTACCAACCCGCACTGGACCCGCGTGGTGGATAACTGCCCAACCCCTTTCACCGAGAGGAGGCCTGTGTCCCAGCAGTGGGAACATTATAGGCTGATTATGCACTATTTTATAACTGCCGGTCGATTACAGATAAGTCCGACGATTTTAAAGCTTCTAATAATAAACTTGACATATATATTAAAGGCTGATTTTTCAATCGACAGATAATTTTTTTTCGTGAAATAAAATTGACTTCTGACAGATTTTGCATGGAAGAACTGTCAAAAATTTAAAATTATTCCTCGGATAAAAATTATCTGGCGTTGGAAAAATCAGCCTTATTGGCAGATTTTTCAATCGACAGATCATTTCTATTCGTGGAATAAAATTGACGTCTGACAGATTTTGCATGGAAGAACTGTCAAAAATTCAAAATTATTCCTCGGATAAAATTACCTGGCGTTGGAAATATCAGGCCTAAGTCATATGAATAAAAGATAGTTATCAGATGAGTAATTAATGTACTCACGAAGTAAATACTCTTACTTTTTATGTAGCCCAATGTTACCAAACATTTGAAAAAAAAGGAAAAGATAAACCAACGAGATGGAAAAGTCCTTTAACGAACAAACAATTAAGCACTAACCCAGCGGCAATAAAAGGTCTGTAGCACTTATGTAAAAAGAAATTAGGCTTAAAATCGTATGGCAGTAAGTTTATTACTACTAAAACCGTGCGGTCATGTCTGCGTTTGATTAGACTACTAATTGCTAGGGATGGGACGATCCTTTTAAGAAAATGGGAATTGACAAATTAGTTTCATTTGGGCCTTGTTTTTTCTTCTGTTTTCCTGGTACTGTTTTATTTTCTGGTTTTTGGAAATCCTTTCTTCTTCCTAATTTATTACAGTCGTTCATAGGGTTGGTTTTATTAGAGGGAGACTGATATTTACCGTCCGGTCTAATCAGGTTATGAGTATCCATACACCAAACAAACATTGCATTTAATTAAACGTAATGTAAACTTACCCGTTGCTTTCACTCGTAGCGATGTAGCTCGTACTACGCGCGTAGTAGCGTAGCAGCTCTCGTAGGCTTCGTAGCAAAGATGGCCGCGATGACGCGCGTAGCTTTGCGGCTACGTGCGTAGCAGTGGTTTGAGTAGTCACAGAAACTGAGTCAATCGCATGAAATACATAGACACAGAATTCAAAATGATTTTTTAGATATTAATATAGCTTTAATATTTTATGTCAACCTGAAAGAAGTTTAATAAACAAATAATAAACAAAAGCCTTTGTATGTATAGCGAGTATTTACAAAATTCTTGAGTTAAATAACTTTACTGTAGCACTTTACAATTCAGGAAGAAAACTGAAAGTATTTCACTAGTTACCAACGACAAAAGAGTCAACCTTTCAAATGTAACTCCCACTCGTATAATCTAACAAATAAACCCACATAGTTATTAAGTTCTAAATTATATTTAATCAGGACTTTGTAAACAATTTGTAAAACAAGTGTTCCTCCGGGGAATAACTGCCTACCTAAATAAAATTATACAGGGTGGCAGGGACATCGACGCGCAACTTGTTATCATGGGTTCAGCACATGATTCTAAACACCCTCACATCGATAGATTTCATCGGTTATTAAAAAAAAGTTAGCTATTCTATACATTTTGACCGCGTAGGTATTGCATTTTCCTATGAAACAGCAGATTTTCTTTTGTTAACCGACAAAAAATTTCTACACTAGGGGGTCTAAAATTATGTGCTTAATTCATGGTTACAGGTTGCGCGTCGATGTCCCTGCCGCCCTGTATTATTATCTAAACTAATATTTATCTATATCTATAATAATAATAAAGCTGAAGAGTTTGTTTGTTTCAAGGTGCTGATCTCTGAAACTACCATTCGGATTAGAAAAAATCTTTTTGTTTTTGATAGACCAATTCTTGAGGAAGGCTATAGGTTATTTTATATCACGCTAGGGCCCTTAGAAGCCGAGCATAAAGGACGCTAAGCGAAAACTAAATAACAGTGCGGGCAGGCGATGCGATGTGACGCGGCGGATCCGAGGAAAAATAAATTACACTAACTCTAATTTCACACAGAAGCTAGTCCTACTAATATTATAAGCGCGAAAGTTTGTATGGATGGATGAATGGATGGATGTTTGTTACTCTTTCACGCAAAAACAACTCAACAGATTTGGATGAAATTTGGCACACAAATGGTTTATAACCAGGATTAAAATATAGGATACTTTTTATCTCGATATTACCACGGGATCGAAACTTATGCGGGTGAAACCGCGGGGCTCAGCTAGTTATGTTATAAAGAGCAAAGATGTGATTTTATGTATGTTTGTTTGTTAAGCTTAAACGCTAAAACAGTTGACCGGATTTTGATGAAATATGGCACATGGGTAGACCTGGATTGGGACATACTTCATATCCCAATATTCTCATGGGATCGAGACTTATGCGGGTGAAGCCTGAACCGGGTGCAGCTATTTCACATAAACCTACATGGGCACTTATAAAACATCAGAAGCTAGGTACATGATTCCAATTGGTCGTTTCCAATGGAGAAGAAAGAGCTGGAAAAAACCTCCATGGTTACTCTTTTAAAAGTAATTGGCTTTTACAATGTTTCCAAATAACTTTGTTAATTGGTATGGGATGACGGTGTAGGCTTGTCAACAAGTACCTGAAGTAAAACATAATAATACCTTCTATATCTATAACCTCGTCAAGTATAGGTTTTCAGAAAAACCTCTTCTACAAAACATTGTCCGAGGAAAGATCTAGAGAAAAACAAACAATAATTTTCTCGAACAAGTCACTGAAACAAAAAGGGTCGAGTCGAGATGACGCTAACAGAGGATAATAAAATAAAAACAAAGGAAACCGACACCGAAATAGTTCGGAAAAGGCAGATCGCTGTAACTGGCATCTAAATATATGATGAATGTAGCATTTACTCGCTGAATCGAGCTTGTGAAAGGCGACTAAATCCCTGATCACCGCAAGAAATATTATGCAAAGGGCCAAACAATATTCTTTTCCACACATTCTATCGAAAAATTACATACCTATGTCTCGTTTCCTACATCTGTCATTTACATCGCTAACCTACATAAACTTTGTCCTGACATCTGCCAAGCTCAGCCCTTCATTATGAGTATTTTTCAAAGAAAAAAATGTACCTAACGGGGAGTATGTAAAAATTGTGCGTGATTTGAAACATTCGTTCAGGATTGTATGTTTTATCTTTTAACAGAAATTGTAATTAAAGCATTGTTATTTCATCGCTTGCGGTGCACATGCGCGGAATTTGAGCCACCATAAAGAGTTTGAATGAGATTTAAAAAGTTTCGCCGAAGTAACAATTTTATTTTTAAGACCAAAAATTCGCAATATTTTATTTCAAGTAAACCTATATAAAAACTAACACCACGGTAGTAAACCGTGGCGTTAGTTTTTTTCCGGCTCTTCTAACTTTTAAAAATAATTGGCTTTTACAATAATTCTTAATTACAGTGTTAAGGGGAATGCGCCAGGTAGCCCGCGAAATTCAATTTTACTTACGTTTTGTGCAATTTTCAATTTTAGTTCATATTATTATAATCCTATTGAATGACTCTTTCATGAAATATTAATCAATAGGATTATATGAACTTAGAGGGTTGTATTGATGATTTTAATGATGATAGTCCTGTAAAGTAATATTTGTTACGCTCGCAAGTTATATATTGATCAACATTCAACATGACAAGAAAATTTTATTTTAAGTTTCCTAGCTCTTCACCCTTAATAGGAATGGAAGGACAGTGTAGGCCTCTCAACAAGTACTAGGTTGCTAAGTACCTAGTACTTGTTGGCAGGCCTACAAATTGTTGGTTCCTATTTTATTTATTTTTCTCTAACTGCGTACCGCGGTTTCACCTGCACAAGTGTCGATCCCGTGGGAATATCCGGATGAAAAGTATTATATGTGTTATTCAGTAGTTTTTGCGTGAAAGAGTAACAAAGATCCATCCATCCTCACAAACTTTCGCGTTTATAATATTAGTAGGATTATACTCTGTATCTGTAATGACTGATATAAATGCGCTGTTAACTGTCGAAAGAAAACAAAAGATTTTTAAATGGTAGGTAGTCGTGGGTGTGGTTGAAGGCCCTGTCAGCAATGAATTGTGGATTTTCGAGAGATTTAAATATAGCTTAAGCACGTCTAGGTGTTCTTGTCTAAAGATCCTTGCTTTTCTCTTAATATTAAGTATTACCGGCCCTTTGTAAAGTTTCATTGTATGGAGTGCAGACATTATGAAATATTTTTCAGCTTGGATGACGGAAATCGTCCTGAGCTGAATAAAAAGCGGGATAATTATTATGAAACAAAGGTCTTGTAAGTTCAGTAAATTCAGTAAATACTTGGTAATGACTTAAATACATATTAATATTTAAAGGACCTTTCAATGTTTTGCATTTTTACATAAAAACCTTTAATATATTCACTCAGGGTTTTATGTTTTGGTAAAACCTAAATATTTTGTAGATTTTTTCAGTTGCTTGCTTCTTGAGTTATGATTTCGCTGACATCCTTAGGGCTCATTGTGTTGTCCTGCTAATTCATCATCTGCGTAGCCTTTTCCCAACTATGTTGGGGTCGGCTTCCAGTCTAACCGGATGCAGCTGAATACCAGTATTTTAAATGAAGTGACTGCCTATCTGACCTCCACAACCCAGTGACTGGGTAATACGATACCCCTTGGTAAGACTGGCTGTCAGACTTTCGGGCTACTGACGATCCGTAACGACTGTCAAAGGTCCACGAATGACAGCCGGGACCAATGGCTTAACGTTCTTTCCGAGGCACGGAGGGGTCTTGGTTTGTGAAAATGGTCACCGGTCCACGGACCAACCGTGGCAAGCGTAGCTTAACCTGATCGATCGACCTGTGCGGCTGTTATTACTTAGCCACAAGCCACTCCAGAGTTGTCCTGCTAATTACAAAGTTAAATTAATTGCATTTGTTTTACCATGTTTAATATCGATACCCATCGCGTCAGTGGAGTTTCGCTAGCTTATTTAATTTGACCTTGCAGACCTATAGCCTAATAATGGGTAAGATTAAATAGCTTACTACCTCCTTGATCTAATGGTCTCAAGGGATACTGCTGAGCATGAGGTCCTGGGTTAGATTCCCGGGACGAGCTTTTCATCTTGAATTTCGCAGTAACAGACCGCAGCAGACTGAATTTGTGCCTGGTTGATGTCAATAGCTTTGCCTGTTACATGAGACTTAAAACACACTGGTGAAAATGTGGGTATACCATAGGATAGGTACACCTCTACCTAACCTCTTGGGGAAACAAGGCGTGATGCTATGTCATAATTATAAAATAGCTTACTCTTACCAACTAAATTATTGTTTATTTCGTTGCACGCGGTAACGTCACTATTCAACACTGTCCCAGTGTTCCCTATAAAACTATAGGGGCTATTTGCGTCTAGTTTTCGAGTAGGGACAATGGCCGACCTTGTCGACATCTGTGGCCTATTTGATATTGTTACTATCCTCTGTTAGCCTCATCTCGACTAGACCCTTTTGTTTTACTGACTTGTTCGAGAAAATCATCATTTGTTTTTCGTTATCTCTTTCCTCGGACAATGTTTTTGTAAAAGAGGTTTTTCTGAAAACCTGTAAATGTCCTGTTATTTATAAACCGTGTTCCGGACGATATACATAAACTTCGACAAGATGTTCGGACCATGGAAATAAGCATTTTTCATTAAGCATACATTGAATTCTTATTTTTTGTTAGTTTTCATACAAACTAAATTCTCGACGTAAACCACCTGAAATGCATGCCTCTTCATCTCTTTATCCGAAGTATTTGATATATTTATCATTTCAATTGCACTAAACGGCAACCTAGGCCAAATTAAGACCCTTTCTTACTGCGTACCTCAAATAAATTTCATTAAATGAAATTACAAATATCTTTGTAACGAAGCCTTTTTAAGTACTACTTCCTGTGATAGATTTGATTTGTAAAAGCTATAGAAGCGTTTGTCAAAGTTTATGGATAACGTGAAGAACACGGTTAATAATACCTTCTACATCTAGAAGTACTCGTTTTCGGGCCTACACCGTCATCCCATACCAATTAACACAGTTATTTGGAAACATTGTAAAAGCCAATTATTTTTAATAGAGCAACCGTGGAGTTTCTTGCTGGCTCTTCTACATAGGAAACGAAACGACCAATTGGAACCGCGTACCTTGCTTTTGATGTCCCATAAGTGCCCATGTAGGTTTATGTGAAACAGCTGCACCCCGCGGCTTTACCTGCATAAGTCTCGATCCCGTGGGAATATATATTTTTTTTGTTGGCCTACTGTATCCCACTGCTGGGCAAAGGCCTCCCCTTCTTCCTTCCAAACCGGTCTTGTGCGATCTCTGGCCATGTTGGTTCTGCGAACGTTACCAGATCGTCACACCACCTTCGCCGCGGTCTACTTCGACGGCGATGTCCTGCCTCAGGCGTTCAGTGAGTGACGATCTTTGCCCATCTCTCGGGGTGCATTCGCGAGACGTGTCCAGCCCACTCCCACTTCAGCTGTTTTTTCTCCAACATCCGCTACTTGAGTTATGGAGCGCGTCGTGTTTCTAACTCGATCTGTACGCTTAACACCTATTATGCTGCCCTCCATTGCCCGTTGGCAAATCTTGAGTTTATCGGGATAAAAAGTGTTTTATGTACTAATCCAGCCAATTTTATCTAAATCCGTTCAGCCAGCTTAGCGTGGAAGCCTACCTAACAAACAAACAAAGATACAAAAAATCATATCTTTTCTCTATATAATATTAGTTTGAATATTTGTTTGAGAAAAAATTATTATTATTTCTTATCAATATGTATTTTTCTGTGTGTACATAAATAAATAAATAAAACGTCCAATTACTTTTTTAACCTAATACATGTGTCATATAATTTAAGCTTTTTTTAGGCAGAGGTATTTATTCTGTTAAATTTACCTGCTTTCAGCAGATGATTCAGAAGATAATGTGCGTCTAGCTACCGTAATCTTTGTTGTAATATCAAGTCATAAGGAAAAGATTTTGTATTATACCCTACGTCGGGATTTTGGTATAACCGGGCTGTGTTAGGTAGATAATTATATTAGGTAAAAAATTTGTTTAGATGAAATATTTTGAATCTGACTCGTGTCTCACGTAGGCTGGTTGATCATATTTGTGTCTATAGAAATGTAGGTGTATATGTAATTGTTACGATATGCGTCAAGGCGGCTCGGCTCGGCTCGGCTCCCGAGCTTGCCTACATAAAACGATGTAGGATACCTAGTGAATCAGACACAATTAATACCGACCTGCCCGCCCTAGAGTAATGTGGCCCAGTGGTAAAGGCCGAGCTGTAGGTCACGCGTTCGAACCCAGACAGGCGCTTTACTTTGTGTAAGATTAGTATAATATACTTTATGTATGTGTTTATTATATTATATCACCACAGACTACCTACATACAGACTACCTACGTATTTGTCTCTCCTTCCCCTTTTTAATCCATCCAAAAGTTGTCTTTAAAAGATCGCTCTTAGCGATAAGACCGCCCATTGTGTCACCCTTTGTAAAAAGTAATTTTTGGTCTGTAATTTATATGATGCACATAATAAAGAGTATTCTATTCTAATATTATTATTTGTCCAACACCACTCTCAAAACGGTGAAGAAAAACTCTGGGAAGAAATCGTCATGTCCTAAAACCAAAAATTCCAAGACCTGTGACATCTACCAACCCGCACTGGGCCTGCGTGGTTGATTACAGCCCACTCTTTGTCGATGAAAGGAGGCCCATTTCCCAGCAGTGGGAACATTATAGGCAGGTATTTCTGTGCATGGTGTATATTCTTATATATTAGTTTTAGTTCATTAAATCTATGGATTTAATGAACTAAAACTAGCCAGGGAATATACACATATATCTGTATAATTGAATAACTTGTACGTAAAGGCTACGGATATATGTGTATAGATTGAAAGACGTTCCGTTGTATAATATGTACATTAGAAAGGAACCTAAGGAGATAAGTAACCAGGGCCATTGGATATTGTAGTTGAAATTTAGTAAGAAAACGATGGATGTTTTCGAATAAAATGTAATTTAATTAATAGAAAACAGACAGTTCATATATCAAATTAATATTATTTATATTATTATTAATTAGAAAAAAATCCATCGGTTTCTTACTAAACTTCAACTATGTATAACCGACGACCCTGGTTACTTATCTCCTTTGGCGACTGTATTTAAGAAAGAAGTAGCTAAAACCCGTCTTGTGAAAGGGTTTATCCGGGTTAGCACGACCCACAAACCCACAGCTAAGGTGCCGCTAAAATGAACTATTTAGGCCCATGAAACTTGTCCCCAAGTTTGGCAACCGCACTGACAAAACCTCTTGGGTCACCATGTCGGTACCTAAGTAGATAGATATATGGGTAGTTATAGTACAGTCACCAAAGGAGATAACTAACCAGGGTCGTCGGATACAGTTGAAGTTCAGTGTGAAACCGATGGATGTTTTCGAATGAAATTTAGTTTGATAAAAGAAAACGACAATCCGTTTCTTACTAAACTTCAACTATATCCGACGACCCTGGTTATTTATCTCCTTTGGTGACCGTACATCTCTGCTGTTTTAATATATCTTAAAACATATACCCGTCTTATTATTTTGCCCTCTAGCTATCTCATAGCAATCTCATATCGTCAGTTATTATTTTAAAATAAAACCTAATATATTAGACCTTATATATTAGACCTTGTATATTAGATATAATTTTATTTCATAATTTATTTGGAAGGAATGGGTAGATATTATGTTGGTTATTGGCTTGGGTACATGTATAATCTGTAGGTACAGAATAATTTCATAGGGCTGTTCAACCAATTAAAAAACGCGACCAACACTAAATCGTGAAAAAAAAATATGTTGATCCATAGATTTATGTTCACATAACTCTGCATAATGTCCATACATTCAACTGATTTTTTTCACTATTTCAGGGTTGGTCCCGTAGTAAAAGTTGTTCATAATGATGAGTACAATGACCACTTTTAAGGATTAAAACGATAAAAATTTAACGGTGTATAACCTTCCTCAAGAATTAGGCTATCAATAGTAAAAAAATTATATTGGTAGTTCCTGAGATTAGCGCGGTCAAACAAACCAACTCTTCAGCTTTATTATTAGTATAGGTATGTATATAAGAAAAGAAGAAAAATAATCATAGGGCATCAAAAATTCCGTCCACATCGTTTTCAACAGAAAAAGTGCCCAAAAGGCTGGCAGTATTGCCACGTTGTATGGCGATGCTGATTCTAAATTCTTAAATCGAATTAAGTTTATGTAATAAAAAGCAATGAAATAACGTCCAATAAAAACTATAGCAAGTTATATCTACGACGGACGACACGGTTGGCGCAGTGGTTGAGCGATCGACTGCTCCGCTGCGTGTCGCGGGTTCGATTCCCGCACGGAACCATTATTTGTATTGCCTACAGGTAGTTGTTCGGGTCTGGCTGTTTGTGTATGTGAGTTTAAATGTTTGTAAACGCACCCACGATACAGGTGTAATTCCTAGTGTGGGGCAACGAAAAAAAAAAAAATCCTGTTCCACCCTTTTTTTTGGGTGGGAAATCATCATATGACTTCTCCCGCTCTGGGCGGAGCGGGAGGGCATGTCAGACTTTTACTGACTAAAACCCTGTTCCACCCTCTTATTTAACTACGTAAAATTTTAAGTTACATATCACTTTCAACTTCTTAAAATCGATGTTTCTCTCGTTACAGGAACTCGCCTTACAAATAAAAGCAATCGCTTCACTATCAGTCATCACCTTCGTGCTATCAATAGTGCTCTGCCTCGCTCTCCTACCAGCGGCGCCAGAATGGGAGGCGTTAGCGTTGGCTGGTTCCCTGCTCGTCACGATCAGTCTTGGCATTGGTACGCTCATGGCTACCCATCACGCGCCGTTGCCACTCTTCGCGCTTATTTTGGTAAGTAGGTACCTCTTGTTAGCTCTTGACCGTTTTTTGACAGCTGTCTTAGAACGTGCATATTCCAGATTACGTAAAAGTTAACTTTAAAATGCGTATTAAAATACATATATAAACTGCATTATTGAATTACCATATTTATGGCTTCTTACGTACATTATAATACAGTACGTGTATCAATCAATGTATTGTGTCTAGCTGCAATCACTAGTTCCTTCTGTCAAAAAACGGTTTACGTAATGGACAGGGTATAAGGGCTGATTTTACAATCGACCGATAATTTTTATTCGTAGAATAAAATCGACGTTTGACAGTTTATGTATGGAAGAACTGTCAAATATTCAAAATTATTCCTCCGATATAGTTATCTGGCGTTGGAAAAATCAGCCCTTACATAATTACGAGTATGTACTTTATGTAGCTATGGTAACGTAATGCTTTATTACTAAAAACATTATGCCTTAAATTGAAGAAAAAAAGGATTTTCTTTTCTTGTCAAGACATCTCATTTACAAACTGACTTAATCATAAAAGCCCAAAATATATTAAAAAACAAAATTAATAAGTAGAGTGTAGGAAATCAGAACGGATTGGTACAAGAAAACGTGTAGCGTCACGTTAACATAAACAGCCTATAACGTTCCCACTGCTGGGACAGAGGCCTCCGCTCGGTAAGAAGGAGTGGGCCGTAATCCATCACGCAGACCCAGTGCGGGTTGGTAGATGTCACATGTCTTCGAATTTTTGTTTCCTCACGAGGTTTTCCTTCACCGTTTTGAGAGCATTGATGAAATATTTTACACAAAGTGCCTACATGATTTTCAGTAAGCTGATACTGACATCCCTCCTAATAAACAGATGACATCTCGGAAATGAACCCAACAACGTGATCTCCTAAAACATTTATTGAAAAGCCCATAACTCCATCTCAACAACGATAAAACTACGTCCAAAGTAACATCAGCCGTACCTGACTTCCTTCAGTAAGCGCTCACAGTGGGACCATGAAAGTTTATTGTTTGTACTACCTCCTTGAACAGCGCTCCCGGGAGTGTTTCTTACATTTTTGATAGCATGACCTGTTGGTAGACTCGTTTAATTAGGCTTTAGTGGATCATTTATTTAGATGCTATTACACTAGCTAGTTTGAATTTTGGAGACTGTTGTTTCTCCTATATTTAGCTTGCGGATGTTGCCTTTTTTGTTATGCACGACAAGTAACTTTGTTGAGATTTTATTAACTTGATACATAACACACATACATTTAAGTAAAAACTTCGCTATACCTATCCTAACTTTATCCTTCTAATATTATAAACGCGAAAGTTTTTATGGATGGATGGATGGATGGGTGGATCTTTGTTACTCTCACGCCAAAACTACCGAACGGATTTGGATGAAAATTGGCACACAGATAGTTTATAACTAGGATTAATACTTAGGATACTTTTTATCCCGATATTCCTACAGAATCGAAACTTATGCGGGTGAAACCGGGAGGCGCAGCTAGTAATATTATAAATGCGAAAATAAGTTTGTTTGTTTGTTACGCTTTCGCGCTAAAACGGCAAAACGGATTTGAATGAACTTTGGCACACAGATAGACCATGACCTGGGTAAGGACATAGGCTACTTTTCATTCTGAATCGCAGACGAAGTCGTCTAAAATATAGAGAAAAGATTTGATGTTTTATTGGTTTGTTTGAGACGCTTTCACGCTAAAATAACTGAACGGAGTTAGATATAATCACGCATGGGTAGGCCATAACCTGGATTAGGACATAGGATATTTTTATCCCGATGTTCCCGCGGGATCTAAAGTTATGCAGGTGAAACCGCAGGGCGCAGCTAGGAATACGTAAATAACTTACAGTTGAATGTCAAAACAACACGGCCGAACCCAAACACCTACTAGTTTTGGCAGACTGGAGGTAGAAAAACCTATCTATATCAGAGGGCCAATTCTCGTAATTTAAAACGTTTAAAATCTAATCTCAGTCTCATCTCGGTGACAAACAAATGTCAAAAACTTGTCAAAATGTAAGAAAATTTGAGGAATTTTTGACAGCTTGAGACTGAGATCAGAAGGCCAATTCTCGTAATTTAAAACGTTCAAAATCTAGTCGCAGTCTCATCTCGGCGAAAATAATTTCCATACATTTTGACAATTTTTTGACATTTGTTTGTCGCCGAGATGAGACTGCGACTAGATTATATGGCTCTATCGCAGAATACCAGATTCTCAACATACCAGATTCTCAAAATACCATATTCTCTGAATACCACATTCGCAATTGTTAGCTACAGCTCAGAAATGAAAAAGGGTTCGCAATAAAACTAAACACACTATCTAGACAAAAACATATTTATTTCCTTTTCCACAATATCTGTAAAAACACTCAACCATCAATGAAACACAAATAAATTCTGTACTTACTCGCTAAGATAGAAAGAATAAATTGCAACGACTTATTACGTTGATGCTGAAGCTCTCTGCACGTGTTCACTGCTTGGCGTCTCGAGCAAGAAGGCCGGCTGTCAGTTGGCTCCCATAGAGAATGACAGCGAATGAACGAATAATCGATTGAACGAATAATCGATTGAGTGACATACGAATATTAGTCGATTTAATAAGTAGGTTTACCAGATGCAAGCTAACAGCTCGGCCATCCTGTTCAAAGTGCGTCCTCGCGCTTACAATCTCTTATATGTTAAGGAAAGATAAAAACAAAAAAAAACAAAAAAAAAACCCATTATACATTATACATTATTATCTAATCAACAAACAAGAAGAAATATATACTATTCAGTTTCAGTTTATTATCCATAATAATAATCTTAAATCAGTTACCATATTTTATTATTAAAATAACATCTCGAAAGTAATACTAAATTTTACTCACTATTCCCTAAACCTTAACCCAATAATTCATATTCTTAAAAGATCAACATCATAATTACTATACAATACAAATTATTTAATTTAAATCTCTACTTCATTCCGTTCCTTATCAGTATTATTATCGCTATTCTCATCATCACTACTTTCTAAGTTCCTAGTAAATGTTAGCCAAGGCTGAATTTTATCTATAGCTACCACGGCTTCATATCGACGGCCGTGTTTGCGTGTCATAGGGGTGTCCTCAATGATATACCTTTCATTGGGAAGCACTTTCATTATACGATATGGACCTTGAAATTTAACCACTAACTTTTGGGATTGGCCATCATGAGGAACTTGCCTCTCAACGCGCACTAAGTCTCCTGTCTTATAAGTTTTGGCCGATTTCCTATGTTTATTAAACCTTTCTACGTCTTTTAATTGCTGTGTCTTTATACTACAACTTGCCTTATCTCTTATGCTATTCAAAACTTCTGAGTCAATAAAATTAGTGGTATCGGATATAACGGGGTTCATAATACCTTCTGACCTACTAGTTATATTAAACCCAAATAATAATTCGGAAGGGCTTTTTTTTGTAGTCTTATGTACTGTGGTATTGATACCTACTTGAATATCATAAATATAGTCATCCCAGGATTTGTCATCTTTGTTATGAGTACAAGTCGAAAGGGCATCTAAGATAGTCCTATTAAACCGTTCAACTTGCCCGTTTGCTCTGGGTGTTGCTACGGCGTTAATAATGTGTTTTATTCCGTATAGTGTTGTAAATTCATTAAATGTTTTACTAGTGAAACTAGATCCTTTATCGGATATTAGCCGTGTGGGGACCCCAAAATAACTTATGTGTTCTTTTATTACGCGTATACTAGTGAGGGACTTGGTATTTTTGACAGCATTTATATTTACAAATTTCGTGAAACTATCCACCAAGACCAGTAAATAACAGTTACCCCGCCTGCTCTTAATAAAAGGACCTAAGTGGTCGACGTGTACCGTATGAAAAGGGACACTAACTTTTTCAATCGGGTGCAGTCCGCCTTCTCGTTTACCACCAGGCGCCTTATGATGGGCACATTCTAAACACGATTGTACGTATTTTTTCACAAAACGACGCATTTTAGGAAACCAATAATGCTGTTGTATACGCTGTAAAGTTTTGTCAAATCCGTAATGGCCTAGGTCGTCATGGTTACGTTTCAATATCTGCCAACGTACACCCTTTGGAACCAACCACCTAATCTCGTCTCCTACCATACGATATATACGACCGTTCTTGATTTTATAATTTTTATGAATATCCATGACTAAATCCGCAGTTTTATCCTCTAATATAGTTTTAATCCTCTGTACCTCATCGTCCGCGTCTTGCACTGTGGCAATCCAGTCCTGATCGGAACTTTCAATAGTTAGGACGTCTAATACGTGTGTTTCGGCTTCGGGAGCCTCAACCGGTCCGCGGCTCAGCGCATCAACATGCGTCATTCGGGAGCCGGGTCGGTATTCGATAGTACAATCGAACTCTTGTATTTGGACCCACCAACGTGCAACTCGCGGGATCAGATCGCGTTTTACAAATGTA
Organism: Apamea epomidion; assembly: GCA_947507525.1. Classification (NCBI taxonomy): domain Eukaryota; kingdom Metazoa; phylum Arthropoda; class Insecta; order Lepidoptera; family Noctuidae; genus Apamea; species Apamea epomidion. The sequence goes on along the minus strand of OX382240.1, from coordinate 2,227,752 downwards.
GATCTTAAAGCGCTACAGTCACTATAAATTGTGAATGGTATCCCTAGCAGATATACCCTGAACCTACTTAAAGATGCTATCACTGCCAGGGTTTCAAGCTCATACGAATGCAACTTGCGTTCATCGGGGCAAGTTTTACGGCTAAAGTACGAAACCGGATGAAATACGCCTAAAGAATCACTCTGTAATAGTGTACCCGCAAGACCATCTTTGCATGCGTCGGTGTGCAATTGTGTTACTGCTTTAGGGTCATATAAAGCCAATAATGGTCGTTGCGTAAGCAATGTTTTAACCAAGTTGAAAGATTCTTCTTGGTTACTACCCCAGGTCCAAACAACCTCCTTTTTCAGTAGGTCCGTCAACGATGAAGTTATTAAGGCATAATCTTTAATAAACCTCCTAAAGAAACCGGATAACCCCAGAAATTGTCTTAATTCGTGCATGTTTTTGGGTGTTGAAAATTTTGAGATAGCCTCGGTTTTCCTGCCACCTGGACGAATACCTGACGAGTTTACTTCAAACCCTAAAAAATCGATAGTATCTAGGAAGAAGTTGCATTTACTGAGCTTGAGTGTTAAACCTCCTTGCTTTAGGAGTTTTAAAACTTCCTCTAATCTATTCAAACCCTCAGAAACATCTTTACAAGGGACAAGAATGTCATCCATGTAGACGATTGCATATTTGATTTTAGCGTCATGAAGAATTCTGTTAATCGTCCTTTGGAAGACGGAGGGTGCATTAACAAGACCAAATAGCATGCGGTTATACTCAAATTGCCCGTCTGGGGTAACAAAAGGCTGTTTTATGACAGGAATCCTTACTTATCGGAATTTGATAGTAGCCTGACGCTAAATCAAGAGACGTGAATAATTGGTTGCCTGCCAGTTGGTCTAGTTGGTCCTCGACACGTGGAAGGGGGTAATGGTCTTTTTTCGTCTTCCTATTAAGCGCTCGATAATCGACGCATAACCGTTTTTCCCCCGTCTTCTTCTGGACTAAGACGATGGGGCTAGCATAAGGCGAAGAAGACTCCCTCACAATGCCACTATCTATCATCTCTTGAACCATGTCATTTACTAATGTTCTTTCGGCATGAGACAAGCGATATGGTCTATACACTACTGGTTCGGCGTCTTCCAGTTCAATAACCATTTCTGTTACTTTAGTAAACCCGAGATCTTTTAGGCCTTTAGAAAAACAGTCTTGATATTTATTTAATAGCTGTTGTAACCGTAAGCGTTCCAAGTCATTGAGTTTATCGCCGCACTTAATTAGTTCATTGGAATCCACAGAATCGAAAGACATTTGACTGCAATTAAGAATTTCTGTAGAGTCTAAATATGAGCTTTTAACAGAACGAGTCAATAAAGAATTTTTAGAAATGTTTATTTCGCTTCCAGACACATTATAAACAAGTACCGAACCGTTTCCTTCCTTGATATTATATTCGCCCGATAAAAGATAATATTGTTTTCCATCTAACTCCCTAAGTGACGCTCTTACGTAAACATTACCACTAAAGGATGGCTCAGATTTGACTGGTATTACATGCAATGAAGACGGCGGAATCAAAACACTATCATTACACAGCAGGTGAATTTTCGCAGAATCTACTTTTTTAAATATTAATTTAGTTGGGGTTTTAGTAATTATAAGATCGGACATTTCAGTAAACGAGTGCCCCAAGAGTGCAGGGTGACTCAGTACGTGATCTTCAACTACGTAAATGTCTATAACTTTTCTTATGTCCTGGACTTCAACTTCGGCAGTAACGACACCCAATGGAATAGTCAGGTTGGAACCTATACCTCTCAACACAGGTAGATTAGGTGGGTACGTAATGTCCATGGAAAGGTCGTTGGCTTTGCTTATTGTAATGAGCGTACACTGGCTTCCTAAATCTATGTGGCATTTTACTGGTTTACCATTAATTTTAATGTCTAAAATGTATTTATTAATAGACCCGTCAATTGTCAACTCTGATACCTGTTTCTCATTGTTATCTTTCGATTGGGTTTCGTTTTTAGAAGAATCATTTTTAAACTTGTTTCTATAACAGTTAGAAGCTTGATGACCTAATCTGTCACATAACGAACATTTAATAGAGGGTTTATCGCACCTAAAACTGGGGTGACCAAGTTCGTTACAATTAAAACACCGTATGTGAGAATTCACCGTACCAGACTTCGGATTCTGGGGCTGGGCCCGAGATGTTGCATTGGAAGAAGCTTTACGATCGTTCCTATTTCTGATATTAGCTTCATACACTTCTCTATTTTGACCTACTTTTACCGTTCGAAAATATTTTAAGATTTGTTCTGGTTCACTAAATTGAGCCGCTTGCGCACCTACTCTAATAGCACGATCATCTACTCCGTATAAGACACAATCGACTGCTTGTTTACCGTGAATTATACATCTATTTAATAAATTCAATTTCGCATAATAATAGTGCTCCAATGATTCACCGTACTTAACACGCTTAGCCAACATTTCCGTCAAGAGTTCAGCGTAGTCCTCGCGACAAGGGAATGACTCAATTAATTTTTTCTTCCATTCGCCCCAAGTATAAAGAAGAGAAGGTAAACCTTGGTACCAGGTTTTTGCTACCCCCGAAAGTTTAGGTAGAGCGTAGTGAATTATTTCCCTTTCAGACCAACCATATATTTCCGCACATTCTTCTACTTTAGTGATCCATACTAACATAGTTTGCTCTTTACTTACGGGGTCAAAATCCGGCAAAACATTACTATTAAATGATAGCTTGGGCTTCTCCGAACTCTTAACGTTACTTAAGATCGACAAAAATTTATCTAACATTGTATTTGTTTCAGATTCCCTATTCCTGTTCCGTCTAGGTTTATAAGCTCGGGTTGACTCACGGTTATCCGAGCTGTCACTGCTTTGCTCCGTCCGCCTGGAGCCGCCTGTCCTTGCTCGTGATCTTCTTCTGTATTTCCTTGTCCTCTCGCGGTTTGCACCACCACGTGACGAGCTGTCCGAATCCGTGTTAATATTCCGCCTTTTCCGGTTCCTAGATGGACGCAGTGTCCTTCCTTCAATCCTTGCCTCCATTTCGGTAGTAACCCGTTCCATCTCCTGGCTGTCCATATCCCTTACTTTGCCCTCTAACCTGGGCTCACTCCTGCCCTCAAACCTGGGCTCACTCCTGCCCTCAGACCTGGGCTCACTCCTGCCCTCAAACCTGGGCTCACTCCTGCCCTCAAACCTGGGCTCACTCCTGCCCTTAAACCGGGGCTCACTCCTGCCCTCAAACCTGGGCTCACTCCTGCCCTCAAACCTGGGCTCACTCCTGCCCTCAAACCTGGGCTCTTCATCCTTATCCATATTGAATGACAACCCTTCCCCTCGGTTGCATCCAATATGAATGTGTATCTGAAACTTACATTTGAAAGCTTAACGCATATTCGTATTTATACTATGATTAAGGGTTCTATATTCTCAGTCCGTGTGCGAACAGGACCACCAAATAATGTAAAAGAGAGAAACTATTAAAAGTATGAAGTATCTTCATTTTGCCATCAACATGAAATCATCAGCTATGACTTTCTTATTTTAAATTATACTCACTAGGTTAATGTCACAATGTAATGCTTGAATCAAACCGAATACTAAACAACAGTAAAACAATGGATCAAGTATAAGCAATCACTAGTCATCAACATATTTGTCGCAAAATTTGTTCCATTAAAAAAAATGTAGGTAGTCAGGAAAAGAAAATAAAGTATGCATGTTTTTAATCCGTAAAAATCTTTCGAATCATACCAGTAACAAATATGTTTAAACACTCATTATTACATTAACATCATTGTGGACGTGAAAAAAAAGAAAATTATGAGAATTCTCTTCCGATCCCACTTCTGAACTGTTAGCTACAGCTCAGAAATGAAAAAGGGTTCGCAATAAAACTAAACACACTATCTAGACAAAAACATATTTATTTCCTTTTCCACAATATCTGTAAAAACACTCAACCATCAATGAAACACAAATAAATTCTGTACTTACTCGCTAAGATAGAAAGAATAAATTGCAACGACTTATTACGTTGATGCTGAAGCTCTCTGCACGTGTTCACTGCTTGGCGTCTCGAGCAAGAAGGCCGGCTGTCAGTTGGCTCCCATAGAGAATGACAGCGAATGAACGAATAATCGATTGAACGAATAATCGATTGAGTGACATACGAATATTAGTCGATTTAATAAGTAGGTTTACCAGATGCAAGCTAACACAATATACCAGAAGTACAGTTAAATGAAAAATTGTTTCTGGTAAATACTTAAGTATAATAATATATGTAAAAATAAAGAAGAATAAATCAAATTATAGGTGCCCATTTGCACCAAAATAACAATAAATCGTGAACAACAGAAAGAACAAAGTAAAATAAACTGAAATTTCAGGTACATACCTTTTTGCACAAAAATTAAATTATAGCTACTTATTTGCACAAAAATAACAATAAACATTAACAACAGAAATAACAAAGTAAATAAAACCAAAACTACACTTCAGGTCTTCTTCAACGACGTCTTATAGTTGCTAAAAGATTTATACACTCGGTAACTGTGATTTTGTTGGTCATGCAATCATTAATAATGTTATTAATTTTTTTATCTTTTGCCATGTCCTTTGCGTTTCTTTTTTTCTCAGGACAGTGGACGGCGTTTCTTCTCAATGTGATTCTTTTTTTATGTGCTTCAAATTTCATTATCTTTAATAATTGTAAAAGGGAAGGATTGGGAGGAATGATGGCGTTAATTTTTCAGTGCCTACCTTCTACGGCATTAGTCGTTCTGTTTTTTTCACCGTAACAGCTGTACACTTCATTAGTTATTTTTTGTGTCCATTGACTATTGAAGTAATTCAGAAATTTTGATGAAATCTCATTGACTGGTGCCATTTCACTTATAGCGAGGTATGCTTCGGGAATAATTACTGGAGGAAGCAATGCTAATTGTGAGCAAAGATACACATCTTTGCTCACAATTAGCATTGCTTCGAAAGAAATATATCCGGATGTGAAGATCAAAGGGTGCTATTACCATTTTTGGAAAGCTGTTGTTGAAAATTTAGTGAATCCGATAAAGGTCGCGAAATAACACTATTTCGCGACCTTTATCGGATTCACTAAATTTTAGCTTATAGCTCATCCTTTCGACAGCTTTCCAAAAATGGTAATAGCACCCTTTGATCTTCACATCCGGATATATTTCTTTCACGGCTTGTATAACAGCAACTTCAAAGTCACATTTATATACTGCCAACTCCATTCCAAATTGTTCTTTAAGTATTGAAAATATACGTTCGTATCTGCGTTGAGTTTTATTTGGCAGTAACGCGTAAATTAAAGGTACAAAACTAATTGTATCTTCACTGCGTGCTAAGTCCACATGAAAAGTGTACATTTGATAAAACGGTTTTGGAGACACTTTAAATGTACCGTCACCGTATATCGTATGTACTGACTTTAAAAAGTCGCGGAGGTCTTTGGCCATTAAAGTGCCAAAAATCAAAATTCTGTCATTTGTTTCATGATTATAATCATCGTACAAAAAAAAATCTTTTACAATATGTTCCGGCAATTTCACATCCTTTGAATTGGTACACGCTGTTCGGGCTAAATTTAAATATTTGTTTCGTGCCCTATATAAGGTGTCCTTTTTTTGTGATAAATTCCGGTATTTAATGCTCTAGATTTTTAAATTTATCTCCATCCAAGAAATGTTTTTCAAAAATGATTTTGCACCGATTTGAAATTTACACATACCTCTTTTTTGCAAACGTCCATGCAGCCGTCTATGACATTCCGAATGTTGTCCGGTTTACATGTATGCCTCCCATCCCTTATTATTTTATTATTCGCATCCAAAAGTATCGAGGTATTACATTCCTTTTGTCTGAAACAACGCCAATTCGTTGTTCCAGACTTGTTCTTTAAACAGAAAATGTACCTGAACCCTGCATGGAGTAACGCTGGTTTGCCTTTCTGACTTACTATAAATTTCATATCACTTTGATCCATTTTATTCAATTATTTAGTAATAAAATACATAAATGTGAAAAACTTAGGAGAAGACTTTTCAACGTCATGACAATGTCGATAAAACAAAATAGGTAATATAGGAAAACCAAACAGTATTTATTGCTAAATGTGATGTGCTGTTGAATGTGTTTATTGCTATGCAATCTATTTGCTGCAAAAAGTAGCTTGTTTTTTTTTTTATAATATAAATATTTTGATTCCGACTGTCCGAAATCTGATATATTGAGAATCTGATATTTTGAGAATATGGTATTTTGAGAATCTGGTGTTTTGAGAATCTGGTATTCTGAGATCGAGCCGATTATATGATTATATTATACTGGCGGTTACAACTAGTACTGGCGCTAGTAGCCATGTGTCAATAGGTTATTAGATTCGGCCGTAAATGGGCCACCGTTCTCATCATTACATATGAATAACTTTTTCCATTGGACCAGCCTTGAATTCGCAAAAAACACTAACGTTCGCATAACTCGACAAAATGTAGGGAACAGCTGAGAATTATTTGAACGAACAATTAATTCTGGATTTCGGCGTTTGTTCCCATAGTACAAAAACATTAGTACAATGACCCCTTTTCAGGTTTTCGGTTATTTTAAATACATAGTGCGTAAATCGTAAATATTTAAAAGGGATATTTTGGTGTTTTCGTAAATCTCTGTAGATATCCTATAGAAGCATTCGTCCCTAACAAGATAGCGACTAGATTTCTTATCACTACTGGGACACATGCCTTCTCTTGGTCAGACGGAGTCGGCCGTAATCCACCACGTGAGCGCAGTGCGAGTTGGTAGATGTCCTGCGAATTTTTAGTTCTAGGACATGCTGGTTTCCTCAAGATGTTTTCCTTCACCGTTTTGAGAGCTGTGGTGAAGAAATAATGTTCACAATGTAAAGCGCCTGTCTGGGTTCGTCCCACGACCTACAACTCGTAATTCGCAACCCTTACTAATGGACCACCACTGACCTGCCCACGCCCACTCCCTTTTTCGTTGAGGAATTTAAACCTGCATCCATTTGCGGATGGTTTAATTTGAAGTTCTTATGACATATTTTCCTAAAAGGGGGTTTTTCTTCTTGAATATTCAACGAAAAGTTTGAGTTTCGCGTACAACTTTGGAGTTTCAAACACAAATAATTGAGTTCCAATCCTCGATCTCTATTTCCGACTGTGTTTATCTTTTAAAGCTTCTTCATCAAAATCCGCTCGTATTCATTTATCTTGTCCACAAATCTACTGGCATTAGCAATTCCCAATCTGTTTGTATTTCCGATGATCGTCACAAGTTGTTGGAACCGACTTTAATCACACCACTTTAATTGAGCCGCTCTCGTTAATTTTTGTACCTGAACTGAATGCGTGCACGCAAGTGAATAACATTTATTTCAACAAATAAGTTTCACGTCAAGCGAGCGGCTTTTGGCTAAGAAATAACAGCCGCCCGGGTCGATCGATCAGGTTAAGCTACGCTTGCCGCGGTTGGTCCATGGATGAGTGACCATCTTTACAACCCAGACCCCTACGTGCCACGGAAGTCGTTGGTCCCGGCTGTCATTCGTGGATCTTTGACAGTCGTTACGAGTAGTCAGTGGCCCGAAAATCTGACAACCAGTCTTACCAAGGGTTATCGTATTACCCGTAGTGTGTCCTTTGTTAAGTTTTTCTATTTTATTATCAGTTTCAGTGTTCAAGTGAAGATTTCCCTCTTTTATTTCGCTACAACATATAAAGACTATTTGTTTAGGGTAGTTTGACGTCAAAAGTTTAAATTGGTTAAAGTAGGAAGAGGTGAACCAATCACATGGTGCAAACTTGAAGTTTAGAAAGAAAGAAAGAAAGAAAATGCATTTATTTGCGGCAAACATGACGCATGAAAAAAGGACATAACACACAAAAAAAACAAGTTGGGGGTAAACATGCGTCACATTCACGCAAAACGGCCATCGCTCAGCATAATGCTAAGACCCTATACGAGACAGAGCCCAAGCGCTGGTTTAGTTTCATTCCGATCGTTATTTTTAGGAGTTACAAAGCTTTTGAGTCGCTGACACCTCATCCCATTAATTTTATTAATGTTGGTAATTGATTGTAAAGAAACTTGGAAAGGTTTTCAAAAATAGCTGAACGAAATCTGACACAGCTCACAGATAAACCACGTCCTGAATAACACATTAAATAAAAATCCTATAACATTTATTATACCTATTTCTTATCCGAGGAACGAAGAAATTTCCCTTGGATGCGACGGTAATCGTGGGCAATATTAAGATATATATATATATACCAAATATGGGTACCCAAGTAGCACTGCCATGTCTTAAGAAGGTATTGTAGATGTCTTCAAGACAATAACTAAATTAATGACCATTCTCTTGGTTAAAACCATATCGACCCCACGATATCATGTTTTGTTATGCCCTACTATCCTACTTCCTACTAATATTATAAACGTGAAGATTTGATGAATGGGAGAATGGGGAATGAGATTGATGGATGGATGTTTGTTACTATTTCACGCAAAAACTACGAACCGGATTTTGATGAAAGTTTATAGTAATATAGTTTATACATCAGAATAACACATAGGATACTTTTTATTCCGATACACCCACGGGATCGACTCTTATGCGGGTGAAACCGCGGGGCGCTGCTAGTATAAACTAAATATTAAGATATCTTTATGATTTAGTTTATATACATAACATAACCTGAACTGTATCATACAAGAGGTTCATAGCAACGTTCTTGCATGAACAAGCCGGTATCTTCTCTCAACTACCTAAGGTTTATCTAAACTAAACAAGGCCGGAAATTACCTACTGGAATATTACCCTATCTTAACCTAAAATAATATCGTTACTATATTTAGATTTCGATTGTCCGAAATATGATATATTGAGAATCTGATATTTAGAGAATCTGGTATTTTGAGAATTTGGTATTTTGAGAATTTGGTATTTTGAAAATCTGGTATTTTGAGAATTTGGTATTTTGAGAATCTGGTATTCTGAGACGAAAGCTTTTTTTGCTTAGCTTGGCAAGTCCATTAATCTCTTCCAAGGTTTACCTTTGTTTCTGCCTACCACCTTTCGTGACGAAGCATAATTAATTAGATGTTCCCATTTAAGTTGTACAGTGATCGATAAGACTTGATGACAAGTTGTGGTCACCAGCTTTTGTATAATTTGTTAATCGAGTAGGGCTCGAACCCAGACAGGCTCATTACTTTATGTAATTTATTTCATCACCACTGCTCTCAAAACGGTGAAGAAAAACATCGTGAGGAAACGGGCATGACCTAGAATTAAAAAAAATTGAATACATGTGACATTCACCAACTCACACTGGGCCCGAGTGGTGGATTATGGCCCACTCCCTCTCACAGAGAGGAGGCCTGTGTCCCAGCAGTGGGAACGTTATAGCCTGATTATGAGGTTTATTTATTATATGAGTTTGCTTCAGAATGAAATTTACGCCCACTTGCACTACGCTAAACGCATTTCAAACGTAATTCTGTCTGTGCCATCTTCAAACGGTTGACAGAAATAGAACCATGATTAATTAATCAGAATTCTCTTAGGAGTCTTGTACGAGGTTTATAACTCCAGCCAGTAACTTTCCAACTGCAGGCAAAGACCTCTTCTCATACAAAAAACCGACGAGCATTTATCACCACGCTTGCTTAAGACGAGTTGGCGATTTCAGACTTACATTAACTATGAGTCCAGGTTTCCTCACGATGTTTTCCTATACAGATGTCAATAATATCCAAGATTACTCGGAAAATATATAATTATGAATATAAAAGTTGCATTGGTACTTGTCCGGATCCCACAACCCACTGAGCCATCACGACATGCGTAATCACGAGACACTTGAAGCCATACTCCTGTTTTACTCGTAATTATTTACCTTTTCATGTAGGTATTTTTAACTTTTCATAAAGGTCCTTCCTCGACCAGAGCTACAATGAATTCATGAGCGGCAGTTGGCTTCGATCTCGTGTGCGGAGGTCATAAGTAAAGGGATCGATCAAAGGCAAGCTGAAGCTTGGTACCTAACCACAAAATACACTATTTGGAAAGAGTTTCGGAAATAGTTCGCCTTTGTAGAATGTCGTCGGTTTTTTTTTTTTTTTTTTTGAGGATGGGAAATCCGGAGCAGCGGGAAAGCCGGGGTAGCGGCATCGTCCGAAAGGGTTACCGCTGCCCTGGTACATAAAGGGCTAAGGAAGGAACATGGGTGGGTTTTAGTCAGTAAGAGTCTGACACTCCCTTCTGCTCCACCCAGAGCGGGAGGGGTCATTTGATGATTTCCCATCCTGAAAAAAAAAAAAAAAGCACGTGCACTAACCGCATTGAAACAAAAAATTTTAACATCAGTAAACTATGAAACCGGAAGGTATAAAAAACAACACAAGGCACGCATCACCTTGCATAACCTTGCACCAGCAACCCACTAGTTAGTGAACTGTTAAACCCGAAATCGGTGGTGAAAAGGTTGAAGACGAACCACGGCGGCTCCACCACAACGCCTTTTGTCATGGAACGAATTCGCTTATGGTCCAACGACGGATTGCGAATGTTGTTGAGCCACGACAACATGTTTTCTTTACACAAAACAAAAAAAAAAAAATGCTTCATGATAATGATCATATTTCCTCTGGCAACAATGTCAACAAATAAAACAAGGCGAAGTGTGTCGCAGCATAACAAAAGGACAAATCCGCACTAACCACATTAACTTTCTTCGCTCACAAAATTACGTAATATTTGCTCCACATCTGTCCAAGTTTACCTCCGCATAGTCGCTGACTGCGCATAATTTTGCAAAATTAACATATTTCAACACTCTCGCTTGTCCACCTTTCATAAAATCTGGAGATGTAACTTTGTAGATTTTCATATCTAAGTCCCGGTACAAATTTTAAGTCTTTCGAGCAGTTTTGGTTGAAATTCAGGTTTGTTATAATAATTTTTGGTTGTTGGGTGAATATTTTCAGCTAGATTTTCAACCATATTCTAACTTCACATGAATATAGGGATCCTTTTATTGGTAGGTACAATAATTAGATGACTATGCTGAAACCAAGGTCATCAAAACGTGTGTTTACTGTTTAAACTGTAACATTAGTTTAAATGACCTCGTAAACGTCCGCTACTGAACTATAGGCCTTAAATGCATACTGGTAAAATCGTCGTGAGAAAATAAAATATACACAACACCATGCTTGATAAATCGGATAGTAGTGCACTAGGTATTACAACTTACTGCATACTTGCATACATAATTATTTAATTGTAACCACACCAGTGGTCCAGTTTAGGCCACCACCCCAGTGGTCCACTTTAACTCTGGATTGAAAGAGCTGGAAGTAATGGGAAGAGGCCTTTGCCCAGCAATGGAATGATGCAGGCTAACAGTAACAGTGACCACACCAACTTGACTTGAAAAACTAATCTTAAGGTTTTATTTGTAAGACCATAGGCCTATCATCATTTAAAAATCGTATCTCATTTTATTTTAAATATTTTCTAACAAAAATCTAATCAAAGCCATTCAGGAAAACCACTAACTGTTTACCAGCCATCGCAATAAAACTTTTTAAAACCACAAAACGAATTGGAAAATTTACAGCATTTTAAATAAAAAGGCTTGGCGCAGACCGACCGACTCGACCACCACTCGAGTGGTTGCCGGGTCGTCCCCATAATCACTAACCGATGCAATTTATCTAACAACGGCTTTAAGAGAAAAAGAACGCGTCGTGCTAAATTCAATTTGCCAAGCAGGTCGAGTAGGTTTAGTTCACACCGAGCAATTTGTGGCGACAAAATTAATTGAATTGTCGTTCTGTTTGATTTTTAATGCAACAATATTCTCCTACATTCTTTATGGTGAAGGATGAAACGCATGTACTACAGTCTTCTCACAGTTATTTTACCTCTGACTTCACATCATCGGCCAAAATCACAGTGATCTTTATTTTCATTAGAATAAGGTTGCTGTTGGGCTGCTGCCACTGACAGGTCTGTCAAAATCACAGTGATCTTTATTTTTATTAGAATAAGGTCGATTACTGCTGTCGGAGGAAAAATAACTTCGAACGGACTGTAACTGAAAGATTGATGGATATAAATATTGAAAGCTGAAGAGATAGAAAAAGGCCAAAATGAAATGGGTTGATGGTGTGAGGGATGATATGAAAGCGACGCCTTACAGAGGAGAAAGGAAGAATAAAACTTTTTGCGCTGATTCCAAGTTACATGGGTCGGGGCAGAAAGATAATGATGCCACTTTTTTTATGAGGTCTTCATGGTTGAAATACACGAGGAATAATGCGTACCAGCTGCCAAAACCACCACTTAGAACAGCATGGCTTTTATCTCTCAATTCTTCTCATAATAATGTCGTGAATTAATGTCTGAACTTTAGAAAATACTTGAAACTTTGAGTCGAAGGTCAAAGTCAAACAAACTAAGTATAAGATTAATTGTGTTTTCGAAGTAGTCGTTAAAACGTCGAATAGAAGTTACAGAACCTAATAACTTAGACGTAACGCTTAGTTTTTAAAAATAAACGCTGTACGTACACTTTCTCTTGAATATTTTAGTGCATATGATTGGACCTTAACAGTTCTCTTTATTACACTAACAACTGGAATCTATTTAATATTTTTTATTTTTATTTATTTAAGATTCATGCACAACATTACAGAAAAGAATCCCAAGGCGTTGTACAGCGCAATTTACAAACAACAAAGTGACACAAATACATACTAAGAAGGTTAGATAAAAATACAATTTAAAAAAATAACACAAGTTAATAACAAAATTAACGAAGCAAAACACAATACAATAACACTTGTAAAAATAAACAAAATGTAATGGAGAAGATTATTAGAATAATTTACAACATAAGATTTACACTTACAAACATATCACGTGTAACGTTATCTTTGCGAACTCTCTCAGTGAACATGAGCAAATATCTAATTTATCAGCCGCCAAATTTAGTGTGCGCATTGTTTGCGTCAGAGAATATAACTGACAATAACTCATATTGGTCAAACATTGGCAAAGTTTTCACAACAGGTGCTGTTTAATATAACAGAAAACAATGAAACATAAGAAAAACATCAGATTTTCGGATTGTCACCTGTTCTCGGTTCTTGTTTACACCACAACCAATATAGCCGCCATGATTTAACCCCAGTCGTATCGTCGATGCAATCTTAGCATGGATAGGCTACGGAATTCAATTTCCTGTGTGGCCCCCACACGTGTTGTGCCCTAAGCCATTATGATAAATGGAACTTGGTCATACATCATGTTTATGTGGAGATTGTACTAAACAAATGAGATTTGTGTTTCAATTGGAATCATTAATGTTTAGCTGTTTTTTTTAAGTTGCTTGATCACGGGATAATACTCGTATGTCTGTACATACGAGTATTTCAATCCGGAAACAAGCTTCCTCTCTGTGAGTAGGAGTGGTTTGTAATCCACCACGCGGGCCCAGTTTGGGTTGGTGGATATAAAATACAAAAATGTTTATTTCATAACTATTAGTTGTTTACATTATGTTGGTGTATGGCGCCTCCTTTTAAGCAGATAATGCCTGTGTTAGAAGACGCCGCTCTTTCTTAGGCAGACTAAAGATGTTATGAAAACTATTTAAGACATTTACAAAAGATATTTATACTACGTGTGTTCGCATATGAAGTAGGAGGGGTGGGGGGTGTAAGTGTGAGAGTTGTGTGATGTGATGTGAGTGTTGTGATGTGAGTGATGTGGCTGTGTGTGTGGGGTGTGCGTGTGTGTATATGTTAGTTTATGTGTTGAAGGAGTGACTCAGTATATTTGTATGTAAATGGCTGTATCCAGTTTGTTCGTTTTTATTTACATTCATGTAGCTGGTTGGGATATATGAATATTTGTTTGTTTACCCTATTATACAGTTGAGCAGATCGATGTTGATATTGTATAGCCGCGAAATTCGTTTTAGTCAGTGGTATTTGTGCAATCAAGCCTTTTCGACTTTTCGACATTACTTTTGGATCATATGAAAGAGTTCTATGTTTTTTAGGACAGTGGATATGATATACAATTTCCTAACTGAAAGTAGACCACTAATTTCGTAAAGCTTTTCAGTAGAATATCTCACCTTTTAAAAATACATTGTTTTTATTAAGGATCGCTGACCCCGTTCTAGATTGATGAATTTTGTTTTAGCCGCGCTCCCCATATAGGTATGCAGTAAACTATGACAGATTGATGGATGTCATGTCTTCGAATTTTTGGTACAAGGACATACCGGTTTCCTCACGATGTTTTCCTTCACCGTTTTGAAAGCTTTCCTATGTCTGTGTTGATTGGAATTCAGCACCTTTAGGTATTTTTTTTTGTATGAAATATGGCCTAGTATCTAGGTAGATACTAGGCCATATTTCATACAAAAAAAAAAATATATATATATATTTTATGTAGGTACATAAAATCTAATAATTTGTGGCGTCTGGTGCAGCAGAGTCTTATGAACATGTCCAGAAAGCCAATTTCCGTAATTAAAAACGTTCATAATCTAGTCGCAATCTCAGCTCAGCGACAATCAATGGCAAAAAAAATGAAGGCCGAATCCGCTGGATGCGAGAAGCACATGTTGAAGTGGCGGTGCTTGGGGGAGGCTTACGTCTAGCAGTAGACTTCTTCAGCTGAAATGATGATGATGATGATGTGTCTGTGAGATGATGGAGCTATTGAATGTGCATCTACAGCTCTTCTTAGGTGAGACGAGACTAACCAATTCCATACTTAGCTACCACTTGGATTCGACACACTAGTTAGGCCGTTTACACATTTGCAGCGGCGCCGCCGCCGCCGCGGTGCCGCTGTAGTAGTCACCCTTGGATTTGTATGAACGAGGGTTCGCCGCGGTGGCCCCATGTGTGAGGACACATGGGGCCACCGCGGCGGCCGCGAGTTTTGAAGAGTCTAGATACCGCGGCGGCGAAAAACGCTGTCATTGCGGACTTAGGGACTATGGGAACGTAGTTTTATATCTCCCTGTTATAATATCGTTTATATACCTAGTATCACAGATCACATTAATAGAAACCGATTGATACAAGCTATTGAATAACAAGTAGATTAATAAAACTCGATATTATTATGTTGTATAACTATTTGCATAAGTAATCCATATCTAGGAAGTATTTATTAATACTTATTAATAATGATATCATTGTCACGCATAAGTGCCTACTTCGTATTAATTATTGTTCCTAAGCCCGACGATCAGCGGCATACCTAGTACGTACGTACTTATTTTGCCGGGCAATATACGATTCAATGACGTAAAGACGTTTTCCATTTATTCAGATTAGGTAGCCCTCTATGGTCATATAATCCACTGGATATAAGGCTCACTAATTATGTGTGTGACCGTGACCGTGGTTTTTCACAGACATAGAGCACCTAACAGGTAAGTACAGTCACGAGCATGAATAAATTACTATGAACAGCTGGGCAATCATTATCTAATTTCATGGTTCATCCATACACACGTCTTTTTGAAGCCGATGCAGCAGGCGTCCCTTGTCTCGTCACATAGCTTTGGTGTTCCTTCGACGTCACATATTTCTCCTTCCAATTGTACAAGTATATGTCTTCCACAAATCTTACTATCCAACTTTCTACTTAATATTATAAATGTGAAAGTTTGTATGGATAGATGAATGGGTGGAGGGATGGATGGACGGATGTTTGTTACTCTTTCATGCAAAATCTACTCAACGGATTTGGATGAAATTTTGCACACAGATGATTTATAACCAGGATTAATATACAGGATACTTTATATCCCGATATTCCCACGGGATCGAAACTTATGCGGGTGCAACCGCGGGGCGCAGCTAGTAATATTATAAACGTGAAAGTTTGTATGGATGGATGGATGTTTGTTACTCTGTCACGCAAAAACTACTAAACGGATTTGGATGAAATTTGGCACACAGATGGTTTATAACCAGGATTAACATAAAGGGTACTTTTTATCCCGATATTCTCACGGGTTAGAAACTTATGCAGGTAAAACCGCGGGACGCAGCAGGTGATCACATATATTTTCCGTCATCTTAACGACAGATATTAATGAATGAATCACGAAATCTGATATCATTGACAATAACAAATTATCAAACGCAACAGTTTACAGTATATTACGTATCTGTGGTTCCTGACGCACCTAATTCCAGAGAAAAGGCAACATCTGACACACGATAAAAGGGCCCTAAACACTTTACAAATAAATAAAACATTCCACAAACTAACTTTAGGTTTCAGTCCAAGTCCTCTTGTTTTTAACCGACTTCAAAAAAGGAGGAGGTTTCTCAATTCGACCGCATATATATATGTATATATTTTTTTTATGTGTGTTTGCAGATAACGTCTTCGTTTATGAACCGATTTTGATGATATCCTTGTCAAAAAACGAAAATACGGAACCAATGACACCGGCTTCCGAAATTAAAGTTATTTTTCAATTTGTAGTGTTTTTTTTTTGGAAGTCGGTTGTTTTTTTTACTGTTGCCGGTCACAAAATAAACAAACACAAATAAACAAAAGTCGTCGTCGTAGTTTCCTATAGAAGTGTCACATGAAACTAAATAATAGTGGACTATAAAGATAATAATCTGGCCACAATACGGAAAGTTGAAATTAATTTTCCGTGGCGGAAGTTCAGTCAGTCTGTTGTGGACACACGCGTTTGGAATGAATCAAAACTTATATTTTTCCTTATTATTATCTGTTTGTTCTCCTTTGTGGTGAGATTAAAAAGATCTGGTGCTGTTTGAAGTTGATTTTGTTGAGGGTTTTTTTAGATAAAAAACAAGGCTATGACTTTAAAATGCGGGTGCATTTACGGTGCCTACGCGGATGATGATAAGACCCTCTGTTTGGCGCTTTCTGAGAAGTCAGCAGGTATTAGCTCAGGAACTTAATTAAATTACGACTCCTTGTTTGTATCTATATAGTATTTCAGTTAGATTTAGACAGAAACTGTGCTAATTGTTTCGAAACCGGTGAATAGTTCACGGTTTTCTAATCTGTATTTTAAAATATATGACTCAGGCTGTGGTGGCCCAGTAATTTATTTCAAGGCCACTGCTCTTAAATAGGTGAAGGAAAACATTATAACGATAAACCACAACGAGTAGACTGTGAGTTCCGTTATGTCAAACTTAAAAGCTTGTGACCTGGTCATGACAACCTGGGTGCCTAACGTGTGATGGATTGCTGGAAGGTTATAAAGTAGTGGGATTACATAAACCAGCTAATCAACTCGATTACCCCACAATTTATTTATATTTAAGACATTTGCAAATTCGACTTTCAAAAATACATAAAATTTGGGTTTACTCGAACCCCATGAAATATCCACCTAGGTTTTGTGGGGTGCTTAATTGATGCAAATGGGTCACACTATCAGGTCCTGGGAGGAATACTTCAAATTACAAGTCACCCCTGTATATCTACAATAATATTTATTAATTGTTTCCTTTCTGCTTCAGATGGTACACACAATGATGCCGATAGCCCGTCCTATAGCGTTGGCCATGTCTGCAGTCTTGACACTGGCGTACGTCGGCCTGGCTTTGGGAGTCCGGCCCGAGGGTGAGGAGTCACAGTTCCACCAGCAGGTACATACAATCACGAGACAATTACAGCCAAAACATGTTCGTCACTTTAGAATTTGCGCGGGTCACCCTGTGGGCTGGATTGGTGGTTATTCAATAGGACACTAGTCACTGTGAAGTTAGATGGTGGACCATGGTGGAAGTGCTTACATAAAAGTACTATATTCCGCTGTCAAAGGTAGCGAGTACTAAAGCCTCTGCCTACTGTCTTGTACCAGATCTGGCTATTTTGGTCTGCTCATTGCACGATAGAGTCTGCTTTAACGACTCGGCATTGTATGCATAGTTATGTTAATAGTCCTGAATCACATACCACTATCTTCTTTTCATGTCAGACTGAATTGAAAATATGACATGGACAGACTCTGATGTGAATAAAAGCAACGAACAATATTGTTCAAAAGTGAAATGCAATTTTCAAAATCTATGTTATAATTGTATGAATATTCTACTCAGGGCAAGCAGATTGCCCTGACTAAGCAAATTGCCCTGATGAAGATATAAGATCCTTGACTGTACTGCACTACTATAGTGATGAGTGAAGTTGTTCTCCATAGGATTCCTATCCTTAGAAACTAACTACTATAACTTTTTAACTAACTGACCGTCTTCTTGATAATTCAGAATTTTTAGTTGACATTTAGGTACTGTGCCCTAGGTTCGAAATAGGTATCCTGTTCAATGTTGGAAACCACATCTCTCCGATCTGAAACCGCCATTTTAGATAATAGCCCAATTAGCTTTATACAGGTTGAAATTGAAAACTTGCGCCAAATCGAAATAGGTGGCGCAGTAACTTACTGTTACATAATCATTATAAATTTAAAATTTCCCAAATTTAAATTCTTGAAAAAATATAATTATCGTCTTAGATAGTGCAAACTATGTTATTGCCGTCAAGTAGATATGAATTATCGTAGTTCCAGTAAAAAATTTTTTTTTTTCTAAATTGTCAAAACAAATAAGAAAATTAGAGTATCAATTTGGGCGCGCGCCCGATTAGCAATCTATTCATCTATTCATCGCAGAGTTCACAACATGAAGCAAGTTTGCAACGGATTGAACTAGCGGTATTTAGCTAATTTTGAACGTTCCTACGAAAAATGGGCGCGCGACAACGTCACCAAATCGCTCGCCTGTGCGCACGTATGTGCGTCCCATTCCTTAATGACATGCTCGAAATTTACTTTATAACACGTTGTATTAAAAAATAATAATTTGGCGCACCCTATTCAATTTCTTCCTCAATCAACTCAGCCTATTGCAGTCCACTGCTGGACATAGGCTTCTCCCAGGCTGCGCCACAACTTCTTGTCCCCTGCCTTCCGCATCCAGTCTGTCCCAGCCACCTTCTTTAGATCGTCCGTCCATCTAGCTAATTCAAATCTCAGCCTGAATATCATTTCTAATTTCATTCTGTATAGGTCAAATTCAATCATAAAACTATTATGCATATAGATAGATATCGGATATCAATGCCGGTGAACACGACATAATTAAATAAATCAAAATCTTAATCAGGTATTCATGTTACACCATAATAACAAAAGTCAAAAATAATTGATCAATCCGTTATAGTGACTGACATACAACATCCAACCCTTTACGTGAGGAACATCATAATTGTGTCAAGTTTACTTAAATGATGTAGGGGAAGCACGTTATGTAGTCTCATCCAGTGAAAGCTCCTTACAAAATTGGAGAGCAGACGAAATTAATAGGATTATGTAGGTAAATGTTTACCATCGTTTGTAGAACTGATGAAATTATATGTAGGACTAGCTGCGCCCCGCAGTATCACCCGCATACGTTTCGATCTCGTGGGGATATCGGGATAAAAAGTATCATATATGTTAATCCTGACTGAATTATGACGACACGGTTGGCGCAGAAGCTGAACGATCGACTGCTAAGCTGCGTGTCGCGGGTTCGATTCCCGCACGGAACAAATGTTTGTATTGCCTACAGGTAGTTGTTCCGGGTCTGGCTGTTTGTGTATGTGAGTTTAAATGTTTGTAAACGCACCCACGATACAGGAGTAATTCCTAGTGTGGGGCAACGTTATATTAAAAAAAATCTTGGTTATTAACCATCTGTGTGCCAAATTTCATCCAAATCCGTTCAGTAGTTTTTGCGTGAAAGAGTAACAAACATCCATCCATCCATACAAACTTTCACATTTATAATATTAGTAGGATAATATTTGAATAATATTTGTCAAAGGACGTACAGAAATTAGAAGATGGTATACTCGCTTCGGCCCGAGACTTTGTCCGCGTGGAATTTCTTGTTCCCCATTGTCTGCCCGTGCTATTACTTACTTCATTTTCACTTAGCTTTCTTTCTGCTCGGCTTCTAAGAGCCCTACCCTGATATTTAATAGCCTATAGCCTATAGCCTTCCTCAATAATTGGATTATCAACTGCAAAAATAATTTTTCAAATCCGATTGGTAGGTCCAGAGATTAGCGCGTTCAAACAAACAAACAAACTCTTCAGCTTTATTATTAGTATAGATATTTATGAGAAATATTATGGTATACGATTTCAAAAGGACAATCATAATTTCACCATGGTTTTCCTTAGGTGTTTTTTGTTCTATGTTTGTTTACGTCGAAAATTGCTTTCAAGTTTGTCCAGACAAATTCGTATCTTCCTACTGAGAACACAGAAACTGTTATTGTAACCAAGCAATATTGGTATTTGAGTTTGTAGGCAATTTCAGATCAATAATTTTTCACCAAAATGTTCTTTAGTATCTTTGCAATCAGCTTCATTTAAAAAGTCTGTTTTTACGTATTTCTCTGCAATACATTCCCGACGTTGGCACCGATTCCCAAGTTTGCAAACTAAACTAAAGGAGATGTTTCATTTTTGGTTAGCACTTGTACAATATATCAAAAAACGAGGAAAAATACCCTGAATTTAGGAAAAATATTAATCTGTGAATTTTGTGTAAAAACAAATTAAAGTTTTTCAATTGTTGCCATTTGTTATCGTTATGGCCAATATGGCGGCGACCAGACAGCAAACATGCGTTCTAAAACCAGAATGGATCTGAAATGAGTGTGAAACCGTAAATACAAAAACATTAAATATAATTATAGAAAGGTATCACTTATTATTAATTCCTCTATTACACCTATTTCTAATGTGTTAATAATGGACACATGTAAAAAAAAATATATCAATATAATATTTACATAATAATATTCTACTTCGATTAATCATCTACTTGGCCAGTGTTCTTCCGAACGTTTTATTTTGACATATACTGTCTGTCAATGTCTAACCCGCTAGTAATATAGGTCAATGTACTGACCCTGTGCAAATCAACCTGTCTTGTAAAATGCATCACCCTTGGGGTACCTACCTATTGTAGTCGGCCCATAAGGTATTCCATATTATTACGTAGTTGTAGTTAGTAGAGCTTAACAATGAAGCAAAAACATAAAATATCCCGTTTTAGGTTATAATGACATTAACGTCATTGTCATCTGTCATTGACTCAATATGTCTCTATTTTACTCACAAGTAATGTCAAACATTATAAATCTTAATCTTTTAATAAATTAATACAAATTAATTCTATAAATCATTGCCTATTATAATTATAATTACGTATTATGTTTATGACATAATTCACAGATTTTCTGGAATGTACACGTCCTAGCCAAAGCTCCATACAAAAATGAAACGTCTCCTTTAAGTTCAGTGCTCTTTTCCTTTCTATTTCATTAAGAAAACGACCGAACGTAAATATTAGTTTAGTCCTGTCAAATTAGTCAGCGCCTGACGTAAATTGACGTATATTTAGTAGCCATGTTTTTAATCACATCTAAACTTATCTACGGAGTATCTTAATTTGACATGACTAAATTAAGAGTCCCTATCAATTTCGGCGGGCTACTAGATTAGGTAACTATCGGAGCGCAGTGTGTCTGTGTGCGTTCGAACTATAGCTGACAATGGTAGTGTGCATTGAAGCGTACGGTGAAGCGAGAACAAATAATCTTGGTCCGTAACCGCTATTATCAGCACTCCATAGTTTTTACTTACTAGGTTCCGTAATACTGGATGGATTTTATTGTGATTATGACATGTTATTTTTAGGTACCCTATAAAAATATGGTAACCTAGTACGACATTCACTATAGTAAAAGCAAATTATAAAGTGTGACCAGTGAATAAATATAAGGTACGTCTGAAACGAATTACACGTGTTATTGTTTACCTAATACAGAACGACGGGGAGGTCTGTAGTATTCCCTCGCTACAAGACCACAGACCATGAGAGTATAGTATAGCGAGCCATTTTGTCGTATTATAAAGCTAATCAATTTATTTGTATACAAGGAGGAAAAAATGGGCGGGACATGGACATTAATATTGAAGATAGCTTTTATTCAAACAAAACATTATTTTGTTTTTAGCCTACACTAATCTAATTAAAATTTATAATTTCCTATAAGTTTTTCATTTCAGAATAGCGTAAAAAAATAAATACAAGACCATGACAAAAACTAACAGAAAAGAGAGAAAAGAAAGTTATAACACGTATTTATACAAGCATTTTATTCTTCTTTAAGAGTTTAGTACGAGGTGTTTCGAATATCCATAGAACGTGCTTTTCTGGAGTCAACAATTTCGGGTAGTAAACATGTCATATAAAATTTTTTAAGCTTTTGTTCCATTTTATTTGTCCAGAAATCGTCGTCTTTTAGTATCCTTTCGACTTTCAGAGGCTGATCCGGTCCAGTCCACACAGCAAACAAACATAGTGTTTTTTTTTGTTATATGTAACTGGCCCTGTATTTGAAAGAACCAGTCGTGTTTGGTGTTTACAGAAATACTTTCGTTCTGAACACTCCAAAACTTGATCTTTTTCGCTTTTATGGCGTCATCGGCATTCATGCCAAAAGTTGATAAAGGGCACTTTATTTCTATTAAACCTTCATCAAATAAGGCATCTGGCGTAGCACCCAAGAAGAAATATTCGTCATCAATGTGCAACCCACATTTTTGAATCACGATATTTTCCTGCTTGGCTAATTGTTCCAGGGCAATTGATTCATTAGTTTTGCCATGCTGGATGGCTGGAACGTGGCTTATTGAATAGCTATAAAGCATGTTCTTTACAAGAGGCGCTGAACTGATATTTTCACGTCGCTTGCAAACTTTTGGAAAATTTGATGCTGTTAAAAGACACCTTCTTAATTCCAGCCATAGAGCGCTTTCAGCTTGCAATATGGTATCTCTTTCGATCTCGTGACGCTCCTGTATTTGTTGCTTCAGATTTTCCAAAAACAGTTCTTTGGCAGTTTTGTATTCATCCGATGGCATGTCAGGCTTTTGACATGCTTGTCCGTAGTCAGTAGTGTCAGCGTTAAATAAAAGATGTTTTTTTGGTAATCTTTTCTTCGTCCTAGTATTTTGTATATGTTTTTGCTCTTCAAATTTTTTTACAGTAGCAGATGGGCTTTTATTGAAAATAGTTTTATTTAGTGTATATATTGGTGTTCCTGTATTATAAGCGACCACTGCCGCGTAACATCTTAGCTCGTAAGAGTCTTTCAACGCATAGTTTATACGTTTTCCTCCTATATATTTTGCGACGATAGCATTGAACTGCTCAGCTCTATTGTTATTTAAGTTGTACAGGAGGCTTCGAGCATGATATGCCAAACTGGATGCATTCACCTTCAGTTTTTGCATCAGTGTTCTAATTTTGAGCACATTGTTAGGTTCCAGTTTTTTTTCAGTGGTGCAGAAATAGTCTTCGCAATTACTGTGTTCCCCAAATATGTGCTTCGGACTGTTTAAAATGTCATTTTGTAGATTTTTTATTTTGGCTGACAAAGGCAGATTTTGAGCTGTCCTATATCGAACTGCTGATTTAACGGCTATCCGTAAACGTTTAAGGCGATCACTGTTGAGCAGTTTTCGTTCACCTATTGGAACCGATGTATCCTTCGTCAAGCTCAAGTTCTTTCCATTATAATTGCGTAATAAATGATTAGAACACTCAATTTTTTCCACGCTAACGTTTGGATAGGGTCGGCTTTCCAAAATATTCTTATACGTACTCGCGTCGCCGTCTGCAATCAGTTTAGAATACACTAAATTATGTACATCCACAGACTGTTTGAAGCCGTCTACTATCGCCGCTTGCTCCATGCTTGTGGACGATCCTTTATGATTCGCATTGCATTGGTGTTCAGGAGGATCTTGTTTTTTATTTATTGCACGCACACAAACTACACAGTACTTATTTTTCACAGCAATATGCAGTACTTTGCCTGAGTTAATGCCTATTATAGCACCAACACCTGCCAACGAAGAATAATTTGTGCGGTAGGATCGTTTACACCAACTCGCGTCTGCTGTCACGGATATCTTTGGTATTCCAGTGGGAGTTTTTTCAGTAGCTAGAGCACGTTCTTCAGCAGCAGCTTCTTTCATTGTATGTTCGGCGGTAGATTTCCACCAGTCATGCAGATTTTTATGACATTTGGAATAAATATTATTGTTCATTGTTGGCAAATTCATTGAGGAGGCTAATTCGTTAAGATTTGCCCGACCACATCCTGCCATAATTGTACCAGATACAACAGAATGATTAATATTCATTCCACTTTCTTCTTCGTCGCAAGCGTTTAGGTAAAAAATACTTTCACACATAGAACAACGCAATAAAAATTTTGATGAAAAACCATGCCGCTTTTCTTCAATTGTTTGGAGACAGCTCATTTGACATCCAAATTTTAAAGAGTGTTGCGAAATCTCTACGAGTTGGTCAAAAAAGTACTGGTAGTCTATTATTCTTCTTCCTTCAATTCGTATTGGCGTAGCAGGCTGAAAAAATATAAGTTGTTTGTTATTATTTTAGTCATTGAAACAGGTGAAACCGAAAGGTGTGGTCAGATATTATGAGGAGTAGCATCCAAATGTACAACTTTTACTATAAGACCAACTTTTGAATCGCAAAAAAATCTGCTGTTTTACACAACATTTCATAGTCCGCTCGACTAACGTATATGGAACAAGTGATATTTTCTTCGATTTCAGATTTGATTCCATACTAAAGTTGTTCATATATCGGTAGTTGATCACACCTTTCCTATAAAGTAGTACAGTAGATAATAGTGTTAAGACAAATAAATGAATGTTTCGAATTATTTATTCTAACTTGGTACATGTAAGTACGTACTTTATCCAACTCCACGACTAAATCTTCTAACGAATCATCGAGAGAACCAAAGGTCGTTGGGAGAGGTGTTTCTTGAATTATATCCATGTTCTGAAATTATATGAATAAATTACATTAATATTTTAAATGCAAAATCTTAGATGATTGTTACTCAATCACGACGACAAGACTAAACATGTTTACATAGAACTTGGTACAGACAGATATAGATTATAATCCTAGGTACCGGGGACCCTATAAAAATATTATAATGTCCTTTCACCACACTCATATAGCTAAGACACATTACAGTACCCCTTTGCTAGTAATTGAATATGTTTGAAATAGACATACTTCCGTAGTTTTGTTGTTTTTTGTAAGTGACCATGTTCCTGAACTCCCTGGTGACTTGTTCTCCTTTTCATCCCTATAGAATATAAAAATAATTTTAATTTATTACAAAGAATATAGTGTTTACACAATAATCAATATTTGAAAAATACCTTGTTTCCCCCTTTTCACCTACTGATAACGCGCCTGGTGGAACCTGTTTGTTAGTGTTGCTGAAAATAATGAATAATACATTTATTATAAAACTAGCTCACCCGGCGAACTAGGTACCGCCTCAGAACCAATAAATGTTGTTCAATCCGTTCTCGAGATTTCATAAAAAAGCCATTCCATGAAAAATGTATGAGAAAATGAATTATCTTCATGATTATTTAAAAATAAATACCTTGTGTCCCCATCCTTTACGCTGATCGGTGATGTTTCGGGCAATATCATATTTTGGGAAGACTTCTGCCTGTGTAATTCTCTACAAATACAATTAACATATTTTTAGATTACCTATATTAATAATAGCTAAATTAT
Organism: Apamea epomidion; assembly: GCA_947507525.1. NCBI lineage: Eukaryota > Metazoa > Arthropoda > Insecta > Lepidoptera > Noctuidae > Apamea > Apamea epomidion. The sequence goes on along the minus strand of OX382240.1, from coordinate 2,201,925 downwards.
AACAATTTTCTTAAGGTGATGGCAACAATTATTATTTACCTAAGAACTGCACATGCCTTTCGTGTTTTTTCAACTTTTTTCTTTTTGCCTTTGATTTTTCCTTGATAATATAGTTCACTTTTTCGACCCATTTTCTAAAAATATATACACTATTTTACTGACAGTACAATACAAAACATTAATATGATGTATGAATAAAATTAACAAATCACTAATTTTCACGCTATTAAAATAAAAAAATAAATATACTTACAGTCTCAAAACTGGTTAGGCGTAGTACAAAATCACGCGCGATTCGCGAGTTGCGTCGGGAGCGGCGAACGTCACAGGCGACACAGGTCCGTCGTCGAGAAGCCCTTGGGCGCGACTGAATGCATCGAGCGAGCGCATCGATTTATAAGGCATTACTTAGATATTTTACTACAATTAAATAAGTTGTCAAAATGAAAATATAAAAATTGAGTTTGGTAGATAAACACCTGAAATTTGAAAATATTTAACACTTATTGTTATTTTCAATAAATTCTTACGCGTAGACGACGTTTTTGCACATGATTTTATTGGGTTTTTTCAGCGTGTTCAACATTTTTTTACAAGTACTAATTCATTAAACTTTAAAAAAATAAATTGTAGACTTACTAATATACTATATGTCCAGTATTTAGCAATTTTTTTCAGATTGTTATTTGCTACCAGTAACCTAAGAAAGCAATTGAAAAACTTGGTGTTTCGTGCTTACGTAAAAACGTGTGTTACATATTTATTTTTCGTAATTTATATTAAGTACTTATCAAAATTTAAATTCGTAGACTTACTAGATAAATAGGTGATAATTAACTGTGTATTTAAAAAAAAACTAGATAAGTTAAGGTTATTGAGAAATTTGCGCTGAAAAAATTGAATTTTCAGTTTTTAGACCGCGAAATTGATAGGGACTCTTAATATTTATATTCTGTCTTTTTCTTAATGAAACAGAAAGAAAAGATGCACTGAACTTAAGCTTAGTTTAGTTTGTGAACAATAGAATCGGCGCCGATATTTATCTACAAAGATCAATATTGGATGTCACATATCTGACCCTATCATAGTTGCTAGTTGCTAACTTGTTAAGAGTAACCTACTCTTCAACTAGATCATTATCAAGACAAACAAAGTTATCTAACAAGTTATGTGACGAGTTGTATCAGTTGCCAACTGAATAGGCGCTGAAGTTTCAGTTCAATCTGATTATGTCGTAACTCGTAATCCACGCCACTGTTTGTTGTTCTGGAGAGAATAGAGAGAATAAAATTGAATTTCTGTAAAGTCTTTAATTAATTTTGATTAAAAAGCGTCTTTAACTTTGCTTCTCAGAAACGGTTAAGTCTTGTAGTAGGTATGTCTAAGTGTCTAACTTACTGAAAAAAAACTGAAATATATTATGTAGGTGTATTACGTAGACGTCATATTATGTAGGCATATTATGTAGGTGTATCGCGGTAGTTTGTGTAGAGTTAAAAAGTGAAGATCGTTGTGCCTTTAGCTTCTAATTAAGTCATCAGTAATTAAGTCATTTAATACTGAATAAAATATTATTATTATTATTATCATCTGCCTAGCCTTTTTCCAACTATGTCGGGGTCGGCTTCCAGTCTAACCGGATGCAGCTGAATACCAGTATTTTACATGGAGCGACTGCCTATCTGAACTCCACAACCCAATTATTGGGTAATAATAGCTTCTAATTAAGTATTTAGACCAATGCAAAACGAATACACCACTTAATTCTAACTGGAAAAGACAATAGTTACAACTACTTTTGTTTCATTCCCTCATTCATTCCATTGAGGCGTGCTTCAATGCAAAATGTTCTTTTTACATAGTCGAGAGCGAAAGCGCCTGACAGTTTGTGATAAGCTATAACTCTGTCTGCTAATTGTGTGCGTTGCTAGCAATGTTATTGCAGGCGCTGGTTGTAAAAAATAATTAGTGGTCGAAATAATTTAATCATTTGGTAACAGTTTCTGGAGTGGTTATATATGGCTCTTAATTTTAAATTCATTGTATTTATTTTCATAAATAAATATGTAAGTTTCTACCGCGTTATTTAGACATAAAACCCTGCATATTTAATTAAGTAAGGAAATTATGGGCTGTGAATTTTCTTACTCGGGCGTTATTAAGGTAGGATTTATAGATATTCGAAATTTTCGTGAAAGGCTTTCTATCAAGAAAGTTTACGAGAAAACTTGGCTCATTTTCAGCGCAGGGTGTAATATTCAGGTTACAGAATGAAGGCGTGGAGACACCTTTGAATAACAAATTAGACATGTACCTACCTAAGTTTATTGGAACGAAGTTCTTAACCGCTTCCGGTAGGAGTAAACTAAAAATCGTCACGTAACGAAAAAGAATTTACAGAATAAACAATTTCAGAAAGTGTAGATTGCGAATGCGTATGTCTCCATGCGACTTTCTAATATATATAATAGAAAGAGACAGCCATAGTTTTCAGGTTTTCGAGGGTGCTAAAGCCGATAGTGAGTTCAAAATAAAATCCAATATCGGGCTGCGAAAATTTTTCATCATGGGTGTCGTTTTCATGGTTTTTAATGGTGCTAAAGCCGATAGCGAGGTTAAAATGAAAATCGAAGATGGCGACAACTTCATGAGAGCTTCTAAAAACTTATACTAGAGGGCTCTGTATTAAAAACGCGTATTAAACTGACACTGTCTCCCTCTTGCCTCTTCCTATTACATATTATACGAGAGACCTTTCACTTTTTTTTTTAGGGGGTAAGTATTTTTTATTTGAAATATAATTCAATTGGCTTTTGCCTGCGGCTTCGCCTGCATGTAGGTCGGAAATTATCCCAAGGGAACGTACTACTGGGATAAAAAGTATTATTTGCGTTACTCCAGGTTATAAACTAAAAATAAATATATTTATATATATATATATATCTAATCTCATCCTCATAAAACGAGCTACTATTCTTATTCCTTCTCTGTCCATGCTGTAAGATTGTGGAACTCGCTTCCGCCTAGCATTCGTGATTTAAAAACTATTTCTCTATTTAAACATCGATTAAAAGAGCATTACCTTTCCTCTATACTGTCAGTATTTGTATATATATATGTATGTTATATATTTTTGTATTATGTATTTAATTAAGTATACTTATTTATTTTTTTTTAATTTTTGCGCTATTTGTGTAGGTATATATAATATATTGGTTTTAGACTTCACACATTCATATTTTTCTCTTCTTGTTCTCACACACTATTGTCTACATTTCTTTTTTACTTCTCCTTTCGTAGGTCTGCTGGAAGAAATTTCTTAAGAAATAAGCAGTACCTTTGTACTCATATTATAATTATGTCATATCAGTATCTATTTTACTGTGTCTACATAAATAATAAAATAAATAAATAAATAAACTATCTTTGAACCACATTTCATCCGTTCAGCCGTTTTTGCATGATTGAGTAACAAACATACAAACTTTCACAGTTATAATATTTTTACTATAGGAAGTAGGATATCAAACATCCAAACATCCGAACTTTCAGATTTATAATATTAGTTGGGTTATAATAACTAAATATCCGGGTAACGACATTAATGTACCAAAACAAAGAAAAACGGAAAACTGATAAAACCGCGAAAAAGTCCCCTAAACATTTTCACAAAAACAAATGGCTACCCTGAACAAAAAGACACCACTATTCCGTGTCTGTGGTCAATAAACATTTATTATTTGTTTTCATGGACGAGGCAACCTTGACACCAGACGGTGTCTAATAAACTGACTTGCTACCCTTGACTTTAATTATGTCTGACTACCTTCTGCCGCGATTTCGTCCGCGTGGAATTTCGGCCCCTGACCCCGTCGAAACTTAGGTTTAAAGATAGTCACTTACATGACAATGCTTAAAAATATTAAATTATATAAAGTTCGTTACAGACGTCACGGTAGCCATTATGATACAGTTCGTTTTCGCTGAGCGTTCTTTGTGATTTTTTTTGTTTTTGCTCGGCTCCTGGGGTTCATAGCGTGATCTTAAAGAGCCTATAGCCTTCCTCAAGAATTGGGCTATCAAATGCAAAAATCATTTTTCAAAAAATTTTCGGAGTTCTAAATATTAGCGCCTTAAACAAAAAAACAAACAAATTCTCCAGCATTATTCTTAGTGTAGGATATACTCGTAGAAGAGACAACCCTGCTGGATAAATATTGAGGGCTCGCTAAATGGGAATGCCGGTTGTGTCTGGACGGACTTGACCGATAATTGAAACTGCCTTTTGGAACGGGCGACTAGAATCAATTCTATTTTATTGTCAACTAGCTTTTGCCCCCGACTTCGTCCGCGTGTAGCAACTTTCTTTTTTTTTCGTAAGAGACTTCTACAAAGTATTAGAAAACTTAAAAAAAAAGATGGATGAAATTGGTAAAGTCGTTTTCAATTTCTGGCGTGACCAAGAGAAATATGGATTCATTTTTATATACGAGTAGGTATTATAAAAGGCAATTTTGACGTTCAAAATTCCTATTTAAAATAAATGCTTTGATTTTGGCATTGTTTTGTGAGAAAGCTGATATCTAAAGCCTTGCACACACTCAGAAGTAATTTGTTGAATTTTTCATGCTAAAATTACTGAATAGATTTGGATGAAATTCAGCACATGGGTAGAACATAACCTGGATTTGGACATAGGATGCTTTCATCCCGATATTCCCACAGGATCGAAATGTATGCGGTTGAAACTGAGGTGCCCAGCAAGTGGTCAATAAAATTCTCAATCGTACCTGAAGAAACCTAGTCACCATAGTTATTTATAACTTTAAACATGGTTTTATTTACGGCAACCCTCGTGTGACAAACCACCATTGAAGTAACTCTGTAACAAGAAAGCGTGTGGTAGTATTTCTAACTTCATTAACTTGAATATTTCTTTGTGTATACTTTTAATGCTGATTTGTATCGGTCGCTTGTTAACTAAGGCAATATGGGTCAATGCGGTCTTAGTAAGTAGGCTATTCGTCCTGTTTCCGACAAGCCTTGTAAAACTTGACCAATTTAATAGGTAAGTACTCTAGTTCCTTCTCAACAATGTTTTCTACTGGATTTCTTCATATGAATCTACCTAGATTCTTACGAATACTACTTACATACACGACAATGAACTGTGGGCAAAATAACCACCACGTAGAGCCCTGACACAGCTTAGAAGGCGTCACGGCAATCCCCGTAGAAGAAGGCGGGACGAGCTGGACAAAACAAACGACCAGTGGTCCACTTTAGCCCTGGATTGAAAGAGCGGGAAACCATGGTGAGAGGCCTTTTCCCAACAGTAGAATGATGCAGGCTAACAGTAACACGATATACTTATCATGTATATCGTGGCTGTTTTGGTAGACACTAAATAAATATTCCACATTTCAAAAGTTTATACAAAATGAGTATTTCGTTCCAGTATTTTATAAAGGTTGTTTTTGGTTAGCTATTACTTCAGGGTTTGTAGTTTCAATAAGACCCAGTCGAATAGCATAACTTTTAAGATTCCACGACTATTTCCCCCAACATAAAAGCTGGCATACAAATAATACTTCTGAGGAAAAATATTTCAGCTTACGATAAAATAAATGAACGTTTGTATGCGACGCTGAAACCTTCATGACTGAAACATAGGAGGTTTACCCACACAAGCATAAGAAAGTACATGAAGAATAAAAGCGTAGCCTTATTTTGAAAAAAATCTAAAACTAGGTTTTCAGAGTACACTTGTGGTTTAAGAATCTTTATAACTCAATAAAAAAAAAAACACTTATATTTTTATCCTTTATTAAAAAGAACCAGGTTCTTAATAAATAACACAATCTAACCTGTAAGACTAATAAGTAATTTTAATCTTACTTATTTTTTTACGTGATAATTATTTTAAAACTTAGAATAGTGTTGATTGTACTTTACACAAGTCCGTTCCCCTTTCTTAGAGTCTGATATGATGATATAAGCCCTTTGTACATGTGTTATTATGTGTGTGAGTGGCACTATTATTTCTACACTTTTTTTATCCTACATTAACTCACAAGGTTTTGTCCGTTTCAGTCTTCGCACTATATTTCTCCTCTAATTAGACTAAATCACTTACTGAGAAAAACAATAGGTAGGTATGTACAGTGTAATAATGATATTAGCGAGCAGAGGTCACAGTATAAGGTTACAGCAAACATACGAACTCGGTGTAGAAAAACATTTTAAAGTAATTCACACATATCATAACATCACACCTGCATTTCCTGAAGGGTAGGGCAGAGGTGTACCTATAGCACACCCACATTTTACCAGTTATATTTGTGTCCCATGAAATAGGGGGCGAGCTGTTGCCATCCACTGAGCAAAAATCTGGCCTCCCAGCTGCTACTGTGAAGTGCAAGATGGAAATGGAACAAAATAAAATAACCTCATGTTCAATTGTTCAAAAATGACATAACAATAAGAAACTTGAGTAAATAACTTCTTTTTAGCAACATAACTGTATTTACACTTAACAAATACAATTCAATGTTTGGAAGACATCAATGGATGCCAAACTACTTTGGGGGATACAAAGTTATTCCGGACGTGCCAAAGGCGTAATATACTCCGGAAGTCCCCGGAATTACGGAACTATGGTTGCACACAGCGCTTGAGGACAGCCGCAGTGTAGATTTAGTCAAAAGCTTTTGAGGAAAAACTCTTTGATTATGCGCATGTGCCCTTTTTAATGTCAAAGTCAAAGCTTGTATGAAGAGGTTTTTCTTTTGGAATGGAGTTCTTTAACGCAGCTTGCGGTAGGAGGAAACTGGTAGAAATTGTCACGTAAAGGAAAAGCGTTATGCCTCCTGTACCCTTGAAATCCATTAGACATATAATAGAAAGAGACAGAGTGAGTAAGATAGTTTTTATGGTTTTCGTGGGCGCTTAAGCCCTAGCGATAAGGCCGCCCATTGTATATTTTGTAGTGTTTGATGTGTTTTTATGTTATGTATTTTTGTGGTGTAAGTACAATAAAGTATTTACCTTGCTCCTACTAATATTACAAACGTGAACGTTTGTATCGATGGATGGATGGATGGATGTTTGTTACTCTTTCACGCAAAAACTACTGAACGGATTCGGATGAAATTTGGCACACAGATAGTTTATAACCAGGATTAACATTATATGATACTTTTTATCCCGAAATTCCCACGGGGTCGAAACTTATGCGGGAGAAACCGCGGAGTTAGTAAATAAATAAAGCCCTATCGACTTTAAGGTCAAAATGAAAATCTAAGGTGGCGGCTGATAAAACTTTAAAATTTTTCATCATGGGTATCGTTTTCATGGTTTTTGAGGGTGCTAAAGGCGATAGCGTGGTCATAATTAAAATCAAGATGGCGGCAACTTTACGTGTAAGGAACATCGTCCCTGACGGTGGTCTCTGGGTCTACGACTGAAAATTGCATATTGTGTAAAATATTATTCTAACTCTAATCCCTATGAACGAAATGTGAACGCCTTTCATTTCTCCATTGAAAATAAAATAAATTGAATGTATTGTTATTTTGTGCGTTGGTATAAAACAATCATCCTTTCGGTTGTGCGCCAACTAATGCCGCATTTACGAAGTCAAATAAATGAATCGGGACATTACCTTTACTTACTAAGCTATGAACTAGATTGCGAAACTGGTCTCATCTCATTGTAAACGGTTCAGTACCAGTATATACTTTCGTGATCATTATGCTGTGCAGAAATATTCGCATAGCATGAACTCTTAATGCACCCTGCTGGCATTCGATTATCTTTCTAACATCTGTTTTTATTCACACATCATTTTAGTAATGTCTAGACAAATTATTCTTGACTTTTTCCTTTCTTATTCTTAGCGTGTAGATAGCAATCTAAATGGACTAGGCCCAGAAATTCAGCTACTTGTTTGGCGCCATCACCAGCGCCCATCAGTTCCAACAGCACTATTTCCTTCACGACGCCAGTAGCGGCAGAGACTATATTTTTTTGTCCAGTTGACGTTAATAATCCATAAATCCTTCGTGGAATAGATTCAACCGTAATGTTACGTTATTTTACATATATTATCTACATTTGACTATACAAGACCATAATTCCATCCATTCATGTTTACCAGCAGTTCACTCATGCTCCCTTTTCTTCCATAGCTAATCTGCGAGCTATCCCTCCTCATCTCTGCCAGCGGTATCGGCCTATACTACCGAGCTCTCACAGAGAGGGCCCATAGGAACACCTTCGCTGGCACCAGAACTTGCTTGGAACAGAGAGTGAAGCTGGAGTGTGAGAGGGAGCAGCAAGAGAGGCTGCTCCTCTCTGTCATACCTGCGTATATTGCTGCTGAGGTAAGTGACTTTGAGACTTATAGTGATACCCATATCCATTCGGTGAAAGAAGGAGCGCCATGGTTTTAGCGGGTAGGATAGGAGTCTGATGTAACTTTCCGTTGTTATCAATGAGGTCATACTCGTCCGTTGCGGAAAAAATGGTTTACACCAGCTGTGAAATATTGGGTAAAACATGTATTTATGAAATGCCATCAAATTCGTAATGTTCAAAGGTGGTGAATGAATTCTAAAAATACCCAGAAGGTAGACCTATGACCGCAGGAATCCGCTGGATGTGGGAAGCATAGACCCGGTTGAAGAAGCGGTGCTTGGGGGAGGCCTATGTCCAGCAGTGGACGGCTTTCGACTGAAATAATGATGACAGTACTGTAATACCCACGGCAAACGTTTAGGTAAGATGATGATTTTCTTCCATAAAAATCTTGGGTATTTTTACAGGTGCCAATTTAAGAAATAGCTACGGCATGAAAGTAACTTGGGTTAAATCCCTACTATCTTCAAAGGGCATCTAAACGATTTACTAAATCTTTTTGCACCTATAACCCTGCTAACAAAATCTTCAGAAACCTCATTACAAGTTTCAAGGACTTACCTTGGTGTCGGTCAGGTAGACAATCTGATGGAAGCCGAACTTCATTGATGCTCAATTGTGTGGAAACGCAAATCTATCGATTATCGGTAAGTGTGAGGCTAGAGGTAAGGATCGTCTACATTGACGCGGCGACGCGACTTCCAAGAGATAAAACATAAATTGGTATACGTCATAACGTCTGTAAATTTCTTGTCTGCCAACTGATATTTTTGTCAAAAAGTGTTTTTTAATACACCCACAATCAATCAACTCAGCCTATCGCAATCCAATGTCCCAGGCTGCGCCACAACACCCTGTCCTCCACCTTCCGCATCACATTTGCCCCAGCCACCTTCTTAAGGTCGTCGGTCCATCTAGCGTCACCCACTACGCTTGCCGGTACGCAGTCTCCACCTCAGTACTCGTCTGCTCCACTGGCCATCGGTCCATCAATAAACATGGACAGCCTACTGGCACTTCAGTTTACTTACTCTGCAAGCTATGTCGGATACTCCGGTTCTTTTCCGGATAACTTCATTCCTAACTTTATCCTTCAACGAAACTCCAAGCATAATACACCCACGTACTTTGTAAATAGCTAAGTTTTTTGTTTTTGTTTAATTCTTAGGTAGGTTACCTGTAGACAAACGTTTCTTTACCCCAGGGAGTCTACGGAATATAAAATTCATAAGCCAAAGAAATCATAGCAGAAGATAGTTTAAACAAAACATCTTCTAAAACCTTGGCTTCATCCAATATGTACTTTATCTACCCACCTTACCTATCCAATTAATTGTTTGTTCATTATCAAGGAGCTAAGCTTTTATGGTTTCGTGTTGCAGCCAGATAATTATGCCTTTTTTTTTTTTTTGTGGATGGGAAATCATCAAATGACTCCTCCCGCTCTGGGTGGAGCAGAAGGGAGTGTCAGACTCTTACTGACTAAAACCCACCCGTGTTCCTTCCTTAGCCCTTTACGTACCAGGGCAGCGGTAACCCTTTCGGACAATCCCGCTACCCCGACAATCCCGCTACCCCATAATTATGCCTTAAGGTATTATTAATAAACTGTATACTTTAACATAACACTGGGAACAGAAGCTCAAAGAAAAAACCAAAACAGGTTGGTGTACTGAAAACACAAATTTTATAGGTAATTTTCTTGAAAAACACAACACCAACTCTTAGTAATATTAATTGGAAACTTAAAAGCTTTTACAATGAAACCCTTTATAAATACAGTCGGTCTGCGGTGCTATTCTATAAAAATACCGTGATAACTTAGATGAAGTGAGCTGTCATTCCATCTGATGCTAAGGATTGACACTATTGATAGCTCACTTTAAGGTCACTTCACCTAAGTTTTCACGGATTTTTGAGATTTTTACAGAATAGTACTACTGTTATGCAAAAATCTCAGGTGAAGTAAGCTGTCATTTCACCTGATGCTAGGGATTGATTATATTGACAGCTCACTTCACCTAAGTCTTCACGACTAAAAGATAGGCAAGCTCTAGTTTCTCATCCTGTTCGACTTACCACTATTCCTTTGCGTGCACTTTTTTTTTTTTTTGTGTGTAAATTAACAACCCTACTAACGCTTTCTTTGTAAAATTGTATGGACGTATGTCTGAAATAAAGATAAATTATTATTATATTATTATATCACATTATAACTACTTATTTCCCGCTCCTACGTCTCTTTGACGGGCTTATCTCAATTAACTCAGCCTATCACAGTCCACTGCTGGACATAGGCCTCTCCCAGACTGCGCCACAACACCCTGTCCCCCGCCTTCTGCATCCGATCTACCCTAGCCACCTTCTTAAGGTCGTCCGTCCATCTAGCTGGGGGGCGTCCCACGCTACGCTTGCCGATCCGCGGTCTCCACTCCAGCCCCAGCAGTCTCGACATTCATAGCGATCGCTTTACGACCGAATTCGGTCGCAAAATCCTGTCACTCCATACATTACACCTGTCAATCCGAGGCTTTCCGACCGAATTCGGTCGTAAAGCGATCGTTATGAATGTCGAGACTGCTGGGGCTGGACTCGTCTGCTCCACCGGCCATCGGTCCTTCGACAGACATTCGCTTTTTCGCACGCGCTTATCTGACCGAGCCTTTATCGGTCACGTCACAGCCTGGTGAAGTGTGAAGACACTTCATAGGTTAATTTCGGAAATGTGTGGGTAAAAATAAAGGTGTTATTCTGGGGACCGTGATAAAAATAATTAGCGTGAATATGGTCTTGATAAGTTATTTTTGGTATTTAATCTGTCTATTGAAGGCATAACTGTTGTTGTGTAGGGGCTGGAATCTGTTTTCGTATTAAGGTTTTGGGGGCGTGACGTCATTTGAACGTATAAATAAATGTTCAAATAGAAAAAAAAAACATCTGACAAGAGTCCATAGGGTTAGTAACAATTTTACTTAACTTCTAGTGTGAGTAGGTTAGGTAGGTAGATTAGATTAAAATCTTCTTCTTTCTGACAAGATTTTTTCCATAATTATGAAATTCTGTTTTCCTGTTACTATATTTATTGATAACAATTATTATAACAGTTCAAAATGAGGTATTTTCCCTCGGTTTTACGTTTTCAAAAGTGCATTCCTAAACCCAGTGGCGGAACACCTCCCGGATCAGCTTTTTCACAACGATGTTGAGGTCAGGTTCTGGTTTAATGCCGTTAAAAATCAGTCTCCGTGACCCTGCAAGGCCTGAAAGCAGTGGCGGCCCAGTGGTAACACTGCGACTTACGAGTCGATCGTGGGTTCTAATCGAGGCAGGCACTCTACTTTGTATAAATTATTTCATCAGCACAGCGCATGACGGTCAAAGAAAACATCGTGAGGAAACTGGCATTTCCTAGAAGTATTCGAAGACATGTGACATCTGCCAACTGGGTCCGCACTGGGTCCGCTTGGTGGATAATGGCCCACTCTCTTTCGCAGAGAGAGCGCCTGTGTCCCAGCAGTGGGAACATTATAGGCTGATTATGGTTATCCTGCACGGCCTTTTATGCATCATGTTTCACAGTGATAATCAAAGGAGGTAATATAATGTATGACAAAGTCGTGACTGAAACCTTCAGTAACCAGTTCACTTGGTCACCTATTTAACTTAACAACTAAATCAACATTTTACAGCACGTGGCAATGTCGTTGTCACGACTTACAAACACCCCGTATTTGCCGACGTAAGACAAACGATTTGCAACTTTATTAAGTAGGCTTTAAGGTGGAATTTTTAACTTGGTTTTATATAACTTGTTGACAGCATTAATTATTTAGTTTTTATAACTTTTAATAAGAGTCAAATGAATTTCTACCCAAAACTGGAAGGGTTAAGATTTAAAATTGAAGATGGAAATGTAAATACTTTCATTTGTGAACAAAACATAATATTGCCTGCATAATAACCGTATTGTTCGTTCCTTAAACCTTTTATGATCTCATAAAGGTTTTTATTATTTTAATATGGGATGAATACTACTCACAATGTTTCTGTAAGAACATGGAATATCGTGATTTTAGGGTTCCTAAATATACTTGCTACTATAATAATGTGCTTTTATTATATTCTCTTCAAACAGCTCAGCGTATTAGGATTCTTTTGCAATATATACTTTCATAGTAAACTCGTACTTTACGCCAAGTCATCTTCTGCCTAGCCTTTTCCCAACTATCAGGGTCAGCTTCCAGCCTAACCGGATGCAGCTGAATACCAGTATTTTACATGGGGCGACTGCCTATCTGACCTTCATAAGGCAATTACTGTGTAACACGATACCCCTTGGTAAGACAAAGATCAACGAATTACAGCCGGGACCAACGGTTTAACGTGCTTTCCGAGGCACGGAGGGGTCTTGGTATGTGAAGATGGTCACCCATCCACGTAAACGTAGCTTAACCTGATCGACTGACCCGTGCGGCCGTTATTACTTAGCCACGAGCCTCACTTTACGTCAAGTATGTATAATAAAAATGAAGGAACTGTGATGGCTTATATGTATCGGTACCTAGGTTTTACCTACAACTGCAATACCCTTTAGTTCACATCCAAATAGGTGCCTAACGTCCTATAGCCATCTCAAACACCGCACAGATTTTTAGAAAACAAAACACTTTGAAAGATATGACTCCCATGATGTGGTTTTCCATTGTAGAATACACTTTTCGACCTCCTCCCAAAGGCATCATGAAAGGCTGTCAATCCTAAATGAACAGCAACCTCCACTTACTTCTGACTCTGCAAAAATCTCCACATTCCCTTGAGGTTGTGAAGGTATAATGTCGGAGGAACATGAAAAGGGAAGGGTCGTACCATAAGTGCTAAGAAAAACGCAAAGATACGTTAGTCTAAAGAAAACAAACGGCCACTTTACTTTATTTATGTGCGTGGTTTTAGTACTGCAATATTTCGGGATTTTCCGACTAGTTTCGACTCAAATGGAAGCCTCTATCTTGTGGGCTTCATGACCTCTATGTGAAGTGAAACTAGTTTGATACACCCATAAAGAATATCCTTCCCATGAGCTCTAAAAACGTATGCTTCGCACGCTTGCATGGTCTGGGTGGCCCATTTTTTAACAACTTAGATATATTGTGCTACCATATGCAAGTTTAGAGCAGTCAGGGGCCCAGTGGTAGCGGCCGCGACTCACAAGTTGTAGGTTGTAAGTTTGAACACAGACAGGCGTTATTTGTGTAAATTATTTCATAACCACTGCTATCAAAACGGCAATGGAAAACATTGTGAGGAAAGCGGCTTGTCCTAAGAACATAAATTCGCAGACATTCACATCCACTAGCACGCACTGGGCCCTCGTGGTGGATTACGGCCCACTCCCTCTCACCGAGAGGAGGCCTGTGTCTCAGCAGTGGGAACATTATAGGTTGATTACGCGATTGTGCTACCGCTGGGATAAGGTCCTGCCCATAGCTTTCCAGATCTCTCTTTCTGTTCTTCGAATTCTCCGGCCATTCAGTTGTAAATGAGTCCTAAATGTCTTAGCCATCGCACCATCTTTATGTAGACCAGTATCAGTAGCAATGAGTTTCATTTTGACAGTTCAACAACGTTCATTGCGTTATTTACGCCGTTGAGCAGACACATTTTTCGAACATATGAAACAATGGATTAGCAGTATCCTTCAAAATGATTCAGATTTAGTTGGATAGTGTGTTACGCAATTAGGAGGCTGTCTCGCCCTGTACAACCCTCACCGCCCTTTTATATTTTTTTTGGGTGGGAAATCATGAAATGAAGAGGTCATTTCATGATTTCCCACCCAAAAAAAATGCCACTCTGGGCTGAGCGGAAGGGTGTGTCAGACTTTTACTGACTAAAACTCACCCGTGTTCCTTCAGTTGCCTGTGCCAGGGGCCGTGGTATCTCTTTCGAACAAGCCGCGGCCCTGGCAGCATCGGCCCTAGCGGACCCCGTCAGTTCGTGCTGACATCTCTTTGAGGCGCGCGTGGAACACAACGCGCCGTCGACCCGGGCCTGGTCCTTACCGGGCGGCGAGCCCGCAAGCCCGCGCCTACGGTGGCCGGGAGTCGACTGTTGACTCCCGTCCAGGGCGTCTCCTGCGGCGGCTAGGCGCGTGAGGGTGCAGAGATTGCCTCTCCCTCACGCGCTCCGCCTCCAACTTCGCGAGCATTACTGCTTCGCAGAAGGAGGTGACGGTCTCCCATTCACTCTCGCTCCGTACCATGGCCTGGACCAGGGCCGGACGCGAGAGATCACCGCCGCCGATCGCCGCCACGAGGACACGGCGGTACCCCGCCCAAGCCGGGCAGACCTCCACCGTATGCTGCACCGTGTCCTCCGTGATCCACACAGTGGTGACAACCCTCACTGCCTTTACGAATTAAAATATCTAGAAAAGAGCTCACCAATTTTTAGGACAGCGTTTGGACACAACTGATCATGGTTAATAGCTGCTCGAGCAATCAACCATGTTGATTTTTCAGGTAAATTACAAAATAAGGTTAAATTACAAATTATTAATTAAAGGATACAATTTCACTACAAATTACTTCATTAATGCCGAATGCTACAATTAAATACCAACAATTATGTTTCTAATGAGTCGAAACGTGGCCTTGGCTCCTAATTCTTCAAAGAAAAACTTTGTCGTTTCGTGAATTCGCGAAGAAATAATATAATGGAGTCCATTTTTCTTTTGTAAATATTCAATCTTGTGTTGGTTGTTCGTTGTTGTACGTTACGATATCTTTTGGAAGCGACAATGTCGTGTATATGAGTGTGTCGTGTGTGAGTGTGTGTAATATTTTGCGCTTGAGTAAGTTCAAACTCAAAGGATTTCAAAGTGAAAGCCACAGCATTAATTTCAAATAGGCACATAAAAGGCACCTTTGAACGTCAAAATTTACAATAAAATAGAATTAATTCTAGTCGCCCCATCTAAACGGTGGTTTTCATATGGAGATTTACATTCATTATACCATTTTCATTTTTTAATCGTCAAAGGAGTCAGACAGAAAGATAAAGCAAGTTGCCCAATCCAAAACATAAACATATGAAGAAGAACCACAAGAAACTCCACGGACTCTCCTTTAAAATTATGTCGTCCGCGTCCCAACAATGGACACGCACACAACTCCGTGCGTCGCATTACAAGCAAGTGACTGTTATTCCGTCCGTCTGTATTAAGGCCGCCTTGTTAATATCCTGGCCTACTCCATATACTTATATTAGTTTAGAAAATGGTATGAGCAAGTGAAAGCTATTGGTTCATCTCGGACAGGAAAGAGTTACAATTTGTTGAATCTTGATCGTGCGTTCAAGAGTCAAATTTTGACAGCATCTTCTAGCCTGGTACTACTATCTTGGAGAGTATCACACCGCCTCGATGGTGTAGGGGTCGCAAGCGCTACTGCTGAGCATGAGGTCCGGGGTTCGATTCACAGGTCAGGCAAAGTCTTATTGGGTTTTTCCATCAGGAAGTTCTTAGTAGCAACCCGGGTGCAACAGTGCAACAGTAGGCGAGCATATTGCTATTAACCGGGCACACATCCATATGTGTGCCCGGTTAATGGCAATAATATGCTCGCCCACTGTTACATGGGACTTAGACATAACAGGCGAAGTGTGGGTGTTACTACAGGGTGACAGGGAAACTCGCCGTGTTCCTTCCAGGGCGTGATAGTGTGACCCATTTGCAACAATTAAGCACCCCATAAAGCCTAGGCAAAAATTCATGGACTGCGAGAAAACCAATTTTCATGTTTTTTTTGAAAATTTCCCAGAATTAGTTACTAAATATCACTTATCTCTAAATTCTCTAATTGAGTGGCTTTCATAGCAATTTCATTGGCTTCATAATACTTTAACACACCTGTTGATATAACCAAATTTTCTAAAATATCAAACAGTTAAAAGTTAAAGTAAGAAGTTTTTTAACTATTTTCAAAAATCATCTACGTACACGAACTTTGACCACTTATCTCAAAATTTTACTATAACACTAAGCGTACAAATAACGGGGAAGACATCTTTATTTAATCAGCTATGCAACGATGTACAAAAGTTTCATAAATGCTTAAAGGTGCCGATGAAACAGTCGATAATGTTGGCAAAGGTCGAATTTGCAAATTGTTGAAATATTTTAAAATGATGTGATAATTGAATTAATTAACTGGTTTATGTTATCCCTTTACCTCCGCTCCGCAAGTTAAGACCACACTTTCAAGTGTTAAGTATTACTTGCAGTCGATGAGCTAATCAACGATCACTGTATATGTACAACAGACGATGATGTTATGTTATGCCAAATATTGTTTCGTTTTTGTCTCTCTCGTTCTTGCACAACCCTCTCGTATTTTGCTAACCTGAAGAACAGCATACTTGTAGAAATATCTAATCTGTTATTCTTCACAAATCTAACCTGCCTAATGAGAGGTTGTTAGACCTTTTGTTCTGGACACCATAATGACGTGGTTCTCTCAATGGACTCGGATAACCAGCGTGAGAAAATTGGAAATTTTACTTTTAAATCAACTATACCAGGAATTTGTTCTCTAAATAATGAGTTTTTTTTATTTACATTTTAATGTCCATATTTCGCTAATATAGCTTGAAAGAGGTGGGTCTACTGAAGTAGATGAACAAACTTCCTTGATAAGTTTCACATGAATAATCTGTTCATAATTTTGCTTGCTAACCCATCAATTCACACACACTAACCCATCAAGTCGATAAACACACCCACACCCACACTCCACACATCACTTTTAGGAAGCAAACACGCTGTCATTCAACCCTTGGCACCTCATTTGCTTTGTCAATATTCATTAGCCTTTATAAACGTTCTTTGTTTAGAAATTGATGAGTTTTCGTAGGTCTTCAATCAATGCGTCCTGCCAGTTATGACTTACGGAGCCGAAACGTGGACACTCATGGTACGGCTAATCCACAAATTCAAGGTCGCTCAGCGAGCTATGGAACGGGCTATGCTTGGGGTCTCTCTGAGGGATCGAATCCGCAACGAGGTGATCCGGCAGAGTACCAAAATGGTCACAGAATAAGCAAGCTGAAGTAACAATGGGCTAACCATTAGCCGTAGAACCGATGACCGTTAGGGTAGAGTGGAGACCGCGAATCGGCTAATGTAAGAAAATGGTCGGTTCACCTAGCCTAAGGGCCTACCCCTTAGGCTAGGTGAACAGACAATTTTCGCAGGATGGCTGGTAGAAGCTGGATGAGAGTTGCCGAAAATTGAGTTCAATGGCGTGCAATAGGAGAGGCCTGTGTCCAGATATGGAATGCTATAGGCTAATGATGATGAGTTGTTATAATATTCCCCTAAAATAATCGAAAATAACCGTTGGTGTCGTGGTTGTAAGCGCGACTGTTGAAGTCCTGATTTCGATTACTAGGTTAGGCAAAGTGTCACATGGTTTTTCCATTACGAATCTCTTGGTAGCAGCCTCGTGTTTGGAAGTTGGTAGTCTAAGAACACCCTCGTACCTCGGAGAGTACTTAAAGCCGTTGGTCCTGCGCCTGATCTCCGATTGTGTCGAATTTATTGCCGTCCCATCGGACTATGACAGTGAGGGAAGAGAGAGGGTACCTGTGTTTGCGCGCAGACTTATGCACTACAATAACTCCTGCGTACCTGGCTAATCTCCGTTGAGATTGGCCGCTGTGACTAAAACTCGCCCGGGAGGATATTATTATTATTAATCGCAAAACCGCGAACCGGAAGGCGTAGCGTTGGAAGGCCTCCCACAAGGTGGACCGACGACCTTGTTAAAGCCGCAGGAACCCGTTGGATGCCCGGTCGAAGTGCAGGTGCTTCGGGGCCTATGTCCAGCAGTGGACGTCTTTCGGCTGAAATGATGATGGTGAATCTCAACGGCTGTTACCTTGCTGACTGGTGAATATTATACCTCGATACGACGAGCTATTAAAATTATAAGTTTGTGTCGATAGGAAAGAAGAAGATCGCAATAGGAAGTTATACGAGTATATGTGTAAGAATTGCCATTTATCGACCTTATTGGTGATGTTCTTCGGAAAGGTCAGGTGGTGGAGGTCATCCTAACATCAAATTATAAATTAAGTTGCTATTATTTTTAAGATTTCTGGTTGCATTTTAATAAAGCATGCTATCACGTGCTTTATTATGAAAAACGAAAAAAATCGAAGTAGTACTCGTTAAACTTAGCACGAGACCAAATAAATCCATTAAATTACACTTTTGGAGGACATTACTCGTATGTTCTGACGTCAATCGAATAGGTCGTATTACTAAGGAAGTCCCATTAGCGCGATAACGTAACACTGATATTATTATTTATTTAAATTATGTTGTAAACATGTATTTAGCTAATTCTAAAATGTATTTATTAATTTCTGCGTTGCATTTGTATAAAAATTAGCTGCGCCCCGCGGTTTCGCCCGCGTAAATCTCGATTCCGTGTGAATATCGGGATAAAATGTATCCTATGTGGACATAGAATACATTTTATCCCGATATTCCGAAAAAAATTGACGCATGGTTCGTAACAATGGTTACGAACCATGCGTCAATTTCGATCAATTTAGTCAAAAAATTGTAGCATGGTTAGAAACCAACGAATGACGAATGCGTCATTCGTTGGTTTCTAACCATGCTACAATTTTTTTTTTTAAATCCGTTCTGCCGTTTTAGCCTGAAAGCGTAACAAACAAACATACAAAAAAATCTCTTTATAATATTAGTTTAGAAAAGCAAGTTAAAGTGACAATCAACCATAATATAGGTCGCTGTAGAGCTTCCGAAATTATTACGAAAAACTTTGAAAGCATATTGCTGGATATCCTCGAGATCAAAGTCAAATTACAATAGCAGTTACAAAGAAAAATGATTGTGTACCTACTCAAATTTTCTTAATCAAGAATAACTCCCTTAGAGCAAACCAGTAAGGACACACAACTAGTGAGCAAATCCAATAATCTTCTTAAAACGATTTAATGACATTCCAAAATGTAATAATATCCATCCAGTACAGCCCGATTCAAACTTTCTGAATTGCGTTACTCGCTGCGCAGTACCTCACCCCTCACCCCCGCTGACAGGTGAATTTCTTACTGCGCAACGACTTGCCTCATGTTCCGAGCCGCCATAAAGTTTGAATCGGGGTGTATTTTAGGACGTAAACAGATTTATCACTTTATAATCTTTAGAAGACAGCTATATAAGCAGCTTATAAATTCATATTTTAACTACTCTCGATCAATCACAAGGGCAAGCCAAAAATAAAAATGCAAATATTAAAAAATCTAAAGGTATATTTCTATCTTACATATCAGTATGCTTAAATACTAAATTATACTAATATTAAGGCTACATCAGTCACAATTGGTGGTAATTCGCGAACTCAAGGATTTAAGACTGGTCCAGCGAGGTGAATTATTTTTCATAAATAATTATTTTGAAGGTAAGATATAATTGTAAGATAAGTATAATAAGGTAATTATAAGGTAAGGTAAGATATAATTTAATTATTTTGAACGTAAGGTAAGAAGTGTCACACAATAAAAACAAACGTTAGAACCAGTCTATCATATCCCAGTATAATTCTGCGCCAGTTTATATAATGTTATCCAGATCATTATTTATACAAATAATAACCATAAAATTATTATTCAATTCAGCAGAAAAATTTTGCTAAAACAACTTGCCAATGTTTTCAAAATTTCTTTCTCACTTGAGTTCGCGAATATCACCAACAGCATAACTTAATCCAAACTTCTTAAAGTCCACATTATCGTTAAATATAAATGAATCTATTTTTACATTTAAATGCATATCTAATCGGAATGATAATTGTGAATTGTTAAAAATTGTCTGGACTGCATTGAGCACTATTTGCCACGATGTTTTGCACTCGATTTTCTCAGCACCTTCGCATGCCCTTGGGCAGATGATGCTGTTGGAAATTGAAGAACATCCCCATTCAATTTTGATTCGTTACTCAAGACTCCGCATAATCTTTCCTCAGCAAATCTGAGTCTGATTTGCCTATATTGACATGAATTGTGATAGCTTCATCATTCTCAGACTTCATCACCACATCATTCCATTGTACTTCAGCCTTCTTCCCATAGGCTTCGTTTTCTATCAGAATAGCTGATTTTGTGCAAAGCGCTTTGCTTTGGAATTCTATCAAAGCGCTGTAATCGCTTCTTTTCGTCTCTGATTTAACATCGGCAATGTATCCGAGTTTCCGCCTCATCACTTCTACTCTTACGTGGTAGTTGTAGATGCATACTTTGATGATGAAAGCGCTTTTTTGGTGTAACAAGATGATCTTGTATTTTGTTCTGCAGCATGCTGTCTTCTTCAGCTTCGATTGAAAGTTTTCTATTAAGATCTTTATCTTCTGTGAGTACACTGCGATTATGTTGTGGTTGTCTTGTAAATGTGATGACAGTTCTTCGAAGGCTACTGAGCAGCAGTTGGCTGTGATGGGACAGATCATGGTGTCATATTTGCAGTCTTCTTCGTGCTTGACTCTGGTAACGGCTGTGAGGAGCTCTGTGCATCCGCGTCTGTGAACAAAGGAAAAAGATTATTAGATTGTAAATCTTAAATGTGTTTGGACGGTGGTTAACATTTTTATTATGAAAGTAACTAGTATACTAACATTGAAAATATTTAGTATGCAAATCGCATACTAAATATTTTCAATGTTAGTTTATATTATGTTTATTTGTTTGCATTTTAAAATATTGATAATTTTGCAGTGTCTGTTGTGATTCCAAATTTTCCTGGTGATAGCGATGCTGACTCTTTCCTCCTTTTCTTTTTCATTATTTAAATATTATCTTGTTTGAAAATAAAAGGAATGTACAGCAAAATATAAAAACAAAAAATTTTTTTTTCGAAATTAATCTTGGCATGAATCCTTCAATTCTCAATCATTATTTGTAATGTCAGTGGTGCTTGGTACTGCCTCGTAATTTCGTATTGCCTATCAACTAGAAAATAACTGCAATTATGAACATGTTACACACACATTAGCACGGAATTTTTAACGTCACATGTTATTAAATCGAGTTAAAAATCTCAATAAATTAGCCAGAACAAGATAAACCCGTCATTTTTTGCCCCTTAATTGAATTACGTGCATGTAATCAAATTAATGCACACTGTTTTCAGTGCATATTCATTTGAAATACGTATTGCCATTTTGTAAACTTCGTTTCTATAAACTATTAATAATAGCAATATCTCTGAAATATCTCATTACATCATTATGGAATTCACAATAAGATCAATAGAATGCCCTGCCCACTCATTTCCTCGAATAAAAATATGAATAATAACTTTATATATACGAGAATAAATAATATTATAAATAGAATTTCAATGAATTTTCTACAATATTGTTAAAGTTTATAACCCACATCCATGTGGGTGTAAAATCCTTTTGTACTCTGAAAATCAATAGCACTTTTTTATGGAATCTACCAGGAAATGTTGAAAGGTTTTCATTATTCACGGATTTTCAATTCAAGGAAAATGAAAAATTGTTTTAACATTTCCACCATTTTTGTGGTATTCTGTACGCACTTGCTTTTAAGCTTACGTTCAATTTTATTTAATTATTGTTAACTAAAACGGTACAACACCAATAACGTTAATTAACATAGAAACAATTATTACGTTGACTATAATTTAATTCAAAACTAACATGAAACAGTGGATTATTGCATACTTTCACATAGCACCTGACATACAAATACGCATAATTTTACTCCTTCATCCGCAAACAAATAACATTCAGGATTGGCTGTCAGAAGGGCATTTAGCATTTTAAGAGTTAGACAGACTGGGGATTCTGTTCTAGCTACAGTTTTGTATGACAGTTGTGCTAACAGAGGGGTAATTCTCGTAATTTAAAGAACGTTCACAGTCAGAAGGCCAATTCTCGTAATTGTGAGACTGAGATCAGGTGCAATTCTCGTAATTTTAAGAACGTTCACAGTCTGATCTCAGTCTCAATCTGTTAAAAAATACTTCTAATTTCCCTACATTTTGACAAGTTTTTGACATTTGTTTGTCGCCGATATGAGGCTGCGACTAGATTTTGAACTTTTTAAATAATTACGAGCCTTCAGATTGTGGCGGTGGCTCTGACGGTGTCCGATGTATTTGTCGGGCACAATATTTTTTTTAAAAAGGACGGTAGTTATAAGCCTATCCCAGAAGATAATAATAATGAAACAGGATAAGTAATAAAGTAGGTATCACTGATATTAAGTGTTTTCGTAAACGTAGACCTAATAAAATAGATCTTAGCGAGGAAATACATAAAGACAACGCGACATCACAATAAAAATAGAGACGGAACTTGTAAGGGCTTTTACAGATCTGGCGAGTCGCCGCTGCGGTTATTTATCGCCTGAAATGAATGTATAAATTTTTGGCCTTCAATACTTTGCATCAAGCGAACTTTTATAGTACAGTTCTTTTATGTAATGGAATGTAACTTTCTGTATATATTGGAAAATAATAAGGCTGAAGAGTTTTTTTGTTTGAACGCGCTTATCTTTTGAACTACCAGGCGGATGAGAAAAAATAATTTTGTACATAATAGCTCAATTCTTGAGGAAGGCTATTTAACATCACGCTCACCCTTAGGAGCCGAGCAAGAATATAAATAGTCAGAAAGAACGCTAAGTGAAAACGAAGTAATTAAAATTAAAAGAGCAGCGATTAAAAGCGATTAAAAGAGCATGACCTTTCCTCTATACTGTGAGTATTTGTATATAGTATATGTTTATATATTTTTGTATTATGTATTTATTTAAGTATACTTATTATTATTTTTTTGCGTTACTATATGTGTAGGTATATTTAATATTTTGGTTTTAGACTTCACACATTCATATTTTTCTCTTCTTGTTCTCACACACTATTGTCTACATTTCTTTTTTACTTCTCCTTTCGCAGGTCTGCTGGAAGAAATTTCTTAAGAAATAAGCAGTACCTTTGTACTCATATTATAATTATGTCATATCAGTATCTATTTTACTGTGTGTACATAAATAATAAAATAAATAAGTAATTCGAGGGCGGGTGATGCGATGTGACAAGGGTAACAAGACATTTTACGCAGACGAAATCACAGGCGGAAGTTAGTATCTGATAATAAACTCGCGCAAGATTAGACTATTTTATAAGATATATGGCAGAAAGATCATCAAATCTTCACCACACCTGTTCAATCAAACATACAACTACCTAACAGAAATATAACAAACAACGTAAGGAATAAAAACAAAATCCAGTTAAAGCCAGCGCACGCTAGCACGAATTATGGCAAGAAAACAATATTAGTTGAAGGCGCACGGCACGGCTTTTCAATAGTTTACCGGAGGAGATAAAAATATGTGACAATATAAACACATTCAAACGCAGATTAAGGCAATACATTACAACATTTGAAATAACATCAAACAGAATAATAAGCTAACATAATGTCTCCAGCAGCCCAGAGGTAACTAATGTTAATAGTACTAGTTATAATCACCTGTGCTGTGTATCTCATTATAAGCGAACTGTTATTATTATATTTATTATATAATTTTACGTTCTTATGAGAAATAAAGTTCTTTAAACCCAAGATCGATCACTTGAAGAATGTTCTTTATCTAGACTGAATTTGTAAGCAAAAAAGTTAAGATCTCAATGTATGAAACACAGTATAATTTGAAAGATGACGAATCGATTATGAAAGATGAGCGCGAGTAATTAAAATTTGCTTTTTAACCTCAAGATGGCAAAAAAATGCCTGGTCAGTGCAGCCCCTAAGCAATAAAATCGTAACTTTAATCTATCAGTTTCGGTTTATTGTCGGAAAGTTGCGGTTTATTCGGCAAACAAGTGTTCTTATTAGTTACGGTTATTGTCCACTTTTATGTAGCGTTTACGACCCTCGGTGGGAAAGTAATTGGATTAGTTATCGATCGGTACTTATGTGTTTGATTTTTAATGGATTGAGTCTGCTTCTGCTGTGATTCAAAGATCAATTAATCAAGTTAGCTTATTGCAAGCGGGTTGTTACTACCAGAAGACTTCCCAAGAAGACCCTTCCAAGAAGAAGATCAGGCGGTTAACTAAACGGCTAATTTAACCAGTTGCCTGCGACATTACTACGTTAGTAAGTTATTGTAAATAGCATTCATTTCAGGTAGTTCTTGTTGTTGCTTGTTAAATATTAAACCCTTGATTCATAAACGTTGCTTAAAGTTAAGTAGTAATTAGCGACTGTTTAACCATACATTTTTGACGTCACTTAATTTTAATCATCGTTTTTAAATGAACACCTAATTGTTTGTGTTTTAGGATCCGGTAAATTCATTACGTTTCCAGAAGCTATCGATTTATGAGTTTATTAAATTAAAATTTCAAATGTAGTTAAAATGCTATAACTGTTAAAGTATTTTACTACTTGCGATACAACACAGCACCTTACCTTCCAAGGGACATCGTATTACTCAGTAACTGGGTTGTAGAGCTCAGATAGGCAGTCGCTCCATGTAAAATACTGGTATTCAGCTATATTCGGTTAGATTGGAAGCGGATCCCAACATAGTTGGGAAACTACGCAGATTGATTGATACCCTGACATCAAAAGCAATAAGCCGCTTTGACATCGGAATACTTGGAGATATAAGTTTCCATGTAAGATATTAACGTAGCAATCTCCTTTGAAACAGTACCGTCATCGACACCAACGCGACATACCTATTCAACACTATTACATGACAGGAAATACTATCAAGTCTCGAGTACCTAATTACATATACAAGCTACTACCTAGGTATTTCTGATAGTATTCCTAGACATTGACGTCACACTACTTCAAAGGGCAGTACATATCATTAGGAGTTATTTTACCTATGATTTTGCGTCTCTGTCAAAATCAAAGTGATCTTTGTCCTCGTTACTATAAGGTTGCTTTTGGGTTGCTGCTACAGACAAGTCTGTCAAAATTACACAGTGATCTTTATTCTCGTGACACGAAGGTTGCTGTTGAGTTGCAAATGTGATTGGACTGTAGATGTCACATTGCTACTGTATATCATTATTTTGTTCTAGCTAGAGATGTCATATGGAAAATGAATCATTGTATTACTGGCAGCTGAAGATATAAGGAGTTGTAATAGCCATCCATTACTGTAACGGACTTCCCTATATAATGCTACATAGATGGCTATGTTAGGCCATCTAATTGGACATGATTCTGTCTAAACTGAAAAGCATCATCTCCAAATAGATAGACTAGACTCTAGTCTATGTAATCAATATGTTGGTTAGAGAACGCCGTTTCTTTTTTAACTGTTTTCGGGACTAATAAGAGTCATTACCGTTATGGCGAGACTAGTAAAAACATTTACGTTGTGAATTTTATGTAAAATCGAATCGAATGTCGTGTAAAGAGCCAGAATAACCAAGACCACAAATCAGATATTTCAGTAAGTTGATTATATTGAGTAGCTTTTCAAAAACCAAAGGGCCTAATCAGCGTTCTCGATTTAGTCGCCAACCATGTAAACAAATATGAGTTTATGGAAAAAAAAAATTAACTACAACACAATAAAGTTCAGTTTACGCTACTACGTCAAACGTTTTTATCATTTTTTTCAATAGTGCCAGTTACTCTGAAATCAACTTAATTACCACTCACACAAAGTTCATATTTGTTTAACTTGAAATACAAAATAAATATAAATATATAAAATGGAAACATACATTTGAATAGACTTAAGACAAATGACCATCGCTTTCAAAGCGCTTCGTATTTCTACAACGACTGACATAAGCTGTTTAGTTGTGTACGTCAATCCAACAACATTTTTGCTTTTTCCAATATTGTTATTGCTGATAGAATGTCACATTCTATCAGCAATAACGATATTCTACGCCCTCAGGCCTAAAAATCTCAACTGTATTTTGATAAGTGATGATGACACGTCTACGCCCTCAGGCCTAAAAATCTCAACTGTATTTTGATAAGTGATGATAACCTACCTATAATTCCGACACGGCAGCATGAGGTCGTTGATGAGCCGCTGTAACGCCAGGCATGGTGCAGCCGGGGCTCTAAGGGCACCTCTACACCACGCACACCTCGACATGCGTCGAGAACACCGCCCGCACCAGACACCGCCACACCACGGACATACGCAGGGGCCGCAACACTGGAAGAAAGGAGAAATAATCATTAGTATATTGCCTGAATTGCATAGAGTTAATTTTAGGTGAAAATGAATAATGTATGTAAATGCGACGCCAAACACCCTACGTCAATTTGCCGTGTTATAAGTCATTTCATACAGCTGTCAAAGAATGACAGTTTGATTTGAATATACAGACAATTTAAGTTGGTAGTCAATTGGCTTAAAACAAGACTGTACGAGTTCTTTAATATCTAAGCATGTTCATGAATCAAAAATATATAGGCAATGGTAAGTTTCATAAAACTCTAAACAGCTTTGCCTTACAATAAATTGTAAACAATCTGTGACATCATAAATATGGGACTACATATAAATCAATAATATTGCTACGGACAAAGACTAAAATTGTGCGCAATCCTTTGTTCATATTATTTAGCGCAAAGTTAGGTTCACAAATTTAATATCTATGCAATTTTTTCCTTAGATTTCCTAAAACATAATCAAACAATACAGCTCTCTCAACGTTGTCATATTGATACAGTCCTATTACGAACGGCAACATTGCATTATTACTCGTACTTCTGCTCCGGCAAGCAAATATAAATTTAATAGTAAAGGCCAATAGATATTTTCGAATACTAGGTGGCACCAAATATATTGAAATCTAGAGTATTTAGATATTTATGTTCCGAACAGTAGTCAGATACTTTTGACTGCACTACCGTAACACACGTATGATCATTTTACGCTTACATTATTTTGAAATATTGTCACTGCCAATTAGTGAACTCGCCTGTACCTAATAGCCTCGCCTGTACTTATTTGTTGGTGTTTTACCACAATTTAATGAAAAATGATGATGGATATAATGGATAGTTTATGACACAGGTAAAGATGCTTACTAGGCTAGCCATGAGAGTACTGACAGAAGCAAAGTCATGCATAATAGGTAGGCATTACCTATCATTCACCTGTCCTTATTCCAGCTTATTTGGCGTCAGCGCCATATGTCGTTTTATTCCATATATCTTTATTAGTCGTCATATCGATAGCCATGAATAGATAGTATCTATTTAATAACAAGTTTCCCTAATGAATATATTTCAGAATTTGATGAACTTCTTCTTATTAACATTATATTTCTACATTGGAATTTTGCATGATTTTGTAGCATGAAAACCCCTCAAACAATTCGCCAGCCTTTGAACGCACAAACATTCCACTTCGCAAAGGAATTGCATAGCGAAGATTGTTTGAAAATCAAGTCTTATACATGCAACATGACGGCAACGTGTTTACTTAACTTAACTTAGACATAATGAACTATTAGAACACCTACGTTGAGCACGGGAATCGTGTAATCACCTCACACTAACTTGTATACAGTTGAGGAAGCTGTGCGGGCTGTGAGCGACGAATTTCTTGAAACGTAAGGCGACTTTTAGTGAGCATTTTAAATAATGATGACCCCTGACATTTATGAGGTCACCTAAGCCATATTATTTCAAAAATCAAAAGTTCATAATATTATTATGAGTCAACTGCTGATCCGTAACGACTGATAGATGTTTAATTTAATGATTATGGTTAGGTTTGGCATGTCTATGTTTTAAAATAAAATAAAAGGGGTATGGAAACCTAACAATAAAGAATCCTTTTAAAATATGTTTATCTTAGCATACACGTGTATAATATCAATAATTATTGTTCTATTGAATAGAATTTTATTATTCTATAATTAATGCAAAAACTTTACGAGATCCTCGAATCAGAATAAAAAAACAAATGAATACCTTAACGACTGCATTATCTTGTTTTGCAGAACACGTCGTTTAATTCATAGTTTTAAACGATAGTACGAGTATTACCATAAAAACATTGTTGTAACGACTTTTTTGTACACCTAACAGACATAAAAGATATTTAATTCATTCAATCAACTGCTTCCGTTTAGAATGTATCAAGTTTCCTATTACATTCCGTAATGGTATCGTCATTCATCACTAACACCAGCGCTACGAAAACTTCTAAGTACTCAAAATGTTCTCTTGAATATTTTCAAATTCGCGTTAGCGAGCCCGGACTCAACAAGCCTAGCGCACGTGGTCCTTTATTAACGGTAATTAAGATTCTCTCCCTGGTTCGTTTGTCGTGATATTAACACGAGGTTCCTTGTAAGAGAAACAGTCTAGCTTTAAATTACTTAAGCACACTATTTTAGCTTCTTAGTATATGCTTCTTATATACATATGTCTAAAGAAGGTAAGCAGTGTTAAGCTACGATTTACCAAATTAATACTCATATTGTCAATTAAGTTTTAGATCCTAGGGGCAAAATCTCACGTGTTCGCCATATACAGGCCTCAATTTCAGACTTTCAGTTGTAACTGAATTTCCTAACAACGAAACTTAGTTTGAGTTTAGGAAGCTAAATTTTGCTAATGTTACTACAAGACCGGTGATGCTTAGAATTACTGAACATTCTATACCTAACGCATCTGTTAAAAGTAGTGATAATAATCAAGAGGACTCACAAAAAGTACTGGTAATGAAAGAGAAGGGACTGAATGATAGCATGACAGGGGAGAATGGAAAAGGAAATCGTATTGCGCCGAAGCCAACTAACATGGTACAAAGGTAGAAAGGTGATGATGAAGTAGAACGTACAAGTTCAGTACATGAAGTACAAGGGCGAATGAAAATGACATACATTCTAAAGACTGAGAACTAGATAAAGAGGGATCCGTAGCAACTAACAAGAAGGGTTTAAATAAACAGACCCTTAGCTCATTTTCATACAGAGTACGGTTAGTCTTATAATCTCTTTGATGAATATTAAATGAACGCGCTTTAACTGAGATATAAGGTTTTAGTCATGTTTTTCCTGTGTTCATAGCTTAGCATGGAAAAAATTCTATTCATTTTAATTTTTAAACAAAGATTGGGATAAGCTGAGAGAAGTTCTCGTGTTAATGAGTTTATCATAAAACAAATATCTATTAATACTCCAGATTATTGAATTAACATAGGTTTAAACTTCTAGTTGCTATTCATTATGTAATATTTAGATTAACATAATTTTAGGAATCACTATAAAACCCAATATCATTCGCGTTATACTTAAAGTGAAGACACATATCATAGTCAAGAGTTTTCCAACGGCGGAAGGTCATGCCTGTGATTTCGTCTTGACTGATCAAAACTGATTAAAACGGCAAAGATGGCTTATAACCTATTTTGAACTTTGCTCTGACAACTTCAAGATCAACGATTAACTTATCATGTTCAAGTAAAAATTTCTTACCTGTAAAGGCTCCAAGCATATACTGCATTCTGAGTACCGTGATAATATTTCATCACAGTTGGGGCAGGTACACTGAGCTGCATGGCCTTCCTCTGGAGCTTCCAATGATGGCTGGACTAGTGGCAATGATTTATCTGTGGACAATAAAGAATGGCTTGTTATTATTTTAAACAGAAATGGTTATACAAAACAAGATAAAAAAAACATTTACAAAAAGTTTAAAATTTTCGGTTTGTTGAGCGTTTACATTTTAGATCCATTGGATGGTTTTTTACAAGTTCTCGTGTCGCATCGAGCTTTAACTATCAACTGAGCTATTTATCTATGCAAATACGTATTATATACGTATAAGTTTTGGTGTTTACTTAATTAGAATTATTCTATTTGTTAATTTTAACCTCATTAGATCGATAATTATGTTGAAAAGGATCATGATTAACATCGATGACTTCATGGTATATCTCGGATATTTAAACAGGCATTTTTGTGGAACCTGTGGGTGTGACTATCTTGTCTGTGACGTGTTAGTTCTTAGAAGATTTATCATTAGTTAATATTGTGTCATCATCAATGACCCATTATAAGATTCAAGTAAATTATTAAGAAGAGGCTTGATAATATCACTGTTTAAAATGACGCAAGGTGTTAGTTAAGTTTAAAGTTTTATGATTATATTAATTTGAACCTTATCAACGACCATTACAGCTTACAATAATCATGTAGGAATCAGTCCATCTACAATCAGATCAAAAATGGCTGCATATTATTGAAGCACATCACTGGAATATTTCCTACGATGAACTTGGCCGTTTATTGACCGGACAAATGAACAGCCACTATTATTATTTATATAACGATTAACATGCAGAACAATCTTCCATTTGTCTGTACCGCTATCTTTATTATTGCAAGTCTAATAATAGAGTTATCTGCTTATATAATAACGTTACTGCTTTGTGTTACACGCGTGCGAGCAAGTACTTGTGTGGTGCAATGGTTTAGCTTGGAAATTTTATGTGATGATATGAGGCAGTGGAATTATAAAGAGTTTTGCAAGGAAAGAGAGAGGTGCTTGCCTAGCCATGGGACTGATAATGAAGCAATAAAATGTACTAAGGACCATGGTAATATAAATTGGCAATCAAAGATTTTGACATAATTTCCTGAATCTAATATTAACTAAAAATAAGAGCTCTTTGTTTTTTATATGAATCTTTTCAGAGAAAACACTTGCCAATAAATTAGGATTCACCTCCAAATATAGAACTAAGAATTTAAGTCCATCAACTCTATTATCGTCTAGCATTTTGTAATTACCCGATATTCTGATAAAATTCAAGTATTCGTATAACATCAAGAATAGCAGGTACTTGACGCGCTAGTAACCAAGTTTATCTAAAGAGGTCGTTCCTTTATTGTAATGTCTAGATAATGTTTCATCTCATCGCAGATAATTTGGAGTATCTATATCTGTAATTGCATTACGATTGACATCGATAATAGCATTTTATCGATACGTTAATCAATTCGATTCGATGACACAAATTAAATATGAATTGCAGTGGCATTGTTTACGTGAGTGCAAGCATTGAAGATAATTTTAAGTGTATTGTATCTTGAGTTTAATGTTAATGCAGATAGAGGCTACTGATACTAGATACCTAGATTTTAATAATCGTGAGACCATAAAATAATCCAGCTGTTTATAAGTTCTCCTGTCAATTTGTTTTCGTTTTTTTTCTTTGTGGTTCTTAAGCACTTACTAACACAAATATAGATTAGGCCCATAAATCCATTACAGGCAGCCTGTAATGGATTTATGGGCTGAAATAAAGTTGTACGGATTGTATAAATATTAAATTCTATAGCTGTAAGTAATACTAGAAAAGCAAGCCAAGCAAGGATTTTTTCTCGAGTATCTATTCAGTAATGAATTCAAGAGAACTGTTTATAAGATTGCTTAGTTAATATATAAGTGTGTCGTTTTCATTAGCTAAATCCCTGCACTTTTACTAATGAGTAGTAGCTAGTTAACTTAAGTAGTCTATTAACTTAATTGAGTCCTGCGCTAATATAACATGTACAGAAAGTATTTCATGTTAGAGTCGTCTAACAATATTGTTTTGCTAGTAGTCACAAATACAAACTGCACAGAAATATTAGAAATGAGGTATGTTTATTGGGTCTTATAAAGTATCCATAACAATTGCAAAGTTTTACTGAGTTTATTATTTTAATAAAAACAACAACAACAATGTGCAGATTCCAGCACATCAAGCTACTACAATCTGTCAAATTTCTTTAATAGATTTTCAACTTTATCGCTAAAGCATTAAGGTTCAAGGTCGATTGGGACCATTTCACAGTTTCGGGTAGCATAACCTGCTGGCGTCTGCACAAGCCAACACTAAAATAAATATATTATGTACAAGTATATAGTAAAAAATAAAAAAAAGGCTGGCAGCATTACCACGTTGGATGGGCTAAAAATAGGCTAGCCCCTAAAATAATTGTCCATAGACCTGAGGTGCAATTCTCGTAATTTTAAGAACGTTCATAGTCTGATCTCAGTCTCCATCTGTCAAAAATTCCTTTAATTTCCCTACATTTTGACAAGTTTTTGGCATTTGTTTGTCGCCGAGATGAGACTGCGACTAGATTTTGAACGTTTTAAATTACGAGAATTAACCTTGATCGAAATAAATACAAAACAAGTTTATTTTATTTTGAGGTTTAACTAAAGAGATTTTAATCGACATAATGATATTTACCATTTTACTGGAGCTAGTATAGACAAAGCTTTTCAATTACTGTTGATGTATTGTGTTCCCAAGAACCTGGTAAAGGAATGATTCACAGTACTTGATGTCAATGAGCTCATAATCTGCGCTCACGCACTGTTGATAACATTCCGATGATATCAACGTCGTAAGGTCATTCTGTGTTATATAATAGGGTTTATATTGCTTCCACAGAGACCTGCAAATGTTCCGTAGGTTAGGTTTTGGTTTCAGACCTTGAAAAATTAAAAGAAATAAAAAAACTTTTTAAAAACAAGCTTTTATTACTTGTTAATAAAAATAACTAAAAAGTTAAAAATAATTTAAACCTGACAAGAAATAAATAAAAGCGTGTTACATTTTGATGGAACATTAAAGAACATTTAGCATATTACACCTTCATTATTTTTGTTTTGCAATCAAAATGTAACACGCTTTTATTTATTTCTTATCACACGTTTAAATTATTTTTAACTTTTTAGTTATTTTTATTAACAAGTGATAAAAGCTTGTTTTTAAAAAGTTTTCTTTTCTTTTAATTTTATTTTTAACTTTTTAGTATTTTTGATGCGAGATTGACTACGGCGTAGTTCGTAGCGCGTAGCAGTGTTTTTCCGTTATATGCATTTACTGCACTTAAGCTACCTGTACATCATCAGCCCCTGGTTACCATCTAGCACCTAAGTACTCGTCAAGACGAATCAAACGAGCCCAAACTCCATGGGGTTAAGTCGTTTAATTACCGAGTTCCTATGGCCATCTTCCAGCTCCATCATCAGACCCTGGTTACCACCTAGCATCAAAGTACTCATCAAGACGAATCATACGAGCCCAAACTTGATGGGGTTGTGTGGTTTATTTACAGAGTTCCTATGGCCATCTTCCAGCTCCATCATCAGACCCTAGTTACCATTTAGCACCAAAGTTCTCGTCAAGACGAATCAAACAAGTCCAAACTCGATGGGGTTGTGTCGTTTAACTACCGAGTTCCTAGGGCCACCTTCCGGTTCCATCATCAGATCAGCTCCATGTCATAATAATTTTGCATTTTCATCTGATTTACACATGCATGCAAAATTTTAACTCAATCGGTTGAAGATATCTGCTTTAAAATTGAGTTGCAAGAGTCCACCCGAACATACATACATACATCGCAAGTTAAATAAAAGCTTGTAAAATGGTAGACGTATCAAATGTCTTAGGAATATCATCATGCAACGTTGCTCAATAGGTCAGGAATTAGATGGAGGCATGTGGCTTTTGTGCATCCAATATTTAGCTTTAATAATTATGACTAATTCCCAACACCAGCAGGTAAACGCAACATTAAGACATGAAGCAACAGTTAACTATGTCAGTCGAAAGAGAAAGGACGCTAACCGAGTCTCGATGAAAATCTAGGCGATTAGGAAACCTACTGAAGGTCTGTCTGAGGTATTTTGGTATTGAAATTAGTAATCAAGGTTAGATTAATCCTAAGAAATAAAATTAAAAAATAAAAACAATTTTTGGAGTAAGATTGGACGTAGGCGTTTCAAAGCCGTTGTTGAATACCAAGTTTCACGAAAAAAGGACAATCATTTCATAATTGTAGACCCTAAACTCATAAAAGATTTACGCTTTAGAACAAATCCAGTTATAACCAGGTTTCTAGATAAACACCGGTTTCTTGACAACGTTAATTACGACCAGCTCAACGAAGTAACTACAATCACAAACAATATTGACATAACAAAGCCGAATACATAATTGAACAACTGTAACATAACGGGTGACGTAAAGTACAATACGGACAAAGTTACACGAGGTAGTATGAGACTAAGAAATAATGTGATGTAATACCGTCAATAAGGAAGAATCGTCAATGATGTATTATTATGTTTATATTTTATGTGTTTTTGGACTCATGCAAAGAGAGCTTTTATAAACGATGCTGTGGGACATTGCTTTTATTAAAACGCATCAGTAGTGATAATAACAACATTGTGAGAATATTGTACAGATCGTTTATAATTCTAATCTGTTTTTAGGGACTTTTTTTTAAATTCACTACAGATATTTTTAATGTCAAGTAAAGTAATACAAATACCCTTTCTTGTTTTATTTTTTTGTTTTATGTTATTTTTTGCGTTAAATAAACGTATTTTCTTTCATAAATGTTTTATGTGGAATTAAAAATTCTGAACTTGTCTTATATCGGATGTAAAAAACCAAACAAAGAGTCCTTAGTTTTATAGGCGTGTAATAAACAGGTGAATATGTAATAAAGTATTCATCTAACACGTGAAGGTTATAAATGATATAATGCTGGTCATAATGCATAATGTAGTGAACGTGAATTATGTTGGAACCCTTTGGGCAAGAACCTTAAGGTACAAGGCTAAATATTAAAATTAATGCCTTGGCTTTAGGCGTTGATCTTTAAATCCTAATTTGATAAAAATATTAAGCCAAGAGAGACAGAATAAATTCTGAATTGCATATTTAAGTAATAGAGAGACAACCTTTAAGAATTTGTGTTGAATTGCGTTAGATTCTACTTGGTAACGATTTAAGCAATACTTTTATGTAACTAAGAAAAATGCGCAATATGCAACTTTTTGCATTAATAATGTGATAGATTTGCGTTACTTGTTGGTGAAACCGAAGCAAAACCGAAAGCGAAGCAAAAACGTTAAACGTATTGAAAGACTAAACGAACTGACCACTGGCTAAAATCACAAACTCGGTAGGTACTGTACAGGGTGACAGGGACATCGACGCACAACCTGTTACCATGGATTTAGTATATGATTCTGGATTTGCGCTGCCTTCCTGCGTCAATCGAAATTTATAGTCAGTTATTAAAAAAAAAATATTCCATACATTCTGGCCGGTAGGCACACTTTTCTATGAAACAGCAGATTTTTTTTTGAAAACCGACGCAAAATTTCTACGCTAGGGGATCTAGAGCTATGTACTGAATTCATGGTTACAGTTTTCCTTGTGGAAACCCTTGGAATCTAATAACGACTGTGGACATCCTCTGACTAATTTGATGACAAACAACATAGCCTAGCTATCGGATAATATACATGCCAAACAAGATTAGCACTATCCTTCGTAATAAAAGCCATATCCATTACATCATTTAATACCACAGCAGTCAAGGCTAACTATCAATTACATCATAATGTATGAGCTACTAGGTCAAACGCTTATTCGCAATTTTTGCGCCATCCGAACGGAATTCGACCGGCTAAAAAAAAAATTAACAGCTATCTTAGAAATATTTTTGAGGTAACAAAAAATATTGGAAACTGTTACAAATCGTTCAATAACTGTAGTTGAATATGGTGCAAGTTATTGTGATTAAATT
This sequence comes from Apamea epomidion, assembly GCA_947507525.1. Lineage (NCBI taxonomy): Eukaryota > Metazoa > Arthropoda > Insecta > Lepidoptera > Noctuidae > Apamea > Apamea epomidion. The sequence goes on along the minus strand of OX382240.1, from coordinate 2,165,819 downwards.
GTGTTGTGAGAAACTAGTGGAAGAATTTGAAATATGGTAATTCTTTCTGTCGGTTGAAATATGTCATGTAGCGGTTTCCCAAAAACGAAAACACTACAATGTGTTGATAGTTTTAGTGGAAATTCACTGGAACTGACTTGACCTTTTTTGATAACCGTGTTAAGAAACGTGGTACGAATTTTTGAGAGATAAAAATTAAAGTCTGGGGCTTCACGTGATGTTTCATAATAACTCACATTGTGCACGTTCATTAATCATGTATGCTTTGAATAGTTTTATTAAAATTAATAAGATTTTCGAAATGCAGTTTGTAATAGTAAGGATGGCTCATTTAAAATGATTAAATTTAAAAGAATACTCCGTAGGTGCAGTAGCCCAATAAGGCAATCCTTACCTACATACATGTGAGTATGTGAATCAGCAGCTGAGACTGAAATTTTAGTCATTACGTGAACGGGATTCACCAACGTCATTTATTTGTATAATATGTATTAATGTCAAGGATATTATATTCGTCACGAATGTGACTTTTATATGGAATGCTAATAAAATATATTTTCGATAGTCAAATTCAATTATATGGAAATATGAGCAGAGTTATTAAAACTATAAGGAATGAAATAAAAGCTAGAGGAACGTCGTGGTTTTAAGTATTTTTGAATAATTTACTTACTCTATTCAGGATCGGTAACGTAAGTTTTACTATTGATTCATTGCAGAATGCAACCACGATTCTGCATTCAGAATCAGAATTTACAGAAGCAAAATATGTTTTATTATAATTACTTATTATTACTGTTTCAATGATAAAAGTCATACAAGTAAAAACTACTACACGTTGCATTTTTTGCTCTCTGACTCCATTATTACTATTTACCTTGACAGTTTCTGACCTTAACTTGTTGAAATCAGAGGTCAAAGCTCCAGTTAATATATGTAGTTGAACTTCGTAACAAAGAATCATTACAACCAATCAGCATGCATGTTCTTACGAGTAATTATGTTGAGTTGAAGATAAAAATAGAACCTTCGATTCATGCAATTGTTTGTTTGAAACAAGGTTTGAAAGAACAATCTCGTTCATATAGGGCTCTACGATCTTAGTCACAATGAGAACATAAAGACTTCCTGAAACAGTTTGTGTCACATCTATATCATCGCTTCAGCCGAAAGACTCATCTTCATCCACTACTGGACATAGGCTTCCCCCAAGCACCGATCGATCGGTTCTGTGATTCCCGCATGCAGCGGATTCCTGGGGCTTTCACAAGGTCCACCTTGTGGGAGACCTTCTAACGCTACATCTAAGCGGTAAGGGGTCGCCACTCCATATCTACATGTTTATGATTTTTTTGAACTCAGCTTTAGGTATTTTTCAGTAGCATCCCCCAAATCAAGTTTATTACCCAGTTAACACGCCCCTTATGATTGAGGACTTCTACGTAACTGGCCTTCACCTCTGGGAAATCCAGGCATGATGTAAACGTAGACGCTGCTAGACGTAGATTCCACTAAGTTTTACCTCATAAGTCGGTTCAATGCCATCAGTAATTACTATTCCTTTTAAAATCAACCGTTATTTCGATAGGATTAAACATCACTGATCAATTGACCATTACAGTACTGTAAAGGTTGTCCACCAAAATCAACCTTGTTTAGCGCAGGCTGGCTATAATTTAGCGCGGTTTCCATTCGAACATTCAAGCATGTTTAGAATGTGGTGTGAAATATTTTATTAGGATTTTTTTGTTTAGAAAAAATCAGTGCTACTGGACTAGCACTGACTTTGTCGGGAATATGTAAATTCGTTCAGTCAGTATAAACAAGGAATCGTATCGTTATTTGATTCCTGCCGGTACCTCATATAGCCCTTCACAGTACCTTGTTGAATTTGCAAATGCAATGAGGTTGTATGTTAATCAAAGTTAACCTATTTTTTTAGTACGTTAACGTCATAAATTGTGGTTTTAAGTAAGAGTCATATGTTGAGGAAAAGCGTCAGTAGTTTTGTATTTGCATAAGACTAACAGGAAAAAATTGTTAAAGCAAATTATTCATTATTTTATTGTAGGTGCGTAATTAAGAAACGAAATTACGGTGAAAGAAGTACAAGCTACGATCTTGAAAAACCGGAGGATTTCTGTGAATTGGAACTGTTTACTGCACTTTAGTAGGATTGGATAGGACATTTGAAAATAATTTTGGGTCTAGTGGAATTAGTTTAGTGTAATAATAAGTTAAATATATATATAATATAATATAATATATCGTTGGGCAGCTGGATCAAGGGCTTGATTCAGAAAGCGGTACTTCTGGACATGGCTCGCATTGTCAGGAAGTTCCTCTCTCTGGAGCCCTGACCGCCGGTAGCTTGGACCCTGTTCCCGATACCAGTAGGCTACTATATTTTATATTTTTAAATGTTTTTTTTTATCCTTTTGTTTATAAAAATATTTAAAAATGTAATTTGTAAGTATTTAAATGAAATAAAGGAGCTAAATATAATTGAATAATTACTTTACTTATCAAGTTACATATATTCTTTGAGGTTAATATTTAAAGACGCAGCGGAAATTTTTGGGCCCGAGTACTGACCGAAAATCATCTAAAGAAAAAGAAACGAATCACAATGTTTTATCAAAGTAAGATTTTAGATTGCGGCCCAAATCGGAGTAGATAGGGGAAAGAGGAAAGAGGGAAGGGAAGCCTTTCCTGCAGGGGGTTAACACTGGTTTATAATAATAATAATTATTATTACAAATTTGGATAGACACATTAGCAGCTAATTAGCTGTAACATATAGCTTGGAGATGTTTGGAGGGGGCTTGTGGCTAAATAATAATAGCCGCACGGGTCGATCGCTTGCCGCGGTTGGTCCGTGGATGGGTGACCATCCATTACATATCAAGACTTCTCCCTTTTCCCCGGAAAGTACGTTAACCCGTTGGTCCCAGCTGTCATTCATGGAGCTTTTACAGTTTTACGGGTAGTCAGAAGCCCGAAAGTCCGACAACCAGTCTTAGCAAGGGGTGTCCAATTACCCAGTAACTGGGTTGTGGAGGTTAGATAGGCAGTCGCTCCATGTAAAATACTGGTATTCAGCTGCATCCGGTTAGACTGGAAGCCGACCCCAACAAAGTAACGAAAGGCTAGGCAGATGATGCTGAGCTTGAAGATATTTAATCTTCTTGCAGCAGTTCAGTTCAATAATGATAATTTTAATAAATAAGATTTTCACTTTCTTATGTGATACGACATTACCATTTAAATTCCGCGAAAGATCTTGTCACCTTGTTGTGATCTGATTTTTGTGACGTCATTATAATGAGGCATAGTCTTAGAGTTATTTCCACTATTCGTCATAACATTAAACGGAAAATTTAAGCCTAAAAGACAAAACGTTATCTTCTAATGTAGACGTACCGGTATTTTACTCACTCAGACAACAATGAGACATTAAAGATCAATATCTTCTCAGTATTATGACGTATTCTTCGTTGCACATAGATATAGAGATCATGACGTCACGGTTAATGATCTACACGTTGATTCACGAATCGGTGTGGGATGACGTGCACGAGATTTGCATCTGATTTTAATCTTATCAGAAAGGGGTAAAGTTGAAAATTGCTAATTTGGTAGAGAAATAGTTTTCGTAATGTAAATGTTCTTTGACTAAATGAAGAGGTGTGGTTGTCCTTTCAAGAAAAATACTATTTATTTTGTTAAGGATTTCCAAAGAAAATATATGAGTAAGTGATTCTATCAAGAATTTTGTATTTTATCATTAAATCAACATTATTTTCTTCAGTATCAGTCGTACTCATCAGTTTATAATGTTTCCACTGCTGGGAGATAGGCCTCCTCTCTGTGAGAGAAAGTGGGCCATAATGCACCACGCGTGCATTATGGCGCATTGGTGGATGTCACATGTCTTCGAATTTTTGGTTCTAGGACATATTATGTCGGTTTCCTCACGATGTTTTCGTTCACCGTTTTGAGAGCAGTGGTGATGAAATAATTTACACAAAGTAAAGTGCCTGTCGGGGTTCTAACCTACGCCCTACAATTCATAAGTCGTGGCCAATACTACTGGGCCACCACTCTCGCTGAGAGGAGGCCTGTGTCCCAGCAGTGGGAACATTATAGGCTGATTTTAATGAAAGTCAAACTCCGGTGCCATCAGTTTTATGACAGACGTCGCTGCGGCCGTTATGTGGCGGCCACCGCTCTTCTAGAAAGCCGTACCGTTTCTCACATTATTATTAAGTCCTGGTTTTTTCAAGATGTTTTCTTCACCGTATACACATTTATTTGACCCCTACATATTGGATTCGGTTTCTAAATTGGATTCTGGAGGTTCGATGACAGTTCCGTTGTGTAGATACGGTTGTTTATCTACATATATTTGTTTGGCCTTGATACTTTGGTATTCATTTTGTGTAAAGCCAATAAACGGATTTTTCTTTCTTTCTTTCTTTACTGACCTAGATCTAGGCCTAGGAAAAGATTGAAAGTTAATGAAGGTACCTTGAACAGCCAGGCAAACACCAAGCTTGAGCTGATAGTCACATGTTGGATGGAATCTAGATGTTTGGTTGGTGCAAGAATACTGTTCGGTGCTTACAAAGTAGGTACTTAATACTCAGATGGAAGTGGATTACGTACTGACGCTTTATTACAAACTTTAACTTGACAACAGGGCGGGGCTTGTGTCATTTTTACAGTTCTGACAAATTATTAACCAATTATTATGACTTCGTTAGGACATTATATAGGAGGTTTATTTCTAAACGTTGCTTATATTAATTGTTGTTTAACCATACATTTTTGACGTTTAACTGGTTGAATGCCCGTAATTACGTAAGAAACAATTAAAAAGCCATTCTGTCTCGCGTGGATCCTCGTAATCAACGTTTATATATAAAGGGGCATAAATATATATACGTTCAACAAAAACTTACCTCAAACTTAAGGTATTTTGACTCACTGTGAGATAATGAGGTTTATGAACTACCAACAGTTTTCAACGGGTCGTCGAACCATTTTCTGTGATTTATCGACAGGCGTGACAATACAATATATCACGCATAAATACTTCTTTTTAATTGACTTGTAACACGGTAAGCCTACGACATACAGTTGTTCAAAATAACGGCGTAACTGTATCTACGCCTATCAACGTTCGTATTTGAGTGTTATGATGACCAACTAGCTGCATGATATGTCATATTACCCTGACGAGGAGACTGTTAATAGGTAAGCTTTATCTGAATTGAGTCACGTTTGACTACTTGACTACTCATAATTTAATTTACACGTAAAATCACTTATAATAATCAGCATCTCCAAACGTCATCTTATATCAACTGCCTTAAGTGGCAGCCTTCGCTTGCAATTGATTTATTTAAAAGTCTAAAAGTAACTGATTAAAAAAAGTGATTAAAAAAAAATTGTATACAATTATTTTCGGGTCTAATCAAAACGGGTACCTAATTTCCCTCGGTCCAAAAGAAGATGTAGCCAATCTATACACATGACATAACACACTACGCCTGTATTCCCCGAAGGGTAAGGCAGAGGTGTGCTTATAGTACACCTACATTTCGCCAGTTATGTTTAAGTCCCATGTAACAGGGGGCAGACTATTATCATTAACCAAGCACAGATTCAAACTACGGCCTAATACTGACAATAACCCAATAAAGCCAATTGGAGCTAATCTATATAAATAAAAATAAGCGGAGCTTAAGAAATCTTCACAAAGGGATTTATGTATAAACGACTAGCAGCGTACCGCGGTTTTACTCGCATAAGTTTTGATCCCGTGTGAATATCGGGATAAAAAGTATCCCATATGTTAATCCTGGTTATAAACCATCTGTGTGCCAAATTTCATCCAAATCCGCTTAGTAGTTTTTGCGTGAAAGAGTAACAAACATCCATCCATCCATCCATCAATCTATCCATCCATACAAACTTTCACGTCTAAAATATTAGTAGGATGATTAAAATTTAATGAGGTTAAAACGTTAAAAATGTATGATTAAACAGTCGCTAATCACTGATTAACTTGAAGCAACGCTTATGAATAAAGGGGAAGGTTACAGAACTGCAGTCGCCATTAAAAATCAAGACACGAGTTTTCTGATTTTAGTATGATTCCCCCGAGATCGTTATACCAATCTTTAGGGAAGGCCAGTTGAAACGTGACATGTTTCTTTGATTACAAAATCTGGCCTCATGCAACCGGTTGCGTTGTGGTTTGTAATGCAACTGGTTTTGAGATGAAAATAACGTAATGTTATACAACTTATAGAGTTCAAATAGTGCAGTAGGTGTCTTTCTATTGATGAATGGAAATGAACTGATATAATATTATAGAAGTGAAAAGCTAACGGTCTTATGAGTTGTGGGGAAGTTCAAGATATGATATTCATATTAATGCTTAGGTTATTTATTTTTTTATTTTCTTATGTATATATTTTGACGTAGTTAGTTAATTTATTAAGCATTAAAATAATTTGCTATAAAAATATGTTATGTATGTTATTTATATGCTTAAATTGACTAATAAAATCGATCTGATGATGACGTGGCCTTTTCTTGGCCCGAGTTGAGTTAGGAACGAGATTTTATAGATGTGAAAACATTACTGAGAATGTATTTCGTAATTTACCATGACTTTTAAAAAACCATCATGCGGCAGAGTTTAATCAAACCTCAAACAAGAATTGTAAATTAATTTTATTTAAATTTCACCATGTATCTATAAATAACATAATATCATCACTGCTTTTACAATATTAGCAACTCCGTTAGAAAACCCACTGACATTTAAAATTGTTTGTTTCTGCTAGTATTTGGTATAAAAATAATAGATACCTATTTTTTATATACAGGCTGATTTTTCAAAGACCAGCCAAATTTAAGGATGTGGTACAGACCATCAAACTGAACAACTTTCTCCATGGGACAATTTTCTATGGGAAATTTTATCAACTGTCCCATAGAAAACTTCAATAAGAAAGTTGTTCAGTTTGATGGTCTGTACCACATCCTTAAATTTGGCTGGTCTTTAAAAAATCAGCCTATATAGATATAAATATATTTAAAAACAATATAAAAACACTGTTACTAAAAAAAGTATATTACTCTGTCACTGAATATTTACAGGATAAACTTATATAATGTTACTCCATACGATATTTTAAATAATGTCTTTTATTGTTACTCATAAATTCAAGTTGCGTAGATACCTGTGTATTTGTAAATTTGCATGCCTTATGATAGGATATGGCTAATGGACACTATTGTTTGTATGAGACCTTTTCTTTTGTACCCATATTCGTAAATGCATAAATGATTATGATTATTATGTTTATGCCGTGCCTATTTCGAAGCATGCTCCTTGTAACGTAATACAACATGGTAGGTTCGAGACGTACATACACGAGGGTAAAACATCGATATTATTGTGAATATCAAATCAAATCTGGTAATAAACAATCTCTTTAGTTTATTTACTCGTTATATTTTTGCTAAGAGGAATGGTGGCCCGGTGGTAATGCTCACGACTTACGAGTTCTAGGTCATAGGTTCGAACACAGACAGGCGCTTTACTTTCTGTAAATTATTTCATCACTGCTGCTCACAAAACGTTGAAGAAAAACATCGTGATGAAACCGTGTCATGCAGAATCAAAAATTCGAAGACATGTGAAATCTACCAACCTGCACTGGGCCCCGTGGTGAATTATGGCCCACTCTCATCGAGAGGCCTGTGTCCCAGCAGTGGGAACATTATAGGCTGATTATGCTATCATCATCGCTTTTTGAACCCAATTTATGGGTTGTCAGAAAACTAGAACTGTATTTATTATTTAGGTAACAGCTGGTTTAATATAACTAATAGTTAAAAGATCCACTGACCCATAAAATCTAAAAATCACAGCAATTCATAATCTGTTGACAAAAATATAAATCACACGAAAGCTATCCATAAAAATACCTTCCCATACCGTTATCCCTCGAATAAAGAGGTTATAAAAGTATTGCGCACGAGTATCTGTGATCAATCAATGTGCGTACACGTAACTTTTTACCGTTATTTATGTAGAGGCGTATTGAACTGTAGCTAAGGAGGCCGTATTGACATCGTTTTTTTTAACGCATGTGTTTGAAGTTCAAATTGTCTGTGGTTTCATTATGTCTGAGCTTTCTGAACTTGAAAACTGTCGAACTTGAATTTATAAGTATATTAAAAATTACTTTTGCTAAAAGTGAGATTTTCAATTTTGCTCTACCTGATACGGGATTGTATAGTTACTGAAGCATTATCATTTGTCTAGCTTTTTCCTAACTATGCTACAGATTCCAGATTAACCAGATGCGTCTGAATTTTATCAGTTTTTTTATTAGTTACTGAAAACGACATCTCCGCATGTCAAGACGAAGATGGAGGGAAGAGGGGAAGGGATGACTTAGCCCAGCTGTGGGACATCACGGGCTAACGGATTGTTTTGAAACTGTTAAAAAATAATACATAAAATACAGAAGAATCACCTCCCTTATTTACAAATAAATTCAAAGCCGTCATACATCAGCCAAAAAAAAAACTCGATCGATCAACTGCCTGAACTCAAGAACTTGCATTCAACTCCAAGGTAAAAGAAAAGGTGTGATTCAATGCAATAACTTCCAATGCTATTACTGACGTCATAAGGTAGTATTGCAATCACCTTATAAGGTAATACTGTCTTGTCTGGTCATGTTACTGAGCTTCTGATAATCCTGACTTAAAAGGGAAAGGGAACGGTGTTTTGATAGGCGACGAATATTTTGTTGTTCGCCATGCCCTATGATTCTTTCCCTCCCTTTTTATATACTTATACATATTATTATTTTTATATTTTTACATATCTTGGGACCATGGGGGTCCCGGTCCTTTGGAAGGCGTACGAGAGGCCGAAGCCAACTCACAGAGGCCCTTAGAAAATTATAATTAAATGCAAGCACCAACCGACTATTATCCCTGTATGCACTGTGCAAGCGCACCCAAGGACAACCCGCGGTTGGTGTAGGACTATTGCAGAATATGAAAAAATAAAAAGTTGGACTATATTGATCCACAATGATCAAATTCTGTAAAACCTACCAACCGTTCACATAAATAAACAACAACAATAAATATATTGAGTATTGAATATTAATACGGCTCGAGGCCGGCCCAGGAAGCGGTAGTGAGACGACCAAGTCGCGTACCGCAATGTTTGGATCGCGTTGGCTCAGAAAAGGATGCCTGGAAGCATTTGGGGGAGGCCTTTTTCTAAGCAGTGTGTCAGTGTAGGCTAATTTAAAAAAAATAAACTTAAGCACTTGATATCATCGGTTCGATAAAGTTGATGTCCTAATTAAGTTACATAGAAAGAAAAGTGACATACCTTCAATCTCCACATTCTCTCCACTCGAAGAGTCGGAGGAGTCATCTTCTATCCTCTTGTCCGAGACTATTGTAAGGCTGTTCTCTCCACACTCATTGTTATGTGACCTCTTGTCTGTCACCGAGTGGAACTGTGGACAAAAAGAAAAAGCATGTTAATTAAAATATTAATTTTTTTATAGCTTATATACGCGCGTGGTGGTTGGAAATTGTCCCACTGCAGCACTGGAACGTACCTACTGTAACTACTAGGATAAAAAGTATCCTATGTGATAATGCAGGTTATAAACTATCTGTGTAACAAATTTCACCCAAATCCGTTCAGCCTTTTTGACTAAAACACATTCACATTTTTCTAATATTATAAATCAATGTATTATATATTATTAAGGGCTAATTTTTCCAACGCCAGATAACTTTATCGGAGGAATAATTTTGAATTTTGACTGTTCTTCCATACAAAAAAAGTCAGAAGTCAATTTTATTCAACGAATAAAGATTATCGATCGATTGAAAAATTTGCACTAAGTAGGATGATTGTAACATCAATAGTGACAATCGGGAATTAGCCAATGCCAATGAGGATATTATTGTACAGTTAAAATTAATGTGCTATATTGCCTGTAAAGATATCAAACAATAAATATCTACTCTGCTCATTATCGATTTATCGAATCAAAACAAACAAAGAACATGAGCTATTCAAACTAATTTAAAACCAATAGTAAAAATAGGATCGTCTAAATCATTATTGTAAATAGGCATTGTTTGCTTGTAAGAGTTAACCATTAGAGGTTGTGATCCAATTATTAAAATTCTCTGAAAGATCTAAGTCTGTTATAAAGCTACACAATTACCGATGCTATAGGATAAATATGTTTATACTACGTGGATGAAGTCGCGAGTTGAATAAACTTTTAAATAATAATTATACTTGAACTGTAAGATAATCTTTTTGATGAAGGAAACTGTAACAATCAGAGCAGAGTCATGTATAATTGCATATACGTACGTAAACGCTTTAATTGAATTTGACTTAAACATAATTTCTATGAACATGAACACGCCCGTTTCATAATAGTTAATTTCCTTATTGCAGTGTCAATATTAATTACGTTATCTCATGATGACATTACAAATGTTTACTAAGTTTATTACTACGTACTAAGATGATTTTGTCTAAAGGTTGCCTGTGTGTTGAACTGTGGTTAACATTAGTTTCACCCTAATTATCATTTGGGTTTATTTTTTTAGACGTGTTTCATAAAAGTAATCAGACTTGTTTTAGTTTTTATAATCATCATCATCAAGACCTTTGTTACACTCTTGGTAGATTGCTGTTGCCTTGTTTCTATAGTGCTGGATTCAATTGTTACTAACATTAGGCTAAGTTATACTAACATTATATGGATTTTTTTATAATCTGAAATAAATCATTTGAATTTGAATTTGAATAGTGTCATGTCCTGTCTTAGCATATAATGTTCCCGCTGCTGGGATACAGCACCCTATTGCGAAACACACAATCAATCTCAATCTGAATCATTTTGAAGGATATTGCTAATCCATTGCTTCATAAGTTCGAAAAAGGTTACCTTCATAAAGTCTGCTCAACACGTAAATAACGCAATGAATGTTGTTGAACTGTCAAAATGAAACCGATTCTGATTGATTGTGTGTTACGCAATTAGGGTGCAGGTCTCCTTTCTGTGAGAGGGAGTTGGCTGTAATCCACCACGCGGGTTGGTAGATGTCACATGTTTTTGAATTTTGGTTCTAGCACATGCCAGTTTCCTCACGGTGTTTTCCTTCACCGTTTTGAGAGCAGTGGTGATGAAATAATCTGCACAAAGTAAAGCGCCTACATGGGTTCGAAACCGCAACCTGCAAATCATAATCGGTACCACTAGGGAGCACTGGGGTCCACTGTTCCTATGCCCTGTCTTGTATTGATCATATGCAGGTAGTTTGCCTTAATCTCAAATTTGTTCAGGCAATCTTCTTTTTTTCGCCTTCCCATTTTCTCTAGCCCTTACAAAACTAACCAATCGAATGCATGAATTACAAAACCCCGATAAGCTGTTCGTTACGACTCATTACACCAGTTTAAACAATCGACGTGAAACATGTTTTGAAAATAATCAGTGGAATATTCCATGGAACCAGTTCTGTTACAATCGTAGGAGGCTTTTGCACCTGCACAGTGAGTACTCACTGCATTGAACTCGCATAGAACGTTAGTGAAACTCAAAGCATTTATTTAAATTAAACCAATTGCAGGCAGTTTTGAATTGTTATGGAGTAGGTTATGCAGAAAGATGAAGCTAGTTGCCCATTCCAAAGCGTAGTAGGTTTCTAAGGAGAAGAACGGGCAAGGAAATCCTTTTTGATGAGGAGATTTACTATTGTATTTTTAGTTCAAAAAAGGATTCTGCGTTTTCTTTTGTTTTTAAACCGTCAACTGTCTTCGAGTTCGCAATGAACCTGCAGTTTGTTGCGATTCTGTAACCATCTTACCGTGAAAACTTACATAGGTGAAGTGAGCGTGGAGTGAGCTGTGATTCCAACTAATGCTAGGGATTGACACTATTGACAGCTCACTTCACCTAACTTCTCACGGTGAGATTTTTACAGAATCGATCGGCTGTACTTGGAAACGAATCACTTTCATGTTTATATAAAAATAATTTATCCCGTACTTAGAGGTTTTCGTTTCTTTTCTTTTTATGGCATTGTGGGCTTAAATGAGTAATTCAGTGTAAGGATCTTGTATGTGCAAGCGTTTAAGGAAAAGGTCCCCAGCAGTCCCTTAGTCACTACTACCTACACAAGTCTATTGTGTGAGGTCACGCCCCAGACCTAAAAATGCCATAGTTCATACCAATGATAAATAGCTCATTTAATCCAAGCTTTAAAAGTCGATGTTATGTCACAAACGTTTTACAATAAGACAAGTTTCTCACAGTGTTGTCACTTACTAAAACGGCAACTTAACTTGGAACCAGTCGGCCATGACACACATCACAAAAAGATTTTACGACTTCAGTTTAACACAGTTAAAGTTGAGAATCAAAACGTTTTCCTTACTACTCATTGGGAATTGAACCTCGATCGGTTGCCATTTACAGCAGTCATTGAACTGTTGAGTAGTGGTATAAAGATGGCTGCCTAGTGTAAGAGATGCTATTCAAATTGCCAAGATATGAAACATGACTTGAAATGATATACATTTTTTTTTTCACCAAAATGCTTGTCCTTTTCATCCTTATGAGGAAACGCGCTATGTTTGGTTTTAAGCGTGATTATGTTATTTTTTGCTTTTAAAATTAATAAAATTACGCCAAAAGCAAAACATAAGGACATGACCGTGGGATATAATACCGAAAAAAGCATTTGGATTATAATCATTAACCAGAGAAAACAGTGGAAAACGTTAGTATGGAATGAATGCTAAGGACCACGTGACCGCATTTCCTCTTAACCGCTTATATACCTAGTACACGATGCTTAAATTCTTCTCAGAAATAACGCTGTTTCTACACGAGTATTCAAAAGACGGTAATTGTATATCGTGCAGTACAATATACCGGTTCATTAGCTATGCATAGCTAACATGACATAACATCTGTTATCTTTAGCAACCAGGTTGAACATGCAATGTATTGGCATTATAATGTAATACAAGTTGAACATGTAAAGCATTGGCATTATACGAAAAATCTCACGACAATTATTAACATCATCTTCTACGAACTCATCTCATTAATAATTTAGAATGGCGTGATAAATGAGTTACTGCGTTTCGTCGGTTTTTGATAATCTATTAAGATATCTATCTTTATTGCTAAAAATACACTTTATCCGATCAATGTTTTCCTCAACCAATTAGATCTGAGTTGAGCCACGTGAATACTGATAAGCTTGCACTGACTGAACCAGTCCACTCCAATCAGTATGGTTCTTTTATCAAAAGACCCTTTCAGACACAAATCTACTTAGTTTTTATAGCATTACATGATCTGATCAAGATTTTGCCTGTACTTTAAATGAGACTGTGGCCTCTGAGTTTGAAGGACCGAAAAGACTAGGGACAGATACGTTTTCCTTTTAAGAGTAGTCGGATAGGAAAAATAAATAATGTTTTAACTCCATGACAGTTTTCAAACATAATTTGTGTTTAACATGTTGAAGTATTTGCACAAGGTCATGGTAAGGGCATGTGCTACGGAGAAATGAGAAAAAGTCGTGAGGAGAGTTTTGAGTATGAATGTCTATGGTTATAAGACTAGGGGAAGACTAAAGAAACGATGGATGGAATGTGTGAATGATGATGTGGTTAGACTACCGAAATGACGACTAATAGAGAAGTATGGAAGGACAAGACATTTTGCGCCGACCCCAGAAAAATTGGGATAAGTACAAAATTATTTATCAATGCTTTTATTAAAGCGATACTTTCTCGCCTCGTACCGCCTATCTAACCCTGGAAGGTGCAACATTCACTATGTTTTGAAACATCTCAGTATGAAATGAGTACGGTTGAACAAGCTTGTGTTTGTTGCACCTCATGGAGTAACTTCTGTAATACTGTAGTTCTGTAGGAAACCTACGGTGCTCGCATCCGCATTTATTATGGTGACATTATGTACGTTACGGTATGTTGATGTTAATGTGAGTGAGAGATTGAGGATGGTGGTTTAAGTTTTTGTTTTTGAGATGATTATGATGACGGAAATTAGGGAAATGCTTTTCTTAGATTTATGTATGAATCATAAACAATGCGTATAACGGTATACAACATGTCCCGGAATTAACGCACACCACCAAACACCCCAATTAGAATATTATGTTTTATGATAATAATATATTATAATACATACAAACACTGATGTTTTATTATTATGTGTTAAACATATTCTGATTGTAGGAGAAAATTGTGGTGACATTACAAATCTACGCATGCACAAAATAATAAAAAAAATTACAGAAATCGATTCAGAACAAACTACTTTCATCATGTGATGAATTAATTCAGTTACACATTCTATAGGTAATAATTATAGTTGGTTTCTTAAATAAAATTGCCTAATTAGGTTTAGTGGGTACAAACAAAAAAGGTTAAAAAAATAAACAGGATTCAATTCACGTGACCCAATAAAAACAAAACAAGATTACGCATTAAATCATTTGACACATATTTTTTACTTCATGCAAAACAGGCATTTTAATATGTAGATTCTATCTTACATTTATTTGATATAAGCGACACGTGACAATATACTTATTTCGAAGCGGCCTTCGGAAGGAAGAATATTATCACTGGCGGACCGGTTTTCGTCAGATGTCGTATGCGTAATGTGCGTAAATGATTATAGTATTTAAATAAGTGATAATTTCCTACAGATTACTCTAATCTTCTAAGTCACGAATACACGCATTTTATGTCCACTTAGAAACATTTGGAAACTTTTTCCCCACTATGTTTAAGCATGATTGCTGGCACCACGTGTTAAAATATTAGGTAGGCTTGATAATTAACGATAATCTTCTTTGTGTATCATAGATGTTGAATTACTGTCACTTAGTGTAGGAGTCGCAAGTGGCTGTAAAATGAGGTCATAGTTTTCATTTTTAGGTATTATAATTGAATTTATTCAGTATTCCAGTGACAGAAACAAAATAAAACTGACGTATTGTCTATTATATTGTCTTCACATCATCATCATTTCAGCCGAAAGACGTCCACTGCTGGACATAGGCTTCCCCCAAGCACCTCCACTTCGCCCGGTTCTGTGCTTCAATATAATTAATGTATATTGTATACAAAATATTGTAAAACATTTTAGAAGAGTAACGGTGGCGTTTCTTGCCCATTCTTTTCCATACGACACTGTCTTTTGGAAGGGGCGACTAGAATCAATTCTATATTTTTGTAAATTTTGACGTTCAAAAGTGATTTTTATGTGCCTATTTGAGTTTAAAGAATTGACATTCTTCTCCTTTATTTCATTAAATACATATAAATTATATTTTTAAATATCAGAATATCAAAAAATATAAAAGCATTTAAAAATACAAAACTAAAATTAGCCCACCGGTATCGGGAACAGGGTCCAAGCTACGGTCAGGGCTCCCGAGAGAGGCACCTCCTAACAATGCGGGCCGTGTCCAGAAGTACCGCCTTCTGAATCAAGCCCTGACTGTATTGTAATTATTAGCATCATTATCGGTATTATCAATAAACTCATAGGCATTTCAGATTCACTTTTCTATCTTTGAAAATACTTAGGGCTACCTATTATGATTTCAAAAGACACACGGAACCCAGGACATTTTTCTCTTGGGTCCTGGCCCAGGATAAGAAAAAAAAACCCAGGACCAAGTTTAGACCTAATCTCAGCCCCAGCCTAGGCATTTATTGCAGGTGCTCATTCCTTCACAGTTCAACGAGTTACTTCACTTATCTAACATTATCATTAGATGTTATATGCTAGTTTATAGATTATATTTACTTAGTCCACGCGGTTGGAGCATGACAGAACCTTCGAGACGTGTAGTGTTACTTAGGGTTACTTTAGCTTTATGTAATGTATCAGTTACTGGAGATAATATAAGTATATAATTATGTTTATTGCTGTTAATTTTTAAATGTACTGTCATTCTGTTAGTACATGGAAAGATGGGATCCGGTTACAAAAAAAGGTGAATATAAATGGAATGCACGACATTTTTATACAAAAAATGAACATGTGATGGAAATGTGCCCTCTATCTTATATATTAATAAAACACGTTACTACTATATATTTAACAAAAAGATTTCGTATTGTTTGAAGTTCAACCTAATCATGGGGAAATAAAGTTTTAAAACAACACTGCTATTAATGTTAATCCTACTAATATTATAAACGCGAAAGTATCTGTGGATGGATGGATGTTTGTTAATCTTTCACGCTAAAACTACTGAACGGATTTGGATGAAATTTGGCACATAGATAGTTTATAACCAGCACACATAGGATACTTTTTATCCCGATATTCCCACAGGATCTTATGCGGGTGAAACCGTAGGGCGCAGCTAGTACTTATTATAGTTCCATAACAATATTTATGTTTTTAAAGGAATTGTAAGACACCATTTTAATTCGAGGAGGTATTTTACTTACCTACTTGAATTTTAAGATTGTTTTAGTGCAAATATTTAGAGATGACTAAGAATTTTAATTGTTGATGCAGACATCATTTAGGCTTTGTTTTTTTAGCTTACTCAGTGTAATTAATCAGATGGCTAAATTAAATGAGTTTATTTACGTGCATTCAACTTTTGATCAGACTTTTTTCAAGAATAATGACATCATTTTTTCCGCTATTTTTTCTCTTATTGGCAAATCAAAGATTCTCCAAGAACACTCCCTATATGATCATCCTGTGCCTAACCTTTTCCTAACTATCTTGGGGTCGGCTTCCAATCTAGCCAAATGCAGCTAAATACACTACACAACTACACAATTTTACACGGAGTGACTACCTCTGAGCTCCACACACAACCCAGTTAGGTGCTGGGGGACTACTCTCAAAGTTCGTCAACGATGGGCCCGTTCGAAAGTAGTTGATTCGTGAAACAAGTGTTAGACTAATTTTTTCGGACGAGTAAAATCACATCATGCGTAGGAACAACCTGTGAAACCGTGTTGTCATACATTTTTAGTTCGGAAACCGAACTAATCTTATGTCCATAACTGTCACGAAGTAGGAAACGTAACTTCGACCGTAACTACGAACTTCGTGCTTTCGGAGTGGAGTCCCTATAGTAATACGATACCTTGGCAAGACTGTTCCCAATACAATGTTACGCCAATTTTACGACTGCCTTCTTCAATGTAAGAGGTTCATAAAATTTCACGTCATGTACAGTGACGTTACAAAACAAGACAACAGTATCGTAACCGGCCGGCAGCAGTCGTATCAGACGCAAGGTCAACGGTGTACATTCACTTTAAAAGTTGGGCTGTGACCGCCTTGCTGTCCGGTCTGGCACACGGAATTAAGTGGAACATGTTTTGGGTGGACAGAGGTAGATAGCTAGATTTTTTTTAATGATCTTTGATTTAGATTTTTAACATAACAAAACATTACGCCTGTATTAAGGTATTTATTTTTTTTGGTAATTGACAATAGCGCATCGCGGCAACAAATAAGGTTCAAAACAGTGATGCATATATGTATAAAATATGATTAGATAAAATACGATAGTTTACGCATAAATTTAAAGAACGAAAAAAATGGACCTCTGTTTATTGATTGTTTTATCATGATAGAATTTAAAAAAAAAAAATTTTTGATTAATAAGTCTTTTCTATGGATATTTGGCAACACACTCATTTTTTTCTGGCTTACAAGCCAGAAAAAGTAGATACAAGTAGCATATGTAGGTACTAATACGCCTAACTGTTCGACAAAAAACTGATGAGTTACTAACTGTTTTACGGTGTCCTACGTTTGGGCAGCGCCTTAAAGGTTAGTGGAGGTGGTCCCTAGAATTATCAAAACTGCTGCTTTGTGTCATATGACACCTCCTAATACGCGTGGTATATTACAGCCCTCTCGAAGGGAGGAGGGCTTTGCCTCAGCCGGCAGGCTGAATATACACCTATGCAGCTGGATCATAAATGGGTTAGGCTACAAAATCGGTGACCATTAACGCGAATACAGACTGTGTAGGTAAATAAAAAGTAAATGAGTCTAAGATCCAAACTATCCAACGAAGTTTATAATTTTTTTTTTTGTTATTAGCATAATTAATTTGACTGGTAATTAACTAAACTGTTTTTTATATGATTAAAAACGCTTAGGTACAACTGTTTGTTATGCGATTATAAAATCACTTACTACTGTTTTTTATATGATAAAAAAACAATTAAACCAGTAAATACAGGTTAATTACAAGTAAAAAAAAAAAAGTCCCATAATGACACAAAGGAAATAGATATGCCTAAATGTTTTATTTTGATTATGTTACGCTGGAAACGAGTTACGGCTTCATGGCTCAAAATGTTGGCCAAACAATTTGAATCAAATGTTTTTCCATTATAAATTCTGATGAAGATAAAGCCTGAAATATTGAGTTTAATTCTCTAAAGTGTCCCTTTGGTAAATTGGATGAATGGTAATTGGTTAGCTTTACCAATAAAATGAAGGATTACTTCAATTATTTTAAAACCAACTCTTCAGATGGGTCCATCAATTTGGCTGTTATTACAACAAATAGATAACCGAATCCCTCAGTGGTATAAAATCTGACAGCTAACATTAATATCTAATCATCAGTAAATTTTTTTGTCTACCTCTATAATTTTCACGGAAAATGAAGTACAGAATATTTGTGGTTGCCCCGAAGAATTTTTCCTGTTCAGTGCTGTGGTCATCTTTGGACATGTCAACTATCCATTCCATATTATTTGGCCTTCTTTTCTTCACGCAAAATATTAATTTTGTATTAACTAACACGTCAAGTTCAGTATTGTTCACCTTTTACCGACGAGTGGGTTTCTTGATACATTTTTTTTACGTGAGATCATTCTTGTTCACCGAAAGTCTGTCGTTCATTTCGTGTCGAATATTAATATCAATATTATTGATATCCATTCATTTGTTTTTTTGTTTGGCTTGTTTTTCTCTAGCCATCTATGATTGGATTTTATAACCGTTTATTTATTAATTCATGTGGTTTTTATTTGGATATGAACAGAAATAGCGCAACAGGTATGCCCAATTAAAATGCCAGACAATCACGAACAGGGTCTAAAGAACTATTTTCTTTTATATTACGATGTTTTATAAATAAATAATTAGCATTTCATTGCTCATGATATAAAGTAGGTATAAAACTGTATCCATAAATTTTTAGATTAGATAAAGGACATAAATTGCCAATTTTAGAATAACACGAGTAATATTAAAATGCAAAACAGCCGATACCTACACACAAAAAACAGAATGATAAAATTCATAATATTCCTAAATGTATTTGTGGATATCATTAACTTATTTATTCTTACTCGAGTGCACTTTATTACCTAAGTTTTCAAAAAAAAGACTTACCGAACGGCTAAGAACAACAATTTTGGATTCCCGCCGTAGTCGCCTATAGTTACTGACATCGTAATAACAATAATCTTCTTCTTCGTCTGAACATGTCGTGTGGTAAGCGTGTCGGCGCATTTTATTCACAATAAATTATCTAAGACTTATTCCACTTCACCTTCGAACGGGAACAACCGCAGTTTGTAAAACAGGGGTAACCGGGATACTTAATTTTTTTTTTTGAGGTATAAAAAATATGATTTAGAATGTCATAATAGTTATTTTTAGGTACTATAAATACAAAACAGTCTTAACATGTATTCTATAAGTTAACGAAAAACAATTTTAGAATATTATTCTTGTCACGCAAAATCTAATCTAAACGTCCAACCAATTGTCACAATCGCAGGGAACTGACAAGTGATTGTAAAACTATCTCAAGCGACTTTGTTAACGTTTTTTGCTTCCGTCTTAATTTAGTTTATTTTGGCTGTTGATACCACGTGGTTGGTTCAGGAAGCTCGAAACAATAGTACGGCGTTTCCTGAGATTTTCATTCAACAATTTCGATGAGAGTTAGTAAATATGGTGCGAAGTGTATACTTGTGCGAAGAGTATGATTTTAACCATCTGCCCCAGTAGAAGGATAATGTTTTTTATTTAACAGTTGATGTACAGTCATTAGCAAAAGTATGTATACACTCGGCTTTATTCAAAAGCGATTAACTCTTTTATTTTTTAATGAAATTTTATGTTGTTACGAACATAGCATTTGCGAACCCATAGGTTTTTGTAATGTCGTATTTCAACGTTGCATTTGTTATTTCACGAAAAAATCGCAATTGACAGTTGCTAAGTGTTGACATATTGGTGTTCGTGATGGTACACACATATAAACAGACAAAAAAAAACAGAAAAATATGTTCGTATTATTAATTTAAGGTGGTATTTTTAAAGGAATTACACTTAGTAACAGCGTCCACGACTGTTTTAAATACTATACTGAAATCAGTATTCAAATTTGAAAGATTAGTGTTGTCAGGCATTCTCTGTCTAAATATTACGTTAAGCTAAGTGTACTTTTCGTTATCAGCTAAGGAATGCCTTTATAATCCACAGCAATGCGGTACAATTCGTTTTATTTATTCTATTAATATATTAACGAGTTTGTTCATTAATTAATCCTTTGCATGACAAGAAACTTCGAAGACATGTGACATCTACCAACCTGCACTGGGCCCGCATGGTAGATCATTAGCCCGCTCCCTCCCGAAGAGAGGAGGCCTGTGTCCCAGCAGTTTGCATTATAGGCTGACTATGTTATGTTATGAAAATTGTCGCAATAAGTAGTGTAAAAAGGCACAAGTCTTGACCCAAAAAATAAAAAAGGCTGCATGACTAAAAAAGGTTCGTGAGAAAAAGAGAAAAAAAAATCCCGTTATTACATTAATGACGTCACTAGAGTGCATTGACTCAGGATCTCGAAAGATCAGTTTTTTTAAATAGTTGACTTTCAAAGGCTTTTATCACCTTGAACCGATTGGAAGCTGTAATTGATATTGTAAATATTTAAGATTCATGTTTTTGATGGAAATAGTTATTCTATAAAGTTAGCAAAGTTAGCTCGTTGGTTGGTAGATCCTTGTAATAGTTTTCCTACTTTATGAAACATTTCCTCTAGTGTCTTCGAAATATCCGCATAACTTTTTTAAATTGTTGGATATTTAAAATTAAGATAATTAAATATTATATTTTTTTCACTATACTATAAGACAGACAGGCAGACAGCTGTGCTGCTGGGGAGTTAGTTGCGCCACTTTTTCTTCCCAGCATTAAGAAGTGGAGAAGAGAAGTGGTAATTTTGACGATCGAAAAGTGCTGATTTTTTTGCCTAATTTGAATAAATGACTTTTGATTTTGATTTAGGGTAAGACCTAAGATACGATGGGTAGCCTGTGTGAACAATGTAATACGGCTAGAAAGGGGATGACTACTGAGATGACGGCTAAAAGAGAAGTATGGAAGAGAAAGACATACGGGATGAAATGATGGATTTACAAAATAACAAACCTTACCAATGACGCAACTCCCACGGATGATTGAAGCGAGCCAAAGCCTTTTAAGTATTGCTTTTTCAATCAAACAAAATCGGTTCTAAATCGATTAGATACCGATTATGGTATCAATGCGGCTTTGTTGATAAATTCTGCATTCGAGTAATTTAATGCGTTGTAGTTTTTAATTGTTGTTTTTTCTTTAATTAATTTTGTGAAAAATAATAATTTCTGCGTTCATTAATAAGTTAACCAGTCTGTTCAGTAATTGGTTATATTTTTTTAGCATTCCCTAAATTTCTTTTTCTTTTCATTTTATTTTTACTGGCGGAAAAATCAAAATCATAGGTATTCCTTTCGTTAGTATGTTTTATACAGTAAACAAAACAAGAGACAACATTTAATTAATTTAAATTATATATCCTATACAAAGTACATTTTGATGTCTGAGTTCTTAAATAAAACAATCAAGGTAATGCACAGTCACGTTGTAAATATGTTTTTACACTGGCAATCAAAATCAAGGAAACATTTCCTATCAAAGAAGAACGACAGACGGTGAGTTGAATGACCTTAAAGCATTAAATAATAAATCAGAGTAAACAACTGTTTTAGATTTAGTTTTAGTAAATATTTTGATTCTTTATCAGCATTGTTGCGGCATACATATTTTGTACGGTAGCAAAATAATGATTATAGTAAGTAGTAACTTACTATATCATTATTTTTAATTAGACCTAAATACTCCAAAATTAAACAAACAATAGTTAACAATAGTTAAACTATTTGGACAGATCAATTAATTGTTTGTTTAATTTCTACTTAAATTTTGGGAAGTTAAAGGATTACATAAAACCTACGATTATTTTAAATCGATAAAAAAATACGATAAGAAGGTTTAATGGTACTGAACCTCAAACGTCATGGTTTTTTCTAAGCATGCATATTTGCGGGGAAGACCTGGATGAGACTCACACAGACCAGGGAAGCATGGGATAAAAGGGAGGAAGCCTATACTCAGCAGTGGCCGCAGTGGGAGGAACACAGCTGTCAAAGACAATGACAATGAAAAAAAAAATTGTTTGCTAAAAATACAACATATTGTTTTTTATTAAGTAGGTACATTCACACCAACTTATTTACCTTCGCATAAGGAGCTCTAAGTGCAAGTACATGATAATACAGCGTCACTTATCGATAAAAGTCGTTAACCCCTACATATGTATATATCGTTATCAGTAAGATGTGTGTCAATATGTAAATAGCATTATTCTACATTTCTACTCTGATATTTTAGGCTATCAGATATCAGAGGCTTCTGATAAGATTAGCCATGTAAACTATGCAGCATTATGTATAAATATAATAGTAGTACTTAACTTTGAAAAGTAATCCTGCATTATTACAAAAATAATCAATTTCTGTTAAAAAAAAAAAGTACATTTTTCCCATTTTATTTTGTAACTTAACTTTGAAAAGTAATCCTGCATTATTACAAAAATAATCAATTTCTGAAAAAAAAAACTACATTTTTCCCATTTGATTTTGTAACATTGGACCAATAATAATTGGAGGTAATTTTTTTAATAATTTCTTAGTTACAAAATTTTGATGAAATTCTCTCACGATAGAAGGTGGTTAGCCTTAAGAGCAGTGACTGTCTATCAACATAGTTTTGAAATCTAGCCTAGATCTTTTATCAGCTCCGGTGCATTGGATTACTACCCGATACCCTTGGTAATCAAGCCAATCATAATCTACACCTGTACATAATAGAAATTAAAGTCGCTTTTCGTTTCTATCTGTGTGACCGCATTGTTCTTCTAAATTGCGCAACAGATTTTAATGCGGTTTTCACAATCAATTACTTGGAGAATTTATTCCAGATAGTTTATGTGTACAGCCAAGCCGTTTCGTCTTTGGAAGTAGTGATCGCCTCGCTTCGCTCTCTCGGCTCGCACTTGGTTGATCACAGTTCTAACCTAACCCATTTGGTCGGGGTGCCCTAGCTTAGTTACTGCGACCCGGCTCACACGTGATTGGTTACAGTTCCAACCTAAACTATAATTTATTGAAGTTGAACAGCCGCTGTTTAGTTAAAAGACTAGGCGGGTAATTAAACGGCTAATTAAACCAGTTGGCTGCGACATATACATTAATATTAAACTTACTTAGGATACTTAATAAAGAAATAATTATTTGTCAAGTCGTAAAAACCTTCGGGTCGCTGGCTTACTTTTAAACTTTTACGTTACCAAGCAATACCAGGTAAGCAAAACTTCGTTCTTAAAAAAATACCTGGTATCATTTAATATCCAAGTGCTAAACAGTTTAGTTTAACAGTTTACTACATCGCCAATAAATAAGACGTCTGTGATTGCGTCGAAAACATGGCATTTAAATATTTCGCAAAAGTTTAAGACAGAGTTCCAATGCGTTTGGCAACATTGTATTATAACATGTTGCCTAATTACTTGGCTAATGTGAAGCCTAGCAAAGGGAATGGAACTCAGTGAGGTTGAGTGATAATTATTATTCTATTGACATGATGGTGACACCAGTTTTAGCTAAACATTAATAAATTAACAGAAAAGATTTGGTTTTTTGTATGTTTGTTTGATAAGCTATCACGCTAAAACAGCTGAACGGATTTGGATGAAATTTAGCACATGGGTAGACCATGACATGGATTACGACATGGAATACTTTTAATCCCGATATTCCCACGGGATCGAGACTTATGCTGGGAAAATCGCGGGGCGCTGCAAGTATTAGATTCAATTTTAAGAGAATTTAAATTGCAAATACCACCATTTTCAAATGATTTCGATATCGAAGAAATGAAAATTTTGTAATGTTCTGATATGTTTTTATTTTTAATATTGATCTTTTGTTTTCTCAAAAATCGTACGACATTTGATAACAAAACAAAAAAAGATTAAGATTACTTATCAATATAATATATCAACACGATTAAATCGCGATTACAATCATCGCAAGTTCACAAGCTATCCGCCCTCTTTCTTTATCAAACACATAATCCGTCTTCCTAAAGTGGGTTAATAAGATAACCATATGTCTGTCAGACGCAGCAGACAATGTAGAGTATGATAACAAGAACAAATATTTAATACTACCTTAGATAAAGTTGGTTATACTCTTAAGTCCTTATCGTGGGAACTGTACCTACTGCGTATTATAAAGAGCTGTAGGTTAGGAATGGACTAGCAGTCATCCTTGAAAATGGTATACTTAACAGTAGCTAGTAAGTATATAGCCATCTGTGGGTTGAAGCTATGTAGACCTCTTTTAAAATGACGCTGAAATAGTCAAACGGGCAAGCAAGGAGCAATATCTTGCTGAACTTGACTATTGAAGAAGATGAAAATAGGAAGAAAAAAAATAAAAAGGAGAGAATTAAGAAGTTAAAAAAAATTAAAGGAAAACATTTTCTTTGAAGAAAGAGTGACGGATGGAAATGTCCCTAAACAAGGATATATTGGCACATTTACTATATCGCTGATGTCCTTAAGGAAGGTCATTTACGTCAAACAACGCAAAACCTACGTATTGTCAATGATGCATATGACGAAAATAATCCATTGTTGACGATAAGGTGAAAGAAAATTGTAGAGATTTGCACGAGGTTTGCACGAATCTATTGCGTGTCTGTATAACGCTCAATAGGTTGGCAATGCACTCAACTTCCCTCTTGCACGTTATGCAATGTTTATGGGCATTGACGTGCATTTGCGTCAGTATTTCATAGCTTGTCTATTTTTATGGTAACGTGGAAGAATAAAATGATCTAATGGGGTGTTCTTATTACTGACATTATTAGTTGTGTCCTTTTTAAAGGTAACTTTTCTGATAAGATTTTGAATGTACAGACGCCAACAAGTCAAGCTAAAACTCCAAATTGCTGTTCATACATATTGACCGCGTAGGTATTGCACTTTTCTATGAAACAGCAGATTTTTCTTTTTTTACTGACGAAAAATTTCTTCGATATTTGCACATCGATGTCCCTGCCACCTTGTAGAGACGCCAGCACAACAAGCTACTACAATCTGTCAAATTTCTTTAATAGATTAACAACTTTATCGCATTAGGTTCAAGGTTGATTGGGAAAATTTGACAGTTTCGGGTAGCTGCTAGCGTCTGTACTAGAAGGTATGGAAGTCGCAGGAAACACTTGCATGAGGAACGCAAGAAACCGGGAAGTATGGCAGAAGAAAGGGGAAGCGCATATACCCAGCAGTGGGTGATTCCGGGCTGAAATTATGATGATGGCAGGTTTTATCGATTGTGTCTGTATTTAAAAGTGCCTTCATCATCACTATTATAATTCTTCTGCCCTTATCCCAATATATTTGGGTATTTCTCTATTAGTCATCACCTCGGTAGCCTTCTAATCATTAACTGAATTTCTTATCTTTAGGTCCGTTTTAAAGGGTGAAGGTGTCAGTATCAATAGTAAGTTCAAGTGTGACCATTATGTGTACTTGTGCAATATACCTATTATTACATCCGTCAGTAAACTTCCACTTACTTGAACTAAATAATTATAGAGTTTGTAATTATATAATAGTACATGTATTATTTACTAGCTGCGCCCCGCGGTTTCTCCCGCATAAGTTTCGATCCCGTGGGAATATCGGGATAAAAAGTATCCCATATGTTTATCCTGGTTATAAACCATCTGTGTTCCAAATTTCATCCAAATCCATTCAGTAGTTTTTGCGTGAAAGACTAACAAACATTCTTCCATCCATCCATCCATCCATACAAATTTTCACGTTTATAATATTATAAAGTAGGATTGACTCTGTTTTATTCTTAGGTTTATATTTTTTACAGTAGAAATTTGAACTATAATATACTCGTAATAGGGACTTTATTTTATTGTTAGGATAGATTCCTTTCGAGAAACTGTGCCATAGGAATGCTTTACCAGCAGTTGAAGATCATTATTGTTAGACATTGTGGGGTTTATTTACAAACGATAAACGTCAAAAATTTATATATAAACATTCGTTAATCACTACTTAATTCTAAGAAACGTTTATAAATAAAGCGATTTATGTTTAATTCATGTTAATAAGTCTTGTCGCTTGTGTTATGTCTCTTATTTAAAATATGTATTTGCAAAACGAGAAATAGTCAGAAGAAATGATTGTTGATCGTATTTTGTTTTTATTATTAGAAGACAGTAAGACTATTATCTCGAGTTTAGCTCAGCTTACCTTAGTTGCTCCACAAAAGTCACTATTCCTTGCCAGGAATTTCATATATACATAGGTAGGTAGTTATGCAGTTATTATTATGAAAGTACGTATGTACGTCTTTGTTAATTCCAAAAAATAAAGCATGACCATATTTCACGGATTAATTGAGTTGAATTAGCAAACAATTCAGTATAAATCATGAATTAATTTACGTAATTGCAGTTGTTTATTATGGTCACTCATATTAAATAAGCAATTGTAATTCCCCCAATGACACGGAAGCCGGTTTTTTTATCAGATCCGTTTTACATAGGCACTTTGGAAAACTTATGACTGTGAAACTGGAATATCCAGTTTGTGCACTGATGAATAAAATTAATTTTATTTTTGCTGTTGGAATAATTATGTTGTTTGTAAGTTTTAATTCGTTTCTAAGTTCTTGTCGATATTTGACATTTTACATTTAGATACATGTTCTAAACCTGCCTTGCCTTGTTTCTATAAAGTATTTTTGTCTGAAATAGGTCAGTATGTCCATATGTACGCCATATTTTAGACTCCATTATAAACTCCCGATTTTTTCTTCTAAAGAACAATTTATTCTTGAATCATCACAGAAAACTAATCAATAAATCACAAGCACGTGGTGAGCATCACAAAAAGAAGCTAATTAGTCATAAAATCGTAATAAACCCCTGTTCTGTATATAGCAACGCACAGACAGACGGACTATTTTGGGAACAAACGCCCGACGCGTGAGTCACTCCGGATGACTGTGTCATCACGCGAGTTTACCTATAATAACGTATTTTAAATGTTACGTAGCTCCCGGACTACGAGACTAACTATTGGGTTAGTCGCATTTTTGGGAGTACTAACCCTTTTTTTTTTTTTTTTTTTTTTTTTCTGGGTGGGAAATCATCAAATGACTCCTCCCGCTCTGGGCGGAGCAGAAGGGAGTGTCAGACTTTTACTGACTAAAACCCACCCGTGTTCCTTCAGTTGCCTGTGCCAGGGGCCACGGTATCTCTTTCGAACAACCCGCAGCGGGAGTACTAACCCTCTCTTAATATTTTGATCGTCCATAAAAAGATCTTGTGGTCTAGCAAATAGCCATTTGGAATGTGTAATTTGTAAGAAGCTGCAAAGCTCTTGATATCTCTGAATAGGTCAAGGTTTTATTTAAAATGTAGGTGGGTAAGCAGGCACTATGCATTCAGATAGTTAACAAACGTATAAATAAGAGATGAGATGAGACACAAAAGCAGGGGGGGGGGCTAAAAAGGCCAGAATCATAATAGGATAACAATATGAATCATATTAAAAATCGTAAAATGGTCACAAACTTACAATTCATAATATGATCTGTGTGCAATTCATATCACAATGAAATTACATTTAAACTGTAGAAATAAAAAACTAATTTGATTAATAAAAACTGTAATGAAAAATTTACCGATTAAATTACGGTTTTTATTTTTTTCATGCGGCAATGTTACACCAAATATGAAATGAAATTTTACGAAAATTAGAGGAATTGCTAATGATCTGCTAGGAATTCAGGAAATGAATAGCTTTTAGAGGTATTGCTTAAAGTGGCCTTTTTAGGTCCCCAGTTAGCAGTTCGTGATGCTTTTGTTTTTATCTCTGTATTTTTCAAACTAGCCAGCGAGTATTCTTTGGCCTTTTCTATACTTTAAATAATCGTAATAACGGAAAAAAAGGTCAGCTTTTAAGGCTATACAGGGCGGCAGTTATTTAAAAAAAAAAAACCTGCTGTTTCCTACCTACGCGGTCAAAATGTATGGATTGCTGTTCCATACATTTTTTTTTTAAATAACCTACGAAAAATACCTATCAACGCAGGGGATCCAGAATCATGTACTGAATCCATGTTAACAGGTTGCGCGTCGATGTCCCTGCCACACTGTGTATGTATTATGAAAGAAAGTAACAAGGAACACTTAAAAGTACACCACAGGAGCCTTCAAGTACACTCTTATACAAATGCACCTTGTCCAACAGGTGGTGTTCTAAACCAAATTACCTGAACCACTATAGAAGGTAATCCAATCTTTAGTCATAAAAACACAAGGAAAAAAACAACAGGTAAGCAAAATGAGAAGACACGACAATCATTGTTACAATCTAATATGACGTTCAGTAGAGATGCGCAGGATTGCAACAAGTTCATATAAACAAATGTTACTGTCTTGTAGGATATGTGCATGAGTCAGTTGTGAGGAATTTCTCTCCATTTCTTTGTCACTTTATAGTGTGGTATGTTAATTTTCTTGCTTATTAATTTAATACACGTGGCTCATAAATATTTGTTATTATGTCCTTTTTTGAGTTATTTTTTGTGGTTAATAATAGCCATGCCTTGTGGAGACTACTTCTCGAATTCATAATTACAAATAGTTAATTTTTTCTTAGAACAAAATTCTTTTTGTTGATAATAGAAAACAGTTGCAAGGATAGGGCAGATAACACGATACTTTGACTGTTTCATGGAATCTGATCATACATTAACTCAAATGCATAATTCTCAGACAAATTTTTCGAATATATGAAGCAATGGATTAGCAATATCCTAGAAAATAATTCAGATTGTGATTGATCGTCTGTTATGCAATTAAGGTGCAGATTGGTTGATAAAATCAACAACAAACAGTCACATTAAGTTGAAACGAGGTTAAATTGATTTAACGACTTTCTAACCCAATTAAAACTTTAAACATAATCCGAAGAAGAAGAAAGTTGAGGGCACAAAAGAAGGAAGATAAACCCGTTTTCTTTACGACTCTCTCTAAATACAGCAATTAAAACTAGCCCCCTACAACATCTAGGCTATCTTGACGCAAAACTTAATGAAACACCTCAGCAGAAACTCGTTTAAACGTTAATACGAACCAATGACGCAAATACGTGGAGCAACGCTGACACAGTTTTATCCTTTTAGTAACAATTTTATGAATAACTAGCAGCGCCCCGCAGTTTTACCCGCAGAAGTTTCGATCCCATGAGAATATCGGTATAAAAGTATCCTAGTGTTAATCCTGGTTATAAACTAACTGTGTGCCAAATTTCATCCAAATCCGTTCAGTCGTTTTTGCGTGAAAGAGTAACAAACATCCATCCATACAAACTTTCCCGTTCATGTTATTAGTAGGACTCTCTGTAGCCCGCGACTTCCTCTGGGTGTACTTTATCATGTTTAATACATAATTATATCCTGGACTTAAAGTATCGTATGTCCTTTTCCAGCGGGGTAATTGCGTAACACACTATTAGTACCTGTTAAACAACATGCATTGCGTTATTTGCGTTGCTGAGCAGACAAATCTTTCGGACATATGAAGTAATGGATTAGTAATATCCTTCAAAATGATTCAGACTGAGATTGATAGTGTTTTACGCAATTAGGTTGCAGGTCTCGGGCTAGCAATTTGTCAAATTTCTGTAATTTTTATGTCTGGAAAGGTTTTTTAGACAGACACAGTTACTTTGCATTTTTAGGGTTCCGTGCCTCAAAAGGAAAAATGGAACCCTTATCGTTGTCCGTCTGTCATAAACTCATAACCCTTTTTCTCAGTTTACAATTTTTTGTAGTTACATTACAAATTTTTTTTTTTCCCGCAACAAACTATTTACATACTTACCTACTTTGTAGGGAACCTTCGGTGCGTGAGTCCGACTCGCACTTGATCGGTTTTTAATATTACTTAGTATCATAATGGATGTCATATGTTCTTTCCTATCGAATGGAACAGCGAGGGAAGTGATAACAATACTGTTACATATATATTTTTTTTATCAATTGTTATGAAATTGTAACTGCTATCGTATTTTATTTTAGTGTCTCGTTCGTTTCCGCGATGTTCCATAAATGCGACATGTGTATAGAGTTATAGAATTGTGTTTTTGTGTAAAAGATGATAACTGTATTATTCTTCCTGGTAAATTAGGTTAGGTCAAACTTTGAATATTTTGTTACGAAGAGAGCTGGGTTAGATTTAACTATCGAATATTAGAAGATGATCTTAGAAGTTTTAACGAACCTAACTTTTTGCAAATCAATTTTGTCTAAGTAATATTAAACTTAAACTTATTAACTTTGTCAAATTACCGATTTTTTTAGCAGCAGATAAATTGGTAAAAACTTCAGAAATTCCCAGAAATAGGTACTTTTATTTTTAACCTACACAAATCCATTGACGAATAGCCACGAAACCAGTGGTTTCAATTTTCAAGTTCAACACACGAATACCAAATAAAACCGTCCAAAGTTACCTGTACAATACATAAAACCTTCAGATAATAATATCCTTGCCATTCATCTGTAACAACTATTTAACGTCAAGGCGAATACTTTCGACTATCACTATGACTTGACTCACCTTCAACCCGGGTTTATTGCCAAGGTTTTTATTTAGTTCGTTTTAATTTAGCGAATTTCCAGTTGGTTGAATTTAATAATTAATGTTATTATAAGCCAGTCGATTTATTATGAAGAGATATAGGAATTTTAGGTAGATTATAATAATGTGGCTTACCAGTTGCCATATATTTTGGCGGAAAACGTTATGTTGCCATCTCATTAGGTTTAATTTCAACAACAATAGAAGTTTCAGGAATAATTTTAGAAACTACTGCGTTTTAATTGCGTAACTCAATAACAGTAGGAATGGGATTCATTTTG
This sequence comes from Apamea epomidion, assembly GCA_947507525.1. Classification (NCBI taxonomy): domain Eukaryota; kingdom Metazoa; phylum Arthropoda; class Insecta; order Lepidoptera; family Noctuidae; genus Apamea; species Apamea epomidion. The sequence continues at coordinate 2,134,312 of OX382240.1, read as the reverse complement.
ACAGTTCAACAACATTCATTGCGTTTTTTACGTTGCTGAGCAGACAAGTTTTTCGAAAATATGGAGTAATGGATTAGCAATATCCTTCAAAATGATTCAGATTGTGAGTGTATTACGCAATTAGTTTCTAAGCATAATTCCTGGCAGTTTATCATTGTGACAAAGTCAAGTTCAAAACTATTAATGTCATAATAGTTGAACTACTGGGAATAGGTGGCTACTCTGTGGTCGTACTGTATTTTATATTGCAGTAGGAACAGTTATCTTTCAAACGAAGATATGTACTTTACGTACACGTAAAAAAAGTTTAACCGTTACAAAACATCACCAATTTTCCGCATACATTTGACAGATATCCGACTGCAAATACTTTGAAGGTTTCTGTTTGTTTGCTATGTACACTGTTATAACTTGTGAGAATCCAATGCCACTGACAAGGTCCTCTCTGTTAGATTCAAGTCGCGAAGAAGGAAGTGTGTTACGAAACAGAACTGTGTACATGCATTTGTCGCTTATCGATTGACAATTAATTGGTTTGAGATGAGTAATTGTACTTGTTGGTTTGGTTTTGTTAGACTGTAGTCCAATGAGGAGCAGCGATGATAGATTTATCTGTTTTGTAGCTAAGTGCAACCTATATTTTTTACTAAAATAATGCCTGTACCTACTCGTACCTATCTACATTGCATTTTGTAACTTGGACGAAATAATATGAATATAATCATGGAGTGTTAAAGAAAGTTTAGCCAATTAAATGGTTTTTCATAATTTAATAATAATGTTTAAAAAAAAAAAACGGTTGTATGATGTACAATAAAGAGTATTCTATTCTATTCTAGAAAAATGTTTAAAAATGTAATTTGTAAGTAGGTATTTAAATGGAATAAAGCGATATTAAAAGAAAAAAAAATAATAATAATAAATAATAATTATTGATATAATTTTTAAAATACATAATTAAAATAGTTAAAGCCTTTCTAATTTAATTAAAATATTTGATAAATGTTTTTGCTTTTTCTTTGCAGGTATTATGGCTATAACTAATGTAAGAAATATGATTTATTATGAAGCATTAAAGTAAATAAGAAGCCATAGATAATTTAATAAAATGCCTCACTCACGACTTTTAGTATAATTCGATCACTGAAAGAATTTCGAATGAAGTGCTTCAACAAAAAAGTAGGAATTATGCAACAAATTTTTTTTTTGTATTTGTGATAATCCAATAAACATGTCCCCTCTAAGTTGTGTTAGAGTTTCTTTTGATATTTAGATTCTGTACATGAAGAGGAAATATCCGAAAAAAAAAATATTTCGTATTTTTCTACCCTCATTTAAATATTATTATAATGTTTTCGTTACTCAGTCGCCATCTTCAAAAGGTAAGCTAAGGCCACTTCAGTCCATTTTGGAATGTTCCCGGCCAATTACATAATTGCTTGCCTTTTGTTCTTGAGCAAACAGTATTATTTATTGTGACAAAAAATACTTAAGTGATGTCAACATTTTTCCGCACTTAGTACGTTGTTTCGAAATAAAGCCGACACAAGCGGGTCTTGAAACCATGATATCTTTTGATATGATATGCTTGCATCATATATCATAGCTAGTTTATTAGGTATATAAAGATAACGAGAAAAGTTTTATTAGTTCGTAAAGGGCTCTTGACATATTTTATGTTTTATTAGTGCTTCGATTTCCGGGTTCATTAAACGTGAATAGGGTTTTCATGTCAAACTTATTGCTTAAATATTATAATACTGTGTTGTGGTTTTTGGTCCATAAAATCTATATTTATTTGGAACCTTTCAAATGTGGATTTGAAATAAAAACTAGTGATTTTACTTTTAAAATTGAATTCAATAACAAAAACCTTTCAATTGTGATTTTGAAAAGTACTGATTTTAAAATAAAAATACTGATTTTAAAATAAAAAAGTACTGATTTTAAAATAAAAATACTGATTTTAAAATAAAAAAGTACTGATTTTAAAATTAAAATAACTACTCTTTATTTGAATACCGCAAATGAAAAGGTTTCAAATAAATATTGATCTTATCGACCACAAACATCACAACATGTGGCAAGCCATGCTGCAATTTACAACAAAAAAGTATTATCCTAATATCTTTTTTGTCATTTAAAATAAACAAACTCGTGATCTTATGCCACCTGTCCCGGTATCCCATAGGACAGGAGTAAACAACAAGCGCGATGCATCCGCCTCTCGTATGAATAACTTATAAAAAAGTAAGACTTCTTTTTTTATATATATGTGTATATGGCACCTCGCAGGTCAACCTAGGAGGTTGTCTGCTGCTTAACCGGATTTGCCTATGGTTGCCTCAATGAATAAAGGTCTGAGCTTAAAACTTAAAAACTAAGTGACTATACGCTCAGGGCACCTCCTTTTTTTATGCAAATTCAAAACGGACTTCAAAACGGACTAGGTCACAGACAAATTAATGATGAGTCAATTTTAATATCAGGCTCACTAATTAGGTACGTAAATGGCATAAAAATTAATTTATATCACTAAATTTATCTGTTACTAACCTATTAATTGGACAAATAATATTCTCAAATCTTTAGAATGCAGACAGTTTTTAATTAAGTGATAATCACATGCACTCAGTGATGAATAGTGATGATAATAGCTTTATCGAGCCAAGGGACTTTGAACTCTACATAATTACTGTTAAATTGTTCCAAAACATCTTGAAGCAATGTCAACATTCCAATCAATTTCCTCAATACACTTCAGACCCTACACCCTAATTGCGTAACACACCATCAATGACAATCTGAATCATTTTGAAGGATATTGCTAATACATTGCTTCATAGGTTCGAAAAAATTCTCTGCTCAACAATGTAAATAACGCAATGCATGTTGTTAAACTGTCAAAATGAAAGGCCATTGCTACTGATTGTGTGTTACGCAATTATTCCGCAAATTATCACAGCAAAACAAATGAACATACTCAAAAGAGATAATTTCAATTTAAAACATTTCCAATTGACAATTGATTTGTCCAATTTAATTGCACGAGCTTGTTTAATGGTTTACAGAACATTCGTTGTTAATGTTGATAGTGATGTACAATTTAAATTAAATGCGATTGTGATAATTTTGCTTGGTAGCATTTTCATTTAGTGGATAGTTGTTAAGTTAGTAGGTACTGGTAGTAATGTTGGATGTCACAAAGGTTTTAATGATATTCGATATTCCCAGTGATGATAGTAAAATAATTGCCTATGGATTAGTTGTCAATGATTCCATAGTTGATTCTGAAGGATTTGTTGAAAAACTTTTTATGGCTAAAGTTTCAGATATATCAGAAGATGTCAGTGGTAGCTTAAAGCACCAGATGTCAATCCACCAAAAAAGTAAAAGAAACAAACATTTTAAAACATAATTTAAATATTTTTGATATTGATCGAATGTTTAACAATAAGATGCAATGTTTTAAAAGAATGGCATTGTAACACTGTTACGTTATATTTGCAATATAATTGTTTATACAGTGGTTAAAAGGTAGTTTGTAAAGACATTGAAGCCATAATTGTCAGGATGCGGTTACCACACATCCTTTGACAATATTAGTTACCGGTAAAGGTAGAATTACACTGTGGGATCTGAATGAGACACTAAAAAAACAGTCATGTGCGTTGATGATATTTCCTTCCGAATAAATGCTTACTATATTTGTAAGGTCAATTTCAGGCAGTGAAGGATGCTGAGACAAATGTTCTGGTAAAAAATCCAGCTATGTAGATTTTTAGACTACACTACACCATGTAACGAGTTGTTACTCGTTAATGAAAAAATGTAATAAGTAAACGACCTAAAATTAGCTTATAATTAGTTATGTAACATGTTTTATTAGATAAGGATGCCATTCATGTACGTGTTAAACAAGGTTATAATAAGTATATCAATTTCTAATTGGTTATAACAATGCATGCAGTAATTGGATAAGTACTTAATGAACATTTGCTAAATACTAAATTAGTAAAATGTTCAAGGAAACTATTTTGTATTTCGGATTAATGTTTCAAATTGATGTTAAGTTACAAGTTTGTCAAACAAATATCAACTTTATTTTAATGGTAATTAAGTTGATTTCAGAGTGACTAGCACTATTGAAAAAGTATATAAAAATGTTTGAAGTTGTAGCGTAAACTGAACTTTATTTTGTAGGAATTAAAGTTATTTATCCATAAACTCTTATTTGTTTACATTTTTGGCAAATCAATCGCGAATGCAGATTAGAAGGAAATCGATTGGTTAGTATTTCAGAATAGATACAGACGTCAGCACATCAAGCTACTACAATCTGTCAAATTTCTTTAATACATTTTCAACATTATCGCTAAAGCATTAAGGTTCATGGTTGATTGGGAAAATTTGACAGTTTCGGTAGCTTGACCTGTTGGCGTCTGTACAAAATATGAACAAACAGCGCCATGTTTGTAATTCATGAACTATTAGCATAATATGAACGTAACTAACTTAAATAATAGTATTTTGTATTCAAACCACGATTTTTGTGGATAACATCAAAACTTGATTGGCATAGACAAGATACAAACAATAATGAGTTTCTTACTCTTGGCTGAATGTTGAGAAACTTCTGTATGTTTTATTTAAAGTTTTGTTGTACAGACGCCAGCAGGTAAAGCTACCCGATGCTGTCAAATTTTCCCAATCAACCTTGAACCTAATGCTCTAGCGATAAAGTTGAAAATCTATTAAAGATATTTGACAGATTATAATAGTGTGATGTGCTGGCGTCTGTACATCTACGTGAACTGGGAAGATTTTTTGAAGTTCTGAATTCGTGACTAGAATGATATTAGAGAGACATTTTTCCAGATAGTGTAGTAATTTATTATTTCTATATAAGCTATTTTTTTTAGAACCTTTTGTAAAAAAAGGTATATTGAATATGATTATATCTCCCTATTTTTTGGCAGAAACATTACCACCAAAGCGTTGACCAACTAAAGTTTTTGGTCTCGTTCAACTTTAACTTGTTTTATGCAAAATTTAGAACCTTTTACAGTTTCTGGTCCATATCATTCTTTGTTTTTCCAAAACCTTCATCATTTTAAGTAGGAGTTTCTTTACTTTTTCTATTATTTCAATACAGTTGACGTTAGTTACATCTACCAGCACAGTATCAAACCTTTTTTTAAATAAAAAACATGCTAAGTTATCCACTATCAATCCTATTACCATTACAAGGACAGCGATGACGCACGAATGCATTCACACGACTCGCGTTTTTATTATTTATCTGTTCGTAGATTAAATTATAGTGTATTTATTTTTATGATTTTGTGGAGCGAGTTCTAATGGCGTGTAAAATATTTTTTATGGTTTAGAGATTCATTGCGGTTGAAGATGGATCTGTATAGATATGATGTCCTAGTATTGCTACTTATGATAAAAATATCTATCACGCTATGCTTTCTATTAATAGCTACAATACTGTTTTATAATTTCACTAGCTGCGCCCCGCGGTTTCACCCGCATAAGTTTCGATCCTGTAAGAATATCGGGATAAAAAGTATTCTATGTGTTAATTCTGGTTATAAACTATCTGTGTGTCAAATTTCATCTAAATCCGTTCAGTGGTTTTGGCGTGAAAGAGTAATAACAAACATCTATTCTTCCATCCACCCATACACACTTTCGCGTTCATAATACTAGTAGGATTAGATTTAATTACGAAAGCCTTTACCAAAATTAATATAGATTACAGTTTTTTTACCTTAATGACAGTATCTATCTATCTGTATATATATATCAATGACACAACCAATTCCAAAATCCGATAACATACATATACAAACAATACTTATATAAACAAAAAAAAAAAAAAAAAACTGTCATGTTTCACTGTTCGACCCTCATCATGCTTATTACTATTGATACTGAGATAATAGACTATTAATATTCAGTCATCTGCTTTCTCTTAACAAATTGATACTTTGATTTTATTGACTATTTCAGTATGTTTATATATACGCCACAAACAGCGTATGACGAACATAGAGAATCTCTTGGATATATTATATCACATGATTCTAGTGGAAAACTGTGATTTGTTATCAGTAGGAAGTATCTACTGTAACACAGATCAATATTATTGAACCTTATTTTAATCTAGCCATCGTAAAAACCAAAGTCGCCAGGGGCTGCAGTCTCGACATTCATAGCGATCGCTTTACGACTGAATTCGGTCGCAAAGTCCTGTCACTCCATACATTACACCTGTCAATCCGGGACTTTGCGACCGAATTCGGTCGTAAAGCGATCGCCATGAATGCGAGACTGCAGCCCCAGCACTGCAAGCACAACAAACTGTTGCTGGATGTTTTTGTAAAAAGTTCTCAGTAACAGTACAGAGTTTATTTGAGCAATCGATTCGTCCTACGATCAGATACTTCTTGAATGTACATAATTTTCAACACCCAGGAATGAAATGACAGCAATTAGGCGCACCTGCAGTGATCCAATATGTCTGACTTAAGAAATATAATTTACAGTGACATATACATAGTTAGTTGTTGAAATTGTATACTTACTGTCTATTTCTATCGGGCTGACTAGTAAATATTTATTTACGATTTACGTCATATAATCTTCAATAACTTAATCAAACGCAATACCTCCGCTCACTTGATCCCTCATCTTTAATGCAAATTACACACAATATAATTACTATGGCGTAAAGACTGAACTAGTTTATACAATGCACAGCTGATTTTTGTTATTGCATGTGCTTCGTTCACATAGATTATGTAACGTAATCTTACTTGCGTATGTCGTATTTAAAGTGGGTCGATTAATAACTGGCTTATATTGCATTGATTGTATGTGCGCATCTGTATTATGAAAGGTTATTTCTTTGGCTGATTTTCTAAGAGGTTGACTTTTTTGTGACTCACTGTAGTACCAGTCAAGTAGACTTGTATTTCAAATCGACTTCAAAAAACGAGTAATATTTTATCAATTTTGTTCAAAATATGACATTAAGAACTTTATGCATATTATAGTCAAATAAATGTGAGCTTTTTATGATGTTTTCAACTTAACGTCAACTAGTAAAATTCTTTTTTTGTACAAAATATATAACGTATATGTTTATGTCAATAACACAGTCGTAAAGGAAATACAAGTAAAAAGAAAAGCAACAAGGTTGGATTGCTTGCAACTGCGTTGTTCGTGACATTGTCAGCAATAAAAACTGTATAGACAATCATAATATTATTTTCTTTTGTACTTAGCCAGACCGTGTATAAAAAAACATTCATTGCATACCTTTTTTGTAACACCTTGTAGAAAACTAATTAAACACGGAAAAGGATTTGATTGTAAATATGGTAGTTAATTGGACACATGGAGATAGATAGATGAAGAAAATTCTGTAGCTCTACAAAGAGGTAAGAGAAAGGTAACAAACAAAACAATTTAAAAAAGCCTTCTAAAGAAAAAGCTAATTTAACTCAGCCATTATCTTACACTATACTAGGTACTAATTAACATTTGATAGCTAATAAAGATCAAAAAGAAACACATAAAACTACAATTTGCCGTAGAAGTCAGTATCAAGAACATTTCCCGAATATTTACATAAAATAGCGTTTCTTTATTAAAACAGAAGGAATCATTATACGACTGATTAACTTTTTCTAACAAAGAATTCTAATGGCTAGAGTTAATTTATTCTGAAACGTAATTATCAACTGGAATGGATTTCCTGTAAGGAAATTGCTTGTCTTGGATACAATACACGATATATCGATCGATATAGTATGTGGAGGCACCGAATGACGTAGAAATTGAGGGAGGTGGCTCTAATGTAATTTCCGAAAGATAAATCATTTGTATGACCTTAAAAATCTGGAGACAACTACGCATTTTGTATCGAAAAATTTAAACAGGTCTCCGAACAAACTTTGTATCATCAATACATTATTCCGTCATTGTAATTTTTAACCTTCACGTATATTTTTTTTAAAACATCAACAGCTGTTTTCTGTTGGTCTACAAATAAATGCGTTGTGGTTCCCATTGAATCTTGTTTTAATGCAAATATTTAACAAATAAACTACTCAACAAATACTTAAAACACATGCGTAGGTTTGAACATACTTCAATCTATTTCTTATTGTAGATGATTTGCTAATGCTTTGTTGTCTCATTTTCCAAGAGCAAGTTTATTTGAAACATCACTATTTTGGATCCGTTTAGCAGCGACTAATGTAGTTTTTATAAGCAGATCATCATCATTATTTTCACTAGTACTTACAGCTAAAGTAATTTTAACATTGTCTTTGTTGTTTTTATCATTTAGAACAACACACGGCTTATTATAAGCAAGAAACATCTTTGTCATAAACACAAAGAAAAATTTCTTTGTGATGTTTTCCTCTGACTAGTGACCTACATACTGAATTGACATGGATCTAGATTTCTGTGTGACGAGACGTAAGAAATGAGTGTCAGGCGTTACAAAAGTTATCCTCAGACACTCAAAGAGTAAGAATAACTAGATGATAATAATAATGAAAATATGACAGATATAGTGAAAATGGATATAGGAATGCAGACACAAAATATCAATTGGTATTATGCCCACATACTAAGCCAGACATTCAATTTGCAAGATGGCTTCCTAATATTGGTCCAGAAGATCACAATCATTTAAATGTAAAATTGTTATTGGGTCTTAATTTTGCCTTTTATGGGTTATGGGATTATAATTTGATCGGAGGAATATGGGATTCTCGTTTCAATCAAGGAATCTACAATTACAATTATATCGACATTAAAGCAAGGTTAAGACTGAGCGCATCATAAAACTATGTACCGTCGAGTTAATTCCGACGACATCCGATTAATAACGTTTTCTCATAAAACATTTAGATGATATTTGAGTCACTGCAATGACTCAGTGCATTGTGACTAAGTGGCGAGCTAACCCTAAATTGTCTGGGGTTATTAAAGATTCCTTTGAAGTTCATATAGGGGTTCAAATACGTTCATGTATTTACACAAGATTGGAGAACTGGTATTATTCGGTTCAGTTTTCTACACGAAGTGGTCCATGTAACCTTCTATCTGAATTAAAATCGAATAAGAACATTACTTATTTCTCAAAAGGTTAAGAAAAATGTAAAAAAACTTATAACATTAAAAGGCTAAACTTAGCATCTCCAATAAAAAGATAATTTCCACAAATGCCTCGAATATCAATAGTGTATTTTGGGCGTCATAAAAATATTATAGGTATCTGTACCTTTTTGGGGCATAGTTTTTATGGGTTAGTTACCTTTAACTACTAAACCTTTAATCCTTGTCTTCCCAGAACAGATATATTCTACAGATTATCGCCCAAAGAATAAACAATTGAAGAGTTAATGTCAAGGTGCCAAGCTTAACTGCTCCGATAAAAAGATAAATTCCACAAATGCCTCGAATATCAATAGTGTATATTGGGCGTCATAAAAATATTATTTCAGTACCTCTTTGGGGCTTAGCTGTTATGGGTTAGTTACTTTTAAGTACAAAGCCTTGTCTTCACAGACCAGATACATTCTACAGATTATCGCACAAACAATAAATAATTGAGGACTTGGCGATCTAATGAATCAATTATCCTCTTATAGTAATTACTATAAGAGGATAATTGATTCATTAGATCTATTGCATTGATTTGTAGATATATGTTGTTCTTTAATTTCTTAACTTGATTAATGTTGGGATTTTCTGATTAAACAAGAAAACAAAGGAATCGATTATTGTTATGTGTTGGATTGTTATAATCGGTCATTATAATTGTCTAGTATATAATCATCATCAAATTCAAATCGGAAGTCTCTACATAATGTTTTATAATGTCAATGTCAGGTTCGACGGTTTCACACAGTTTGCCTTGGTATGTCTAATTCTAGTTATCTCCTGTCAGAACTTCAATTTATTTAAATTAATTTGTTACCGAAGCTATTATACTTACATCTTTTATTACATGCTTTGCTAACTAAATATTGAATCCTCAGATGTTCTTTAATATGAATAATTGTATCCAGTAACCTGTAATTTTACCTCAACCGTAACACAGCAGACTTCCTCTTACAATAACTATTACAGCATCAAACTTGACCTAAATCTTAATTGCGTTATCAGTTATATTTAAATTATTGGTCATAACCGCTTCTGTTACGCTTCCCACCACGGCTGCTTTAATCAAAGCATTTCCTCATGAGTTATCAAGTATATATGGAGTAAGTGTGGTATTATTGAAAATATCTGCCTACGTGCCGAACGCACGTGGTGTTGCGTTCAACCATTTACTAAGGTGAAATCGCCGGAACGTGATCGACATTCCTAGACGCTAATTTGCAAGATCGATGTTATTAAATAGGTCAGACTCATACGATAATCTATATATACATCTATGATTCACTTGGGTTTTAACTTTCTAGTTGACTTATTTGGTGCATCCTTTATTTTTAATGAGGTTAACTATAACAATGGATAGAAAAATGGCGTCAACGAAGACATTCCTGAGCTTTGTGACATTATTTTTCGGGGAAATTTTGGAACAAAAGGTTTTTTTTAACTACTAACTGGGGCTTCATTAACCTTCCTGTTAGTAATTGCTTTTTCCTTAAAGAGGTTTTTGGGTACTTAATCCTGCTTAAAAATTTATGTACTTCACTTAAAAGTCTACCAGTCTTGGTTTTTTTAGTTCCATTTCTCTTAAAAAAATATTCCCACGACGTCCTGCCTTGCACATTGGCATAAAAATAAAAATATCCTCTTCTCCATTACCATCAAAAGAACAATTTGCAGTCTGGCCACTTTAAGCCTTGTTTAATTGACCATATGGATTGCATGTGCATCCCGTTTGCCATATGGCCATGGCCTGACATGCATCTTTCGTCTGGTCCAATGACCTCGGTTTAAACCTAGTCAATTTTCTCGTTGAATAAATAAGTAATCTTAATATTGACAGACATGTTGAAGAAATTCAAACCAGTTCTGGTTAAGGTGAAGTTTTCTGGACGATTTAGGGTCTTCGGACGTCACACGTGGTATTAAAAATGTTTGGAAACTATATTATTATTTACCTCTGTGTGAATGAACTTTTTGCTGCTTCAGATTTTGAATATATGAATGTAGAGTTAGACAAATGTTCAAATAGATTTATTTAAATTAATACAGAATAAAGAATTGATGCTACGATTAATTCAAATATAAAACACGCTACTAAACTGCTTTTTACTAAAAATATAACAAGTTTACATCTAGCCTCAAAACAAAAAAGTTTTAAAAACTTACAATATTACTCACCAAGCCTTGAATCCTAGGAAACATTTTTGTAACTTAAAAAACCACAGCACTTCAACACAACGCACTTTAAAATAACACTCACTATCACAAACAGAATGCTTGCAATAACATCATACGCAAAGGTAGGAAAAAAAATATCGGAGTTTGTCACCCTGTATATTAAAACCTGCGCGCGAGTGGATACGACGAGCGTTCGCGAGTTTGTGAATACGACCCGCTCTTGCGTACGCTACAATGATTCATACATGTGTGTGTAACGGAGAGGGGGCAGGTATCATTGTTTACCTGTTCATGCCAATTGAAGTTTTTTTAAATAATGTTCAGCTCCATTTACGGCTCGTGGTTTTTTTTTGTTTAAGAGGATTTATTGTTGTTTAGACGTTTTGTTTGAAAGTCATTGGTTTTGAGTTACATCGGTGTTGGTAGCTGATCAGCTGATTGTGTGTGTGTGTGTCTGTGTAGGTTAGGGTCACAAACCCGAACTGGGTTACTTGAAGTGCAGTTACCGGTCTGTGTCAATTTTTTACTCGACTACGGCACGGCAAACGGGTTTTTCCAAAAATTTAAATGATTTATGTATTTGAGAACGATTTTGTTGGTTGTGGTATATATTTATATTCAAATTATTTACGAGTTTAAAATCTGAGTAGGTAGTTAACATGTGTCTAGTTAATTGTGATCTGAATTAGAATCTCTACTTTTTGAAAACTTTAGGTTTTACAAGTCGGTACTATGTAGATAATATTATATTTTAAGTAGGTATTGAACATAATTATCAACAATTAATAATGTTTTTCATTTCCCGAATCGCGAAATTATTTCCAATTGATTTCACACCGTAATCAAAGAGAATGTTCACGACGCGACCCCTTTATCTTGACAAAACAAGCACCCGTCAAAACTGAAGGCCTTTACAAACAAAACGATATCAATAATGATTAATTTGTTCATGTTTGTAAATTGACAGCTGATAATGATAATAATATGCACATAGCTGTAATCTTCTATAAGTCATCTAACAGTCTTATGTTCTTCGACTATTATTAGAACGAAGCATCTGGAACATGAAATAACTGCATATGAATTAATGGACTCGTTGTTATGATGTCATTATCATAATCATTGATCTTATTCGCTGGACATAGTCTTCTCCCAATTATCGTCACAACGAGCGGTTCGCTGCTTCTCTCTCCCGTTCTCTCTCTTCAGGTATTTCAGGACCTTTACCTGAGGGGCAATAGGGTAGTTGCCTGGGTAAAAAAATAATTATTATATTTAGTCCGTCAGTTAGATTATCGAAAAATAATGGACACGTATTTTTTCTTTTGTCAATCAAACAAAAAATGACAAACATAAAGCGCGTCAAAATTTGGGAGTTGGGGTTGTGACGTCACTTGCTTGCAAAAGTGTCGCATGCAAGTGACGTCACGCGGAACTTTAACGGGCGATATCTTTATAATTTTTTTTATAATTCACAAAAGAAAAAATACGGGTTCAATATGTTTTGATAATCTAACTAACGGACTAATTATAATTATTTAGGATATACTTAATAGCCTATTCCAGTATTTTTTTGAACGTTCGCATTCTAATCTGTCTCCATCTTTCAAAAATACTTATGATTTTCCTTATTTTTTTTTCAAGTGTTTGACATTGTTCGCCGAGATGAAGTTGCGACTATATTTTGTAGGTAGAGTCTTTAAATGAAGCAATAGGTAAGCCTGTTGTGGTAGGCCGGTGTCCTAGCGGTGGGAACATTATAGGCTGACTAGCTGAGCCCCGCGTTTTCACCCGCATAACTTTAGATCCCGTAGGAACATCGGGATAAAAAGTATCCTATGTGTTAATCCTGGTTATAAACTATCTGTGTGCTAAATTTCATCCAAATCCTTTCAGTAGTTTTGGCGTGAAAAAGTAACAAACATTCATCCAGACAAACTTTCGCGTATATAATATTAGCAGGATTATGCCAGGGCATACTATTAGAAGTAAAATAGAGTAATGGGCCGAAGATGTGACTGAATTGTATCCAGGAGAGGGGAAGAAGAAAAGCGGAAGATCGATGCGTAGGTGGGAGGATGACCTGGGAGTCTACTCCGAAGTGCAAAGTGCGAATGTTCGGACCGGACCCGCTAAGATATATTTCTCCGCAATAATAATTGGTCCTTCGAGAAAACAATAATCCACATAACATTCTAACCCATTTCTGAACCACTAATATTATAAATTCGATAGTAACTCTGTCTGTATGTACCTTTCACGTCTAAACTACTGAACGCATTTCAATAAAATTTGGCCACATGGCCGAACCGAATATTATTGAAAAATGCGAAAAATGTTTGGATTGGCTCAGTTGGGTCGGGACCATAGTCAATATTCGAAAGAGTCTAGGAGTGTAGGATCGGAACCGACCGAACCAAACAGTAACATCGTAGCAGGAAACGGACGAACATTCGGCCGATACTACGTCGGATTAGACCCCCTGAGATCGACAGCAGGTGCAAAATGGACAATGATATCTCACGATCGAAATATAAGATAAATACAAAGATAAAAGATATATAAAGATAGCATCCACTGCTGATTACGGGCCTTTACATACACAGTCTGGCCATAAATACTGTTACAATTAAAAATAAGAAAGATATTACATTTGAATTAGGAATCTGTCATTTTTATACGATTGTTCATTGAGTTTCCTAATTTTGGCGCCAATACATTGTACAATATTTTGCGATATTAAAATGGAGTAGAGTGATAAAGAGAACCGAATCGCTGTGATTGCATTACACAAAGTTGGTATGGAGCCAAATGCAATTTTTAAAAGTCTCCATACGCTTGGTATTAGTCAAATGTTTGTGTACCGGGCTATTAATAGGTACAATGAGACCTCCTCTGTTTGTGACAGAAAAAGATCTGGCCGTCCACGTAGTGTTCGTACGAAAAAGGTGGTCAAAGCAGTAAGGGAAAGAATTCGAAGAAATCCTGTCCGAAAGGAAAAGATTTTATCTCGGGAGATAAAGATAGCACCCAGAACCATGTCGCGTATTTTAAAAGATGACTTAGGACTTGCAGCCTATAAGAGACGCACTGGTCATTTTTTAACTGATAATTTAAAAAAGAATAGGGTGGTAATATCGAAACAACTACTGAAGCGGTACGCAAAGGGAGGTCACAGAAAAATTTTGTTTACGGATGAGAAAATCTTTACAATTGAGCAACATATTAACAAACAAAATGACCGTATTTATGCTCAAAGCTCTAAGGAAGCTTCCCAATTAGTCAACAGAGTGCAATGTGGGCATTATCCGACTTCAGTGATGGTTTGGTGGGGTGTTAGCTATGAAGGAGTGACTGAGTCATATTTTTGTGAAAAAGGCATGAAAACATCGGCACAAGTGTATCAAGATACCATTCTTGCGAAGGTAGTTAAGCCCCCTAACAACACCATGTTCAATAACCAAGTATGGTCCTTCCAACAAGACTTGGCGCCGGGTCATAAAGCTCGGTCCACGCAGTCTTGGTTGGAAGTGAACGTTTCGGACTTCATCAGAGGTGAAGACTGGCCGTCGTCTAGTCCAGATCTTAATCCGCTAGATTATGATTTATGGTCAGTTTTAGAGAGTACGGCTTGCTCTAGACGCCATGATAATTTGGAGTCCCTAAAACTCTCCATACGATTGGCAGTGAAGAATTTTCCAATGGAAAGAGTGCGTGCTTCTATTGATAACTGGCCTCAACGTTTAAAGGACTGTATTGCAGCCAATAGAAACCACTTCGAATAAGCTTTTTATATTTTAAATTGTTTTATATTTATATATTAAACTAACACACTGTAAAAGTAATAAATATTATTTGCAGTAAAAAACATTTTTTTTCTTCGTGACAATATTTATGGCAAGACTAGGTATAATATGGGTAGGCACTATAAACAGTTATGACGGATAATTGCCACGTTCATGCTTCTTGGCCAATGGACTGGTAATAATCGTATGATATTCATACATAGCTAATTCAGCTGCATCCGGTTAGACTGGAAGCCGACCACAACATAGTTGGGAAAAGGCTAGGTAGATGATGATATATACAGAGCTAATCAAAGTATGTACCTCAAACTGACCATTTTTCTCATACACTGTACCATACTTACTAGTAAAAACCGGCCAAGTGCAAGAAGAACTCGCGCACGAAGGGTTCCGTACCATTATCTATAAAAATCACGTCTGTTGTATGGGAGCCCCCCTTAAATATTTATTTTATTTTGTTTTTAGTATTTGTTGTTATAGCGGCAACAGAAATACATACTTTGTGAAAATTTCAACTGTCTAGCTATCGCGGTTCTTGAGATACAGCCTGGTGACAGACAGACAGACGGACAGACAGCGAAGTCTTAGTAATAGGGTCCCGTTTTTACCCTTTGGGTACGGAACCCTAAAAAGAAGGCGTGGTTATCCAGATTCTATCATTCAGCAGACTATTACCTTGACAAGACTTGTCTCCTAAAATGTTGTCTCAGCTCTCATATAAAAGTTCAGTCCATTATACAGTGACCCTTCTCTCTTTGCCTAGATATATAATATTTAAAAAATCGTAGTTATGAATCAATCTTATCTATATCACCTGAATATATTGTATAGGTCTAACCAAACGATTGCTGTGCCTACGTGACTGTAGGCAGCGACGGTGAATGTTAGAATTCTGTTCAAGTTCTCAAACCAAGTCCGGATGAAAAGGCACATGAATATGGAAACAGTGATAGTAATAAAAATATTTGAAATATTGTTTAACACATAACTGTACATAAAGCTAAATGAAGAGAGTGTTGGTGAATATGTAATATGTAGGTGCACCCATGCCCAACCCTTCGGAGATTACAGCCGTAATGTTATGTTTGTGTTATAAGTAAAGGAAGGATTTATCTTCGTGGGCATTATGATTTGAACAACAATAAGCTAGAAAGTACGTTAATTTAAACAGGTTGCACCTGCAGTACCGAATACCTACATACAAATCTAAACAGAAAAGAGGCGAAAAAGAATCTATATAAAATATCAAAAGACAAGTTACTTGAAATTGTTTGTCCAGTGTGCTTGAACAGGCCATCAATATTAATTATTCTTGTCTGTATAACTTCCGCTATTTTTAATATCTTTGACCTCATAAAGGGTTCCTTAAAAGAAAAATTAGAAGTTTTAAACTTCTAATTAGCTGTTTGATATTCACCGCGGAGTTTGTAGTTGTGGGAGCATTATTATGGAGACTATTAGTCTTCTAAATAAACAGAAATAAGTGTCGGCTAGCCAATAAGTGTCGCAACTAATTGGAACATTGACCTTTAGATCCTTTAGATTAATTTTCTTGTTATTTTTCTTACCAAAGACTATTATAATTACTGACAAGGAACGAATATTAATCACCATGATCGTCCACTGCGTGTTTACGAAAACATAAGACCAGTTTAGACCTGTCCTGGTTTCTTTATGAGGTTTTCCTTTACCCGATCGGTGATGAAGAGTGAGTGCAACTTTAGTACATTTTTTGCAAATGAATGTATGACGACTTTATATGACGCACTTTTATATATTTGCAAATATAATAACCCAAAACTTGGTACGTCCGAAAGAATCTGAGCCATCACGATTGTTTCCCTACTTATTTATTTAAACTTTTCGCACAAAAAGGTACAAAGGCGGACTTAATGCCTTAGGCATTCTCTACCAGTCAACCAAGGATGCCATGATATTCACAATAAAGAAACTCAAATGGAAGTGGGCAGGGCATACTATTAGAAGCAATAGCATAGAGTAATGGGACAAAGATGTTACGGAATAGTATCCTAGAGAGGAGAGGAAAAGAGTAAGACCGGTGCGTGACCTGAGATCGAGAGCAGGTGCGACATGGATAAGGAAAACTCACGATCGACAACTGTGGAAGGGCTTAAGCTGTAAAGCAAAACAAACTTTCCGTTCTTCGATTTAAGTACAATTTTTTTATTAAATTGTGAATAATTTGGAATCTGGATTTTGAAATCCGTAGCAACCTACCAATCCAGGGGGCCTACTCCGAAGTGCAAAGTGCGAATGTTCGGATCGGACCGACACATGGCCGAACCGAATATTATTGAAAAATGCGGAAAACGTTCGGATCGGCTCAGTTAGGTTGGGACCATAGTCAATATTCGAAAGAGTATAGGAGTGTAGGATCGGAACCGACCGAACCAAATAGTAACTTCGTAGCAGGAAACGGCCAAACATTTGGCTGATACTACTTCGGAGTAGACCCCCAGTACCGATCATAAGACCTATATATTACTTCGCCATTCACATCTGTTTATTCACATTTTTGTCATTCACTATCAACTGTTTACAATACCAATAACAACTTCCTCAATGCGAAGCCATTGCATTTCTTACCGCAGAATTTCGCCAGTCAGTTCTGCGAATAGCGTTAGTCATAACATCATTATGGTTTACAGCATCAATCTAGTCATTAAGTAAACATACATTTTATCTTCGACGTAACCTGAATTTGAATTCGTGAAATGAGATAAGTTTAGTTGTAGTTTTAGGTCTCCGTCATTGTTTGTAATTATGAAGATAAAATATATAGTGAGTGAGGTATTTCCTTTGGAGTCTATTACACGTTGTTTGTGAAAATGTTGGTATGTTATCATGTATCTTTCAGAAGATGTCGTAATATATGAGTAAGGAGTTATTCCAGGTGGAACAGAAGCTGTTTCTAGTGAGTAGATCATGCTTTTTTTTTTTTTTTTGTGGATGGGAAATCATCAAATGACTCCTCCCGCTCTGGGTGGAGCAGAAGGGAGTGTCAGACTCTTACTGACTAAAACCCACCCGTGTTCCTTCCTTAGCCCTTTATGTACCAGGGCAGCGGTAACCCTTTCGGACGATCCCGCTACCCCGGCAGGCTTCGGCCCTGTCGGGCCCCGTCATCTATGCTGACATCTCTTTGAGGCGCACGTGGAACACTTACGCGCCGTCCGGCACGGGCCTGGTCCTGATCGGACGGAGAGCTACCCATTGCTCTCCGCCCGCAGGCCCGCGCCTACGGTGGCCGGGAGTCGTCACGCGGCTCCCGACGCCCGGAGCGTCTCCCTCGGCGGCTGAGGCGTGAGGATCTCTTCCTCGCCCATCCCGCCACCTCCTTCGCTAGCATGACTGCTTCGCAGAATGAGGTGACCGCCTCCCACTCCCTCTCGCCCCGGACCATGGCTTGCACCAGGGCCGGACGCGAGAGGTCGCCGCCGCTGCCGATCGCCTCTACGAGGACACGGCGGTGCTCTGCCCAAGCGGGGCAGACCTCCACCGTATGCTCCACCGTGTCCTCTGGGCGATCCTCGCAGTGGTGACACCCGGGCGTCTCCTCCCGCCTGATGATGTGCAGGAACCTCCCGAAACATCCGTGTCCGGAGAGGACCTGCGTTAGGCGGTAGGTGAGAGCGCCGTGACGCCTCTCTAGCCACTCCTCAAAGAGGGGTCTTATCGCCGCTATCGTGGCGTGCCCTGCGCTGGGTTGCGATAGTCGCGCCTTCCATTCCACCATGAGACCGCGCCGGAGGTCCGTTCGCTCCGCAGCGATTTGCCGCGGGTGCAGAGTTTCCCCCCGACGTAGTGCCTCCGCGCGCCAGTCATACAGGCGCGCGAGGACTATCGCCTCCAGATCCCATGGTGGCAGTCCGGCAAGGAGGCTTGCTGCCTCGCCCGAGATCGTGCGGTACCCCCGGATTAGCCTTACGGCTACCACCTTTTGGGGCGCGTTCAGGTAGTGTGCGGCTCGAAGCCGCAGTGAACGCGCCCATACCGGGGCCCCGTATACGGTCATGGACCGCACGACCCCCGCGTAAAGCCTCTGGCAGGAGGCGTTTGGCCCCCTCAGGTTGGGCAGGAGCCGCTTTAAGGCGGCCCCGGTCCGTTCCAGTTTGGGGGCCAAACGTCGGAAATGCTCGACGAAGTTCCACCGGCTGTCGAGGACTAGACCCAGGTATCTCATCGTCTTCTCGACGCCGATGTGAACCCCTCCTACCATTAGTTGGGATCCCGAAGGTGGCCCGTACCGGGGCCCATGAAAAGACATGGCCTCGGACTTGTGCAATGCCACCTCGAGACCCAACTGCTTTCCACGACTATCGCAACCCCGCGTGTCATCGCGTCGGCCGCCGCCTGATGCGACCTCCCCTGCGCCAGGACCAGCGTGTCGTCAGCGTAGCAAACTACGCTGACGCCATCAGGGAGGTCGGCCCGCAGCACCCAGTCGTAACCGATGTCCCACAGGAGCGGCCCCAGAACCGATCCCTGTGGGACACCGCACGACATCTCTCGCCGGTTCCAATTCCCGTCGCGACCGGGGTAGATGACGGCTCTGTCCGTCAAATACGCCCCGACTATTCGACGGAGGTAAGTCGGCACCCGGTGATACCGGAGTGCCTCCCCATGCAGCTCCAGGGCAGGGTGTTGAACGCGTTGGCGATGTCGAGTGACACCGCCACGACCACCCCACCCCGGGACACCGCGTCCCCCGTCGTGAGGGCTCTCACGCGCATGATGGCGTCCACCGTCGAGCGCCCCTTGCGGAAGCCAAACTGGCACTCCGCAAGATCCGGCCCCGTCCTCACCAGGTGCCCGACGAGGCGGCCCGCAATCACTCTCTCAAAGAGCTTGCCGACCTCGTCAAGCAGCACTATGGGCCGGTATGCGGACGGAGAGTCCGCAGGGCGCCCTGGCTTCTGAATGAGTACCAGCTTCCCCGTCTTCCAACGGAGTGGAAACTGGCCTCTCTCCATGCATGCGCTTAAGAGCGCCTCCAGTCGAGGCCCGAGAGCCCTCGAGGCCAGGACCCAGGCTTTACCCGGCAAGCCGTCGGGTCCCGGGGCGGTATTTTTGGCCTTCAGCCTGCCTACCGCCGCTCTCAGATCTACCCCGGTCACTTCAGGGGTGTCGTCGTCGTCGTCCGTGTGGTCCGCTTCGGGCACCGCAAGTGGCGGAGCCATAGGCGGGGGAGTATGCTCCCCCCGTGAAGGGAACAGAGCGCTCACCACTTCCTCCACCAGCTGGGGTCGGAGACTCTGCGTCAGCGGGGGGGCCCAGGTGCGGAGTTTATTCCGCACCATTCTGTAAGGGCGCCCCCATGGATCTCGGTTCAGAGTCTCCAACATCTCCTCGCGGGCCGTATCCTTGGCCCGCTTGACAGCCTCTTGGAGGGTGGTCTTCGCCGCTCTGTACCCCTCGTACAGCTCCACCTCCGTGGCTTCCGCATCCGGAGGGCGGATGCGGAGCCTGCGGTGCCTGGTGTACCGATGTCGCGCGTCGACGCACGCCTTGCGTAGCGCTCCAACCTCCTGCGACCACCAGTACACCTGACGTCGGGCGCGTCCTGGCCGGACTCGGGGCATTGCCACGTCACAGATCTCGGACATGGCCTCCCGGAACCACTCCGCCTCATCGTCAATGTCAGCAGGCCTGTCCGGTGAAAACACCCAGGCCTGCACGATCGAGGCTTCCAGGAGAAGCTCCCGGTCCAGCTGCTTCAGCGCCCACCGTGGACCACTCGGGGCCTGTTGGACCAGCGCGCTAGAGGTCTGGGTGGAGACATCAAACCGGATATACCGATGATCGGAGTATGTCTCCACCTCTCCAGCAGCTTGACCTGCGCTGACACCCAGCCCACCAGGAGCCTTCCGCCCTCCACTATCTTCCTCGCCGCCGTCACGGGACAGCTAACCGTTATGGTTCGCATACCCGTGAAGTCAGGACGTAGGGTGCCCGCCTTCACCTGGTCGGTCAGACACCCGCCCGTCCTGACGACGGCAGCTACCACCTCGGCCCCCGTCACCGAGTCATCCAGTCCCACAATGCGCATATCCGCGCACTTGACGGGCCTGGAGACTCGAGCCTCGTCCGCATTGAGGGACGCCCTTAGCTTTTCAGCCAGGGCGTCAGCGGTGGGGCCACTCGTCGCACCGGGGACCTCCAGCATGCGGGCACCAGTGGCGGTCACCCTATGCCGGAGGCCTCCGGTGATCCCCAGCTCCTGGAGATCCACCGTCGCTCTCGCTTTGGCGAGCACGTCGCCGTAGGTCACCCCCCTCTTGACCGCGTCCGGCTGTAGCGTAATGACTACAGCCGCGGTCTTAGGGGGGCGAAGCCTAGCCGCAACGGCTCGCTCCTTGCGGCGCCTCCTCTGCGCCTTTTTCCTGGCCGCCTTGGCCGCCTTCTTTTTCTCCCTGACCACCTGCCACTCGGCGTTGGTCGTGGGAGATTTGATTGGGGGAGGCGTAGGCTCTGGGGCCTTCCCCTCCCCAGCCGTTCTGCCCTTTTTGTGGGCCGGAGCCGCGGGTTTGGCGGCAGGCGCCGATTTTGCCGGCGCCGAGGCTCCGCCAGCCGACGTCGGCTTCGCCGGCGCCGGGGCTCCTCTAGCCGACGCCGGTTTGGCCGGCGCCTGGGCCCGGCCAGACGGCCCGGGTTTAGGGGCGGCCGCGGCCGCGTACGAGGCCGCCTTAGGCCCTGGGGCCGTCCTACCCGCCAAGGGAGGGCGCAGAACAATACCCTCCAGGACGGCGAACCGCGCCTGGAAGGTCGCCAGCTCCTGCCGAACCAGGTTCAGGACCTGGTTCTCCACCGGCACGGGCTGGCTTGGTGGTGGGATGTTCTGCGCTGTGCCGGCCGCTCGCATCCCGGCCAGGTCCGCTCGGAGCTCATCGTTCTCCTTTCGGAGGAGCTCCATGGCAGCCGTCAAGCGGGCCACCTCCGCCCGCATTTCGGACATGCCGTCCGGCGGAGGCCCGAAGTGGATGGCCTCCGCTGCCGCCAAGATGGAGGCCTTGGCCGAGACTATGGCCCTGTTTTTCGAAGTCTGTAACTTCTTCAGGGCCACGTCCCGGATCGCGGCCTCCACGACCGCCGCAAACCTCACTTTGCAGTCCGCATCAGGGCCGCCTACCTCAGCCGCCTCGTCGCTTGAGGTATCTGATGCGACCGCGCGACCAGAACCTCCCTCCTTTGCGGGCTCCTCCGCTTTCTCCGCCGCCTCCCGAGCAGTGAGCCCCCTCCCTACGCCTCGCTCTCGGGCTCCTCCCCGCCTGCTGGTCGGGATTTTTCTGGCCGAAGCCAGCTCCCAGTCAGAGGACGACCCCTGGCCGTCCACTGACCTTGGCCGCTTGCTCTGTGCCTTTCTCTTGGCAGCGGCCGTCTTCTGGTCACGGCGAGGGCTCGTTGAGCCTCCCGTGCTCGCTCCTCCAGATGCAGCGTCGGACTCCGACACCGCATCGCTCCTCACTTCATCGTTTGGGTTTTTGAGTAGATCATGCTTAAGAAATAGTATATTGTTTTTCTCGTGAAAGCCATGCATCAGTAGTACTTAGTAACTTCTCAATCGATAGTGAATTCGGGTTTCACGAATGATTCTGTATGCAGTTTATTGTTTTTCATCTTATTTAATGCCATATAATACGTTTGATTAAACGTTATCAAACTTGTTTTTGGAGCATTGGTCCTTTTGAGAAGCAGTATGCGTTAGCTTTAGAAAAAGTTCAAAAAGCATTCCTTAGATACCTTTAGTAGCAATTGTACGGGTTTTACCCTCTCTTGTATCCCACTAAATTCCTGTTGGGTTGCTTAAGTTTCAATTCTCTAGAAGTAAGACGGTCGCGCGATCAGATGACTGTTATATTTAAAATTCTTAGGGGAATTATTGATGTTCCTAATCTCCATAATGAAATCTGCAATCTATTTGTCCCAGACAATTACTGTCGTGGCAGAAAACACCGCTTACTGGCTGTTCCAACTTGCCGTACTGGGGCACACTCCAAGTCACCTATTCCTCGGACATTAGCAGCTATTAACGCTCTCCTGGACTCAAACACAGATCTTGATATGTTTGCGAACGAATGGAAGATGATATTGTCAGAATGCTTGAATTTTTGTGAGAAGAATGCATGACTGTGTTAAATAAATTATATTATTATGTATAAATAGTGTAATTGGCTTCGGCCGTTCTATTTAAAATAAAATAAATTAAATTAGTGAAAGAGCTTTTTTTTCCTGTCCCTATCCCAAGTTATTTGTGGTCGGCGCACATGTCTTGTTCTCCCATACTTCTCTATTAGTCGTCATCTCGGTAGTCACCCCCTTTCTAACCATATCATCATTCACACAGTCCATCCATCGTTGCTTTGGTCTTCTCCTACTCTTATAGCCTTACTAGACTACTTAGCCTTCTTTAGCTTTGTTGAACTATATGTTCTTGAATGCTAATTAATAATAATAATAATCTAGATAATAATAGTTAGTTATAGTTAATTAATCCAGTTTTCCTAACACCATCCTTGCTGCTCCATTTTGATGATGAGGATGAGGGCCATGATACTTTTCAACTGTGTAAGAGTGGCCGTAATCCAGTTTAATTTCAACTCCTTGATGTTGCAGGTAACTATGTAGTATGTGGCACCGGTCTGTCTGATAATAAGACTTTCAATGAGCTCGAATTATAATTGCTTACAAAATATATCTATGGCGTCGTGTTTGTGGTTTTCTACCTAAATATGCTTTTCTTTGTCCATTGAATATAATCAATAATCCCATGAATGGTCATTTAGATGATTATGATCTAGTATTTTATAAATATTTTAACAATAACCAGAAAAATATTTATTGATGTGAGATGAGCCATTGAAGTCTTGTCCAATGTCCATTGTGTTTAATTTACGAAATTCACAAATAAATACGTGGCAATCATAACATCAAACTATATCAATATTGATAAATGTTTGGAAACAACCGATTCGTTTATAATTTTAGGTCCGAGGGACTCGTGGTTAAATAATAAAAGCCGCACGGGTCGATCCAAGGTTAAGCTATGCTCACCGAGGTTAGTCCGTGGATGGTTGACCATCCATTACATATCGAGACCCCTCCGTGCCTCGGAAACCACATTAAGCCGTTGGTCCTGACTGTCATTTGTAAATTTTTGACTGTCGTTACGGATAGTCAGAAGCCTGAAAGTCGTGACAACCAGTCTTACCAAATTACCCAGTATCTCGGTTGTGGAGGTCAGATAGGCAGTCACTTCATGTAAAATACTGGTATTCTGCTGCATACGGTTAGACTAAAGTCGACCCCAACGTTGGTGGAAAAAGATCAGGCAGAAGGTCAGATGGTAACTAATTTTAGGGTGCCGTTCTCAAAATGACCCGTTACCAATACCTGACAGAACGCATCGGACCGCACCTCGGACGATTTTATCTTAAACCCCTACCGACCAATGACGCAAATTGTATTTGAAGTTGTTATTATTGTCCAACTTTAATATTTTCCTTGATGCGTCAAACTAATTTTGATATTGTGCTAAAATATACTGGGTGGTATACTTTAAATAGGTTTATCTGATGGGTTTTTCAAGAATCTCATGTTATACGAACGCGAACGCAATGACTGACAGTTTTTGCGCTGTGTTTTCTGTTTATAAAGTAGGCGCAATTTATTTTTTCATAGCAAAAATTTCATAGCCTACTTTTGTTTTTCAATAAAGTTTTTCCTTCTAAAATACCTATTCGAAAGGGTTGATGCCTATCTGACTAGCCAAGACGAAAGGGATAGCGCTAGTTTTTTTCCTTTTACGTGGTATTATTATTATTCAGCTGCATCCAACTTAGACTAGAAGCCGACCCCAATATAGTTCGGAAAAGGCCAGGACGATGGCACACCATCATAAAATGAAAGTAGAAATGTCCCGGACAGTCCCTACGTCTGCGTTATTTTCACATTTCTCCTAAAAGTAATAAACTGATTTTTTTTTTTAATGTGGGACAAAACTTCAGTACGAACGAAGAAAAAATAAAACAAATCCTTTGTTTACGAGACATTTCTTGTCGCTGTAGTGGAAAACAGTCCAAATAATTTTTATAAAATGCGTTTTTCCACATTTTTTTATAGGTATGTGGGCATTAGCCAGTTATCGCAGCTTTGAACACACCTATCTATCACCCCCAGCGTATTAAGGCAACATTTTATGATACCTAGAAAAAACTAGGGTAACCCGGTCAGAGCACTTACTTATCTCTTAGATAATGTGAATATCAGCCTAATGTGATTTAGATATTCATAATGTTGCAGACAGTTAGCTTAATCAGCTATTAAGAAAATGTCTAGGTTCCTTAAGCTATGGTTTCCTATTACAGTAGTGGCCACGACAAAACATCCGCAATTTACCGGCGGCGAATGACGCCACTGAAATGTTATTTATGAAAGTAAGTTGGTGTGTTTTCCTAGATAGCGTTTTTTGACGCCTCGCTACCACCATGTTCGTGACATCTTACACTGCGGCCGTTATATAGCGGCTACCGCTCTTCTAGGAAACCGAAGATAAAATTGTACCATGTGGCCGCTCTATACTCGTATAAATCTTATATTTCATTCGATTAGTCATTAATCTAGTCCGTTGTGAAAGAGCTCTCTTCTGAAGAAACTTTAGACGTTTGCAAAAATAAGAACGGTTGCTGTGTTTTGGTTCGTTGTAAAAATGAGGTTCCTACTTAGGTTAATTTTACATCTACATTACTCAACACAATTTTGTCTTTTGATAGTGCCAGATAGTCCTTTCGGTAGGAGTCAAGCTCGTCCTGCCATATTCGCCTCGGACTGCCACGATGGCGTCGAACGTTTGTGTGGAAAAGGGAGACTGCAGGAGACTGCAGTGGGACAATACAGGCTAGTTAGACAGATAAACATTGCTTAACTACTCCCTCTCTGTAGTTCTTCATGTCTGAGGATCATGGTCAGCTTCGGAGTTGCATCTGGAGCGGACCGGCTTCTGTCCAGTGCATCCCTTACTACCGTGTAGAATTTAGAGGACGATGATTCCTTTACTTAACTACACTTAAACCCTAAATAGACTTCAGATCTAATGGCCGCGTCAGCGAATGGTATTCGCGTTGCTTAAATTTGGGCCAAACTTTAAAACTTTACTTTATTAATTTTTCTATTTTTGCCATCGACAAGCTAATAAGAAGACTTAACTTAGCCTCTTGATAACTCGTGCAATTAAATGACGCTTAAGGTTCTTAAATAATTAATCCACGAGGTTATATCCTTGCTTAGCAGTCGTTTGACCTCAACATTTGTGCAATCAGCTGGTTTATACCAGTATTGAATAATGACTAAGTTTGCTGGATGCCTGTAACATGCGTCTGACACACGTGCACCGGTAATTTGCCCTGGTTATTATTATCTTTCCTTATCAGATATCTTGTCATCTTTTATTATGAACGGTGGGTATATAAACAATCGAATTCTTCGCAGTTTTTATGACTAGGTATCTAGGTATAGAGCGTTATGTTTACTTTTTTCCTGCATATTGGAATTTTAATATAACATAATTAGTACCTATATACTAATTAATGAGAACGGAAAACATACCATAATTTTCCTGGTATAGATTACATTTAAATGGAATACAAGTCATTAAATTGCAAGTTTAAATAACCCCCGGTCAACTCATGCAATTTTTACCATGAAATAAATAATTTTTATCTAAACTATAATAATATAAAGAGCAGCCTGTACAAGATAAGGATGGCTCTGAAGCAGCTCAAAAACCACAAGGTGATGACGGAATTACGGCAAATAATTAGGTGCAATAAATTAATTCCTAGAAGTTTTACAATAAGCATAAGCCTGCATGTGTCTGAACAAAAGAGTCATAAAATTCAATAACTGCATTGGGCAAAGATTCGGTGGCATCCTTAGATGCTTTTGTTATAGCGGGTTTTGGTAATTACATAGAGTTCTCTCTTTGTTCATCTCTTTCTCATTCATTTATTATAAAGAAAAATTGGTTTTAAGATCTCTAAGATAAGAAGCATCCCTTCCTTTTGACATTACAATGTTGCCCCAGTGCAACTGATAACAAGTCATTCTATGATCTTATCAGTATGTGTCGGCGGCATGTCAGACGATAGTTTAAATTATTTTATATATTAACCGAGAGCTTTAATTATTGTAAAAACTGTTGATTTGTGATGACTAAATAAAAATAAATACAAACCATGCAAGCACTTTTCTTTGCGCCTTATCCTTAGCTATACATGTAGGTAGAAATATATGGACCAGGCAAGGTGAGACTAGGGATCAGCATAGACGAAGCCATCGATGTCCCTGCCACCCTGTATTATTGCATATAATGTAACTATTG
Source organism: Apamea epomidion (assembly GCA_947507525.1). Lineage (NCBI taxonomy): Eukaryota > Metazoa > Arthropoda > Insecta > Lepidoptera > Noctuidae > Apamea > Apamea epomidion. The sequence goes on along the minus strand of OX382240.1, from coordinate 2,106,739 downwards.
AATATAACAATGATATTGAAAACCATAAGTTGCTTGCTTTAAACGAATGGAAGTATGCGTCTACGATTGTCTCAAATTGTCTGGTTTGGATCTGGTTAGACAATCACAAAGAGGAATTTCCTTGACGCCAAACTTCATTGGAAATGTTTACCTGCCGACGCAAAGATCATCAATTTATTAGCTACTTATAACCTTTAAGCACACCCATAAACTTTATTATGACATAATTTTAAAAGCCGGTTTTCTTCTTATTATTATGTTTATATTGCTATCGGCACGGTTCAGACTTGAATCGAGTCACGTAGACTCAGGCTCAATTTATATTGACGTGGAACGGAATGGAAGCGATTTTTTTAGTGCAAAGCATAATGGACTTTATGTCAATATTGTAACGCATAAATTAGATACACACATACGCACAGGTCGCGTATCTTCTGGAGAATTATCGCGTATTCTCGGGAATTCCCGCAGTAACAAGCTTGTATCTAGTTCGTACGTTAGACAATTGCCACAAAGTTCATTTTGCTATGTATAATATCGCCACGAAAACTCACCTCCACTCCGTTCTGCGGCAATGTAAATTGAGCCTTATGGTGTCTTTGTAAGATTTATGGTCGAATTATGTTTTTAATTTCCAAATGCCTTATCTTGGATGCGTTTGATGTATCGTTTTTTTTCCGGGAGATTATCAATGACAGCCTGCATTCTCACAATGAAAATTAGGCAATTAGTTGGTATTCTTTTTCTTCGTGTCGCTGGCAGGGCAGTTATTTAAATTTTTTTAATCCAAAGTCAAAGTCAAATCATTTATTTCAAATAGGCACATAAAGGCACTTTTGAACGCCAAAAATTACATTAAAATGTAATTGATTTTAGTCGCCCCTTCCAAAAGGTAGTTTTCGTATGGCATGGAGAAGATTGAGCAAGAAACTTCGCTACACCCACGGCGTTATCGGTAGCAGCGCGGAGGTCACTTTGGCTGCATGTTTTGGGGCACAGAGGGCAAGATAGAAGGTGGATAGAGCGATTAATCGGTATTTAGTATAATTTCCTGTGATTTTGAAATCATCAATATTGTCAATGGTGATACTTTTTTTTCCCCCTTTTATAAAGTAGATACCACAATTATTGGTGATACTTTATTTACATTACAATCTAGCCTATTAGCTAATAAGTAATTTAAATATAACTTAAACTGCTAAGTAACTATGTAATTAAGAAATCGTCCAATAACGTCTTTCTTATTCACTATAAGTTATGGGGAAGACACTAATTTCACGTGTTCTTTATAAGATTCAGCACTTGCACTACAGTTTGAGTTCACTTACACTGGACTAAATTAACTCAAAGCCCTTTTACCCTTTTTAGTCTTCGCACTAATTCAGTGTTGTCAAGGAGTTGGATCGCCTCGACATTCACTTGATGATGAAGTCTGTGTTCATGAGCTTCTGCATATTTTTGTATAACTATGTTTACGACATCCATCTTGAGGTTCCGGTGAAGGTAGCTGTTTCTAATGTATCAGGGCGCGTTTACTATATCCCTGAGTATTTTATTTTGGAAGCATTGTATAATTTGACGATTGCTTTGGCTGGTGCAACCCCACAGCTGAATACCGTAGGTCCATACAGGTTTTAAAACTTGTTTATATAATATAACAACATTTTATTAGGTATTGACAATAGCGACTGTCTACCAAGTAGCCAATAAAAATTTTTGTATCGAATATCGAATTCGGTTCTTTTCTTTTTGACATGCTCTTTCCAGCGCAGATTTGCATCCAGGGCCATGCCAAGATACTTAGCAGTATTCGCGTATGGTATTTGTCGATTTTCATGAATACCGGTAAGTATTGTGGCTTTTTATGTGTGAAGTAAATGTGGATAGACTGGCATTCATTGAGTTTGATACGCCATGTTGCAGTCCACTTATGGACACGATATATGAACTCTTGAACCTTTGCTACGGCTTCCTCGTGACTATTTCTTACAGCCATGATAGCTGTGTCATCAGCATAGGTTGCAATTAAATTATTTTCTAGTTCAGGAATATCACAGGTGTATAGAAGATACCGGACCTAGCAGGACACTACCTTGTGGTACTCCAGCTTTTATCTGCCTAAGGTCTGAACAGGCATTTCTTTGTTTTATTCTAAACAATCTATTCGATGTATAGGACTCTATGATGTCTGAAAATTGTTGAGGCAGCATTGTTCTTAATTTATAAATAAGGCCATCATGCCATACTTTATCAAACGCCTGTGCCACCTCAAGGAAAACCGTGGGGCACACCTTCTTGTCCTCTAGTGTTCTCTTAATAATATTAGTATTTCTGTGAGTTACTTTACATTCATTTTGAAAATTGTGATAAATGATTTTATTTTGTAAGTTTGTACAAATACTATTACACGTCGTTTCTTATCTAACTAGTCTGAGAATAGGGGCCGAAACAATCGGTTTCAGAGGTCACAGTCTCTTTTAAAGTCCAGAAATAATCTTGATCAGATCATATTAAGACCATGTAGATTGATGTCTGAGATGGTCTTTTGAGGAAAGAACCATACAGATTGAAAGGACGTGTCCAGTCAGTGCACGGATTTGTCAGAAATCGTGCAGCTCAACTCAAACGTTAAGGAGCTCAACGATTCGCCGAACAATACCAAAGAAAGGACATTTGAGTAGAGGCCACATAATGTGTGTTAACAACAACCGCGTTTGCCTACCTACCCTTAGTAACTCTAGTCAAAAATACAGTTAAAAGAAAAAAACAAGAGTACAAAACACAACAACAGGACAAGACAAGATTATAAACTAGATACTTATTATTCTGTCCCAATAGTTGAGCTGATAATCCCGAGTGGCTTAGACCTTTGTCTAACCAATGTCGTTCATTCTTTGTTCCCTTATAAAGGTACTGTAAGGTCTTCTTGTAGACACAACTCACAAGATTGAGTGCTAGAAAAATGATTAAACTATTAAATTAAAAAATCTAGCATTTTTTAAACTAGGAAAAATGTTATAAACAAAACTAGCTAGCGTAACCGGGTATGTCGTAGAACCGAAAATTTCGTAGACATATGACATCTACCAACTCGTACTGGAGCCGCGTGGTGAATGGCCCACTCCCTCTCTTAGAGAGGAGGCCTGTGTCCCAGCAGTGGGAACGCTATAGGCTGATGATGATGATGAACTAGCGTAACTGGTAAATGCGTAGAGTGGTGTCATTATCGCTGAAAAAAGGTTATCTTGGCACTCAAATAAAAACAAAAATAACAATACAATCACATAATCTATGACTTAACATAATCTACGGTAATCTAAAATAATATACTTGACACACAATCTTATCAATACATTGTATTGTACGAAAATAAATGGCTTATCAAACAAACAAAAGAAATATCAAAAAAGGAAATGTCTGAACAAAAGCCGCCAGTTTTACATTTAAAAGCGTTCCAGAATGTGGTCAAAAATGGAAGAACAAACAAAATATGTAATTATCGTATCCTTATCAACAGATATGTAAGGGTACGATAATTATATAAAATCATCTGTCAAATTTCTTTAATAGATTTTCAACATTTTCGCTAGAGCAGTTAGGTGCAAGGTTGATTGGGAAAATTTGACAGTTTCGGGTAGCTTGATGTGCTACAGTCTGTACAATTACAACAGTCAACATGAGACTGCTGTCATTGTTAGCCGACCTTCACACGTAAAAATATCGCCACAGGCTTTTATCACACATTGGATTTTCGACTCTCCAGTGTTGAGCCGAGCGTTGAGAATCCAATAGAGCGCATCCCAGCGCGTCAAAAAACTACTCTGTTGGATTTTCAACTCTCGGCCCTAAGCAGTGCGATGAAAATCCAAAAATCCCGCCGCGATATTTTTACGCCCGTGCCAGTGTCCAAAATAACAACAGCCAATCACGTTTGAGTAAGTTGAATATTATTTTTTTAATATAGGTGAGAAATCGAAGGTCAGGGCCAAGATCACTTTAGCCATTTTCCTCTACAAAATCGTTTCTGCGGACAAACCAATCATTGGCCTATATCAATGTAAGTTTTTATGTGACACCGGGTGCCATAAAAAAGGTTCTAGCATTCAAAATATATGCATTGTTCTCACTGGTTGACTTCACGAAGACATGACCTATATGTATAAATTGTTGTGACGAATTAACATCAGCGGAAGAATGGAGCCCTATTCATAAAAAAAATACCACGCCTGGACAACCATAATTAATAAGAAATCCTATGACGATTCGTAAAATCCCTGAAATATTACCAGTGAACGTAGAACCTTTCCATACGGCTTGAAACCTCATGACGTTTTTCACCACAAAAAACAATGGTGACATGACAGTTGTTCATTGTAAATTCTTGGCACTCTATACAACTACGTTCGAACGTCAGCGATCCGAATTTGATTGTCAACTGTTTTGAGAACGTTACGCACTCTCGTAGGTGATCACATGCTTGAAGGCACGTACGTTATCAAAGATCTTTTTCCCAAAAAATAAAATACAGTAAAACTTAGAATTCTAATGAACTAGGTATGCCGAAAACCCTCAAGGTCTTTTTATTTTCCTACTATGACATAGAGTATCCTCTTATGTCATAATTTGAGTGTCAATATCATGCAATTTTTCCTTGTCCTCTGCTGCTACATTTGGGTTTTATCAAAACCATTTTTGGGTATGTATATCTGCGACAAGTTTATGAATATTAATTGTGAAATAGTGGCGCAGAAAGGGACTATATTAATTACCTAAAATAGGCGGAACACCCAAAAACATTAGAAAGATGAATGAATTATATGAATGGAACAAAAATCAGGCTGATCATGTAATGAGCACCATGTGAGCACCATGTATCTATCACATAGTTGATCTATATGTCATGGTTACATTTATCCATTTTAATTCTTTTACCTATTGTGGTATAGTAAGTTTATTTTTGGGTGCATCGTCTTCACATATAATTATATAAATAATGTATGCAATATATTGTAAAACATTTTAAAAGAGTAACGGTGGAGTTTCTTGCCCATTCTTCTCCATACGAAAACTACCTTTTGGAAGGGGCGACTAGAATCAATTTTATTCTAATTTTATTTTTGACGTTCAAAAGTGCCTTTTATGTGCCTATTTGAAATAAATGATTTGACTTTGACTTTGACTTTGAATGGTCCTTAGAGCTTAAATACAGTAAACGGTATTGCTTACATATCTATTTAAAGACAAGAACAGTTAGTTCCCATAATTTTGACCCCGAAAAACACTTAACTGAAATGACTCATAGAACTGATACATTTTCCAAGTCAAGTAAAAACATGTCCTTCAGTTTAAATTCTGAATATATATATTCCAATTATCACTTGTAAGCTATAAGGATGTGAAAGTGGAACATGTCTCGATGACCTATAGATGTGACGTCATGGCGATACAGATAATAGTTCGGAATGACAAGTGGGTGCCGGAATAAAATATTCAGAACTTACTGTTATTTTTAATTGCATAATTAGAGTAGATACCAATAATATTAATTGTGTTAAAGATAATGATTCAAATATCCTTGTTATGTTAAATAAAGAAATAATTAATGAAATGAATGACGAATAATTAATGGTATGAAAGGGATCTTGAAGTCCTTTTCAGATAATTTCTCGGAGTTGCCACTTGTTTATTGGACTGTCCTAGGGCTATTTGGATAAGCGTCATAATTAGTCAACAAGGTAACATCGGTAAAATATTTTTTTTACAAGTCAAAGCATTTATTTCAAATAGACACAAAAGGCACGTTTAAACGTCAAAAATCAGAATAAAATTGAATTGATGCTAGTTACCTCTTCCAAAAGGTAAATTTCGTATGGAGAAGAAAAGCAAGAAACTCCACCTCTTTTAAAATGTTGTACAATATGCTGCATGCATTAATTACATAAATATATGTGAAGACGTTGCACCTAGAATAATGCATGGCTTCTAATGGGAGAATTGAACAATTAATACTTATCAAATAACAATTGTATACCTACCTACAGCGCAGTAATTTTTTAACCCATAGACACCCATACACACAACCGTATATTTCCTGCTAAAAATTAACAGTTACTTCCATGACCGTCTCCTTTATTCTGAAACGTCATGATGATGTTTTTCTTAGAGCGTCATTAACCTCAATACGTCATCATCATTTCAACATCATATAACCCGTTAATTTCCACTGCTGGACAGTTTTCCTTCCAATGACAGCTACAGAGGACATTGGCAAAATCATCATCCTTGGCGGACAAATTAGTGGTCGAAGTTTGTTTTTATTAGCAGATAAAAGTATGCTACGTTCATCTTCTTTGTGAATTCCTTGAAACTGTTCACGACATTTTAGATGAGTGTTTGTTTGTGTAGAAAGAAACATGAAGTAGTATGATAACGATACTGACGAGAAGTTGTCAGTTTAGTTATAACTTATTATACAATATATTCAACCGGGAAATGGTTGATAAGGAAAAGAGAAAAACATAAAGCTAAAACTGAAAATGAAAGTTTAATTATTGATAAACTAAAGTTTTATTACAGACTAAATTGACTGAAACTAAGACTCATCAGATTCGTTCTCCCTTTCCATCTCATATCCTCTCCTCCGTATTCTTTTCTTCATAAACAAACACTTTTACCACAAAACAAGCGTCTGATTGTCCCATTCATACAGACACGTGACGTCACTCGTAATAATGCTCATAGTCTCTGTAATGAGCAACACCACGCCCACACGGTGATTCCCTGCTTATTCATTACGGTTCTTAGAAAACACAACTTATGGTACATTTCGTTGAATCAGTATATTGCCATTTGTTTTTTTTACTTTCTTTCTTTAATGGCTTTTTTATTTTTTCGTGGCCATCATCACAGATAAATATAGATAAATAATTTACTCAGTGTTTTCCCTATGTCTAGCAGTCTAGCAGACGCGTAGGAAATTCGCAAATTGAGGAAACATGCTTATAAAATGTTATATTCTATTTAGTTTTGGTATTTATCGAGTCACTAGCTTCCGTCCGTGAATTAGTCCACGTGATATTTGTTATTTTAACTTAAAATACATCCATACACTTGGTAGTACTGTAGCTTCCCATTTAGTAAAAGATTTTTTGGAATCGGATAAGTACTACACACCAAGCTACAGTAGCTAGCACATCAAGCTACCCGAAACTGTCAAATTTTCCTAATCAACCTTGAACCTAATGCTTAAGCGATAAAGTTGAAAATCTATTAAAGAAATTTGACAGATTGTAGTAGCTTGATACACCTGTACATCCGAAGATTACCCTCTACATAAAGAGTCACAAATACCTCTTTATAATATTAGTATAGAAGCAAAGATGATGATTGACGATTTCATGGTAAGATTCACACACTTTTTGCAGCTTTATTTACGTTGTATAGACTCCTGGAATATCACGCGATTTCAGGAATTACATGCTTATTTTTGAGATGCCAAACATGACCTCATGACCAGCGAATTCTAATGAAACAGTCTACATTATAAATATTATCCCCCTATGAAATAAGTTATCGTTACTAGATTTGGATAAAAAGGTTGAGATAGCAGGTAAGAAGAATGTGACGTGCACAACATTGGTAAAAAATCTTCCTTGAATACCTAGATCACATAATTTAATAACTTTTCCGTTGATTCGTAATTTTCTTGGTCATCGCAAAAACCCCGCCTGACTGTCTGACCCGAGTGTCGGTTAATGTCATATTTTGTACTTATGATAATACGAGTGTCTACGTACCTGAGTATGACTGAGTCTGTGACCTCGACTGTGTTCTAGAAAGCTCAGTCATGTTTTGCACATTAGCAATGTTTTTGTCAACTCCTTTTAATGATGTTGGTTTAAAGACCACAAAAACGAAACGGTTACATTCATTTGTTTCCATGCTTCTCCGTCACCATGTTTGGATCATTTAGCTTCACGATTGTGTTAACAACCGTGGCTTTGAAATTCAATTTAAGTTCAGAAAACTTTAACACATTTAATATCTCTTTTCCCAATACCCACTGGAACGCCTAGTTAGATTTGTGTTATACGCAGAAAAAGCATTGCTATGACAATTTTATCAGGAGCTGCATATTTAAATATTTATTTATTTATTTATTTTATTTTACCATTTATGTACACACATATATAAACAGATAATGAAAAACGGAACAGAAAAAATAGGTACAGCGGTGATGCTTATTTCATAAGAAATCTCTTCCAGCATACCTGAGATAGGACAATAGATGCAGGGATGTAGACAGCGTGTCATAGAGCAAAAAAGACAAAAAATAATACATATAATCAAAATTTATGATCAACAAGTTTCCGAATGGTGTAACCGATCGGGAAATTCCCAGAAAGGAGAAAGAATGAGTAAGTTACATTACAGATCGCAAAAGTTCGTCAACAGTAATACTCGTAGCCGATAGCCTGTTGCGTTTCTTGACTTCTGTGGCTTATAATACTGATATTATAAGCCCAGATATACTGACATAATATCTCTTTTATTTTTACCCGACTAGAGCAATGAGTGACTTAGTTATGAACCTGACAGCAAAGCACTGTAATTTTATTTATCTATATATTAATACTAATCTATAATATCTAATTAAAAAGCGGAACAGTTTGTTTGTTTGAACGCACTAATCACTGGGACTACCAGTCGGATTTGAAACATCGTTTTGCATTTTTGATAGCCCAGATCTTGAGGAAGGCGCGTTCTTAATATCACACTAGGACCCTGCGGAACCCAAAAAAAGAAAAAAAAAAAACAAAAAGAACGCTAATCGAAAACAAACTAAAACTACAGGCAGACGATGCGATGTGACGGCGTGGGTCGGAGGAACTAGAAAATTCACACGGAAGAAGTCGCGTGTAGGCTAGTTATAAAGAAACAAATGGTGTTAGTTGCACTTACTAAGTTTCGGAACCTGCCCCACCCATCTACTAAATAAGTTTAATTTATGCTAAACTAGCGGCGCCCTGCGATTTCGCTTAAAAAATACTGGTATTCAGCTGCATCCGGTTAGACTGGAAGCAGACCTCAACATAGTTCGGAAAAGGCTAGGCAAATGATGAACTGATGAAATTTTCTTAACCGGGCCTGTGTGGATGGGGGTGTATTTGTTCAATCAGAAAAACCTAAATTGAAGACCTGATTACTGGAGTGGATATAATCGATTCGTTTTGTGTTACACACGAGGCACCGTTATGATCTTCGTACGGAATGTTGTAAGTCCTTACATATTCTTGTATTTTATTGTATACGTAATACACGTACGAATTTTAATATCCAGTTTCAGTATCCAACAAAGCCTACCCTTGTAATAAAACTGTATATTAAAAAATGGATATTAAAATTTGTACCTAGGTCGTGTGTGATTTGTATCTGGGTATGGTACCCGAAATAAACAAATGAGAGACTGATAAATAAACGATGGCTGTAGATAAATGTTGCGTGCTGGCTAAACGTTTTACGTTTTGTCTTCATGATATATTATCTACGTAATTCACGTCACAAAAAGTTTTTATATTTGTAAGTAAGGCATCCATTAGTAGGTATCTGTTTGACACGCAAGTCTAAAGTTAGCCAACGTGTTACTAAGCTTACCAAAAATAAAATCAATCATAGGGAACTAAAAATGAATTGTTACCTACTGCCATACTTGCACCTTAGGGATTTCTGTGATCTAAGCGAAGACCATAGGTACTATGATCAGCACACCTGAACACCTCACTGCCGTGGTGGTGAATTCTGTCTATTATAATCACGACGGCACGGTTGGCGCAGTGGTTAAGCGATTGACTGCTGCGCTGCGTGTCGCGCGTTCGATTCCCGCACGGAACAAATATTTGTATGACCTACAAGTAGGTGTTCCGGGTCTGGCTGTTTGTGTATGTGAGTTTAAATGTTTGTAAGCGCACTCACGATACAGGAGAAATTCCTAGTGTGGGGCAACTTTAAAAAAAAAAAAAAAAAACTGTGGGGTAACACACTATAACAGGAATGGTTTTAATTTTGACAGTTCAACAAACATTCATTTCATTTCATTCATTGCGTTATACACAGACAAATTTTTCGAACATATGAAACAATGGATTAGAAATATCCTTCAAAATGATTCAGGTTGTGGTTAATAGTGTGTTTTGAAATTAGGGTGCTGCTTCCATACATTTTTGACCGTCATCCTTTATGATCCATTGCTTCATATGTTTGAAACGTCTGTTCGACAACGTTAATAACGCAATGAATTTTATTGAATTGTCAACATGAATGGCATTAGAATTGTGTCTGTGTTACTTAATTACCCTTCAGTTTCCTTAAGATAAATTATTCCTTCACCATTAAATAGGTGTCACGGGTTCAAAGAAAACACAGGAAGCTGTAGTAATTTTGCAATGAATTAAACACGAATTACTAGTCTGATTGTGCCTTTTAATTAATAGCAGTAACGATATTCACCTTCTAAGGCCCATTGCTCGCAGACCTGAATATTAATTTTCCCAAAGGAGTTCGTGAGTAGAAAATCTTGCCTAATAAATTCGTTCGCCTAAATTAAACGGTCCATAATAACAATGAATTAAGTACCTATTTATTAAAACAGTGTTTACTTGTAAAATAATTGTTTGGGGAGTTTTAGCTTAATTTCGTTTTTTCATCAACTGCCTTGCCTTTTTCCAACTATGTTGGGGTTGGCTTCCAGTCTTACCGGATGCAACTTGCATGGAGTAACTGCTTATCTGACCTCCACAACCCAGTTACTGGGTACTACCTTGGTAAGACTGGTTATCAGACTTTCGGACTTCTGACGACCTGTAACGACTGTCAATGATTTACGAATGACAGCCGTGACCCACGGCTTAACGTGCTTTCCGAGGCACGGAGGGGTCTTAGTATGTAAAGATGGTCACCCATCCACGGACTAACCGCGGCAAAGGTAGCTTAACCTGATCGATCGACCCGTGCGGCTGTTGTTACTTAGCCACAAGCCACTCTTAATTTAATTTTCTATTGTAAATTTACTGTTATGTCTTCCGTAAAGTTCGATTTATTTTGGTGTTTAATTGAATTGTGTGGTGACGGATTTATTTTCTCAATGATACTCTCTTTTAAGTGTCTACACGTGGTTACAATTTGGTGATTATAAAGAAAACTGTTTAGTTATTCTTTCTAAATGAAAACATTTATTTAATCCTCAATTGTCGTTTAATCATAATTGCTTTCAAAGAGTCTCAGAAAACCTTTTTGGTCTTCCCATGATTATCGCTATTTTTAATAAATGAGACTCTTTTTAACTTTCTGGCCTTTCCTCAAAGTTGGTCACAGTAACTAAGCTTGGGCACCATGGCCAAATGGGTTAGGTAAGGTCTGAACTAACCAAAACTGCGCGAGCTAAGCGAGCGGTGTCGCGACAGCGGCCGGCCAGCGCGATGTCCAAGTTGGTCGCGTTGCTAGGCTATTTAGTATTTTTACGATCACAAAAAGAGGCCAATTTCTTATATTAGTGTCCATTCATATTTTCAGGAAGTCTAAAGGGAATTATTTGGAGTTAGATAAAATACATGCTATGATCATCTTTCCATACCGAGACCCCTCCGTGCCTCGGAAAGTACGTTAAGCCGTTGGTCCCGGCTGTCATTCGTGGATCTTTGACAGTCATTACGGGTATTCAGAAGCCAGAAAGTCTGAGAACAAGTCTGACCAAGGGGTATCGCATTAGTCGTGGAAAGGATCCGGCAGTTGGGTCTCGAGGTGGCATTGCACAAGTCCGAGGCCATGTCTTTTCATGGGCCCCGGTACGGGCCACCTTCGGGATCCCAACTGATGGTAGGAGGGGTTCACATCGGCGTCGAGAAGACGATGAGATACCTGGGTCTCGTCCTCGACAGCCGGTGGAACTTCGTCGAGCATTTCCGACGTTTGGCCCCAAAACTGGAACGGGCCGGGGCCGCCTTAAGGCGGCTCCTGCCCAACCTGAGGGGGCCAAACGCCTCCTGCCGGAGGCTTTACGCGGGGGTCGTGCGGTCCATGGCCCTATATGGGGCCCCGGTATGGGCGCGTTCACTGCGGCTTCGAGCCGCACACTACCTGAACGCGCCCCAAAAGGTGGTAGCCGTAAGGCTGATCCGGGGGTACCGCACGATCTCGCGCGAGGCAGCAAGCCTCCTTGCCGGACTGCCACCATGGGATCTGGAGGCGATAGTCCTCGCGCGCCTGTATGACTGGCGCGCGGAGGCACTACGTCGGGGGGAAACTCTGCACCCGCGGCAAATCGCTGCGGAGCGGACGGACCTCCGGCGCGGTCTCATGGTGGAATGGAAGGCGCGACTATCGCAACCCAGCGCAGGGCACGCCACGATAGCGGCGATAAGACCCCTCTTTGAGGAGTGGCTAGAGAGGCGTCACGGCGCTCTCACCTACCGTCTGACGCAGGTCCTCTCCGGACACGGATGTTTCGGGAGGTTCCTGCACATCATCAGGCGGGAGGAGACGCCCGGGTGTCACCACTGCGAGGATCGCCCAGAGGACACGGTGGAGCATACGGTGGAGGTCTGCCCCGCTTGGGCAGAGCACCGCCGTGTCCTCGTAGAGGCGATCGGCAGCGGCGGCGACCTCTCGCGCCTGGCCCTGGTGCAAGCCATGGTCCGGGGCGAGAGGGAGTGGGAGGCGGTCACCTCCTTCTGCGAAGCAGTCATGCTAGCGAAGGAGGTGGCGGGATGGGCGAGGGAAAGATCCTCACGCCTCAGCCGCCGAGGGAGACGCTCCGGGCGTCGGGAGCCGCGTGACGACTCCCGGCCACCGTAGGCGCGAGCCTGCGGGCGGAGAGCAATGGGTAGCTCTCCGTCCGATCAGGACCAGGCCCGTGCCGGACGGCGTGTATGTGTTCCACGCGCGCCTCAAAGAGATGTCAGCGTAGTTGACGGGGCCCGACAGGGCCGAAGCCTGCCGGGGTAGCGGGATTGTCCGAAAGGGTTACCGCTGCCCTGGTACGTAAAGGGCTAAGGAAGGAACACGGGTGGGTTTTAGTCAGTAAGAGTCTGACACTCCCTTCTGCTCCACCCAGAGCGGGAGGAGTCATTTGATGATTTCCCATCCTGAAAAAAAAAAAAAAAAAAAAAAAAAAAAAAAAAAAAGGGGTATCGCATGTATTATCCAGTAACTGGGTTGTGGAGGTCAAAAAGGCAGTCGCCCCATGTACAATACTGGTATTCAGCTGTATCCAGTTAGACTGGAAGCCGACCCCAACATGGTTGGGAAAAGGCTAGGCAGTTGATGACATGCCATGCATTTCTAAATAATCTAAATCTGTCAGTCAAAGCTCTTCACAGCTTCTTAGGCAGCTTTTTTCGTGTGTATTAAAATTATCTATATGAACATGACTATGGCCACACAGCTCTTTGATATAAGCAACTCCTTAACCCCAAAGGTCTTCTTTTATAACAGTCTACTGTGTAGACCCGAGTATCTAAGAGTCTTCTTAATTCTTACCCCTTTATTCATAAACGTTGCTTAAAGTTAAGTACTGATTAGCGACTGTTTAACCATACATTTTTGACGTTCAAACATTTTCTAACTTTAAGCAAAGTTTAATAACACACAGTACATCACAAACATAGCATTAGAAATCAACCATCTTTTGGTCGTAATTCATAACCTTATTTTCTTATTTCAGGTAAAACGCTCAATAATGCTCAAAATGGCGGACGCGTGTGCCGACGCCTCAAAGCAGACCCGCTTCCACGAGATGCACGTGCAGAGACACAACAACGTCAGCATCCTGTACGCTGACATCGTCAACTTCACGCCGCTGTCTGAACGGCTCAGCGCTTCTGATCTGGTCAAGACGCTCAATGAACTGTTTGGGCGGTTCGATCAGATTGCTCAGGTAAGATTTAAGACTAAAGTTGGTCATTTATCGCTATCAAAAAAATTTATAGAATTTGCGTAAACATGCACTATTATTGTACTATGAATGAATGAATGAAATGCACCGATCCCAGTGTGGTTAAACCAGACTCGATTAATCGAGTGAACCCCAAGATTTGCACTAGCCCCTGTAGCCTCATGTTCATGGTGCTACAGCGACCATTGCATATCAAGGAGTAGATCGGGGGGCGCGGTAATGGTAGGGAAGACGTGCCAATTTGCGTAAAGATGCACTGTTATTGCACTAGAACAAAAATCTTGAACTGCCAAATATTAATATTGCTTTAAAACTCACGAATAGAGAAGGACACTTCGGAAAAATCCTCCTAACTTTTTTACTATTCCTACTTAAAGTTGATATGATCAACTAATCAACTCTAAAGTTCTTGTTCCTTAACACATATACCGGTCTCTTCGTGTCTCTCATCGTGAAAACTTAGGTGAAGTGGGTTTGAACAGATCGGCTGGTTTGATCAGGATACCTACAAGCGATTTTGAAGACAAATTAAGATCATGAAGGCAATACAAGTTCAATTGCATTACGTGCCACTTGTTTGTAAACTACGAGTATAATATACATCCTACTAATATTATACACGTGAATGTTTGTATGGATGGATGCATGGATGGATGGATGTTTGTTACTCTTTCACGTAATAAATACTAACGGATTTTGATGAAATTTGGCACACAGATGGTTTATGAACAGGATTAACATATATTATACTTTTTGTCCTGATATTCCCACGGGATAGAAACTTACGCGGATGAAACCGTGGGGCGCAGCTAGTAAATAATAAAACAAAGCAAAGAATATCTTGACGCGATGTTGCCTGAGGAATCTTAGAGAATCTAATCTTTTAGATTCCTCAGGCAAAATCGCATATTCTCTCTCTACATAAAGCGCTGCCCTTCAGGAGTGAAGGAATATTAGTATTCTTCAGACGAAGTCTTTAGAACAACGACGTAAACAAACATAGACATCACTACTCCTTACAGTTTTCTTTGTGAATAACAAAGTAATACTAACAACAGTGTTAGAATAAGACTGGGGAAGTATTATTTGTTTATCTATATAAATAAAACAAGGTCGGGTTATTACACCATTTTTAACTCAAGAACGGCTGGAAAGATTTTTATGGTCTTTGATTTGTTGGATTTGTTTTCGCCCCGAATAGCAGAATAAGTATTAAAACATGGGAAAAATTCATGAAAAAAATTATAATAATATTCATTTTCTCATACATTGATTCTGAGGCGGTAAGAAGTTCGCCGGCTTAGCTAGTAAGAAATAGATGTGAATCCTTCATTGTTAGATTAGCAGTAGTTTTGATAATTATGGCTTTACTAGTACTTAAACAATACAAATTTACTAAACTTAACAAATTGAGAACTTCCTCCTTTTTTAAGAAGTCGATTAAACATAGGATAGGTATTATTAGCACAACAGAAATCCTAGAATTAATTTAAATAAGTACGTAAGCTTAGCCCTAGAGTGGTCTGAAGTATTCATCTTGCTGGTTAATTTCCAGAAACTGTGTGTAAAGTGATATCATAATTCATTATCAATTAACTTGGTAAGTGAGGTCGTATTGCAGACTTTACATAAGTGATTATAGCCGCGTCGACTGTCTAAATGACAATTCGGAGAGGCCGCAGATGACTAAAATCGCAAGTTCCAATGTAGAGTAGGTTTCAGCTTTTGTCGTGCGGCGACAAATCGCATGCGGCGGGTGATTAAAATCGACCGTGAAAATGCCCAGTCGCAGGCTGACGCCCGCCGCGTGAAAGTCGACGTTTTGATACAAAATGAACTAGTCACTGCGGCCAGCGTAAATGGGGTGACGATTCAGCTTCTGAGACGATGTGGTAACCGCCAGCCACACAGCGAAAATCGACCTAGTGTAAGTCCCCATAATGTTTTCTTTTTCTGCGACTTTGCACAAAAGCGGTTGGTCAATACTCAAGTCAGGCCCAGGTCTTGTTGCCCATTACATTCACCAATATTTCATCTCAATATCGATAGATCAGCTAATGACCTTAAACCATCTCTCTCTTATTAAAATTTACAACATAGATAAAATGAATAACTCGTTAAGAAACTGACAGCAGCGTTCGAACGAAACCGCCCGCGATGCATGCCAACTAGTGCTGCTAACTGACACGTCGGAAATTTAACAAGTTTCATGCATAAAGAATGCAGGTGTTGTGCTCTGACTACCTTGTTTGGTGCAACTAAATTTGATGTAACTGATGGATTTGTTATTTTATAAAGCTTCAGGATTGGTGAAGGTTTCTGAAAGCATGATTTAGCATTTGATTGATAAATCTGAATCTCTTGCCAGGTGTTGTGGTTGGTTATGGTTTTAATGTAATATGTTAAATTATGGTTCTTGGCAGCTCTGGACAGAGAGGGGTGGCCAGAGAGTAGGGAGGCTTTTTCCCAGCTGTGAGTTCTCGTTAAAAAAATATTTTTCTGCCACAAAAAGTTAAGCTAATCGATAAGGTTGCTAGCAGGACTGACTGCTCAAAGTAAGATGCTCCTAAGTAACATCTGTAATGATGACATAACATAACGCCTGTATAATACGAAGAGTTAGACAGACTTTATCACACCCACATTTCGCAAGTTATATTTCAGTCCCATGCAATAGGGGACGAGTCTTTTGCCATCAACTAGGCACGAATCCAGACTCCGGACTGCTACTGAGAAACCCAATACTACTTTGCCCTTCCTGGGAATCGAAGCCAGAACCTCATTCTCAGCAGTAGCACCAATCGATCCTTTATCGAGAAGGTGTTTTAAACCTTTTGAGTAACTAACTGCTGGTAGGTACTTATATATCATTTGAAGAAATTATACGAAATATTCGAATTAAAAACTTTGTTCCTGCTGAAAATTTCCTGATCCTAATATTTTCATGCAAGCAGTGCATAACGTGTAGATTTTGTCGCGCTTACATAAGCGTAACTATAAAAGCGTGTTATTAGTTAAAACACAAATTTATCAACATCCCGTAATCATGAATACAACATGGCTGACTAAAATACTGTCCATTTTGTTTTGCAAACAGTTTGTCAGTTCCTAACTTGTTAGTTAGCAGTTGCTTAACTTTTGTAATAAGGTTTATTAAATTGTATGCAACCTAACCAGAAAAATGTTCTAACGGGAAATGGTGAATTAGTTAATCAATTGTTTCCCTTTCAATCGGAAACTGGGAAGAGAAAATAACATACAGGGTGGCAGGGACATCGACACGCAACCTGTAACCATGAATTCAGCACATGATTTTAGACCCCTTAGCGTAGAATTTTTTTGTCGGTTTACAAAAAATAAATCTGCTGTTTCATAGGAAAATGCAATACCTACGTATGTATAGAACAGCTAATTTTTTTTTGAATACCCGATGTAATCTATCGACGTGAGGGTGTTTAGAATCATGTGCTGAACCCATGGTAACAGGTTGCGCGTCGATGTCCCTGCCACCCTGTATAAAATAGTCATTGGTTTTTTTTCTCAACTTTTTATAAATACTGCGTTGACTTCTTCCTTGTTGACCTATTTTTAACCCCCGACGCAAAAACGACGGGGTGTTATAAGTTTGACGTGTCTCTCTGTGTGTGTGTGTATGTCTGTCTGTGGCATCGTAGCTCCCGAACGGATGAACCGATTTAAATTTTGTTTTTTTTGTTTGAAAGGTGAATTTGTAGGGAGTGTTCTTAGCTATGTTTGATGAAAATCGGTCCAAGATGGCCGCCGCCACGAAATGGCGGAACACATATTTTTTTCACAACTTTCTCAATATGGGTATCAAATGAAAAGGCTTGACTAGTAGAATACTATACACTATGATAAATTTCAAATCGAGAATGGCCGCCACCACAAAATGGCGAATTACATTTTTTTTTTCACAACTCCCTCTTTGCAGTAGGTACATACTACTGCGTCCGGTTACGATAAGCATAATCCGCTTATAATATTCATGCTGGGACACAGGCACCTTCTCTTTAAGAGTGAGGCTGTAATCTACCACGCGTAATATTTAATACAGTACCCCATTAAAGATGTATGTACTTTAGCTAATCTGAAAACTGAGTGGTAGAAATTGTAAGATTACCACTTGCTATCTCAAACAAGGTTAGTGACAGCTCCTAACAACTTTATTTACCGAACGGGAAACGACGGTCAGAATTCTAGAGCATTGCTAACACTCTGTAGAAAATTCAATTTACACTTACACGCGGATGTAACAAACTATTGTCTGTAATACAGGGTGACTGGGATACAGCAGACTATAACCATGAATTCAGCACATGATTCAAGACCTCGTAGCGTAGAAATTATACGATGGTTATAAAAAAAAAAATCTGCTGTTACATACAAAAGTGCGGTTCTATACCAATGCGGTCAAATTGTATAGAACAGCAAGGTTTTTTGTATATAGTGACAGGTTACACGTCGATGTCCCTGCCATCCTATATATTATGGAGTACCTAGAGTGAAAATGTCACTTTCTTGTAATATATACAATTTTGTCACATTGCCTTTGTAAGGTAAATAGGAATAGTGATAAGTCCCCGTAGGGTATTGTCTTTTGCAAGAAATGTTATATGGGCGTGATATTTGCTTTATTCACTCCTAAATGTTTGGGAATATCGTTGCCGTGACGTTATTTGATTTTTTCTGGACCTTTTTTTCGGAGTTCGTTTATACAAGGAATTGTTTTCATCGATAATACGGAGTGACGATTAGTTTATCATATTAAATAGTACATCAATTATTAGTACAAGTTGTTATCAGTATAATATAATAATATGTAATATTAGGGGTTAAAGTATGAAATTGCCGATTTGTACTGAAAAATTGGAATTGTTTTTTTTTTTATTTTAACATATTTATTTAATCAAAATAATTACCATTATTATCTATACATTGCTGCCATCTAATAGGAAGGTAATTTATGCCTTTGCGATAGAACTCTCGTGATCTAGATTCGACAAACTGTGTGAAGGCATTTTGTACTGCCTCCTGAGAAGAAAACTTTTTATCACGTAGAAAATTGTCCAAATCACGAAAAAAATGGTAGTCCGTTGGAGCAAGGTCTGGCGAATATGGAGGGTGACGAATGGTTTCTAATTGCAGTTCCTGTAGAGTTAAAACGGTTTCTCGTGCTGTATCATCGTGCTCGCGTTATCATGGAGCAATAATGGTGAAGATCGATTGATGGGTCGGGGCTGTTTCACTGCTAGTTTTGCTATCATTGTTCGGAGTTCAGCACAGTAAACATCTGCCGTTATTGCTTGACCAGATCGGAGAAAGCTATAGTGAATAACACCATGCTGAGACCACCAAACAGTTACCATTACCTTTTTATTGGTTAGCTTTGCTTTTCCATCACGAAAGCGTTTAAACCAAAATCGCACGGTGCGTTCATTAGCAGTCCCCTCTCCAAACGCAACATTGATATTGCGAGCTGTTTCTGCCGCGTTAGTTCCGCGTCGGAACTCGTATTCAAAATTAACTCGAATTTTCGAAGTATCCATCTTTTTTGTTTAAGTTGAATAAAAAAAACAACTGAAAGTCGATAATCGAATGCTGCACATTTTTTAAAAGAAGAACTTCATAGGTACCATGTGAAACAAGTTTCACTCAAAAATATCAAACCATGAAGGTTCTATGTCCATTCGAAGTACCTATTACAATGAAACGGCAATTTCATACTTTAACCTCTATTATAAACATAAAGTAAACAGGAACTTTAGTGGTAGTAGAACGGATTCTCTCGTCGGCCGGATTTTAGTCTAAGATAAATTAATATATGAATGTGTGTGTAAGTGAAGGAGCAATGGCGAAGTCGGAACTGTGTGTGTGTGTGTTAGTTCCGTGCTGACGCTACTCGTCTTCACGCACACATTCACATTGTGTTTGTACACTGTAACCACAATTAAAGCGCGTGTCGTTTCGTGAGATAAAACTGCAATGTTAGTGTGGTGAACTCAAGGTACCTATCGTCACTCATGAAAACTCTTTCAATGCTCTCCATTATAACTTTTGCACAAAAAAGTAAATCCACACAGACACAGTAATGCGGCCTCCACCGCAATCATTAACTCTTGAACATTAAGAGAACTTCAGACATTTTAAAATAATCTCATAACAGCTCGCTGGAGTGTAAACCATTTGTAATATATCGAGATAAAGGAGCCTGGAGACAGTTGGGACCCTGACAGTAGGAGTAGAAGGCAAAGTTAAAACGGCGACTGAGAAAATTCGTAAAGCATTCACGAGTTTTAAAACTTTATTGAAAACTTTATTTTTTCAAATTTTTATTCGGAATCAAAAGTCTATTACTTATTCAAACTAGGCTGAGAACAATCTAGTCTAGGATGACTATCAAAGATAGTCCCCCACACGCCCACACGCCCTTGACCACTTTATTATATGTCCACATTATTATATGCCTAAACAGCCTCCAAAACGCTTACTGTACGCTGTTGCCTGAAGTAAGAAATCTTATAATATTCCCGGCTGCCTCCATTTTGTAACATTCTCACCATAAAAGGTTGGGTGAGCTGCTGTCAATAGTCAGTCAAACCCTAGCATCAGCGCGGAATGACAGCTCACTGCACCTTCATTTTCACGGTGAGATTTTAACACAATAGACCGGCTGAAAATGACATCATTCAAGTGTCGAAAATTTTTAACCGACTTCAAAACAGGAGGAGGTTCTTAATTCGGATATTTATATTTTTTTTTACACCCAAAAATTAAAGTGCCAGAAAAAAAGGTCCAATTTTCTTATGCGGAATAACATCTTGAGCATTTTTTTACTATTACTGTGAAAGTCTACAAGTTTTCAACCTCAAATAACAACCGAGGGGTTAGTTGTAGCCTTCCGGTAAATTTTCGGGTATGAAATGAATGACGTCCTTTATGAAAGAAGCTTGTAAAATTGTCAGATTGTAACCAGTCATTGGCGGTTTTTGTTACATAAATAGGTTAAATTCGTCCTAGTGCTGCGCTTTGCAATTTAGTGTGTGAGTATTCTGCATTTTCTTACTCTGTGTCCGAGACACTGAATTCAATTTATCGCCATAGAGTGGCAGGGTGCGCCTCGGAAACACAATCGCTGTCGAACCCTGGCAGAAACCGTTCCTTCTGTGTAGTACACAAATATTTAAACGCGTTTTCATTTGGTCTTGAGGATGCAGTCGGTTGGCGGAGTATGTCTGCTGTTGGATGTTTATTTGTAGCAATGTCGGTCTCACGTAGTAGGAGGAACACAGTGTGTTTCTTGTGAAGCAATTCATAGTTGTTCAGTTTGTCTACCAAAGGGTGGAGTAAATGTTTATGCTGGTTGGGGAGCGCTATACACAAAATCATTAATAATATTAATATTTTATTTCAAATAAACGTCAGAAGCTAGGTGTACGGTTCTAACTGGTTGTTTCCTATGGAAAAGAACAGACAAGAATCTCCACGGTTACTCTTTTTAAAATAATTGGCTTTTAAAATGTTAACCGTAGCAAATATTCGGATCGGCAATATTTGTTGAACAATAAAGGCAATGCATGTTATTATGTATTACACAAGCCATATTCGGTATTTATTCGGCTTGTCCCGATCGCAGCCTTCGTTTGGGCATCTACTCTTGGTGTAACTCCTCACTCTCTTCAGTGTATTTTTGGAAAAGTGGGGGCCCGCCGACCATTAAAATAATAAAAACATGTTACCATGCATTTTAAAAGACGCCTCACGCTTCGGCCCTGTTGGTTTCAAAACACAGAGGTTTGTTACAGGAATTTGTGTTTAGTTTGAAAGGACGCTCTGCCTACTAACTAGATGCAGTCACTCTCCGGCTTTCAGCTTGCAATATTGGTCAGGCGAAAAAACAGCGACCAATTTTAGTATCTTTATATTTCGGAAAACAAAGGAAATCGAATTTTTTCAGGGTTGTAAAAGGAATAGCCAGTAAAAAACTGAAAGAGATTAAGTTGAATTTTGATTCTGGGTGCAGGTTTTTCAAGATTGCTATCAGCTGTCGATTTATATAAGTACCAAACATGGCCGCCATTTTGAAAAAAAAAAAAAACAAAACGGCGTGGCTGGGATGCCACGCTCTGTAAAAAAACGTGAAAATGTTGAATTGTTTGGTCTGCTCTGGACGGTAGGGAATACTGGTGTAAAACGAATTTTACCATTATTTGTTGCCTGTTATTTTGTTTCATTTACTTGCTAAACAAAACTAGTGCCTACTAATTAAACAGTACGTTGTACAGCGTTCATAATATCAAAACTAAAATAGTTTATTTATTGTTGACCACAACACAAATATGTATATAAATATAGGTGTTTTTAGTAGTAGTGCGAAAAATTCTAGTAAATTGTTCTATGTCTAGAAATGCAGAAATTTTGTTATTATAACATTTGTTGTTAATGTTTCACTAGCTCATTTGTTTGTTCTCACTAGTTCGATTTATTGGTTCGATCGTCGAACTAGTGAGAATTTTATTGCTCAATTGTTCAACCGTCACGTGACTAAATATATTTACCGCAATTTTTCAAAAAAATGCCCAACACCAATTTATCTGCATGTTAATTGCATTTGAGCATCAGTATCGGCGTGTAAATTTAGTTTCTGAATGTTGTTATATATTTTTTTTTAATTAGGAGCTGTTAATATAAAAAATATGTTTCTGGCGTTGTGTGGTCGCAGTTCTAACCTAACCTAACCTAGCTGTTACAGATAAAAATATATTTGATCATGTATATCTCATCAAAGTTAAGTACACGATTGTTTTTTTAAGATTCTAATTATGTAGGTATAATTGTAATTTAGACGTTTCAAATTTGATTTTTGACTAATGATCATTTATTACACATTTCGACGGTCGAACAAATGAGAAAAAAAAATCTCATAAGTTCGACGGTCGAACAATTGAGAAAAAAAATCTCACTAGTTCGACGATCGAACTACTGAGAACATACCACCTCATTGGTCCAGTGGTAGCAAGCGTTACTGCTGCTTCCCAGGTCGGATAAAGCGCTATTTTTTTAAAAAAAAACAAGGAAAGGAAGATTTTCCATTGGGAATTGCTTAGTAGCAGTCCGGAGTCTGGATTTGTGCCCCGTTTATGGCAATAGGCTCAATTACATGGGACTTAAACATAACAGGTGATATGTGGGTGTAATGAAGGTGCACCTCTGCCTAATCCTTCAGGGTTTACAGAAAAAAAAAATGTTTATATTGCAATTACATACAGATGAAAAACACATTATTTGGAGATCACTTTTTAAGCAAGAAGATGCTTGTGTTAGGTGAACTCCGCTCTTCCACTTATCATGATAATAAGTATGCAATTGAAAAACAAAAAAATCAAATTAAATTATAACAGAAAAATAAAGTGAAGTGCGCACTTGTGTAGTGTATAGGGGTTAGTTTTTGTGTGTGAGGGGTGTGTGAGGGCGTGTGTGTGTGAGGGTGTGAGGGTATGTGTAATAGAGTGAGTGTGCATTGTGTTAATGAGTTACTAATTGTAAGTTACAGGCGTGATGTTATTTTTATTCATGTTTAATTTTCCTAAAAAAATCGAATTAGTCGATCAGTTAGATTATCAAAAAATATTGAACCTGTATTTTTTCTTTTGTCAATTATACAGGCTGATTTTTTAAAGACCAGCCAAATTTAAGGATGTGGTACAGACCATCAAACTGAATAACTTTCTCCATGGGACAAATAGCGTAATCGCGAAAATTTTATCAACTGTCCCATAGAAAACTTCAATACCTACTCGACCTAAATGAATGGGACGGCTGAATTTTTATTCGCGATTACGATGTTGGTCCCATGGAGAAAGTTGTTCAGTTTGATGGTCTGTACCACATCCTTAAATTTGGCTGGTCTTTAAAAAAATCAGCCTGCATAAATAATGATGAAGATATCGCCCGTTAAAGTTCCGCGTGACGTCAGTTGCTTGCGACACTTGCAAGCAAGTGACGTTACGACTCCCCCCCTCCCAAATTTTGACGCGCTTTATGTTTGTCATTTTTTGTTTGATTGACAAAAGAAAAAATACGTGTCCATTATTTTTCGATAATCTAAGTGACGGACTAAATATAATTATTATTTTTTTACCCAGGCAACTACCCTATTTGCATATCTCATTTTGTATAAGGCTTTTTATAATATTCCCGCGGTTTCACCCGCACAAATGTCGATCCCGTGTTAATATCGGGATAAATCCGTTAAGTAGTTTTTGCGTGAAAGAGTAACAAACATCCATCCATCCATACAAACTTTCACGTTTATAATATTAGTAGGATTAGTAGGACTAGCTACGCCTCACGGTTTCACCCGCATAAGTTTCGATCCTTTAGGAATATCGGGATAAAAATTATCTTATATGTTAATCCTGATTATAAACTACTAAACGTACTTTTTACATGAAAGAGTAACAAACATACACACGCACTCACTCACAAACTTTCGCCTTTATAATATTAGTGTCATTATATATAGTAGGATCAACCCATACTGTCCCAATACGATGCAATGGCCTCCCTCCACTTTCTCCGGCTCTTATGACTCGGCTTTGCTTTTGTAGTTAGTTAGGTTAAGGATCATAATTATCTGCCTAGCCTTTTCCCAACTATGTTGGAGTTGGCTTCCAGTCTAACCGGATGCAGCTGAGTACCAGTATTTAACATGGACTGCAATAAAAAAAAATAAAAAAAATACGAGTGTATTTTATTCTATAATGAGTCAGTGATACTCGAATATTTTTTTTATTTTCTTTTTTATTGCAGTCCATGTTAAATACTGGTAGTATATAGTCACATTACATACACAAAACCACTAATTCAATTCAATTACATTAAGTCATACACAATAATAAAAAATAATCATAAATGCCTATATGACTTCCACAAACCAGTTACTGAGTAACACGCCCCTTGGTGAAACTGGTTGTCAGACTTTTTGGGCTTCTGACGTATGTATGTCGTATTCCTAAGCCATCAATATTAAGTTAGCGGTCGTCAGCATAATATTAGGGAGGGAATCAATATTATAGTGAAACGTACGTACGCCGCAAACCTGCAGAGACTTTGTGTTCCATCCTACATAATTTCTGAAGGAAATTGATAAAGGAATACACACAGATACATAACTAATGCAAACAAACCCCCTTACAACCAGAAACTAATAATCTGATTTTAAATACAAATTTTCATGAAAATAAGGTAAACTACGATGAAAATACAATTTCCATTTCACTATTATAACCTGTGAGAGGTGATTGTACTCGTAAAAATAAACAACTTTTAGTTTTACAATATTCATAGTGCAGACTGTTTGTGAAAACAATTTTCATTTAAATCATTCTGTATTAGAGAAGTACCTACGGAGAAAACATGTTTTCAAACCAAACAAAAGATTATTTTGTTTTAGTTAGTTTGCTAGACTGAAAAGGGCAAAGATATTAGGTTTTTTTAAGTAGTAGTTGGAAATGTAAGTGTTCATAGAATTTATAAAATTATTTTCACGGGCGAATGAAATGGGCTAAAGCAGATTCTAAGGTGAAGAAGACTTTTCAAAGAAATATAAATGAAGAATTTTTAATTTTGGACCTCTTTCTTTAATGAACATCCCAAGCAGCTGACAGCTCATCATCATCATCAGCTTATAGCAGTCCACTGCTGGACATTGGCCTCTCCTATTGCACGCCATTCAACTCGATTTTCGGCAACTCTCATCCAGCTACTACCTCATACAGCCCGCACAGCTCATATTAGAGTAATATTCAGGGTGCATTCGCATCTATACAAAGATCTTGGCGCGTGGCGGCCAAAATCGAAACTAAAACCGCCATCTTGATTTGCCAATACAATTTCTGCGACAATTTCACAAATGTTTACCAACAACTCTCCCCTGTCAATGTCATTCAGACGCCAAAAGATCATTGATCCTCTAAAATTTTGGGGTTATTGACGTCGGAGGTATTGACGCAGGTAGAGAGCAGTAGTGGCCCAATGGCAACGGCTCCTACTTATGAGTTGTAGGTCGTAGGTTCGAACCCAGCCAGGCGCTTTACTTTGTGTAAATAATTTCATCACTACTGCTCTCAAAAACGGTGAAGGAAAACATCGTGACGAAACCGGCATGTCTTAGAACCAAAAACTCGAAGATATGTGACATCTACCAATCCGCACTGGGCCCGCGTGGTTGATTATAGCCCACTCTCTCTCCAAGGGAGGAGGCCTATGTCCCAGCAGCAGGAACATTATAAGCTGATGGTGATGATGAGGTATTGACGCCACGTAGACGCTGCGCGTTTGAGCAATAAAAATCATACGTTCGATGAAAAACCTTGGTCTACATTGATGTGAAGGGTAGTAGTACCTTATCTGTAAATTGTAAACATATTTGTAGACATTCAACATCATGTAAAAATAAAAACACAGTTCCCTAATAAATTACGTCACACTAAATAATGGTCCTCCAGATCGAATTTCGGCCAATCTCAGAAAAGACTAGCCATCGGCGCCGGAGATATTATATTGCACAAGTGTGAGCGCCGACACAGGTGCACTCTCTCTTCCCTCAATCTCATGGACGATGGGACGGCAATTCGACACGACGGGATCCTTCCCGGACCCTCCTTCCTCGGACGCCACACGTGACGTCACACTTTACAAAGTTAATAATAGTATCACAGTAACTAAACAAGCTCCTTTTAGTGGTGCTCTATATGGTTTACTTCAGTTTCATGTTAGTTTGTGTAAAGTTTTAAGCCTTGTGTCTACTTCACAAGTTTCGTAGAGTAGTTTGCATGTGGTTAGCGTGGTTTAGATTATGTGTTTGTTTATAGATAAGAAGCACGAAGCTTTTAAGTAAAAGTGATTTATCATCTAAAAAAATTTAATTCTATATTTTGCCCCGTTGTGGTTTGTGGTTGCAAGCGCTACTGCTGAGCATCAGTTCCTAGGTTCGATTCCCAGATCGAGCAAAGTATTATAGGGTTTCACCAACGGAATTTTCTCAGTAGCAGGCCCGGTTGATGTCAATAGGCTGGACCCCTTTTACACGGAATTTAAACATAACTACAAAAACAACACATTGTTACGCCAAGTGAAGCCGCCCGTCTTTAGGTACCCACTCTTAAACATTAGGTACATTGAAATCGCTTATTTTAACTATTCCTTCGTCTTGTTCATCCTATTCTCACCCACTGCTATTTACAGGCTGTTAAAGAAATTGCGTGCCATAGCTTAGGGTAGATTCAGTATTGATCAAGGAACACAGAAAAAAGAAAGGTACCTACCTACTTGATTCCATTTTAAAATAACCACTCGTTCTTCTACTGCTGCTGAATACCTACTCGGTAAACAAGATTTTTAATTTGTAGGTTTTAATTTTGAAGGAGATTTCACGCAATTTCTTTAACAGCCTGTATAGCCTCCTTGTGGAACTTTAACACCCTGTATAGCCTCCTTGTGGAACTTCCATACGTTTCAGTCTAGCTGTCCATACGAATAATTTTCTTATAACTTCAAGAATTAACTAGCAGAACACATTACCACCCACACATAAACTTGTTTACAACTATTATAAACAACGAGTTTCAGCGACGCCAAGTAGACATATTCAGCTCACTTTGGACGTAAACCTCTCTATTTGTAGTTCAGCTCGTAAAACTTCGTAGTTTGCATACGTAATCAGTGAGGCTTGTATGCTCATGTATGATAATAATGCATGGCTGCTGATGTATGAAACGTTAAACAGTTATAGCCCATAATAGTCTGGAGATAGATATTGTTTATGAGACGTAAATTCATGTTTTGTTGTTCGTTATTGGTGGCAAACATGGTTGCAGGGATTTTGATGTTTTAAGAGCCTGTTACACATTGAGCATTTTGACGTATTGTCTCGCTAAGAAAAAAATCCGTCCAAATGCCTAAGTGTGCATACCCACGAACGACTCGCGCCGACGACAGAGGCAACTGCAACCGTCGACGTGTGTCGGCTACAGCCGTCAACGCGCTGGTGGTTTGAGCGTCGTACTGCACACATCCTTCACATTTAATAAATAACATTAAATTGGGCCTCAGTCTTTTTCTGTTCAAAAATATTTGTATCGGTGGAAAAAAAAAACGGAAAGCTATCACGTAGGAATAAAACACCTAGATTTCATACTTTTTTTTTTTTCATAAAAAGGTTGACGCGAATTTATTATCTCAACAAATGTGCCTAATGTTGGATGGATTTTGTTTAGGAGATAAACCTTGAAAGCACGCCGTTCACGGAAAAAAAAATCGAAAAGGTGTAAGTACGTTGCCGCCATTATCCCTATCCTTCGAGCCAGATACATCGATTTTACTATGAATACCACCCATTTTTAAACGACTTCAAAAAAGGAGGAGGTTCTCAATTCTGTTAATTGTAATTCTGGTAAAGTTTTTATTTATGTTTGTTGTTATTAACTATACCGCTGTTATGTTGATTATTGAATAGGCTATTTTCCTAAAAAAATCTAATTAGTCCGTCAGTTAGATTATCAAATAATATTGAGCCCGTATTTTTTGCTTTTGTCAATTATATAAAAAATGATGAAGATATCGCCCGTTAAAGTTCCGCGTGACGTCACTTGCTTGCGACACTTTTGACAAGCAAGTGACGTCACGACTCCCCCCTCACAAATTTTGACGCGCTTTATCTTTGTCATTTTTTGTTTGATTGACAAAAGAAAAAATACGTGTCCATTATTTTTCGATAATCTAAGTGACGGACTAAATATAATTATTATTTTTTTACCCAAGCAAATACCCTATTGGAAAATTGATCACAATAGTTGACTGTTAGTCGAATAGTTAGGTTAGGTTAGGTAATAAAATTCTTTAGAGAGCAGTGTAGTGGCCCAGTGCCAACGACCCCGGCTAACGAGTTACGGTCGTGGGTTTGAACCCAGGCAGCCGCTTTACTTTGTGTAAATAATTTCCGTGAGGAAACCGGCATGTCATTGAACCAAAAATTCGAAGACATATGACATCTGCCAACCCGCATTGGGTCCACGTGGTAGATTATGGCCCATTCCCTTTCGAAGAGAGGAGGCCTGTGTCCCAGCAGTGGGAATATTATAGGCTGATTATACAATACAATTCTCTAAAAGTACCAACTGTCTTTCTTGGATAAATGAAAATTATAACTAGGTTTGTATGATAATGCAATGTAAGGTGAAACTGTTAGCACACAATTTTTCACTCCAGTGAAAGGAATATTATCTTTCGTGTAAGGCGTCCTCGTTCAAAGAGATTGATGTCGTGCTGTTGCGGCTCTCAATCTTTTAGCGGATAACTAAGGAGAATGTTGGTGAATAAATAAACGCCCTATCAATAAACGCCCAACTACATAAATAGTTTCCAATAAATAGTTTTCAATCAATAAACTAAAGGCTAGTTTATTGATGTATTGACACGGAGTGTGATCTGGTGCTAAGCCAGGAATTATGCTGCTTATTGACATAATAATAACGCTTAAGCGTTGCTTTAAGTTCTAATTTCCTTTATTTAATTGAATACATAAATAAATTGTAATTTTAAATATTAGAATATAAAAATAGTAGCCTACCGGGATCGAGAACAGGGTCCAAGCTACGGCGGTCAGGGCTCCAGAGAAAACCTCCGAACAATGCGGGCTGTGTCCAGAAGTACCGCTTTCTGAATCAAGCCCTTGATCCAGCTGCCCAACGAGAGCCTCCTCAGGTGTTGATCGAGGCTCTTGACTATTAACCCATTGACTGTCACGACTATCGGCACAATGATCGTTAAGTCCACATCCCACATGTCGACAACCTTATTCTAAGTTCTAATTATTATTACCACAGAAACTATCATCATCGTAACAGTCATCTTTTAAAAAAAACTATCAAGTGTAGTTTGTTTTTGCCTCAAGATATTTGACACCCTCTTACCACATTTAGCTTTGAGAAACCTCGACTCAAATAATCGATAAATAGTTTTAAACTTAGTTGGAGTGGCTTCGTGATTGATGGAGCACTGCCAAGGTCCTTATCGATGACTGTCGACATGATAAAGTGCATTGTGTTATATGCTACTACAAAAAAGATATACTATAGGTAGGTACACCTCTGCCTAACCATTCAGCGAATACAAGCGTGATGTTATGTTATCGTAACTAATGTCATAAATGCGGAAGTGAGTTTGTTTGTTTGTTACGCTTTCACGCTAAAACGACTGAACGGATTTGGATGAAATTTGGCACATGGATGGAACATGACCTGGGCCCGTATTCCCGTAATTTAAAATGTTCAAAATCTAGTCGCAGTCTCATCTCGGCGACAAACAAATGTCAAAAACTTGTCAAAATGTATGGAAATTAGACGTATTTTTGGCAGATTGAGACTGAGATCAGACTGTGAACGTTCTTAAAATTACGAGAATTGCCCCTCTGGTTAAGGACATAGGCTTCTTTTCATTCTGGATCGCAGATGAAGTCGGTTAACAGCTAGTATATTATGTTTTAAGAAAGATTTGTTCCAGTATTTAACATAAGCATACAAGCGGCATATTTTACAGTAAAAACTTAGTATTACAAGTCAACACCCCACAGCTAAAAACAAAAATGCAGTACGGAAAGGCCACGCGACCCCAAAAACTATACAGTACAATATCGGCTGCAGTAAATATGAGGCCATTTTCATTCTCAGTGTTTTCTTCTGGTTTCAAATCTAGCAGAAAAGTACGGGTATCTCCTTCAAAATGGTTGAGCTGAATGGTGCTGATCCATACGCTATGTTCGTGAACGGGCGCCGTCGTCAGGGACTGGTCATCTCTTAGCCGCCACTGTTTATTTTAATTTCTGAATTGTTTTTATCTTTTTTTATAACGGACGCCTTTACCGCCGTGCACGTCTTTCTACATCGTTCTTACATGTATAATTTCAACATGAATGATGTAACCGATATTTTGTAACACATTTAAGATTTAAAAGAGTGTCCGTGGAGTTTCTTGCCTGTTCTTCTCCATAGGTACCTACTACGCATTGGAATGGGCAACTATGTAGCTTCATCTTTCTGACTGACCGACCCCTTGTCAATTCAAAAGTGCCTGTAATTGGTTTATTTGAAATAAATGCCATGAGTTTGAGTTTGAAAATTCATTCAGAAGCACTTGAAGTTAGCAACTCATCTTGAAAATGTTTGTGTAATGTTTATTTTTGTTCTGCAGTAATTTACTTAGAATTCTTAGAAGAACATTAGCTTAAATGTTTTGTGCAAAGCTCAGTACTTTGTGCTATCAACGTTAACACTGATGAACAAAGTCAGTTCATTTCTTTGAAGGAAAAAGACTTGGAAATTAAAATTCTACTGCAACTCTGCTACTGAAGAACGTAACGTAATAATGCTCTTAAAGTCGCTTCCACTGATTTTAATCTTACTCTTCTGATTTCTTTTCTTCCAATTCGTTTCATTGCGAATTTTATTATTTCCTCAGATTAAAGTGCATTTCATTTTTTCGAAATATTTTTAATTGGCCAATGTTATCGATTACAAGAGTTGCTGTGGATAACAAACTGTGCAAACTGAGAGGTCTATGAACATTTTGCAACGATCGAAAATTCTGAATATTTTACATAATTATTATAGTAATTAATCCGTCAAATCCCTTATTATCGATATTAAAATAAAATTATTTGTAAGAATTACCCTGGTTATGGTGTATGGTTCGAAACCTGACAGTCGCTTTTTTATTATTAGCCATTTAGGTACAGTGCTAGTTAGGTAGGTTTATTACTGATTTATAATAATTCAAATTGATGAAACAGGTTCTCATTTTTATAAAATCTCATTTTTATGTAAGTCCTCCTAAGAAGACCTACAGTCTATGCAAATAAAATGTTATTCCATTCCTAAGAAAATACTCGATATCATTTTTAAAGTTTTACCCCCGTCGGGAACTAAGTTCGTTCTCACGTATGATTTTAAACAAAATCAAAAAAATGAAAAAATTCTAATAAATAATGTCCAGTAAAAACATAAAATATACGTAACATAAGTATCAATCTATACAAAATATATCAGCCTTGCCTCCGCCATTCCCTTCTGGAATCGTAGGCAAAAATGGCGACCTGCGTGCGGCATGTCTGCGTCTCCGCATATTCTTTGATCGTCGTTTTAGTGCAGCGCGCCACCGCGCGCGTTTTACGTATTCGGGGGTAGAGCGTTTAGCTCCGCCCACATGCACAAGGTCAGCGAGCCCTATATACACCTTAATGTCCCACAGCTGGCCAAAGACCTCACTACTCTCTTACAATCTGAGAGAGCTTCCAAGGACCAATCTTTATTAAAGGAGTCCAGTTCATCCCGCCATCTCAATCGACAGGCGTTTTCCTTTGTGCAAATTATTTCAATACCATTGCTCTCAAAACGGTGAAGCAAAACACCATGAGGAAATCGGCATGTCCTAGAAGCAAAAATTCAAAGTCATACTACATATGTACACTACCAAACCGCACTGGGTCCGCGTGATGGATTACAGCCCTCACAAAGAGGAGGCCTGTGTCCCAGAAGTTGGAACATTATTGGCTGATTATGTGGTAGAATGACCTTGTCTTCGTGACAGTGTAATATTATATTTTCACTTTTTTTGTTATAGGAGAACCAGTGCATGCGTATCAAGATCCTGGGTGACTGCTACTACTGCGTGTCTGGTCTCCCGGTGTCCAGGCCCAACCATGCCTACAACTGCGTCAATATGGGCCTGCAGATGATCGATGCTATAAGGTAACATGCTTTCCTCTACTGAATAAGGTTTCCTAAGAAACTGCAGTACTTAACAGAAAACTACTGAGAAAAACTCATCATTGGGAGACGATGGTCATTTATAAATTGTGCTATAGGGTATAGTTTTGAAGGTTAACCCGAGACCAGATTGTACCTTATAACGAGAGCAAAAAAAAACTTTCTAACATAGTTTTTTGACAAAGAAACAAAAATAAGCCAAGGCTCACCTCACACAAGCGCGTTTTTCTTGCGGCGATTTTTTTTCGCGCAATGGATTTTCAACCCACTGCCGAGATTTGAAAATCTAACCGTGTGTTTTTTTGACGCGCTGGGATGCGCTCTATTGGATTTTCAACGGTCGGGTCAACACCGAGAGTTGAAAATCCAGTGCGCGATAAAATTCCGCCGTGATGCCTTCACGTCTGTGCAAAGATGGGCTAACTTCCGAAAATCTTGAACCAAAACATGAAAAGTATTCGAGATTTCTAAAATTGTAACTAAGTATAGGACGACCGCTTAGCTGAAATGTTGCCTGAGGTAGCTGTGCGGTGCGGGAAGGGTGATAATTGTCACAAGTTGACAAATGTCTGAGCTCTCGCATCACGTCAGCACCCGCACCGCACTGCTACCTCAGGCAACGTTTCAGTTAAGCGGATGGCCTATAGTAATACGCTCCTTGTTCTCAGGTTCGTCCGCGAAGCCACTGGTTTCAACGTAGACATGCGCATAGGCATCCACACTGGTAACGTGTTGTGTGGCGTGCTCGGACTGCGCAAGTGGCAATTCGATGTCTGGAGCGATGACGTCACGCTGGCCAATCACATGGAGTCGGGTGGTATTGCTGGGTGAGTAGATCATGGAACGATGTGGGCTAGTCTTTGTGGGCAATAGATAAAATAAACATTCATAGGTAATGGTTGTGCGTTGTTTCTCTTCAAACTCAAACTATTTATTTCAACTAAACCAATTACTTTTGAATTATCAAGGGTCGGTCAGTCAAAAAGATGAAGCTAGTTGCCCATTCCAAAGCGTAGTAGGTACCTATGGAGAAGAATGGGCTAGAAACAGGGTGTACTAACATTTCTTGGGTCTTGTTTAAAGAGTTTGAGCGCATGATCGTTGCTTAAAAATGTCTCCTCGATAGTATCTCTTAGTTTAATTTCATTTCATCATCCTCAGATCACCATACACACGATTGATTTCAATTATGTCAGGAAATGTGCATCGATAAAAGTGACCGTAGCTATTTGATCTATCCATTAAATGCGACTATTTTTTTTTTGTAGCGCTTCAATATTAAAAAAATTAACAATATCTGCTACGAAAGCGTAGAAAACAGTGACCTAAACAACTAGCAGATTTGGTTATCTGCTACGCCAGCGTAGTCGGTGTAGCTGTGATAGCATCACTACGTTGGCAACTCGTAGCACATAATCATCGTACGAACTCGGTTTCATAATTTTGTAAAACCTACGCGACTACAATTTTACTACGACCTACGGTTTTTTGGTTGAAAGCATATAGATTCTAGTTCTCAAGAGTTGCTGAAGGTGGAATATCCTTAATTTCGAGGTAAAAAGCAGGGCTTTGCATGTTTAAAAAACTTTCATGAAAACATTAGAAAAATGTAAACTCCGGTTGCAATTGCATTAATCCATCTTCTATTATATCTCCCCTTGAAACTCGGCAGAATATTTCGGGATTAATTCAATTGTATCCCAAGCTTTAAACTACTTTCCATGCTCGTTTTCTATGAACCACTGAATCCATTTAAGCTTTTACTGGCTCGCAAACAAAGCCAGTCTGTTTTATAATAAAATGGCAGCACTATACACTAATTACGCTTTCAGCATAACTTTTTTCTGCGTACTTTACGAATTTTTCAACGAAGTTAGGGATGAACAATGTAATTTTGAAGTTAAATGTGTTTTACAAGCGGAAAATGGTATGTTTAGCTTGTGTTTCTTTGGCAAAAACCAGGCTAATTTGAACTGTAGAAGATATGCTGAAAAACAAAGCATATTTAATATTAATTTTATGAATATTGATTGCAACTTGCACATTAGTGATGCTAACGTAAATTATTTAAAGATTGGCATTAATAAACACAATCACAAATCCACGTGGCCCATGTGGCGATTATTACTCAATACTTTATTTGCATTCTTTGTCAGATAGGCAGTCAATTCAGGTAAAATGCTGGAACTCAGATAGATAGATAGATAGAAGATAGAATACTCTTTATTGTACACCATACAAATTACAGAAACATAAATATATAACATTTTACAAAGGGTGACATAATGGGCGGTCTTATCGCTAAGATCGATCTTTTATAGACAACCTTTGGATGGATTAGCTACATCTGGTTAGACTGGAAGCCGACCCTATGAATACTTAGTTGGGGAAAGGCTTGGCAGATGATGATGACGACTCTATTTAAATTTCACAATGTGTACTTAGGTCGGAACTTTAAATTATATGTGAGCATTATGGGTCCTCTCGGGCACAGCAAAATAGTAGGAGAGAGGAAGCTTTGAAAAACAGAACACAACGCATGCTTAATGGAATACTGACTTAACTCAAAAAAAGACGATTTTTGGGAAAACGCAAAAGAAGATCTTGCTATGAGGACTTGTCCTACTTGTCGATGTATAAAAATAAAACTGATTTATATTAATCATGAATGCTTGTAATTTAAACGTCTATGATTAACTATTGATGAGATCTGAGTAAAAAAAAAAACGGAAATCACATCTGACCTATCTACTAATGGGTCAGTGTTCCATTAAGCATGCAGCAATGTAACCTTTCATCTTTTCAATACAGCAGGCTGTTAAACAGCTGTGCGTTATTTAATGGTAGTTATTTAATGGTAGTTATTTAATGGTAGTTATTTAATGGTAGTTATTTAATAGTAGTTATTTAATGGTAGTAGACCATTGAAAAAGAAGGTATTAAAAAGATACTAGGTTCAAATAGGACAATAGGCCGGGTAAACGCAGTACCCAGCATCCAATTGATTAACACACTATCAATCCAATCTGACACATTTTTTAAGGATATTGCTAATCCATTGCTTCATATGATCGAAAAATGTGTCTGCTCAACAAGGCAAATAACGCAATGAATGTTGAACTGTCCAAATGAAACCCATTGCTACTGATAGTGTGCTACACAATTACCCCGCAAATATAGCCGCACGTCAGTGGAAACACTTTGACGTTGACCTGAGGGGTAATCCCGTAATTTTAAGAACGTTCACAGTCTGATTTCAGTCTCAATTTGTCAAAAATACCTCTAATTTCCCTACATTTTGACAAGTTTTTGACATAGATTGTCGCTAAGATTGCGACTAGATTTTGAACGTTTTTAATTACGGGATTTGGTCTTTTGGCCTTACGTGGTAGGTACGGAGTTTCAATAGGATAAAAGGCTCGCAACTGATTTTGTAACCACAGACTTGCTAACAAAAAACTAAAAGTATATGGCATCAAACGGCCAGCAATTAAACTTATAAAAAGTTCAAACTGAACCAAAAGTCAAACTCGAAAGGTCTATAGGTATTAAAGTTTAAATGAATTTAAAATATTAAGTAACTTTACGGGTCAATATTCCACTTGATAAAACTTTAAATTGGATGGCGACCTTTGAAAGTTTGGACAAACGTTAGAAAAAAGACACTTTTTTACAGAATTTTTACATATTTCTTGGCAATGAAATTTGGAAGAGAAAAAGTCTGTGTGGCGAAAATTGTACTCATTTTTCATAGATTTTGAGTTAACGCTATCACGTTGCTTCAAAATAGGGCAAGATGTACCAGTTAATTACTTTCCTTTATATTTGTCCTATCCCACTGCTGAGCAAAGCCTCAAGCTTCCTTACAGTAAAATAAAACTTGCAGTGCCCTGCGATTTCACCCGCATAAGTTACGATCTCGTGAGAATATCGGGATAAAAAGTATGTATGTGTTAATCATTTATTGTTATTTATTTATTGCTGTGATTGCCCGTGACATCACAGCGGGTCCTATCAGAATACCAGCGCTACGACATTTATTTTTTAAATGTCGAAGCATCATACTGAGATAGACGCCTTTTGGCCTCGTATAGGACTTTCTGTTTCATTTTTCCTTTTGTTACTTTTTTATATAATTTGTTTATTTTTATTTTTAACTGTGTTTAGTTAAGTTTATGATCCTGTACGAGTCGCAATAAATACTTTTTCTTTTTTTCTTTAATCCCGATTATAAACTATCTGTGTGCCAAAGGATGTCACCAAAATCTGCCCAAACGAAGTACCGAGGTACTTACTACTACTTAGTAATAATATTGCATTTATATATTTTCCTTATGGTTACCCGGGAGCGAGAATAAAATAACTTTTAACGTAATAAAAAGCTCGCCATTTTGGGCACAATTATACTACCTCGGTCCTATTAAAAAAAAAAACTGTCAAGTTGACAGTTGTCTGCTGTCTGCTTCAGCTGCTGTTGTTTTTGTTTCATTTCAAATATTTTTATAGTATAATTCAATCTGAATTCAATAATAACTCTCATTGTATAATCGATTTTCGTTAGGCAAAGTTATGCCTACCTAACATAGGGAAGGATGCTTATACCCAAAAGTAGCTGAATACAAGCTGTGAATGTTGATGAACAGTACCTAATATTAGAAGCAGTGTTAGAAGTCTATCAGAGCGATTAACAAACTCGATAAAAAATGACTTAGCGTCGACATCCAAGGGTTCCATGATGGGACTCTGATCTCCGTCATATCCCAGCTTAACATAAATCAAGCCAGGAACGAACGGAATGACATGTGAATGACATTTACCCACGAAATAATGTCCACAGAACACACATGCTCCTAATGTCAACCCGTACATGTAAAGTTGCCAAATGATTTAATTGTGTTACAGGTTATTAAAACTTTAATTAATTTATTATGTAGTTTTAATTATTTATGGATAAAAACACAATTATTTTCGAATTCCTCTATTTTTTCTCTACGATTTGGTGCACGTGTACCTCGAGGTACATATTTGGGCAAAGTTGTATGGGCTTGCTGACCTTATTTCATCCAAATCCGTTCTGTAGTTTTTGCGTGAAAGAGTAACAAACATCCATCCATCCATCCATCCTCACAAACTTTCGCTTTTATAATAATAATAGCTGCGCCCCGCAATTTCACCCGCATACGTTTCGATCCCATGGGAATATCGGGATAAAAAGTACGTCTAAGTAATTCTATATGTTAATCCTGGTTATAAACCACCTGTCTGCCAAATTTCATCCAAATCCGTTCAGTTGGTTTTTGCGTGAAAGAGTAACAAACATCCATCCATCCAAACTTTCACATTTATAATATTATATTATATATTATAAGTAGGAACTAAAACTTGCAAAATTTTCAGACGAGTGCACATCACCAAACCTACGTTACTACAGCTGGGAGGAAGGTTTGACGTGGAACCAGGAGACGGCGCCTCGAGAGAGGGCTACCTGGCCGATCACAAAGTAGAGACCTACCTCATAATGCCACCGAAGGTATGTTACATTATTTTCTTATTTAATGTACTCTGTCCACTAGGTTAACTGTTTTTTGACAGATCGAACTAGTGAGCAATTATATATTTTTTGCCAAAACTGATACACGTACGGTATTATAATGTCTGTAAGAAGTCATAAATAAGATAATTCAATAAGATTAGGCAGTTTATATTAATTATTTTATTACGCATTTTAAAGTTAACTTTTAAGTAATCTGGAATATGTACGTTCTAAGACAGCTGTCAAAAAATGGTTAACCTAATGGTCAGGGTATAATAATAAATAAATAGTTATTTTACCCCTGATTTGCATCACTGTCAAAATCACAATGATGTTTATTCTCGTAACAATAAGGTTGCTGTTGGATTGCTGTTATCAGAGGCAACTGTGAAAGGAATATTAGACAAGTGACAATCGCTTTCAAAGGATTTCGTATTTCTGCAACGATTTTCAACTGGATTAACATAATGTTTTGGTAGCTTTTCAATAGTAGAATATCACTTTGTCTTATAGTTCATAAATTTCGCTTCTGTCGCTGGTTCCAAATATGTTGGTTTGAATTAACTTCGTTCCAATGTCCAATGATAATCTTTTATCATTAAACTAACGAATGTTGTGTTGTATAG
The DNA here is from genome assembly GCA_947507525.1 of Apamea epomidion. Taxonomy (NCBI): domain Eukaryota; kingdom Metazoa; phylum Arthropoda; class Insecta; order Lepidoptera; family Noctuidae; genus Apamea; species Apamea epomidion. The sequence continues at coordinate 2,067,790 of OX382240.1, read as the reverse complement.
GATTTGATGGGTAAATAATTGACTTTTACCAAAAATAGAAAAAAAATACCTTTGTTGCTGCATTGGACATACAAACACTGCTTCAATAGGGTCCGCTAGGGCCGATGCCTAGCAGGGTCGCGGGTTATTCGAAAGAGTTACCGTGGCCCCTGGCACAGGCAACTGAAAGAACATGGGTGGGTTTTAGTCAGTAAAAGTCTGACACGCCCTCCCGCTCCACCCAAAGCGGGAGAAGTTATTTGACGATTTCCCACCCAAAAAAAAGGATCTTTCGTGCAATTGTTTCGTGAAATGTATTTTAAAACAAAATGGCGCTGTTAGTCCCAATGTTGGTCACGCGCTAAAAGGTACTACTATAGGTAGTATAGTAACATTTTGTTTTTCATGAGAATAGTCAGGTGATACGTGTCAGTGAAAGTTGTCTCCCCACATAAAAACTCCATTCGATTCATTACACGTCACGTTAGATACGACACGCTGTCTGGCTGTCATTTCAAGACTGACGTTTTCATAAGATACGAGAAATTCTTAGACAACCTACGGAAATCGGTGCTTACGTCATATGAAATTGGCGTTTTATTTTTTTGAAATGATATATTGCATCCATCAAAGTGATACCATTGATATCTATGCACTTTTGCCATTTTATAGAAAGTTCATTTGATTTCTTTGCTGAAAAAATTGTGGAATCGAGAAACAATAAAATCTTTGAAAGTGGTTTTGAATTTCTCATCACAATTGATTTTGTTTCAGCAGCGCTGGTGGAACTCGTATTTGTAAATAACGCGATATTTTAAGTTTTCCATATTGTGAACAGAACGATGTCAAAGAAAAATCACTAATTTCAAACAAAATAAAAAAAATATATTAAAAGTTAAAAAAACCCCCGACACAAAATAATAATAAAAATGTTGTCCCGTCGGGGGACCGCTCTAATTATTAGCCTAACGTTCTGGTAAAGTTTAAAATAGTAGCGGTTCCCCGACGGAACAACATTTTTATAATTATTTTGTGTCGGGGGTTTTTAAATTTTTTAATTCATGCTTTTTATAGGGATTCCTTATTATTTCATTTCTTTTATTATCTTGCGTTTTAAGATTCAGGTAATTTGGTTTTAACCAGGTTTTTTGTAATTCGCCATTTTGTGGTGGTGGCCATCTTGGATTTTAAATTTATCATAGTGTAATAGTATTCTAGTAGTCAAGCCCTTTCATTTGATATCCATATTGAGGGAGTTGTGAAAAAAAATGTAATTCGCCATTTTGTGGTGGCAGCCATCTTGGATTTGAAATTTGTCATAGTGTATAGTATTCTACTAGTCAAGCCCTTTCATTTGATACCCATATTCAGGGAGTTGTGAAAAAATATGTAATCCGCCATTTTGTGGCGGCGGCCGTCTTGGACCGATTTTCATCAAATACAGCTAAGAACACTCCCGACAAATTCACCTTTCAAACAAAAAAAACAACATCAAAATCGGTTCATCCGTTCGGGAGCTACGATGCCACAGGCAGACATACACACACACAGAGAGAGAGAGAGAGACACGTCAAACTTATAACACCCCGTCGTTTTTGCGTCGAGGGTTAAATACACAAACCTAAATATGAATTAAATTTGAATTTGGAATTCCTAACCAAACGCCAGACATTTGAGATCAAAGATTGTCTTGAAAAATTGTATTTTCCAAGATTATGGTGTACTTTAATAATAAAAGTGGTAGAGTGGAATAGGTGATTAAAACTAGTAATGATTGTTGTCCATCCAATTATCTCTCGAAGACATGTGACATCTACCAACCTGCCCGTGGCATGCGTGGTGGATTATGGCCCACTCTCTCTTACAGAGTGGAGGCCTGTTTCCCAACAGTGGGAACATTATAGACTGCTTATGCAATTATTTTTGGAGAATAAAGGTTAGTGGATGCTTAGAACGATTAAATAGTTGAAGGTTTTAATTGAGATGATAACTATCTTTTAATATTCACCAACAGCTGCTGTACAGTCACGAGCAAAAGTATGTATACACTCGGCTTTATCCAAAAGCGATTTACTCCTTTATTTTTAATTAAATTTTATGTTTTTACGAACATAGCATTTTCGAACCCATATGTTTATGTAATGTGTCGTATTTCAACGTTGCATTCGTTATTTCACGAAAAAATCTCAATTGAAAGTTGCCAAGTGTTGACATATTGGTGCTCGTGATTGTACACACCATTTGCAAATCTTGTTGATTGTGGTACTTGTGGTAATGTCGCAAAAGTATACTTCGGCAGTTATAATGAAGATTTTTGGTTTTCAAATTAATAAATGTATAGTTGAGGTCAAAATCCTACTTATGATCTTCTTTCAACGTAGCCCGCGAAATTTCTTAAGTTTTTTGTAAAATATTACTACTCTTAAGTTGAAATAAATAAATAAAATGAAATTATGTTTATTTATTTCCACAAATTACATTCTTATACGTATTAAGTTGACAGGTATTTCAACAAAATTTTGTAATTTGTGAGAGATCAGAAGGCCAATTCTCGTAATTTAAAACGTTTAAAATCTAGTCGCAGTATCATCTCGGCGACAAAAAAATGTCAAAAACTTGTCAAAATGTAGGGAAATTAGAAGTATTTTTCACAGATTGAGACTGAGATCAGACTGTGAACGTTCTTAAAATTACGAGAATTGCCCCTCTAGAGTCTAAACTAAGCCAAGGCCTGTATTTTAGAACTCCAGGTCCCCCGGTTATTAAGTCATCATAAGTAGTAAGTCATAAGTAATTTCTACCTCGGGCTATGTTTGACAACTTTTAATTTCGGTTGAATAGTGTTGGGCAAATCTTCCCTACGTGTGCTAGCTCTAGTTTGTCTCTGCTGATCAGTCTCAATGTATTGGTAGGTATTCACTATACCCTATAGTTATGACATGAATGCAGAAACAGAACCCTTGTTAATCCAGGGTAAGCAGCGCTCATAATGATATAACTAATCCACATAGAACCTTCGTACTTCACAAACACATTACTGAAGACGTCTCCAGCATCCCTGAAAGGTGCCTTTGTCAAAGATTGATGATAACATTGGACAATGCGCTTGAGTCTAGTGCTAAGTAGTTGCGCCTTTATGAAATGTGATGAATCGCTTCTTTTCAGTGCGATGGTTGTTATTTGAAGCTGAGTGTGGCTAAGTGTTACTTTTCAGTGCGATGGTTGTTATTTGAACTTGATAACTCCACGCGTTCCTGAGAAAAAGGGTCTTGATCGACGGACAGACAGACGGACAACGAAGTGATCTCATAAGGGTTCCGTTTTTCCTTTTGAGGTAGGTACGGTGACCATATAAAACGGTCTCTTATCCCTGAATAATCCTCTCCTCTATTCGGTAGTTTAAATGCAAAAGTAAACCCTGTTTTCTTAATAAAAAAAAAATACTTAACCGCTTGAAAAGCTCGTCTTGATATTTCGTAACAAAAGAAAAGTTACTTTCATCAAGGTAAAAAATATATCCCAGCTAACAAAACAATGTAACAAAACAGCTTTAAAAATATTGAGCAATACAACAGTGGGTCTTATTTATTTTGCTTATTCATCGAGACCTCATCACCGTTAATGTATCTACCATGCCGTGATTTTTACTTTCCAGCCCGTCTTCACCAAGATTTTTTCCCTCCCTATATTCGTTAAAAATTAACGAGAAACCGCAAAGGCGTCAGATATCCGAGATTTTCCGCTTTACCCTAAATATGTTCAATTTGATCGACTGTCTGTCGAATCATTCTTGCTCGGGTTCTTGTCGAGCATGAGGTAACTCGGTTGCGTGTTCACAAAATATTTTTACAATAGTTTAGTAAGATGGAAATGGAATGAAAACATCAAGCCTTGTTTCCCCGAAGGGTGACGCTGAGGTGTGTTTATAGTACACACACATTTTTCCAGTTATGTTTAAGTTTTTTATAACAGGGGCGAGCCTGTTGCCATAAACCGGGCACAACACTTTTTTTTTTAATGTTGCTCCACTTTAGGAATAACTCCTGTATCGTGGGTGCGTTTACAAACATTTAAACTCACATACACAAACAGCCAGACCCGGAACAACTTCATGTAGGCAATACAAATATTTGTTCCGTGCGGGAATCGATACCGCGACACGCAGGGCTGCTGCCCTGCCGATCGTTCAACCACTGCGCCAACCGTGTCGTCAATTTGACTTTAGGTTGGTATAGAGAAATTCCAGATGCAAAAACCCAATTACATTTTGACAGACCTGGGAACCGAATCTAGGATCTGATGCTTGCGAATACTAGGCCAACGTGGCATATGGATAAAATGACATTTAATAAGGTAGGAATTACAAATGAGTATATATCTTACTTATGAAAAAAAAAAAGGATAGAAAATCATTAAACAAAAATCAGTATCGCTCGCTCCCCTCAAAGTTTCAGTTTCCCTGTAAGATCAGCAAAATTATTCAACTGAATGAACAGAAAACGACCTTTGACTAACGAATAGTATTATCAATGAAATTTTCTGCTATCCGAAATCGTTTCCGTCTTTCGTCAAAAAGAAAATTGTCGCCATTCTCACAATAAATCAGTCAAAAAATTCCGTTCCAATTGATTGATTCCTGTCACTGGATCTCTCCAATTACGGCTCAAATTCATCCTTCATCAAAAAAGTTTGAAAAATGATTGCTTCCCAAACGAACTATTCATGGCTGAGCTCAATCATGCAAACGCAACTAGTCGCAGTTTCATTGAATTGTAAATCAGTCGCGTTCAGTTCAGCGGGTAAAATGAAATGAAAATGATCTTGTATTGAAAATAAATTGCTTTGGTGAATGAGTGCAACTTTCTTGTTTATATTCTAATAAGAATTAATAATAATATAGAGTTTGAGATACCGAGAATTCATTTTTCATGTTTTTTTTATTTAATGTTATTGAAAGAATTGAGTGTTATGAATGAAATAAAGGTTTTTGATATTAGCAAAACCTATTTCAATTGTAATTTACCGATTTCATAACGATTGAGTTTGTCGATTAATTAAATTAAAAAAACCAGCAAACCATCATAGACCTTTAAGTAGTTGGTCTGTGATGGTTTGCTGGTTTTGATATTGATTAAAGAAAGAAAAACCTATTAAAAAAAATATATATATATGTCGGAGATGGTATATCTGTCTCTCGTTAGCAACAGGCATATTTTAATTACTGTGGGCGTACTATGGGTAATGTTGGTTATAGCACAATAGAAAAACGGTTTACAGTTCAAATCAGATTAGAACTTATGAACTAGTTAGTCACACTAGCGAATCACACACACAACTCAATGATTCGGAACGCAATTGACAGTTTCTGAGCACATGTTGTTCGTACGATGTCCAATGTTTCGATCCTCTCGAGAGCTCTGCTCACACGGCTTTTGTAGCTGTTGCTCTCGTCCCACCACAAACTCAGGCTAGACTCTGTCTAGCGCCACGAGATGGCGCTAACGTTCCGAATAGTCAAACGAATGACTTCGACATATATTTATTTTATTATGTTTTTTTTGTTGATTTTTTTATATTTTCCATTCAAAATCAGTTAATAAAACACAATGGCGAGACCATTCCATTGTTTGTAAATTAATAGACTTAGGTCCCTGTCTTAATAATACCTACATACTACACGTGTTTATCTTTTCATGCTTACAAAACCTACATCCATTTATTATGTCTTAAACAAACATAAGAAAAGTAACTGCTATCAATCGTTGTAAAAACTACTACTCGATCAAGTTACATGATAACTCTCATATCGTGTGTATAGTTCAATCAGGCCCGGTGCGATGTCATTGGTGTCGAATATTGCCAATATCCATGTATCAGTGCAAATGGGATCGTGAATGTCGAGGTATTGTTATTGTTTCATGTTATATGCATATAAAATTGGATATGAATACTATACGGGGTGGCAGGGACATCGACGCGCAACCTGTAACCATGAATTAAGCACATAATTTTAGACCTAGGGGGTCTAAAATTATGTGCTTAATTCATGGTGTAGAAATTTTCTGTTGGTTAACAAAACAAAATCTGCTGTTTCATAGGAAAATGCAATACCTACGCGGTCAAAATGTATAAATTAAATTAAATTAAATTAAATAATCATTTATTTCAGGAAGTTATTCCCATATTAAAACCACTACAAATTACATAGAACAAACACAACAAATACAACACAAATTACATACCTACTTAAAACATTCAAAACATTGCATTAAAAATAAATAAGTTACTTGAAATAAAAAATAAAATAAAATTATAGGTAAGATATAAGATTATTTTTGACGTTCAAAAGTGCCTTTTATGTGCCTATTTGAAATAAATGATTTGACTTTGACTTTGATAGTTATTAGGTTAAAATTCATTCGATTACATTCAATTATAAAGATAAAACAAAATAATAAACACTTAACAAATGGTGACGAACTGGCATGGAGGTGCACCCACCTCTCCAACACCACCGAGTCCCACCGCTCGGACAATACGTTCAGGATACTGTTAGTGCTGCGTCTGAAGCGATTTAGTAGCGCGGCGCTCCACTTTCCGTATAGGACAGCAAATTTTTTTTTCTAATAACCGATGTAATATATCGACGTAAGGGTGTTTAGAATCATGTGCTGAATCCATGGTAACAGGTTGCGCGTCGATGGCCCTGCCACCCGGTATTTCGGGCTATTATTTTAAAAATAATCGATACAGTTACATAACATAACATCACGATTGTATTCCCCGATTCCCCGGAGAGTTAGGTAGAGATGTACCTTGAACACTCACATTTTTAACCGACGCAAAAAAAACGGAGGAGGTTCTCAAGTCGACGCGTATATTTTTTTATGTATAACCACGCATTACTTTTTACAGAGTATCGGTCTGAAAACACTGACAAACATCTTAATTCTATAAATCCTTCACAATTCTAAAATAGGCCAACTGTTCTTTTTTTTTTTAATATTTAACTTAAGTTATTAATACTGAAGACTGTTATTTTATAAAATAATAACAACGCCATAGAAAGAAAATTGTTTTTTTAACTTTTCGCAGCAACCTTACAGTAATTTGTTTATTTAATACTTGTTTCTGCAGGTACACAAGAGGTACCAAATCTACTTATAGAGTGCACTTAGCTACACACATTGGTTAGCAGTACACCCGCGGTTCTGACATCAGGATGGCGGGTATACCAAATTTTTTAAATATCATTGTACGGGTACACGGTTTGTTAACACGGTTTTGCCAGTCATGTTTAAGTCCCATGTAATAGTAGGCGAGCTTATTACCATCAGCAGTGCACAAATCTAGACTCCGGACTGGTGCAAGTAACCATTGGCATAGCTAGGGAATTTGTAGCTACTAATCTAACCACAGTTAATTAATGAGAGCCCAACTCTACAAACTTTACATCTGGATCAAAATGTACGACCCACGAGTATAAGGGTTCTGTCTTTTCCTTTTGAGGTACGGAACCCGAATAAAAAACGATTAAACAGTAAGTACTTCAATACTGTCGAAAGAAAGAACTTTCTAGAGTGGGCATTGTTCACCCTTACCCCCCTTAGCTACGCCCATGCAGAGAACCCAATAAACTTCTTCTGGGCAAGCTCGTTCCACCGTAGATGTCATCCCTGCCTCTGGGCTGGATTGAGGTCAAGAGTGAGCCCATTGTCAATAAAAAAAAATAACACTACTTTTCCGACGCGGGAATCGAACCCTGGACCTCATGCTCAGCAGTAGCGCTTGCGATCACTAGACCAAAGAGGCAGCCGTAATGAATAATTCTCTGCTTTGAAGGTACATACGCGTTGTCACTTAAGCCGAATTAATATTACTGTGTTGTGTCGTGTCGTGATGCCTTCTGACGCAGTATTAGCCAGTCAAAACTCGTTGTGATTTGACGTAGTCCTGAAGGCCCAATCTCGTACTTTAAAACGTTCAAAGTCTAGTCGCAGTGTCATTTCGGCGACAAACAAATGTCAAAAACTTGTCAAAATGTAGGGAAATTTGAGGTATTTTTGACAGATTGAGGCTGAGATCAGACTGTGAACGTTCTTAAAATTACGAGAATTGCCCCTCTGAACAGATTAGTTTGAGTGGTGTATCCCGAGCTTCATGATTCTAAGTCAACGGGAAGTACCTTATGTTTTGATTCCCTTGCAAGTGCAAAAGCGGCATAAACGGAACATAAATGCCCGTATCTATTGATTGCGTTGAATTAGAAGTTTAATTTTTTCACTGCTTGAAGGGATTACAACCTTGAGTATATGATATTAATTTCAACTTGATAACTCTACGCGTTCTTGACAAAAAGGGTCTTGACAGACGGACAGACAGACGGACAACGAAGTGATCTTATAAGGGTTCCGTTATTCCTTTTGAGGTACGGAAACCCTAAAAACGGCAAAATATTACCATTTCTGTAAACTGAACCGACGTGTAGTCACGCCACGTTTACAGATCTTAAACTAGAAAGGCGTTAATGACAAATTATTATTCCTCTATTGAAAAGGTGACATTAATCAAGGCATTCATACATTCGTAATAAATCTTTGAATGTCAAATTAATCGTCACTATTAATAACAGATTTATTAAGCTCACCTCAAATTGACTAACTATTGAATTATGTATTTCCCACAATTCGGAGTAAATGATGTCACTTTAACTTACCTAAATAACGTGACAGTTTTTATGGATGGATGGATGTTTGTTACTCTTTCACGCAAAAACAACTGAACGGATTTGGATGAAATTTGGCACACAGAGGGTTTATAGCCAGAATTAACATATAGGGTACTTTTTATCCCGATATTCATACGGGTTCGAAACGTATGCGGGTGAAACCGCCGGGCGCACCTAGGAAATGAAATAATTCTGAGAAATCTGTCGTACGTTGACTGTTGGTTTAACCAATGTAATTGTTAGCTTAAGGTGCGAGGCCGGGATTAGGTTTTGTGTTCCAAGTAATAATGTTCACGCCCTTATTTTGTTGGTTTTATAATTTACTATTTGGGTCTGTTTACATTTAATATCTCACTAAATAATTCTTACCTGGGAAGCAGCGAGGCTGAAAGTAGGGTCGTCGAACAAAGTATACCTAAGTCTATTCAAAATAATGTTTCAAATTGATGTTATTTCAAGTTAAACAAATATATTTCTTCTTTTATCTTTATTTTAATGGTAAATAGGTTAATTTCAGAGTGACTAGCACTATTGAAAAAGTTATAAAAATGTTTGAAGTTGTAGCGTAAACTGAACTTTATTGTGTAGGATTCAAAGTTATTTTTCCATAAACTCATATTTGTTTACATGTTATGTAAATAAATCGCGAATTCAGATTATGTTCGAAGATGGTAGGTAGTCCATAAAGCCAAAAACTTGACTCCCACTTATCCACAGCCAGCAGGCGCGCACGCTCCGCAGTAGTAGCAGACGAGTCAAGTAAATAGGCTATTTTCCTAAAAAAATCTAATTAGTCCGTCAGTTAGATAATCAAAAATATTGAACCCGTATTTTTTCTTTTGTCAATTATATAAAAAAATATGAAGATATCGCCCGTTAAAGTTCTGCGTGACGTCACTTGCTTGCGCCACTCGTGCAAGCAAGTGACGTCACGACCCCCTACTCCCAAATTTTGACGCGCTTTATCTTTGTAATTTTTTGTTTGATTGACAAAACAAAAAATACGTGTCTATTATTTTTCGATAATTTAACTGACGGACTAAATATAATTATTATTTTTTTACCCAGACAACTACCCTATTGTTCTGTACTATTCTGCAGAACAGCTCATCCCACCGTCTCCGGGAAGATGAATTGTCTGAAAGATGTATTTTTATTTATTGCTCAAAAATCAAATTTTATGTCTACTTAAGAACTAATCCGCTTTGCTATCATATTTTTTTAATATCATTAAATACGAAGGTAACATACATTTTAAAAAGGCTACTTCACAAAAAATATGATCTAACTTCTATATAAAGGATAGAGTTTCTAAATCGACAGTAGTTTATTAATTATCACGAACGACTAGACTCAATTTTATTTTAGTGTATTTTTTGACGTTCAAAAGTGCTTTTTATGTGCCTATTTTAAATAAATGATTTGAGTTTGGCTTTTTTGACATCATTGAAACAATAGCTGGTTATTTGCACATTGTGTTATTGATGTCTTCAGTGGTTTGCAGGTAATTCCTCTCTGTTTATAACTTTGGAACTTATAGACTATAAAAATTACGATTCATGTACAATATAATAATGCTTTTAGGGAGTTTATGGGGGCTCGGATTAATGGCTTTCATGCCATCATGAGAAAACGAGTGGCCTCTAAATTGCACGGTATCCGAGCAAGCTCCAACAGCTTGCTGAAAGTAATAGCGGACCGGTTTGACGGTCCTTTTCTTAGATACTTTATCGCACTCCACAACCTCACCCCAAAAACAAACGAAATCGAATAGACACATTTGTTCGTTTGTTTTTTCTTGTTGTTGTTTACTCACTTAGTTCTTAAGTTACTTACTAACACAAACACGGATGTTCTGTAATGCATCAACCAACTCGCCTTTTGCAGTCCACTGCTGGACATAGGCCTCTCCCAGGCTGCGCCACAACATCCTGTCCTCCGCCTTCCGCATCCAGTCTGTCCCAGCCACCTTCTTTTGGACGTCCGTCCATATAGCTGGGAGTGTCCCACACTACGCTTGCCGATACGCGATACGCTGAAATGCATGCTGTGAAATAAAGTAATTATAATATATAGAACCATTCGTTTTAAGATGTAGGAGCCGGACTACAACTTTATATGGTTAAATGAAGAAAAACTTACATAAAGATTTATAATTTATGTTTGGATTTGTATTCTAAATCAGTTAACTCGTCTTAATAACAAATACAAATTGAACAGATACCTATAAGTTATTCGGCTCTCGGGGATTCAAAGATAAACTCAAAGTCAAATCGTTTATTTCAAATAGGCACATAAAAGGCACTTTTGAACGTCAAAAATTAAAATAAAATTGATTCTAGTCGCCCCTTTCAAAAAGTAGTTTTCGTATGGAGAAGAATGGGCGAGGAACACCACCGTTACTCTTTTAAAATGTTTTCCAATATTTTGCATACATTCATTATATAATTTTATGTGAAGACATCAAGAGACATCAAGAGACCAAGTTAGGTGCATCACCTAACATAAAATTACTATACCATAATAGGTAAAATAATTAAAATGGATTAATGAAACCATGACATATAAATTAGCTCTGATAGTTACATGGTGCTCACATATTTACAAACATTGTAAAAGTAGACGATTTTCATAAAAAAATAAAATAAATAAAGAGTAATAAGTCCGGGTGTGACTTTAAGTAGTTACAAAATATAAATCAATAACAAAAACAAAAATACGATTACATTAGCAACCAGTTTGATTTTATCTAGACTCTAGAGATTCTCCTAAGGAGCACATGATTACTTGAGATATCACTTAAATCTCTCTTGGGGTAATATTAACTCGGAACGTGAACTTGAGCCACTAACTAAGTTATTGGAAACCTTCGTACCTGGAGGCATCGCTCCATCGTAAGGGTTATTAGTTATACGGGTAACTATACATATTTTGCATAAACTAAATGTTACGAAAATGTCTTTTTTAATAATTAAAAAATATCTCTTCGTAACTTATAGTTTGTAGTTTACCGTATTCGTAACTTTTAGTTTGTAGTTGACCGAATTCGTAACTTTTAGTTATCGTGTTCGTAGCTTTTAGTTTGTATTTGACCGCATTTGTAACTTTTAGTTGACCGAATTATTAACTTTTAGCTATCGTGTTCGTAAATTTTAGTTTGTAGTTGACCGAATTCGTAACTTTTAGCTATCGTGTTCGTAACTTTTAGTTTGTAGTGGACCGTATTCGTAACTTTTAGTTTGTAGTTGACCGAATTCGTAACTTTTAGTTTTCTTGTGCGTAACTTTTAGTTTCTCATTGTTATGTTGTAACAAAGCATAAGGTAAATACAAAATATTATTAATAATTCTATCCAACGATGATGATGATTTTTTTAATGTGTTGATTTCTAACCTACTGTATTTATTCTACACCATTGGAGAAGAATTATTAATAATATTGTAATAATAGACTTAATTCAATTCTATTATTTGAAAATTTTGCGTGCCGTAAGGTAAAATGTTATATCAGAACCTACCTACTACATACAAACATATTCACGCCTTCATCCCCTGGAGGTAGGCAGAAACTATAAAACTCCACCTGCTACGATTCTTATATACTCAGTACCTACTACATAATAATATTAGTATAAAAATGCAAATGTATTTACATAGAATATACTTCATACAAAATTAATTGAATTCACAAGAACATTAAGTCTTACTAATCAAATCAACAACAACTACTGTAACTAAGTCACATAAACTGAAATTGTTTTATCACCAACAATTACTTGAAAGTTTCAGCCTCTGGGGACAGTAGTGACTGAAACTCACTGAACTTCAGTGATAAACTTAATTACTGGACACTTGCTCCACTTTCAGCTTAATATAATTTTCGCAGATTCAGACTGAAATTGAAACTTGTATTCAGCCTGGGTCTGATAACTGTTTACAGGGAACAAAACGATATAAACACAAGGTTGGACAAAATATTTATGACAAATTTCCATGTAATTTATAAAGCTACTGAAACTGTATAGGACAACCACTATGATCTGTTCCAAAAGTATCTGATGAAAATTTAAACAAATGGACAACGCTCCTGTGGATGCCATTTTGTAGTCAATTTAAAAAAAATGTGCTTTGATTTGATAGTTTTAATAATTAAACTCAAAAGTCTAATTTTAAATTACCCTTATACTTGAGTATTTTACATTAATTTGACAATTGAGATTATTATAAACTTTTTTTTTCACCAATGATTTTTCGATTAAAATGTAATAATATTATTCAAACAATAATTCTTGTAAAAAGTGGTGAGTTATAAAGTTTAAACCTGAATACAAATCAAATTAACCAGGCAAACTAGGAACTAGAATCAGCACTTTTTCAACTTCAAAATTACATAAGATAGTCCTTCAAATCGCCCGCCCTACCCACTTCTGTGGTATCTCAGTGCTTTAGCTGAGAAGTAGAAGTGGCGCAACACGCAGCACAGCTGTCTGTTCAATTAGATAAACTTGATTTAATACAAATACATAGTATGCAAAATAATTTACATTACGCGCCACAAAGCCTTCGATTTAATTATTTACCATATGTCATGGTATATTGGACAAACACACATTATACATCTGTATACATACATCATCACATATCATGCATCTGCATGTGTACTGATAAATGTTGCTTTTTTTTTTAAAAAAAAACGTTGCCCCACACTAGGAATTTAGTGAGTGATTGCGTAAGAATTTATCCTGAATACCCTGCTAAAATTAAGTTCTTATGCTTGTTTATATTCTTGCTAGGTACTTTTGGATCAAACTATAAGTAGTCGTATAATGGTTAGCCCTTCCAAGCTGTAAGTAAATGGACATCCTCCACTGGGCCAACATTTGATCAAAGCCATTTGTGACGTACGATGTGATGAATTATATTCAAGCGTGTCTAATGACGTAAGCCACCTGACTGCAGATCACAGCTGCTAACGCAAAGCAAATGATCAAATCACTGAAGCATCTTCTCGACCAAAAAGCTAATCTGTTGCAAATACTACCGCTTTCTACAAGTCTGAGGCTAACCAACCAATTACAGCAGGATTAATATACTAAGGTACAAACGCCAGCAGATCAAACTACTACAATCTGTCAAATTTCTTTAATAGTTTTTCATCTTTATCGCTAAAGCATGAAGGTTCAAGGTTGATTGGGAAAATTTTACAGTTTCGGGTAGCTTACCTGCAGCTGGCGTCTGTATAAAGTAAAAGTAACTTTCTTAGAATTTGTAAGCCCGTAGAAGCTAAATAGTTTTAATCCTGTTTATAGCTTCCAACTGCATGAAGTGCTGTAGGATGAATATTATAACCCCGAATTTATTCTCATATTCAAGTTGTGATATACTTGTTTTCCACTAATCTTAAAACAGACTTGTCAAAAACATGACACGTATCCAAAAAAAAAATGTGAAAAATATATTTTTTCAACAATTTTTTTTTGTTCACCTTTTTTACATTTTTTGTCTAGTTTTATAGACAACGAACTTTCCAACTTGTTTAAGGTGGTAACAATGAACGAAGGCAGTAGCCACAACATGTATGATACATGTTTTGTAACATGGTGCACACGCGCGGAAGAGACACATCTCACAGTCAATCTTTATGATGACTGTTTCATTATGTACACGAGCAGCCTGTGGATTAATTATACTAAAAGGGCATACAGCGCTCTGCGGGTTCAATACAATAATGTCTTCAGGATGTTGTTGCGGTTGCCGTGGTTCTGCAGTGCTTCCGCGATGTTTGCTGAAGCGTACTAATGACTTCTATGCAATAAGACGCAAGCGTGTGTCGTCACTGGTAGGCAGAGTACGCAACAGCATTTTGAGGATCATTTCTGATAAATTGACGGCACGGTTTGCGCAGTGGTTAAGCGATTGACTGCTGCGCTGCGTGTCGCGGGTTCGATTCCCGCACGAAACAAAAATTTGTATGACCTACAAGTAGTTGTTTCGGATCTGGCTGTTTGTGTATGTGAGTTTTAATGTTTGTAAACGCACCCACGCTACAGGAGAAATTCCTAGAGTGGGGCAAGGTTTTGTTAAAATAAAAAAAAACAGTGTCCAATATACTCGCTCTGGGTGAGCATTGTGGTAGGGACAGTAAAATAAATGTACATGCTGTTAATAATATGTTGAAAATTTGTTTTTATGATTGTATTTTTGTGACCCTACTAACATAGTTTGTAAGTTCCAATTGTTACTAACCATTATGGATCGTTGTAATCTGATATTAGATATAAATTAAATTAAATTATGATATATGTAGATACATCTCGATATAAAAAGTGGATACAGCAGATTAGAAAGAAGTAACTCACAATTGTAAATGAAAATTATCACCTGCACCATTAAGCACCGGCCATCTAATCTCTTCACCACCCTTGGTTGACTAGTAGAGCATGCCTAAGGCATTAAGTCCGCCTTTGTACCTTTTTGTGCGAAAAGTTTAAATAAATAAATAATAAAATTGTGTGACAAAAGCCGAGAAATGCGTCTATAATCCGGTTATTTTCAAGCTATCGTGGCGACTAATCGAAAAGTTCTCATCAGACTTGAGATAGGTACACTGGATAACGTCACAAGTTGAATTGAAGGATTACTGTTAATTGCAGTCGTAATCTCACTCGTAGTCCGACTGATGGGAGACGGGATTGATTGTCTTTATCTTTGTTCATCTTTGTTGTTTTTACGACTGGTGTTAATTTAAGAAGACTGCTTAAACGGAGGTTAATATGCGAGGGACGCGGGGCGCGACTTTCAATTGTTTTAACGATTAGGAAGTCATAGGACTATTCGCGTCAGTTTCCTCACCTCCACTACAAGTTAGGAGACCAACGGCGCGAATAAATTTAATACCGCATACCGAGCTTTATTTTAAATATTTTCTTGTTTTCTGATTAAGGCACCTGCCCCATCGCGGACAATAAGCGAGAAGCTAGCAACTAGAAAAGAGTTTGCGAGCAATGAGTAGCCAGTGTAGTTCGGATAGTTCTGTAGCTGGGCTATTGGTGAGTGTCCAAGCGCGACTTGTAGAAAGGCTGTCCAGTCACTTGCTGGTACGCGTATGTACCAAACGATAGTCTCCCAGCGAGTGTTCTACCCACCAAACGAGTGTCGCTGAGCGAGTATTTTCTTTGATAGTTCTTCTCGTTGCGAAAAACTAGAGGAGAGAGAGTCTTCGCCAGCAGTGTGAACAGTCAGCGATCAACTGCAAATAGTAGGGGTTAAAGTATGAAATTGCCGATTTGTACTGAAAAATTGAAATTCGTTTTTTTTTTAATTTAACATATTTATTTAATCAAAATAATTACCATTATTATTGCATTGCTGCCATTTAATAGGAAGGTCATTTATGCCTTTGCGATAGAACTCTCGTGATCTAGATTCGAAAAACTGTGTGAAAGCATTTTGTACTGCCTCCGAGAAGAAAACTTTTTATCACGTAAAAAATTGTCCAAATCATGAAAAAAAATGGTAGTCCGTTGGAGCAAGGTCTGGCGAATACGGAGGGTGACGAATGGTTTCTAATTGCAGTTCCTGTAGAGTTAAACCGGTTTCTCGTGCTGTATGAGGTCTCACGTTATCGTGGAGTAATAATGGTGAAGATCGATTCATGAGTCGGGGCTGTTTCACTGCTAGTTTTGCTATCATTGTTCGGAGTTTGGCACAGTAGACATCTGCCGTTATTGTTTGACTAGATCGGAGAAAGCTATAGTGAATAACACCATGCTGAGACCACCAAACAGTTACCATTACCTTTTTATTGGTAAGCTTTGCTTTAGGACACTGTTGCGGCGTTTGACCTGGGGTCAGCCATTGCATTTTTCGCTTACGGTTATCGTAAAGAATCCACTTTTCATCACATGTCACAATTCGATCCAATATTCCTTCATTTCTGTATCGATTCAACAAGGCAACACAAGTTTCAACACGCGTTCCGTTCTGCAGATCAGTCAAATCATGAGGCACCCGTTTCTCATATTTTTTTATTTTATTGATTTGACGCAAATGAGTCAATTTTGTTGGTAAGGTAACGTTAAGCCATTCCGCTAATTTCTGGGTAGTTTGGCTTGGATCGGTTTCCACCATCTCTTTCAATTCATTGTTATTCACCTGTGTGGGCGGTCTTCCACGTGGTTCATTCTTCAAATCAAAGTTTCCATCACGAAAGCGTTTAAACCAAAATCGCACGGTGCGTTCATTAGCAGTCCCCTCTCCAAACGCAACATTGATATTGCGAGCTGTTTCTGCCGCGTTAGTTCCGCGTCGGAACTCGTATACAAAAATAACTCGAATTTTCGAAGCATCCATCTTTCTTGTCTAAGCTGAATAAAAAAAAAATGAAAGTCGATAATCGAATGTTGCACATTTTTTAAAAGAAGTACTTTATAAGTACCATGTGAAAAAAGTTTTACTCAAAAATATCAAACCCTGAAGGTTCTATGTCAATTCGAAGTACCTATTACAATAAAACGGCAATTTCATACTTTAACCCCTATTATATGTGCGCGGGCCTGCGGGCGGAGAGCAATGGGTAGCTCTCCGTCCGATCAGGACCAGGCCCGTGCCGGACGGCGCGTATGTGTTCCACGTGCGCCTCAGAGAGATGTCAGCGTAGTTGACGGGGCCCGACAGGGCCGAAGCCTGCCGGGGTAGCGGGATCGTCCGAAAGGGTTACCGCTGCCCTGGTACATAAAGGGCTAAGGAAGGAACACGGGTGGGTTTTAGTCAGTAAGAGTCTGACACTCCCTTCTGCTCCACCCAGAGCGGGAGGAGTCATTTGATGATTTCCCATCCACAAAAAAAAAAAAAAAAACCCCTATTATATATAATTATATATCTTTTACTGATACGGACCTATGCATTAATTGTACGTTTCTTGAGCGAGAAAGTAGCCGTTCCCTCGTCGGCTATGGGACAGGTCCCGGGCTCAGACTTTTTTAATTTATTTCGCACAAGAGGACTTAGTGGTGCGCTTAACAAAGTTTGTTACGTGAATTATTCGTTGTAGCAGATCAGATTCTGTTTGAGCTAGCTAGATAGATAGATCTTTTCACGTTACATTGAATACAATTCATCATCTGCCTAGCCTTTTTCCCAAATATGATGGGGTCGGCCTCTAGTCTAACCGGATGCAGCTGAATACCATGCATATTTTACATGGAGCGACTGCCTATCTGACATCCACAACCCAGTTACTGGATAATACGATACCCCTTGGTAAGACTGGTTGTCAGACTTTTGGACTTGTGACTACCCGTAACGACTGTCAAAGATCCACTATTGGCAGCTGGGATCAACGGCTTAACGTGCTTTTCAAGGCACGGCGGGGTCTCGGTATGTAAAGATGGTCCACCCATCCACAGACCAACCGCGGCAAGCGTAGCTTAATCTGATCGATCAACCTGTGCCGCTGTTATTATTTAGCCCCTATACAAGTTCATATTATAAGGTTCATATTATAAGGGTTGTTATTTTAGTGTCTTATCCTGGTGTTATTAGTGTTATTCTAGTTTTACCTATTGTTAGTTTTGCTACTTAATATGTTTATCTGTGAGATAGCGGTAAGGATCCTAATTCTGTTTGTTTTCACTTCAATTAGGTTACCCAACTTTTATGTATTTTGTGCCTCTACATAAATATTCGTTTGGAATGGGATCATGAACATGTTGGAAAGGTATTTTTCTACCTAAGTGAACAACTATGCTCTACTTGTTTTAATGGTTATTTAAAATAGAGCTGTCTGTACTATTGGTTATGGACGAATTTCAAGACACCACACTTCTTCGTATCGCTGGCATAACATCGTTATCAGTGGCAGCGCAGAGGTGGGTTTAGCTGCAAGTTTTGGGGCACAGAGGGCAGGATATAAGGTGGAGCATAGTTTGTGACTCAGCTGCCTTTTCGTCGAGGTAGCCCCAGTTTACGAGGTTCGACTTACACCGTCCTACTTGGGTTCGGACAAGGGACGCGGAAGGTTACACACTGCATGAAGATGCTCGTTTGGTGGTAGATAGTGAGAATTTATGGGAAAGGTATCCTGCCATAGTTTGCAACAGGCGTCGTCCAGGTTAGGTAGGTAGGGACCACACGAGGAAAATATATATTTTATTTAATTTTCGTTGCACCTTCTATTATTGATCCGTCATTCACGATGTCAATATCATGTGGGAACCATTCCGTTGTCAAGTTAGATCGACATGTTAGATTATTTGACATTCATTTCTTCTTCCGAGTAAATGTTTTAGTATGGAAAATCTATCAAAAATTCGAAATTTATTCACAGGTTAAGACTTATTGTAGATATAAAATTTTGGCGGAATTCGCCCTTAATCAGTTTGCTCCGTTAAGTTCCAGTTAAAAGTAATTATATAATTTTGATTGCAGAAACCTTCCGAAAACGGCCGTCTCTCAGTCTGCACAGTGGATCGCAAAGCAAGCATCGCATCTTCCCTGTACCAGGACATATCTCCTACCAAGCCAAGAGATAACGTCAGCCCTGCGCCGTCACAGAACAGCTTCAATGAAATGGAAACCTTCCCCAGCAAAGTGTTGAGGACTGAGTCTCTTAGGACTACTGGAGGTAAGCTCTAAATCTTTTTGATGACAGCAACATTGGTCTTGTGGTTGCGATAATCGTAGTTAATACCCTTCATTAAGAGAGGCACCAAAGGAAGAAGACAGGATTGCAAGCGAGGCTGCTGAGAAAAACACGCAAACTGTAACCATGAATTGAGCACAATTATTCTAGACCACTTGTGAAGAAACTTTTTGTCAGTCATAAAAAAAAACTACTGTCTCATAGAAAAGGGCAATACCTACCTACAGTCCTACACGGTCAAAATGTAAAGAACAGCACTATTTTTTTATTTAATAACCCACGAAAAATTTCAACGCAGGGTGGTTCCGAATGTATTGAATCCATGGGAACATGTTGCGCGTCCATGTCTTTTTTTTTTTTTTTTTTTACCATTTATGTACACACATATATAAACAGACAATGAAAAACAGAACAGAAAAAATAGGTACAGAGGTGATGCTTATTTCATAAGAAATCTCTTCCAGCATACCTGAGATAGGACAATAGATACAGAGATGTAGACAGCGTGTGATAGAGCAAAGGAGACAAAAAATAATACATAGAATCAAAAAAAACAATTCACTTAAAAACTAAACAAGAATTACGAGAATATATTAACATACATACAAATAAACATACATAAATACTTCTAAAATAAATATTACAAGAATGATAATAATTATATCATACTCAAAATAATAAATACATACACAACTATGATGAAGTGGACAGATAGTGTTCTTTCACTCTTCTTTTAAAAACCGCAATAGTTTGGCAGTCCCTAATGTCAGGCGGTAGTGAATTCCACAATCGCACCGCGTGCACTGTGAAGGAGTAGGAGTAGAAGTCGGTGGAGTGGGGAGGGGACTTGAGAAGGTTTTTAAGATGCGACCTGCAAGGTGCATCTGAGGGACGGGCGTAGGAAAACCGCTCCCGCAGATAGGATGGTGTTTTAGGATTGTGAAGGATATTGAATAGCAGACACAATATCCGAGAGTTCCTGCGAAGTCGAATGGGGAGCCACTTGAGTATCTTGCGAAAGTTGGAGACATGATCAAACTTTTTAAGGTTAAAAACAAAACGAATACAGATATTTTGCAAACGCTCAAGTTTATTTAAAAGCTCCTCCGTGGTATCCAAGTAACAGGCATCGGCGTAGTCAATAATGGGCTGAATGAGGGTTTGAGCAAGAGAGATTTTGGTGTTCAAGGGCAAGAAGCCCTGGAGACATTTCAAGGAATGGAAAGTATAGTGCACCTTGCGACTGACTTGAGCAACATGAGCAGTCCACGACAGGTAGGAGTCCATGGTCACCCCCAGGTTTTTAACCGTTTGTGCGTATTCAATCTGAACTCCATTCAAACAGAGTGGAGACAGCGACGCTACATCGAGCCTATTCCGCATATACCTGCCGCCAATAATTATGGCCTGGGATTTCCTAGGGTTGATTTGCAGTCCAAAAGACCGCGACCACTCGCTAATCAAATCCAGGTCACTGTTCATGGCTGACACAGCGGCTTCCGCATCTTCCCTTAGGAAATTATTGTAAAGCTGCAGGTCGTCAGCATAGAGATGGAAGTGAGAAGAGATGACTCTGGTGACAGAGTTAATAAAAATAGAAAAGAGAAGAGGAGAGAGAACGCCACCCTGAGGCACACCTGCGGTAAGAGAGCACCAATCAGAAGATGACTCGTCAAGACGAACCCGCTGTGAGCGGCCATTAAGATAGGAGTTAAACCAACCAATAGAGGAAGAGGAGAAATTTAAAGATTTAAGGATCCCTAGAAAGATGTCGAAATCGACAGAGTTCCCTGTATACGACAGATGTCCCTGTCACCCTGTATACGACTCTCGGTTCGATCCCGGTCTGGTCAAGAAACTCGTAGTAGATACGTAGGCTGATAACGTACTTCTTCGTGTAGCTGTTTAGGTGTCACTACACTAGTAGTGTTTTTTCATCAATAAATTATGTTTGAATTATGACAATTAGTCGCCTTGTGGAATTTCTCAGATAACTACGAAATGTGGATATACTTAACACCCTTGCCTACCTCTTTAGGGATTACAGTCATGATGCCATGTGTGTATTACCTCGGTCAATAATAATGAAGAAAAAAGAAACGAATAATCTTTGCACAATGACTTTCCAGATCTAAGTAGAAGAACATCAATGAAAGTAGTTGCTTTCGACAACAATCAGGCGACAAGTCCTGGTGAAGGACTTGGCAATGGAACTGTGGTCACTGTTAAACCTAAGAGTCGCAGTGGTTCCATCATTGGAGCCATCAGTCCTATTATGGGAACAGGTAAGTGGTTCTTTATCGATGATAAAGAAATGAAGGAAAGAAAATATATTTCTTAGGCACAGACTAAAACGCAAACAAATATTCTGCAAAACAGAAATAAAACACTGCTGGAAATCTAATCCAGAATGTATATGAATAATGATGTCTAGCATAGTTTCAAAAGGCCTTTAGTAAAACTAAAATAATTTCAGTTTAAAAAACAATCTGCATAATCAAACCAACCAATTCTTACAAGACCTCAGGCAACGTATTCACTATTTGAAAGTTACGATTTCTATGAAGTACAGAAATTAACCCCTCTACTGTTTTATCCAGAAGATTCTAGTAGCCACAGTGATCAACCAACTCCTACCAGGGCTTCAACGCCATCTGGCGCTTTGACACCTACTAGAGATATGACGCCAACTCGAGCAATGATGCTTACTGGGGCTTTGACGCCGACTGGGGCATTAACGCCAACTGAGCCATTGACGCCTACTGATCTGTTGACGCCTACTGAGCTATTAGCGCCCTTATTCCTTAGGATGATAAGTACAATGTCGACGGATTCACTATGTTAGTGTCTTTAGATCTTAGATTTTTGTCGTCGTGGCTAACATTTTGGAGTTCCATCCTAACTTGACCATAGGTTTAAGTGAGTGATTCCTATAGGATACCATGAAATTCGTCACAATAAACCAGGCAATATAAGACCTGTCATCAGTTTCTACAACAACCATAAAAAAACTTTCTTCTTCTAGTTGAGTCAATCTCATTTGTTCGAAGGTGTGATTGTAAATGTTAAAAAAGTTTCTTTAGTCTCCGGATATCATTAAATTACTGCGCATGGGATATCCAGAACTGGTTTTATTGTTACTAAATCAGGTGTTGAAACATGAAATGTCAATAATAGAGTGACTATTTTAGTCTAGAACCATACAGACCTTAATAAATAAGTCCCAGTGTCCTAATAAAGAGTTCTATCTGTTTCATGTATACCATCTAATATTTTTATCTTGGTTAATAACTCTGATATCTGTTCCAGCGACTCCTGGAGTACCATCGAGATCTCGTCCTTCAAGCAAGATGACTAAATACGTGGAGTGTTGGGGCGCAGACAAACCTTTTGCTAACATTACTGACTCAACTCTTGCCAAGAATATTGGAATTTCTGTAAGTATATCTCTTATTTATTTATTTAAAACTCAACTGCTTACTATACTTACAGTGTCTTCTAGTTCATCCAAGTATCAAATACCTTTTAATGAATGATTACATGTTTTTTGTTTGATATTCTACATTTCTTCAATGTCTTTTTTATCTTAATTTTAAAGTTTATATTATTATTTCTTTTTTTCTTCGTTTCAGAGTCTAGCGATGATAGAACAGAATCTTCTTCCCCAAAGGACTACATGTTGTGACTGCAGGTTCGTTATTTGGACTTTCTAGTCTTTAAAGCCTTAAGGGAATACTGCAGTAAAAGAACTGTCTTTACTGACTTTATCTATCTTGTCTTGTCCATCTTTGAAATTATTTTTTCTGTTTTTAGTACCAACTCTGAAGGTATGAATCGCGTCACCCTCTGGTTCAAGAGCA
Organism: Apamea epomidion; assembly: GCA_947507525.1. Lineage (NCBI taxonomy): Eukaryota > Metazoa > Arthropoda > Insecta > Lepidoptera > Noctuidae > Apamea > Apamea epomidion. Next base: position 2,044,582 of record OX382240.1, on the reverse strand, counting down.
GTACTCAGGAGCGTCAGTACCGCAACCAGGCTGACGCACAGTTCAAGTATAACGTCGCTTGTGCAGCGGCGTTGTTCGCGTTATTGGCGTTTATACAGCTACTGACAGTTCCTAAGTAAGTAGACATCATACTGATATATTTGGTAATATAATTGTGATTGCTAATCAAACTCGTAGTTGATTGACCGCTTTTGTCAACAATTGCTAGTTAATTGGAATTTACGCAAAGTGAAATTCCTGATATTGTAATCTTTACCTTTTTGGATAGATATATAGGTAAAATTTCCTGCTTCCTTTTCTTTTTGTTTACTTACTATTTTATAACTAATCTCCCGTCTCTCTCGTGGTTACTCAGTAAATAAATAAATAGCAAAACATTAACGTCAGAGAGAGAAATCAGTTTACAATAAGATTATATTCACCATATTAAATTTCTAAGCTGAGTACATCTTTGGCGGCCTTAATTTTGAACTAATTAAATTTTGATGACCTCAAGCAACAAAAATACTAATCTATCACCCACTTGCTTTTTCAGAGGCGTAGTTCTATACGCATCCTTCGGTCCTACACTCTTCACGCTACTGGTGTTCGTATATCTGTCCTGGTATGATGACAGCATGAGGTCGAGAGGACTGCGGCCAATATCTGATGTTCCTGACGACTTGTATGCTGACAACTGCACTAAGCCTGGACAGGTTTATTCTTTTTTAATGAAAGCTAGACGTTAATAAAAAATCTGAAGGCCGATTCCCGTAATTAAAAACGTTCAAAATCTAGTCGCAATCTCATCTCAGCGATAATCAATGTCAAAAACTTGTCAAAAATGTAGGGAAATTAGAGGTAGTTTTAACAAATTGAGACGTTCTTAAAGTTACGAGAATTGCCAACCTGACATATACCTACTCAGTCGTCAGTATTTTCATCTTCTATACCTACATCGTATAAAACATTTCGCTTTTCGTGTCCGGTTGTGTGAGTGTTAATACTTCTAAACTACACAATGGATTTTGATTCGGATTTCACCATATTTAAAGAACTTATTCCAGAAGGTTTATGCATACAAAACGTTTAGAAAGACGTTCTAAGAAATCTCGATAATTTGACACGTCCGTCGCCACATCAGTACACCGGGTAGCAAGCGAATAACAAATGAGTTTATACAAAATATTTGTTTTTTTTTAATATCTTTATTTTTTTAATATAAAGGGGGTTTTTGTCCAATAAGGATATGTCAACCCCATCATACCTTATAACAATGTAAATATACTTAGATATAATACACAAGGAAAAACAAATCAAAATTACATTAAAGTAATACTGCTGCACTGCTGAACGACTAATACTAAATTACATAATTTTTTGGCTGCTTCCGTTTTAGGGTTGGCCAAAGTACTTTGAATCAGGCGTAGACATCCAGCCTATATAAATATTAGGGTTGATAACGTAGAAGCTAAAAATATTAAATTTACAAAACTTAGCTCTGATTTTGTTAATTGGTTTTTCAGGTGGTGGCCAATAACCGGTTCATAAGGCTGACGATTTTCACGGTGTCTGTCCTACTAATAGGCGCTTGTGCAGTAATAAATTTGGTAAGATATTTTATGTTTAAGAAGTATACAATAAGGAAGACGTAGCGTTTGAAGGTCTTCTACAAGGTGGACCGATGACCTTGTGAAAGCTGCAGGAATCCGCTGGATGCGGGAAGTACAGAACCGGTCGAAGTTGAGGTGCTTGGGGGAGACCTATCTTTAGCAGTGGACGTCTTTCGGCTGAAATGATGATGATGATGAATACAATATTCATTATAATAATTGACATTCCACGATAAGTTTTCTACATGTGTTCACGTGAATGGTTGTTATGATTCAAGTATTCGTCTTCTAAACAGGCATCACTTTAGACTTTGTGCTTTTAGAAGAAACTGTTTAAAATAATAATTTTCTTGAAATTAATTCGTAGTCAGCAAAAACCTCCCTTTTTAAGTCTGTTAAAATTCCCTTTGATTCCACGAATATATTCTTTTTCCAGTTCCAGACGTTCGTAATAATAGACTACCCGATGTACCTGCGCAGTAACGGCAGCTTGAACTGGACTGAGTACAACTACACTGAAAAAAATGGGATGGGAGGCTTTCACATCCACAACGATGTCGATTCTGCTCCTGTAAGTTCTTTTGTAAGTTGAGTAGTTTAGAACACAGTTAATGCTAACAAGAAAAAAACATCTTAAGACGGTGACTTAAAATGTAAAGACTTACATTTGAGAGTTTGCGCACTGCATCCTCTTCAAATTTGAGAAATATCGGTCCGTAGTATGGAGACACACGGACATCTTTACATATCAAGACCCTCCGTGCCTCGGAAAGCACGTTAAGCCGTTGCTCCCGGCTGTCAATCGTGGATCTTTGGCAGTCGTTAAGGGTTGTCAGAAGCCCGAAAGTCTGACAACCAGTCTTACCAAGGGGTATCGTATTACCTAGTAACTGGGTTGTGGAGGTCAGATAGGCAGTCGCTTCATGTAAAATACTGGTATTCAGCTGCATCCGGTTAGACTGGAAGCTGACCCCAACATAGTTGGGAAAAGGCTAGGCAGATGATGATGAGTATGGACAAGGATCTCTTGGCGCCTGTTTGACATTGCGTTGTTGGTAAACATTTGTGAAATTGCCACGGAAATTGTTTTGATAAACAAGATGGCGGCGTTAGTTCCGATTTTGTCCGCGCACCACAAGAACCATTTCATTTAATTTATGCTAAACAATTTACATTGTGTTGAATATAATATACCTACACATGCAATTTACAAAACAAATACAAAGAACTATGAATTATTAATTGACATTCCAAGTGAAATTCAAAAACAGTGGCAAATAGTTTTAAAAATAATGTCAAACAGTTTTAAAATCTAATGTCAAACACTTTTAAACGTTGTAGCGCTGTAGGTACTATTTGTGTGAGGGGTCGTTCTAACTAGAATCGAATTCTGTTCATTCGAATAAATTTGAATTCAGATTCCTATCGGACGCAGTGCGTAAACGCATTGACTGAGTATAGAACAATCGATATTTTTGTAGCAAAATTTATCCTAGAGAAAACAGCTTAGTTGAAAAAGAGATTTTTTTATAAATAAAAGTCAAACTTAAACGAATTTTTTTATATATTTTCAGAGTTACCTCTACAGTTCAGTCCTGACTTTAGCCTCAATATCAGTGTTCCTCCGAGTCGGCTTCGTACTCAAACTGGTTCTGATGCTGGTGACGTTGTTGTCACATATCACGTTGTTTGCGTCTGCTGAGCTGTTCTATGAATACCAGAAGAAGGATTTGGAGAATGAGTGAGTAAAACCTTTATTATTTTGTATTGTGTTATGGCCCAGTGATTAAGGCCTCGCTTCACATGCACTGGGTTCGAATCGGAAAAGTACCAGTGAGACTTTTTGAACTCATATATAGTTTTCTTCTTATCTTGGACATTACTGACATCGGTGAGGGAAAACATCGTGAGGAAACCTGGACTTATACTCGTAGTTCATATAGGTCTGAAATCGCCAAATCATCCATCCTAAGCAAGCGTGGTGATCAATACTCGTGCCTTCTCTGTTTGTGAAGAGGCTTTTGCCCTGCAGTGGAACAATAAGGCTGGTATTATTATATTATTCAGAAGTAGGATTACTCTGGAATATATAAAAGATAATGATAATTAAAGCCTTGATATGTAGAAATGATACAAGCCAGATAGAATATAAAGCTGGTATGGTACCGTAGACAAATGGGCCAAAGTCGATCACAGTGGGTGCCTGACGACGGATGTCGTCACCGAGGCAGGCCTAAGAAACGCTGGCGTGACGATTTGGACTCGTGCCTAACCGATTGGACGGAGAAGGCACAGTATAAGGAAAGGTGGAAGAATATGGGGGAGGCCTTTGCCCAGCAGTGGGACAATATAGGCTAGCGGAAAAAAAAAGTACCTTCAAAGGCAAGTTGGTAGGAAAAGTTAACTGCCAAAACAGCTCTTACTGCTACAAAATAATTGCGTTGTTAAAGTCAAGCTGTTACTACGGATATTCAGTTGATGGTACATATATGAAGGAGAGTAGATCTTGACGGCTTTTAATAATGATGTTTTGCTAATCAGAAGCAACTCTGTAGAGCATTATTTCGAACGAGAAACTGCTGTGTTGATTGAGATCAAAATGTTTTGTTTGTTTTTTCAGAAGGCACCAACCTACGTACGTCAATTTAAAGTGTTTATTAATGTTTGTTGTTTAATGAAACAGCACTAGAATGTCTCTTGTCTTATAATAATAATCACACCTCATTGCCATTCTCCTGTACTTAATATAATTTATTTGTAACATGTCTTTTTCTTTCATACTTCTCTATTACTCGTAATTTCGGTAGTCACTCCTTTTCTAGACATATCATCTTTCACACAGTCCATCCTTCGTTTCTTTGGTCTTCCTCTATCTCTTATAGCCATCAACATTCATACTCAAAACTTTCCTCATTCCTCCACATCACATGTCCGATACCATGACCACCGATTTCCACACAACTTTTCAGTCACCGGTGCCACTTTCAGGACTTCCTCTTGTATACTTATTTCTTAGTCTGTCCATTTAATAGCCGCGTCGCAGCCAACTGCTTAAATTAGCCGTTTAGTTAACAAAAAGTAGTGCTCACCCGCTTTGCTCTCTCGGCTCACACAGGATTGATCACAGTTCTAACCTAACCCATTTGGTCGGGGTGCCCAGGCTTAGTTACTGCGACCAATTCGGCTCGCTCGTGGTTGGTTACAATTCCAACCTAAACTATAATGTATTGAATATCATTCAGACCGTTACTTGAACGGCCACCGTTTAGTTAAAAGGCTAGGCGATTAACTAAACGGCTAATTAAACCAGTTGGCTGCGACACCTACATAAACAACAACATGCAAAATATATTTGAACATCATTCTAATCCAACTTCTTTTTCCAGATTCACTATGCTTGCCTACGCCACAAAAGCCGGAATGGTGCTGGTATTCCTGGCAGCATTACTGCACATCCTGGACAGACAGATAGAGTTCACATCACGCACTGACTTCTTATGGAAGGACAAGCTCAAATTTGAACAAGAGGAGGTGGAGACTATGCGAGGGATCAATAAGGTGGGTTGAGTAATGTCAAATCCTACTTCCTACTAATGTTATAAACGCGAAAGTTTGTGAGGGTGGATGGATGGATATTTGCTACTCATTTACGCAAAAACTACTAAACGGATTATCATGAAACTTTACAGTGATATAGCTCGTACATCAAAATAACACATATGATACTTTTTATCCCGATATTCCTGCGGGATCGACACTTAACCGCGGGGTGCTGCTAGTTTACTATAAAGTCTTAAAACGCTGTTTATTTATTTACTAACCGTGTGCTCGATGGAATTTCCCATCAGTATAGATGACGAATTTCCATACAAACTTTCATCCCCAGTTTAACGCCTTTAGGGGATGAATTTTTTGTCATAGCTATTTACCTACTAAGCTAAACCATATCGCAATACGAGTATGTGACGCTTTAGTTTAAAAGACTTGTTGTTATCAGAAAAATAAGTTGCTAAAATGCTTAGTTTTTTTTTTCTTTATTCCAGATTCTTCTTGAAAACATACTACCGGCTCACGTCGCAGAACATTTCCTAACTAATGTTGCTTCTGAAGTAAGTTGCACAAATTATAATAAAGTTTTCATTATAATTACCTCCCGTTTCACCAACGAGTTATTAGGTTTGTCGAAATAGTTTTACGCGTCAATAATATTTAAAAAACTAGATGAGGTCGGTGGTTCCTATATTCTGAGAAGAAGCACTGAATTAAACTCTGAGGTGTCTTTTCTGCCTGGGCCGCGGGTTGTTCGAAAGAGATACCATGGCCCCTGGCACAGGCAACTGAAGGAACACGGGTGGGTTTTAGTCAGTAAAAGCCTGACACGCCGTTCCGCTCAGCCCAGAGCGGGAGAAGTCATTTGATGATTTCAAAACAAAAAAAAGAGTTGTCTTTTAAAGTCCAGCCATTTATTGGTCAGGCCATATGAGGACCATGTAGACTAGTGTCTAAAATGGCCTGTTGAGGATAGAACTATACATATTTGAGTGGGCCGGTCCAATCAGTGCTCGCATTTGTAATCGTGTAGCTCAACTTTTAAACTTACGTACAAACTTATTCTACTTTCAGGCAGAGTTGTACCACGAGAGGTATTCAACCATAGCTGTGATGTTTGCGTCGATACCAAACTACAAGGAGTTCTACGATGAGACTGACGTCAACAAGCAAGGCTTGGAGTGTTTGCGACTGCTTAATGAAATTATTTGTGATTTTGATAAGGCAAGTTTTTCATTTATAACCCTTGGTGAAGTACGTGAGTTTAATAAGTAAAGTCAGAGAAAGCATTGAGTTATACTTTTTATATGTCGTAGCCAACTATTTTAATTAGCCGTTTAGTTAACTGCATAGCCTTTTAACTAAACGGCGTCCGTTCAACTAACGACTTGAATGATATTCAATAAATTATAGCTTAGTTTGGAACTGTAACCAATCACGTGCGAGCCGAATTGGTCGCAGTAACTAAGCCAGGGCACCCCGACCAAATGGGTTAGGTTAGAGCTGTGATCAACCGCGTGAAAGCCGATAGAGCGAAGCGAGGCGAGCACTACTTCCAAAGGCCAGGCGGTTGACTAAACGGCTAATTTAATCTGTTGGCTGCGACTTATATACCCCAAAAAATCCACCACCCCACTTTAAACCTAGTTGGATAAACGGTATATGTAGGCTTAGAGTGATTTCTCTGACATGCGTTTCCGTGTATCCACCTGAGGGTGGATTTTTTGGGATAAACGGAATAACTCAATGTATTTGTTTATCAAAATGACTAAAAACTTAAATTTTCCGCATATAAATCACAATTGTCATTCTTTGACAGTTGAAGAGAATGAAAAATGACGTAGTGTGTCAATTTGACAAACAATCAATTCCCTGATCATTGGTAGACCATAACTGTAATAAACATACTGATTGACTGTAGGTATTTGAATGTATTTCGTTTTCTGTAGAAATATAAATAGTTGGCATGGAACCAAATTATGATTTACTTCCGACGTAAACTTGGTTAAGCTTTTGTAAAACAACTTTTTGTTCATAAGAAGTTCTTATTGCCATGATAGAGTTTATTGTACAGACGCCAGTAGGTTAAGCTACCCGAAACTGTCAAGCTTTCCCAATCAACCTTGACCTCCTTTTTTTTTTTTGGGTGGGAAATCATCAAATTACCTCTCCCGCTCTGGGCTGAGCGGAAGGGCGTGTCAGACTTTTACTGACTAAAACCCACCCGTGTTCCTTCAGTTGCATGTGCCAGGGGCCACGGTATCTCTTTCGAACAACCACCAGCCCCGGCGATCAACCTTGACCCTTAATGCTTTAGCGATAAAGTTGAAAATCTATTAAATTTGACAGATTGTAGTAGCTTGATATACTGGCGAATGTACAACCAAGAAAGATTGGTGCAATAACAATTTACATTTTGTCATTTCCAGCTACTCCTGAAGCCCAAGTTCAGCTGTATAGAGAAAATAAAGACAATAGGAAGCACGTACATGATTGCCTCTGGACTGAGGCCAGGAAAGGAGGAACAGAACGTAAGTTATCAATTTACTACAGTGGGCGAAAAGTGATGTAACTGTGAAAAAAAAGCATTGCGCTGTATGATCAGCGACCAATAAACATTAAATGAAAGAGACACCAAGAGGAGCTCGTGGCTAAGTAATAACAGCCGCAAGGGGCAAACGATCAGGTTAAGCTACGCTTGCCGAGGCCGGTCCGTTGATGGATGATCTTGACATACCCCTCCGTGCTTCGGGAAGCACGTTTTGCTGTTAGTCCCGACTGTCATTCGTGGATCTTATGCAGTCTTTACGCGTAGTTAGAAGCCCGAAAGCCTAAAAACCAGTTAGTTAGCAAGAGACATTGTACTGTTATCTAATAACTGGGTTGTGGAATTAACAAAAGGATAGGTAAAAAAAAAAAAGAAAAAAAAAAAATAATTTTTAATTTTTTTAATTTTTTTTTTTATAAAATTAGTATTAAGAAAGACTCACTGTATATTGAAATGAGAGGTTTTGTAATGTCAGGAGGCTTGTATTTTCAGGATGCCAGCAAAGAGGAGCATACGGTAGCTGTTCTAGTAGAGTTCGCTTTCGCTTTGATGACAATGCTGGACCAGATCAACAGGGAATCCTTCCAGAGGTTCAAACTTAGGATAGGTAAGTTTCGGCACCTATTCGTCATCAATGTATAATTAAGTATTGTCGCCATGCAGTAAAAACGTTGTAAAGAAAGTTTTTTTTTTTTAATTTATTAATCACAATTTGTACAAGAATAGAATAAACGGCGACCCTCAAACTAGGCATTTGCCTGTATCTTGGGTGTCAGAGTTGCGACATTTTCAAAGTGTGGCACATTATAGTGATTATTGCAAGATAGGAAAACAAAAACTAAAATTAATTGAAAATAAAATAAAAGAACTTAGAATATGCATTGCCATCAGCGTGAGATCAAACTAAGCAAAATAAAATTAACAGTGTATAAAGTAACAGAATATAAATCAACAAAAATCTAATCAATTATATAAATATTTTTTTACAGATTATTGTTTGTCTTTTTATTTATTTATTATGGAGAAAACTTCGTATTTAATATTTAAGATAATATCTAAGATGCTTGTAATGCCTTCTGATGATGATAATGATACCTCGCAGTACGTCAATTCCGACCATTTTTCGGTCAGTTTTTACAATTCCTTGTAAAATTACGTTTATTGCAATCATAAAGTTTTCACTGCACGGTAACGATATTGGCTCTTAACAAGGTTTTAGAAAAAATATCACTCGCATAAAGTTTTATGCTGAGCTTGGAGCGACATCTCCTAGAGCTTTTAGGAACTAAATGTAACAGTCCTCACTTTATCTGCTTTTAAGTAGCCGTCCTAAATAACTCCCTAACCGGGAGCTTTCCTCAGTTTGATTTTATTTCTTCTCGGTCGCAACAGATGGCACTATTACTTGCACTCAACGTATACAACCTTATTCAGTAAATACATTAACAACACATAGATGGCGTTTTATTACTATAACTAGCTGCGCCCCACGGTTTCACCCGCATAAGTTTCGATCCCGTGGGAATATCGGGATAAAAAGTATCCTATTTGTTAATCCTGGTTATAAACCATCTATGTACCAAATTTAATCCAAATCCGTTCAGTAGTAAGTTTTTGCGTGAAAGAGTAACAAACATCCATCGATCCATCCATACAAACTTTCACGTTTATAATATTAGTAGGATGGCATACCTTAAAAACTAAACTAAATCCTCAAATAGCTTTTATTTGGGTATATTCAGAGTAGATATTAAACTGGATAAAATCTGGGAGATTAGTTGTTTATCAAGTAGACTCACTGTGTCAATAATTGCCTTGTTGTAGACAAGTAGTGATAAACCAGTAAGGGCCAGCTAAGGGACACCATCTATTACTTTAAAAATAACTGTTTATTTACGAATTTAAAAATAATAATTTAACTTTAGGTCTGAACCACGGTCCCGTGATAGCAGGCGTGGTGGGTGCTCAGAAGCCACAGTACGACATTTGGGGCAACACCGTTAATGTGGCCTCAAGAATGGACTCCACCGGAATTATGGGCAGGATACAGGTCACCGAAGATACTGCTAAGTAAGTATATTGTGACTTTTTTATAATATTTCCTAAATAGCATCCAATTGAAGGACCAAAATAAATAGTATCCGTGTCGAAGGATCAAAATAAATAGTATCAGTCTCGAATGATAAAAATAAATAGTATCCGTCTCAAAGTATCAAAATAAATAGTATCCGTCTTGAAGGATCAAAATAAATAGTACCCGTCTCGAAGGATCAAAATAAATAGATTGGTCTCGATGGACCAAAGAAAATAGGTTTCGACTCGATGGACCAAAAAAAATTTGAATCCTATGTGTAGGAATAAATATTTTGATGATTTTTGATATCATGCTCGTGCCCAGGCAAGCAATTATTTGATATTTTCAATTTATATGTAATTTCTAAATGTATCTTGGAAGAACTTCGGGAGGAAACCTGGACTCATAGTTAATCTGTGTGTCCGAATTTTCCAACCTGTCTTGAGCAAGCGTGGTGATGAATGATCGTGCCTCTGTATGAGAAAAGGGTTTGCCCAGCAGTGGGACAAAAAAAGGCTTGTTTTAAAAATAACAATTTTCCTTTACAGAGTACTAATGAATGCGGGATACACTTGCGAATGTCGGGGTCCTACATACGTCAAAGGCAAGGGCACACTAACAACATATTTTGTGAAAACACCCAGCGTTGGTGGAGGAAATTAAGCTGGGTCAGTTGACCTGTGACCTCAGTGACCTCATGGCAGATTGAAAACCTAGGAACGTCACTGGGGAGAGCAAAGGTCAAAAACAGAAAGTCGAGGATGAGGATGGAGCGGCGGGTGATGAGAAAGAGAGCATCGAAAATCAGGGTCTAAAAGTATGTTCAGGAACAATGACACCAAGATTGATGGAGTTATTGGACCAGGGAAAGTTTATGAAAATGGTAAAGATAATAATATAATAGTTTGAAAAAAGATAATAAAATTAAAATAAATCTTAACAATGTTTTGATTATCGATATAATCATAAAATATAAAAGTAAGTAATTGCGATTGATTTTAAAACGAAGTATGAACATTTACGAAAGGAACAGTTATGCTCGAGATGATAAACAATAAAATATTTATAATAGATAAAATGAATTTGGATAAACTTATGTATTTGTAAGATCATACTATACCACATCATTTATAATATTTCTGTACTATAAGACTTTTTTTTAAATTATCAGTTAAAAAAAAGACGGTATTAATGTACGTTTTAGGCCTAAATCAATAATATGTACCTACTGTTGAAAATAACTAGAAAAATCATATTTTATAATAATCAATAGGCTGTTTTGTCTGTATATTTTGTCAACAAACATTATTATGGTATAAATAAACATATTACATTTTTTTATGTCTAAATATTTTAACTTCTCAATTCGCAGAACAAATGAAACGCCTGATAAAATAAATAAGCAATGTTTCACACGTGTGGTTTGCTGAATGTTATTACACAGGTGTTATTTTTATTCAACATAAATCTGTAAAAAAAGAAAATATTATGTGTTTATTTATTTATTTCATTCTGACAAAAAAACATATGTTATTTTTCAAATTATTCATTCTTAGACTTAGCAACCCGTACATAGAGAAATCATTACATAGTTCTTAAAGAAATATCTATAGGTACGTTTTTGTAAATATTTAAGTACATAAAATTATAATTTATGTTTGAAGCATATTGTTAGTGTTGTATAGTATAAAGTGTGATAAACCAGAGAATTATTATTATTTAACATGACACAAATGCATGACTCCTAATAATTAGTTTTTAATTTGCATTTATTAAGATACCATAATTTTAATTTCCATAATTGTCGTTGATTTGAATACTCTTTAGTGTTATGGTGCTAAATCTATGTTAGATTAAATAGAAAAAAAAATGCATAGGTATCCCACCAATTTAGGCGACTGCGATTTTCGTAATTTATTAAAAAAAAATGTAAAAAAATATTTTCAAATATCAATATTTTTTGTATTTATTTAGTAAACCTCCAACATTTTTTAGTATTTTTAATGAAAACAATTTTCGACGGCCTCTTTAAATGCATTAGACATATTTATAATCCTATATCATAATAATATAAATACCTAGATATAGTTAATATGCTCATTATTATGTTAAATATTTTCCACGGCGCAAACTCTTATAAAAAATATTTTATGAAATATTTATAATTTATAATCTGTATGTACCATTATGGTACGTAAATATTGCTGTTAACGGGCGTTTACACTTGCAACAAATCCCGAATCGCAATCGCGATACGACTCACATTACTGTACCCACTATCAAATTGCTATCTTACAGTATTAGATGTTTATCTAGATTTCTCGCTCGTGGAAACATGGTCTTAGATACACAGAAATATAAGACCTGAATTATTAAACCATATTGTATGTCTAGTTATATTAGATAACGTGGAAATCGAGCCTAAATGTAATTTATGGATATCGTTTTAGTAAAATATTATGTAGTAAGGAATATTCAGAAGTATAAATTTATTTTTAGGTCTGAGATTTTATTTTGAAAAATTAACGATTTTAATAAAAAGTATCGTTGGATCAACTTTGTGTTTTATTTCTTCAATTTTCATTTTTTAAATATTAGAACTTTTGTGAGCATAATCACCCTATTATGTACCCACTGTTGGAACATAGGCCTCTTGTCTGTGAGAGGGAGTGCCCTCTCACAGACTAGTGCTGGTTGGTGGGTGTCCAATGTCTTCGAATTTTTGGTTCTAGGACATGCCAGTTTCCTCACGATGTTTTCCTTCACCGGTTGGAGAGCAGTGGTGATGAAATAATTTACATAAAGTAAGGTGCCCGCTTGGGTTTGAATTCAAGATCAACCACGGCCACCACTGCTCTCACGTGCACGACCGTACCAATCTGAAATTAATTCCACGAAAAAAAATGGCGCTCCGATTTCACGCCACCATTTTAGACGTCTGTCTCGTTCGACGGGGTATGACCGAATGAATTTGAATTTTGAATTTCGAACATGAATATAACGCGAGGTTAATTGGTAATTGCGGGTTGCGCTCGCGCTGGCCACCTACGCACACAGTTTGATTTATTTCGAGTGTACCGCCCAGGAATATAGAGTATTGTTTATCTATATGTTTTGTATTAATCATTATGTGCAAACAGTACATTCGCTTAATTGAGGTGCGTTAAGAAAAATGGTGGACATTTTTCAAGGGAAGTTTCATTTATACCTATAAAATAACGGTAAAATAAATACTGCATGTGATTTTGTGGTGAAAGTTTATATTATAAAGTTATTGATTGAGAGGCGTTGATACTGAACTAAATATTTGCAATGAATATCATTTTGGGCTTCAGAGTTCATTTATCACTACGCCTTGCTATATTCTCTTAGCAACATTTAATGTATACTTGCTATGAACTTTCCGACTTCAATTTTTCTTTTTCTCAATATGTTTTACTTTTTTTTTTTCAATACCTATATATATTTTTTCTTTTTTTGTAGTGTCCACATTTAATGTGGACGCCACAAAAATATAAGTAAATCCTGACGCAGTACCAATATTTCACCACTTAATAAACACATATTTAATATATGTTAGTGCAATTTTAGTGTGTTTTACGAACTGTGTCCAAATAAACTTTTTTTCTTTCTTTCTTTTGCAACTGTTTAGAGTGATCAATTAACTATTATTCTGAGGGCCACACGAAACAAAACATCATCATAATACTTAAGTGAATATTTTTTGTTTGTTAGTCCTAGTCTTACTTGTATGTCCTACAACCAAAAAACTGGAAAACGTGACATCTACCAACCCGCACTGGGCCCGCGTGATAGATTATGACCCACTCCCTCTCACAGAGACGAGGCCTGTGTCCCAGCAGTGGGAACATTATAGGCTGATTGTTTTTATGCTACTCTTACTTGCCTGGGCTTTGCACCATAAATAATAACACCAGCCTATTATTGTTCCACTGCATTTAAAACGTTCAAAATCTAGTCGCAGTCTCATCTCAGCGACAAACAAATGTCAAAAACCTGTCAAAATGTAGGGACATTTGAGATTTTTTGACAGATTGAGACTGAGATCAGACTGTGAACGTTCTTAAAATTACGAGAATTGCCCCATTACAATTTCCGCATTGGAACTGAAAGAAAATGGATCGATATACAGCGACGACATCATTTGACACGAGAATAGATGATGAGAGAGGCAACGTGCTGTGGCTGTCGCTCTTGGCAGTACACAGAACGTCATAAGCCGCCTCTGAACACGCTATTGTATCACGGGCAGCGTGGCCGAGCGACATGGAGGACGATCTCGCATCACCACTCGCAGACAGGGTGTACCGGACATCCAAAATACTGCTCGACGGAATCGTACCATGACCGCCATCATGTAGGCTACGAGGCTCCACAGCACTTCCCTCACTGAAGTCAGTAATGTCCAAGATAAACTCAAAAAGACGTATGCATTGAAAAGTCACATTGGTACAGACACACAGCAGGTTAAGCTTTCTGAAATTTTCAAATTTTCCCAATCAACCTATAAAAGAAATTTGACAGATTGTGGTAGCTTGATGTGCTAAGGACCAAAATAATTCTCAGCATGAACCATTTTTTATAGCATAGCAAATACTTAAAAGCTTTCTCCCTCTTCATCTACCCAGCCTCATATCTCACAAAATAGACTAGCCGTCAGAATATAGATTAATCATAACAATTAAAACTCTAACGTGAGAACGTTCACATTGATTCTAATCATAGCCTTATGGTTATTAATTAGATCAGAGTTAATTATTGGTTCAGTTCCAGTTAGATATGATATACAAGTTGTTGTGATACTGTCAGAGAAACCTATAATTATTTAAAACTGTTACCTGCCGTCGATACTGCTCTCTGAGAAACAGGAAAATATCCGAGACCGATTAAAAGATGGATTTTAAAAAAGTAGATAGAGGTAGGTAGGCAGCACTTTATTTTGATCCTATTTTGGTCAAAACTTACAAGGTCAAATTAAATTAACTGGTGAAAATCAGATCTGTGAAGTTTTACCAGATAATTGACCTTGCATAAATGGGATCAAGGCAGTAAATAGAAGGTTAGATGAGGACAAATATTTACAATTATAAATCTAGCAAGCTTGCAGCAAGAGATAAAATTGAGATAAAATTAAAACAAATGGCACCCTTTCCTTTAAACTGTATCAGATCGTTTTTTTTTGAGCAGCGGTGTTGTCACTTAGGCTGTCGATTGTCTCAGTCGAGGTGTATGGACAACACCCACGAGAAAGCAAAAGCACAGTGCTATAATAATATACATATCATCACCTGATACAGCCAATCAGTTCAGCAGGACACGAAAGACTTACAGCCTTAAAGAAATGAGATGGGGCACCTCATTTCTTCGATTTTTACATTTCTGCCGATATGTCGGTTAGTCCTGTGAATTAGGTACCTCACTCGAGCACTACATATTATGGTCAACACCAATATAAAGATAAATCACAATGACAAAAAAATACCACATCTTAACCTGTTATGACCAATCAGTAGGTACCTACAGCAGCTGACGACAAAGACCTCCATCCTATAAGAAATGAGATGAGTGACCCATAACTAACAACGTTAAAAATAGATATACCCAATCAGTAAATACAGCAGGAGATGACAATAAACCCCAGCCCGCAAGAAATAAGGTGACCCATTCAAGGACCAACCGACATATACTCCTCACGATACAAATCCTCATTCCAGAGCGTTCTAAATATTCCCACAGTAAACCCAAGATAACAATAGTAATATCTCATCTTAAGATAAGCCACATGACAGAGTTGCCGCCGTTGACCGGAAGTCGTAAGTTTAGCGACACAATACACGGTATAAAATATTACCAACTACTTATTCGGTTAAGATAAATCGTCTCATATATTATTTAGCGTAATAATGGGCAGTGATTATTTTTTTAATGTATTTTTGTAGATGCGACACTTTGAAGGTGCAGTATGTATATTATCCTTTCTCAGACTTGATTTTAGCACAGATATCTTAAAATTTATGTCTGACAGTCCTAGTATGGAAAAGCTGTCAACAATTCAAAATTTATTCTCGGTGTAAAACTTATTCTATGTATAAATGTTTGATGGAATGCGCCCTTAAGCAGATATAGTGGACCTGGTTCATCACTGGATGAACGTCTCAATTTTATACTGGAATCCAAATAAATCTCATGAGCTAATGCCATTCAGAGGGAATGTTTAAAGGTAAGTTGCAAAGTTCTCTAGCTTGAGAAATAGATAAGGGGGCAATACATACCATGCGAATTGATTGAGGAGCCTAGGTCTGGGATACTCTAAATTGTGAGTAAATGGAAATATTTCTGAGCAACTGGTTCTAGCAGCTGGACTACAGCAGAAAGTCGGGTGGTACCCTGTGTAACCATCTGCTAGAATGCGGAGCTGAGGACCGCGTGCCGCTGGCATAAGTTTTTAATTTCTATATATTTTTTTTATGGTTAGGTGTTGTATATATTTCAATAAACATTTTTTTTTTACACTCAGCCTCTACGAACCCTAATAGAAATAGGCACAAAACTTCATCTGAACGTCCTTCCATACTCCTTGCCCCTCCCTGGGAGTTCAGTACAAAGAGATAGTGCATCTAAGCGCGCAGTAATCTGTGATTAATGTAGCGCCCTACCGGCTACCAGTGTTGCTTATGACTTTATTATACACTGCCAGCACTGCTGGCTACCGTGACTTGCTAATTGGATTATATAGTTTACCGCTTTAGGCTTAGGAGATGGGAGTAGAAGTAAATGTGGCAATTCTTTTTATAATGTTTATCAACGTTATGCGAATTGCGCTTGAGTTTACTTTTTGGTGGATAGGAAATCAGTACTTTGATACGCACAAGAAAAGTATCTAAAGACCAATTTGTTTTTATATTTTATTGAATTGTTTGGCATCACCGAACTTAGAACTTACTATAGAAAATCATTACAACTTTTACAGATATACATTTCGGCTATCTACGGTAGTTGTTAAATATCTTCGAATTCTTAGTTCTAGGACATCCCGGCTTCCTCACGATGTTTTCCTTTACCATTTTGAGAGCAGCAATGATGAGATTATTTACTCAAAGTAAAGCGTCTGCCTGTGCTCGAACCCACGACTTACATCTTGTAAGTCGGGACCGTTATCTATGGGCGACCACTGGTCTCACTGCCGAAATAAGTACACACAGGTAAGTCACTGGACTTACCTCTATGTAAATATTGCTGTAACTAGTGCTGTTACTCACAGCAATATTTACCAGGCATACAAGAGAGAGCTGAGCGATGATGACAAACTGCCAAAGCTGTAATCCGATATGCTTGTAAAACAAACATTATCTCTTCAATTTCTCCTCAAAAACAACATCCCGAATTCCCAGTAGTAACCTCAATGGTATTACTTCACCAATAATTTGTGGGCGTTTCCGAAAATTCAATTATGAACGTTTTGGTACGGTCGTAAATACAATTTGCGAGGTTATCAATGTTATTTATTATTTTCGAGTGGCGTATGCGAGGAGTGTCTGTTTGTATGATGTGTGGGGTGAGGTGATGTATAATGTCTTGTTTAAGAGATGTGTTATGGGACGAAAAATATGTTGGAATTGTTGGAAATTAAAATGACGATGTTTACATACCTAAATCCACAATATAGTACAATATAGTTGTAGCAACAAATAACTTGCATATGAACTCAACTTTTAATGTTGCATTAATTTATAGTATGCCAGAGGCTATTTAATCGCATCGTGTAAATCAAGCTATAATCATAATTCATTAAAATTCGATTACATTTTATTCTTAGAAACATCAACAAGCGTGCAAGCAGGGTATGTATATATCTGTGTATCTATTTTAGTGTATTGTATAAATAATATTTGCACCAACGACAGCCCCATTTTATGTCCAGGGAACTCACTGTCCATTTCAAGGTTGGCTGGAAGAGATCGCAGAAAGCGATAAGGCCGCCCATTGTATATTTTGTAGCGTTCGATGTATTTTTTTATGCTATGTATTTTTGTGGTGTACAATAAAGTATATATAAATAAATAAATAAACAGGCAAAGAATATAGAACCCTATTCTTTTCTGTTTACATTAAAAAATGTGTTGTATATAGGTGTTTATTTTTAATTTGATTTGGTGCAGAATCAGCCAGGATAAGAACTAATTTGTTGTAATCGAATTAATTATTCTCATAAGAAATTGAAACAAAAAGCAGTTGAGGACATTCACCATGACGACATGACATGATGATCTTTGTATCTTCAATCAATTCAGCCTATTGCAGTGCACTGCTGGACGTATGCCTCTCCCAGGCTGCGCCACAATACCCTATCCTCCGCCTTCCGCATCCAGTCTGTCCCAGCCACCTTCTTTAGGTCGGTCGTCCATCTAGCTGGGGGGCGTCCCACACTACGCTTGCCGATTCGCGGATTTGCCGCCAAGAATCGTCTACTCCGCCGGCCATAAACCAACCAGTTTCCCCCCAAAAAATTAATAAAACATAATTCATGTAGAATTATCATTGAACTCCAGTTAATATCTACCGCATTGAAACACAAATTATTTCAGGGAACCGTTTCAACCAGATCAAGCGTTTAAAATTTTATTGCTTGCATCAATTTTTTACCGTTTAAGAGGACTTTAGGTGATTGGTGGTCGAATTTACTGTGCTTTTCGGGAGTAAGTATGATCAATGGGCATTTTAGCCTCTATTAACATTGTAAATGGTGCTTTTATTCGTTTTTGAGAAACTATATTTGAGATGCATGAAATCACTCCTAATATAGATTATTTTTAACTCACTGAAAAATGTTCAGTAGTGACCACTCCAACAACAAGCCACAGTTTTTTCCAATAAAGTTGAGTAGAGTAATACGGTAATACGGTTAAATAATTTCCGAACAGTCAATTTTGGCATTTCCTATCTTATTGAAGCATTTCTATTTACGCATTCACGCAGAAGGTATTATCATAACCTGCAGTATAGACTGTTACAAATGTATTTGTACTAGTTTGGTCCTAACTGTAATTATCATAGTTAACATTTCTGATTTTTGAATGTAATTGAGACTCCATAAAAAATAAACGAAATATTCTTGTATCATTTTTATTTTTATTATCATCATTTTAGCCACCCCACAAAGTGTAATATACAGTCTAAAAATAAATAAAAAACCGACAAATAACTCGGAACTCGGCGAGTTAAGACGTACGATTGCCGTTTCCTAGCAATCTTCATTTTGACACGATTTAACTCCTTCCGCGAAAGTACCGATAAAGATGTATGTAAGCGTATTGGTGAGACTGCTTATACTGTGGACTTGCGAGGGTCAGAACAAATTTGTTCAACATCATAATCAATTTGGTAAATACTGGTATTCCGCTACATCCGGTCAGATTGGCAGTAAACTGCCTAAATTAGGCAGATGATTGGCTTTTATCAAATTGGGGTTTACCCCAATTTGATAAAAGCCAATCATCTGCCTAATTTTTTATCAACTATGTTGGGGTCGGCTTCCAATCTAACCGGATGCAGCTGAATACCAGTATTTTACATGAAGTTACTGCCTATCTGACCTCCATAACCCAGTTACTGGGTAATACGATACCCCTTGGTAAGACTGGTTGTCAGACTTTCGGGCTTCTGACGACCCGTAACGACTGCCAAAGATCCACGAATGACAACCGGGACCAACGGCTTGACGTACTTTCCGAGGCACGGGTCTCGATATGTAAAGATGATCATCCATCCACGGACCAACCACGGCAAGCGTAGCTTAACCTGATCGATCGACCCGTGCGGCTGCTATTATTGCTGTTAGCCACAATAAAAGCTAAGGCAAATGATGTAAATTTTTCGAGTTAGTGCTGCTCTATGTATTTTATGCGAACAAAAATCTGGTTTGAAATGCCTTAAAGTGCTCTAAACAGCTAGTAATTTCATTGTTGTGTGATGTGTTAGATTAAAATACGGACAAATAAAATAGCAGAAAGTGATGGCCTCCACAGACTTATTTTTTGTAAAGCATTAGTTTTTTAGTGAGATTTTGCAAGATTTGTGACTGGTAAAAAGAGGTTTCTGCAAAAAAAGTATTCTTATTTCTAATAACTTTATGCACTTTAACAATACAGCAGTTGATATTAATAATAATAATAGCCTCCCGACCAATTTCGGTTACGGTGGTCAATCTCAACGGAGATTAGCGAGGTACGCAGGAGTTATAGTGCACAAGTGTGTGCGTGAACACAGGAGCACTCTCTGTTCCTTTACTCTCATAGTCCGATGGGACGGTAATCCGACACGACCGGGGAGAGATCAGGAGCAGGACCACCAGCTTTGCGTGTTTTCCGAGTAAATCGCCAACTTCCAAACTCCGGACTGTTACTAAGAAATTCCTAATTGAAAACCCAATGACACTTTGTTAGACTTGGGAATCGAAACCAGGACCCCACGCTCAGTAGTCGCGCTTGCAACCACAAGACCAACGAGGCAGTTCTTCTTGTTCGTGTCGCTGGCACGACTGTTTTTAAAATCTTGTCTTCCCAATACTTTGCTACTTCCACGGCGCTGTCGGTGGCAGCACAGAGGTCACTTTGACTGCATGTTTTGGACACAGAGGACAGGATAGGAGGTGAAACATGGTTTCTGACATAGCTCCACAATTACACCCTACTGCCGTTCCGTCAAGGTAGCCCCATATTACCAGGCAGTTCTTTTTTTTGTTTCTTTTTTTTTTATAATCTTGTCCGACACTAGGAATTTCTCCTGTATCGTGGGCGTTTACAAACATTTAAAGTCACATACACAAACAGCCAGACCCGGAACAACTACTTGTAGGTCATACAGATATTTGTTCCGTACCGGAATCGAACCCGCGACACGCAGCGTAGCAGTCAATCGCTTAACCACTGCGCCAACCGTGTCGTCTAAACTATACAGCAGTCACGCAATAAAAGCCTTGAGCATTTTTATTTTTTGCGGACGTCTCCAGTTCCAGTAGCCACCGTAATACTGATTTGTTATCACCCTTGGTACAATTATTACAAATTAGCGGCTGATATTGTTGCACTCGTAAATAAGGCTTGAAGTATTTTAATTCGTATCTATAGGGGGCGATGTAATCTTTGTGTGATGTACGGCATTGGAGAGCTTGGGTTCGGTTCCATTTTGAGAAATGAACTTACAATGGCTACGGCTTTTAATGTGTCCTTTTTCGTGTACTTTCGTGTTTTTAAGTTTTCCCCGATTTTAATCACCATCATCATTATTTCAGCTGAAAGACGTCCGCTGCTGGACATAGGCCCCCAAGCACCTTCACTTCGACTGGTTCTGTACTTCTCGCATCCAACGGGTTCCGAGCGGACTGATTTGGACAGATTTTAATGTAGAGGAAATATTTTATTATTAGCCTGTGAAGTCCCACTGCTGGGCAAAGGGCGCCCTACTCTCTTTCCACTTCTCTATGTTCAAAACTGCTAAGGACTAGTTCATGTTGAAGGAGTCCAGCTCATCCCGCTATCTCTGTCTGGGCCAGCCGCGATGTCGCTTGTCACTAAGCAATTACCAATGGGCCAAACTTACGACCCAATGGGTCGTAAGTTTGGCCCATTGGTCTTCTAGGAAATAGTTCCCTTTTAATTAACTTTGTTTTTTTATCAAACTTTATTGTCCTTGTGCTGGACAAAGGTCTCCCCCATAACATTTCACTGTTCCTTGTGTGTGTTGTCTTCTCTGGCTAATCTCCCATAGATTAACTACTATTATTTAAATTCATCTGGAAAACCACTCGGGTGCAAGAAGCACAAGGATGGTTGATGTGACGATTCTTGGGGAAGGCTTATGACCAGCAGTGGACGTCTTTCGGCTGAATGATGATGACGATGATAGAAAACCAAAATATTAGCTAGACAGTACGCTGGAAGCTGAACTAAGTTTCGACGTCGATAGAAGTGGAACTTCTTAAAAATAAACAATAAGAGAAATTTAGTGTGAGAGACAGAAAATTATATCCTTCTTTTCTCTCATGTAACAAAATGTGTCTAAACGTGACGAGTCCTTGAAATTTCACTCTCAATCCTCGTACAATTCTCGAATTGCCGCTTTAGAAGTTTCACTTCAATAAACGAGGTTTTCTTTGTGGCCAGGAGTGGAACCCGGAAGGTGATGTTTTCGAAGTGGGTCTTAAAAACTCGGCCACCTCAAAAACGATATAACAAAACCTCTCTACGGGTCCATACTCCATGTACACTACAACAATACTTATCAGGCCACTTTGTCGGCAACACTACTCGTTACATTTGTGAAGGCGTCAATTTGTACATGATAAATGTCGGTAACAAGAATAATAAATAACAATAACTTTAACTTTTTAACGCTCCAATAAGTGGTCGCACCTTACGGTAAAAATTTTATGTGAGGTACCTTTAAAATGATTTATCCTACTTCCTACCTCCTATCCTACTCCTACTAATAATATTATAAACGTGAAAGTTTGTATGGATGGATGGATGGCTGGATGGATGGATGTTTGTTACTCTTTCACGCAAAAACTGCTCAACGGATTGGATGAAATTTGGCACACAGATGGTTTATAACAAGGATATAACATTTAGGATACTTGTTATCCCGATATTTCCACGGGATCGAAACTTATGCGGGTGAAACCGCGGTGCGCAGCTAGTATTTTATATAAAAGTAATATGTGCAATATATATAATATAATAGTAGCAACTCCAAGTGGAAAACCATTCTGCCCGGGTTCTTTATTAATAATTAATTTTAACAGTAAAGCCCTATCGAACATTATATTATTAAACTTACACACACTATCTTTACAGGATGACCCCAATATAATAGTGGTTTGCAAATACGCACCAAATAAAATGAAAAATCAACTTACGCCTAACACATAAAAATCTAAATTAAAAAAAATACAAAGTATGATTATTTTTTGGTCTTCCGATTGTCTCTCTGCTGGGCAGGCAAACCTCTGTTTTTTTTGTGATTTCCAGTAAGTATGAATAGTAATAAGAGCCGTGATGGCCGCGGCTTACGTAGGTCGCAGGTTCGAACCCAGCTCTCGCCACGCGCTTTACTTTGAGTAAATTAATTCATCACCACTGTTCTCAAAACGGTGAAGGAAAACATCGTGAGGAAACCGGCATCTCCTAGAACCAAAATTTTGAAGACATGTGACAACTACCAACCCGCACTGGGCCCGCGTGGTGGATAATGGCCTACTCCCTCTCATCGAGAGGAGGCCTGTGTCCCAGCAGTGGGAACAATATAGGCAGATTATGCATGAATAGTTGAAGAAACGTTGAATCTGTCTCTTATCTTTTCTTGGACTAATAGTTCTACCTACGTAGGGGTTGTCTTGAAGTGGACGCCTTGGCCGTTGTTATGTAAATGGTGACCTTCGGATTCTATCCGGACCGATTAGTGCCGTATAGGTACTGCAAGTCTTATGAGAATTATCATTTTAAGACAGTTTGTTGCTGTTCATGTTGTAGAATTTCTTCTGCTGCTCTTTTTGGGGTCAACTACACGTGACACCCAATGATGTCTAGATTGTCACCGAGATCCTTGGACAATATAATTATGGCTAGCCTAAATCCGTTCAGTAGAAAGATTCATGGATCCTACAAGTTTTAACAGCAGAAACTACAGTCTTACTAAATAGCCACTCAATTTAAGAAATGTTCAGCAGTTTTGGTTCAGGGACTTGTGTTTTTGAACAGCACGGTTTGTCTTGAAAAGCACGTCTCATTGGTTAATCCGACATTTGGAACAATCCGTTGTTTGATTGACCATTTAAGATTCTAACAGTATGTTGAGTATAATCCTGTGCTGTAGCTGACTTAACTCCTCTTCGAGATTAATAGCGTGATGGTAATGACTTAAGTGAGCTCTTGGAAATACATTGTGATATTTCGCTGTCTACTGTGATGTTCGGTACCTATGACACACTCTTTTAAATCATAAAATTGTTACAAAATATTTGATCACATCATTCATGTCGAAATTATGCATGTGAGAACGACGTAGAAAGACGTGCACGTTAAAAGCGTCCGTTATAGAAAATAACACATTGTCACTGAAATCACGGATAAAAAAGTAGCAAGCTTAAATCACAATTAACATTCAATTAATTACGAGCAACACTATCGACACCTGTAAATTACAAGCTACAGAACACAATATAATAATTACAGTGTCAGAGATACACATGAAATGTCACTTTTTGATTATTGTCTCGATTTCCGATCACGGATATGAAGAATCTCAAGAAATTAAACTGCGACCCTCAGAGTCATATCACGCATATTTTGGGACCTTATTTAAAAGTACAAAAGAAGAATTAAAATATTATTTATTGGCTACGTAATGTCACTAGACTGTATAAATCATTACAAAGGTCGCCGGTATCGAGAGGACTGAATAAAAACCATTTTTGTTTTAATTCTTAAGATGGTCGCAGACGATTGGTGAACGCATTCTCTTTCGTTTTTTTTTGGGTTATAATTTCTTGTAATAATTTGGTTTAGATAAATTATGTAGGATGCTCAAGACATCCTGAATTCCCAACTGTCTAGGTATAAGAAATCAAATAAAAAAACCTGCCAAGTGCGAGCCGGACTTGCGCACAAAGGGTTCCGTATCAATAGATAATTGTTAGGATTTTATTTTTAATATTTTACATGTTTACTTATTATTTCGTTATTTTCGTACGAAGTTTTCCAAGTAAGCGCATTTTGCAAGTAAGGCCTCTATAACTCCTGAACTAAAAGAAAACACAAACAAAGTTATCTAAGCCATTATAGGTTTTCTTCAAAGTTCATCACATGGACTAACATCATGAATTTTTCAGATTTTTCAAGCCAGCCGTTTAGCTTTTAGAGGGGGGACGCCCTATTTAACAAAAAAATGCGCTTTAAAGTTGACTATCTCGCAAATGGATACCTAAATCAAAAAATCGTCATAGTAAGCTCTCAATGTTTTTAAAAGACCTATCTAATGATACCCCATACTATGGGGTAGACGCGAAAAAAAAATCATACCCACTTTACGTGTCGGGGAGTTTCCCCAAAAAAAATATTTTTCGTGATTTTATTTTAGCACTTTGTCGACGAGGTAAATACACATATCCATGCAAAGTTTCTTCTTTCTAGTACTAACCGTTTGGAAGGTAAGCCGAGGACGGACGGACGGACATGACGAAACTATGTTCCGAGACGTGAACTACGGAACCCTAAACATGGAAAGACTACCTGTTTAATCTTCCTACTTACTAACGTTTACTATAGGTGAAATGAAATGAAGTTGGTTATTCTGAAAATAGGATATCAGAATCACTTTTACACGTCATATTATGAAAAAAAAAAAATAAACTAGATGGATTCGACATTTCCTGTCTGACTACCCCTGAGGAGAAATGGCGAAACAAACTTAAGGGTCAAAGGCTGGGGTGCCAGGGCAGAAAACCTCCACGTGTGCCTGGGGACTGGAGTTCCCTTCTGGATACGTCCGGGGGGAAGACCAGTTTTCGGGCCGGTGCATCCTGGGGTGCGGGCAGCTATTTCTCAGTGGGATTTTTTCCCAATGAGATCTCGCTGCCCGCATGCTAATGTTCTGCCAAGAGGAACGCTCCACACAAGCCGCTATGAGGAGCAGAGCGGCTACTGTGTGGAGTAAGAGCGGGCCTGGTGTGCACTTACCCTGCCGCCGGGCAGGCAGGAGGGGTTACCCCCCCTTCTGCCACCGTTAATATCGTAGCCCCGAAGATTGTCAAGGTCATGTCTCTGACTTTTGACGGGGGTCGAGGGTCTTGGCTTAACCGCCCGGACCGCGAGGAAGATTAACCTCTATAAAAAATTCCCCAAACCTCCAAGCGGCGGCGCACCGTCAGGGAGGTAGTAAGCTTGACTAATGGGTAGCTTGGTTTAGTCACTAGTGCGAACCACGTAATTTGAGCAAGTACAAGAAGTTTTTTACTCGTGGGAACAAATATGGATTCATTTAATAAAAACCCCAAAACCACAACAGACGAAGATGCGGTGTCGGAGTCCGATGCTGCATCTGGAGGAGCGAGCACGGGAGGCTCAGTGAGCCCTCGCCGTGATCAAAATACGGCCGCTGCTAAAAGAAAGGCCCATAGCAAGCGGCCAAGGTCAGTGGACGGCCAGGGGTCGTCCTCTGACGGGGAGCTGGCTTCGGCCAGGAAGATCCCCACCAGTAGGCGGGGAGGAGCCCGAGAGCGGGGCATAGGGAGGGGGCTCACTGCTCGGGAGGCCGCAGAGAAAGCGGAGGAGCCCGCAAAGAAGAAGGGGGGGTCTGGTCGCGCGGTCGCATCGGAGCCCTCAAGTGACGAGGCGGCGGAGGTAGGCGGCCCTGATGCGGACCGCATAAAGACGTTTGCGGCGGTCGTGGAGGCCGCGATCCGGGACGTGGCCCTAAAGAAGTTACAGACTTCGAAAAACAGGGCCATAGTCTCGGCAAAGGCCTCCATCATGGCGGCAGCGGAGGCCATCCACTTCGGGCCTCCGCCGGACGGCATGTCCGAAATGCGGGCGGAGGTGGCCCGCCTGACGGCTGCCATGGAGCTCCTCCGAAAGGAGAACGAGGAGCTCCGAGCGGACCTGGCTGGGCTGCGAGCGGCCGGCACAGCGCAGACATCAACACCACCAAGCCAGCCCATGCCGGTGGAGAACCAGGTCCTGAACCTGGTTCGGCAGGAGCTGGCGACCTTCCAGGCGCGGTTTGACGTCCTGGAGGGTATTGTCTTGCGCCCCCCCTTGGCGGGTAGAACGGCCCCAGGGCCGAAGGCGGCCTCGTACGCGGCCGCTGCCGCCCCTAAGCCCGGGCCGTCTGGCCGGGCCCAGGCTCTGGCCAAACCGGCGTCGGCTAGAGGAGCCCCGGCGTCGGCGAAACCGACGTCGGCTGGCGGAGCCTCGGCGTCCGCAAAATCGGCGCCTGCCGCCAAACCCGCGGCTCCGGCCCACAAAAAGGGCAGAACGGCTGGGGAGGGGAAGGCCCCAGAGCCTACGCCTCCCCCAATCAAATCTCCCACGACCAACGCCGAGTGGCAGGTGGTCGGGGAGAAAAAGAAGGCGGCCAAGGCGGCCAGGAAAAAGGCAGCAGAGGAGGCGCCGCAAGGAGCGAGCCGTTGCGGCTAGGCTTCGCTCCCCTAAGACCGCGGCTGTAGTCATTACGCTACAGCCGGACGCGGTCAAGAGGGGGGTGACCTACTGCGACGTGCTCACCAAGGCGAGAGCGACGGTGGATCTCCAGGAGTTGGGGATCACCGGAGGCCTCCGGCATAGGGTGACCGCCACTGGTGCCCGCATGCTGGAGATCCCCGGTGCGACGAGTGGCCCCACCGCTGACGCCCTGGCTGAAAAGCTAAGGGCGTCCCTCAATGCGGACGAGGCTCGAGTCTCCAGGCCCGTCAAGTGCGCGGATATGCGCATTGTGGGCCTGGATGACTCGGTAACGGGGGCAGAGGTGGTAGCCGCCGTCGTCAGGACGGGCGGGTGTCTGGCCGACCAGGTGAAGGCGGGCACCCTACGTCCTGACTTCACGGGTATGCGAACCATAACGGTAAGCTGTCCCGTGACGGCGGCGAGGAAGATAGTGGAGGGCAGAAGGCTTCTGGTAGGCTGGGTGTCAGCGCAGGTCAAGCTGCTGGAGCCCAGACCTCTAAGGTGCTATCGATGCCTCGTGGGGCACCACGTGGGCGTCCAGTGCACCTTAGAGGACCGCAGCACTCTGTGCTTCCGCTGCGGCAAGCCCGGACATACGGCCAGCACGTGCAACGGCGCGCCGCACTGCGTCGCATGTGCGGCTGCTGGCAAGCCGGCCGATCACCGGGCGGGGAGCAAGTCCTGCGCTCCACCCGCCGAAGCCAGGAGGAAAGGCAGGCCCTCCGCCGCCGTCGCCACCACCACCGTCGCCGCCACTGCTGCCGCCACCGCCACCGTCGCCGCCGCCACCGGTGCCACCACCGCCGCCGCCGCCGCCACAGTGGTGGACATCTCGTTTGCCAGCCCCGCTCTGTCACAGCATGTCATTGACTGGCGCGTCATGGAGGAGGTGGAGGCCTCTCGGGCCTCGACTGGAGGCGCTCTTAAGCGCATGCATGGAGAGAGGCCAGTTTCCACTCCGTTGGAAGACGGGGAAGCTGGTCCTCATTCAGAAGCCAGGGCGCCCTGCGGACTCTCCGTCCGCATACCGGCCCATAGTGCTGCTCGACGAGGTCGGCAAGCTCTTTGAGAGAGTGATTGCGGGCCGCCTCGTCGGGCACCTGGTGAGGACGGGGCCGGATCTTGCGGAGTGCCAGTTTGGCTTCCGCAAGGAGCGCTCGACGGTGGACGCCATCATGCGCGTGAGAGCCCTCACGACGGGGGACGCGGTGTCCCGGGGTGGGGTGGTCGTGGCGGTGTCACTTGACATCGCCAACGCGTTCAACACCCTGCCCTGGAGCTGCATAGGGGAGGCACTCCGGTAAACCGGGTGCCGACTTACCTCCGTCGAATAGTCGGGGCGTATTTGACGGACAGAGCCGTCATCTACCCCGGTCGCGACGGGAATTGGAACCGGCGAGAGATGTCGTGCGGTGTCCCACAGGGATCGGTTCTGGGGCCGCTCCTGTGGGACATCGGTTACGACTGGGTGCTGCGGGCCGACCTCCCTGATGGCGTCAGCGTAGTTTGCTACGCTGACGACACGCTGGTCCTGGCGCAGGGGAGGTCGCATCAGGCGGCGGCCGACGCGATGACACGCGGGGTTGCGATAGTCGTAGAAAGGATCCGGCAGTTGGGTCTCGAGGTGGCATTGCACAAGTCCGAGGCCATGTCCTTTCATGGGCCCCGGTACGGACCACCTTCGGGATCCCAACTGATGGTAGGAGGGGTTCACATCGGCGTCGAGACAACGATAAGATACCTGGGTCTCGTCCTCGACAACCGGTGGAACTTCGTCGAGCATTTCCGACGTTTCGCCCCCAAACTGGAACGGACCGGGGCCGCCTTAAAGCGGCTCCTGCCCAACCTGAGGGGGCCAAACGCCTCCTGCCGGAGGCTTTACGCAGGGGTCGTGCGGTCCATGGCCCTTTACGGGGCCCCGGAGTGGGCGCGTTCACTGCGGCTTCGAGCCGCACACTATCTGAACGCGCCCCAAAAGGTGGTTGCCGTAAGGCTTATAAGGGGGTACCGCACGATCTCGGGCGAGGCAGTAAGCCTCCTTGCCGGACTGCCACCATGGGATCTGGAGGCGATAGTCCTCGCGCGCCTGTATGACTGGCGCGCGGAGGCACTACATCGGGGGGAAACTCTGCACCCGCGGCAAATCGCTGCGGAGCGGACGGACCTCCGGCGCGGTCTCATGGTGGAATGGAAGGCGCGACTATCGCAACCCAGCGCAGGACACGCCACGATAGCGGCGATAAGACCCCTCTTTGAGGAGTGGCTAGAGAGGCGTCACGGCGCTCTCACCTACCGCCTGACGCAGGTCCTCTCCGGACACGGTTGTTTCGGGAGGTTCCTGCACATCATCAGGCGGGAGGAGACGCCCGGGTGTCACCACTGCGAGGATCGCCCAGAGGACACGGTGGAGCATACGGTGGAGGTCTGCCCCGCTTGGGCAGAGCACCGCCGTGTCCTCGTAGAGGCGATCGGCAGCGGCGGCGACCTCTCGCGTCCGGCCCTGGTGCAAGCCATGGTCCGGGGCGAGAGGGAGTGGGAGGCGGTCACCTCCTTCTGCGAAGCAGTCATGCTAGCGAAGGAGGTGGCGGGATGGGCGAGGGAGAGATCCTCACGCCTCAGCCGCCGAGGGAGACGCTCCGGGCGTCGGGAGCCGCGTGACGACTCCCGGCCACCGTAGGCGCGGGCCTGCGGGCGGAGAGCAATGGGTAGCTCTCCGTCCGATCAGGACCAGGCCCGTGCCGGACGGCGTGTTTGTGTTCCACGCGCGCCTCAAAGAGATGTCAGCGTAGTTGACGGGGTCCGACAGAGCCGAAGCCTGCCGGGGTAGCGGGATCGTCTGAAAGGGTTACCGCTGCCCTGGTACATAAAGGGCTAAGGAAGGAACACGGGTGGGTTTTAGTCAGTAAGAGTCTGACACTCCCTTCTGCTTCACCCAGAGCGGGAGGGGTCATTTGTAATTTCCCATCCTGAAAAAAAAAAAAAAAAAAAAAGGGTCAAAGTCTCTGTTAAAGTCCAGACACAATCTTGGTCAGATCATGTGAAGACAATGTGGATTAGTCCCTGAAATGGCCTTTTGACGAAAGAACAGTCCAGTCAGAGTCCAGTCAGTGCAAGCATTTGTCAGTAATCGTGTAACTCAAATATACCTATCATGTATATCATTATTAATAGTGGTATCAGCCTAGTAAAGGCTTATTGCAGATTTTTCTTTAATTTTACAGAAAAACTTTCGCATGGATAGCGAAACTTTAAACAGTGTCAAAGTATTATAGAAAGTTTCTACTCTTACTATGACTTTGTGGCATCTCAAACAGAATATGCCTAAGGCACTAACTCCGCCCTTGTATAGACACCCACCCGCACATCAAGCTACCCGAAACAGTCAAATTTTCCCAATCAACCTTGAACCTAATGCGTTAGCGATAAAGTTGAAAATCTATTAAGGAAGTATGACAGATTGTAGTAGCTTGACGTGCTGGTCTGTACAGTATTTTTTTTACTTGTGCATGAAGTTTTAATAAATAAAATATAATATCTTTTCAATGCATTTCTTTTAGCTTTATCAATTAAGTACCTACCTAAGTAATTAGACACACAGATAACACTAACAAAAAAAATCCTCCTCATTCCCAAATGACCTCACGTGTGCTACCAACCCAATATTAAAAAGTACAATTGTACCTCCAATATATTGTTGTTTCCACAATTTAAACAAGACACGTTATTATCTCGTATGAGGTTCGACTTAACTGAATTTATTTGTCCATTCAGTTATAAAGTTGAACGCTCTCTTCGTTTTTCTTTATTCTAAAATATTGGGTCGAGTTTCGTAAGTGTAGCGTCCAAGATTCGTTGAGCTGGATAAGTAATTTATAGCAAAAAAAAAAAGTTAATTTTTTTCACCAAGCGTAGCATATTTTTCAGGATACAGTTTGTGTTAGAGCCTATTTTTCAATAGTCAGATTACTTTCGGTTTGAAAGTTCTTGTAGAGAAAATATGTCAAACTGTCATAATTATTCTTCGAGGAATCATTTTGAATTTTTGACAGACATACAAAATCTGTCAGCCGTAAATTTTGTTCCACAAATAAAAAATATCTGTCGATTGAAAGATCAGCCCTTTTAAACGAATAAATGCAGCCAGCAAGAACAGGTGAAAACAGAAACAAGGAATTCAGTAGTTTAACAACTTTGTTTTTTGTGAATTTGTTTGTTTAGTTTATTAGTCTATCTAAATAAGGTAAGACCAAGAGTCTTACCTCCCGTCTTCAAGAAATTAACTACCATGTCATTATTAGACATTTGTCGACATGTTTTCATATTGGTGGTCCTCTGTTGCTTATATTATTTTAATCAATTAAGTTTCAGTTATTTTTAACTATACCTCAACTATTTACTGAAACTGGCTTGTCCAATTATATCTTTATTTATTTCATAAGAGAAGTAAACTAGTTGATCTTACGTCTCCAATACTAGGACCTTAACATTTAAAAACCAAAGATTCCCTTCCTCAAACAAAAAAAATCCTTAAGGTCGACAACTTTGCACATCTATACAAAAATAGTCCGCAGACTGCTACACAATTTCCGTCCATATCCACCCACGCTGGATCCTATAAAGGTAAGGTTGATCTCGTTCCGTCCCGCGTCCTTAACATAATGCAGCTGATCACGATCATATTTACGATGTTCGATGCTTACGCGCACTTAAAACGGCCGCAACTTATCTGCTTCGACGCTACAAATAATTGGCGAGAGGCGAAAAAATGTTGCGGGGAACATTATGATGCGTGTTTCTTTTGTTTTTTGGGTGTATATTTTTTTTTGCGGTTTTTGGTGTTTTTTGATAATGAAGTGACATCTAGGTAAATTTCTGTATAAAGAAAATTATTTACGTAAAGGTGGGCTGGTTATCTAAGGAGTTATTAATGCTCAAGGGAACCTGCCTATGCGCAAAATAATGTAACTCTAACTTCTTTAATTGTAAACGCTTCTTGTATTTACCTAAACTTCTATTCATCTAGGTACGTACGGTCACCAAAGGAGATAAGTAACCAGGGTCGTCGCATATAGTTGAAGTTTAGTAAGAAACCGTAAAATATAATTCATAGGAAACAAACGGTTCATTCAACAAATTAAATTTCATTCAAAAACATCCGTCGGTTTCTTACTAAACTTCAACTACATCCGACGTTACAATTACTTCGTGTTTCAAACAAGCCTGAATTTTGGTCACGATACTGTCAACAGTGTAGTTAGGTTACCAACCTAATTAGGGCATCTACTCACCTCTTAAAACTTCCTGGCATACCACAAAACTGCGTTTCGCTGAAGTTTTAAATTTGTTTATATCCGCTTCTCGAATGATAGCTATCGTAATCAGTAA
This sequence comes from Apamea epomidion, assembly GCA_947507525.1. Classification (NCBI taxonomy): domain Eukaryota; kingdom Metazoa; phylum Arthropoda; class Insecta; order Lepidoptera; family Noctuidae; genus Apamea; species Apamea epomidion. The sequence continues at coordinate 2,012,194 of OX382240.1, read as the reverse complement.
GCATGCACTTGGAAGGTATGCACGGTGTCCATTTCGATAATTTTCCATTTTCAATCTTCATTTTGGTTCTCGACATTCTCATGATGTTCTATAGTTTAACATAATACATATTCACATACGTTTCAACATACATACATGTATTTATGTACATTCAATTGTATTAGTTGCTTCACTATAACTAAAACTTCTTTGGCAAAAATTGTTTTCCGTAATCCGCAATGTTTTATTTGTGACAGAACGATGCCCATGCGCCTTTGTTGGTCATAGACAAATCGAAGAAGTAATAAATGGCGCGAAGGGGCAAGCGAGTGTGTGAATTTCACAACACATAATTTGATACAAAAAGTATAAAAATAATACCTTTACAATTTTTTCACAAAACCACTGTACATTGTTTTTAACGTAACTGCCTGCTGCAGCGACACCTAGTTAGTTAAAATCATTCTGTTAGACTACAACTCCATATTTAACAGTCATAAAAATCCACAACTACCTTAAATTTTATAGCCAAAAAATATTAGTCTCAAACCTCAAAAGGATGCCTTAATTTAGTTCCACAGCCCATAAATTTGGCCAAACGTTGCACAATGCTATTGACCAAAATATTGGCACTTTCATATACATCATGTTACGGCTTTAATAAATCATTTGGAACGAGGTCCAAAAATTGAGACATCGATATTTTATGGCCGACAGAATGGGACTTACTGTTGCTTTATATCTACTAATAATAAGGGCATCTGTGTTCTTTTATTTTTACTTTTAACAATATGTTTTTGGAGATTAATTTATTTTTTCTTATCTGGGTTGGGTGTTGGCCTGTTGGGACATAATGTTCGGGTGACGTTGAGATGAATCTTAATCAGTACCTACCAGGTTGTCGTTTCGAATCTTCGCAAGTTTGTTACTTATGCAAGTTTTCTGTTTCAGTTTATTATGTACAGTCACGAGCACCAATATGTCAACACTTGGTAACTTTTAAATGCGATTTTTTCGTGACATAACGAATGCAACGTTAAAATACGATATATTACATAAACCTATGGGTTCGAAAATGCTATGTTCGTAACAACATAAAATTTCATTCAAAAATAAAGGAGTAAATCGCTTTTGAATAAAGCCGAGTGTACCTATACATACTTTTGCTCGTGACTGTATTTCGGTAATACTGATATTTTATTTGTCATAGATATCTACGAAACATTAAGGGCTGATTTTTCCAACGCCAGATAATTTTATCGGAGGAATTATATTGAATTTTTGACAGTTCTTCTATACAAAAACTGTCAGATGTCAATTTTATTCCACGAATTAAAAATATCTGTCGATTGAAAAATTAGCCCTTACTACTTTAAGAAATCCCTATAACCATGTTCCCATTGCTGGGACACAGGTCTTCTCTCTGTGAGAGGGAGTGGGCCGTAATCCACCACGCGGGCCCAGTGTGAATTGGTAGATGTCCCATGTCTTCGATTTTTTGGTTCTAGAATATGCCGGTTTCCTTACGATATTTTCCTTTACAAATTTCCATACCTTTAAGTAATATGACGATAAAATGTATAAAAAAGCGCCGATCCGGAAAAATGGACATAAACTGTAGTGTCTTACAGAAGTTCAATAAACTAACTATAACCAGGCACGTCCACTGTCAAACATTAGTATAAATAATAAGACTGATTTATGATTAAACCCCTTTTTTATAAAATGATAACTAGCCCACAAGTCAAATGGTTCAATAATAAAATTATACCAAAACAGTAAGCATTATTAAGGATGGGTGATTGTAAATCAATCCCTTATAATCGGATTTGGTTCGGCAGGTTGATATAAACTAAGGACTACACAACACAGACTAGAAAAATTATATAAATGTTGTTTTCTCCAATACTGCACCCTAATGGCGTAACACACTATCAATGACAACCTAAATGATTTTGAAGGATATTGCTAATCCATTGCTTTATAAGTTCGAAAAATATGTCTGCTCAGCAACGTAAATAACGCAATGAATGTTGTTGAACTGTCAAAATAAAAGGCATTGCTACTAGTGTGTTACGCAATTATCCTGCTGTTCGGGCTATAATTATCCTGCTGGTCTGGCTATAATTATCCTGCTGGTCTGGCTTTATTTATCCTGCTGGTCTGGCTATAATTATCCTGCTGGTCTGGCTATAATTATCCTGCTGGCCTGGCTATAATTATCCTGCTGGTCTGGCTCTAATTATCCTGCTGGTCTGGCTATAATTATGATACAATGAGACCACTTACGATTTAGGCTCAATAAACAACTCTAGAGCGGTGGTACCCAGTGGTAACGGCCGCAATTTACGGATTGTAGGTCGTAGGTTCGAACCCAGACAGGTGCTTTACTTTGTGTAAATTATTTCTTCACCACTGTTTTCGAAACGGTGAAGGAAAACATCGTGAGGTAACCGGCACGTCCTAGAATCAAAAATTCGAAGACATGTGACTTCTACCAACCCGCACTGGGAGTTGACGCTCTCACAGAGAGGAGGCCTGTGTCCCAGCAGTGGGAACATTATAGGCTGATATTATTTATTATGCTATTCAAAAAGTCTACTTCATGTTTTGATTGTGTGTGCCCAGCCTTAGTTATACTAATGAGATTAGTGATGTGAATAAATTAATCGATTTATTGAAGACCCGATTAGGAGCGTGTGTAATTTGTAACGATTTGTTGAAGTTTATTTTAATTTTAGTTTTATTTTGGCTTCGGTACATGTCGACGGTCCATTGTTAGTATAACCGTTGACAAATTGTTGTTGGGATTTCATAATCAAATTGATATTGAGGAAAAACTAAAAAAAAAATTTTCCTATACATTTTTCTTCACTAAATATGATGATGATGATGATGATTTCATTAGTCAACATTATTCAAGTGTTGTCAATGATCAGATTTCTATTTGCCTTTAAACTTCATAAGCCTATCGCGTGCTGTGTCATGTTTAAAGATAATGACCCAGATTAAAGAGATACACAAAAAACCAAGATTAATAAAACGCCTGTTGATAATATATCGCGTTATTATTAGAATCCTTAAATTATTTTACATTAATATTTTTATCTGATGACATTCGTCAGCGAAACTGACCCCTAATTCTTTATTTCTGCTGCTTCCAAATTTCGGATTGGCGTTTATCTCATAATTTTATGCCATTATCTTATAATAATTACTAGAAAAGGTTGCATGCCAAAAACTATGCATGTCATAATCCCTATATCAGCTACGCCGTGGGTACGTAGTGTCCAATTTTACCCATACAAGATAAACGCCACATACACCTACCTATACCTATCAAGAACAATTAACTAACGCCAGAAATAAATGTTAACAAAGTGAGTTCCTTTTCTTAAAAGAGTGTGTGATCTACATCGCCACATGCGAACTACGCGTCATACTGACGTCACACAAAATCCTACATCGCGCAAGCAAAGTTTGCCGCGAAACTAGCATATATACAACGTCCCAACATCATTCGTCGGGTAGTTGCACATCAGACACGACACCTATCTGGCTGTACGATCCTCGCTTTTCTATGGAGGATAAGTGAACTTTACACCCTGTAACTAATACCTCTACAAGGTTTATTTTCAAAGACCAGCCAAATTTAAGGTTGTGGTACAGACCATCAAACTGAACAACTTTCTCCATGGAACCAATATCGTAATTGGGAAAAATCTATCAACGGTCCCATAGAAAACATCAACACCTACTCGGCCTAAACATATGGGACGGCTGAATTTTTATTCGCGATTAGGATGTCGGCCCCATGGAGAATATTGTTTAATCTGATGGTCAGTACTGAACCCTTAAATTTAGCTGGTCTTTGAAAACTAACCCTACCCTGCCGGGGTAGCGGGATCGTCCGGAAGGGTTACCGCTGCCCTGGTACATAAAGGGCTAAGGAAGGAACACGGATGGGTTTTAGTCAGTAAGAGTCTGACACTCCCTTCTGCTCCACCCAGAGCGGGAGGGGTCATTTGATGATTTCCCATCCTCAAACAAAAAAAAAACCCTACCCTGTATAAGAAAAAGTTTAAGTCAGGACGAACGAATCGCGACAACCTGACATAACGACTAGTGTCAGATAAGTTCTTTATTAATGTGTGCCAATGAGCATCCATACAAAATATGCATGTCAAAATCTCTACAGCACCTATAATTAAACTAGCCTTCACGGGATATGGTAAAAAATTCAAATGAATTAAATGCAGTTGGACTTTTACAAAATACCATATAATTAGCTCATCTTTCTCATAAACCGCCTGTTACAATATTATTACCGTAAACATCGGAAATTGGTCATAACACGCGTTTTTGTAATTAATGATATAATGCAGGATACTGCCCAACATCCTGATACATACTAATTAACAATGTTATTGCATCTTAAGTAATCTGTTAACAGGAAATTAAAGGCTATGTTTTGTCTTATTTGAAACAGATTTAATAAATACAGTAGGATAATTACATCACCCACAGGATCATCTTTTCCCAATTTCCCGATACTGGTGAGGCTGTCTGGCCTTATTGGAATGTTCTTCAAAAAGGTCAGGTGTATACTTATACCCAACCGGCGTGCCTGTATGACCAGTGGGGCAACTACGTAGCAGACTATCAGTAGCAATGGCTTTAATTTTGACAGTTCAACAACATTCATAGCGTTATTTACGTTGTTGAGCAGACAAAGGACAATGCTCATGGATGTATGGAATCCCGTACCATGCTCCATCAAAGTCAAACTTTGTTTTTATAGACTACATTTATCATATTCACTCCTAAATAAGTTATTTTTGTAAACAAAAACTATGCATGTCATAATCTCTATATCAGCTACGTCGTAGCGTACGTAGTGTCCAATTTTATCCATACAAGAACAATCCATTTTACTCGTATCTATCAAGAACAATTAACTAACGCCAGAATTTAAAAAAAATCTAAATAACCTGAAAACTAGGTATTTTATTTTGTTTGACATGTCATACACGAACGGCCATTATTGCTCTAACAAAATGATAATCGTTTAAATAAAAAATTCTATTCTATTTTTTTCTAGTTATTTTTAAATAATGTAGAATCGGCAAAGTATAATTTTTTTTTCATGTTTTATTAAAGACATGATCATGATACTTTCAAAATTCAAGGTTATATTAATCATAGATATCATTTGTATCGGAAGGTCATAAAAGCTTTAAATTTAATTCCCTGTTCAAAAATCAAATCCCCGACGGGTAATGTCGTAAAAAATTGTGAAAATAATAACTACAATATTTTGATCTTGATGCATGAGACATTTTGGTACGACTTTTGGTCATTGCCTTTTTTCCAAATTGTGAAGCAGTCGATTAGCAATATTACTACTAATATTCATTCAAAATGGTTCAGATTGTGGTAGAAAAGTGTGTTACGCAAATAGGGTGCTGAAGTATGAACATAACCGAAGCAAAAGGAATACTCCTTTTGCTTCGGTTATAGTTATAGTTATAGTATGTGGCGTTCTGTAGTTTCTGCCTATCCCCATGGGAAGAAGGTGTGTGTTTATGACAGTAGCCTGAAGTTATTTTAAGAAATAAATTTAATTCTTATTAGTAATTATGCGATGTTTTTTAATATGACCTGCACCCTGATTGTGAAGGATATTGCTAATCCATTGCTTTATATGTTCGAAAAATTTGTCTGCTCATCAACGTAAATAATACAATGAATGTTGTTGAACTGTCAAAACGAAAGTCATTTGCTACTGTAATGTTACTCAATTACCAGACTGGCTTTATACTAGGTTATAATATTATGATGTTCATCGAAAACATTAACAATCCCGCAGATGGAAGGTCATTCAAGTTTTCTCCAGCGAAAGTTAGTTTCTAAGATATTTATTAGATGATTTTGTCCGTCTTATTTCTTCAGCTTTAGAGAGCTAGGAATATCAACAATACTTTAACAAACTATCAAATTATAGTGAACACTAAGCGCAGTTTACACACCCAGTGATCGCATTTTGCAGGCTTTGTATAAGACGATTATACCAAGAAACACTGCAAAATAATTTCAGAAGTTCCATATATTTACGTTCCTAGTATATAGAAGAGAAGAAAATACGTTTCTTGTAAGGTAAAATTAAAATGTCCCCGTTTAATTTTTAACTTTATTGTTGATAAAGCGGCAATAGAAAATTAGTTATTAGTTAGTTATTACCAAGCCTCCGGTTCCGTTGGCAATTTTTTGGTGCGTAACCCTAAAATCGAAATGAAGTTAAGCCATGAGTATTTACCTCACACTTACGCGAAATTCAAAAGCGATTGCCTCATGAAACCACTATTGTTATTTTGAGAAAAGATCTGTTTCATAATAGTATGGTATCGTGAATACTATGTTCTTAACACCATCAAATATTTATAAAATTTTTTTTTTTGCTCGAATTGTAGTACATTAAAGATGCTCGGGATTAAGGAGAAAAATGCTTTTGAAACTAGCGTAAGTATAAGGTATTTATGCCCAGCATTGTAAGTTGTGTGGAACTGATCTCCTGGGTCTTCCTACACTGTGAATGAAGATATGTAAGTAAGCAGGTATGTCGAAAACTAACTGAATGTTTGTCATCTGCGTAGTGCGGGCTATGAATTTGTGGATTGTCGTCCAATATCTTCAGATAGGCGTTATTTCATGTTCTGTTTATCGGATTTATTATGAGAGTAATGTGTCAAATTATATCTAAATAGTGAAAATTGCTAATCATATATGCTAAAAATCTAGATTTTGATTTAAAAGAGTGTTCGTGGAGTTTCTTGCCCGTTCTTCTCTATAGGTACCTACCTACTACGCTTTGGAATGGGCAACTAGCTTCATCTCTCTGACTGACCACCCTCTAGACAATTTAAAAGTGCCTGTAATTGGTTTATTTATAATAAATGCTATAAGTTTGTTTGTATAGTCTTATTAGAGGAGCTGAAAGTTTAGTATTCAGAAGACAGTTTGAGTAAGATTTGTGTCCATTTTTTACAGCAATAAAACAAAATAAGTAGGTATGTCAATTTATCTAAAGCAATTTTTATTGAGAGGCATATTGGTAACCTACACCGGCAGTGGTGTAATCTACACTATTTATAATAAGACTTTAATATAAAGAGATTAATTTTTGAGTTTGGATGTAATAAGTAATCTCTGAAACTTCTCATCCGTTTTCAATAACTCTTTCCGTGATAGAAAGCTAGACTATCACCAATTGCCATAGGATATATTTTATGGTATAGTTGGTGTCTTCCACTCGGACAAAGTCGTGGGCATGAGCTGCCGATCTATTCTGTAAAAATCTCACCAATCAAGTGAACTGTCAATAGTGTCAATCCCTAGCATCGTGGAAGTGGCAGCTTACTTTAAGCAAACTTTACTTTCACGCTGAGATTTTTACAGAATAGATCAGCTGAAGCTAGCCGACTGCAAGATGGCTAACTTCTAACCATCACAAGACTAATGTAATCTCAACGCCTGTCAAGAATTCGTCATTCATCACTTATAAGCTCCAAATTCTATTATTTAATATAATTTACATATTTTTATTTTGATGGATGAATGGATGATATATTAATATTTATGTATTATATATGAAAAAAATAATTGGAATGACTTCTGCAGCCATTAGCATATTATTAGCGTCTTATTGACGGACGTAAATTGTTCTTGAGATTAGACACTTGATTGATTGGAGGACGTTGGTTTTATAAGAGATGAATGGAAATATACAGGAAATGAAGAGGGGCATGCATCGATCAATAATTACTCTATTTATCATAAAAGCAAAATTAGACCGGAGAGGTCAAACCAAGAATTTGCTTAACAAAAATAGCAATTTATTACAGGGTGGCAGGGACATTGACGCGCAAACTGTAACCATGGATTCAGCACATGAGTTTAGACCCCATAGCGTCGAAATTTTACGTCGGTTATTTAAAAAAAATATTGCTGTTCCTTACATTTTGACCGCGTAGGTATTGCACTTTTCTATGAAACAGAAGATTTTTTTTTTGATAACCGACGAAAAATTTCGGTGACAGTTTGCGCGTCGATGTCCCTGCCACCCTGTATAACATAACTTCACGCTTCTTTTCCCCAAAAGATTAGGCAGAGGTGTATTAGTACATACACCCATTTTTTGCCAGTTATGTTGTTAATCCCATCTAATAAGGGGTGAGCCTATTGCAATCAACCCGGCACAAATTCAGACTACAGGCTGCCAATGAGAAATTCCTGATGGGAAAACCCAATGATGCTTTGCTCGACCTGGAAATCGAACCTCATCTTCTGTAATGTTTGTGAATATGTGAGCACCATGTATCTATCACATAGTTAATTTATATGTCTTGAATTCATTTATCAATTTAAATTCTTTTACCTATTGTGGTACCTATAGTAATTTTATTTTACGTGCATCGTCTTCACATATAATTATTTAATTAATGTACGCAAAATATTGTAAAACATTTTAAAAGAGTAACGGTGGAGTTTCTTGCCCATTCTTCTCCATACGAAAACTACCTTTTGGAACGGGCGACTAGAATCAATTTTATTTTTATTTTATTTTTGACGTTCAAAAGTGCCTTTTATGTGACTATTTGAAATTTATGATTTGACTTTTGACTTTGACTTTGACTTTGTAGTAGCGCTTGCGACCACTAGACCAACAAAGCAGTCCAAATTGCAAAATAGATACTTAAATTTATTTTTACACAATCAGCATATAATGTTCCTACTGCTGGGACACAGGCCTCCTTTCGGTGGGAGGGAGTGGGCCGTAATCTACCACGCGGGCCCAGAGCGGGTTGGTAGGTGTCACATATCTTCAAATTTTTGGTTCTAGGACGTGCCAGTACCCAGTCAGGCGCTTTATTTTTTGTAAATCATTTCATCACCACTGCTCGCAAAACGATGAAGGAGTAGGGAATGCAATCCGGACTATCCGTAATCAGAAAAATTCGGATATCCGCACATTTTTACTAGACTCCCAAATCCGGATTTGAAGACCGAATCCTTATTATTTTTGAATAATAAGAAATTGTAACAAAAAAATCAAAACGAGCGAGTTCGCTATTCGCGCGGCGTGGCTTGCGAATGTCGCGAGTGTGTGTTACTCAGCACGCGAGTCACCGACTGATTATTTTAAGTAAGTATATATTATAATAAGTAATAGTAATAAGTACATATTATAGCAATAACACCATAATTATGGTATTTAATAATGATAGTTTGAATAATACCAAATAACAAAAAAAAAATCCGTTGATTTGATATTTATGTGCTTTTATTTAAAATTTTAATCCATTCACACAAATATAAGAGACGTCATATTAACAAACTAATATGCGGAGATTTGTTTATTTTCATGAAAAATCCGTAAAATCCGGATTGGACCAAAAATCCGTTCTTAAAAATCCGGATTTTAAAACAGAACGGATTTGCATTCCCTAGTCGCGAGGAAACCTGCATGCCATAAAATTATTTTTGGCGGCTTCAAAATCACAAGGATCACAAACACCGGCGTATACCTATGTCCGGTCTCAAAACTACTTACCTAACTAGTTTTCCATGATGCTTTTAAATTTATATAGTTAGCATTACCGAAATTTTATTCACATTACCATTATCTATGAAACCCCCCGACTGACTGCCCCGCTGGTCTCGTGGTCGCAAGCGCGACTGCTGTGCACGAGGTCCTGGGGTCGATTCCCAGTTCGGGCAAAGTGTTTATGGGTTTTTCCATTAGGAACTTCTCAGTAACAGCCTGGAGTTTGGAAGTTGGTGGTGTGATACACCCGTGCCTCGGAAAGCACTTATAGTCGTTGGTCCTGCACCTGATCTCTCCCTGTTCGTGTCGGATTGCCGTCCCATCGGACTGTGAGAGTAAAGGAACAGAGAGCGCACCTGTGTTTGCGCACACACTTGTGCACTATAATTCTCTCGTTAAACTCGTTTTTGTTTATGTATTCGTATTGTATAGTTTACACTTCTTGTTTTTGAAAGAGCGGAGTCTCCTAATACAGGCATCTTTTGCTTAAAAGGAGGCTCCAATCTCAAATTTGTTGTACGTTAAAGGTTATCAAATAAACTATTTTGAATTTTTTTGAATTTAATTTGAATAATATTTCCTGCAAACCTGGCTAATGTCCGATGAAATTGGCTACTGTTACCGAAATCGGTCAGGGGAATTATTTTATTATCTATAAAAAATAATATGTTATCGCTGCAATAAACAGAACTTCCAAGAAAATAATATCAGAGATGTTCGTCCTAACGTGGCAAAAATAATATCAGAGATGTTCGTCCTAACGTGGCAAAAATAATATCAGAGATGTTCGTCCTAACGTGGCAAAAGTAATATCAGAGATGTTCGTCCTAACGTGGCAAAAAACAAATAATAATGAACATTAAGATTTACAAGGCACTTTAAAATAAATTTCACACCAAAATTACATAACAGAAACGGCAATCAATCAGTTTTTGCGAACCATTTTATTACATAAACCGTATTAAGGTGTGGTCCCATTAAAAATGACGAGCGGATATTAAAACGAGAGTTTCGCGTCTATCGGGCCAATGGGATCGCCCTTTATTCTTTTATTAAACTGAACCCATAAATATAAAACCTTTTTAGTAAAACTGAAAGTTGGAAGGGAAATTCGGAGCTTAAGGTGTTGGTGCATTGATGTGGATGAAAGGTGATTTCGAAAATGCAAAAATAATTTTGAAATTATCTGGAATCGACGCTCAATAAATACTTACTTGCTAATACTTGCTAACGCTATTTCTGAATCTTGAAAGCCAATAAAAAAAACCAAGAGTTTATACAAGCTTTTATGCACTGAGATAGAAATGTATACTTTTATATTTAACTAACCAAACCTATAACTAAATTTATACTTTTATAATTAACTAACCAAACCTTACCTAACCTAACGCTTCAAATGGATGATTGTAATATTCATTAAAAGTCTTTAACAGTTTGGAAATTTAGAAAGCTGTAAAAGTGGGACGATTTTATCTGACTCTAGATACGACCAATAAGCTGTGTCTAGAAATATTTAAGCATATCTAAAGTTATCGCGAGTCCAGTGAACACAGAGCATAGTGCTCTGGTTTCTCAAAACAATTAGTAAATGAGATTATTATGTAGTAACATGCGGACTGTGTACACTGGGCGCAATGTTACAATTTTTTGACTGGAATTTGTTTGGAGATCCGTCAAGAATTGTATGATTAAAAACCGCAAAAAATTCTCAGTAGCAACTAGAGATTGCAAACCGGGCACCCACCGGGCTCGGCCATTCTTACCGAACCCGGTCACCGGACCCGGTAAGTAATTCCTCGGATAAAATTATCTGGCGTTGGAAAACACAGCCCTTAGTAAATTATTTGTCGTAAGATTTCATAACAATTTCTTAAAAATAAACAGATAGAGACTGTTGTGAAGCTCCCTAGGAGCAACTTGGGGGCTTTTCACAATACTGTTTCTTTCCAACTCGAAACACTAGGAACTGACAGGTAGTTTTTGGGTTGCTTTGTGACTTCGAAATTTGCTGATTCTCAGCCTAAATCCAATAACCTTTATTTTGTACTAGCTGCGCACTTAATTATCAAATAGTCGGTCAGTTAGTCTGAAAGTTTAAGCTAGTTGCCCATTCCAAAACGTAGATCTCTATGGAGGAGAACGGGCAAGAAACTCCAAGGTCACTCTTTTAAATCAAGATATTACAAAGAATCAATTCCCTTATATTTAAAGTTCGCGAGCACATTCGCAAGAAACTGGCAGTATCATTACAGCGATAATGTTTTCTGATTGTTTGTCTTATTTCTTTTTAGTATAGGTATTCGTGTACCTTATATTTATTTGTGCTTATATTAATATATGTAATTAAGTATATATTTATAGTTTTAAATAGTATATTTTATATGGGTATTTATATTAAAAAATATTTATTCCTTTTTTTTTTTTTTCTGGGTCGGAAATCATCAAATGACTCCTCCCGCTCTGGGTGGAGCAGAAGGGAGTGTCAGACTTTTACTGACTAAAACCCACCCGTGTTCCTTCAGTTGCCTGTGCCAGGGGCCACGGTATTTCTTTCGAACAACCCGCAGCCCCGGCGGCATCGGCCCTAGCGGACCCCGTCAGTTCGTGCTGACAGCTCTTTGAGGCGCGCGTGGACCACAACGCGCCGTCGACCCGGGCCTGGTCCTTAGAAAATAAATAAATAGAAATATTTATTCCTCAATTTTCATGGTTGCACCTAGCAGTGTTTGTCTCTGCACCTCCCAAAGGTTGACTGGTAGAAAATGCTTAAGGCATCAAGTCCGCCTCTGTACATTTGTGTACTTAAAGTATTAAATAAATAATACAAAATTTAAATAAATAAACATTGAACTCAAAAATCTGCTTAAATTCAATTTAACTTCAATTTGTATTTAAATTAAATTTGACTGCCCTTTGACCACCACACCTCATACATTTTTATATTATGTAGATGGACAAACATGTCAATCTTATAGGTAATAACTTATCATAGCAATTTAGTCTTAATTGCCTACGATTATGAATAATAATGCGAGGAATGGAACGTATAGGACATTTTATACAGTAAATATGGAGTTTCTTGTCTATTATTTTCCATACAAAACTACCTTTTGAAAAGGGCAAGTAAAATCAATTCTATTTTCTTGTACTAGTATATTTTGAAATTCAAAACTACTTTTTATGTGCTTAAATAAAATAAATAATTTGACTTTGACATAAATACTACAATCCGTTCACAGTTATTTTACCTCTGACAGAAGTAACCTAACAGCAACCTTATTGTGACGAGAATAAAGATCACATTGATTTTGACAGACTTGTCAAAAGCAGTAACCCAACAGCAACCTTATTAGAGTGACAATAAAGATCACTGTGATTTTGACAGTGCCGAAATTAGAGGTAAAGTTACTGTCAAAAGATTGTAGCAAGCTTTGTATTCAGAAAAATCAAAACTCGGGATGAATAATGTGGGATGCTTACCTACTTTTCAACCTACCATACCTACCACCTTCACCTTTATTTTAAAGCTTAAACTATTCGAAAGCTCATATAAAATGGTTGCTACCCTATACGGAACCACTTTAGCAACACAGGTGCACAAGGCACAACTCACATCAACCAGAAATAAAGTCGGGCGCACATTGTCGGTTATTCACAAGAGAAATGTCGTAATTAGTCGACATAATTGTTTTTCAGAATTGACGGGTTTATTTCGTCGCTATGTTGATGTTCACGCCGCTCCACTTGGTGGATAAGCTGGGTTAATGGTGGCTTGTTTTGTTTTTTTGTGTAGTCTGGTTATAACCGTCCCACAGTCTCACAGCAATTTGAAAGGTTCTTAAAGGTAACTTTGACTTCTTTAACATAACACATTGCTTATTGGCGATCTCAGACTAACTTTACGCTTCCTCAAGATACTCGTACTGATTTTATCGCAGATGTCTTCAAGATTAGAGTAGTTGTGGCCCAGTGGTAATGGCGCCGACTTACGAGTTGGGTTCGAACCCAGACAGGCGCTTTATTTTATGTAAATAATTTCATCACTACAGCTCTCAGAACGGTGAAGGAAAACATTGTGGGGAAACCGGCATGTCCTAGTATAAAAAAATCGAAGACATGTGACATCTACCAACCCGGTGTGGGCTAATAAACTACCACACGGGCCCAGTCCGCGTTGTAGTTTGTTAGCCCACTCCCTCTCGAAGAAAGGAGGCCTGTGAATGGCCTGTGGGAATATTATAGGGTGTGTATGTGTGGTGTGTGACTTCAAGATTTAGGAACTTAAAATGTCACCTGAATAATTCAAAAACATAAAAGACAGGTCAGAGCCAGCAATGCATAAATTTAATTTTTTTATTCAATATTTCTTTTAACTGATTCAAAAAAAGGAGGAGGTTTTAATTTCTTCCTATCCTTATCAACAAATTATTTCTCCATTATTTTTATGACAGACAATACCTATTGCAGATAACTGAATATGGGCTTCCCCTATAAACTGCTACCGTGAAAAATCCCAGGACATAATGGCATATTCACCATGCTGTCTGGACCAGCAGATTCTTGTCCGTAGTAAGATATTATCAATACCGTTTAATCCTAGATTCCGCAGAAGAAATCCTTGGAACAGTGTAACTTGCTCATTCCATACTTTTTTCCAAACCTTTTTGTGACACTTCTGCCGGCCCCCGATGAATGTAAGTGATATCATACAAAAAGCATCCGGTAAGTACATCTTTATCACTAATTATAATTACGCGGAAAATAGCAAAAAATATTAATCTGTATCGATACGAATACGCTATTTAGGGTCATCACTTTTAGAAAGTTGTTTATTAAGATGTCTTTGTCATGTTAGCTCTGATTTAATATTTTTTAAATTATGCATGCGAGCAGAGGAAATCCAAAAATACTACGGATGGACTGTGTGCAAGATGATATGGATAGCATGGGGGAGACTATCGATATGAGGACTAATACAGAAGTGTGGAAGAAAAAGACAATATTGCGCTGCCCCCAAATAAAATGGGATAAGGGACGGAAAATTATGATGGATGAATTGGATATTAATTGCGGGTCCAAGTTTGGGTCGACTTATGCCACAGTCCTTCGGTGAACATTGCTTATCCAGAGACTGAAGTTGGCCTTCATTCAGTCTTATAAAAGCAATTTGTTAAGATATTTGGTGGGTTTTAATTACCTACTTTATTGTTCAGAGATAATCTCTATTCTCATGAAGAATCATGTAGGTACATGGCGGACGGTTATTTCCAAATTCATATATTCGTCTTAACTTGTAAATCGTCATAATAGGTTACCATCATCACATACAACGAACAGGTGTAGACAACAAAAACATACCCTATTTAAAACAATACAGGTTTACAATTAAAACGTAAACCACCACATATTCGAAGAATGACAACTAGCACCCCCTGTTACGCTTAACGTGAATTGCAGCTGTGACGTAGAATGTGTATCAAGTGCCAATGATTCCTGACAACCTATCAAAATCTCCAGGGGGTGATCTGGTAGTTATCTTAGTTCTAGGAGTGTCAGTTGGCAGACACAGCGAATAGCTGTCTTTGACTGTAGGTAGGTACATAACAATTATTCTTAAATCAAGATTATCTATGAATATTGTACAAGTAATATAACGAGACTTGGTATCTGACGAAAACGTTAATTTTCACCTGAAGGATTTGGGCCAGTCGCAAACCTGGTTTCTTTATAAAACTAGCACTGTCATTGAGATATTACTGGACTTTTACGGAAGTTATCAATCATTTTATTATATTCCTCCCATCCTGACAGCCACGAACCGAAAAACAGTTCAAAGTTACGACCTTAACTAAGCTAGGTAATCTGTTCGTCATAGAACGGGCTTAGCACGTTAAAGAAAAAAAAACCGATGAAAAATCTTCGAAAATGAAGTTGAAAGTTTCACAGAATTTATATTAGAGATTAAACTGTAGGAGTAAATGTATCTGTGTAATCTCATAACAATAATTTTGTACCAGAACCAACTATTTATTATTGTCATTGTTTAGGTGTATAAGCTTAACCTGGTAAAATATGACGGACACTTTACCTACTATGTAATATATTTGTCATAATAATGTGCTCGTATTCTTGAAAAATAAATATTTTTCTTACTTTTTCAGATGTTTCCTGAAACTGCCAACCCTTACAACAAATACCATCACGACTAGTCATCTGGTCACTGCCAGTGTAATAGCCAACGTGCGCGCGCGCAGGACGCACTAATGAGCTGTTTACTTAGACGTCTGTCTAATAACTAGATAGCTTTAATATCTGTAAATTGATATAGAAACTATGATGATAAGGCTGCTGGGATTGGAAGAATGAGGTACTGTTAGCGTGAGTCTAGGTTAGATCAATATTCTGTAACCGTATCTGGAACAGACGTCTTGGAAGTGTAACATTAATTTTATTTATATTAGGCCTTAGGGACTAAAAAATCAGTCAGCCCTGCCGGTCTAGTCTGTAAATTTCTCACCGCGAAAACTCAGGTGAAGTAAGCTGTCATTCCACCTGATGCTAGAGATTGACACTATTGACAGTTCATTTCAGATAAGTTTCCACGGAGAGATTTTTACAGAATATATTGATCGGCTGAACTCAAAACAAAGTATATTTATTGTAATTTTTTTTTTCAACTAGTCAAATCTATATTTCCTACTAATAGTAAAAATAACAAAATTATATCCTAACTTAACTAAAACTATACACAAACTAAAATATGGCGTCGAAAAATTTATCCGCATCGCTGTCGACTGGTAATGTACCCAAAAGACTGGCGGCATTACCACGTTGTATGGCAATGCTTAGCCTCTGGCCAAGGCAAAAACCAGCCCTTGGGCCATGGGAAGTGTCAACCAGCCGATACGAAATCTTCTTGGAATATCTTGTTAAAATAGTAATAAATTAGGGCACTGGACTGGGATAGTTAATTTTACAAAACTAAAAAGATATTCATGAATAAGTGGCCTATTGACAAAGTTCTAAATCGTATCATTTGCAATTGCTACCGTACTAAAACCTTTATCCATCTGTGACCGTTATGTATTCTTATGAAGATTAAATTAGGTACCTGCAAGTTTAAAGCCTTTATCAGCCCGTCTGTGGCAACGTTTATCTCAAACGAATGAGCTCATTGTAATAGAGCTTTTTACAGTTTTCACGAACCATACTTATCTAGAAGAGATAAATAAGACTCAGTGTAGAAATCCCATATCCCAGCACGTACAGCAAAAACCAAAAATTCTGATACCTATCTCTGCAACACCGTTTTTCCTCATGACGCATAGGTACCATCATGTACTAGGCTACCTTCGTTTATAGTTCATGGAATACCTGCCTACAGTCACGTATGTAAGACATTTTTTATTTGTGTTAAGAAACAATAAAGTTTGTGGTGAAATTTTTGTGACTGATGTGTTTTGTATGTCGTAAATTGTCATGAAGATACGAGAAAGGTATTTTTATGATTTTGGTACTTTTTGAAGCTAACTTCCTGTTCCAATTTTGTGTGGCCACACTTTCTATTCTATAAATCCTAATAATTACTTATCTGTTTAGGTCTTATATTAATTTTGCTCTTACATTACCTTATAGTCCACAAGGTCCAATAATGATTTTTCATACCAGATTATATCAGTCAAGAGAAGGTCTGGAGCGATAAGGCCGTTTTATCCTATTTTATATTATGTGGTCTACAATAAATTATTTTATAGATAAATCAGTAAGTATGCCGTACAGCTATTAGTATGAGTACCTAATCCACAAAGCTAGAGATACTAAACATTGAATATTTTTGAGTCAACGTTGAATGGATTTAACATTCGCTGGCTCTATCAAAACCAAAATAAAAAAGTTATTTATTGAAACTAGGCTAACAATCAGCACTTTTTGAACGTCAGAATTACATGAGACAGTTCCCCAAAACGACCGTGCTGTAGCTGGGAAGAAGAACTGGAGCAACAAACTCCCCAGCAGCTATTAGACTCTGGTTAGAAAATTTGAGTCTATACAATTACCTCATCTGCCTAGCCTTTTCCCAACTATGTTGGGGTCGGCTTCCAGTCTAACCCGATGCAGCTGAATACCAGTATTTTACATGGCGCGACTGCCTATCTGAACTCGACAACCCAGTTACTGAGCAATACGATACCCCTTGGTAAGACTGGTTGTCAGACTTTCGGGCTTCTGACTACCCGTAACGACTGTCAAAGATCCACGGCTTAACGTGCTTTCCGAGGCACGAAGGGGTCTCGGTATGTAAAGATGGTCACCCATCCACAGACCAACCGCGGCAAGCGTAGCTTAACCTGATCGATCGACCTGTGCGGCTGTTATTATTTAGCCACGGGCCCCTCACTTGAGTCTATACAATAGTATGGAAAACATTGTATGTAGAAGAGATCGCTTACGATACCCATTGCACAAGAACGGTTCATGTATTCAAGTCTATTCGACGTCGGGAACCACAATGTCAAATCAAAGCAATCATTAACATAGCTACTTTTAATAAATTAAAATCTTGATATCATTGCTTATCTATTGTTATACCGACAGCACTTCGTACGTCCCTGGTCAATACATTATTAAACATGCTCCTATCTGAAATTCTAATGCACGTGGGATCGGATACTGATCTTCCAGATAAACATCAGTCAGCATCCACCTGTTTCGTCAGTCATTTGTCGTCGTTTGTCAGTCCAGCTTGTCAGTTCATACTGAAGTGAAAAAATTCTGACAAGTCAATGATTTTTAATGAATTGACCGTATCTATGTTTGTTCAGTTTTTCCGTATGAATACATGTTGCTGGGGTAATAAATTGGAATTTTTATTAGACCTAGAATCCTTTTATTGGTGGCTGATGCTTTAAATCATTATTTCCAGGGCAGGCAGAGATGTTTCATAGTGTCATTCATAGTGATGGATGTTGTCGATGTCGGTGGACTTACTTTGCCCTACCAAGGTATGTGGATTATAAAATAGGAGTAGGTATGTTAAAAACTTCATGAATACCTTTAAAATTGTGGAGAGGTAAAAAGCGGCCAAGTGCGTGTCGGTCTCGCACACGGTGGGTTCCGTACCACAAGGCAAAAAATACCGGAAAAAACTTTTAACTTACTATAGCGGCAATAAAAAAAAAAAAATTATTTAGGTCTTTTATTTAATAGAACGCGCACTCTGTGAAAATTTCAACTGTCTACCTATTACGGTTCATGAGATACAGCCCGCTGACAGACAGACGGACGGACGGACGGACAGATGGACGGACGTACGGACAGATGGACGGTTGTACGGACGGACGGACAGCGGAGGCTTAGTTCCATACCTAAAGGGTCCCCCACAAAGTACTGCAGTATTTTAACTAGTTTTTAAAAACATAAGGGTATATTCTTTTTCTTGAACTGCAAATGCCAACATTCCTTTAGTTTTCATGATCCCGGATTCAAACATTTATAGCTAATCCAAACGAATCTTGCGTTACAATCAAAATCTGTTTACGCATACATATTATCACAAATGAACATAACTAATCTATACTAGCGCCATTGACATACCAGTGTCGTTATTTGGAACTAAAGCTCTATATTTATTTGACGTAAAGAGGGACAGTGCGGGGCGCATCGATTCGATTTAAATCGACAATCGAATGCGCTCAAATGAACGACTCGATTCTAGGTCGATCGTAAACTACATTAGTGTGGCGGGTTACTGTGAGAATGCCTGGAAACTTGACTGCTACTCGTGGTACTACAAAGTAAGTGACGTTTTTCTACGTAAATCTATTTTAGTTCGGCCTGCTGTTGGATTATATTTTTATTATAACACTTTTGTAGATTTGTATTTAAATAAAATTTGTGAAATCTCTTGAAAGTCAATCTGCCTAGCCTTTTCCCGACTTTGTTGGGGTCGGCTTCCAGTCTAACCGGATGCAGCTGACCAGTATTTTATATGTTTTATATGGAGCGACTACCTGTCTGACCTCCACAACCCAGTTACTGGGTAACACGATACCCATTGGAAAGACTGGTTGTCAGACTTTCGGGCTTCTGAGGACCCGTAACGACTGTCAAAGATCCAAGAATGACAGCCGGGACCAACAGCTTAACGTACTTTCCGAGGCACAGAGGGGTCTCGGTATGTAAAGATGGTCACCTATCCATGAACCGACCGTGGCAAGTGTAGCTGAACCTGATCGATGGACCTGTGCGGCTGTTATTACTTCGCCATGAGCCCCTCTCGAAAGTATGGAGGTTAATTTTACCTTCTTACGTAATACAGTCTTGCATAGCAACTAACTTCCCGGTGCTTCGAAAGGTAAGATAAAGTACCTCCTATCGTGCACACCCAGATTTAGCAATCCCAGTCCTTCCTTTTATTCCAATACCATTTTCACACGATTTTCAAACCGTACTATAGTTAATGAACCTGACAAAAGAAGCTCTTCTGCATCGTGTCGATGTCACGACAGTGTATTAAGTTTAGGGAAAAGAAGCTCATACTATGATTTAAGGCTGGAAGGGAGGTTTCGGGGGATGCTTGCGGCTAAGTAATGACCGCCGCATGGGTCGATCGATCAGGTTAAGCAACTCTTGCCTCGGTTGGTCCGTGGATGGGTGACCATCTTTACATACTGAGGCCCCTCCGTGCCTCGGAAAGCACGGTAAGCTGTTGGTCCCGGCTGTCATTCTTGGATCTGTGACAGTCGTTACAGGTCGTCAGAAGACCGAAAACCTAACAACCCGTCTTACCGGGGTATCGTATTACCCAGTAACTTGGTTGGGTTGTGGAGGTCAGATAGGCAGTCACATCATGTAAAATATTGGTATTCAGCTGCATCCGGCCCCAACATAGTTGGAGAAAGGCTAGGCAATGATGATGTGACTATGATTTAAGAAAATGGTTCCAAAATCTTAGTTGTGTCAAAATAACACGTTATTAATATACCGGCCCGTGTTTGATCCATTATTGAGTTCCAGTCTTTGCAGTCCTCAACTAGTAATGATCATAACTCCTTGAATTTTACATCAATATGTCATCTCCTGGTCCCAACGAAGCATCTTAAGAAAATAATTTCTGCCGTTTCAGAGTGGATGAAACTCAGAGCAGTTACAGCACTTAGCTGGATATTTTTAATTACCGTCCACATTTACGACTTGCCCATCGTCGCCGACAGTAAGTACATACAATACCATACATTAAGTATACGATTACCATATCAATAAGCGCACGGAAGCACTGACGTTGTTCGGATCGATTTATTTATGAATCGCATTCACACATTCCTGTCTAACGTGTATGGTGATTGTAAGGATGCTGATTGATTTACGCGAGCATGGTGGAGTATTTTTTTAAGTATTTTTTTTACAACAGTCGAATAGTTAATATAAATGTAATAGTAGACACAACTGTGAAAAAATATGACTGAGTAAAGCATGTTCTATACAAGTATAGCTTATTAATAAGTGTGCGTCTGATGTTTGGATTTTAGAAAAGCAAAAGGCGATTTTAACTAAAAAAACGTGAAAGTAAGATACACGTCAAGCAAACATCTCATAATGATATACACAAGAGACCTATAATGATATTTCTACCTATCTAACTTCGAAAGGTGAGATGAAGACAGACACTATTGTGCACTCCTTTTTTTTAATCATCAAATGACCCCTCCCGCTCTGGGTGGAGCGAAAGGGAGTGTCAGACTTTTACTGACTAAAACCCACCCGTGTTCCTTCCTTAGTCCTTTATGTTCCAGGGCAGCGGTAACCCTTTCGGACGATCCCGCTACCCCGGCAGGCTTCGGCCCTGTCGGGCCACGTCATCTATGCTGACATCTCTTTGAGGCGCGCGTGGAACACATACGCGCCGTCCGGCACGGGACTGGTCCTGATCTGACGGTGAGCTACCCATTGCTCTCCGCCCGCAGGCCCGCGACTACGGTGGCTGGGAGTCGTCACGCGGCTCCCGACGCCCGGAGCGTCTCCCGCGGCGGCTGAGGCGTGAGGATCTCTCCCTTAACCATCCCGCCACCTCCTTTGCTAACATGACTGATTCGCAGAAGGAGGTGACTGCCTCCCACTCCCTCTCGCCCCGGACCATGGCTTGAACCAGGATTGTGCACTCCTTGACTGCAAGTTTCCTATTGCAGACATTGATCGCAATTAAATTAATCTATATTGCATTAATTCTGTACCACTACGGTTGCTACTTGTTGGCGATTTCCATTTCTGACGCCTAAATCTTCTCCCAATATATTCCTTCGTTGTACATACGCTAGCACTTCGAGCTACTACAATCTGTCAAATTTCTTTAATAGATTTTCAACTTTATCGCTAAGGCTAAGGTTCAAGGTTGATTGGGAAATTTTGACAGTTTCGGGTAGCTTGATGTGCTGGCGTTTGTACATACCTAATTAGAATCTTAGATATGGAAAATCAGGTAGTAAATTTTAGGCTTAAAAATGAATATAACTGTGTAAAAGATCTTAAGCCACTCAGAAATGTAAGGATTCGTACTTTTGAAAAGTAATTTAGAAAAACCCACAAAACAATCATATAACTTTCGCCCACCTAATGTTCATTCAGATGCACCTTACCCGTTAGGGCGGTAAACTGGTAACGTGAACAAGTAATACGAATTAATACGAATTAGCTCGCGTAAACCAACTCCGGCCCGAACAGTTTGGAGAAGCAACCCAACACTGCGGTCGGTGCTAGTACGTTTGAAATATGCCCTTATTTACATGCGCGAGCGCTCGAGGTGCCGAGAGTTATGCATTTGACCTCCTGACTGCTGGTCGCCAGTTTATGCGGGTTTGCCGCAACAGAATTGTCTGAGAAACGTTTTTGAGATGTTTTGTCTGACCCACATCGAAAGAATAGGTGAAAATATTTATAATGGCACGAATTGTAAGTTGGTATTCGGATTTTTGTTCGGTTTTAAACTTTGAAAACTGTAGGTATTTGTGTGGGCAACTGAGCACCTACTAAATGTATATCACACATCAGTCGTAACACTTGCTCTACGAAAACTGCCCTTGTTTTTACGACATAAAGGTGCTGTCATTATCAAATTGTTTTCACTGATGTCCAGTTGACTGTACTAGAAATGATGATCAGCCTATAATGCTCCCACTGCTGGGACACATGCCTCCTCTCTGTGAGAGGGATTACTATTAGACCTACAAAAATAAAAAATTCACAGGAATCTGCTGAATGCAAGAAGTGCAGGTTTGGTCGATGTGACGATGCAATGACCCCTCCCGCTCTGGGTGGAGCAGAAGGAAGTGTCAGACTCTTACTGACTAAAACCCACCCGTGTTCCTTCCTTAGCCCTTTATGTACCAGGGCAGCGGTAACCCTTTCGGACGATCCCGCTACCCCGGCAGGAACGCTACCCCGGCAGGCAGAGGCTTACGTTATGTCCAGTAGGGGAATTCTTTTGGCTAAATGACGATGATAATTAACATCCTACTGAAATAAATAAAATTGTTGAACTAGGAAAGCGTTTATGTCAACAATGTTGCGTTCGCTAAACAGCGACTTAACTGTATGGTTATACCTTGACAGGTAACAGCACCCTAATTGCATAACACACTATTAATCACAATATGAATCATTTTGAAGAATATTGCTGTTCACTTGCTTCATATGTTCATAAAACTTTGTCTGCTCAACGACGTGAATAACGCAATGAATGTGGTTGAACGGTCAAAATGAAAGACATTCCTGCTGTTAGTGTGTTAAGTTATTTTTTTTTTTTATGTTTGTGTTCTTTTTCTGTGTCATGTTTGCCGCAAATAAAAGTATTTTCTTTATTTTTTCTTTCAATTACTCCACCGGACTATATCCCTGTTTCCTATACGTACACTAGTAAATCTATGACTACTAGAGAAAATATCTTGCTTGAAACTATATTAGTTGCTGCCTCTCTGCCTAACCCCTCGAGGATTAGAGGCGTGATGTTATTTTTATGCCTCTCAAGCTCTCAGGAAACGAGAACATCTCATCCGAATAATCACTAAAAGAGAATCATAATTGCTCTACAACCTACCCACTAGTATTTAATTCAAGGATGAAGGCATAAAATATTTCGCAGATGCGTGATACGACGCCACGGGAACCGCATTAGCCTTGATTGTTAACATCATCAGCGCGGCGATGGTTTAGGAGTCCGTTGGTAAAGGTCGCCGAGGCTCTGATTAAAGGTTATAGAGAGGGTTTTCTTTTATTTTGAAGATTACTTATAAGTTAGAGTTACAACATTATGTAGAGATATAGCCAGGTAGGTGGATGACCTAAAGACAATTGCGGGAAAGACCTGGATGAGACTCGCACAGACTAGGGAAGCCTGGCACAATAGGTAGGAGATGTATACTCGGCAGTGGTTGCCAAAATGACTAATGGCAGACAGCCACCAATGGCTATAGTTATAGTTGGATCGACTGATAAAGGTCGCAGGTTGCCAGCTTATAACAAACTTTAGTTGTGTTTTGATGTGCGAGTATTTTATCCAGGCTGATAGTAATTTAGATTAGAATAAGGTAACGTTTTCATTTACGTTAGAGGTTGTGAGAATTTGTTGTTTTGATTGAGCATTCACGAGAATCTGCTTTCGCATAATATATTTTATATGAAATATGAATGAAGGCTGCATAATTAAAAAGCACACAAACAAGCTCTTTGCTGAGGCAAGGCAAGGTAAGGGCTATTATTTTCCAAACTTCAAACATTCTATTAAGCTTGGGTTTCCTAGGAAAGCAGGAACTGCTTCATGTTATAGCTGCCGTCATGAAAATCTGTCATTTCCAACAATATAGACATTAAGATGTAAAAAAAGCAATCTATATCCCTCTCTGTATTTGGACAGCCTTTAATGTATGACCGATTTATGACAGCTTTAATGAAATCTCGCTAAAAAGAGATACCGAACCCACACCCAAAAAAAAACTCCAACCGCCCGCCATTTTAAACATAATTTCCAACCATAACGGTTATTGCACCCGAAATCATAACGAGCATGTAAAATATTGTGTGGTATCCATCCGTATGATATATGACCGATATTAACCAAGGTACAAAATGTTATAGGGCGTTCTGCCCGCATACTTGTAAATGTTAAGGAATTAAGTTACGCACTTGTTTTAAAGAAATAATGTTTGCACATCACTCTTCGGGTTGAAGTGCTTTTGGGTCGAATTATAAACTTAAGCGAGAGAAAGTGTTATTTCGAAGGGCATTTAAGAGAACTTTGTTAAATCTAATTGTACAAAACGTTGCATGATTGACTGACTGACGCACAGCCTAATTTTAATAGCTGTTGATTACCTTTTTTTTTTTTTTTTTCAGGATGGGAAATCATCAAATGACCCCTCCCGCTCTGGGTGGAGCAGAAGGGAGTGTCAGACTCTTACTGACTAAAACCCACCCGTGTTCCTTCCTTTTAGCCCTTTATGTACCAGGGCAGCGGCAACCCTTTCGGACGATCCCGCTACCCCGGCAGGACTGTTGATTACCTCAAAGCATTATTGGGAAGTTTTCATAATACCACTTTTACGCAAGTCATGAAATCTGAAGGCCAATTTCCGTTATTAAAAACGTTCAAAATCTAGTCGCAATCTCATCTCAGCGACAATCAAAGTCAAACTTGTCAAAAAGGGGGTCGTGCGGTCCATGGCCCTATACGGGGCCCCGGTATGGGCGCGTTCACTGCGGCTTCGAGCCGCACACTACCTGAACGCGCCCCAAAAGGTGGTAGCCGTAAGGCTAATCCGGGGGTACCGCACGATCTCGGGCGAGGCAGCAAGCCTCCTTGCCGGACTGCCACCATGGGATCTGGAGGCGATAGTCCTCGCGCGCCTGTATGACTGGCGCGCGGAGGCACTACGTCGGGGGGAAACTCTGCACCCGCGGCAAATCGCTGCGGAGGGGACGGACCTCCGGCGCGGTCTCATGGTGGAATGGAAGGCGCGACTATCGCAACCCAGCGTAGGGCACGCCACGATAGCGGCGGTAAGACCCCTCTTTGAGGAGTGGCTAGAGAGGCGTCACGGCGCTCTCACCTACCGCCTGACGCAGGTCCTCTCCGGACACGGATGTTTCGGGAGGTTCCTGCACATCATCAGGCGGGAGGAGACGCCCGGGTGTCACCACTGCGAGGATCGCCCAGAGGACACGGTGGAGCATACGGTGGAGGTCTGCCCCGCTTGGGCAGAGCACCGCCGTGTCCTCGTAGAGGTGATCGGCAGCGGCAGCGACCTCTCGCGCCCGGCCCTGGTGCAAGCCATGGTCCGGGGCGAGAGGGAGTGGGAGGCGGTCACCTCCTTCTGCGAAGCAGTCATGCTAGCGAAGGAGGTGGCGGGATGGGCGAGGGAAAGATCCTCACGCCTCAGCCGCCGAGGGAGACGCTCCGGGCGTCGGGAGCCGCGTGACGACTCCCGGCCACCGTAGGCGCGGGCCTGCGGGCGTAGAGCAATGGGTAGCTCTCCGTCCGATCAGGACCAGGCCCGTGCTGAACGGCGTGTATGTGTTCCACGCGCGCCTCAAAGAGATGTCAGCGTAGTTGACGGGGCCCGACAGGGCCGAAGCCTGCCGGGGTAGCGGGATTGTCCGAAAGGGTTACCGCTGCCCTGGTACGTAAAGGGCTAAGGAAGGAACACGGGTGGGTTTTAGTCAGTAAGAGTCTGACACTCCCTTCTGCTCCACCCAGAGCGGGAGGAGTCATTTGATGATTTCCCATCCACAAAAAAAAAAAAAAAAAAACTTGTCAAAAATGAAGGGAAATCAGAGGATTTTTTGACAGATTGAGACTGAGATCAAACTGTGAACGTTCTTATTGCCCCTCTGATCTCTTTATTTATTGAAACTCAGAGCATTTATTCACATTAAATAATTTACAGGCACTTTTGAATTGTCAAGGAATCTAGGTCTATTTGTTTCACATTCATTATTTGGTTTGGCTCACGTTTTATTCCTTTTTGGTCTCGAAATTCATTTGTTAAGCTAGTTCACAACAAATTGGCTTTAACAAATAAAAAAAAATAGATTTTAATTTAGATTTTTAATTAGATTTAACAATTGTCTTTACCAATAGTCAGGTCAAGGTTTTCGGTCACAGAACGATTAAATTATCTTCGTAAATACAGAAAACAGTTCAAAAGAAAATAGTTTGACGTTTTTAAATCAATCTTGTGTGAATGTGCCAATTTATATGCAAAGTTAATTGCGTTCTTACACTTAAAGACGAGGAAATGCATTAATCTTAATATAAATTCAAAAGGTTTGAAGTGAATGGTCTTAGTGAATTGGATTATATCACTCTATGTTGGATTAGTCTGAATAGTTTAGCTATGTGATGTGCTATGGGAAAATTGGTTTGACGCCGACGGTTGAGTGTTGATAGATATTTCGTATGCTATAGTATATAGAACTAATCCCTCGATGCTATATAAATTAATTCCGCAGGTACCCGTTGAATGCAAGAAGCACGGAACCGGTCGAAGTGGAGGTGCTTGGGGGAGGCCCATGTCCAGCAGTGGACGTCTTTCGGCTGAAATGATGATGATGATGATTTAAATTAATTTGAATAGGAAGTTACCTATAATCAGGTAGATAGACAGTCGCTCCATGTAAAACACTGGTATTCAGCTGCATCTGGTTAGACTGGAAGCCGGCCCCAACATAGTTGGGCAAACGTTAGGCAGATGATGAGGAAATTATATATAATACTAGTTGCGCTCCGCGGTTTCACCTGCATAAGTTTCGATCCCGTGGGAATATCAGGATAAAAAGTATCCTATAAGTTAATCCTAGTTATAAACCATCTGTGTGCAAAATTTTATCCAAATCCCTTCAGTTGTTTTTGCGTGAAAGAGTAACAAACATCCATCCATCCATCCATCCATCCATACAAACATTCACGTTTATAATATTAGTAGGATTTAGGAGTTTATGCTAAAATCAAAACTAAGTGCTGTTTATAAATTAAGCGTTCGCTAGTTAATAGAATCATAGCCCAATGATCGCACTTAAATACACTTTGTAATGTGAGTTTTTTTTTTGGTTTGGGCTGGAGAATACTGAAATCTAAGTGGGTCACCACTTTTCCACTCAAATTTGTCGTAAATCGGGGCCGATACCACTGTATCGGCCCCGATTTACGACAAATTTGAGTGAGATTTACGAGTTGTAGGTCGTGAGTGCCCGCCTGGGTCATACCCAGGCAGGCACTTTACTTTGTGTATTTAATTTCATCACTATTGCTCTCTAAACGGTGAAGGAAAACATAGTGAGGAAACCGGCATGTCTCAACCAAAAATTCGAATACATGTGACATCCACCAACCCGCACTGGGCCCGCGTGGTGGATTATGGGCCACTCCCTCTTATAGAGAGGAGGCCTGTGCCCGGGGTAGCGGGATCGTCCGAAAGGGTTACTGCTGCCCTGAAACATAAAGGGCTAAGGAAGGAACACGGGTGGGTTTTAGTTAGTAAGAGTTTGACACTCCCTTCCGCTCCACCCAGAGCGGGAGGGGTCATTTGTTGATTTCCAACCCACAAAAAAAAAAAAGGCTTGTGTCCCAGCAGTGGGAACATTATAGGCTGATTATACTTAAGCTGCAGATAATTCGGTATAGTTTTGATTTTATTCAGTCCTGTGAATTAATTCAAGAAAAGACAGTTTCCATAGTTTAATGTTACACCAACATTTTTAGCTCCTGTCACCTAACATTAACACTTTAATACACATACATTTGAATGATTACAAGACCAGGCTGTCTGCTCACCCCGCGAACTGTATCTGTCGTTAATATTAATGTCGGTTCATTCAATTTGCACAGCTTTTTGCATTAAGTCGAGTATAATGCACGTTCCCATGAGAATGTAATCATTTATTTTTGTTTGATGCACATTTTGTTGGTACTAAGTTATGTTACTGGCGATGCTTGTAAAGAAATGATGAATATTTTATTTTTATTCAAAAAGAACAACATTATTGTATCCCACGCTGTTCACAGATTAACTATAGGATACTTATCAGTGAAATAATGGCACAAATATTAAATTATAATTTGCATTTTTTTTTTTGTTTTTACCCCACACTAGGAATTACTCCTGTATTATGGGTGCGGTTACAAACATACACAAACAGCCAGACCCGGAACAACTACCTGCAGGCAATACAAGTATTTGTTCCGTGCGGGAATCGAACCCGCGACACATGGCGTCGCAGTCGATCGCTCAGCCACTGCGCCAATCGTGTCGGCATTGAAATAGAATCAATCACCAAGAAGTGATAAAGAAGAAAAGTTTTGTACCTGTATTAATTAAAGGAATACAGTTTGGTGTCAATTGTGGTGCTCCAATATTGCAGTAGTTTAATCCTCTTCTTCTACCTTGCTAGAGCTAATTAAAAAAAGCTTACGACATCTTTCGTCATCACGTCAATGCCGGCTGCCGCTGAAAACCAGCGCTTGGGCTCTGTCTCGTATAGGGTCTTAGCATTATGCTGAGCGATGGCCGTTTTGCGTGAATGTGACGCATGTTTACCCCCAACTTGTTTTTTTTTTTTTGGGTGTTTATGTCCTTTTTTCATGCGTCATGTTTGCCGCAAATAACTGCATTTTCTTTCTTTCTTTTTCTTTCTTTCAGGCTGAGATCTACAAACGTCACTTACTTCATACTTTGACATGTGTCCGTCTCTTTCTTGCACTCGTAATTTAATAGCTGTTGTGCGACAGTGACAGATCGGTATAACTCTTGGCGATAGTAAGAGCTAATTAAGTAACGTTTATAGAACTCGGCCTGAGTTAGAAGATGGTCTAGCCAATGATGTGTAACGAAACTGACCCATCTGAATGGTTATCTTTAATCCGCGTGGTAATTGCATAACACACTGCCAGTAGCAATGGCTTTCATTTTGACAGTTCAACAACATTCTTTGCGTTATTTAGGTTGTTAAGCAGACAATTTTTTTCAATATATGAAGCAATAAATTAGCAATATCCTTCAAAATTATTCAGATTGTGACTACGCAATTAGGATGCAGATCATTATTGAAATCTGTTTGTCTGGTTAAGAAGTATTTAATTTTTGATTACACACCAAACTTCAAACCCTAAGGGTGTTTGAAGTTCAAGTTGTACAGCAAAATAAAATATCCTAATATTCTACATTTCATACAGACAGACCACCCCATAAAACGCTATACAACAATAACAAATTACATAACGATAATAATTGATTACCGGTTATTACGCTCCAGTCTGGCCTTTGACTCGATTAGATCAGTCATCGAGAAATGAACTAGATTGCTCCAATATTACTCGTATTAGATACCTGAGGATTCTCTGTAATCAACTATCTTTTTGACGTGGGTTTGGTCATTGGTCATATGAGCTTTGAAATTAATGTTTTATTTTATGAACGCCCACGCTCCATTCAGGAGTTGATGAAATTTTAATTTCTTTATACACAATCAGCCTATAGTGATCCCACTGCGGGGACACAGACCTCGTCTCTGTGAGTGGGAGCGGGCCATAAGCCACCACGCGGGCCCACTGCGGGTTGGTGGATGTCACACGTCTTCAAATTTTTGGTTCTAGGACATGCCGGTTTCTTCACGATGTTTTCCTTCACCGTTTTGAGAGCAGTGGAGATTAAATTAAATACACAAACTAAAGTCCTGCCTGGATTTAAACCCACGACCTAAAACTCGTAAGTCTGGACGGATACAACTGGACCACCACTGCTCTTCATTTCTTTATGATCATGAATAATTGCATCAAGACATTTGTCACTTTTATAAATGGTTCTCAAACATTCTAATCTTTTTTGATCCGTAGTTAAACTCAACCAAATGTTAAATATAGTAACTAATGGTTAAATTTTTGCAAAATGTGTTTTTGATCAATTTTCAGTGTATTGTATTGTAGTATTTTTAGTGTGTAGTGTATTTTTAGTGTAAAAAAACCGGCACTTAGTCCTATAGGACATTTCTAAGGCGTCAACTGTTTGGTTTACCATAAGCTTTCAGTCCACGTTGAATGGTGGCTAATGGAGTATTGTGTATTTGTACCATAAACGTGAATAATTGCATTAAATGTTCATTTGTTTACAATCAAGTTTATAAGGGTTTAGAGAACAAAGTTTTTTTAATATTTTTTATTAGACAATAATGTCCCACTGCTGTGCAAGGGCCTCCCAACTCTCTTTCCTCCTCTCTCTATCCAGAGCTGCCACGGGCCAATCTTTATCAAAGGAGTCCAGAGGTCAAAGTGGTTAATTTTAACTTCAAATCAAATTACAGCTTGAAACTCACCTAGTGTAGGTATATTTATTTTGACGAAGCAACGAGAGAACACAACAACTTATAATCCAAACAAATCTACAATATAAAACTCGTTCAATCTCACATCTGTACCTACCTACCTACGAATACAGCTCAATAACCCAACAATGATTGGACGTCTAAAAAGACGCCACAAAAACTGCACCAAAGGCACCGCAGAACGCACAGTCACGCTTCGTAACTGATTTAATTACGACGCTCTTGATCTCTTTATAATATGGAGACTCGTTGATACCTGAGATGAGGCGTAGGCCTGTAGTTTGTTACTGCCTTCGTAAGGTATTAACTGGGATACAGTGTAGATTGTTATTGAAAGATGGGGAGAACTTGCAACGTAGCTATGACCAGTTGAAACTGGAGGAAGCAAATGGAGTATTGGATACCACGTGACATTCTGTTCTGTAGTTTCTGTATTAGAAAAAAAAAAAAAATCCGCCTGAATTCCCCAAAGGGTTAGACAGAGGTGCACATTTCGCCAGTTATGTTTAACTTAGTGCACGTAATTTTAAGAACGTTCACGTTCTGATCTCAGTCTCAATCTGTCAGAAATACCTCTAATTTCCCTACATTTTGACAAGTTTTTGATTTGTTTGTCGCTGAGATGAGACTGCGACTAGATTTTGAACGTTTTAAATTACGAAAATTGGCTTACTGATATTGCTCTTTATTTTATGTTTCATGTATTATGTACATCTTTTGTTGGAGATCCTAAATTAATAAATAAACTATCATGTAACAGGGGGCGAGCAAATTGCCATCAACCATGCAGAAATCGACTCTGAGGTGTTACTGAGAAATTCCTAAAGGAAAAACTCAAACACATTAAAGTGATGGAAAATATAATTGTCATTCGAATTTAATAATAGATGTAATTAAAATACACAATAAGTAAATTATAAAATGTTATCTACTGAATCTCTAATTGTGATACACGTAAAACTGATCTCTTTTATTTATTTGTTATCTTAAAATATGATCTCCTATTAAATAAGTGCTTGTGTTACCCATTATATTATATTACCTAAGTAAATATATCTAAATATACCTAAGAAAATAGCTACCTACCTACTTTTTTTTTTTTTGGCGAATGGGAAATCATAACCCCTCCCGCTCTGGGTGGAGCAGAAGGGAGTGTCAGGCTCTTACTGACTAAAACCCACCAGTGTTCCTTCCTTAGCCCTTTATGTTCTAGGGCAGCGGTAACCCTTTCGGACGATCCCGATACCCCGGCGGTCCCGCTACCCCGGGCTACCTACCTACTTACCCTTATAATAGATTTATTTATGTTATTGTTATTAACTTTTAATGTAAGCGTATTTTTTTAGTTTTCATGTAGAATTTTATGGCTCTTAGCTGTAAGCCTTTTGTGAACATCTTTATAATAGGGGTTAAAGTATGAAATTGCCGTTTTATTGTAATAGGTACTTCGAATTGACATAGAACCTTCATGGTTTGAGATTTTTGAGTGAAACTTTTTTCACATGGTACCTACGAAGTTCTTCTTTTAAAAAATGTGCAACATACGATTATCGACTTTCAGTTTTTTTTTTATTCAGCTTAGACAAGAAAGATGGATACTTCGAAAATTCGAGTTATTTTTGAATACGAGTTCCGACGCGGAACTAACGCTGCAGAAAAATAGCTTGCAATATCAATGTTGCGTTTGGAGAGGAGACTGCTAATGAACGCACCGAACAATGATAGCAAAACTAGCAGTGAAACAGCCCCGACTCATGAATCGATCTTCACCATTATTGCTCCATGATAACGCGAGACCTCATACAGCAACAGAAACCGTTTTAACTCTACAGGAACTGCAATTAGAAACCATTCGTCACCCTCCGTATTCGCTAGACCTTGCTCCAACGGACTACCATTTTTTTCGTGATTTGGACAATTTTCTACGTGATAAAAAGTTTTCTTCTCTGGAGGCAGTACAAAAGGCTTTCACACAGTTTGTCGAATCTAGATCACGAGAGTTCTATCGCAAAGGCATAAATGACCTTCCTATTAGATGGCAGCAATGTATAGATAATAATGGTAATTATTTTGATTAAATAAATAATTATGTTAAATTAAAAAAAAAAACGACTAAAGATTTTTCAGTACAAATCGGCAATTTCATACTTTAACCCCTAATATCTTGTGGAATGCAAATAAACAAATATTAATAAAATCAGGAATCTCATAAATATAGGATAACCTTTGCGTTTGTTTAAGTAGATACGAATATAATTTAATGATAATTTGCAAAATGCGGAGTACTGTGTTGGATTCTAATAAAAAAATTAGACTGTATCAACTGTCTCCGTATTACTACGCCTTTAGTAACTTCATAAGAACGTACTTACACACAATAATTCCAGATTAAGCTAAAATACGAACATACTACAAATATCAGCCCGTACAAAGCAAACAGCTGCCATATTTCCCCCTCAATATTTTACCTCAAACTTCGGACAAAAAGCAAAAGCTTACCAAATCAAGTGGAATATTACCATATTGAGATCAGCAATGCGATTAATATTTTTTATCATGCTCCATTTATTTCCCGTGTAAGTAGAATGATCAATTGACTTGGATCACGTAGAAAACTAAATGGGAGTGAGACTATTCTCACCTTTATTTTATTCGCGTGATAAATTCTTGGTGTTAAGGTGTAGTTGATGAGGAAAATATTATGTAAACCTGGTCTCCCATATTCCATGATGCTAAAAGATAAAGATACCTTCTTTTGTAAAATCTTGTCTGCATAGCTTTTCACAACCATCCGACAGGCTATCGTATCGAAAATGAAGCATTTCGGTAACCTGTTTTGCCCCCCACAGCAAACAGCAGTCGTTTCGGGTTTTGGACTTGTGAACAGCGTTTAGAGGACTCCTACGATAACATTGATTGATGTTCGATATGATAGGGCAACGGATTGAGAGGTTGAGAATAACTATGCTGATCCCCAAAAGGCAGGGGTGAATTCAATAGTTTATCTGTGACCAGGAAACACATCGTGGTACCGAACATTTAAGGCCTCACATCCCTGAAATAAGAATGGCGCTTGCACTAGAGGTATCTCCCGCACAGTATGGCAGCGCCATATTTGTTAATCCCAATGTAACTGTTTTGTTTTGCAACCTAAAGCAATGAAGTTCCTTACAGTGGATCTACATCCATGTGATCGAGCAAGTAGCTACCTACTTGCTCGATCACATCATGGCAGTCATTCAATATTTAAAACTTATTATGAGTAGTTTGCAAAATGGTAGGTACTCTAATCCATGCCCATTAAAATAATTAATTAATTTTATTTAATCTATATAATCAACAGATTTGGTGATCAGTGTTAATCGAGCTATCAGAATCAGAGCTAATAAATGACAACACTTAAGCCTGTTGGTTAATTAACTTACTGATTTTTAGGGGCTGATTGTTCAATAGTCAGATAACTTTTATCTGAAGAATAAATATGAAAGTTAGATATATTTTCTATACAAAAGCTGTCTAAGCGCAATATTTACTCTTCGGTTAGAAAATAAATGTTTAAGGGTTGATTTTTCAATCGACAGATAATTTTATTCGTGGAATAAAATTGACGTTTGACAGTTTATGTATGGAAGAACTGTCAAAAATTCAAAATTATTCCTGCGATAAAATTATCTGGCGTGGAAAAATCAGCCCTAAATGTTTTATTCAGTATTAAAATTGGTAAAATATTTACATAAAGTCTGACTATTGAAAAATCTGCCCTAAATCTAAGTATGCAAGATCTGGCGATTGGCTGACAAACATGAGAGAGAAACAGTGTCTAATCAAAACGTTATAAAATCATCTAATCTATGTGACTACCCCTTAACTGACGTGAAGTATTGCGCCCTATATCTATCGCTATAAGGTGGGTAATTACGAGGAAATACTCGACACTTATTAGTTTAGAGGCCATTTCTCACCTTGCTCAGAAACCGACATTTTTACTAGAGAATTCACTTGTAAAAACCTTACTTTGAATTGGACGTGGAGCTACGAAAGTGTGGAGGAAAATCTTGGTAAGTATATAGTAGTAGTGTGTAGTATAGTGTATTTTGTGGCCGTAGATTAATATTTCGAAGAATAAACGTAGTGATCGTATCATCTTATAGGTACAGTATATCCAGCTTATAAAGGGCTCGTGGTTTGAAGGTTAAGCTACGTTATCAGACGTCGATTAGTGGATGGGTGACCGTGAAAGGAACCGGAGTTACGGATATAACTTGCAGAGTAAGCAAGCAGAAGTGACAATGGGCTGGTTATGTTTGTCAAAGGTCCGATGAACGGTGGAGCAGACTAGTCTTGGAGTGAAGACCGTGTATCGGCAAGCGTAGAACGCCTCCAAGCTATCCAGCTTCCGACGACCTTAAAAAGGTGGCTAGGACAGACTGGATGCAGAAGGCGGATGACTGAGTGTTGTGGAGCAGCCTAGGGGAGGTCTACGTTCTACAGTGGACTGCGGTAGGTTGAGTTGATTGATTAAATGGAAGAAATGGTTATTATTACCCAGGCCCAACTCGTAAAAACTGCAAAATGCGAGTGTGTCCCTACTGTAGCATAATTAGCCTATAATGTTCCCATTGTTGGGACACCAGCGTCCTCTCGGTGAGAGGGAGTGGGCCGTAATCCACCACGCGAGCCCAGTGCGGGTTGGTGGATGTCACGTGTCTTTGAATTTTTGGTTCTAGGACATCCGGTTTCCTCATGATGTTTTCCTTCACCGTTTTGAGAGCAGTGGTAATGAAATAATTTACACAAAGTAAAGCGCCTGTCAAGGTTCGAACCTAGGACCTACAGCTCGTAAGCCACAGTCGTCACCACTGGGCCACCAGTGCTCCCTACTGTATCGATGCCGTATCCAATGTTCTCATGAAGCGATGAAACGTAGGCTGTTCCAGAGTCCAAGTATTTCACATATATTAAGGAGTATCATTCAATTGCCTATTATATATTATGTACAATTGAAGTGTCCATGTCCCTATACTTGCCGCCGGGGCTGCGGGTTGTTCGAAAGAGATACCGTGGCCCCTGGCACAGGCAACTGAAGGAACACGGGTGGGTTTTAATCAGTAAAAGTCTGACACGCCCTTCCGCTCAGCCTAGAGCGGGAGAGGTCATTTGATGATATCCCACCCAAAACAAAAAAAAAGTGTACCCATACTTATTTAGAAATAGAAAGAGCATGTCCTAATTATTACAATTTTATGTAGGTATTGTCTAAATAAACATTTATTGAGTAACAAATACTACAGTTTACTTTTCCGAGTTTTGTTTGGGGGTATCGTGTTGCCCAGTAACTGGGTGGAGGCCAGATAGGCAGTGGCTTCATGTAAAATACTGGTATTCAGCTACATCTGGTCAGACTGGAAGCCGACCACAACATAGTGAGGGAAAGGCTAGGCAGACTGAATGACTACCGTTTAGATACTTTTTTATGTATATTTGTTATATATCCCAGCTTAGTTAGCTTTGCTACTGACCTCACTTGATAAATAACAATTTTCACCACTTCAGAAGACTCACAAGTATTCTCACTAAGAAATTATGTTTATCATCAGTTCAAATATTCTTTTGGTACCAAAAGTACTTAAATTATACCTACGTATGTTAACCTTAATAGCCCATTTTTTCCTACAAAAACAATAAATAACTGTGTGACTTGGTACATTACTGCATTCGCTTACAAAAATAAACCTAATATTGATAGTGTTGTAACTGATAATGTTAATAAGATAAACATTTAACCAGCATGTAGTACTGATTTATTTTCCAGTAAATACATATTGACAGCACCTGTAGTTCCGTTTACCCCGTAAGGCAAAACTGGCGTGAATTGCCGAGAAAACGTGACAAAATATGCTAATGTTGATACTTTAAGAGCTTGGCGGACAAATAAACATGTACGGAACCCGTATATGTAACGGAAGTGGCTGTGATTTAATTTAGTTGAGGACTTAGCAAGGTTTGAAGTTACATAAATTATTACATACTAGCGACTCGCCCTTGCTTCGCACGGGTGGCGACATATCAAAAGCATCAACATGTCTGTGATATATCCATGTTAAATATTTATTAATTATTTACACGATAAGCTTTCGGAATAAATGATCTAAATGATTATGAAAACTGCATCAAAATCCATTAGTTTTTTTAGAAGATCTAAGCGCAGACCCTGTGACTTTGTTTTATACAATGTAAGTATGTATGGATATTATGAAGTATACAAACGTGTTACTTAAAAAAAATACCCAATTATTTATCGTATTATGAACACGTCAAGAGTCTGTAGCCTTACAGCGAATTTAGGTTGCATGGAATACACTCCTAAGCCATATGCACACGCTTACAAATAATGAAAAATCACGGATTCATCCAAAAACGCCAAAATTTCGTGTAGCGACAAGAAACTAACTTTAACTTTAAATTAAGGAATTAAATTAAAGTAAGGGGAGTAGAAATCAATTAGAAGATATATTTACAAGGTAAGGATGGAGATGGAATGGCAGTGGTGCGTATAATGTGGAGGTGGGGTTTATGGATGTCGATGGACGATAGGTGGGTTGAGGAGGCTGAGGTGGAGTTGCAGATGGACCTGAAGAGGTAGACCGACGCGAGGCAGGTGCCGGTGACAGGTGCAGGTGCAGGTGAGGGCAGGTCCTGCTGCGTGGGCCCCAAAATATGGTAAAGAATTATCGTGGTTGATGCATTTGTGTGAGCAATGATTAAGGGATCATGTCAACTTATATATAACCTCATTTCTTCCACCAGCTTTTACTTCGTGTACGTTCATACATCTGGTCATACAGGCACGGATTATGTCAAGTTGATGAAAATAAGCTTACTTAGGCCTAATTGTCTATTTTTTTCATTACAATTGTTTAGTATCACTAATCATTTAGAAACGCAACAATAAGTTACAGTTTTATTAAAGGTTGAAATCATATTACCATAACAAGCACCACGCTGCATTGCTTAGCTTTAATATGGCAACTGTATCTCCACAAAACCTAATAGCATTAAGTCCATCAATGTGCCACTACTGTACGTGAAGCTCAAATCAATAAATAAAACCTTTAGAAAGACACCACAGACGTAATATCAATATTTTCGAGGTCCCCCTTAACAAAGAAGACCAAATCAAGAAAGGATTGCACAACGTCCTTTCCTGAAACATTATTTAAAGGAGGTTGCACAACGATTGCCAAAATATTCTCTAGAATTATTGCAATGAAAGTGACACCGAAAATTATGCACACGAACAATAACATATCACAATCAAGACTCGATTGAATCGAATCGTTTTTGGTACCGATTCGATTCGGTACGATTTACGATATGAAATCGAATGATAAATTTGTGTGGGTAAACGAATTTTTAATTTAATGTTTGTACTTGGAATTGCCAGCAGCCAGATTGGCTGTCTGCTGTATGCATGGTATAGGTTCCTACGGAGTAGACAGGCATGTCGAAACAGAAAAGAGGTTTCAACAAAAGCCTTCCAATATGAATGCTCACGAAAGGGTTTTTACATACGTATGTATATGCAGAAGAGTGGTCGCCCAGTGAGAACGGCCCTGACTTATGAGTTGTAGGTCGAGGCTTCGAACCCAGGTAAGCTTTACTTTGTGTACTTGATTTCATCACCACTCAAAAGCGGTGAAGTAAAACATCGTGAGGAAACTGACATGGCCTAAAACCAAAAATTCGAAGATATCTGACTTCTACTTCCATCCAATCCATCCATCCATCCATCATCCACTCTTCTACTTCTACTTCTTCCATTCTGGTAGATTACGGGCCCGCTCTATCTCACAGAGAGGAGGCCTGTGTCCCAGTAGTGGGAACGTTACATGCTGATTATAAATGATAGATACATAATATGTATGGGAAAACCGTTTCGCCAAATTCACTCCTGTTTCCTATGGCAAGGTAGAAACTACAAAACGCCATCTGTTACGATCCTTATATACTCGTTTTGCTTCGTTTACGTTCATACATCAGAAGGCCAATTCTCGTAATTTAAAACGCTCAAAATCTAGTTGCAGTCTCATCTTGGCGACAAACTAATGTCAAAAATGTAGGGAAATTAGAGGTATTTTT
Source organism: Apamea epomidion (assembly GCA_947507525.1). Classification (NCBI taxonomy): domain Eukaryota; kingdom Metazoa; phylum Arthropoda; class Insecta; order Lepidoptera; family Noctuidae; genus Apamea; species Apamea epomidion. The sequence goes on along the minus strand of OX382240.1, from coordinate 1,973,109 downwards.
GACAGCTTGAGACTGAGATCCAACTGTGAACATTTTTTAAATTACGAGAATTGCCCTGGTCATACACTACTATGCACGTTACCTTTCAGAAGAACATCACCAATGCGGTCGATATAAAAATATCTCTCGGCTTTTCAACAAACCATACAAACAGTACAGCCAAAGAGATTTTACTACAAAATTATACCAATAAAATACGTAAACCCTTGTTCTCCGACAGTACCATCTTTTTTTTCTCTTTGTAATAAATAATTGACATTAATTAACTACATCTCACCTACGGCTTTTAGAAACCTATAACTCACAATTCACTGACTTCGATATTTTCGCGCTGTCACAATTTAAATTTAAAAGAAAGGTTTCACAATCTCTTGCAAGTCGACCTTAAGTCGGATGCTCTTGTCATCCGCTTCCTTTAATTCTTCGGTATATGTATTCTTTTAAATATGTTCTTTTTATTTTTTCTCTCATTTAACACGCGTTCGTTATCATACTCCGATGTCACCTCTTGGACAATAGTGTGGGTTATACGTTTTCTCGACTGTAATATAACTACATTTTGTAAATGCTGTAATGTATAACTGTTTTTTGTCCCAAATAAATAAAACAAAATCTTAATGAAATAAAAAACAAAACACCTTTCAATAAAAGTAAAATAAAAGCCAAAATAATATTGTACCCCTGGTGGGACTCGAACCCACAATCCCCGGCTTAGGAGGCCGATGCCTTATCCATTAGGCCACAGGGGCTTGACGATTTAGCCCCAAAAATAACCGTCAAACTGACTTGGGTAGAGGGAAGGGGACAAACTGAGATTTATTAAGGACAAAGTATAATGAAGAAAGCTATGTAGAAATACAGTAGGTATCTATAATGTATTCGACTTACCACTGCATTTTAATCAATCGACGATTTTAGATGGATATTGGGCGAAAAAATAACAGTTCCTCCAAAAACCTATGAGCATGGTTTAGCATTCAATTTAATTTTTTATTTGTCATGGTTTTAAAGTTTATAAAGGATATAATGGAGCATGGCCAGAGATCGCACAAGACAGGAAGGTTTGGAAGGAAAAAGGCGAGAGGGTTGCCCAGCAGTGGGACACGATATAGGCTAACGATTTTTTTTAGTTTTTACTTTTGTTTGTAAAAAATAAATTCCAAAAAGGCAGAGCATTACGAGTTAAAATATACCGAGACCATCTCATTACCTTACAAACGTTTTCCCATATTCGCTCCACATAAAGACGTCTTTACACGATATCCGAGATTGATACGATAGTGAAATTAAGCAATAACACTTACTATGCACTGAAACAGCCAGTCCGATCACGGAGGAGAGCATAAAATTTTATATTTTTCGTATGGTGTGTGGCCCAATTTGGAGGATCTAGCGTTTGACAAAGGAGGTTGATGGCAAGCCATATATTTAAGAAAAAGTCTCCAGAATTGTGAGCCGACCAATTCTCGACACTAAGGAAGTCAAACTAATTATAAGCAGAATTAAGAGGGTAAAGAATAACGCACTAACTATGGTGTTTCGATCGTAGGTATGATGAGATTTGGAATGGTAATTTTTATGTCTTCTTTGTACAAATATAGCTCTATAGTCAAAAGATAACATGAAACATTTGAGAGAAATCAATAATGAATCGATGATGCTGGCTGTACTTAACTGCTCTTTTCGATCGACGTCAAAAAGATCGGAAGAGTTCGTGCTCTACTGTTCGCTTTCGTTGAGTATGAATGTCTAATAGAAAAAAGAGAAGTATGGAAGAAAAAGACATATTACGCCGACCCCAAATAACTATGAATGATCATGGGGGTTCGTGCACTGTTATACGCTGCCTTCCCTAAGCCGCCCCGCTCACCGCTTGTACCGGACCCACACACCAACACCCCAAGCGTATCGTTATACGATTTTATTATGACGCTACCGATGTATTGCATATTATCCGACAAAATTAAGTGTCATAAAGGTTAACTGGAGCCGTAACATTTAAGGGGACATTATTCTCGGCCAAATAACCACTCGCGAACCCATATAGGTTTTGGTAAACGAAGATATTGTTACTAATAATTGTCCAGGATCGTTACGTAGGGTACATTATACAAATTGAGTTAAGTTTTCAAGTGTAGTACTTAAGTTTATTGCTTCATTTTTGAAATTGGGTTTGGTAGTAAATGTCTTCGGAATTGTTATTGCTAGAATGTGGTTACCATTTTAATTTGTGAAAGATTTCGCTGATTAAGTTTAATGGACTCCGAACATGAAGCGAAAGGCGAATAATGAGTGTTTTCATACAAATGAAAGCACGAAAAATACAAAGCATTATATTTATCTGGAGATATTTTAGGCAGGTGTTACGTTGTTTTAATGATGGGGTTTGTGGCTAAATGATAACAGCCGCACCGGTCGATTAAAGGATAGTTTACGCTTTTGCCGCGGATAGTTCGTGGATGGGTGACCATCCATTACATAACGAGACCTCTCCGTGCCTCGGAAAGCACGTTAAGCCGTTGGTCCTGGCTATCATTCTTAAATCTTTGACAGTCGTTATGGGTAGCCAGAAGCCCGAAATTTTAACCACCAGTCTTACCAAGCGGCATCGTGTTACCCAGTAACTCGGTTGTGGAGGTCAGGTAGTTAGGCACTCCATATAAAATACTGGCATTCAGCTGTATCTGAAGGCCAATACAAGTAATTAAAAACGTTCAAAATCTAGTCGCAATCACTTTTCAGCGACAACCAAAGTCAAAAACTTGTCAAAAATGTAGGGAAATTAGAGGTATTTTTGCTATGGAGACTGAGATTTGACGTTCTTAAAATTACGAGAACTGGATGCCGACCCCAACTTAGTTGGGAAAAAGCTACGATTGATAAGTTCGTCGTTCTAATAGTCACTTAAAAAGAGAAAACGATCTACACAATATAGTACAGAGTGAAGTATCGGCTCCCATGACCAAGATGGTCAAAAATACAATACAAAACCGTACCTACAAGAAAATGCACTAAATCTCGAAAAACAATGTCGTGCCGTAGAATCACGGGGTTCGTGAGACATTCGCGGCGATTGAGAATAAATCAGCGATCGGCCGATCGGCGATCATAAGCGTTTGAGCGATATCGCCCGATTCACTAAACTGGATGGGACGGACCACGAACGCGCTATTTCTCACGGCTGACACAAGGATCTGAGAAAGGGAGGATAGGATAGGACCCATTGACCCATGCTAAGTAAGCTAAAGCAAGCCATAATTACTTTCGAATTAGGTTAATTTTTAGAGTCCCCAGCACTGTAGGTGGACAACCAAACTACAGTAACAAGCTGTGTTTTCCGGAGAAGAACTAGTCCAAACAGTTTTAAAATTAAGAAGCTGTTAAAGATAACGGTGGAAAGCAGCAACGGTGTCAAGGGATGGGTCAATTTGGTAAAGAGCATATATGACCTCTATCTACAAACCGAATCCTGAAGATAGGTAAACAAGAAGACTTTAATAGACAGACATGAAGAAAATAGCCTAGCATCGATTCCAAATTTGGAGTCTTTTTTTTTTACGGGAGCTAGCTATTTTACTGAACTTTGTTTCTGAAATTATACCTACACCTATTTTGAAATCGTTTAGATGACACATCAGTTCTATTTCTTAGCTGCCAGTACCATCCACTATCCTTGTGTATCGCTCAAAGGTTAAAGTCTAGATCAGACCTCCGCTGACTGAAACTGACCTATATCTAATTTGTACCGTTTGAACCCAGCCTTATAAGGTACAGGAAGATTACATCGTCAGTGCTTTGTAAAGGGACTGTAATTTTGTGATAATGAGCTGATATTTTATTATAAATAATAAATATGATGAGCCTATTATTTTTTATGTTTATTATTTTTATAAGTATGTTATATGATCAGTGAACGATCGTGTTGATGTCCTTCAAAATGATCAGATATTAATTTATGTGATGATATCGAAAAACATTGTGAAGGTTCTGTCGAATCGATTACTTCTTCGTAGAGTGAAGATTGCAACATATTTCATTAGTGAAAAAAAAATTGTGATTTTATACTGTCGCTAACAGTCTTGCTGATTCTTGATCTGTTGTTTCTTTCAGATTACCTGACTCGGATTCCTTGTAATCAATGGTTCGCCAATAGCATAGTGTTCCCACTGCTGAGACACAGGCCTCTTCTCTTCGAGAGGGAGTGGGCTGTAATCTACCACGCGGGCCCAGTGCTGGTTGTTAGGTGTCACAAATTTCTTCCATTTTTTGGCTCTAGGACATGCCTGTTTCCTCTTGATGTTTTCCTTCACTGTTTTGAAAGTAGCGGAGATTAAATTATTCACACAAAGTAAAACGCCTGTGTGGGTTCGAACCCACGACCACACCACTCGGTACTCGGCACAATTCGGTAAGTCGGGGTCATCACTACTGGGCACCACTACCTAGCAATAAACAAAACTAATTTATGATTTAGTGTGGCGATAAAGCTTATTATATCCATCACAATAATAATTATGAACAATCCAAAAACAAACTAAAGGTAATCAATACCAAAAGTGTAACAAAACCATAAACAGAAACACCACTAAAGCCGCCATTTGTTTACTATTTCGACAACGTAGCCCATTTATTAGTATTCATTAGGTCGTACGTAATACTCCCGATACAGAAGGCAGGTTATATCGGGTGCATACGCAATTAGACCTGGGTAAAAACCTGCTTGGGACCTAAACAGGCAGCGTAAAGCTGAGCACACACTTTTGAATGCGAACGCCGCGAATTCGAATACGAATCGCGAATTTTCGTTTCAACGATTCATACCACCCCTTTCTTATTGGTGTTAGATAACCAGCGGGGTAATTGTGTAACACACTAACAAATGTCTTTCATTTTGAAAGTTCAACAGCATTCGTTGCGTTATTTAGGTATATTGTGACCAGACACATTTTTCTAACTTAGGAAGCAATGGATTACCAATATTCTTCAAAATTATTCAGATTGTGTTTGAAAATATATTAACGCAATAAGGGTGCTGGTGTATTTAATTGATGCCTATTCATATGTTCAACGGAGTGATGGCCACCTACTTACCAGAGCTGAATTTATGTGCAGCACGATATCTTGGCTGTGAAAACTGTGACCTGATATTCATTGACAACCGAGACAAGACACCAGGTGCAAAATTTTAGCCACGAGCCCCTTGAAATAGTTCGATTGTATTTTTAGCCTCAGACGATCGTAACCTCAACGCTATTCATTTTATTTCACACATAAGTTCAAAGGATTTCCTTAGGCAATCATTCAGATACATTGCATTTACGTATCTGAATGATTGCCTAAGGAAATCCTTTGAACTTATGTTTGAAATAAAATGAATAGCGTTGAGGTTACGATCGTCTACGAGTTTACCTGAAAATGTTAAGGACGTGTTTTTTTCCCTTGTCCTAGGGTTCAACAATCAGATGAACTCTAATTTTATTACAATCTAGCCTTATAAATAGACTAACAAGTAATCTTATTATAACCTATTAAATTGTCTTTACTAAAAATGTGTCCAATAGCACTTTTCTTATTGTCTCTATTAAGGCAAATACACTTCTTTCTTGTGTTTATTTGGCACTTTTGTACTACTAAACACTAGCTCGAACGGAACGGTTAAGGACACGTGATAAGTGTAATATTCGAAAGTGTGTATACGGCTGAATAGCGCAGTGTAAGGCAAAACTTAATATTGATCGTTGGAATAATAAAACGTTAATAAATCAATTGCTTTTGACTTAAGAACTGGTTCAAGCGTGAGTAGCGAGGTTTTTATTGGTTAAGAGATTGTTTTTGGCTACTTGACATTTCTACGTACAGACGCCAGCAGGTCAGGCTACCCGAAACGGTCAAATTTTCCCAATCAACCTTGAACCTTAATGCTTTAGCGATAAAGTTGAAAATCTATTAAAGAAATTTAACAGATTGTAGTAGCTTGATGTGCTGGCGTCTTTACCAACTTAGGAATCACCGATCGTATGACACTTTTTGTTTTTATTCTATGGTTACAAACACATTCGCATGATGACGTCCAATATGTTCAAACGTTGGTGTCGAACTACCGATTTCCTGAGGGTGGGTTTAAAAAAGGATTTATAAATTATATAGTCTTCCAGACCGTATTTCGGCCACGGCGGCCAATCTCAACGGACACTAACCTTCGGCGCGGGAGATATTATAGTGCACAAGTGTGTGCGCAGCAGGTGCACACCCACTTCCCTCACTCTCATAGTCCGATGGGACGGCAGTCCAACAAGACCGGAGAGAGATCAGGCGTAGGACCAACGGCTGTACGAGCTTTCCGAGACACGGGGGTATCACACCACCAACTTCCAAACTCCGGGCTGTTGCTAAGTAATTCCTAATGAAAAAACCCCATAAAACACTTTGCCCGAATCGAATCGAACCCAAGACCCCACGTTCCCACGGATGTTTCGGGAGGTTCCTGCACATCATCAGGCGGGAGGAGACGCCCGGGTGTCACCACTGCGAGGATCGCCCAGAGGACACGGTGGAGCATACGGTGGAGGTCTGCCCCGCTTGGGCAGAGCACCGCCGTGTCCTCGTAGAGGCGATCGGCAGCGGCGGCGACCTCTCGCGCTCGGCCCTGGTGCAAGCCATGGTCTGGGGCGAGAGGGAGTGGGAGGCGGTCACATCCTTCATGCTAGCGAAGGAGGTGGCGGGATGGGCAAGAGAGAGATCCTCACGCCTCAGCCGCCGAGGGAGACGCTCCGGGCGTCGGGAGCCGCGTGACGACTCCCGTCCACCGTAGGCGCGGACCTGCGGGCGGAGAGCAATGGGTAGCTCTCCGTCCAATCAGGACCAGGCCCGTGCCGGACGGCGCGTAAGTGTTCCACGTGCGCCTCAAAGAGATGTCAGCATAGATGACGGGGCCCGACAGGGCCGAAGCCTGCCGGGGTAGCGGGATCGTCCGAAAGGGTTACCGCTGTCCTGGTACATAAAGGGCTAAGGAAGGAACACGGGTGGGTTTTAGTCAGTAAGAGTCTGACACTCCCTTCTGCTCCACCCAGAGCGGGAGGGGTCATTTGATGATTAACCATCCTCAAAAAAAAAAAAAAAGACCCCACGTTCAGTGGCCCCGCTTGCGACCACGAGACCAACGGGGCAGTTTTTTTAATTACATTTTTTTTTTAAACGTTGCCCCACACTAGGAATTTCTCCTGTGTCGTGGGTGCATTGACAAACAATTAAACTCATATAAACAAACAGCCAGACCCGGAACAACTACTTGTAGGCCATACAAATATTTGTTCCGTGCGGGAATCGAACCCGCGACACGCAGCGCAGCAGTCAATCGCTTAATCACCATGCCAACCGTGCCGTCATAATAATAGAATTATATGTATTTATTTATTTGGCTTCATGCAAAACACACCCACATTAATTATATAAATAGCAATTATTGTAATTAAAAAATGCTATGACCATAACAATAGGTTGAAACAAAAAAAAATCTGCTATTCTAAAAATACCAGCCCTGTCGGTCTCAGCTTGACGCACTTTCCTGCGCACGCGCTACTCGGTATACGTACCTACCTACTTTTTGTAGCCACTACTGCTGCTGATACAGTTCTTATTGATACGGATAAAAGTATAATAGAAGACCATGGTGGAATATTTATTACGTAGGTTTTCTAAGATGGTCACTTTTGGTGATAGGATAGCCAAAGCATAAGAAAAACATAAATATCATCTTTACTATAATGCTCGTGCCTTCTCTGTATGAGAAGAGGCCTTAGTCCTGCGTCATCATCATCACCTGCCTTGTCCTGCTTTCTTAACAATTTTTAGGGTCAGCTTCTAGTCTAGCAGGCAGCAGCTGAATACCAGTATTTTACATGGAGCGGCCTATCTGACCTCCACAACCCAGTTACTGGGTAATACGATACCTCTTGGTTTGACTGGTTATCAGACTTTCTGGCTTCTGACGATCCGTAACGACTGTCAAAGATCCACGAATGATAGCCAATGTATATCATATATATATGAAGACTCTTTTCCATACACGATTTCGTTATAACGTGCACGTATTTTCATACAATTTATGGATGTCGATATCCTCACGTCTAGACTATAAAAGCACGCAATCAATATCGGAAACGGGTCCAATGTGGTGACGATTCGTGCTGATTAACAGTTAAGATACCTGTCTATTTCTTATAAGTCCTTGCCCTTCTAGGATAATAATATTTAATATTTATTGATTCTTCATGTCATCCAGCGTTAAAGGCAAGGCAAGTCTCCCAATACGAACACGCTCTATTTAAAAGTTAATTATTATATTTTTTTCTATTACGCAATCATTACGTACGGAGCTACCGTCAATTAAAAAGTAATAAAACCACGGATACGGCTCTATTTGCTTTTTTATTGTGACTCAAATGAACCATAAATAATTATAGATTGGGATGTATGTTTGTGTATTATCATAATCAGATCATAGCTGCGTTTGCCATGGTTGGCTCGTCGATGGGTGACCATCCATTACATATCGAGTCCCCTCCGTGCCTAGGAACGCACGTAAAGCCGGTCTTGGCTGTCATTCACAGACAGTGGTCTTTGACAGTCGTTACGGGTAGTTAGAAGCCCGAAAGTCTGATAACCAGTCAAACCAAGAGGTATCGTATTACCCAGTAACTGGGTTGTGGAGGTCAGATAGGCCGCTCCATGTAAAATACTGGTATTCAGCTGCTGCCTGCTAGACTAGAAGCTGACCCTAAAAATTGTTAAGAAAGCAGGACAAGGCAGGTGATGATGATGACGCAGGACTAAGGCCTCTTCTCATACAGAGAAGGCACGAGCATTATAGTAAAGATGATATTTATGTTTTTCTTATGCTTTGGCTATCCTATCACCAAAAGTGACCATCTTAGAAAACCTACTTAATAAATATTCCACCATGGTCTTCTATTATACTTTTATCCGTATCAATAAGAACTGTATCAGCAGCAGTAGTGGCTACAAAAAGTAGGTAGGTACGTATACCGAGTAGCGCGTGCGCAGGAAAGTGCGTCAAGCTGAGACCGACAGGGCTGGTATTTTTAGAATAGCAGATTTTTTTTTGTTTCAACCTATTGTTATGGTCATAGCATTTTTTAATTACAATAATTGCTATTTATATAATTAATGTGGGTGTGTTTTGCATGAAGCCAAATAAATAAATACATATAATTCTATTATTATGACGGCACGGTTGGCATGGTGATTAAGCGATTGACTGCTGCGCTGCGTGTCGCGGGTTCGATTCCCGCACGGAACAAATATTTGTATGGCCTACAAGTAGTTGTTCCGGGTCTGGCTGTTTGTTTATATGAGTTTAATTGTTTGTCAATGCACCCACGACACAGGAGAAATTCCTAGTGTGGGGCAACGTTTAAAAAAAAAAATGTAATTAAAAAAACTGCCCCGTTGGTCTCGTGGTCGCAAGCGGGGCCACTGAACGTGGGGTCTTTTTTTTTTTTTTTGAGGATGGTTAATCATGACTTATAAGAAATAGACAGGTATCTTAACTGTTAATCAGCACGAATCGTCACCACATTGGACCCGTTTCCGATATTGATTGCGTGCTTTTATAGTCTAGACGTGAGGATATCGACATCCATAAATTGTATGAAAATACGTGCACGTTATAACGAAATCGTGTATGGAAAAGAGTCTTCATATATATATATATGATATACATTGGCTATCATTCGTGGATCTTTGACAGTCGTTACGGATCGTCAGAAGCCAGAAAGTCTGATGACCAGTTAAGACTGGTCATCAGACTTTCGGGCTTCTGACGATCTAAGACTGGTCATCAGACTTTCGGGCTTCTGACGATCCGTAACGACTCCACAATCCAGTTACCAGTACCAGTTCCAGTGGCTAATACGGTACCCCTTGGCTTACCAAGGGGTACCGTATTAGCCAGTAACTGGATTGTGGAGGTCAGATAAGCAGTCGCTCCATGTAAAATACTGGTATTCAGCTGCATCCGGTTAGACTGGAAGCCGACCCCAACATAGTTGCGAAAAGGCTAGGCAGATGATGACATACTCACTCTGGTTTTTGTCTGAATTTATACCAATTTTAAAAGGACCCTAAGCGTACTCTCAAAATTAAAACATTTAATCAATTTGACTAAGAATTTCCCACATATATGTTGAGGTCGGCTTCTAGTCTATCCAAATGCAGCTGAATACCAGTATTTTACACGAAGGGTCTGCCTATCTGACCTCCACAACCATGTTACTGGCTAATACGGTACCCCTTGGTAAGACTGGTTGTCAGACTTTCGGGCTTCTGACAATCCGTAACGACTGTCAAAGATCCACGAATGACAGCCAATGTATATTATATATATATGTATGTATATAGATGAAGATGAACATGGTACCCCTTCCTCGTTGGTAAGATTGGTTTTCAGACTTTTGGGCTTCTGAATACCCGTAACAACTGTCAAAGATTTATGAATGACAGCCGGGACCAACGGCTTAACGTGCATGTAACGGAGAGATCTCTATATGTGGTGGATGGTCACCCATCTATGAAGCGACCGCAGCAACGTGTGGCTGTTATCATTAGCCACGAGTCGCTCAGTTAGAACATCTAATCTCAAATGATAATTCCATAATCATTCATCATCAAATCGTGTTCTAGCATCATCAATCACTATATAGAGCATTACGGAAGCTCCTCTGATATTTACTGCTCGGTGATCCATCACAGGATTTTAATTGAATCTAAAATTATTGTTTTAATAAACTTGACGTTTTTAGTTTTCACTGTAAATCTTGTGATTTATTACGAAGATAAGTTATGTCAGGGTTTCAGTTAAAACGGAGCTTATGGACAAAGCAAATGATGGATATAAATGCCAATTTTATACTTCAGACTCATCGGATTTAATTTTCTGGTGCGGTTAATATAATATGCTTATTTTATATTTCGCTTTTCCATATGTTGGTCAGGAAGTGACTGTATCTGAACGTACTTTTGCGTTATCTAATAGTTAATACCCTAGCACAAAGGAGGATTTTAAAATAAGAAATGTAACAGTACGACCCTGCGTGTCTACTTGTTGTGCATAGTTTGAGAACCAAACTATGAGGATTCAACTCAATTATTTTCTTAAAATTTGTGGCACCTGAGAGGCACGTCCATTTTTCGTTTTTTTCACTAAAAGTGTAACGCATACAGAAAAAATAAAACACCACGACACAAAAAGAAAAAGTTGAGGGAAAATTTGCGTCAAATCGACGCATCTATAGAGTCTCAATATAATTTTTTTAAAGTAAATTAACATACCTAACATCTGGCCTTTAATCCCCGAAGGGTTAGGCAGGGGTGTACCTATAGTACACCCACATTTCGCCAGCAAGGTTTACGTCCCACGTAATAGGGGGCGAGCCTTTGGACATCAACCAGGCACAAATCCAGGCTCCGGGCTGCTACTGGTAGACATTCCCCGTAGAAAATTAAAATAGCACTTTACTCGACCTGAGAATCGAACCCAGGACCTCTTAGTCAGCAGTAGTTTACGACTACTAGACCAACGAGGCAGTTAAAACTAAAATATTTAGTACAAAGATGGTAAATGGTACAAACAGAACACTTTGCCTTTCCTGTTTACTGTTAGCGTGCACGTGCTTCACCACAAACTAGCACGTTTTGAATAAACAACAACTTAATCCAATTAGAAAACTCATTACGCAAAATTATTCCTACTACCATAATTACGTCTCACGACAAACAATTTGTCACAATTTATCAGAGATATTTCGCGGCAAAAAATGGCGAAATCTTTACCGCTTTTACAGCATAATTTTAATTAGTAATTACCGTCACAATTACATGCTATTACTAGAGTGTCATAATTAGTAATAAAAGCTAGTTAAAATGCTGTAATTATTGCATTTAGTCGCGTGCGGTCGAAAAAAGCGGTTCTAACCGTCTGTTACTGGTTTTTACGAGTTTTCACCGGTTCCCGTTTGATTTATTTATGAGCGTGGGATGAATTATGTGTTGTTTATGTGGTTTAGTTGAAAGTAGATTGCATCAAAAATGTTGAATGGAGGTAAGAACACAGTCTCGATAATATCCCTACTTATATTTAATTTTACCTAAATAATAGTTTTATGTACGTTGATGTAAAACATGGTCATCATTTGTTTGTCATAAGAAGTGGTCCGATGCTTTTTAAGATCGAAAAGCTTATCGGAAGTATCCTATACTGATAAGAAGTAGCCTTTTAAATGGCGAGTTTCTTATTTTCTGTTATCAATAACTGCATTATTTTGTAAGTTGTTTAACTTAATAGTCATTTGAGACGCATACGTAATTTATCATCTTCGTAGCCTTTTCCCAACTACGTTGGGGTCGGCTTCCAGTCTAACCGGATACAGCTGGATACTAGTATTTTTACACGGAACGACTGCCTATCTGACCTCCACAACCCAGTTACTGGGTAATACGATACCCCTTGATAAGACTGGTTGTCAGACTTTCCAGACATTGGGTATATTAGCTTGATTAAAAGACGAGCGATTAATTACTTAAGAAAAACATTTCGTAATCAAATCGTCCATACTTAATTAAGATATCATAAACATGTTTTGGATCCCACAATTACTTTACTACTTAGAAAGTGTTCAGAAAGTATTTGGATCAATGAAATATGATATGTGTATTTTGTATTATAAATATTTACGAACGTTCCGTTAGCATCTGTAAAGGTATGTGACGTCATCAAAAGTTAATTGCTGAGAGAAATTTGTTAAATTATGTTAATTAAACTAATTAAAATTTTAAGTTGTGTTAAGAGGGAGATTATTCCCAAAAATTTAAAATTAAGTTTTATTTTTTTAAAGTATTGTTGTCCTTCAGACGAACGACTTTTCACATGCAAAGTAAAAAAACTAAGTAAGTGCCCAACTAAATAAATTAAACTAAGCTAAGAAGTCTTAATTTTACAACAAGAAAGGCGCATGGTTACTGGTACCTATCCTAAAGTAAAAAGGTTTTTTCATTGAAATCGGAAAAATCATTTTAACTTTAAGAATAGGAACGATTGAGACTTCGAGACCGTTAAGCCGTTGGTCCCGGCTGTCATTCGTAGATCTTCGATAGTGGTTATGAGTAGTCAGAAGCCCAAAAAGTCTGCCTACCAGTCTTACCAAGGGGTATCGTATTACCCAGTAACTGGGCTCTGGAGGTCAGAGAGGCAGTCACTCTATGTAAAATACTGGTATTCAACTGTATCCGATTAGACTAGAAGTCGACCCCAAAATAGTTGGGTAAAAAAAAAAAGTTCTAACTCTGGAATCATTCAACTTACAAATCTTGCCCTTAACCTATCACAGAACACAATCAAAACATCCCGACATGACCATCGTAAACCAAAACCATTCCAGCGATAAGATAACCCGCACTTTATACTAGCCATAACTAGCTGAACTTCATTTGTACTATAAACATTAAACGTACTATCTTCAACTTAAACAATAGAAATACTACTTAATTACTATTCAATCGAAAACGAACTCTGAGAACTAGATTTTAGAATTGATTTTTGAAGGACAATAACTGTTTAAAAGGTCGTAAAATAATTGTAAGTGTAATGGAATGTAAATTTTGTTCCAAGAACATAAAGTTTCTTATCCTTCAATAGTATGTTAGATTAGAAATGGTGTACTCAAATAAATCATGTAGGTACCTATGCTCGACTTTCCATGTAATTGGCGAGCATTTTATTTAATTGATACAGTTTTATATTTTATAATGGCAGTAAAATAAAGTGTGTAATTAGTTTAAAAGAGCAGGTTTTTAGTGTGAAATTGTGGGTTGTAAATTTGTAAAACGAAATTGGCAGAAATAAAACGTTTCCGAGTCATAGAGGGTGGTCCTTTTTACCCGATTTAACCCGATTACGGGCGGCAAAGCTGGGTAGTGTGTTTATAGTTTTTCGAAGAACCAGACATTTTTAGATGTACTGTAGGTATTAATAATTTTCAATAAGACCTGCGAAGAAATTGGTGACCTAGCGAGGAAAAGTGTTAAGACCGAAAATAATTAAGTTATTTCAACCTAGGCTTTTCCTAGATAATAATGTTGCAGTGAGTGGCTTGTTGACAGACGAGTCCTGGAGTGGAGACCACGTATCGGCAAGCGTAGTGTGGGACGCCCGCCAGTTAGATGGACGGATGACCTAAAGAAGGTTGCTGGGACGGACTGGATGCGGAAGGCGGAGGACAGTGTGTTGTGGTGCAGCCTGGGAGAGGCCTATGTCCAGCAGTGGACTGCGATAGGCTGAGTTGATTGAGTGGCTTGTATTCGACAACATCCGAAACTTTTATTCTGAGAGCCAATTCTCGTAATTTAAAATGTTCAACATTTAGACACAGTCTCATCTCGGCGAAAAATAAATGTCAAAAAAGTAGGGAAATTAGAGGTATTTTTGATAGATTGAGACTGAGAACGTTCTTAAAATGACTAGAATTGCCCCTCTGGTCTTTGTACCTAGTACGCACCACGTTTTAAGTCTTTAACTAAAAAACAAAATGAATATTAAAAAGCAAAAGTAAAACGTCTTCATAGACATTTATTCTATCTAGAACTCCATGGGAAGTCTATAATACATACATTTCAAACGGAACATAATAATACTTTCAGAAGGCGTGCCCAGGCGCCCAAAATCGTGCCTGCAATAATTTATTACATTTTAAACGCGTCATTAAGTAAATTTCTGACGTAACCGTGGCCTTAAGGACATAATCGTTACGATTCGATACTTTCATCGATACATTTAAATCGATATTCATTCAAAATTTGATATTAACCTTAATGAGCCTTGATGACCGTCCTACGCGGCGATCGGGTTGGTTCGTTCCACTTGGCGCTTTGATGTTGTGATTGTTAAATGTTGATGGTGGTTTTAAGTGCTGGTTAGTTAATTATTTTAATACTAAGAAAGTTAGCCTGGTTTCTATTGATCGTAGATGACAGAAGATGAGGTTGCCTTCAATCAAACGTATTAGCACGCAAATGAAGGACAGAAATGTGTAGAAAAAAGAGGGACCTTTGCCCAGTGTTTGGACCTGCAACTGCGTCTGCGTGAAATTTCTTGTTTTAACTTAAAATATATCCTATAGCATCGCAACGCCCGCCAACGATCTTACTTTATTTTCACTTAGCGTTCTTTCTAGCTTTTTTCTTTTCTCACGGTTTCTAAGGATAATAGTGTAAAAAAAATCTATAACCTTCCACATGAAGAGTACCCCTTCCTTTCAGGCTATCAAATGCAAAAAAAATAATCAAATCCGACTAGTTGCAGACATTAGTGCGTTCAAACAAAGAAACAAGCTCTTCAGCTCAATTATGTATGTGTGTGTGTGTGTGTGTTGTGTATGTGTGTGTTATTTTGTGTGTTGTGTTGTGTGTATTATGTATGTGATCATGGCGTGGGATAGCATTTACTAAGAGTGGTCATCGTTCAGCAGCTGCAATATCATCAGGATTGCGCCGGAATATAACAGTTCGCCGTTGACGTGGTACGACAGCGGCTCCCACGATAGCTGACATCAGAAGACAGCCACCACACAACCATCGATGCAAGGCTAGAGTGACTCAATACTCAATACATTTATTTGTCACCAGCCCGCGTTACTCTTATCCGAACTTTTAGTTACTGGAATCACCGAACTTCATAACAAAACTTGACGGCGCCACTTACTGAACACTAAAACTAAATTAGACTGGGTTTTTATGAACCTAAATTAGTAATTCCAACTTAAATAATAATTTAGCTAGGAATAAAGCCTTGGTATTAATAACACTGAAAAATAACACATACCTTGGCTGCTTGGGCTTAATTATGCTGAAACTGAAAATCTTTTATAATACAATTATTAAAGTATTCATCATCACATACACACTAACAATCAACATGCATGCTTAGATTCATCACATACATAACACACTCATAACACATACACATACATTTGGTTACCTTTTAGATCTAAGTATAATTTTTATTATTAACTATACTGAAACCGTTGCATTTGTTAACTTTGTGAGTCACACTATTTGTCGAAAGAGACTGGATCCTGCGACACAGAGTATCCTAGTGCGGGATCCAGTGCCAAACCAATATGTAACACGTTTTTTTTTTTTTGAAATCAATAAACTGATTAAACTTAAACGTAAACCTATCATTCACACTTTTATTCCGCATCAAAATCGTCATCACCATCATCTCCCTAGCCTTTTTCCAACTCTGTTGGGTTCGGCTATTTCGTATTAATATAAATGGTCAAAAACAGAACCCACCAATCAGCCACTACTGTTTCCCCAACATTACACCCGAATCTGTATCGCGGTACCATGATGACGTGTTATTTTATCAGACCCGTTGCATATCGCGCCCATTACTATATTGCTGGGTATGAACGCCCCTTTAGTTTCAATTAGGTACCCACGCTTCGGCATCCGGCGGGTTGATAGATGTACAGGTTGAGGTTTTTAGGGTACGAAGAGTTGGAGTGACGGCTTAGAAGATAATTAAATAATTTTTATTCAGTATGTCAAAAATAATAATGTATGATGGACAGCCAAAGCTAAAAAACATTACGCTTAATTATGAATAGAAATAATAGAGAAAATACATTTATTTAGCGCTTTTATGTTTTGATGGCGGGACGAGCTTGATTCCTACAGACTGGCAAAAGACAGAATTGTGTGGAAAAGGGAGAGGGAGGCCTTTGCCCTTTTTTTTTTTTTTTTTTTTTTTTTGTGGATGGGAAATCATCAAATGACTCCTCCCGCTCTGGGTGGAGCAGAAGGGAGTGTCAGACTCTTACTGACTAAAACCCACCCGTGTTCCTTCCTTAGCCCTTTACGTACCAGGGCAGCGGTAACCCTTTCGGACGATCCCGCTAGGCCTTTGCCCTCAGTGGGACAATACAGGCTAGTTAGTTAATTAGCACAGACTACAAGACACACAACACAACAATTATGTATTTAACAAGTAAAAAAAAAATGATTCAACCTTTTCTTGTTTTAATTGCTCGTGAAAGGGGTTAACATATTTAGTTTTTATCAGCCATTAACTTTGGCTCTAGAAAATTTGTGCGACCTTCCTGCAAGGGATACTAACCAAAACCAATCTAAGATTAAAATGTCCACTTTTTAATTAAAACGTTAATCACAAAGTTACGCCTACGATTCTAGAAAGTGATTTCACTTAGTTCAATCCAAAAAGTCTGTCATAGATAAAATGACACGGTTAAGCCTATCATACATTTTTATTAGATTATAAAATCAGAAAAAAGTAGAGTGGCAATTACCAAAAAGTGGCAAGAATTTAAAACTAATTGATTTTCTGGTACAAAATCAAGTCCCATTAACTCAATTATCATACATACACATAGGAATACTTAAAACTTCCATGTTTCCCGCCTGTAACACCCAAAGAGTTAAGCAGAGGTGTACCTGTAGTACGCCCATTTTGCTAGTTAAGTTTAAGTCCAATGTCAATGGCGAGTCTATTAAATACTTATGAAACGGCCTAAGATACGGAAAACATTGATAATTTTATTATGTGTTAAAAACGCTCGAAGAATCAGTATAATAAAAATCGATGATAAAATACATAATGACTTTATCGGAACACCCTATAAACGTGGACGTGAGGTGCTAAAGTCACGTTTCGGAATCGTATTAAAATTATGAAGTTTTTAAGTGAAATTTTCGTTGTATGCCGCCAATAATGACAGCTGTCAACGTACCACCGAATTTATGGATGGAATTCGAGGTTTGATTTCTTTTTTTACAGTTACAATTGCGTAGTTTTGAAAGTTCCAGCAATGTTAGAATGAGAGCAACTAAACTAAATGGTTGTGATTGAAAATAGTCTTGTTTAGAACCGAAATACTTTTATCTTTTCTAAAATATCTGATTGAAGTCTATTAATCCGATATTTGAGAAAACAGAGTTATCTGAATTTATATACAGGTCTATTTTACTGGTCAGGTTTATTTTTATAACTTTGAACGGACTGTAACTGAAAGATTGATGAATATAAACATTGAAAGCTGAAGAGATAGAAAAAGGCCAAAAAGAAATGGATTGATTGTGTGAGGGACGATATGAGAGCGACGCCTTACAAAGGAGAAAGGAAGAATAAAACTTTTTGTGCTGATTCCAAGTTACATGGGTCGGGGCAGAAAGATAATGATGCCACTTTCTTTATGAGGTCTTCATGGTTGAAATACACAAGGAATCATGCGTACCAGCTGCCAAAACCACCACTTAGAACAGCATGGTTTTTATCTCTCAATTCTTCTTATAATAATGTCGTGAATTAATGTCTGAACTTTAGAAAATACTTCAAACTTTGAGTCGAAGGTCAAAGTCAAACAAACTAAGTATAAGATTAATTGTGTTTTCGAAGTAGTCGAATTGAAGTTGTAGAACCTAATAAGTTAGACGTAACGCTTAGTTTTTACAAATAAACGCTGTACGTACACTTTCTCTTGAATATTTTAGTTCCTATGATTGGCCCTTAACAGTTCTCTTTATTGCACCAACAACTGGAATCTATTTAATATTATTTTTTTATTTATTTAAGATTCATGCACAACATTACAGAATTGAATCCCAAGGCGTTGTACAGCAGGGCACGCCACGATAGCGGCGGTAACACCCCTCTTTGAGGAGTGGCTAGGGAGGCGTCACGGCGGTCTCACCTACTGCCTGACGCAGGTCCTCTCCGGACACGGATGTTTCGGGAGGTTCCTGCACATAATCAGGCGGGAGGAGACGCCCTGGTGTCATCACTGCGAGGATCGCCCAGAGGACACGGTGGAGCATACGGTGGAGGTCTGCCCCGCTTGGACAGAGCACCGCCGTGTCCTCGTAGAGGCGATCGGCAGCGGCGGCGACCTCTCGCGTCCGGCCCTCGTTAAAGCCATGGTCCGGGGCGAGAGGGAGTGGGAGGCGGTCACCTCCTTCTGCGAAGCAGTCATGCTAGCGAAGGAGGTGGCGGGATGGGCGAGGGAGAGATCCTCGCGCCTCAGCCGCCGAGGGAGACGCTGCGGGCGTCGGGAGCCGCGTGACGACTCCCGGCCACCGTAGGCGGGGGCCTGCGGGCGGAGAGCAATGGGTAGCTCTCCGTCCGATCAGGACCAGGCCCGTGCCGGACGGCGCGTATGTGTTCCACGCGCGCCTCAAAGAGATGTCAGCGTAGTTGACGGGGCCCGACAGGGCCGAAGCCTGCCGGGGTAGCGGGATCGTTCGAAAGGGTTACCGCTGCCCTGGTACATAAAGGGCTAAGGAAGGAACACGGGTGGGTTTTAGTCAGTAAGAGTCTGACACTCCCTTCTGCTACGACGGTACCTTGCCAATTCATTTATGAAAATATTATGTATGTAAGAAAAAATCAACATCTTTTTAATAAAATAAGTGATAGACATAATTTTAATACTAAACATAAAGATAAATTAGATCAACCTTTTTTCAGATTATCTAAAGTTCATACATCTTTTATGGGGTACTGTGTTAAATGTTACAACAAAATACCTTGTGAAATATTGCAATTAAATGAAAGAAAATTTAAAACTTATATTAAAATTACACTTTGTAAGCAAGGATATTACAAATTAGAGGATTATATCCAAGATAAGAGTGCTTGGAAACATGCTGGTCTTGCTCCATAGGACAATCTCTAGAGTCTAGACAAAATCAAACTGGTTGCTAATGTAATTGTATAATTTATTCTTTTTTTTTTTTTTCTTTGACATTGATTTACATTCTGTAATTACTTGGGGTCACACCCGGACTTATTACTCCTTATTTATTTATGAAAATCGTCTACGTTTGGAATGTTTGTGAATATGTGAGCACCATGTATCTATCACATAGTTGATCTATATGTCATGGTTACATTTATCCATTTTAATTCTTTTACCTATTGTGGTATAGTAAGTTTATTTTTGGGTGCATCGTCTTCACATATAATTATATAAATAATGTATACAATATATTGTAAAACATTTTAAAAGAGTAACGGTGGAGTTTCTTGCCCATTCTTCTCCATACGAAAACTACCTTTTGGAAGGGGCGACTAGAATCAATTTTATTTTAATTTTATTTTTGACGTTCAAAAGTGCCTTTTATGTGCCTATTTGAAATAAATGATTTGACTTTGACTTTGACTTTGCTCCACCCAGAGCGGGAGGGGTCATTTGATGATTTCCCATCCTCAAAAAAAAAAAAAAAAGGTCTATTTTATTGCCCTATCAAAGGGTTTTGGAAGCAAAATTTGGGAAACTGTCCGGATTAAGCATGATCAGCCTATGATGTGCCCACTGCTGGGACACAGCCCTCCTCTCGGTGAGAGGCCAGTCGCTGAGGGCCGTAAACAACCACGCGGGCCCAGTGCGGGTTGGTGGATGTCATATGTCTTCGAAGTTTTGGTTCCAGGACATGTCGGTTTCCTCACAATGTTTCCTTCACCGTTTTGAGAGCATGGGTGAAAATAAAACTGCCTAAAACATGTTAGCACTTTAGCAGGAACATAATTAAGAGAAATTTCTTTAACAAAAACCAAATATTATTCATACTTTTCTTTCCTAAACTCATTATATTTTTGTGCATTTTAATAACAAATAATTAGTAGTAGGTAACTGTAATTATTAATAATTTGCATAAACGGAAAAAGCAAAATAATTTATAAAAATAAAAGACGACATTCCAGTTCACATGTTTCTGATAAAACCTGACGTGAAATTTTGAAATTGGAACAAAAGAAATTATGGCGGTCCTTTTGAACGTAGAACATGCTGTGACCATTTTGTTTGACACTTCGAAAAATAAAAAATGGTTCCGAATCTTCGGTATTTGAAATGAGACAGGGTTCAAATTCGTGTGACAGTTGAGTTTTTAGAGAGCAACAGCAAGTTGGTTTTTATGCAAAATAAACGCATCTGATTGGTCATCTGCGGTGACAGCGATTCATTTTTTAATTTCCATGTTTCTTTTTTTGTACGTCATTCGTAATTATGTTATTCCTTGTCTTTGGCGACAGTTATCCGAGATGTTGAATATTTTAGTCTTTTTAAACCGATTCATTGGGATATCAATTAATAATTGGTTTAAAAGGACCAAATTAAATTTTGTGCCTCATTGAAAGCTTTCGAGCTAATTTCTGAACTTTAAAAATTAATTATCGATTTCTTCGTCGCTCACATTTTGGTCGTCAACTTTATTAATGTAGATATATGTACTCGTACCTACATGTTATGAGTGTGAAATCGAAATTCATATCTATGGTATACTTTCTTGATTATGGACCTGATTTATAAAGAACGTCTAAGATTAAATAGTCAATATTTTTGTATTCAAGGTCACTTTCATATCTTGAGTAGAAAAAGATGTCTGGGTTCGATTCCCAGGTCGGGCAAGGTTGCGACTGAGATCAGACTGTGAACGTTCTTAAAATGACGAGAATAGGCTAGTTTCCTAAAAAAATCTAATTAGTCCGTCAGTTAGATTATCAAGAAATATTGAACCCGTATTTTTTCTTTTGTCAATTATATAAAAAATGATGAAGATATCACCCGTTAACGTTCCACGTGACGTCACGCCTTGCTACACTTTTTAGCATGGCGTGACGTCACGACCCCCTACTCCCAAATTTTGACGCGCTTTATCTTTGTCATTTTTTGTTTGATTGAAAAAAGAAAAAATACGTGTCCATTATTTTTCGATAATCTAACTGAGGGACTAAATATAATAATTTAAATTTAATAAATTTCCCCTTTGTGATTTAGTATGGAGTGCTTTATTGGTGTTGTGGTCGCAAGCTCTACTGCTGAGTATGAGGTCCCGGGTTCGATTCTGAAAACGGGCACAGTTTTATTGGGTTTTTCCATCTGCAATTTCTCAGCAGCAGCCTGCAGTCAAAATCAAAATTAAAATCAAAAGTTATTTATGCACATTAGGCTGAGAATCAGAACTTTTCGAACGTCAAAATTACAAAAGACAGTCCCCCAAAAACGCTCGCCCTTCAGCACTTCCTAGTGCTATCGCTGGGAAGAAGAAGTGGCGCAACAAGCTCCCCAGCAGGAGTCTAGATTGAATGGATTAAATGGTGTGCCTGGTTTATGGCAATTGTCTCGCTCCCTATCGCATGGGACATGCATAACGTTAGGTGGGTGTAGGTACTATTTGACTATGGAGGCTTTTGACTATGTTGTATTCTATCTATTTTTATTAATATTTTTTTTATTTTTTTATTTTGTTTGTGCGGAATAAACTATTTTTCTTTCTTTCTTTTTCTTTTCTTTATTTTGAACCTAAAAATCAATTTTCAAAGCACTAGACTCAAGTGACATGCTCATTTCTAAGCTAACGTATGTAAGGTCACGGAACATACGCGTTT
The DNA here is from genome assembly GCA_947507525.1 of Apamea epomidion. Classification (NCBI taxonomy): domain Eukaryota; kingdom Metazoa; phylum Arthropoda; class Insecta; order Lepidoptera; family Noctuidae; genus Apamea; species Apamea epomidion. The sequence continues at coordinate 1,950,629 of OX382240.1, read as the reverse complement.
CCTTACACTGATGTTTCCGCACCACTTAACGTGAACTCAACGACATAGTTTCACACTTAACTGTCAATGCTACTATAAGTACCGTTACAGTTCAGTGGGTTCACTTATTTTGTTGTGAGCTATGTTTTGCGGTTATCGGTTAGGAGAACTGGCTAAAAGATCAAAGGACCACCTTTTTTGGTATCAGGAGTACCTAATGCTTGGGGCAGTACCACTACCCAGTTAGTGAAGGTGCAGATATTTGCTTATAGTACTCAACAATACTTTTCTGATGGGTGACTTTAGATTCACAGGGGCACGAGATACATACATACATATATAAACTCTCGCCTTCTTCCCATGGGGGCACGCCATTAGCTACGATCCTTACATACTTCTTTGGCCTCGTTTAAGTTCATACATTTAGACATATACGTACATCTGAACATAAGATATTTCAGTTTATGTGTGATATCCATTTTATATTAAGAGAGTTCTCGTAAACATGCACAATAAATCTTCGGGCTGTGAAAGCCAGGCAAGAACGTTAAAACTCTCAAGAAGTGTTGAAGTTGACGAATCAAAATTAAAAGAGATCGGCGATCGAGTTTGCAAGGAGCCGTAAATACCACCCTAAATTATAGTAATGTAAGTATACCTCCCATACATACAATATCCACTAACTAGCTTAAAAACAACCCTATTATTTCACCATAATCATTATTTTTTGTAGTCCACCCAATAAGGCTAAATCACCCAGTTAATTTGCGAAAAATCAGACAAAAGAGAAAAAAAAACGCGCGATCGACACGACGTCCTTAAAAATCGAAATCTCGAAATTTAAAATCGTATTCGATTAACGTAACGGATCGAATGTTAACTTGACAATAATTTAGTTGGAGCAACAATGGAGTAATGTCTCCTACTTTTTGTCACCACCAACTTAACTTTGCACAGATCAACAACCTTATTTTTCGATCATTAAAGCTTACAATTCCTTAACTCAGGTGTAAAGACAACGTTGTCGATGTCCGTATTTATAGTCTTTTGTAACTATAAGAGTGCCCGATAATACTCATTCAGTGTAAGTTATTTTGTACGGTGAAAAAAATCGCATCATATGAATAATGCTTTTGTCTCATTAAGCTTAAAAGGTGATCGGGGTGATTTAGTACCCCATCAGAGGTTACTGTGGGCGTTTTATGGGTTAACGTGCTGACGACAATTCATTAAGAAAAGAAACCTTTAATATATATCTAGTTAACGCTTCCCGCATACGTTGCGTTGTCAGCTGGTGATTTACTTTTAAAGTGATGTATAGGGTTATCGATATCGATAAAAACGGTATGGTTGGAGCGTGGGTGGGTTTTAATTACTTTCATAGAAAGTAGGATACTGAATAATGGATTTGCTAATAGTTTATTTTTGTTTGTTTGTTTTAGTTACCTCAGAGCTGGTATTAGCATAATGAGTATATAATGTTCCCACTGCTGGGACACAGGCCTCCCCTCGGTGAGAGGAAGTGGGCTATAATCCACCACGCGGGTCCAGTGCTGGTTGGTATTGGTCAGCTGGTTGATATTGCCATCTTCATTTTATGAAGATGGCAATATCAGCAGTTGAGCACTGGGAATGCTTCTTTGTAGCTAAAAACCTTATCTTTAAACAGGAGGAACGACCACTGATCATCATGCTTGTCCACAGCGTGTTCATCACCACGCAAGTGGTACTCGAGATCAGGCTTTTCTTTTGACAGTTAAACTAATCAATCAATTCTTGCTACATCAACAGACGATTACCTAAAGCAGAATAGACTAGGCAATTATTTTGCAAACATGTGTAATACATAATAAGTGTGATACATTAAAGCTCAGCCATATTTCACCATTCGGCCTGCAAACATTTATATTATCATTCACTTAAGTCTAACCAAAAGCCAGATCCATCATTTGTTGAGCACTTATTCCCTTGGTCATTGCTGGTCCTATTCCCAAGGCAATTTTCTCCGTTAGCCTAACTATGGACCCACACACTCCATCCATCAACTCCAACCAATTTACACATATCCACTTCAACCAAAACAGCAAGACATTAATAGGCAACAAAGTTACAAGCTACAATATAAATATCTTCCCACCTCCCCAAAAGGGGATAAACAAACCGTTTAGAACAATCCTTGCCACCATTAACACGTAATGTCAATCACTTGCAGGCAAAGTGACTCTCTTGCCCCATTTCATGTCAATCTTCAGGCCCTGGTATCTAGGTAGTGGTTAGGGCGTCGATCTAAGATGCTATCGGCCAATACAATTCTGTGAACTTTTGCTGATCGGGTGGTTAAGGGTGAGATCTACTAACAATTTGAGGAATTTTCTGTGGGTATTATTAGTTCAAGGAATTTCACTTCACCATTGTTTAACGGTGCACAGAATACATCTTCCTTCCAATTTTTATTGATATATTGCTAATAGTCTCTCTATGGAAACAGTGGTGGACCCGACTTACGAGTTGAAGGTCGTGAATTTGAAACCAAGTAGGCAATTTACTATGTGTATTTAATTTCATCACCACTGCTCCTAAAAGGGTGAAGGAAAACACCGTGAGGAATCCGGCATGTCATAAAACCAAAAAAATCGGAGACATGAGATATTCACCAACCCGCACTGGGCCCACTCCGTCTCACAGAGAGAAGGCTTGTGTCCCAGCAGTGGGAACATTATAGGCTGTTTATGCTATGGTATGCTAACAGTCTCTGAGTAAAATGGCTGTGTGACATCCGAACGGACGGACAGACTGACATGACGAAGCTTTATCCATTTGGCTATGGAACCCTTAAAACAGTGATCCTTCAGTCCATAAAAAATCACTACAAAATGGTCCTCTCAATGATCGCAATGGGGATAAAGACACAGCAATAGAACTATTCTTCGTACTCGGTTTGAAGATCCATCTTGCACGCAAAAAATATAACGTCAATCGTCAACCAAGTGTTAAGGAAAATAACAAAGGGTATGTGCACTTGTGCAGTATCAGTCACCTGTCGTCTAATAAGAAGAACCTACAATCCAAAGTCCATCTGCCGTGCTTACAAAAGCAATTTTCCTTTAAGAGTTTATCTCTAAAGCCCATATCCAACAAAACACAGCAGTTATTAGCTTCAACCATGTTCAAACTCGTAGAACGTTGGTCCAACCTGCGATCGAAGTCAGATTATACCCTTGCTCTCCCCTTTAGGTATCTCAATCCAGTCAGTAATTACTTAACGAATTAATTAATCAGTAAGTAAATGCAGGCTCAATATGTTGAGTTGCAAAATAACTTTTAGCACTCAATTGATTGTAAAAAACATGATACTGCTACCTTAGGTGAATGCTCATTGAATCTGCATTTCAAATCGATTGGCTAAGTGTTTGGTCTTACCTGGCTCTGCCTGGATATTTTTTGCTGGAAGATTTGCATGGAGAATGGGAGCACTTTATTTCATTCCATTAATGGGTGGTCTCTGTAAGGTTTACTGTACCACGTGTTTGTTTGAATCAGTGATAGTTTGTAATAGTAGTAAAATATGTAAATAATTCACCACAAACTACCAGCAGTATTGTCTCTTCTTTTCCCTTTAATCCATCCAAAAATCACATTTAGCGATAAGACCTTCCATTGTGCAAAATTTATATTATTTAGTATTTATATGGTGTATCCAAAGAGTACATGAAGAGTGCATTCTATCTTCTATCTATCTATAGTACCAGCAAATGGTCCACCAGCCGCAACAGGTTCTTCATTGTAACTGCAAGGTCCTTCATTACCTAGAAAGACAGAAAAAATATTTATTCTTGTACAAACAAAACGCAAATTACAAAAAAAAAAACACAATAAATACACATTCACAAAGTAGGTAAGTATCTCGTTTGTAAAAACTCGCTTATTAGGTACGTAACCACGTAGTTTGCCACCAGCAGTGCGATTCTTTAACCATCTCACCGTGAAAACTTAGGTGAAGTGAGCGTGGAGTGAGCTGTCATTCCAATTAATGGTAACGGATTGACACTATTGACAGCTCACTCTTAGCTCACTTCACCCAACTTTTCACGGTGAGATTTTTACAAAATCGATCGGCTTAATATACAATTAAAAATCTCACTTTTTTACTGTGACGTTTTTCTCTGCTCAAACATTGAAGGAAGCGGAAATAATTTCTAAAAACAGTCTGCTTCCATTCCGGTCGGCTTTATACATTTGTTCTTTGTACTGCGTTCGAATTATTTACCCACAATCTCAACTACCAAACAAACAGACATCCAACATTAACCCTATCAATTCCTAATACTAAAACTATATGCATCGATCAATTAACCCGTCTCCATTTTTTATAACCCTCGCCTTAACCAGAATACTGGCGAGTCAGTAACCGCGTGGCTAACTCTGCTGTACACTAATTGTTTCTGAGGCAATAATTGCCTTTTTCAGTGCTAATGGCACCATTAAAGTTCCCTGTGAAGCTACCTTACCTTATAAGAGGGGAAGAAGTACGGAGGTTGCTTCGCCACCTCATGGTGATTAAAAAATAGAAAATTTATCGGCGTTTTGATATGGTTATATGGGATTTAGTAGGCATTATAATGATATGTGGTACGGTGAGTAAATTTGTCGTATCGAAATTAAGTTTTGTCGTTTATTGTTTTCTAGCGACCCGCCTTTATTTTGCACGGTTTTTACGACTTTACAAAATAGTATATAAACCTTCCGGAACAAATTGTCTAAATGATGGTGAAAATCATGTAAAGATCGATTGTGTAGTTTGGAAGAACTAAACGATCTCACATACACACACGAAAAGTGACTTTAATGTATAATAATTATGTAGGTTAGATATATTGTTTAATTTTTATATTTAGTCTATACTATCCCACTGTTGGGAAAAGGAGAGCTGATTGGACGCAGCGCGCGAAAAGTACTTGGATGAACTTGGAGAAAATATTGTTATCGCAGTTAAATAAGTGAATAAGTCATCAGATGATCACAACATCACGTAATTCCAACATAGATTCCTCAAAATAGTGATGATATTAATTAGCAATGTGTCGGTAAACCCCTACATAATCTAGTACAGACGGCAGAAGATCACTGCTAATCTGGATTAAAGCAATAATTGTTCGTTTACTAATGAGTGAACGTGACGTATAAGGAAAGGAAATCGATTAACCTGACTAACTTTATTTGGTAGGTTTGCATACTATGTAGGTTTTTACTTAACTTTTACAGAACGCGACTCGACTGAAGTTTACATGACGGCCATGTGGTGGTGTGGCATACCGGAAGACATATAATATAGTAAGACAGAGAGTGGACTATAATCTACCAAGTACCAAGTTATAGTTCCGTGAGTTCACTAATCTTTTTGTGAATAATGTTTTGCGGTTATCAGTTACAAGTACTGACTGGAAAAAGATAGAAGGGCCACCGTTTGTGCTATCAGGAGTATATATGGGATGTAGTATGCATGGGGCAGTACTATTACCAAATTACCTAATAATCATAGACATTTTGAAAGTGCAGATATTTGGTTAGTAACTCAACAACCTTGAGAAGCTCCTATTTTTTTTTCGTCAGTTAAAAAGACAGGGACATCAGATAAAAACATAATCAACCTATAACGTTCCCACTGGTGGGACACAGGCCTCCTGACTGTGATAGGGAATAAACATTAAGGAACATTATAGGCTGTACTTCATGCTAAACAATCTTTAGCTATTATAAATTATTTTTACATTTCGTGCCTGTCAGTGTGACTGCGGTATTCTTCTAAGCACGCAATGGATTTTATTGATGCGGTCATTTAGACGATTCATTGCGGAAGGTTTAGGTAAATTAGTATTAAAATTACATAATATAATAAAAAAAACACAATGTTTTGTCAACTCGTAAAAACCCTCTCGTAAACTCGTAAAAGCTGGGATGGGTCGCTAGTATTGTAATAATAGGTGCACCAACATTTTTTTAATCTTAAAACGAAAGCTCAGATTATTATATTATTATTAGCCGTTACTGTCCCACAGCTGGGCAAAAGCCACCCTACTTTCCTTCGACCTCTCTCTGTCCAGAGCTGCCAAGAACCAATCTTTAAGGAGTTCAACTCATCGCGCCATCTCCGTCTGGGCCTGCTGCGATGTCGTTTGCCATTAAGCGGGACCCATTGGATCGTAAGTTCAAAGCTCAGAAATTCTCCAAAATATTTCAGACAACCCAGGATATCAGATTGTCAGATCAATCTCCTGACTTCTTTTAACAAGAATTTATGTATTTCGCGTATTAAGCAGTGATTGTACGAAGCGATTGTCCCCAGAGGTCAGACCAGCATAATATGCTCGTTGACAAGTATAATGAGCCTCTAAATGTGAAGTAAACGACGTCAGTGATGGTTTATTGTTATTGACACATTTTCACACCGATATTTTTGAGTTATCTAGATTTGCCGGCAAGGTCGGGGCTTAAAAGTTGTAAATTGTTCAGAACAATAATATTTTATAGTGCTGTTCATGTAGTGGTTGCAATAACGGTTGTGGAATTGAAAGACAACGCCTGATTCCCGGATCAAAACTTAAAATAATTTAAGTCATATGTTTTTTGTTGTATTTGTCATAATTAAATCAAGTCAATACCTACTCGTGTCATCTGCAGTCATATCTGCATCACATCTTACATTCTTATCAGTAAAGGTAAGGTCATATTGGGTTAGCTTTTGGAGCTTAATATTTATATTCCCATACTGATTTCTGCTACGGTGGCTATTCTTGTTTCCGACAACTATTTAGGTTACTGGCGTGGGCTCTGATGTGGATAATGGAGCTTAAAATAACAGGTAAAGATACATACTAACTTTATCGCACAAAAACCACTTATTTACACGATTTAATTGTTATCTATCAATACCTCATCACCTTTTGACACATTATAAGAAACATTTAAGAAGACGTTGAATATTTGTTTTTTTTTAATATTCATGTAATTTGTTATCATTTAAGTGTGCTCTTGTTTGTTGTGGTGTCTTTTGTGTGCACTGAAAAAAATGGTTTATCTATCTATATACTTAACTGAGCTAGGTTTTTTTATTAAACTAACGATCAATCAACATTTTGCGAGATGTCTTATCACCTTTTTTTTTTAAACTATGCGGATATCACACCACAACGAAGTATGACCACGTCCCATCCGCAATGTCAACTAGACACAACCGTGAGAAACAACAAAACGTGAAACAGTAAAATTCCCAGATATTTATCTATTCCTCACAGTCTCCGTTTATGAGCTATGATCCGTTCTACTGCCGATTTATTCATAAATACGGCGCGATATCGAGATCTCGCTGGGTCACGATCGATTGTTAAAATCGCTTAAATTGAATATGTATTGCATGGATTGGTAGTTTCGTGTAGTCCCGGTTAAGAGTGACAATGTTTTGGATTTTGTGGAGTTGTTGTGTTTGTGTAGGTGGTGCAGCTACTGGTAATGATTTGTGAATGTCATAGTTATATAAATCATAGGTGTTATAGCGTATATCTTATCTAGAGTTTGATTTTGATCTCCAATCTCTCTCGGATCATGAATAGGATAATCAGCCTATAATGTTCCTACTGCTGGGACACTGGCCTTCTCTCTGTGAGGCGTGGGCAGTAATCCATGACGCGAGCCCAGTGTGGTTTGGTAGATCTCACGTCTTAAAATTTTTGGTTTTAGGACATGCTGGTTTCCTCGGTTTTCCTTCACCGTTTTGAGAGCAGTAGTGATGAAATATTTTTTTACACAAAGTAAAGCTCCTGTCTGGGTTCGCACCCACGACCTACAAGTCGTAAGTTACAACCGTTGCCAATGGGTCACCACTGCTCTAAAAAAATATCTAGATCATGAATATGGGATACCGAACAATACAATCCGTAGTCAAAAAAGTCAACTGTAGAAACGGTTCCAAATATCTAGTAAGTCTTATAGTGAAGTCAGCAAGAAACTTAATGAATACTCGGACACTACATTGTTAAGACAGATTGATAAAGCTTTATTTCAAATCATTGACCGAGATGCTGCTCCTCATACTGAATCTAAGATTTTACATAACATCATGCCTATAATCCCCGACGGGTTATGCAGAGCTGTTTCTATAGTACACCCACATTTCGCCTTTTATGTTTAAGTCCCGTGTAATAGGGGGCGAGCCTACTGCCATCGCCGAAATTCCTATAAGAAAAACCCAAGTACACGACCTGTGAATTGAACCCAGGACCTCATACTCATCAGTAGCGCTTGCGACCACTACACCAACGAGACACCCAAAGATTTTACGGCAAATTAAATGAGAAAAGATGGCCACCAACCATCAAAGCTCCGTCAATCAGGCAGAGAGACCGTAACTAACAGTAATAATCAAAATTAATTAAATCATTGTCCTTTAAACCCATCAATCGTCACACGAATCGTATATTTAGAACTAATCTCCCATCACCTGAGTCATAAATCCGTTGGTGGACGCATTTGCATGCGTGCAGGTATGTATGTATGGCTACTAACTCAGAAACGTAACGAGACTGGGCTATCAGTCTAAATCTAACAGTGGACCGCTTCTAAACACACAATGCATAATTGTCCATTAAGGTGTTGTGGAGTTGAGAAGGTGAGTGTGCTTGTGGAGGTGGTATTTTGTTGAGGAGATCAAGATAAGAAGTACTTGTACCTAAAAAATGAGAACGACAAAAATAAAACGCAGTAAATATTGAGTTGACTAAGCTTGAAAACGATTGAAGATAGATTTTAAGGAAAAAGAAACTCTTCATCTAAATAAAATCTTTTTCGAAATGGATCCTTTCTAAATGGTATTTCAATGAAAAGTAAACTATGTATATCTCACTGTTCTTTAGAATGTAACTTCTATGTCAAGTCAACTATTGTTACGGATTACTGAGCTGGTCTTGTACAGACGACAGCAGGTCAAGCTACCCGAAACTGTAAAATTTGCCGAATCAACCTTGAACTTTAATGCTTTAGCGATAAAGTTGAAAATCGAATAAAGAATTTGACAGATTGTAGTAGCTTGATGTGCTGCCGTCTGTACAGTCCGTTCACACTTGTTTACCTCTGACTGCAAGAACCTAACAGCAACCTTATAGTGACGAGAATAAAGATGACAATGATTTTGACAGACTTGCCAATGGCAGCTACCCAACATCAACCTTATTTAAATGACAATTATTATAATGATCACTGTGATTTGGACAGTTATGCAAAACCAGAGGTATAATAAATGTGCACTTACTGTACAGCCGATCGATTCTGTAAAAACATCACCGTGAAAAGTTGGTGAAGTGAGCTTAGAGTGCGCTGTCAATAGTGTCAATCCCTTAGCATTAGTTGGAATGACAGCTCACTCCACGCTCACTTCACCTAAGTTTTCACGGTGAGATGGTTACAGAATCGCACTGCAGAGGTCATCAAAAAATGGAATAGCAAAATTATGAATCCCAAGAAGAGTGGTCTTCAATAATGTTTTTCACCAGAAAAAATAAATTATTTTGTATCTTATGCCCTTCATTCCAAGTCCAAATTGATGCCTTATTTTCACCTAAATTTTACCACATCCACCTCTTCCAACATCGGCCCAATATTCCAATTGTTAAGGCCAACAATTTTATGGAGTCCCAGAGTCCCTTAATGATATGATTGTTTTCATTATAATTGGACCTTACAGTCATACGTCCAAAGAAATTATTGGACATCCAACACCCTTGATTTGTAGCAGTATTTTTAATGAGTGCACTCAAACTGCCCATTGTTTGGCTAAGATTGATCTTAGGTTAGACTGGAGGAAGTGTCTTTTCTTCAATCTGCTTGAAGTTAGTTTTTTTTTTTTTGGTTGGGGATTTATGAGATCTGTGTTCATTGTTTATGTTTTCGTGAATTGTATTCCAGAGCTGTCGTGCGCTAGAATTGAACATTGTTGTCAATGGTGTATTGTTTTTGGTCAACATTATGTTTTTTAATACAAATAAAGATAACAATATGGAATTTAAAAAACTCAAGCTAAGTTATTAGTGAGTTATAGGGCTTAATTTTGAGTATAAAGATACATTTGTAATTATTTTCTGTACCAATTCGTAATGTAGGATAGGTACCTAGATATCTTGTATCCGCAGAGCTGTTGTCGTAGTTCAGTTGCCATTATATCTTACTATTTCTTGACTTATCAATCGGCAAGCGTAGCGTGGGACGCCCCCCAGCTAAATGGACAGACGACCTAATGAAGGTGGCTGGGGTAGACTAGATGCGGAAGGCGGAAGACAGGGTGTTGTGGCGCAGTCTGGGAGGGGCCTATGTCCAGCAGTGGACTGCGATAGGCTGAGTTGATTGATTGACCTATCACACTGTCGTATGTTTTATTTAAAGGTTTTAATTCTTCTTTTGTTTGTATTTTGTGACGTTCAAAAGTGCATTATGGTCTTATTGAAATAGGTATACGATTTGACTGTGAATCCATAAAAAAATCTAACGGTCCAGAAAACAAATTCGCATCGTACACTCAAATCAAAAATGGAAAACCAGCTTTCGATCGCAATTTAAAAAAATATAATAGCCAATAATTGCCGAACGATTCTTCATTTGTCATTTTAATATTTTAGTCCGCCACTGCCGGTGGTCCTGCGCGTTAATATGAGGCGTTGCGATTCGTATCATGCGATTAAACGCGATTTATTAAGTTTTATAGATTAATCGGTCGTTGTGTGTGAATGGGTGGTTCTGATTAGGGGATTAGTTACAACTAAAAGAATAAAATTGAAGGAATTTCTTTTGTATGGTTAATGGTCTTACTTCTATAATAGTAATTATTGATTATGTTTTACTTAAGTTTTAATTCCAGGCTTTTGAGTGTCCATCGAAGCACTTATTCATAGGCATTACGCGACATTGTTGCAAGTACCTATAACAACAAATTATAAATGAGTCTCAGGAAAGCTACAACACAAAAATAATCTAAAAATATATTTTACTTTATGGGAAGTTTTAATACCTTAATTATAATATATTTAAGGATTAATACATCTCAATAGCTTAGTATAATGAACAAATACATTAATGAATAAAGCACAAAGGGGAATAGACTTAAAACAATTATTAAGTGTAGTCATAAAGTAACTATCAGCAGTACTTGCTTCGGCAGTACATATACTAAAATTGGAACGATACAGAGAAGATTAGCATGGCCCCTGCGCAAGGATGACACGCAAAATCGTGAAGCGTTCCACATTTATTTTTGCCGGGGTAGCGGGATTGTCCGAAAGGGTTACCGCTGCCCTGGTATGTAAAGGGCTAAGGAAGGAACACGGGTGGGTTTTAGTCAGTAAGAGTCTGACACTCCCTTCTGCTCCACCCAGAGCGGGAGGAGTCATTTGATGATTTCCCATCCTGAAAAAAAAAAAAAAAAAAAAAAACTATCAGCATATATAAACCTTACTAACCAAAATATAGGAAAATTATATTTACGATAGCATTAATAAAATACTTACCTACCTATCGAACGAAAATAAAATATGTTTATTCCAGTATCGCAATCAGAACATCGAAAACGGTGAGCCCTAAAATCGACTTACAAAATGACCTGTCGAGTTGGTTCCGATTAAAATATCGATCTCATTTATTTAACTGATAGGTATCGATACCTTTTTGTTATTGTGTAACCTTGCCTTCATATATGTAGGTTCCTACCGACAAGACCAGTAAAATTGTTTTGATTTTGTGCCCAATTTAGCTTGAGGTGGGATGGGGGGAAATCATGTTAAATGAATTGAATGTGACATAAATAATAACGTTGACATATACCTACAGTGTGGCGAGTAGGTTATCGCATTAATTGAAACCACATATTCTACATTACGTATTATAAACATCGGTACACAAATAAAATAATTAATAAAATTTGTGATAACAATACCATAAAGTTTGAATTACTTTAACAGTCTGAAAACTACTTGTACTAACCGCTGTAGGAACTATTTAATGTGATAACCAAATTGCCACTCTGTATAATGTCTATGTTAGCAGCACTACATAGGTTGTTTCTTAAATATGTACGTAGGCATTTCGCGTTTGACATTACAACACGAAAACGGAACGCCATTTTAAAATCTTCATTTCACCAATTTTACTACCAACAAAAAAAAATTCTTCGAATTTTAAACCGCGAATTTAAACATTCATTTTCGTAAAATATGGCGGTATTTCAAGGCGTATTTTTTTAATTGCAACCCCGCTGTCCCAAGGAATCAACTCATACAGCCTACGGTCTTAACTGAAATAAATGTTTCCGTGAAGTTGTAAGGCTGTATTAACTCACGTAGGTTCTTTCAAAATCAATTTTCTTGTTTACACTGACCACTAAAAGGGGGTATTCGGGGGCCATTACTTAGACAGGATGGTTACTTGATAGGGCTGGCCGGCGGCCATCTTGTGAATTTATTGTCAGATTGACGATGAGTTTAAATAAACATTTCATAATTTGATGCACTTTCAAACAGGAGAATTATAAGATTTTTTGGTTGTGAATTTATGTAAAAGATTTCAATTTGCGGTTCACAGCAATAAATGAAACGGGAGATACTGAAAGTAATTCATAAACAATATTATGTAGAATACGAATTCTTTTTTAAGGGAATAAGATCTTGAATAAACAAAATTAAAACTGGCAACACTATACAATACACATCTACTAACAAGTAGACACTACACGTCCTTTGCTCCGAAAAAATTAAAAACTCAAAACGTCAACCCTGCAAGCGCGCGGGTTTTTCTACGAAAGCACTTAAAACAGATCCCGATAACCGAATTTTTCAATTAAGTGTCATAATCGTACCAGACCTGATACTTTGCGGGAAATTTATTATTTTAACATACAATTTTGGACGTGCAATCTTTCATTACACACATTACGTTCCGGTAAGAGACGCCATTGCGAATGTGCATATTATAACTTTGGATTACCAAGAAAGTACTGCGAGTGTAATTTCGATGTTGATTTTTTTGTGTGTTATAATTTAGTGAAAATCGATGTCTTTGGTTTTTAAAGGTTAAATTTTATGTTGCTTCAAACTCATTATCGAAAAAGTGTTCCACATTTTATGAACAGGATTTTTTGTTTCAATATTAACTTTACCCCACATAATTATGTAGAAATAGAATTTAGGGGGCTTCTATTGTTGCCTGGCTCAAAATTAAAAATATAGTCAAGTTGACTAAACTGTTAAATCAATGAATTTGATTCATATTTTAATTTAATTTACTCACAAAATGAGTAAAAGCCATGCCATGATGCTCCTTGTATGCATTAATAAATTAATTGATGTTACATCGAGCATAAATAAACGTATTTGATTTAAATGAGTTATTCTTTAAATAGCTTTATGTTTCTGACTGAGCGACTCGTTGTCACTGCAAAAGTGCGTGTGTGTTGAAAGTATGGGTTTTAATTATTAAAGTTATCAATACAACTACCAATTACGGGCATTTTTCATATAATTCAGGCGGTCGCGAATCATGCTTTCATCAACATAAAACCTGCTATGACTGATCTGCAAATTGCAAATAAACAAAAGAAAAATTGGAATTCACGAATTGAAATAAATGCTTTTAGTTTGATTTGATCGAAATAAAATTAGCAACATAACAAAACTAATCGTAGGTAGGTAACCACAATACAACAAGATTGATTTTTCTCTACGTAGCAGTAGCTTATTCGTTGAAAATCGACGTGCACAGAATAAATAATAATCTTATTATCGTTAAATAAGATAATAAGCACACCACAATCATGATACCGTAATGAGAATCGACATATTTTCCATACTTTGACACCTACAAAAATGTGAAGGCGAGAATTATAAATGGCTGCCGTTTACACAGACGCGTAACAAAAATTAAATCGATATCTATACTAATAATAAACCTGAAGAGTTTGTTTGTTTGAACACGCTAATCTCTGAAACTACCGGTTGGATTTGATAGTTGAATTATTTTTGCATTTGATAGCCCAATTCTTGAGGAAGGCCATTTAGCATCAAGCCCTTAGGAGCCGAGCAAAAAGAAAAAAAATCACAAAGAACGCTAAGTGAATACGAAGTAATAGCGCAGGCAGGTGATGCTATGCGACGCGGTAGGTCAGAGGAACAATCAATTACACGCGGACAAAGTCGCGAGCAGTACCTAGCTGGTTGCGAATAAAGTAGGTAATGAAAGACAAATGATTACCTGCATATCATTATATTTGTGTTGGGACGGGCCAAAGCTAAGCTCAAGTGTATTCCATTCATTTTCTCGCTAAAAAATAAAATAATTATGACGTCAGCTTTTTAAATATCCACGAACCTACGAAACAAGTTTCCTAATTAATTTCATTGCAAGTGCTAGTAATCTCAGTCCTAAGACCTACAAGACTGAAATAATTGATATCAAGGATTTTACAGTGTCCGCGTAGTGCAGAAGCCAATTATTAACTCCATCCCACGGCCGCTTCCTGCAAAAATTTATTTGAAAATGCCAATTTTAGCCACGAACATTAACACGATGTTAATGTACGGTGTGATAGAAGGCTATAAGGAAGATGAGCAATAAAAAGTGTCCTCTCCTACCTCGTTAAACCATCGGCCAATTTGCCTACAATTATCCCCTTAAGGTGCCGTTCCAATGTTTTGATTAAAACTTTTTACTTTAAAGCTAAAAGCGAAATTCTCTTTTTCGAACGCAATTATATTTTTGACGGATATTTATTGGGCTAACTGCTTGTGTTGCCAGTTTTCATGGTTGTCGGAAGTCTTTTGTTTTTTTGTCTTATGATGATGGAAAGTGTCAGAACTACATAGAGGCCGGGGGTCATCATAAGGTCTCTTCCCAACTATGATGACGTCGTCTACTTAGAGGTCGGGGGTGTAATATTAAAAACAAAAATTAAATCAATTCATCCTTTTTTCAATTGCAACTAGGGGCTCAGTATCTCATTAGTGACAGTTAAGCTCATAACTAAGTGAAAGAAAACATTTTGATTTAAGGAAATATTCTAAGAGGTTTTCCCATTTATTGAATTTTATGATCAAGAAATCGAATTAATTATGTTTCAAAGTTTGCTTAAAATTCCTTAAGTCTGAATTAAAGATTAATTATATTCTAAGCTTTATTATTAAAACAATCCCAGACGATTTCTAAGCCATATTTCACCACTATCTCGGTCCGTTCATTCAAATTATTGTATACTCAGATGCGACTCAAAGCATGTCCAGTTTAACTTAAGACCATTGTTAGTAACAGTGACAAATGTTTATATGCTATGAGCACGGAATGGTCTAAGAATGTTAGACTGCGTCGGAAACTGGGTGGTTTTATTATTAAAGCTAGCTTCTGTCCGCGATTTTGTCCGCGTTAAATATGCCGTTTTAACTTAGAATATAGCCTATGACACTGAGCAATACTATCGCTTCCCATTGTGAAGGAATTTTCGGAATCGGATCAGTAATTTCAAAGATTACTCTCTACATACAAACTAGCAAAGGAGATGGAAAACGTTGGGCCCAAATGTAATAAGTTGAGATATGATCTAAAAAATTAGTCATATTATTTTATTGTTTAATTAGTGTTATTTTTTTTTATTTAAGAATAAATGAAAAATCACCTCGATTCTTAATCTGGAAGCAGAAAAATATGAGAAAGACATAGGTTTCGTAAGATTATCGATTACACAGTTACGAAAATAAAACCTCTTCACTAAATAATTAACTCAAAGTAATTAAATTCACTATATATACTTATATGCATTATAGTGCATATTCATAAATAAAATATCAATTAATTACTGAAAAACCAATAATGTTTATCGATTTCATGTCGATAAAAAATTAAGAAAATCAGTCTTGTATTTTTAGTCTATGTCTCTGGCATGACAGCTGACTGACATTGCTCTTGTTTGCCCACTCGTTTCGTGTTTTCCGATGCGTTTTGAGTGCTTTCCCGATTATTCTTCATTTTTTACGACCACTGCTTTGTATTTTACGGATTCCGACCCTGCCTACCTTGTACGACCATTGCTTTCACACTGGACACCGAAGATCGCTGGCACGTTTGACTTGGAATTGTTATTTTGGATTTTACCGCCGGCTTGTTGATTGGATATTATTCAAACTATGGATCGCTGTGTGAATTGTGGGATAACAACTGGTCACTGCAATGCACTGGGCCGGCGACCCGTACACGATGATCCAGTACCTCCTGGTTACTTAGGGGTCGCATATAAGTTGAAAAATTTATTTTATTTATATTTTAGTCGACGGCTCTGATAGAAGAAAGGCTATAGTAATGCATTACTGTAATTGTATTGTAGGCAGGCGAACTATAGGGTGCTGCCCTCATATAATGTGCATTATATGGTACCTTAGCTGGGCTAGGTACCAAGATCATAATATAGTACCACCTGCACAATTCCTACACGAATTAATTATAATAGAAGACGAATAAAACACAATATTAAATGATTTTTTATTTCAGACACCTTTTCCATAACTCCATACCAGTATATACCTATCAGTACCTACCTATGACTTTGTTTGAAACATTTTATACTAAATATAATAACTATTAGTGCAAAAGAATATATTTTGCACTTCAGGAATAAGCTGTTAGTTAAAGATTGTAACCTCACTTTTACTTAATCTTATATATCTCTGTTCTTAGATTGACAAAATCTGAAGAATTTTCAGTGAAAGGTTGATAATATTAGGGGTTAAAGTATGAAATAGCCGATTTGTACTGAAAAATTGAAATTCGTTTTTTTTTTAATTTAACATATTTATTTAATCAAAATAATTACCATTATTATCTATACATTGCTGCCATCTAATAGGAAGGTCATTTATGCCTTTGCGATAGAACTGTCGTGATCTAGATTCAACAAACTGTGTGAAAGCATTTTGTACTGCCTACTGAGAAGAAGAGTTTTTATCACGTAGAAAATTGTCCAAATCACGAAAAAAATGGTAGTCCGTTGGAGCAAGGTCTGGCGAATATGGAGGGTGACGAATGGTTTCTAATTGCAGTTCCTGTAGAGTTAAAACGGTTTCTCGTGCTGTATGAGGTCTCGAGTTATCATGGAGCAATAATGGTGAAGATCGATTCATGAGTCGGGGCTGATTCAATGCTATGTAGTTTTGCTATCATTGTTCGGAGTTCGGCACAGTAGACATCTGCCGTTATTGCTTGACCAGATCGGAGAAAGCTATAGTGAATAACACCATGCTGAGACCACCAAACAGTTACCATTACCTTTTTATTGGTAAGCTTTGCTTTTCCATCACGAAAGCGTTTAAACCAAAATCGCACGGTGCGTTCATTAGCAGTCCCCTATCCAAACGCAACATTGATATTGCGATTGCGAGCTGTTTCTGCCGCGTTAGTTCCGCGTCGGAACTCGTATTCAAAATTAACTCGAATTTTCGAAGTATCTATCTTTTTTGTTTAAGCTGAATAAAAAAAACAACTGAAAGTCGATAATCGAATGTTGCACATTTTTTTAAAGAAGAACTTCATAGGTACCATGTGAAAAAAGTTTCACTCAAAAATATCAAACCATGAAGGTTCTATGTCCATTCGAAGTACCTATTACAATGAAACGGCAATTTCATACTTTAACCCCTATTATATGTGCGCGGGCCTGCGGGCGGAGAGCAATGGGTAGCTCTCCGTCCGATCAGGACCAGGCCCGTGCCGGACGGCGCGTATGTGTTCCACGTGCGCCTCAGAGAGATGTCAGCGTAGTTGACGGGGCCCGACAGGGCCGAAGCCTGCCGGGGTAGCGGGATCGTCCGAAAGGGTTACCGCTGCCCTGGTACATAAAGGGCTAAGGAAGGAACACGGGTGGGTTTTAGTCAGTAAGAGTCTGACACTCCCTTCTGCTCCACCCAGAGCGGGAGGAGTCATTTGATGATTTCCCATCCTGAAAAAAAAAAAAAAAAAAAAACCCCTATTATAAACTGTCTTCTGTAAATAAGGGTTTCCCAATATGTAAGGGCACTATGCAGTTCTCATCTTTAGAAATTCCTCTCCTCACTGCCTGGAAATAATTTCCATCTGGTTCCTACTTTTTGCCTCCAATCGCACATTGCTTTCTAAGTATTTGTTTGTAAGTTTTTGTTTGCCGGAGGCTTTACGCGGGGGTCGTGCGGTCCATGGCCCTATATGGGGCCCCGGTATGGGCGCGTTCACTGCGGCTTCGAGCCGCACACTACCTGAACGCGCCCCAAAAGGTGGTAGCCGTAAGGCTAATCCGGGGGTACCGCACGATCTCGCGCGAGGCAGCAAGCCTCCTTGCCGGACTGCCACCATGGGATCTGGAGGCGATAGTCCTCGCGCGCCTGTATGACTGGCGCGCGGAGGCACTACGTCGGGGGGAAACTCTGCACCCGCGGCAAATCGCTGCGGAGCGGACGGACCTCCGGCGCGGTCTCATGGTGGAATGGAAGGCGCGACTATCGCAACTCAGCGCAGGGCACGCCACGGTAGCGGCGGTAAGACCCCTCTTTGAGGAGTGGCTAGAGAGGCGTCACGGCGCTCTCACCTACCGCCTGACTCAGGTCCTCTCCGGACACGGATGTTTCGGGAGGTTCCTGCACATAATCAGGCGGGAGGAGACGCCCGGGTGTCACCACTGCGAGGATCGCCCAGAGGACACGGTGGAGCATACGCTGGAGGTCTGCCCCGCTTGGGCAGAGCACCGCCGTGTCCTCGTAGAGGCGATCGGCAGCGGCGGCGACCTCTCGCGTCCGGCCCTGGTGCAAGCCATGGTCCGGGGCGAGAGGGAGTGGGAGGCGGTCACCTCCTTCTGCGAAGCAGTCATGCTAGCGAAGGAGGTGGCGGGATGGGCGAGGGAGAGATCCTCACGCCTCAGCCGCCGAGGGAGACGCTCCGGGCGTCGGGAGCCGCGTGACGACTCCCGGCCACCGTAGGCGCGGCCCTGCGGGCGGAGAGCAATGGGTAGCTCTCGGTCCGATCAGGACCAGGCCCGTGCCGGACGGCGCGTAAGTGTTCCACGTGCGCCTCAAAGAGATGTCAGCATAGATGACGGGGCCCGACAGGGCCGAAGCCTGCCGGGGTAGCGGGATCGTCCGAAAGGGTTACCGCTGCCCTGGTACGTAAAGGGCTAAGGAAGGAACACGGGTGGGTTTTAGTCAGTAAGAGTCTGACACTCCCTTCTGCTCCACCCAGAGCGGGAGGAGTCATTTGATGATTTCCCATCCACAAAAAAAAAAAAAAAAACCCCTATTATATAAGCTATTAATTGACATCACTTTCATTTTTTTACTCCCAGGCCCAAGATTGTATGTAATCGTTTCAGTCTCCTTTTACCTGTTTATAATATTACTATAGATTAGTATACATGTCTTTTAATAAATACAATATTTTAAGAAACTAGATGGCTATTTAGATTTAAATGCTGATGAGACTTACAAATCAAGCTTAAAAAATGGAGGTCGCTAAAAATTAGGGCAAAAAAATTCGACGCTATTCGAGCTTTGGTCGCAGAGAACAAGGGCGATGGTGTAAAGTGAAACATTCGGAGGAATTCTTATAAATTCATGTATACCGTAGGTATTTTGTTGGTATATTGGCGTGTGCTAGCATATTATTATGGCAAATGTTTTGTGTTGCGTAATTTTAATTACTAACTATTGAATAGAGTCAGGTTCTTCGAACTGAACAGACAGCTGTGCGGCAGGGGAGTTTGTTGCTCTACTTCTTCTCAGCTAAAGCACTAGCTAGTGTTGAATGGCGGATGTTTTGGGAGACTGTCTTATGTAATTTTAATGTTCAAAAAGTTCTGATTCTCAACCTATTTTGAATAAATGAGTTTTGATTTTGATTTTATGATTTGCAATGTCCTAGAAGCTGAAGCCCAAATCGGTGGTCGAATCAAAAATTTCTAACTAGGAATACCTATCAGCGCCGCACTCCAACAGGTCATCGTAATAGAAGGAGAGAAACTTTTGACAAACTAAAACTGAGTCACGGTTCTCAGCAGTGAGAGATTAGAAAGGAGGAAGATAATTTTATAAGCTAAATTTAATTTTTTAGAAGATATTATATTTTATAAGATAATTTTAGTTTGTGTATGTGAGTTTAAATGTTTGTAAACGCACCTACGATACAGGAGAAATTCCTAGTGTGGGGCAATGTTTAAAAAAAAAAAACAATATCCATTATACTAAGTAATTATGATAATTCCAAGATATGTCCAGCGTTTGTCATGTACAACTCTTACATCTACAATATATCACTACCTGACATAAGTCACAAAAAAACTGTACAGTACTAACACGATAAGCAACATCCACAGTTAAACGTCATCTACATCCATATCAACACACGTAACAACATAAACAAACCAACCTTAAACCTAGACCTTGATAACATCCATATTCAACACCAACATATGTTTGGAGCCAACTTGCATGTACGTACAGTCGACAAAAGAGATTTGTATGTAGGCAAGAAATAAATTTGCATTGCGCGGGCAGTATTCACAGCCATTGCGTCTGTTATAACCTTTTAGCTTTAAGGCAGCAGGCAGGTAGGTAGGCAGGCTTTATCAGGCATGCCTATTTGCTAATAGGCATGCCTGATCATGCATTCTGCCTTAGACTGCAGGATCGACACAGGGGCGAAATGAAAAGCGGAATATTAACCGCCCCACAAGGTTGGTAGATGACTTGGCGAAGTCTACGGGTTGCTATTGCCAATGGTGGCAAGCAACTCTTAACAAATCATTGTGGATGAGCTGAGAGGCAATTCTCGTATTTATAAGAACGTTTTCATTCTAATCTCAGTCTCAGTCTATCAAAAACTCTAATTTTCCTACAGTTTTGACATTGTTTGTCACTGAATGAGATTTTGACTAGATGTTGAACGTTTTTAATTACGGAACTTGCCCTTAGGGATTGTTTCAGCAGCTGTACGTGTTATGGGGGAGAATTGATGAATAAACTGTTTAACAAATGACACTTGCTTTCACTCCCATGGTCCATATCAGAAAAAAAAGAAATAACCTTCCTGCATACCAATCTCTTTCGACGACTGGACATAAAACTATCGTGAACATATTTGCAATTAATATCAACACTAATAAATAAGGGCTCGGATAGCTGGGACGATAATATCACACATGCGACGTCGCCCGTCGTCACGTATGGAATCCTCTTATTTATGTCAATATCAGATTTCAATTTATGATCGTATGCTGGTGCTCTTGCAAGATATGCTAACCTTCCTACATGGGGTTCTAGTAATATTAATGAGGTGTTTTTTAATGTCCAGCTGGGTTGTAAGTGAATTCTTTGAGTTTGGTTTACGTAAGTATGTAAATGTATGTTTTTCCTAGGTTTTAAAGTCGTTCAGCTATACCTCAAACTAGTTTATTTATAGCTTGACGAGTGCGGTGGTAAAGTAGTAGTACATAATCAGCCTAGATAGGTACGTAATATATTGTTCCCACTGCTGGGACAGAGGCCTCCTAGTAGTGGGCCGTAATCCACCTCGCGGACCCAGTGCGGGTTGGTAGAGACGTAGTAGTTCAATTATCTAAAATTAGATAGAAATGAGCATCACAGTTCTGTAAAGGTTGCCTGCAAAAATCGACCTTATGTTGTGCAGGCTGGCAGTACAATAACTCTGGTTGCATTGGAACAGTCAAGCGAATTTAGAATGAGCTTTCAAATGTTTGCATTAGGTTTTGTTGTCAAAAGCCAGAGATGATATTAGCGCGTTCATGTAAACACGTTCGCTTGATATATACACACACACAGTAAATATGTATAACGTTGTATAATTTTAATGCCTTCACACAATATTTCAGACTATAGATACACATTACCCAGTTTTACTAGATCACAATGCAAGTATTTTTATGAAAGTTCGCATTCTAATCTCAATCAGAGATGAGATTGTGGCTAGATTTTGAATGTTTTTAGTTACTGGAATTGGCCTTAGAGGTCAAGAAATTCAATCAAAAAGTATTCATTCATTTTAAAACATTTATAATATTATGTATTGTGACTACGCTCTCTTCATAAAAAATAATATTTTTACATGCAATAAAATTATATGTAAAATAATTTGGTACTGTAATGACAATAGTCAAATTGTATATCACCTTAACACATAGATTGATGTTTTTTGGTAGACTGACATTAGCGTGGGTAGACAACTACCAACTCCAAATATTATTCTTTCCGATATTCGCAGAATATTTTATAATATATTTAATCGACTACCTACTGTGTAATTGGCAAACAACAAATATCTCATATAGCTAATAGCAGAAGCAATTGCTCTCTGTAAATTTATTGGCCCCGCTGGATATTTGATTCCCAGCCACAGTAGTAATACGCAATCATTTGAACAAATCCACAGACGTGCAAATAGGTATAATCTATACATAATATTATAAAAAGGTAAAATTTGTGAGTTTGTATATGGGGGGTAATCTTCAGAACTAACCATCCGATTAAAAAAAATATTAAACTGATAGAAAGCTACCCTTTTGCTGAGTGCCATAGAATATGTTAAAACACGCGAAAGAAGTCACGGGCCGAAGCTAGTAATAGAATATGAAGATCTCTGATTAGGCTAGAAGTTCCAAACCCTGAGCCTGCCTGAGTACGAAACCTAGGTTTCTGTATGCCTTCTTACATATCTTATTGATATGCTCACAGAAGGTTAGATCCTGAGTGAAGATTACCCCTAAGTCTCGTACCTGAGACACTCGTTGCATCGGCGCATCCTCTACCTTGTATTGATAATACAAAGGAGTCCGGGCACGAGTGAAAGACATCACCGAGCATTTGGCTATATTAAAATTAAGTTTGTTGCCACATTAAAATTAAGTTTGTTGCTACATTAAAATTAATTATGATGAATGCAACTTATTAGAAGTTGGTGAGAAAAGCCATAAATATTTGAGTCAATTTATCAATACATTTGTCACCCTACATATACATAGAATTTTTTTTTTTTTTTTTTTTCTGGGTGGGAAATCATCAAATGACTCCTCCCGCTCTGGGCGGAGCAGAAGGGAGTGTCAGACTTTTACTGACTAAAACCCACCCGTGTTCCTTCAGTTGCCTGTGCCAGGGGCCACGGTATCTCTTTCGAACAACCCGCAGCCCCGGCGGCACATATACATAGAATGGGAATAAAATTTTCTTATTCCCATTCTATATGTAGGGTGGCAAGGACATCTTCCTCAGCCTAATTTGAATAAATGACTTGATTTTTTATTTTGATCGACACGCAACCTCTATTACAATGAATTCAGTACATAATTTTGGAACATACTGCGTTTAAATTTTTCGTCAAAAACACAGCTGTTCCATGCATTTCGAGAAACAGCAGATTTTTTTATTGATAACCGATGAAAAATTTCTCCACTAGGGGATCTAGAATCATGTGCTGGGATCATGGTTACAGTTTGCGCCTCTATGTCCCTGTCATCCCGTATAAAGAATGCTTGAAGAAGAACAAATTAATGTAACACAACCATTAATTTACATTTCTCCCTAAGAAATGGGTCCTTTCTTGTCCAAGGATGGCTCGCAAAGATTAACGCGTTACTATGATTCTCAATTACCATAAAGTGCAGCACTATGGGCTATTATGTGACACAATACTCGTTGAACACTTCGCTAAGATAGTCAGAATAATTTAAAGGTTTACGTAGCAAGACCATAATTTTATTAAAACATCCATATAAATTTCCATATGTTCTTTTAAACCCACCAGCACACATCATGGAGTACCTATTCATATAACTAAAATAACAATATTTTAAAATAAAAATATGTATGTTTAGGTTAAGGTATTTATCTATGGGCCAGCGTTGCCTGATATAAATAATAAAAAAAAAGAAAACTTATCTACCCAATGAGGCCTTTATCTTTCATGACATCATTACTAGTGTTAATATTCTGGTTCATTAAACTATGCTATTACTATTAGCTATGCTAATCATCATCATCACCAGGTCAGCAGTCATGATTATACATAAGCATCACCCAAAAATAGCCACATCTACCAGTTCTGCTCTGACTGACCTTGCATCCAGCCAAAAACATAAGGCTCACGATACAATCTATTGAAATCATTTTCAGACCAGCACGAAATGGCATGCTCACTTCGATCTCTCATCATGGTCATTATTTCAGACGAAAGGCGTCCACTGCTGGACACAGGCCTCCCTCTAACTTCTAGATAAGATAAGATAAGATAAGATAAGATATTTTATTTGCATAAAACACGGTATACAGGTTAGCTAGCTGGCTGGCAGGTTGGCTAGCTCTATTAGTGTATAAAAAATACACAAAAGATATATTTTTCTTTCCAAAGAGACATTAAATTGTGTGCCTTAGAAATATTTCTACAATCTGTAATGAACGATGTTCATGTACAGTCACGAGCACCAATATGTCAACACTTGGCAACTTTCAATTGCGATTTTTTCGTGAAATTGCGAATGCATCGTTGAAATACGATATATTACATAAACCTCTGGGTTCGAAAATGCTATGTTCGTAACAATATAAAATTTCATAAAAAAATAAAGGAGTAAATCGCTTTTGAATAAAGCCGAGTGTATACGTACTTTTGCTCGTGACTGTACACAGGCTTCACGAAAATAACCTAATTATAGCAGAAAATTATGTGTCCCTTCTCCACCATATTTATTCTCTGCTACATTCGAAGCGGTAGGAACAAATACAAATGGATCTCTCACGGCTTTGCTTATTGAATATTATTGATATCAACATGGGAGGTGCCAGTTTATTCCCTTTTAATTGGAACTATAAAATCGGCTTCGAGATTGCTTAGGTTTTTGATTAAAGTTATGTCATTGTGGTGGAGTAAATTATTGTTACATTGGGATTGTTAAAAAGGCGGATTTAGAAGGTCGATACTTTTTGGAATAATTTTGTATAAAACTGAATGGAGTTTTTTTTTTAATGGCTTCCGGCTGTCTATAAATTGGATTGCATTTTTTAAATAAATGACTAACTAACTAATCAATGTAACAGTAACAGCTTTATTCGGGATCACAAAATTATGTTCATCTGTATTATGCTTTGATATTATGATATTTAACTCAGCTTCAACGTAAATGGTATTTATTTATTGAGTAATCCTCTAAAAAAACTATTTGAAGTCGCTTCTTAAGATGTCAAAGACAGGATCTACATGCCAACTGGTTTTGTAGTGAATGCAGTTATCGCTTAGTGTGAATCACTAGCTTATAACGATTAAGAGAACAAGATAAGGAGAATCAAACCATATCAAACTAACTATTAAAGGCAAGACGCTAAAAAAGATAAATTAAAGTTCAAATTAGTAACAAAAAGCAAGCGTCAACCTAACAACATAATAGTTCATCATAATCAATTAAACACAATACAACGCTAATACGCCAATTAACAACAAAAACTTCAGCGGAAACATAAACAAAAGGAAACATTATAAAAACAGGTTGATAACGAACAAGTTGAAGCCACATGTGACCATTTATATGGTGGCTGCGAAGCTTACAAATAGCTGTACAAATCGCAATAGTTTATATTGAACGACCGCCTAGGAATCTCACACCATTTTGTATATATAGAAACGGTAATATCGACACTTGGGACTTACTAATATCTTGCGCTGCTTCAGATGGGGGCGGGTCAACTTAGAAGAATGAGCGGGGCGATTTTAAAATGGAAAGAATAAGGGTGCAATTAAATAAACACACAGAAAGACGTAGATACGTGCGTGTTAGTATGAGTTCACCGTTAGGATCTTAAGACCATGTGTCTACCAAAAGTGACCTATGAAATGTAAGATATTTGTGAATTATTTATTGTTCATGATGAACATGTTGTAAATGCAGAAGAAACTTGTTTCTCATATGCTCATTTTGCTTTGATGTTTGATAAAATGATCTAGCTTAAAGCTCCAGCTAAGCTTTTGCTAAAATGCCTAGAGCAAGTGTGACAGGTGTTAATTTCTAGATATTAATTAATTTATAAGTAAAGTTAATTATTATTTTATTTTTTATTTTTTCAAGTCTTTATTATTAACATAATAGCATAAAATGCATTAATTTAATTAAATAAAGTTAATTAGATGTGTATGATCCACAATTACGCGTTATTGAACTAAAACAATTTGTCCCATCCGCTCTATCCTATAGCCTTGCCATTTCTTTATTATCTTCTACATCAATATTAACACAACCAACATTCCCATCGAATTCCTTTTCTACATATACTATCGCCTCAATGCCACCCAAAGATTTTTGCTTAGCCCACACCCCACTCACCAAGATGAATGGTATACATATAGGCATGTGTTTTTCTCACCACGCTTCCCCACAAGATATGTGTCCAGGCAAAAAAGGTTTCCAATTAAAAAGATATAGGGACCCATTACGATGAGATCTTCGCCCGATATCTGTCCATTTAATTCATATCTCACGTCGGCTTTGAAATTCAAGAAACTGGTAACAATGTTGAAGAAAGCTTGCGAAGAGAATGTCGTGCTTATTAAAGACTTTAATGTTTTTATTGGCAACTGTTTGACGTTTATATTAATGGTGAAAAGTGGTTTCTGGAAAGCTTATGGTATCTTGGAAGACGAGTTGTTTTGGGAGATTGGCACGTGGTTAAACTTTTTTGTAGAAATCTTCTGTTATAATATATAGTTCTTCGTTGCCTATATTCTCCAGCTCTGTTGCTTCTAAGATCATAAAGTTTACTTCTTTCATCAGGGTGGAGTAATAGTTTTTTTATTTAAGTCCATCCAGGTGATATCTATCTAAGGCAATAAATAAGGTAGACGATTAAAATAGTGGTGGTCTGTAAATCGACATCCATATATTTCCCGTAACGGGCTCGAAAAAAAAAGCTTGTATTCCAACTCGATCATAATTTCAAATTGCGACACTATTATCCAAGTTAAACCAACTACGTATCTAATTTAAATAATCCGATAAATAATCTCATTAAATACACACCAATAATTCCTTTTAATCTGACGTGGACTTTCAAAATATCATTAAAAATGATCTTGAATTTCCCTTCGGGTATATATTTGTATGCTTATTGAGAAGCTAATATGGAATCGATAAATAACTCGATACTAGAACATGCAATCGAGTAATAAATAAACGTTGGATATAACAGATAAGTATCGTTTTTTTTTACGATTATTTAATTGGTGTCATTAACGTCTGTAGTATTGATTACAATTTATTACTTTCAAAGTTTCTAGTAATATGATTTAAAGTCTTATTTTTGTTGCGTGTGAGCCATTTTTCTGTGTTTGTGATGTACCGATCCGTTCATTTGTTGGTACCGGCTTCTTGTCTGATAGAAAAACTGTCGGTATCTACGACACGTGTGGAGTTGTGTAAGGGAGACTATATGGGTCTAGTTTGAAATTATCTCCGTCGTCGTTTTTAATGTCTATTGCTATTCGTTCTGTTACTTTAAATAGGTGCTCTATTTGCTTGAATGTTACAATACATGCCTTAACACTTCCTCTAAATACTTCAAGTCCAATCAAAATGTGTTCGAAACAATCAATTTTTAAGGTTTATTTTTAGTATAACGCGTGAAAAAAAAACAGATATTGTTTTATTTTCTATGTCAATATTGGACGGTCTAATTGAAATAAGGTATTAATGTACTACTTCTTCCACAAGTCTTTACATAAATTATCTTACTAACATATGGGAATGGTAAAATTTTCACCTCCGTCTCACCTAAATTTAGTCATAAAATTGGAGCTACTACCAACCACACAAAATTACACTGTCATGTCTTCTAAATCGATTAAAGACGTGTCCAGATCATTGAACACGAACGGGTGCAATGAGACCCAAATTGAAAGCAACAAATAATATAGCGGGAAATTACCTACCTATGTTTATTTTTCTCACGGTACATATAATAATCGATTGAACGACTTTTGCTGTCTGAATGTGGATGTTATGTTCTATCGGTTAATCAATATCAATCAGTAAACTCGGATGGCTGATTATTTTGATGACTAAAATGCTGCCTGATTTTTGTTGATCATACATTGAGGTATTTGTACAAATCACTTATATATTTTTTGGAGAAAAGGAAACTAATATGAGAAGAGCATAGGTCAGAAAAAAAAACACTTTAAAATATATTCATATTATCATCATGCATGGAAATATCATCGACAATGCAGATGTTAAACATGCCTCAAGTATCTATCCTTCCTATATTTTTCTTTAGATATTTTTAGATAAAAGAGTCTTTACTGAAGAATTTTGTTATAACATCATTTATTGTTTTTAGCCTTTTTCCACGTCCTAAGGATCTGAACGAAAGGATAATTCAACTTACAAGACACCTGTCGGCGTATTTAACGCGAAAATAGTTCAGAAATATCTTTCACACAGAACTGCTGTTTGAAACATCACATTTGTCTGTAAATATATCACTCAATACTAGTAAATAAAGACTGTAGACAGTTAAATTACTCTAGCTTCCGTACCGCGCTGAGTATCAAAAACAATCTCTATTACTTAACCTATTTCATTTACAGCTTTATTGTTATCTGTTTAAGTCTCAGTATTGAACACAGGTTTTATTTTATAAAAAGTCAAGCCGCTTGATTCATTTTCAATTCTATCACCAACTGCTAAGTTAGAAATTTTATTAAAAGCAGACTCTTCGTCGTGTTCATCTCCCACTTGAATTCCAGCTCTATCGTCTTCAAGATTAAGTTCAAGTTTATTTGTAGGTTTATCTTAGAGTTGTTCTGCTACAATTATTTAGTGGCAACGCAAGATAACTAACGAGGTATCAGAACTCTCCGTGCAGACCTTTGGAAATGTCTGAATTTCTAAAGCAGACTACCAAAGGGTGGACCGACAAATTGTTCCTATTGAATTGGATATGCGCGTCTAAATGTAGGCAGCAATTATTTGAGCGGACTCTTACTTTGGTATTCGTTTAATGAACATTGTTTTCTGGTTTCCTTTGGTGCGGCATGAATGGTCAGAGATAATGTGGGGACAATGATTTGTTTCTATTTGTGGACGGTACTTTGTTTGTTTTGCGTTTTATACTTAAGTGTTTTTGTATTGAGAATTGGATCTATTTAATGGTGGGTTGATCTGGAATAATACTGATTTGGTGAAGAAGATTCGCTATTGTTTAGGACTATGGAACTTAGTGTCCCCAAAATTGAAACTTAGTCAAGAGACTTGAGTCGTTTTTTAGCTTACTGATCATTCTTAACTATGGCGACGACCGTCAAAAGTATGGGGTTGTCAGGAAAAAAAGGAAATGTAATGGTACAAAAAAAAACAAAATATATTTGTTTTTTTTTTAAACAATTTCGTATTGGTTTTTATTTAAGGTACTTCATAATATTGTATTATGAATATAAAAAAAAGCATTGGGAACGGAGTCTATAGTCGCCCATCGTCTTTTACCCTAGGTTTTTGAAATAATTATTGTCTATGATAATTACTTTAGTAAGTATTATTAATAACCTAAGTTAGGTTCTACCTAGCCTAATTATGAGTACCTACGCATGTATATCCTGTAAAATTATTTTTGGAATTTAAAGTTTGGCAACAAATTACAGATGAACATCAAACCTGTACATTGTATGCACTTATTGTCTTTATAAATAACAAACAATATTCGAGAAGCCGAACAAATTGAATACAAAATTAATTTAAACAAACAATTTAAAATTAAATTACAAAATCGCAACATGTAACCACATAAAAACCGACTCAATTTTAAAAGAAACAAAATAAAAGTCGTACCCACTGCGATTTTAGATGTACGGACACAATTAAAAACCGTAAGATAATGTAAATCGAGAACATTTAGTATCGATTTTATAATCGATTCAATTGACATATACGAAATTGAGTTTCACACCGAAATAAGATAATTTAAAAAAATATCGTGTACAGAATTCATTTTGAATGTATCGTGATAAAATATGCAGGGTATCGAGCGAATTTAAATTTTAGCGATTTAAATATAAATGATCTTGATACCGATGGTTATGAAGCGTATATATTGATGGGTTCAATATCAATAACTTTTGTTGGACCCATCAAGTCGGCTCGGCCTTTTTTATTCAAATTTTTCGCATATTTGGAAGGTAAGCCTTTCCGTTCCCGCTTTTGTTCTAAAACGATTCTTGACTGAGCTTTTAAATGAGATCGATAAAAATAGAACAGATGAAGTAGTTTTGTAGTTAACTAGCTGGAGGTGCTGAAGTATTTGACTGAAAAAAATCTTAAAAAATCTGATAACGCAAACAAAATATCCCGCTTAATAAACTCACATGAACTACCAATATTAATAAGGATACCTACAAATTAAACACGACTTAATTGCATGTTGCACAGGTGTTAAAATCAGTAATTTACTAACCCACAAATCACGGACACTTCCCGAAAATCCAAAAAGGAGCAATCCAATTTAAAGTCAACCCTTTAAATGCTTCTGACTCATCAAGGATCCTTGTTTTAAAGATAATCGAAACATGATTTAAATCGACGTTAACATCGAACACTCATTACTGATTCTTTTGATTTGGATTCGGAATATGAATTTTCAGAAGTATTACTTTATTTAGCAACAAGCCGTGTGCCCGATGGAATTTTCCATCAGCAAAATTGACGAACTTCCTTTCAAAATTTCATCCTTTATTTTACCCTTTTAAGGGATTCATTTAAAAAATCTTTTCTTAGTGTTCACTTTCGTGTTAGAAAGTCTTGTGCAATATTTCATAGACCCAGCGCCAGCGCTTAAACCGAGGGTGGTCTTTATATCTAAGAATATTTCTGATTCTACCTACTTCGCTTCGCGAAAAGCAGAATAGCCTCAATTGCCAATTAGAATATTAGGGTGACAGATGATATTAAAAAGAGTCCGTGTATATATATTTTTAAATCAGTTTACTCTCTGTAATATTTGAAGCTTTCTCAGTTATTAACAGGAATGCGAAACAATTGAATTATATTATGGAATTCGTACATGGAATGAGAAAAATAAGTTTAAACACTTCAATTTATCTTCTTTTGTGATATTTTGTGGAGCTTCTGATCCTTATTTTTTAATAACGTAGGACAGGATTACATATCTTTATAATATACACGACATCATCTGACGCTAATAGTGTAAAAGTTTGTTTTAAGCGAAAAATTTAACAAAATTATGTTCTACATTTAAGTGTTATATGATAATTGCATTGTTTAAGTTTGTAATTTTATATTGATTAAATGTGTGTAGGTATTATTGGATTTATTGTAATTGTTTGTGTTGTTGCTATCTTTAAATATAGCATGTTATTACTGGTTCTTAAAAGTTGAGCAACATAATTATGATTTTGGAATAAAGAAAATAATTTAACTTCGTTAGGGTTCTTAAGCCTACATTATTCTACGTATAAAAAATGGTACTGTTGCACATTTTAAAGATTTTCCACTTCCAAATCTTAGAACTTAATTTAGTTTTTTTTAAATTATTTATTTAAATCGAACACAAATTATTCACATTGTTGTTAGGAACACTTACAAACTATCTTAGTGAAATTCTCATATAAATAAACTAAAATACAATTTTTCATTAGTTTTACTAGTAAAATATTTTTTACTTCAATAATGTTTTACGCGGATGTACGAGTATAACCATTCTTTTCTATTTTGCTTACTATTTTACTCAATTTGAATATAACCTTAATTAAAATAGATCAATTATTTACTATTTGTAGGAATTTCAGATAATACTTATGTATAAGCACTTGAGTGAGATACCTGAGATACAGCCTAGGTTTATTCCTAGTTCAGGTAGACTCCAATTATTTCTTACTTACCTCTAGTTTTAGGCCCTATTTTGTAAATATATATGTAAGTCAATTATTTCAATAAACAATTTCAATTTAACCAGATAAAGACACATTCGTAATTCATAAATTATATAAATCAGAAGGTATACTACCTAAGCTCGAAACCCGTAGTTTCGGCCAAAGGTACACGTGACACCGACTCCTTGTTAGCCACGGACATAAAATTAGTTTGGGGCACGACCTAAAAATGAATGATATCACGATTTGACAGTGGTCCCTACTCCCGATGTGCTTTTGTCCGTCCGAAAAAGTTAATCGGGTGTAGTGTTAATTCTGCAGCTTTCGGACAGAAGGCCAATTCTCGTAATTTAAAACGTTCAAAATCTAGTCGCAGTCTCATCTCGGCGACAAACAAATGACAAAAACTTGTCTAAATGTAGGGAAAATAGAAGTATTTTTTGACAGATTGAGACTGAGGCCCGTATAGATTTTCATTTCCGGACTTAGAGAGTAGGTTTAATTGTGAGGACTTCCTTGATTTGACATTCCGGCAAGCAACATTTTATAATGACTTCAGGAAATAGGTATCTAGTCTAGTCCACTTTTACTGCTGTGTCAGAAAATGTGACTACTACATTTCGATCAACAAAGAGTACTTGATTTCCGATGAGCGCATCAAAACAGCCGGAAAATAAAACCACAAACAATGTTTCAGTCTTATTTTGCAACATAGTTTTTTCAACCTTATTGCTTAGAAATTATGTTTTATTTTTCCATAAATACTTTTATTGATATTTAAAAAAAAAATACGCTGCCTTTTTAATCAAATTATTAAATATATCGCAAACGATAATAATCTTTATCGTTTGAAAGTTAAGGCTTATAATCAAGTTACGAGTCTATGCAATCGCGGCCACTTAAGCGACGTGTTTTTGTTTTTAATCCTTAATCTAGTACTACATAATGTTGATCGAAACTGCTACATGAGATTATAAACTATGGTCTGATAATGACTTCTGAAATTTTTATTATTATTCCTATTATATTTTCACCTTATTTGTCTTGATCTTCAGAAAGGTCAGATGCGTAGTGTCATGTATGGACGCAAACGAAACAGGTGGCGTTCTGTAGTATCTGCCTACCTCCAGGGGAACGAGGCATGAGTTTATATAATATGTATCTATTATTATTCAGTAGCTGTACAAAATCAGAAGTTCCGAATAAAAATGCTATTCATACATCTCTTCCTTTCATCTCCCACAACACACATTGTACCCGTTGCCCAACACACATTGTATCTGCAGATGCAATCAACATTTTTACAGCCCCATTCGTAATTTTTTTACAACTTTCGGCTCCCAAGTTTACGTATTTTATTATAAAACGATTCAGAGCCACATCTCTCGTGTACTTATTGTTATTGGCTGTTTAATATATAATTCTGTTTGTTTTTGGCGCGAACATCATGTCGTTTGGCGAAAACGACCCATGTAATGTGTCGAGGGTTAAAATTTAAGACGAACTTTATGATCCGATCGGAATTTTATTTTTGTTGTAAAGAAGTCTATTTCCTTGTTTTATTGTATTGGTTACGTTGTTTTTTTTTTTTGTATTGGTTTATTGTGAAAGGGACGGATAATGTTGTGTTGTATGTTGTAAACGCAGTTTATTAGGTGGCTGTCGGTTTCGTTGTGATGGGGAAATTTACGATGGACTTTACAGTTTGTTAATGTAAAACAGGCGGTTTTTTCTGTGGTTTTCGTTAAACGAAGCTATCGCTATTCTCAATCTTTAACAGCTTGAAGTTATTTACTTCCGAGTTCCAGCCTCTACTAGGTTATGACTCTTCACTTTTCTGTGCTAATTTTGCATGATAAGTAATGTTAGCCCAGTCAATTCCTTACAGGTACCGTTCAGCGTCTTCAGTAATTTCTAATTCTATCGATGCAGTACAGACCTTGGAGACACAACGTGCTTTAGAGACTGTCTCATTGGTATATCAGTGGCAGCATACAACGCTCAACATAGCAAAACTTTTTTCAAAAACTCGATATGCATTATTAACTGCTAGTTACATTAACTAAAATATGGAATCTTAAGCTACGGTTTTCTTGAAAAGCGGTAACCACTATATAGCGTCTGCAATTTACCGGCGAATGACGTCACTGAAACGTTATTTCTAAATAAGTTGGTGTGTTTCCCTAAATAGCGATTTTAACAGCGTAAAGTCAAATCTCGCTGCCATAATTTTCATGACAGACGTCAATGCGGCTATTATGTGGCGGCCACCGCTCTATTAAGAAACCGTAGCTTTACACATCTAAAGAAAATTAATGGGTTTAAATCATACCTGTCGAAAATTAAGACTAACAGTATCGTAGATTCCCGTACCGTATCCCAAAATACTGGCCCCTCTAAAACTCTGGAACAGTCAAAGCGCACCGCGAATTCCCAGTTACATCACAGTGCGATAACATCCGAACACGGCCTTTAATACAATCAGCTAAAATATAAACATGTCACTCCTGGACAGGGCTGGCACTTTTGCAGGGCTTGGGTAGATGTTCCTTAAAGAGTTTAAAGTTATAGGCTAGACAGTAGATTACATTCATGATGGTGATCGTCACATTGTGACCTTATAAAAATTAAGACATGGGAGTGAGCTTGCAAACTTCAACAAATTCTAAAGTATGCTTGGTAAACGGATGGAACAGAAACTAGCATGATCCATGGTAATTTCAGAAGGATTCTATACTTCTTATCCTACTGACCAACATCATTATCATTTCAGCGCGGAATCACCCATTGCTGGCGATGTGTGTCCCTTTTCTTCTGCCAAACTGACCATACCATGAAATAATTCTGTAAAACAGAATAAAAGTGGTGGTTTATTTCTTAAAATAAAAACTTCAACATTTTACTAAAGATCAAAACGAAATAGAGCAAGAGTGAATTGATCCTTATGAAAGATGATACTGAGAAGTAATATTCGGAAAAACTACTCGAGTTTGCAAACAACCTTAGACAAAATCAAAGAATCCCTAAGCAGGCACCTGACACACCATCTCAACCAGTCTAGCAGCCCTACACAGCCAGTCTTCCGCCTCCCCGGGACATACCGATCTCCACCGAATGGGACGGTGCGTACGTTTGCGGGACATAGCCTATTGAAGATAGCTATCGACCGCCCGTTGAATAGGCTGCGTAGTCGCCGATACGAGAGAGGTTTGACTTCGATGGATTTGTTGCAGATGGGACATACTCCAAGCGTGCCCAATGTCGATACAATAACGCAAGCTTTTGGGTTTAGATTCATAATTAAGCTATAAAATGGGACTCTGACAAAGTAATTTTTAATCATAATCTAAGATTTAAGACAATTTACAGCTATGGTTTAAGTTGTTTCCTCAGGTCTATAATTGAAATGTTAAAAACTCACACAAGATAACCTATGTATTAACATTTGAAACTTAGCTAAGTTGTACCCAATTTTCTGTTGTCCAGTCGCCCATCTTACTTTGTCCTATAGATACTTAAATATATGAAGGTATATTTGGGATTTTTGGTCATAAGTTGCATGCACAATGACCCCTGGGCAAAAGATTACAAACAATAGGTGCTTGAAGATGGGCGGCGCCGCTGAGGTCAGCCGATAAAGGGGTGGCTGGTTTGAGGTGGGGCGGGAAAAGAGTTCCTGGAAGGACTTGAAGGAGGTCTATGCCCAGCAGTGCGAGAGGCTAAAAAAATATATTGTGTACCTATAAACAATAAAACATTGTTTTTTAAGTTTAGGAAAAATAGCAAAAGTTTTCTATCCCAAACCTGGGCGACTAACAAAGCTTAAGCTGAATGCTGAGTGACGACTGAATGGCTGCCGAGATGTGATGCAGCGCACCGCATAGTTTCGCACTGCTAGTGTACGCTGAAGCTTTATGTATTTAGGTTATGGAATTTCACATGGACTTGTGGAATACTGGAGTTAGCTCTTCACTATTATGATTCGTAGATTCTCTAGTGTAGGTACTGTTTGTATGAATGCGTCAGCTAGAAATGAAAATGTATTAGGATCTTTTATGAGTTCTCGTTTATTTGTGTTTGTTTATGGAAATGATAAAAACAGGGTAGCAGGGACATCGACGCGCAAACTGTAACCATGGATTCAGCACATGAGTTTAGACCCCATAGCGTCGAAATTTTTCGTCGGTTTTCAAAATAAATCTTCTGTTTCATAGAAAAGTGCAATACCTACGCGGTCAAAATGTATGGAACAGCAATATTTTTTTTTAATAACCGACGAAAAATTTCGACGCTATGGGGTCTAAGCTCATGTGCTGAATCCATGGTTACAGTTTGCGCGTCGATGTTCCTGCCACCCTCTATAGACTTATTTTTTATGGTTCGGTAGTTAATGAAGAAGGTCTAGCAAATGTCATGTTTTCATAATTGTATGAAAATATTCAGCAAACTTCTTTGGTTATTACGATCTTGTACAATATTTGCCTAGGTCCCTACTTCGTATAAGTATGCACTTGTCTCTGTCCGCGAGAATATAAGATAACATATGTACACATAACACATATTTCGCTAGTTATGTTCAAGTCCTATGTAATAAGGGGCGAGCAAAGGGGCGGGCAAATTGGCACAAATTGGCAATTTGACGGCACGGTTGGCGCAGTGGTTAAGCGATTGACTGCTGCGCTGCGTGTCGCGGGTTCGATTCCCGCACGGAACAAATATTTGTATGGCCTATAAGTAGTTGTTCCGGGTCTGGCTGTTTGTGTATGTGAGTTTAAATGTTTGTAAACGCACCCACGATACAGGAGAAATTCCTAGTGTGGGGCAACGTTTAGTATACATTTTTTTTTTTTAATCCGTGCTACTGAGAAATTTCAGATGGAAAAACCGAATAACACTTTGTCTGGCCCGGAAATTGTAAGCAGGATTGAAAATCTGTTGAAAATACTTTTCTATGAGTTTAAAGTTGATAAAATCGGAAAATAAGTTTTCCGTGGGTGTCAAAAAATATTCATAACACTTTCCAATTTGAAATTAGATTTTACCACTTCCGTTTCTCCTGTCTCGTTGTATAATGTTTGTTGCCATAATTTTCTTCTGCAAAAACCTTTCAGGCCATATTTCCCACATTAGCACCATATTGGTTATTATAGCAGAATAAAATAAAATCTCTCGCCTCAGAACTATAGGTTCCCATAAAAACGTACCGCGAAGGTGTTGGAAGATAACCATCAATCCCCATAGCGTTGGCGATAGCAATTAATAACACCATAGTGAGTGTCTGGCGAAATGTGGAGACACCATGTTGAAGGAGGAAAATCTGAGACAAAATGACATAGTTTGAAATACGAAGAGGTTACACTCTCACGAGGTTTTTCCCGTGTCTTTTGTAACGCTAATGCCTTTTCGTTTTTAGATACAAATAAGTTATCGTATTAGTCGGTAAATCCCATTCGATTTCCAGAAACTCAGTTCCAACGAGGTAATTGAGCAACACACTGTCAGTAGCAATGGCTTTCATTTTGACAGTTCAACAACATTGCGTGATTTACGTTGTTGAGCAGACATATTTTTCCAACATATGATGCAATGGATAAGCAATATCCTTTAAAATGATTCGATTGAAATTGGAAGTGTGTTACGCAATTAGTGTACTGCGATTAGAACCTTTAGAAAAAATCGTCGTGGATTTTACAGCCGGTATGCCTACAAATTGAACCTTAAACTTAAATTAAAACTTAAATATGTCCTAGAACCAAAAACTCGAAGACATGTGACATCTACCAACCCGCACCGGGCCCGCGTGGTAGATTACGGTCCAATCCCTCTCACCGAGAGGAGGCCTGTGTCCCAGCAGTGGGAACATTATAGGCTGATTTTGTAATACAAATTGAAACTTTGTCCTGCCAAATGTCTATAACCTAGCCTCCCTGCCGACCACACTGGTGTCGGCTAAAGCGTGAGACCTAATGAGCACTAGAATTAATAGTACATCTCATTCGAATTGAATCGCCTCGGAGCTGTTAATTCAAAATGTCTGCGGGAGATCCCTAGATAAGATTTAAGAGCTAATTTTTGTCTGTTTGTTTGTTTCTATAAAAGGTTATACTATGATGTCAGATTATGCTCGGTATCGATTGATTTTAGGGTGGCTGTAAGACTAGGTGAAGACCAAAATCAAACTCTTTTCTTCTTGTTTTCACACTATTGTCTACATTTCTGATTAATTTCTCCTTTCACAGGTCTGCTGGAAGAAATTTCTTAAGAAATAAGCAGTACCTTTGTACTCAATACTAATATGTCGCATCTGTATCTATTTTAATGTGTGTACATAAATCCTAACTAATATTATAAATGCGAAAGTAAGTTTGTTTGTTACGCTTTCACGCTAAGACGGCTGATCGGATTTGGATAGGGTTTGACACATGAGTAGACCATGACCTGGAGAAGGACATAGGCTACTTTTCATCCTGGATTGCAGACGAAGTCTTGAGCAACAGCTAGTAATAAAATAAATCAGACCAAAGAAACGATGAATGAATCGTGAGAAAGATAATAATTATGGATGAAAAGTGGTGTCACTACTGAGATGATAGCTAATAGAGTTGTGAACCCCACATCAGTTGGGTAAAGGGTAGTAGGGTGATGATTTATTTTGGGAAGCTATTTAAAATTTATTCAGTGTAGAGAAGGGTCAGTTCATCTGTTTCAGTGAGTCCTAAGTAATAGCTACTAAGGTTGGTTTTCACCCTAATTCAATAAAACTATGTGGTTATAATGATAATGGAATTACATCAATATAGCTATTTCATGACCGTTGATTCATCTTTAGGAAAAGAAAGAAAGAAAATAATACTTTTTTTTAGCCCAGACTAAAAGACACACAATACACTAGATACATACATTTTTTATTATATATCACAAAACGATTTTCGCTCCAATTCCTCACGTATAAAAAAAATTAAAGGAAAATTGCAGCCAAAGACAAAATTCGCTCAGAATTATTCCCGCTCCCATTAACCTCCAACGCTACACCGATCACACACCTCAAAATGTTCTAGCCTTTCAAACGAACTATGTTCCCAGGCAAAACCGCAGGCCACCGCTAGTCACCAGCCAGCCTTGTAAATCACTACAGTTCCACCATAAAAGTAAGAGCAACAAGATTGAAGATGCCTCTCTGTATGGACGTTACAATTTGTGGTGTCGGCAGAACGGCAGGTGGTGTATTAAGATGGTGGTGGAGATTTATGAGAATAGGTCGTTGATGAGTTTTTATGGAGTCATCATTTTTGTCTCCTATATTTTTCTGTTTTTTTTTTAATTTGATACGGAGGAATGAGGAACATGTCGTGAGGAAAGTTTTGAATATGAATGTCGATGGCTGTAAGAGTAGGGGAAGACCAAAGAAACGATGGATGGAATGTGTGAATGATGATATGGTTAGAAAGGGAGTGACTACCAAGATAACGCCTGATAACAAAAAAAAAAAAACTCAAATCATTTATTTCAATTAAACCATTTACAGGCACTTATGAATTGTCAAAATTAAATAGTCGGTCAGTTAGTCAGAAAGTTGAAGCTAGTGGCCCATTCCAAAACGTAGATCTCTATGGAGAAGAACGGGCAAGAAACTCCACGGACACTCTTTTAAATCAAGATATTATTACAAAATCCTGGGTACATTATTCTTATTGCTTGCTGCTATTGATAGCAGTATAGAAGACAAAGACATGCTGCGCCCACCTCAAATAAATTAAGATAACGGGAGGGCAATGATGATTCTTTCTATGCTATGTATTTTGAGAAGATTTCCTTTTATGTCTGATTAAACAGGGCAAAATCTCTTTTTGACTAGAACCGATTTCCAATGCCATTTAAATCTGTCATAAGTCTGACTTTTTCTTAAACATGTTGACTCGGAGACACTTTGAAACTACATCTTGCAGCATTGGCGAATGCCACATTATAATTTTATCACGAACGACCTTCTTTTATAACAAATCCAACCTTATTTTTAATCAGAAATGTTATTTTCTTTATATGGTTTTTTGAATCTAAAAGTGCGTCTTTTCTTTTACGAAGATTTTTTTTCACTTTGAAGTTTTTTTTTGGACAGAGGACGGAAGTCCATAATATTAATTTTTTCCTCTTGACCATGTAATAATTTGCCACGATATTAAAGTTATCGATATAACGGTTTTAACGACCGAGTTCGTCCGTTGTTCGACAGAATCCAAGGGTATGTTTCCGTTCCTATTGATTATTCAAAAGTTCTTATCGTTTCCTAAATTTTATTCCATTCTTTTCTTTGTAATGGGCAGTGTTCCCGAAATTAAACGAACAGCATCGAAGATTTGTCTCGAGGCGAGTCAGGTTACTTCATTTGTCTCGAGGCGAGTCAGGTTACTTCATTTAGACTTGATATGTAATTTAACTTGTCTTCAGCTCTTTTGTTATAAAAGATTCTGCCTGCGTCTCGGATTATCATTTTTCGTATCTGTAGATTTGTCCGAAGACTGTAGGCGGATCTTGAATTCGCTTCACCGCTAGCCTGGGACCAGATGACTGCAAGCTTCCTGTTGGGATTCGAACCCAACGCTGGTGGATTCTGATACCAGCCAGCCAGGAGCCTCCCGACTACCAGCCTGGAGTCTAGGACCGGATTTGCGTATATTTAGTAGTTTTTTTAATTTTTGGTAGTTAATATTGTCTTATTTTATTTAAAACAGTCATATAAATTGTTGCCTCGCTACCTGATAACAGGTTGACTTGGTGCGTTGTTACCCATTTAGGATTACCAGATATTTATTGATTGCGGGAGTCATAGGAACGTTTGCAAACGAATCGTGACTGACGCGTAATAGTGAAATTTATAGGGCTCTAACACCAGGGACGTCGCGTCAGAGTTATAACTTAATCTTTTGAAATATTAAGAACCGTGCTGTGTCCTTCGTTAAGTTTTGTTCACAATATTTTTTATTTTACTAAATTAAATGTGTACAAGTGAAGATCCTGTTTTTATTTCGCTACAATTTATACTGTAGCAGAGCTTTACGAGCAATTAAACCACGGTCGTCGTTTGTTCAATCATTATTCCTAGAAATCGTTCTACGTACTTTTTTCCTTGTCACCTGGATTGTCAGCCGAATCTGGCGCCTACTGTTCTTCTGCCTTCTCAATTCGTATTGGCGTTTATCTTATGATGTTATGCTATTGTTTTATAATTACCAAAAAGGTTGCATGACACAAACCATGCAGATCATAATCTCTATAGTAATGCTACTAAGCTTGAGTGAAGCAGAGACAAACAAAAAAATATAGCAGAGTCAAATAAAAAAAAAAACATAACTTTGTTAGTCCTGTAACCGTTTAAAACTGAAAACAGCAACCTGGTTAAACACTTTATAAATCCCCCTTCCTACGGGTTTCCTAACCTACAAAAGATGTTCACTATTGATCCATTTCTATTGTCAAAATTTCACTGAACATTGACATCGCCAGTTTAGGTTTTCATAAACATTCGATACGTTTTCGTGCCGTATCGAACATCAATCAATGTTATCGTAGGAGTCCTCTAAGCACTGTACACAAATCCGAAACCCAACTTTTTTTACAATATAAAACAAATAGACGACCACTATTCTTCCGACGGCTATTTACGATCGGGGATTAGTCAAATCAGGTAATCAAAAATGGTCATTTTTGACTTGAAAGCCTCTCGAATCTGAAATAAAATACAATGTATGTTATGTTGTATTTCCAACCCACCTTAACTACTTTTTTACACGCTTACCAAGGAGGTTAATACATAAGGACAGGTGGGTATTCCCTCACGAACTGTCGCCATTATTGTGACAATCAATGCTCTGGGGATATGGATCGGTAATGACCTTAGCGTTATTTTAATCACTTACTCCTTTGCTCCAGTAAATAATTTATATTGGGGGAGGTGCAAGTGGGGAGAGGTAGGCGACCTCATAAGCGTTAGCGATTTACACTGCTGTTATTTGTTATGTGTACTCAAGAAAATAAGTACGAGTATCATTGTTACATAAATACTAACAAAAATAAAAATAAAACTAATAATACTAACATAAACTAATTAAATACTAACATATTTATGGACCTTATAGTCTGAAATAAAGTTTTTATTATTATTATTATTGTTTATAGGTTGTCTGCAAAAGTCGACCTTATGTTTCGCAGACTGACAATAAAATAACTCTGGTTGCATTCGAACAATCAAGTAAAGAAGGAGCTTTCAAATGTTTGTATTAGGCTTTTGTTTGGAAGAACGACTGATAAAATACCCGCGGTGATGTAAAGACGTTTGCTTGAAATAAACGCAGAGAATATACCGTTGTATGATTTTAACACAATATAACACATAGACATACTACAGTACCTATCGCGGGTAGAACCTGGATTAGGCTGGCACAGGATCGTGGGGATTGGCATAAGAAAGGATGTCTGTTCAGCAGTGGGTGATGTCGGGCTGAGGATGATATTATGTATAAATCACCAACCCGTCTTGAGCAAACGTGGTGATCAATGATCGTGCCTTCTCTGTATGAGAAGAGGCATTGGCCTGCAGTGGGACAAAAATAGGTTGGTATTTAGTTTTTAGTTTACTCGGGAAAGAGATATCGCGATTGGTTTTTTCTTGGTAAAAATTGTGATCCGTAATGTAATTTATCAACCACCAAGAATAAAACCCTAAAATATATAGAATCCTTAGTGCCATCCTAAGCTATTTATATAACTGTGCTAGTTTTGATAAAAGCTATGATAAAATAAGTACTTACCAAGAAAGTTATAAAAACAAATGAATGGTAGAGCCTCATCTGTAGTGGAATAATGGCCGTATTATTCGTAATTCTTTGTATCTTTAAATCTCTATTTTAAATATAAAATTGTTTTAATAACATCTCTTTACTTTTCTAAACTCCACTGTAAAACGTACCTGTGTTTAAATATGAATGTATATTTTGTATTAAAATTACTGACATACTCAGAATTTAGATAACACAGAGAAACAATGATTTTCAAAAACTGCAACCCGCAAGCTACGGTTTTCTAGAAGAGCGGTGGCCGACTCCTAATGGACGCAGTGACAGCTGTCATGACAATAATGACAGCGGGGTTTGACTTTACGGTGGCAAGAAACGCTCACAAGGAAAACACACCAAGTTACTTTTATAAATAACGTTTAAGTGACCTTATAATATCTATACTAATATTATAAAGAGGAAAAAATTGTTTGTTTGTTTGTAAGTTTGTATGTAATCTCTGGAATTACCATCGTCGTCGGATTTGAAAAAGAAAAATTGCATTTGATAGCCCAATTATTCTTCTAGACGCTAACTTCACGCTATGGTCATTAGGAGCCAAGTAAGAAAAAAGGCAGAAAGAACGCTAAGCGAAAACGAAGTGATAGCGCAGGCAGGCGATGCGATGCGACGCGGTGGGTTAAGGGAACAAGACATTTCACGCGGACGAAGTTGCAGGAAGTAGTTTTTATAATACATAGTAAATTGCAGACGCTATGTGGCGACCACCGCTCTCTTTTTTATATATACAACATGTTTTTTTTGATATCCCATAACTCTAGAGTGTCACTTTTTTTTTTTTAAAACGTTTCCCCACACTAGGAATTACTCCTGTATCGTGGGTGCGTTTACAAACATTTAAACTTACATACACAAACAGCCAGACCCGGAACTACCTGTAGGCAATACAAATATTTGTTCCGTGCGG
This sequence comes from Apamea epomidion, assembly GCA_947507525.1. Lineage (NCBI taxonomy): Eukaryota > Metazoa > Arthropoda > Insecta > Lepidoptera > Noctuidae > Apamea > Apamea epomidion. The sequence continues at coordinate 1,906,928 of OX382240.1, read as the reverse complement.
GAATCGAACCCGCGACACGCAGCGCAGCAGTCGATCGCTCAGCCACCGCGCCAACCGTGTCGTCAAGTACTCATCGTTATGAACAACTTTTACTATGGGACCAAACCCGAAATCGCGAAACAAAAATCTGGTGTTCCCTACATTTTGACGAGTTATACGAACAAAAATGTAGGGAACAGCTGATTTTTTTTTCGCGCTTTCAGGTTTGGCCCCATAGTAAAAGTTGTTCATAATGATGAGTACAATGACCCCCTAGAGTTATGGGATATAAAAAAAACACGTTGTATACAGGGTGGCAGGGACATCGACGCGTAAAGTGTAACCATGGATTCAGCACATGAGTTTAGACTCCATAGCGTCGAAATGTTTCGTCAGTTATCAAAAAAAAAATCTTCTGTTTCATAGAAAAGTATACATACCATATATATATAAGTATACATATTCAGACCTACGCGGTCAAAATGTATGGAACAGCAATTTTTTTTTTTAATAATCGACGTAAAATTTCGACGCTATGGGGTCTAATCTCTTGTGCTGAATCCATGGTTACAGTTACCGCGTTGATGTCCCTGCCACCCTGTATATTATTTCTTTATTAAAGGTAAGTTACAAAAATCTTGCTTATAAACCCCACCCCACAAAACCGTTTTCACGGTTTGTCTGTGGGAACGGAACAAATGGTACAAAAAAAACCAGACTTACAAGTGCGGGCACTTAATTTCCACTTAATAACCTTACAAAGTAGGTAATAAATAAACAAGCATGGTTTACAAACTCTTGAGAAAGACCAGCTTAAGTAATTTGGCAAATGTCCCTTTTATTTTCTGAGTTCTTATAACAACAGAGTTTCCTCCAGGTTCTAACGGCTCAAAACCGCTCTCGCTTCAGCCTATACATTGCACCACATCGATAATGAGACTAGATCAAGTGGACAGTTAAATTACTAAATTGTAAGCGTCAGCATACCTACGTTGATTTATACTACCCCCTTTCCTCTCCCAACTCTCAACCTTACCTCAAGTTAATAAGGTGCAATTTTGAGTAACAATTTCATATGCAAGGGTAATTTAAAAGTGTAACCATTGCACTGATGTTGATATATTTTCCACTTTTCACTTTGATATTCGTGGTATTTGAAAATGGACGCAATTAATTGTCTGATAGGGTAATAAATAAATAAATCATTCGATTTTTTAATAGTGTGTTTTTATGTGAGAAAATAATAGACTGGTGACCAGTGACGTCATGGAGTTGAAGTTGTTGTGAGAATCATGAAAGGTTAGGCTGAGTTGTCCTCATAATACAGACGCCAGCAGGTCAAGCTACCCGAAACTGTCAAATTTTCCCAATCAACCTTGAACCTTAATGCTTTAGCGATAAAATTGAAAATCTATTAAAGAAATTTGACAGATTGTAGTAGCTTGATGTGCTGACATCTGTACACACATGTCGCCAGTTATATTTTCCAGTTGTGTTGTTTGTTTGTATGTTGCTCGCAAACTTTATCTAACAATAAAGAACTATTTTTTCATGGACACTAATATATACTAATCCTACTAATATTATAAACGTGAAAGTTTGTATGAATGGATGGATGTTTGTTACTCTTTCACGCTAAAACTACTGAACGGATTTGGAAGAAATTTGGCACACAGATGATTTATAAACAGGATTAACATATAGAACACGTTTTATCCCAATATTCCCACGGGATTGAAACTTACGCGGGTGAACCCTCTGGGCGCAATTAGTAATATCTAAAGCTAAAGAGTTCGTTTGTTTGTTTGAACGCGCTTATCTCTGAAACTACCAGTTGAATTGAAAAAATCTTTTCAATTCAACTGCCCAATTCTTAAGAAAGGCTGTTTAACATCACCCTATAACCTCTAGGAGTCGAGCAAAATGAAAAAGAGTCAGACAGAACGATAAGCGCAAAGGAAGTACCTAATAGCTCGGGCAGGCGATGCGATGCGATGCGATGCAACGCGGTGGGTATGGGGAACAAGGAATTTCACGCAGACGAAGTCACGCTAGCAAGCTAGTGTAGGTAATAAACTAACCTAATGCCCGAAGCTTTTCAGTAAGTAGGAACCACAGATTCTTAAATGACTAGTTTTGTTTCTAATCACTGAATAAGCTTTTCGTTGATTGATATAAAATCAGGAGTGAAGTTATCCGGAAAAGAACCGAAGTAACCGACATAGCTTGTAGAGTCAGCAAACGAAAGTGGCGGTGGGCTGGCCATGTTTGTCGAAAGACCGGTGGCCAGTGGAGCAACGAGTCTTAGAGTGGAGACCGCGTATCGGCAAGCGTAGTGTGGGATGCACCCTAGCGGACTGACGATCTTAAGAAGGTGGCTGGGACGTACTGGATGAGGAAGGCGGAATTGTGACGTCTAGGAGAAGCCTATGTCGAGCAGGGGACTGCGATAGGCTGAATTGATTGCAGAAACGAGAAGAAAGAGATCCCAGAACTTGACTAGATTTATCTTTTAGTTTGAAACTAAGTCCTAGGCTCTATTATTTACAGACAATACTACAACAGAAATATTTCAAAACGGTAATTAAAATTCTATGTTACAGGACACGACGCGCCTCCTCGTCGTGGTGTAAAGGAAATCTTAACGCAAAAAGGAAAGAAAGGTTCACCCGTCTTCCACCCAATTTTGAACACCCTAAAAGGCTCACGCGCACATAAAAAGTGCCCTCAGGCCCACACCCTAATAAGCCAAAGAGATAGTTTCATATTAATAAGACTTCCTAAAAAGTGCAACAACCCGATTTTAAAATTGATTAAACTGAAACTGGAGACCTTTAACACAGGGACATAAAGTTCAAAATTCATTGGCACAGGTATCGCACAAAACAGATTATTTAATTACCAAGAACATTTGCATGTGGCTTGAGCCTTGCCTCATTGGGACAAGGGAGATTTTTGCTTGGGTTTTGGTATGGTTAAGGTGGTTAGCAGAAAGGCTTGGCAAGTGAAAGTAGGCTCATCTTCGACCGGAGATAACCTTTGGCCGCAACCTGTCGTTGTTATTGTAAAGTACACCTCTTAGTATTTATGAAGATTGCATAGTTTTGTACGAATTGCGAAGAATTTTATTTCTTTGCTGATAATCTAGTGGAATGTAAAAGTAAAGTATGTTGGCGATTATCTCTGGTTAGATAAGGGACATTCAATTATCTCTGGTTAGATAAGGGACATTCAATTATCTCTGGTTAGATAAGGGACATTCAATTTAGTGACATAGTGTTATTTGGGGTCGACAGAAACAGCTGAATGATCGTGCTGCGTGTTCATTTTCTAAGGAGTATGGGTCTTTTTAATACAGTCAAATTCAACACGAGGATTTGCAGATGAAATCTAATTATAATAATTCATTCTATCATTTTGTAGATGTAGAATTACCTACTATTGTATCCATGGAGTTAAAAGATAACTGCCTCTGAAGAATAAAGATTTAGGTAAGTACGTATGCACTTACGCAGCCAACTGCTCATGATTCTGTTAAGTGAGAATATCCTATATGATGACTATGTCATTAATCGTATAATGGTTTTCGTTAAATTTCTGAAAAATGTGTTTTTTGATAAATTTTTAGTTTATCTAATGATATAATATCATTGCTAATGGTCAAATAATTAACTATTAGTTAAAAAAATAACCATAAACTGAAAATTGAACAAAAACACATTTTGTAAAAATGTAACCCTTTTTTTTTAATTTAAACTTTGCTCCACACTAGGAATTTCTCCTGTATCGTGGGTGCGTTTACAAACATTTAAACTCACATACACAAATAGCCAACCCTAATGGTTGGCTATTTGTGTATGTGAGTTTAAATGTTTGTAAGGTACTATTTTTAACAATTGGTTGTTTTAACAGCTACAGACCAAAAAACCGGCCCTAAGGTTTGTTTCTTTGTTCTTTTATTTTCTCTCGTCCATTAGAACAAAAGCACATTGACAAGTAGTGCAGCGCCCAAACAGCCAACAATTCAACACGTACAGTCGTAAATAAAATATTTATCGCAAATCATTCGTCTCGTTACGGCTAATGGCCGCCAAAACAGGGGTAAGTAATTAAAAACACTTTTTCTGACACCATCCTTGATTGGCGGTCTCTGGATTTAAGCTTTTTAACTGTTCATCGTACGATCGTCAAGCCGGTTAAATGTTTAATGACTTTTGATGGTTTCAAATTAACGAGGGCATGTCATATTCTCGCAACTTGCTTAAGATCTTATTAATAACTAGTTGCGCCCCGCGGTTTCATCCACATAAGTCTCGATCCAGTGGGAATATTGGGATATATCCCAGGTCTTAGTCCAGGCCAGGTCTGCCCATGTGTCAAATTTCATCTAAATCCATTCAGCCGTTTTAGCGTGAAAGCGTAACAAACAAGCATGCAACAAATCTAATCTTTTCTCTTTATAATATAATTTAAGACTAGCTTCTACTCGCAACTTTGTTCGTGTGGAAATCGTAAAACATACAATAAACTAGAGAACAGACAAATTTTTATACTCCCTCGGCCCTCGACCCATCACGACGCATCGCATCGCCCACCCGCTCTTTTCGACTTGTTTTCTTTTTGCTTGGCTCCTAAGGGTCGTAGCGTGATGTTATTTAGCCTACTAACTGTGCTCCACGGTCTCACCTGTATAAGTCTCGATCCTGTGGGAACATCGGTATAAAAAGTATCCTAATCCAGGCTATGGTCCATATTTATGTGCCAAATTTCATCCAAACCCGTTCAGCCATTTTAGTTTGAAATCGTAACAAAAAAACATGCACAAAATTTAATCTTTTCTCTTTGTAATATTGGTTTAGATTTCTACCAATTTAATAAGGTTTCCTGCATGCAAAGTTTCAACACTGTAATACCTACCATAGATTTAATAAAACCATATTTTACTGTGACTAATGAAAAACCTAAAATTATGGATAGTCAGAAAAACAGATGGATACATAATCCTACTTCCTACTATTTCCTACTAATATTATAAATGTGAAAGTTTGTTTGGATGGATGTTTGTTACTCTTTCACGCAAAAACTACTAAACGGATTTGGATGAAATTTGGCACACAGATGGTTTATAACTAGGATTCACATAAAGCATACTTTTTATCCCGATATTCCTACGGGATCGAAACTAATGCGGGTGAAACCGCGGGGCGCAGCTAGTATTTAATAACAATACTCTAAGGAAGTATTTTTCATACAAATACCTTTGAATTACCTTTTGATTTTTTTTTAAACTTTACAGCACCGCAACCGATTTAAACAAGAAGAAATAATAAAATGATGATAATAATAGAGATTTATATAGATAATAATATAAAGATGAATTATTAATTAAGATACATTTCAAGTTAAACATAGTATTAGTATGTTATATACTGGATATCTATAGGTAAGTACCTGACTATCATTTATATTCAAGTCATTAACATGGTTCAAGCGAACTTAGACCTTCCAGCCACTTCTTGTAATAATTTGTAGATACACGACATACAATCATAAATAAATACTTCAAACAGCCATAAGTATTAAAACAGACATACTCATGAATAAATTATTACAATAACTATTATATAATAATAATATTAGCCAATCAAAACCCCTCACGATTGTCACGACACATCGGATTGGCTGCTCTAACTACTTCGTTTGTTTTACCAAGTGCAATTTTTATTATACCATACTAATTTAATATTCATCCTATTTAAAATAATACCTTCGTATTTTATTACCTGTTTACGATGTAAGATTTTTCTATTTGCATATAAATTATGAACAACCACATTTAACCCGTCTGCCTTCAAAGCAAGAGTGATCAGGCATCTTCTGGCCACGCTCGTTCCATCATAGACCTCATCACAAATCCATATATACAGAAAGAAAGAAAGAAAGAAAAAGTATCACAGGAAGATCATAAAACTAAACTAACAGGGTGGCAGGGACATCGACGAGCAACCTGTTACCATGGAAATGTTAAAATTTTTCGTCGGTTAAGCATAACCAAATTCAGCCTATAATGTTCCCACTGCTGGGACACAGGCGTCCTCTCTGTAAGAGGGAGTGGGCCGTAATCCACCACGCAGGCCCAGTGCGGGTTGGCAAATGTCACATGTCTTCGATACCTTAGTTCTCAGCCGTCTGTTATTAAAAAAAAATGCTGTTCCATACATTTTGACCGCGCGATTGCACCTTTCTATGAAACAACTATGTTTTTCTTGTTAAACAACGAAAAATGTTTACGCTAGAATCATGTGCAGAATTCACGGTTTCAATTTGCGCGTCGATGTCCCTGCAACCATGTATACGATGTCAAGCAGAAGAACCTACGATGACTCTACTACAGACGAACATAGAATCTGATTATTGCAGACGAACATAGGCTACGGTGACTTATCGTCAAGCTTATTTAACATAATCAGCCTTCAATGTTCACACTTTGAGACACAGGCTTCTCTGTTGTGAGAGGGAGTGGGCAGTTATCCACCACGCGGGCCCATGGCGGGTTGGTTGATGTCACATGGTTTGTTTGCCATACCATAAAAAAACTTTAGGCTAACCATAACAGTAATTCTTTAGTAACCAACAAATTGTCACAAACATACGAAAAATCCGTAACTTTTCTGCACCAAAATTACACAAGTACATGTTACAGGTACTTAAGATTCGGGTGTTGATAAAAAAGCCCGTATTATCTATCACTACAAGAAAGTGCACCCCGAAGCGAGCGAGCGGAGCGGTTAATTAACAAAATTCTCTTTTGTCTGGGACACATAAAATTTTACGAGTATCAAGATCTGTGAGGCACTGTCCGAACCGCCCGTGCGAAACGTAGATGTAGGGTGACTGGAAAGCGCCGAGTGTTTCAGGGAAAAGCGTACTTGGTAGGCTTTTGATAGCGTTAGGAAAAGAACTGATTAGAGAGTTGCCTTGTGTCCCACTAGCAAGTAATTCTGACGGAAGTTAGTAATAATAAGAATGAAAAAGTGTTTATTGCGACTCGTACAGGAAGATTACAAACTAAACTAAACACAGTAAAAATAGTCATGTGAATGAATGAAAATAAGTAGGTACCTAACCCATTTGTGTTATGACATTATCCTAAGAAAACATGAAGTTCTCTTGGAGATTACAAAGATGAGTCCCTAGGCGTTTTTTTACTGTTACACCAAAAAACGACTAATTGATCACTGAATTACTGGTTTCTTAAAGCAGTTAGTGGATGAAAAAGTGCTTAAAAATTATTTAGAATGGAAACATCATTCTAGATCATACTTAAGAAGGGAAATATTGAAATGAAATTATTATTTCTCCACGAGGCCCATTTTTAAGCATTTTTCCACGTGTTCCAAATACTTCTCGCCCGCTCTAACCCTCATGGCACATCCAGCATCTCTATCCTTCAAACATACGGACACACAAAAAATTGGAGCAGGGCAAGTATGGAAAAGACTCATAAAATTTAATAGGTTTTCCTTCAAAAAGCTCTTACGTGAGCCGAGTTGTTATGTGCCATCATATTTTTTGTAAAGAGCATGTTAATGAACGATCGTGTAAAATGGCCGCGGTTTCGGGAGCTGCGCTTGCACCGTAAATCATTAAAAATTATGGTGTAAGTTTTTTGTGATGAGTGATTTTATGGCGTAAATTAATAGATTTTTGATGGCAGTTGAGGTTTGATCCCGACGTTTGCAAATTCTGGAATGGCTTATATTCCTAGTAAACAATATTTTTTATTCGACAAATTATTTTAACAGTTAATTTTCACACATACATATATTCCTACTAATATTATAAACGCGAAAGTTTGTGAGGATGGATGGATGGATGTTTGTTACTCTTTCACGCAAAAACTACTGAACGGATTTTGATGAAACTTTACAATAATATAGAAAGAAAGAAAAGAATGAAAATGCATTTATTATATAGCTTGTAGGTATGTACATCAGAATAACACGTAGTATAATGATACTTTTTATCCCGATATTCCCACGGGATCGTCACTTATTGCGGGTGAAACTACGTGGCTCTGTTAGTTTACAATATTTAACACAACTAACTAAACACTAGGTACTAAATTATATAACTAACTAACTATACAAATAAATACACAAAAATAAAAGGACACTCAGGCGTCGAAGTACTCGTCCGCATCGCTGTCATCCGGGAACGTGCCCAGAAGACTGGCAGCATTGCCACGTTAAATGGCAATGCTAATTCTTTGGCCAAAGAACGAGCCAGCCCTCTAGTCACGTGAAGTGTCGACCAGCCGACGAGAAAAAAAAAAATAAACACACAAATATCCTCATAGTAATCCCCGAAGAGTTTGGCATATGTGTACCTACACAAAATAGTACATCCATATTTCGCCAGTGATGTTTACACAGTCAGCCTATAATGTTCCCACTGCTGGGACTCAGGCCTCCCCTCTGAGAGAGCAGCGGGCAATAATCCACCACGCGGGCCCAGTGCGGGCTGGTAGTGTAGTGATGTTTAAGTTCCATGTAATAGCGAACGAACCTATTCTATTTATTTTCAAATTAGGAAGTATTTGAAAATGCTTTTATAGTAATGTTATGCCCGAAAGAGAAGAGAGATTACACCTGTGTCTGCGCACTCACTTGTGCAATCGTAATATCTCCCGCGCCGAAGGCTGGTCTCCGCTGAGATTGGTCGTCATTGTCGAAGTTCGGTCTGGAGGACTATTATTGTGCCCGTTACTTAATAATGTTTTTGCAAATAACTAAAGTAACGACCTAATATGGTTCTTTGGAAATCCTTGTTTTAATTTACTTGGATACAGTCATGATGACATGACAATTCACATGGTTCCACTTGCGTTACCTCTTTAAATTGGTTTTTTATTGAATCTTCGAATGCAAACTTGATATTTTGATTGTTCCCTCTCATTGTGATACCCTCTTCCACTTTCAAATTCATATCTTTATTTCTTTTATTTTTATTTTTTTTATTCTTATCTTTTTTTCATTTCTTTCTTTTTCTTCTATTTTTTTTTTTTTTTTTGTGTTTATTTGTAGGTCCGCTGCTTTGTTTCCAATTTTGTCTTCCTGATTTTCAAGAACGCCGTCTCTTTTGGAAAGTGTCTGTCACAAACAGCCATGCCAATAAAAACCCACCACTATTTTCAATAATTACCAAAGTCACTTAATGGTATACCATCATTCCAACACCAGTTTATCACCGACACACCGCTACATATTATTAACGCAATCCGGAACATTGGACCCTATAAAACGACGAACAAAAAAGGCATCGGGTACACAATTAGTACTTTCGAGCGCATACCAATAGCAACGCATCTTCAGTGCGCCTGCGCCTTATAAGGAGAATGTGTTCCACAAGAGATTGGTCAGATTGGTAAGACTAACGATTTGGTCAGAATACTTTATTGATATTGTCCGGTTAATGTTTGCAGTACCCGGAAAGAGTGATTAAAGATAATTAGGTGATGATTTTTTTGGAGTTTAAACAGCATACTTTTGGAAATGTATTTTTGGAGTTTTTACAGTATTTTGAAATTAACGAAGAACTAATTACTACATGCTGATTATTGATTTTACCGCTATATTTTCGTTTTATTCTCTCAATGCTTGCCAAGACTAAAATATTCGGCTTCACTCCATGACTGTACCAATAATTAAATTGGGCACAATTGGAAATGTGATTAGGTCGAGTGATCCCGCGGGTCCATTTCTAGTGGGTCCAGTTGACCGAAGACATACATTTGAAAAGAATCTAGGTAATATTAACTAGATAGGGACTTCCTCAGAAGTTTTGAATGATTTTGGACTTACATAGGTAATGGCCTGAGTAACCTAGGTCACCTTAACCCGGAACGCTGGTTGTAAATCGAACAATATTTAAAAATGCACAACTATGTTATGCCAATCTCAATTGCATTGGAGATTAAATACAGTTGGGCCGGACAACTGGCGAGGCGCAATGATGACAGGTGGAATAAGCCTGTGGCAGAGAGACTGGAAGACGAGGTGTCGGTCATCCGGCGGCTAGATGGGCAGACGACATTGTTGCCATCGCGGGAAAACCTGGATGAGGTTGGCACAGGAGCGTGGGGATTGGCACAAGAACAGAGAGGCCTATGCCCAGCAGTGGGTGAAGTCGGACTGTGGATGATGATGGATTATGCCAACTGGACTGAATTTCAAATATCTACAAACTTGGTTAAATTGACATTAAGCTTTAGGCACACTTATACTGAAATCGTAACATATACAGAAATGCGAATTGAAATACTCCATAAAAGATTATTCCGAAAATGTTTCTTAAAACATCGCTCCGCAAAGGGCGAGATGTGTTGTCTTATTTCAATGAATAAGGCACACAAGATTGGAACGTCGCGATAAACCCGTCCCAGGATGAATGAATGAATACGTTTTTTCATCTAGATTAAGTGTAAAGTTCATTCAAAGAGCATAAACTTCCGTGCTTTAACCATTATCGTCAATAAGTAAAAAATAACTCAATTTTTACTGTTTTTATCGCTACTTTAATGTATTCTGGTTTCGCTGTGTGGTGGCATTTAGTTGCTTGTGTTATCTTTGAAAAAATTATGCTGGCTATAAAATTAAATGGTCAGCCACTACTGTATGATATTATAAGGTCAAAGGTCTTAATCGATTAGCTATCTTTGAAAGACTACTGAAATACGTAATGGACGACAAATAAGATATTTATTAGGCCCTTAAGTCTCTTACGTTAGAAAGCAAACAGTTCAATATACATTACAGAAATAAGTTCTGAAATCATCCTAATCTTTTTAAAAAAATTAATTGTTACAGGAATCAAACTCGCCACCCTCAAGGCAAAAGCTGAACCGCCGCGACAATACCCGAAAGTGGCTCGTAATTCTTTTCATCACATATCTCATATCTCAAGACATATCGCAGGACCTCACATGCGTGGGCACTTATAAATCAATAGGTGGGTGCGGTCTCTTTGACCGTATTCATTGATGGTGCAACGAAGAAAGTGGACGCTCAGGTCAAATGTACCAGGTTCTTTATTGTGACACTAGACGGCTGTAATTGTTGCTGAGCGAAAAGACAGTCTTTTGATGAGCTTGGTTGCAATAAAATGTCTCGTGCAACGTTCAATTTTACGTTGTTTTATAGATCAATTGTAACTATTTTGAAAAGGGGAAAGGAAATCTTTGGATATTTTTGCTTTGATGTTAGGAAAGTCTAATTAATCCAAATCCGGGACATCGACGCGCAAACTATAACCATGAATTCAGCACCTGATTCTGAACGTAGCGTACAAATTTTTCGTCGGTTATCATACAAATCAGCTGTTTCATAGAAAAATGCAATACTTATGCGGTAAAATGTATGGAACTGCCAATTTTTTTTTCTTGAATATTCCAATTTTAGCCATAACCTCATCTCAGAGACAATCAATGTCATAATTTTAACAAAATGTATGGAAATTAAAGACAAGACTGATTTAAGAACGAATTTGCGTTCTTAAAAATATGGGAATTGCCCCGCTGGTGTCAAATCACTTGTGGAGTGTTCAAATCAAATCAAATCATTTATTGGTTTGCAAACATGGGTAATTAGTACATAGATGTTTTATTATAAGAGTCCTCCATGCTTTACCGTCACATGGGCATGCAAAACATATTATTATTTAATTTACACAAAATATATTATAATTTTAAATATCAATGTGTTTTGATTGTATATTATTATTTCCTTGAATTAATCCAGCTAACAAAATGAATTTCTAAACGAAAATTTACTGACACCTTGCATATTCGAACTATAAAGAAGTGGGTGACAACGTATTGTGATCTAGTGAGGAAAACAACATTTTTTACCTCTAATAAAGCGATTTCATCGATGACACAACACACACATACATAACATTACGCCTGTAAACCCCGAAAGGTAAGGCAGAGGTGGACTTCCACGTTTCGCCGGTTATGTGTTTATTAAGGTTTACTGTCCAAATAACTGGGTTGTAGAGGTCGGTTATGCAGTCACTCCACTCCATGTGGTATTCAGCTGCATTCTGTCAGACTGGAAGCTTACCCCAACAAAGTTGGGAAAAGGCTAGGCAGATGATGATGTAGGTATACATATATTTATTTATATGTCCGATGACATGACGTGTCTGCCTGCCCTCAGAGAGAGGTGTGCAGAAACCCAGATTAAAGTCACATAAAAGTTAAAGTGTCATTGCCAACGCCTCATGATACAAACATCATGTTTAATTAATTTCGTCCAAACATTGAATGTATATAAAAGGAACGTTTTAAGCGACATTTAAGCTCACTATCTTAATGTTAACACTCCGTTTGAAACTCGTAACGTTTAAGCAATAAACTTTGGGCAAGATATAATTTGCATCAACTTAAAGGCAAGACTGATTTAAATATTTATTTGAATTTTGTTTTATTTTCCAGAACGCTTCACTTGTGACAAATTAGATGATTGATGACACGGCTCAATAGATATTCTAGGCAAAAATAGACTATTTCAATGTTATGGATATTTTATTAAAACAATATTTATTTGCCCATAGCCGAAAATAATAGTAAAAGGCTGATCGTTGCGTTATGCTCGTGAACGGGTGCTGCTTGCTGTCTGCCAGCTTGTAACTGAACAAGCAACTGTGCTGCTGGGGAGTTTGTTGCGCCACTTCTTCTTCCCAGCTAAAGCACTAGGAAGTGGTGGGGGGGAAGTCGCGTTTTGGGGGACTGTTTTATATAATTTTGACGTTCAAAAAGTGATGTATGTGTGTAGTTTTAATATATGACTTTTGATTTTGAGTAGTGAGTACAGCAGTTCTTGAGAATCCTATTATATTATAAACGTGAAAGTTTGTATGGATGGATGGATGGATGGATGTTTGTTACTCTTTCACGTAAAAACTACTGAATAGAAATGACGTAAAACTGGATTTGGATGAAATTTGGCACACAGGTGGTTTATAACCAGGATTAACGTATAGGATACTTTTTATCCCAATATTCCCACGAATCGAAACTTATGCGGGTGAAACCGCGGGGCGCAGCTTGTTTATTTATAAATTTAGTAACTGAATACAACTTTAGTGCCAGAATTGTTACTGCTATATTTAATAATTGTTACTAACTACTACTACTAAATAACTTCACGATGGAAATGCAACAATGAAACAATATAAAAATATCCTGAACTCTTATTTATGATTTTTCCCAATAATTATAAATTTATTTTGAAACAAGAAAGAAAGAAAAAAGTTTATTTGGACACAGTTCGTGAAACACAAAATACAAAATAAAAGAAACAGATAATATTTACATAAAAATATATACGCTAACCGACTTAAAACAATAATTACAATACGTACACGTATATAAAAAGAAGGGAGGTGAAAAAATCATAGGGCATCAAAAAAAATCGTCCACATCGCTGTCAACAGGAAAAGTGCCCAAAAGGCTGGCAGCATAATTTAAAAGCATTCATTGATTTAACGTCGCCTTAACAAAGTCTTAAAGCGACCTGGGAGTGATACGAAAAATCTTTATGCTCACATAAAACACGCCTGTCTTTCACTTTGATAATCGAGTGTAAATATGCACGTAATACTGTTAAATAAATGATAAATAAACAAATGCACATTACACCTTGTATTTCCTGAAAGGATGGGTAGAAACAAGTGCAATACTAATATATAGCTGTTGCGCGGCTTCGCCTGCGTGATTGTTGGAAATTATCCCACGGGAATTTACTAACGGGATAAAAGTATACTACGTGCTAATCTAGATCATGGCCTATCCGTATGGCTTTCATCTAATGCCGTTCAGCATGTAAATGTATATTTCCAATCCAATTCAAAATCAAATTCCAATCTCTTCCAATTCCGCTTGAAAAGAGGCACACAAAAATTTAAATATTATATCAATACATGTAAGTTTTAAAATCATCCCCTATTTTACCCCCTTGGGGAATAATTTTATAAAGAATGCTGAAACATGTATTTTTTTATTTCTTACCAATAGCATAAATGTAATTTTTCATATCCCTAGCTTAAGAAATGCTGGGTTTCCCACACAAACTTTTATCCCCTATAATACGTACTATCCCCTGTAAAACCCATCTGTCTCCTTGCAAAATTTTATCGAAATGCTGTTAGTGGTTTAGGCGTGAAAAAGCAACATACATACAGACAGACCATGTTACTTTCGATTAATATATCAATATTAGTCATTAGTAAAATATATTAGTATGGATTGGGTTTACCACAAATATGGACGAAAATATGACTTGTAAAACTTTTGGATTCAAACGAACACTTTCAACAGTTTTACCGTGTATGTAAACCTTCAGTGGATTAGGAATTTTTAGACAGCGCCTATACTTGATGGAGATTACCATGTCTTCGCAGCCTTCTCTACATGTATATGAGATATCATATTTTTGTATAACTCTAGGGAAGATTAAAGACGCCCTGGACTATGGTCATAAGGTTTGCGGTCCTCACAGCACGTGACTACAAAGTACAAGAGTCCTATCTAGCGGACTTGGATTTATGCAAACCCAAGCTCACCCTTACACCCTAGTAACATAAATACATTACAAATACATCTAGTAACTAACCAAACAACGGAGGATTATCTGATAACTAAAGGAATATGTTCTAAGCAAATACATAGCTTCAACAAACATTCAATTACCTCAAACACGCTTAAACTTACGAGCCGAAATCGTTATATTTCTAAATTAATTTGTAACCAGCGATATTATCGGCACAAACAATGAACGCAAAGCTAGTCGGCATCCAATGGCGTCCTTATAAAGAGTATCCAATTTAATTGTAACTGTTCGGAGCAGTTAGTAGCGCACGCGATGAAAACGGCCAACTCACAAGTGCGGGTGTTTAGACGCGCTGCTAAATGTAATGCGCGGGTAAAACTTGAGATAGCGATAAGAGACTAAAATCATTCGTGCATTCAGAACGATAAAAAATATGTGAAAATACGAAACAACAAAATAAAACACAGAATCAGAAGTCAATGTCAGAAGTTCCCTATTTTAGCTGGCTGGCTATTTCCTCCTAGCCTCTACTCAGGCACAAATACGAAATTAGATTTCACGACAAAATTCATTCACAGTGTACCACGACAATGAAGCATAAACTAAAGGTAAGTATCACTGCCAAAAATTTATCGTGTGACCTGTGCCGTTGCGCTGACATTGCCAGATCGCGCTGCGTCGCGTTTTTTCACCGCGGACAGTGTGAGACAGTCTTCATCTCAGCTAACTAGGCTATCGAAGTAAATCGCTTGCGCCGCGCCAGCCACAGCACCCCATTAATTACCATGTCCATTATTAACGTTAAATAAATTGATTTCTCTTTAATAAGGCCCAGCTAATAAGCGTACGTGGTTACGTTTAATTAGTTATTATTAGGAAGTTCCTTTGATGAAGAAGAGTTGGTTTAATTGGACGTAAGATTTAATTATCATCGTGATAGCATTCATAATCAGCCTACTTAAATAGTTCCCACCTGGGACACAGGCCTCCTCTCTTCGAGAGGAAGTGGGCTGTAATCTACCATGCGGGCCCAGTTCGGGTTGGTAGATGTCACGTCTTCGAATTTTTGGTTCTAGGACATGTCGGTTTCCTCACGATGTTTTCCTCAACCATTTTGAGAGCAGTGGTGATGAAATAATTTACACAAAATAAAGCGCCTGTCTGGGTTCGAACCCACGACCACGACCACGATTGGGCCACCACTGCTCGTGATAGCATTATCAGTCTTCTCTGGGAGGGAGTGGGCTGTAATTCACCACGCGGCCCAGTGTGTGAGTTGTTGGATGTCACCATGTCTTCGAATTTTTGAGTCTAGGGCATGTCAGTCAAAGTGTTTTCCTTCATGGTTTTGAGAGCAGTGGTGATGAAGTAGATAGTAAAGATATCAAGGTTATTATAAAAATAAAGATCATTCTTAGAATAACCACTCTCATTTGCGTTTGTCATAAATTCGAGTCATACAATATTTGTTTTGAAAGTAAAACGAATAAGCTGTTCACGAAACCAAAAGTTTTAATCGGAATTTAATGCATAATGCGATCCAAGCAATTCATTTAATTATGTTCAACTCCATAGCTGAAAATGCCTGAGATTATGACATTAGCCTGCTATCATACTAACGGTCGAAATGTTTTTTTTTTTAATATTAATGGGTGGCAAGAAGACGTCGCGGCAGACCCTGTAGAAGAAAGCGGGAAAAACACAAAAAATTGCTAACAAATTGTCATAAGTACAAACTGCTGTGATTGCGTTGATTTTCGTTGTTCGTCGTTTTCGAAACCTCTTGTTTCTTCTCAGTCTTTATAAAGTCAAGTCCTTTACACGTATTGCCGACATCTTGGCGAAAAGATCATAAGATCACGTTCATTCCCAAAAATAAAGCACAAATAAGTTCACATTGTCAAAACAACCCACGTCTGTTCGTGTTCGTCGAGTTTAACCAATATTTATTTTGAAAGTATTGTACGAAAAGTCGCGTGTGTATGCTTAGCCCCGATGTACGACGCACAAATATTGTTTTGTATAGTTTATTTAACGTTGACTTACAAAAATGGAAAGATTTTGCTAAAGCTACTGTTTTACGGGAGTTTTAACAATAAGTTAAGTTGAAAGCAAAATTCTCTTAAATTATTACGATTTTTACAATTTGCAGCTCAGTATGTTGATCAAAATATCTTTCGCGACCATAATATAACGATGTCAAAGAAACATCAAATGGCGCGAAAACAAATGAATCACTCAACTCGAAACACAAAAACACAAGCCTAAATTAAAAATTTGGAATTCCTAACCAAACTCCAGACATTAGAGATCAAACTATATTTCATGTTTCACCATCTTTTTTTTTAATGTATGTTTATTTTATTTTATTTCATGTTTTGATTTCTGTTTTTTGTTTTGTGTCGAATCATATGTTGCAATGGTTTATTTTATTTTTTGTTTTGATTGTTGTTTTTATTTATTTATGTATAATTGCATGCTGCACTGTTTAACGTCATCACGTCAACGCCGACTACCGCTGAAAACCAGCACTTGGGCTCTGTCTCGTATAGGGTCTTAGCATTATGCTGAGCGATGGCCGTTTTGCGTGAATGTGACGTATGTGTACCCCCAACTTGTTTTTTTTTTGTGTTTAGGTCCTTTTTTCATGCGTCATGTTTGCCGCAAAGAAAGCATTTTCTTTCTTTTTCTTTCTAACTGGCCAGTTCGACAAAATTGTATTTTCATAATTGTGTAAGGCCCGCGGTACTGTTCTTTAATTACAATTTACAAGCTAATACTAAAATAGCAAAATTATATCCTAACTTAACTAAAACTAGTTACAAACTAAAATATAGCGTCGAAAAATTCATCCGCATCGCTGTCGACTGGTAATGTACCCAAGACGCTGGCGGCATTGCCACGTTGTATGGCAATGCTTAGCCTTTGGCCAAGGTAAAAGCCAACCCTTGGGTAATGGGAAGTGTCAACCAGTCGTTTTGAAATTTCCTTAAAAATACCATGAGCACACGGACCCCACGGCCCGAGGGTTTCAACACAAACGGCTCGAAAAAAAAGTTATTATATTTACGCCGCTTGAGGTTTACCGCAGCCGCAGCAGCAGCACCAGCGCAGCACGCCGAGCCTGGAAGATGGGATGGCGCAAGAGTATCAACACAAGTTGCATCCTATACTAAAGGCCTACCCATCTTCCATGGAAATAATGTAAGGCCCTTTTTTTTTTTTTTTTTTTTCTGGGTTGGAAATCATCAAATGACTCCTCCCGCTCTGGGCGGAGCAGAAGGGAGTGTCAAACTTTTACTGACTAAAACCCACCCGTGTTCCTTCAGTTGCCTGTGCCAGGGGCCACGGTATCTCTTTCGAACAACCCGCAGCCCCGGCGGCATCGGCCCTAGCGGACCCCGTCAGTTCGTGCTGACAGCTCTTTGAGGCGCGCGTGGAACACAACGCGCCGTCGACCCGGGCCTGGTCCTTACCGGGCGGCGAGCTGCCCATAGCTCGCCGCCCGCAAGCCCGCGGAGCGCGAGGGTGCAGCGATTGCCTCTCCCTCGCGCGCTCCGCCGCCTCCTTCGCGAGCATTACTGCTTCGCAGAAGGAGGTGACGGCCTCCCATTCACTCTCGCTCCGGACCATGGCCTGTATGAGGGCCGGACGCGAGAGGTCGCCGCCGCCGATCGCCGCCAAGAGGACACGGCGGGGTCCCGCCCAAGCCGGGCAGACCTCCACCGTATGCTCCACCGTGTCCTCCGGGCGATCCCCACAGTGGTGACACCCTGGCGTTTCCTCCCGCTTTATCCTGAACAGGAACCTCCCGAAACAACCGTGTCCGGTGAGGACCTGCGTCAGGCGGAAGGTGAGGGCGCCGTGGCGCCTCTCTAGCCACTCCTCAAAGAGGGGATTTCGGGATCGCCGCAATTGTGGCGTGCCCAGAATTGTGGCGTGCCCAAAATTGTAATGTAAGGCCCTAATAAATAATTATTTTATTTTCATGTTTTTTGAAAATTTCCCAGAATCCGTCACTAAATATCACTTATATCTAAATTCTCTAATTGACTTGCTTTCATAGCTATTCCATTGGCTACCTTATACTTTAACACACCTATTTAATTGATGTTACCAAATTTTCTAAATTATCAAACAGTTAAAAGTAAGTTAAAGTAAGAAGTTTATTAACTATTTTCAAAAATCATCTACGTACACGAACTTTGACACCAGTTATCTCAAAATTTTACTAAAACACTAAGCGTACAAATTACGGGGAAGACATCTTCATTTAATCAGCTATGCAACGAGGTACAAAAGTTTTATAAATGTTTAAAGGTGCCGATGAAACAGTCGATAATGTTGGCAAAGGTCAAATTATTGAAATATTTTAAAATGATGTGATAATCGAATTAATTAAATTTATCCGACTAGGTGACCAGCCCGGTCACCTAGTCGGATAAAATGAATATTTTAGGTGAATTTAACCAAAGAAATGAAGCGATTCTGGACCTATATATGTAAGCACTATCGCACCTGGTGCATTGAAATAAGTTGTTTTTTTTTTGAGAAATGGTCTGGTTCCCAATTAAAAAAAAATGCACAAGACTTCTTTGATCACTGTACCCTAGATCTTTTAGGTTCGAATTCGTATTGAAGTCTAAAGTTGCCCAGTATTGTAGTTTTGTCAAAGGACCGATGGCCGTTGCAGCAGACAAGTCTCCAGACGTCTGGAGTCTGGAGTGTAGACCGCGGATCGGCAAGCGTAGTGTGGTACGCCTCCCAGCAAGATGGACAGAAGACCTCAAAAAGGTGGCTGGGACAGACTGGATGCGGAAGGCGGAGGACAGGGTGCTGTGACGCAGCATGGGAGAGCCTATGTCCAGCAGTGGACTGCGATAGGCTGAGTTGATTAATTGATTGATTCTGTATAGCAGTGTTCATAATCTCAGATAATTTACATTCCATCGCCAATTACTCAGTTATCTACTTTAATGAAATGTATTCTAAGGGCTAATTTTTTTTTGGGTAGCGGGATCGTCCGGTTAGCGGGATCGTCCGAAAGGGTTACCGCTGCCCTGGTACATAAAGGGCTAAGGAAGGAACACGGGTGGGTTTTAGTCAGTAAGAGTCTGACACTCCCTTCTGCTCCACCCAGAGCGGGAGGGGTCATTTGATGATTTCCCATAATGAAAAAAAAAAAAAGGGCTAATTTTTCAATTTACAGATCATTTTTATTCGTGGAATAAAATTGACGTCTGACAGTTTTTGTATGGAAGAACTGTCAAAAACTTAAAATTATTCCTCCGATAAAATTATCTGGCGTTGGTAAAATCAGCCCTGAGTTGATTTTTGAGTGACCATTTGTTACAAAAAGGTCCTAATAAGTTTTTGGTTGCAATTGAATTTGAACTTTATGCAATGAAGTTAAGAAAAAATCACACATTTTACGGAACATATACTACGCTTGCCGATCCGCGGTTTACACTCCAGGACTCGTCTGCTTCTACGGCCATCGGTCCTTTTCGGGCAACTTTAACAAAATGAGACTTCAATACGAATTCGAACCTAAAAGATCTAGGGTACAGTGGTCAAAGAAGTAATGTGCATTTTTTTTTAAATTCGGAACCATACCATTTCTCAGAAAAAAAGCCAACTTATTTTAATGCATCAGCTGCAATAGTGCTTACACATACAGTTCCAGAGTCGCTTCATTTCTTTGGTTAAATTCACCTAAAATATTAAATTTATCCGACTAGGTGACCGGGCTGGTCACCTAACTCTTATCACTTCTGTGCGCTAGTGACCCTTTTTCTATACTTTAATGTTATGTTTCGTTGATTATAGAAAACCATGTAGTTTCGCAACATCATAATTAACTTTATGGTGGTGTCTGCGTTATCTTAATTACTGTACGCGCTAATAAAACTTTATTTATCTATGTTTGACAGCTGTGACGTTTATATTATCTGTGATTGATTTACTGTGCTGTGACGTTTGTTTATTTTCTAGGCAGCTTTGTGATGTAGGTACTGGAGGAACGAGTGATTAGATAAGTTTTTTTTTTTGTTAGTGTTATTACACTGTATTGCATAGAAAGTCGAATTGAAACTCTTTTTGAAATAAGTTATGGGACTAAACAATTTTAAATAATGATTTTGGTTGAAGGTGTAACTTGTGTCGATATTTTTGTTGAATAGATGACGTTGTTTTAAAAAAACCATATACATACATATATTAAAATTTTATTTGTTTCAAATTGAATTTATTTCAACTTAAACAAATATCATCCTTATTTTAATGGTGAGTAAGTTGATTTCAGAGTGACTACCACTATTGAAAAAGTTATAAAAATGTTCGAAGTTGTAGCGTAAACTGAACTTTTTTGTGTAGGAATTAAAGTTATTTTTCTATAAACTCGTTTTTGTTTACAGTTTTGGCGAATATGTCGCGATATTAGATTAGGTGGTCCCATTCTTCAAGTCACCATTATCTACCTAGCTGATTCCCAACTATTTTTGGAGACGGCTTACAGTCTAACTGGAAGCAGCTCACACCAGTATTTTACGTGAAGCGGCTGCCTATCTGACTTCCACAACTCAGTTACTGGATAACCCAGAGTGAATACCCCTTGGTAAGACTGGTTGTCAAACTTTCGGGCTACAGAATGACCTATTATGTACATTAAATATCTAGGTGCTTTTTTTCTCTAAATAACTTGACAGATATCAGTTAATATAACATATACCACCAAAAAAGGCACGCATCGTTAAGTCACCGACCAAAAAACAGAGACATTTTCCAAAAACATCTTGACTTGAACTATTGAAGACATTTCACTAAACTTACGGTACATTTGCAATTTAAATACAATGCGCCCGAGCAAAAATATATACCAAAAATACCAACCTTTTAAACTCAAGAGAAAGTTCGAGCTAAATAAATATGTTTGCTGTACATTCCTGGTTTTCGATACACCGAGTGAAGTCGAAATTTTATCGTCGCACAGTGTGCTTTTCTTTGGCATCGTGGCCAAAACTCGGTCTCGTTAATTTCGTCGGCTGATTTGGTAGTGCGACTTTTTGTTTACGATTTATTTATGCTTTGTTAATTTGTATAGGGTTTTGGGTCAACTGTGGCTTGGCGAGGTGATATTTTTAGAAGTTTTTTATACTTTATGTTTTTTTTATTGGGCAGGTAAAATACTTGTGTAGGATATATATGCACTTTTATTGAAAACAAAAGTACCTCTGTGACTGCACTGTGTAAAAGTAAGATTGTCTATTAAAAAACCAGGTGATCCAGTATTAGAAAGATAAGTGTTGTGATTAGAGACAAATTTCGAGTTTCTAATATTGTTAAAATCATGGAACCACTGCTGTTACGCTCTGAAGTATATGGATAGAATGACTTTTTCCTATTTTTTTTTATACAACAGGCAGACGTCACCAATCTAGACTAATATTTTAAAGATATTAGTTTTATAAGTTAAGATGTAGGAGGTAATCTCCAACACTTCTCAACCGATTTCAACTATTTTTTCACTGATAGAAAGCTACACTGTTGCCAAGTGCCTTATGATATCTTTTGTGGTATAGTTGGCTTCAACGCGGACGGAGTCGCGGGCAGATTAGAAGCTAGCAGGTAAGTAATAATTTGGAAATAAAACTCAAGCTTGACCTTCATGTTCCGTTCTTGCCGATGTCTTTATAAATTTATTAAGTAGTTTATATTCCTTTGCCCTATGAAAATTGCTTAGTACCTAGCTGGATGAACTTAATGGCTCCTAAAATTCAGGTACTCTAGCCTAGCTCTTGAGTCAGGGTGTCATATTTTTTCTGTATCCTATGTAAATAATTTATGTATTTTTTTAATGTAAATATTTTATTTACGCTTCAACTTGTAAAGTCTAAATTAATAAAGGCATGTCGACTTTCATTTGATTCCCGAACATCCTCATTCCAACAAACAGTTGCAAATATAAATACAATCGATTTCATGCACATCAGTAGAGTGACTGACTGGACATTAAGGCAAATTAATCATCTTCAATACCCAACTCAACGGCGAGGCATATAAAAACACAACTCACCGATCTTTATCACCCTCTATCTACACGGTAAATGTCAGTTACTTTATTAAATCTTCATAAAATTGTCGTATACAGTCACAGAGAATGTTTTTATCAATATATTAATTTGAGGAAAAATTCTGATTGGGTACATCCTTGTGGGTAAGAGGCTTGTTTCAAAACTGTGACTGTAAAATCTAGGTGAACAATCAAATCAATCTGTGTATCCTTTTGCTAACTATGTTAAATGATAAATGATTTTGTTTTTGTAAGTAGGTATGCTTACACACCACGTCAATCATATTTTTTTTAAACTAGATGTGGTCGGCGTTTTCTATGTGTCTACTACGAGAATAAAGGCCGAAACAAACTCAGAAGTCACAGTCTGAGTGTCACAGTCTAACCGTATGTAGCTGAATACCAGCCGATCGATTCTGTAAAAATCTCACCGTGAAAAATTAGGTGAAGTGAGCTTAGAGTGAGCTGTCAATGGTGTCAATCCCTAGCATTAGTTGGAATGACATCTCACTCCACGCTCACTTCACCTAAGTTTTCACGGTGAGACGGTTACAGAATCGCACTGCAGTATTTCACATGGAGTGACTGCCTATCTGAACTCCACAACCCAGTTACTGGGTAACACGATACGACGATATGTCAGACTTTTGGGCTTTTGTCTACCCGTAACGACTAGATAGAAAATGTCAATCGTAAAAATATAATTACTTTGTAAAAGTTTTGCTAAATTGTCATTCAAATCAATTGTCTGATATTTCAACGCTGGCTTTCAGGCTTACTGTTTCATTAAAGAGGTGTCTCTTTAATGAAACAGTAACCCTAGGGTCGCACGGTCGCGTTTTTGCCGCGGCAATTTATTTTTGCGCTCTTGATTTTCAATTTACATGCTTAGCGCCAAGAATTGAAAATCCAGCAGTGTGTTTTTTTGAAGCACTGGGACGCGCTCTGTCGGATTCTCAATGCTCGGCTCAACACCGAGGGTGAAAATCCAATGCGCAATAAAGTCCTGTCGCGATATTTTTACGTCCGTGCATACGTGAGCTAAAAGTTGCTAATTGCCTACCTTATCAATCAATGATTGATGTTAACTCATTAACAGCTTAAAGCACTGCTCATCCCTAAAAGGTGATCACCATAATGGACACGTCATAAGCAATAATTTTGTCTGCTAAAGGAGACATTTTACTCACTGTGCACAAATCTACTGTTTGAACATAGCCGCTTTATTGACACTATATTTTTACGATATGGCCGGTACAATGAACTAAAAAGTGGACAAGTGCGAGTTGGACTCGCACACGAAGAGTTCCGTACCACCCTACAATATTTTTTTTAAACGCCGAAAAAACTCATTTCCTGTATGGCTTAAAAAAAATGAAAGTTAAAAATGAAAGAGGTCCCTTTAATTTTTCACTTTATTTTATTATAGTAGCCATAGAAGTAATTTCAAGTGTCTACCTACGACGGTTCAAAAGATACAGCCCTGTGACAGACGGACAGACAGCAGAGCCTTAGTAATAGGGCGCCGTTTGCAGCTTTTGTGTACGGAACCCTAAAAATATCAATTAATATGAAGAAAACTTTCGCTCACACGACACCATTCATCTTCTTGCCTTTTACATCGAATCTTGCAAAAAAAACCTTACGTTGACATGTTAACGATAAGACAACATGTTCTGATTAAAATTAATCGTTATTGCGATCATTTTTTTATGGTGAATGATGGCAAATGGGTACGCGAGCGGTAAAGTAAGTGGAGGGTTCTAGACGATAACAGTTTTTGAAGAAATTGTGCTCTGGTTATTATACAAAAAAATTATAACAATTTTGTATCCAGCGGCATATATAGATCGATGATCCACCATTTTTAAAAGCGTTTTCTCTCCTACTATTTTGCTGTGCCGATGGCATCCCCTCCCGCAAAAATATGTGATCTTTGGCAAGAACTGCTTACACCTCCTGATTTCTTTATTAAGCCATCTGAGAGCCTCCCATCCGGGCACAAATTACCATGGTCTACTTGGAAACCTTAAATAAAAAACCTTAATTAAATAGACTTCGTACCTACCCAAGTAGGCCACAGTAAAGGCAACCTTCACAATTGGGGGTTCATGGACGGCCCAGACCTCCAGTGTGTATGCGGTCTCTCTCCACAGACAATGGCTCACCTCCCATCTTACAACGCATGCCCTGCCATGTCACCTGCACACGTAAGGACCTAATGGCTGCGTCAGCGAACGGTATTCGTGTTGCTAAATGTTGGGCAAAACAAATTTTAAAAAATTACGTTTATTATTTCGTATTATTTTTTTGCCATCAAAACGCTAACAAAAAGAAGCTGTGCTGGACAGCCTCCACAATGATCATGTATTATTCTAAGTTACCACTTAAGTACACATTGCGGAATCCAAATACACTATTGAGTATTTAGTTTCCACCTACTACAAAACATTCCCGGGTCTAGCGAAATATCAAGAGCCTTTAAGCACTTACTCATACCCTACCGTCCTCTAAAAATAAGAAAAAAGTAGGTACCCAATACACTTCCCGTTCATCTTTAAACTATTTTATTTAAAACCCAAAAATATTTCGTTTATTTTTTTGCTTAAAGCGACACCGCAAAAATTGTAATTTTAAATTAAAACTCATTTAAGAATTTTTTCGCCTCATCAAAATGCGCATATGCGATGCGATGCACACCGGTTCAGTTTTTTAAGGTGTATTACAATTATGTCCCATCCTTGATATTAAGTTAATTTTAGGTAAATTGTGTCCAAGGTGTCATCGGGATTTTTCACTGTCCAAAGGTGTTGGAACCGACCGTTTAAAGGTAAGAAAGTTAATTGATTATTAATTGATAAGATCGATCATATTTTTGGCCACATTTAAGGTGGAGTCGTATCACTGTGTAGATGTACCTACAGTGCAGCAATTACTACCGTTTTTAAGGAAAAGTACGCATTTTTACTTATGCATTTTGAGCATGCAGTTTCTCCGTCCATTAAAAAAAAAAAAACATATGACATAAATAAGCTTTAACAACTCCTTGTATATTCCCCGGCAGCACTATAATTGTATTATTCGAACACACTATTAATCACAAGTCGAGGGCTAAGAACGAAATTCCTAATCCATTACTTCATACGTTTACAAAAATCGTCCTCTCAACAACGCATATAACGCAATGAATGGAGCTGAACTGTCAAAATTAAAGGCATTGCGATTGGCAGTATTTTACATGGAGCGACTGCCTATCCGACCTCCACAACCCAGTTACTGGTTAATACTATATCTCTTGGTAAGACTGATTGTCAGTCTGTAGGGCTTCTGACGACCCGTGACGATTGTCAAAGATCCACGAATGACAGCCTGAGCCGACGGGTCAACGTTCTTTCTGAGGTACGGCATTTGGTATGTAAATATGAAATCTGATCGATTGACCCGTGCGGCTTTTATTACTTAGCCACAAGCCCCTTACTGGGGCTAATATCATAAACATAATGTCTAGCATTGAGAACTTCACGACAAAACATTACTGTTCAACAAACAGACCAACAAAATAAATCCAATAGATACGCATCTTACTATTCACCGTCGGTTATCGGCTGTTATCTCAAAATCATGATTATTATTAAAACATTTTTTGTACTAATCACGCGATTTCCCATCTCAATAACACAGCCCCCCGTCGTCGAAGTCGGTAATAAACGTAAATCTTTAGACTATGTAGCGTATGGTTAACCCGTAGTTGCGGTTCATCACCCCATATATAGAGACTGCCCGATCTTAATTAGGCACCGTTTTAGTGTAATGAGCTTAGCTGTGGGGCCTCGAACATGCAGTATTCTGATGGGATTTTAAACAGCATATATTTAATCGTAATCAACCTGTAATGTTCCCACTGCTGGGACAGAGCTAGGCCTCTCTGTGAGAGGGAGTGGGTTGTAATCTGCGAGCCCAGTGTGGATTGGTAGATGTCACATGTCTTCAAATTTTTTATTCTCGGACATGCCGGTTTTCTCACGACGTTTTCGTTCACCGTTTTGAGAGCAGTGGTGATGAAATAATTTACACAAAGTAAAGTGCCTGCTTGGGTTCGAACCTACGACCTCCAACACGTATGTATGTCGCGGCCATTACCACTGGGCCACCACTCCTGTTGCTTGCCCTGCTGCTGCTGTATTTAATCGAACCTCTTATAATTCCAATTTTACGGTCCTAAAAATATTATTGAACCCTCTAATATAATGATTGCGCCTATTTTTGTGTCTTTTTGTTTTTCTTAAATAATTCCGATTTTGAGGTCCTAAAAATACTAACTAACGTAACTCGGTCGAGGTATCCTAGCTTAGGTAATGCGAGCAACTGTCAGAAAAGGGCAAAAAGGTAAAAAGAGGCTCGATATTAAAACGGGGATTAAATTGCACTGTCCTCCGCACTAATTAATCACTGTATTTTGGTAGGACAATCCTCTTCTTCCTTGGTAATTCATAATTATAATTACGTACATAATCACTAATATTTCATTAAACACTTTATAATTTTAAGCACAATAAGATACAACTTGTTCGTTTTTGTGGTTGTGGGTTTTTTTGCGTCATAATTTGCGCCAAAATAAACGTATTTTCTGTCTTTTTTTATAATTAACAAAAAGGTATAAAAAAGTGTATGAGTAGGACCGTACCTACTTCTGTTTATCAATAATATAATTAAACGTTTTGTATGGGTAAATTGAAAACAAACATTTGAAATTCTGCAAACAGATACAAATAAAAGTTTTTGATAAGACCGGTTTCCAGTTTCCTTTCGCATTCTAATGTCAGTCTCAATCTGTCAAAAAAACGTGCCTGTAATTTACCTAAATTGTTGACAAGCTTTTACATTGCCTGAGGTGACATTGCGACTGGATTTCTAACGTTTTTAATTACGAGAATAGATAATAATTATAAGCCTGCTGTTGCTTGATGTTTGCAGACTAGTACGGAAGTGTATAAGGGTATAAGGCCATAAAATATCTGTCATAAAAAGCAACTCGGAGGAATTCACCTGTCAATACACCATCCGTCTTTGTAGACAAATTGAACTAAATGGAGACCTCGTTAATTAACTGGCGAGCTAAAAACGTGATATTTACTCGTTCGGACGTGCGTCCCATGCGATAACTAAACTATTATTGGTAGAAAAAAACTTGACAAGTGCATTTATGACCACGCTTTGGAGTTCCGTAGTAATCTTAATTACTCTATATATATATTTTTTTGTTTTTTTATACGTATTTTTTTCTTTTTTTTGTATATTGGCACCTTGGTTGTATTTATAAATATTTATGCAGTTTGTTATTATTGATTCGTGCTTTTTTATGTTGTCTTTTGTTATTTATCTATCTATTTTAAGAATTTTTAGGTAGGTCAGAGTTTTTTTTTTTTACTTTCTTGAAGTACGTGGTCAGTGATCTGGTGTTTAGCTTTTTTGTTTTATTTGTAACAAATTAACAGTTATATTCATTGGTTCAGTCTTTTGCTAAATGTTAAAATATCTGTCAATAGACCTATTATTTACGCTTGCTCTCGCGTTACCAGTCCTGACTCTCTATACAAATATATTTTGACTGCTGAGACCAAAACTACAAACGTAGGTATAGGAAAGTTTAATAAAACTGCGGCTGTTATATTAATATATTGTGGCGTCTTACGACTTCCATGCCAACGAAGTCGCGAGTAAAAGCTAGTTATTTATAACCTTGCTTAAAGTTAAGAACCGTTTAAACGCCAAAAATGTATGATTAAACAGTAGGTCAATTCTCGTAATTTAAAACGTTCAAAATCTAGTCGCAGTCTCATCTTGGTGACAAACGAAAAAGTGTCAAAAACTTGTCAAAATGTAGGAAATTTAGAGGTATTTTTGACAGATTGAGACTGAGATCAGACTGTGAACGTTCTTATAATTACGAGAATTGCCGCTCAGGTGTCTGTTTCATTCATTACTTAACTTTAAGCAACATTTATAAATAAGAGCGTTAACGTTAACGTCTGCAAAATGTCTACACCATTATCAAGAACCAAAAGGGTTCCTTGTTCTACGTAACCCTACAAATGCCAACTACTTGACATTTTTACGTGTTGAATATTGATCATGTCGTCTTTGTCGGTGTGTTGATATTTGGCATTACGGAACTTCTGAACATTGAAGCGCTTTATTTTATAATGTTTTTCTACTTATAATATATTAATCTAATTATTTTATTTCTTCATTGTTGCTCTTTGGTCAAACGCAAGGTCGGCTTTTCTTAAAGGGACTCGCTAACAAGCCGAGAGGGCAAGTCGGCTTGCTAAGTAACAGGTAAATTTTTTGTAGTTTTCGTAATTCGATTCCATCTTAAGCCTAGCAAGGGTCCAATTATAATTTAATTTCATTTAAATCACAAAAATATGTAAAAATATATACCTGCACCAGATAAACTTCTTAAACTCAATTAACTAAGAAACTATTTAATTAAAAGTATAGTTTCCTAATCTAAGTAAAACTAAAATAAGGTTTCGAAATAGTTATTAACAATTTTTTTTAAATAATATTATAGTGAATGCTTATCATTGCTGATGCTTATATATGTACATAGTTATGGAGGGAGGTCGATTTAAATTCTTCATCAGGCAATTAAGTTTCTCAATTGAATTGTATTAATAAACCAGTTTTTAGCTTAGTTTTGTAATTGTATCAATGATAATAATATTATAGTGTTTACTCGAGTAAAAAATATTGGTATTAGCGCGCAGGCTTCTTAGGAAATCCACAAAAAGATGAAAGCATTGCCAAAAACCACGCAAAAAATAAAAAACTAGGAAAGTTAAGAATTCCAGTGATCTACTAATTATCCTTAGTCACTAACCTCGGCGAGTCTTGTGGCCCCACGTAAACGTTTTATTTACGTCGCAAGTGAGTTTCTCGTGCGAAAGTTCATGCCTTGTGTCCTAAGCTTTAATTATCCGTCTAAATTAGTTTCTGTCTACTTAAGAGCCCATTTAAGTACCAACATAGATAATTGGATTACTTTTAACTGAACCTTGTACGCCTTTGCGGAATCTTCCGTGTTTTGGAGAAAGTTTGTGTTTGTCGTTCTTCGTTGGTGTATATAATGTACATTGAGGTATGGTATGTATACTGCGATTGTATAGGGTGGGAACCCAAATATCTGATATTTTGAATGTTTACATATAATCCTTCCGACCGATTTTGGTCACGGTGGCCAATCTGAACGGAGATTAGCCAGGTACGCAGGAGTTATTATAGTACATAAGTGTGTGCGCAAACTCAGGTGCACTCTCTGATCCTTTACTCCCATAGTTGGATGGGATGGCAATCCGACACGACCGGGAGAGATCAGGCGCAAGACCAACGGCTTAACATGCTATCACACATATAATAACACTTTGCCCGACCCGGGAATCGAACCCAGGAACCCACGTTCAGCAGTCGCTCTTGCGACCACGAAACCAACGGGGTAGTTAGTTTGAATGTTTATGTTATATTTGGTATGGTTCTGGAGTGGTGATCGCGTACTGGAAGACGTCGTGTTGGTAGGCCTCCCACAAGGTGGACCGATGACCCTGTGAAGGCCGCAGGTATCCGTTGGATATGGGAAGCACAGAACCGCTCAAAGTGGCGGTGCTTGGGGGATGCCTATGTCCAGCAGTGGACGTCTTTCGGATAAAATGATTATGATGAAGCTATATTTGGTTATGATGGCCCAGTGGTTATATCTTCGCCTCTCATGCACGAGGTTATGGATTAAAATTCAGGCAATCGCACCTTTTCAATTACTTACTTGCGTGCTTTCTTCTTCTGAGCTTATCTTGGATATTACTGGCATCGGTGAAGGAAAACCATCGTGAGAAAACCTGGACCTATAGTTAACATATGTCTGAAATCACTATCCCGTCTTGAGCAAGCGTGGTGATCAATGCTCGTGCCTTCTCTGTATGAGAAGAGGCCTTTGCCCTGCAGTGAGACAATAGTAGGCTGGAATTATTATACTAAAAAAAAAAGGTTTATTGCAGAAACTTGTACAACTTTTTCAGTAAATCTTACATAGGGACCTCCTTTTAACTAAAAGGTATACCTGTGCTAGAAGGCCCCGCTCTTCAATGACAAATTATGAAAAGGTAAAAGTACTACAAGTACTATAAGTATAATAATTCCAGCCTACTATTGTCTCACTCTCTCTGTGAGGGATAGAACAGTGATGTAGTAAACCAGCTCTAGTTGAGCTCTAGTTGTAGAGATTGATCGAAGTTACGTCATATGAAAAAAATCATATACTAGTTACTACTAGTATATGATTTTTTTCATATGACGTAACTTCGATCAATCTTTATTATGTGGAGGGGAATCTTTTCGCCCTCCTTTTCGATAATAAAGTACTAATACATAAGAATTTACTTAATACTTTGGTTCTTTCATTTCTATTATATTTCCCTGCTTATCGTATAATAACGGAGCAGGTAATGAAAATGGTTGAAAATGATAAATCAGTAGTTATATAAATGAAAGTTTACTCTTACGCAGCGTATTCTGCGATGCAAGAAAGATAGTAAATCCGTTTAGCTTTATATCAGAACCGCTCCCATTTTCCTGCCGGCACAATATCACATTACTTGCCTCATAAAATTCCCCATTACTTTGTTCGCACCGACAACATTTAACACTAGAACTATTTTTAATCCAAAACAACGCACATTGGGCCCACTGGGCTGTCATCGGGCGGACGACATAAAGATCGCCTCGTGACTTGCATGCGTCATTCAGTAGCGGTTTGGAGTTCTTTTTACGAAGGACACACGTTTAATTTGTCTCCTATTTGCCGCCGGTCGGCGCTTTGTGATAGCGTAAGCCGGTGTCGCGGTATAGCCCTGCAGCCATCGAGATGGTTTACTACACAGTCTGATGTACACTGCTACATAGATCTTATAGCCTCGAATGACGTTGACAGGCTGCCGCCTGTAAACCTGAAACCTTAGTGCAATAGTTGCACAAAGATTTACCAGCAGCACCACCTGTGTGTTGTGGAAATGTCACGTGAAATAAATTTAAAAAAAAAAGATGACGTTAGTTCAGATTTTGGCCACGCGTCACAAGAACCTTATAGCGCTATACTCATAAAATTCTTGACGCTGAAACTCTGACAATGTGTTGAGCGCATTGCTCCTGTCACGGCCTGCCAGTCAAAGCCTTATAAAAACAGTATCTACCTTTAACGACACAAAAAAATGACGTATAGATGTCATTTGTGTCATTGTGCCAGTTAAAGGTGTCACCTACCGACATGCTTGGTTTGTATGGAAAGTGTAGAAAAACGTCTAGCAACGACCGCCGCCGCGGCGTCTTCACGCTCTGTGGCTTTGCTAGGTTGTGTTTTGTTTTCCTAAAAAATATGTGTGGCGGGTGGAGGCCAAGATGTTCTTAATTCCTTCTGTGTAAATAGTATGAAAACTTTGAAACTCGATGATTTCCAAAATCTGCATAGTCTTTTCCCAAGTGTGTTTTGGTCAGCTTCCAATCTAACCACATGCAGCTGAATAGTGAATACTAGTGTTTTAGATGGAGCGACTGATAACGATCTGATAATTTATTATTATTATTTTTTTATTGACAATGGGCTCACTCTTGACCTCAATCCAGCCCAGAGGCAGGGATGAGATCTACGGTGGAACGAGCTTGCCCAGAAGAAGCCTATTCACTCTCGCCCTGAAGACATTTAGGTTGTATGAACTCGGGAATGCAGACGCAGGCAGACAATTCCACTCCTTAGCTGTGCGCATCACAAAAGATGATCACAACCCAGTAACTGTGTAAAACATGCCCCTTGGTAAGACTGGTTGTCAGACGCAGATATCCAAAAGAACGACGAACAACAGATAATTAATTGAAAATAAAATTGTATAGATCAGGCCCCTATTTGTAATTTCTGTGCAACTTATATTATTTTTACAATTTTGTAAAATTTAAAAGTTTTATGGTACAAGGCAGAAATCAGAAATCAGAAATATTTATTTGTAAGTCCCCAGACACAGACAACCCAGATATGGCCCAGGCAGCCCAGATGACCCAGATATTAATTAATCTTTTCTTTTTATCAACAAAAAAAAGCGCAGATTACATTTAAAAGTGAATAACGTGGTGGATGGATCCTTTAAATTCTACACAAGTAAACGATCTCAATGGATGCGCCAATATTATAGATGTATTTATACTAGTTTTTGCGTCGGTTTTCATTCGATCAGTTTGCGCAGGCGCGGCTTCGTTTGCTAGATCATTAATTAGGGATATGTCCCGATGTCTGACCGTCTGTCGGACAGACAAACCGACGGATTGTTCGAAACGTTTCGAAAAACGTCTATTCAATGATTTTAAAATGGTGTTTTTTTTATCTTTATTTGTAAATGCTGTGGGAATTATTTTTAGCGGCGTTTTAGTTTAGGAGTGTTTATTTGGTTCACATGAAACATAACTAGCTAATAGTAATTTGTCCGTATATTCTCTTTATTTTAATAGACAGGTGTATGATGTGATTTACTAAACTTAAATAGTTATTAATTTTGACTCGTTTTTATTACATTATTAAAATAAATCAAAAATCATTACACGAAAATCATACAAAGGAAACCAAATGAATTACATAACAAATTAATACTAGGTAATAGTACAAATGACCATTAAGAAAGAAATAATAGCCGTATAAGACAACAGACAAAACGAATAAAATATTACGACTTAGATAATTATGATACATTAATTCGAAAACAAATACTACCTATGGTTTTTAAAATACATTCAGAAACTAGAACTTTAAAAGCACTGCTAAAACAATAACGTTCTCAGCAAAAGTTGAGCCAGTTGTAATTTTAAAAAATCATCATCTCCAACCATTTTCTGAAAGCAACCTCCATCATTCATAAGCCTACTACCATTGTCCAAAACACTTCACAATTCCGAACACGAAATTATGCCCCCGTTACCATGAACCAACATCAAAAACAACACATCCCTACTAACTACGAACCCAAACTGTGACCTAATCAATATGCGACAGCTACTTAAGAAGTTCTACGGCTGGTCTAAAAAATTAAACAAACAGTCAGTAGGAATTTAATTTATGTTTACACGATGGTCGTGTCGTGCTTACGACAGTTTTTGTTGGAGCAGACCACACACGATGGGTGTCGATTAGTGGTGCGGTTGTAAGGGTGCGGGTAGACGATGCAACTAGTTGGTGCAGTTAGATTATGTGCAAAATGTTAGAGAAGAAATGCAAAATTTGTAAGGAAACGACAAACACGACAATGACGTAAAAGTTACACAGTGCTTCTGAATAGGCTATTTTCCTAAAAAAATCGAATTAGTCCGTCAGTTAGATTATCAAAAAATATTGAACCCGTATTTTTTCTTTTGTCAATTATATACAAAATTATGAAGATATCGCCCGTTAAAGTTCCGCGTGAGGTCACTTGCTTGCGACACTTTTGCAAGCAAGTGACGTCACGACCCCCACTCCCAAATTTTGACGCGCTTTATCTTTGTCATTTTTTGTTTGATTGACAAAAGAAAAAATACGTGTCCATTATTTTTCGATAATCTAACTGACGGACTTAATATAATTATATTTTTTTTACCCAGGCAACCCTATTGTAACAGTATCATCAGAAGCACTAAGTGACTCTTACGTCTTTGTACCTTATGGGACCGGACTGCTTCTCCTTAACATAGGTTTCCATAACCTAGCTAGAAGAGCAGTGTTCACCCACACGTTTGTAGAAATAGTATTTATTTTGTAAAACTGTCTTTTTAACATGTATCCTTTGTTTTGAGTAAATAAATAAATGAGGAGTCAAGGATAGTTGATTTAATTTGTTTATCTATATGTACGGTTTTTAGGTACACACGGCTACACATCAAGCTATACATTTTCAGTTTATCTGACCTAGCATTGTCTAGGTTTTTCGTACAATCAGAAGTCAGCTTATACTGGTTATGTATAGCTTGATAATCGAAATAAAAATATAAACCGTCGAACTGAGAATCTGCTCCTTTTTTTGAAGTCTGTTAATTATTATTAATCAATTTATTTCAGATAAAATCAATCCATACCATTTCAAATTATAAATACAGAGAAATGTATAAAAAAAACAGAAAAATTATTTCATTACAATTATAGGATGCACTATGTTAGTCAACACCCATCACATTATGCATCCATTTGTTCTGGATAGGGCAATTCGCACGAGATACAACCATCTGAGGTTAATGAAAAATTAAATGAAATATTTCCTTGTTATTCAAATAGTTAATTCCATTAAAGTATTAATTGCGAAAAATTTCCATTGAAGCCTTATTTATCCGCTAAGCATTTTATTAGGTACCCAGTTAACGGGAACATATTATACAACTACAGACTTATTCTATTGTTACGATTTTAAAATCATAATTTATTTTATATGTACATACATACTTTTTTTTTATTTTTTTCATCAATTGACCTCTCCCGCTCTGCGCGCGACTTTTACTGACTGAAACCCACCTGTGCTCCTTCAGTTGCCTATGCCGGGGGGGGCCTTGCCATATCTTTCGAACAACCCGCGGCCCTGGCGGAACTACGAAACGCCTGCCACTATGATCCTTACGTACTTCCTTTTGCTTCGTTTAAGTTCATACATCTGCACCCTAATTGCGTAACACAGTATTAATCTCAATTTGAAGAATTTTTAAGTATATTGCTATTCCATTGTTTAATAAATAAATAAAATAAAATAAAATCTTTCATTTCAGACATTGGTCCATAATATGTTAGAAAAATAAAAAATAAAAAAACTATGTTACATTGAAATATTAAAAATCATTAAAAAAAATAAACAATTACTTACATTAAAAAATTTAACAATTCCTTTTCAAAATTAAACAATCACATTAAAAAAAAATTAAAAAATCATTAAATAATTAAACAATTACTATTAAAAAATTAAACAATTACTTACTTAGCTTACTAATATGTTGGAAAAAATTGTCTGCTTAACAACGTAAATAACGCAATGAATGTTATTGAACTGTCAAAGTCACGCAATGAATGTTATTGAACTGTCAAAGTCACGCAATTACCGTGAAGGTTATACACGCATACTTTTTTTATTTTTGCACAACATTTATGTGCGAACCTATCCGTGTACTACAACACTAATACTTACATTATAATGATGTCGATCGCCTCATATCGGGAGCTAGAGGCATTTTTGCGTTTTCATTCCCTACGTCGCTCCGACGTATCCATCGGTGATTGATTGACTTGGGCATTCAACTACTAGTTCCTGTAATAGTAAATGCTTGACATTGTTGTGTTTTGTTTACATTGCATGATTAGTTGATTACTGACAAATGCGTGCACTGACTGTACAGGTACACTCAATCTATGTGGTGCTTTCCTCAAAATACCATTTCAGACAGCCAACAACCAACCAATATAGGTTGGTGTCCATGAAGACCATATGGTCTTCACATGATCTAACCAAGATTGTATCTGGACTTTAAAAGAGACTGTGACCTCAGAGTCAGATAGGAAACGAAAACCTCGTCTAGTTTTAAAAATACAATTGACATGTAAAAGTGTTTGCACAAACCTACTTACAGACATAAAATAATTTATCATTCATCATGCTTGAAAGGATTTTTTTTTTAATGAGTATATGGTCTTCAACTAGTTACTAGTACTACTAGTGACTTTCTAGGTGCAAAGGCAACGGGCAAAGGAAAGTCCGACTTCGAATCACAAGCAAGATAGGCAAAAGCGTCAGGTGCTCACATATTCCTAGAATATAATAGAATACACTTTAATATGTACACCATACAAATTACAGAACATAAATATATAAAATTTTACATAGGGTGACACAATGGGCGATCTTCCCTAATATGTGTGCACCGTGTTTCTATCACATAATTAATTTATATATCGTGGTTTCATTTTTAATTATTTTACCTATTGTGGTATAGTAATTTTATTTTAGGTGAAAAGAAAGAAAGAAAGAAAAAGTATTTATTGCGACTCGTACAGGAAGATTACAAACAAGGTGCATATTTGTCTTCACGTGTTATTATATAATTAATGTATGCAAAATATTGTCAAATATTGCAAAATATTGTCATATGATAATGAAATAAATAATTCCATCCATTGCATTATCAACTGGTACAAAACAACTGGGAAACTGGAACTGGCTGGCTGGGGAACTGGCTGGTAACTGGGAATAAACTTAAAATAAACTTAAAAAAAACACAGGTTATAACGTTCCAACAAAGATCAAAACTACTAAATTTAAATATAAAATACGCATACCAAAAAATACCTGAAACCAATACTGCCAGATTTTTAGGACTTTACTTGGATAGTCATCTAAATTGGAAATGCCATGTGGAAACCGTTTGTAAAAAACTAAACCAATATTCTTATGCGCTTCACAATCTTGCGAAAATATCAAATGAGTCTGTAGTTGGTGTCAAAGCGATGTTTCATCAACGTTACGTTTTGGAATAATGTATTGGGGAAATTCCACTGATAAAAACATTGCGTTCAAAGCTCAAAAGAGGCGTGTACGTGCTGTGTTTAAGCTAAAAAAGACTGATAGTTGTAGGCCATTATTTAATAAATACAAGCTCCTTACTTTGCTTTGTATATATTACATCTACGAGACAGCAGTATTCGCAAAATCAAACTTGCATTTGTTTCAAACACCAAGATCAAAAAGACGTAATAGAGAGATAATATATGTGCTATTCCACACAAGACTGCACTATACTCAAGGAGCTTTTTAGGAATGGCACCCAAGTTATATAATAAATTACCTATTGCAATAAAAGATCTTGACAGCACACACCATTTCAAAAAGGCTCTTCTTGATTTATTGGTCGAGAAAACTTACTATACAGTGAATGAAACATTTTAAAAGAGTAACGGTGGAGTTTCTTGCCCATTCTTCTCCATACGAAAACTACCATTTGGAAGGGGCGACTAGAATTAATTCTATTTTATTGTAATTTTTGCCTATTTTAAATAAATGCTTTAATAGGATAGCCAGCGAAATTCAAATTATCTTACGTTTTCTTGCAATTTGCAGGTCAATATAAGGTTCTATATTGATCTTATATGATTCGTAGCTGTAACAAATATTTGTTTATATAATTATAATCATAAAAAACATCAATACAATAACCAAGGAAACAGTCACTCAATAGGGTAATATAAACTTAATGGGTTATTATACCCTGTCCATTAGGTTAAACGTTTTTTGACAGACTATCTTAGAGCGCACATATTCCAGATCACGTAAAAGTTAACTTTCTTCGATCTTAAAAATTAGTCATATTTTTTTATCTTAGAATATGAAAAATCACCTCAATTCTCAATCTGGAAGTGGAGAAATATGAGAAAGATGATTTTCGTGAGATTATCGATTGAGTAATCGATTACAGTTACGAAAATAAAACCTCTGCACTAAATAATTAACTGAAAATATTTAAATGCACTATATATACTTACTACTTTATGAAAGTATTTAAATGCACTATATATACTTACTAATACTACTTACTTAATTACAGTTGGAAATATTAATAAATAAATAATCAATGAATTTCTGAAAAAAAAAATATTAATAATGACTATCGATTTCATATCAATAAAAAAAAAAAACAGTCTTCTATATTTAGTCTATTTATGTCACTGGCATGACAGCTGACTGACATTGACACTAGACAGTTGCCGACTGCTCTTGTTTGCTCACTCCTTTCGTGTTTTCTGATTCGTATTGAGTGCTTTACCGATTATTCTTCATTTTTCACGACCAATGCTTTGTATTTTACGGATTCCGACCCTGCCTACCTTGTACGACCCTTGCATTTACACTGGACACCCAAGATCGCTCACACGTTTGACTTGGAATTGTTATTTTGGATTTTACCCTGCTTGTGGATTGGATATTGTTCAAACTATGGATCGCTGTGTGAATTGTGGGATAACAACTGGTCACTGCAATACACTGGACCGACGGCCTTACACGATGATCCAATACCTCCTGGTTACTATAGGGGTCGCAATACAATCCTGGCATATAAGTCGAAAAACTTATTTATATTTTAGTCGACGGCTCTCGTAGAGGAAAGACTATAGTAATGCATTTCTGTAATTGTATTGTAGGGAGACTAACTGTAGGCTGCGGCGCTCATATAATGTGCATTATATGGTACCATAGCTGGGCTAGGTACCAAGATCATAATAGTACCACCTGCACAATTCCTAGACGACATTTTAATTATAATAGAAGACGAATAAAACACTATATTAAATGATTTTTTATTTTATTTTAGACATCCTTTCCATACCTCCATACCTGTTACCTACCTATGACTTGAAGTCATTGACATTCATTTATATGATTTTTCAAACATGTTTTACTAAATATAGGTAATAACTATTAGTGCAAAAGAATTGTTTTGCACTTCAGGAATCAGCTATTAGTTAAAGATTGTAACATAACCTCACTTTTACTTAATCTCCTATATCTCTGTTCTCAGATTGACAAAATCCGCAGAATTGTCAGTGAAAGATTGATAAATATATAAGCTATTCATTGACACCACTATCATGTTTTTACACCCACGCCCAAGATTGTATGTAAACGTTTCAGACATTGTTCTCATAAGTCTGCCTAACCTTTTCCCAACTATGCTGGGGTCGGCTTCCAGTCTAACCGAATACTGCAGAATACCAGTATTTTACATAGAACAATTAATGCTTAGCTGACCTCAACAAACTGGTTACCGGCTGACACATCCTTACCCCTTGACAAGCCTGGATGTCAGTCTTTCGGGCTTCTGACTACCCGTAACGACGGTCAAATATCCACAAATGTCAGCCGGGACCATCACGTAGAAATCTCGATATGTAATGTACGGTCACCCATTCACGGACCGACCTCAGTAAGCGTAGCTTAACCTTCGATCGAACCGTGCACCTGTCATTATTTAGCCACGTGCCTATCAAATAATGTACATTCTAGCGGTAAAATAATGAGGATACTTTATTAATTTTTATTATTTTCAACTTCGAGCACCAATAAAACGGTAAGTTCACGTTAAGCAAGACCAACATTGGATCCAACGTTTGTAATAGTGCAATTAATGGGGCATTAGAAGGTTTAGAAGACTATCATTGTTTTATGGCTACTTAACTAGTTTATGGGGTGTTAGGTGAGCTTGCTGTGTGGTCTGATGCTGAGAATATTATAGGCTATAGAATAACTAACTTCTTCATACAGTAAGTTGAGTCCGAACAATAATATATCATTCTTCAAGACCGGCATTACTGAGATCACAATATACATACGGGAAGTTTCAAAACAGCATTTTAAGAAAGAATATTATGCATATGGGACCAGTTATTTGCAATAAAATATCTAACGACATGAAAACTGATACAACTCATTTGTTCAAAAATAAATTAACGAAACCACTAGTTGAAAAATGTTATTACGCTGTCAGTGAATTTTTAAATGATAACACCATGTGACATTAAATTGAAATATGATTGATGATTGATCAATTATATTTCAATTTATTAAATTTGCTATATTCTTATTTGTATACATGCATGACTATTATTTTTCTGGTGAATTTGACTTTTAAAAATATGACATTAAAAACTTACCTGAAAATGATTGATTATGATAGATTTGCAATATTATGATTATTGTAGTGCTTAATGTTGCATGCCTCGTAAGGACGGAAAAACAATTGGATCCAATACCGTACCATAGTACAATATTGGATCCAATTGTTTTTCCGTTTTACGCCATCCAAACTATGTTTTGTTACCTACATTCTTTGCAAATAAATAATTTCTGTTTCTGATTCTGAACAATTGTTCGGCCGGTATTTGGCTACTTTCATTTTTGGCCGAAAAAAACAATTTATTCAAAGAATATCCGTAGTTACAACAAGTAAAATATAATAACTGAGAAAATGCTTTTTCTGGAATATAATATCTGTAAGTTTGATTATTACTAGTTTTGTTGATCTTTGACTAACTATAATGACTAAACTATTGGATATATTTGATTAAATTTTTGTAAGCAGACTGGGAACGTCATTAGATATAAGCAGTTTCATTTATTCTCCTATTGTCGTCTCCACCTTGTATATTAAAGGCTTCAAACACTGTAGCAGTAGATTTAAAATCCAACCTCAAATAATTCCCATTTTGCTTCCCGAAACATATTAATGCACCTCTGTTTGTGAACTTCGAATGATTCCTATTTTAGGACCCTAAAAATATTTAATAGCCATCTACCTGCGACCAACTTGAATGTAGCCCTCGTAAAATTTTTAGAGGATGAATTATAAATTTTCCATTCACAACACAGAAAAAGAAAGAACAAAATACATGTACCTATTTGCACTAAATGTGATGGATAAAATTCAAAAAAGCACACACATACACACATTTAATTGATATGTCTTCATAGTGTCACTTAATTTCTTTTAGTATGTTTTCATTTTTTCATTTTTATATATTCTTATCATTGGTTAGCATTTATTTGTGCTTTTGTGCGCACTAATTAAATGGTTTATCTATCTATCTATCTACATTCTGTGCTACGGTTTACGTTTCTAATTCCCACAAGATATATTTTCAGACCAGAGGGGTCAGTCTCCGCCATGGGATCTGGAGGCGATAGTCCTCGCGCGCCTGTATGACTGGCGCGCGGAGGCACTACGTCGGGGGGAAACTCTGCACCCGCGGCAAATCGCGGCGGAGCGGACGGACCTCCGGCGCGATCTCATGGCGGAATGGAAGGCGCGACTATCGCAACCCAGCGCAGGGCACGCCACGATAGCGGCGGTAAGACCCCTCTTTGAGGAGTGGCTAGAGAGGCGTCACGGCGCTCTCACCTACCGCCTGACGCAGGTCCTCTCCGGACACGGATGTTTCGGGAGGTTCCTGCACATAATCAAGCGGGAGGAGACGCCCGGGTGTCACCACTGCGAGGATCGCCCAGAGGACACGGTGGAGCATACGGTGGAGGTCTGCCCCGCTTGGGCAGAGCACCGCCGTGTCCTCGTAGAGGCGATTGGCAGCGGCGGCGACCTCTCGCGTCCGGCCCTTGTGCAAGCCATGGTCCGGGGCGAGAGGGAGTGGGAGGCGGTCACCTCCTTCTGCGAAGCAGTCATGCTAGCGAAGGAGGTGGCGGGATGGGCAAGGGAGAGATCCTCACGCCTCAGCCGCCGAGGGAGACGCTCCGGGCGTCGGAGCCGCGTGACGACTCCCGGCCACCGTAGGCGTGGGCCTGCGGGCGGAGAGCAATGGGTAGCTCTCCGTCCGATCAGGACCAGGCCCGTGCCGGACGGCGCGTATGTGTTCCACGTGCGCCTCAAAGAGATGTCAGCATAGATGAAGGGGCCCGACAGGGCCGAAGCCTGCCGGGGTAGCGGGATCGTCCGAAA
Source organism: Apamea epomidion (assembly GCA_947507525.1). Classification (NCBI taxonomy): domain Eukaryota; kingdom Metazoa; phylum Arthropoda; class Insecta; order Lepidoptera; family Noctuidae; genus Apamea; species Apamea epomidion. Next base: position 1,864,727 of record OX382240.1, on the reverse strand, counting down.
GGGTTACCGCTGCCCTGGTACATAAAGGGCTAAGGAAGGAACACGGGTGGGTTTTAGTCAGTAAGAGTCTGACACTCCCTTCTGCTCCACCCAGAGCGGGAGGGGTCATTTGATTTCCCATCCTCAAAAAAAAAAAAAAAAGGGGTCGGTCTCGTAATTTTATGAACGTTCTCAGTCTGATCTCAGCCTTCATCTGTCAAAAATACCTCTACCTTCCCTATTGATTGTCGCTGAAATGAGATTGCGACTAGATTTTGAACGGTTTTAATTACGGGAACTGGCCTGCTGATTCCTATAGTTATCAGATATGGAATTGGTGTCTAATCACATCAACTATGTATTTACTAACTAGCGTGATGCAAAAGAAAAAGTACTTAAACTTTTTCTCACGGCATGAAATTAAAACAAAACACGATCGCTTCACTTCTTCACAGCCCATCCGCAGGATACCATAATTAAATTGCAAATGGTTGTAAAGTGTCGGGATTGTAAATTTCATAGTGAATAAGTAGAATCTAGTTTTTGCCCACTATTTTCTAACATATCGCTCTGTGCATAGAACTGGTGCAGGTACTCAAGTGGCTCGTACAACTGTTTTTGTTTTCGTCGGAGATAGAATACTGATTAGTTGATGCTGTCATAAAATATCTACACTAATCGGGTTAACACTAAGGAAGTAGGGGCAGGCTGGTTTATACTATACTCAGAATACAGAACACCAAAAGGCAATCACTTCCAAAGCATTTCGTATTTCTACAACGACTTTTAACTGAATTGCTATGAGCTTTTCGGTAGCTTACCATTTCAGCTTAACATTTTTGAATTTTCCAATCCCTTTGTTTCATGAGTGCAACATTGTGCCGCCCACGGTAAAATGTCCAATAATCATACCTAAACGATTTCTCGCGCCGATAGATCAAAAGGCCAATTCCCGTAATTAAAAAAGTTTAAAATCTAGTCGCGATCTCATCTCAGCGACAATCAATGTCAAAAATGTAGGGGCATTACAGGCGTTTTTGATAGATTGAGACTGAGATCAGAGGGGCAATTCTCGTAATTTTATGAACGTTCACAGTCGGATGTCAGTCTAAATCTGTCAAAAATTTCTCTGATTTCCCTACATTTTGTCAAGTTTTAGACATTTGTTTGTCGCTGAAATGAGACTGCGACTAGATTTTGAACGTTTTAAATTACGCCTTCAGACTGTGAACTTTCTTAAAATTACGAGAATTGCCCCTCTGACTATGAACGTTCTTAAAATTACGAGAATTACCCTTCTGACTATGAACGTTCTTAAAATTACGAGAGTTGCCCCTCTGACTATCAAATTAAAAATGCATAACCGCAGAAACCAATATTTTAGATTTTTCCCGCGCCTTTGCTCGCGTGGGTTTTGAAAATTCTTACACGAGAACGTATCACTGGGATAAAAAGTCCAAACCCTTATCTTAGTCTATTAGTGTGCCAAATTTTATTGAAATCCGTTAAAGTTTGAAAAGGTAACAACAGACAGACAGAGACTTTTTCGTACTTGCATTATATAAGTATGAATTTGAGCAGTGGTAGCCCAATATTAACCGCCGCGAGTGGTCGTAGGATCAAACCCAGGCGCTTTATTTTGTGCAAAATATTTCATCACCACTGCTCTCAAAACGGTGAAAGAAACTACCACGCCATGTTCTAGAACCAAAAATTCGAAGACATGTGACATCTACCAACCCGCGCTGGGCCGGCTCAGTGGATTATGGCCCACTCCCTCTCACCGAGAGGACGCCTATGTCGCAGTGGGAACGTTAAAGGTTGATTATGCTATTGATTTCACGGTTTCAGTCTTGAAAACTCTTTAGTTGAAACCCTGAAATATACATATTAAGAAGACCATAAAATCAAGAGAGAGATAAAAATAAGTGATGAATTCAGCTAAGGGTCAGAGTGTCAGTCACTTTCAAAGAGTTTCATATTTCTTACTCACTTTTCAACCTAATAGGGGGACATCACAGGCTTTTAATAATAATAAAATAATAATAATTTTGAATATTGTACAAAAACAAATTAACACTAATATATACTATATAGAATTATATACAAGTATAGAATACGAAAAAATATAGAAAAAGGCAGGAGCAGCATATACCTAATAGGTATATGCTTTTCGGGTAGTTTATGTCGTCCCATATATTTTTGTGATTTCCACTCTTTGTCCAGGGTTACTGGACTGCATTTTGTTTTTCTGCATTATGCTGAGCGATGGCCATTTTGAGTGGATGTGTCGCATATACCTATATTTCTCCAACTTATTATTTTTTGTGTTTGTGTTCTTTCTTTGCGTCATATATTATTTACCGCAGCAAACGTATTTTCTATTTTTATAAACTTCTTCATTCCATCTCATCTCTTATACCATTGAGCCTTTTTTTTATATAGAGCTCTTCATAGACGTCCGTCTGGTAGAGACCGGGAAGTTATGGAATCGCACTCCTACAGTCATTACGAGTTAGTCGTAATACGAACCGTGGGGTATTAGTCGTAACACGCCACGGTTCCTATTACGACTAACTCGTAACGACTGTCAAGGATCTGCAAATGATACTCGGTACGAAAAGTTGTTTTAGGTCAGAACAACTAGTGAAAAAGCACTCGTTAAGCTATGTGGAAATAAAGTAGTTTTTTTTTACAATGGTATAGTAAATATTTCATTAAAAAGAATATCAACCAAAGATGAGAAAAGTCACGCACACGATGACTTCTTCACCCCTTTGTCCAGAGTAGCATGTGTTACATCTATAAATAAAACGTGAAAAGTACGCAATTAATGTTAAAAGGAGATTACTAACCGGCCACTATAATGGAACACTCAATCTACACCATTGCTTCATATGTTCGAAAAATGTGTCTGCTGAACAACGTAAATAACGCAATGAATGTTGTTGAACTGTCAAAATGAAACCAATTGCTACTGATATTGGCGGGGTAATTTCGTGAACACATGTTCATGAAATTACCCCGCTGGATAGGCGAGCGAACGCCACACTAAACAGAAGCGTGCACATCATCTTGCACAAACGAAACTATGACGCTGATTAGTTCTAAATGATTTGCAAAATACTGCGGAAAATATACAAGGGGATAAAGTAAAAATTCGGAGAAACACCTCTAGAAACTATGAAAATTATAAACTGATGCGGAGTAAAGGATTTATGCAAAATATCTCGAGCAATTTTAAAATCATAATAGGTATTTAGGACAAAAAACAAATCAAGAAAAATCGTTGATATGCCTGATTTACCACCTATAGATGTTTCTCTTAAAATATTACGAGAAGCCGAAGTTGGTTTAATGTAGATACTTATTCATTTACTTAACCTGGGTCAAATAAACTGATTTTCTTTCTTTTTTCAATCTCAGAAGCTTAAGTATCTATAAGCAATGTTCAAAACTAATTTATTTTCATTACAAAATAAGAGATAGTAAAACAGTTATAGAACTTAAATATCAATAAATCGATACAATGTCATACAACACTTTAATTACAATACATAAATAAACCCAAAAATATTATTTTCATTTTACGTAAACCGATTACATTTAAATCTTGAACGAAAAAAAAAGAAAGATTTCCGTTTCAAATTTATGCGCGGGAGTTGCCATGTCTCAGAAATCGCGCGCGCAGCCCAAAAACGTGCTTTTAAATAAGAACATCGGTTGAAATAAGTTACGGGCGCACGGAGATAATTTATTAACATATTTGTGGTTCAATGGGTAGCGGGATTCCAGGTCCTAGCGAATAAGAATTTGCTAAAATGTGTGTTCCGGCGCCGGTTGCAAAAAAGTTTATTCGACAGACGAGACTGGAACTGATACCCGTCGTCAGAATAGAATACGATACAATAGTTCTTTATTTGCACAGAAAGTAGATACAAGTTACAAATGTTAAGTTCGAAAAGATCCTTTGCAAACAGTTTTAGCTATAATAATAAAGACTCATTAATATAGGTATATAACACATTCAATCAAATCAATCTAAGTTTACCATGTCAAGATGAAATCCAGAACATAATTATATGGAAATACGCAATACAATACATAATATCAAGGTTTATAAAATGGGATTATAAATTCGTCAAGTTCTAGTCAGTTAATAGAAAAAAAAAACTTCTGGCTGAGAACTGGTATAACTAGGACATAGGTACTGTGACAGGTTTACGAGCTCTCATTACCGGATGGGTACAATTAAACGAAGGTTTGTCATCTAGGTTCGATAGTTATTCCTGGATAACCGTCCTACATTTTAATATTTTTCATCTGCTTTTTTCTTTTTCACAGATTACTGACGTTGCTCAAAAAGTCGCTAAGCTGAAGTGGGACTGGGCTGGCCATGTCTGCCGTATGCCCAATGAGCTGTGGCCAAAATAACCCTGAAACAGCTAGAAGGCGTCGCGGCAGACCCCGTAGAAGATGGCGGATGAGCTGGAAAAAACAAACGACCAGTGGTCCACTTTAGCCCTGAATCGAAAGAGCTGGAAGTCATGCGGAGAGGGCTTTGTCCAGCAGTGGGATGATGCTGGCTATTCATATTCATATTCATATTCATATATTTATTTGCATTCCATAATGTTGTAGAGGTGTTACAATGGCTTACAGCTATGGTACAATTATGGACCCTGTAGGGCACAGCAAAAGGTATAAAATTAATGATTAAAATAAAATAAGTTTAGAAAACAAATTAACAATAAGCAATCTTTAAAATATGTCATTAACATTAAATTTTTATAGGTAAATATAACATTTTATTTCATTGAGATCAATCTGTTATAATTGTACATAATAATTATTAGGTAAGGTCAATGGTCAGGCTAACATCTTCTATCCTATGCTTGTCAGCTAATCTGACTCCTTACTGTTTTTTCTGCTTTCCTTATAAAAATTAATGTTTGTCTCGTAATACTTGCCAATAACTTTTAATGGACTCGCGGAGGTTGCATGTAAGCACCAAATAGGCCATAATATAATATAATCTCCACAGTACCTATTGGTTTTTAGAGACTACACAGCATATTCTTCTTTAACTTTTTAGTTTTGTTTCTAATTAGGGTTAGCTGCTAAGGTAGTCTGAGAATATTTATTTTTATCCTACTAATCCCACTTAATATTATGAACGTGAAAGTTTGTATGGATGGATGGATGTTTGTTAGTCTGTCACGCAAAAACTACGGTACTGAACGGATTTAGATGAAATTTGGCACACAGATGGTTTATAACCAGGATTAACATAAAATATACATTTTATCCCGATATTTCTACGGGATCGAAACTTATGCGGGTGAAACCGCGCGGCGTAGTTAGTTTTCTATAAATTATTCTATCTGTATCTAAATTTACGTATTCCATTTAAACCAGTCCCTCAGTATTAACAATAACAATCTGCAACCACGAGTAAGTATATCACGTGGGCTAAGGCGCGCGACACACGCTGTCGACTCGATACAAACGCGCACGTACGCGACCCGCGGACACATCTGCCGCCGCCCTTAGTACTGTGTCGCTTTGTGACGAGCGGAGCGATTTGGTTTCAAAAATAATAATAAAGGCGTAGCGTAGGGGGACCGATGTCCTGATGAGGAAATCCACTGCATGCGAAAAGCATATGTTATGACTGGTCAGTGTGGGACGCTTGAAATAATATTAATAGAGCATTAAAAACGCCATAGTTTTTCGTAGCCGATAATATATCTCCGATTTCAGCAGTAGATCAGAGGGGCAATTCTCGTAATTTTAAGAACGTTCACAGTCTGATCTCAGTCTCAATCTGTCAAAAAAACCTCTAATTTCCCTACATTTCGACAAGTTTTTGACATTTGTTTGTCGCTGAGATGAGACTGCGACTAGATTTTGAACGTTTTAAATTACGGTAATTGGCCTTCTGGTTAGATGGGAAGTCAACCTCATAAATTTTGGGAAAGGCTAGACTGGTACTGTTGGTGATGAATAGAATTCCGCATCACACAAATCCGCATCCTAATTGCGTAACACACGATCAATCGGAATCGGTTTCATTTTGACAGTTCAACAACATTCATTGCGTTATTTACGTGTTGAGCAGCCAATTTTTTTGAACTTATGAAGCAACGGATTAGCAATTTGCTTCAAAATGATTCAGATTCCGATTGATCGTGTGTTACGCAATTAGGGTGCTGAAAATCATAAATACTTGAATAGGTATCACAACAGACAGTTTCACTATTGTTACATTAAACGAGGTTTTTTTATAAAACAGTTGTATATTAAATAACATTAAAAATACGTGAACTATGCAATGGTGGACGTACAAATGGGTAGAGCGAGATAGAACTTTAATAAATAGTTGGCTATATGGCAGTAACCACAGATTAGACAAGAACATTTTAATGTCATGTAAACAAGGTTAGGATTTACAAGTATTTATTCTAACAACTATCCATTTGCAAACCTATCTAATTTGCAATCGCGACTTATTTGCCAAAAATGTAAACACATGTTTATGGAAAAATTACTTTAACTCCTATATAATAATGTTCAGTTTACGCTACAACTTCATACATTTTTATACCTTTTTCAAGAATCCTAGTCACTCTAAAATCTATTTAATTTCCATTGAAATAAAGTAGATATTCGTTTAACATCAATTTGAAACATTTGGAATAGGCTTTACCTTAATTTACAATTACCTCTTCCTGAGAGATCCTTTATTCAGCAATAATTATGAACTTACCATGCAGTATTTTACTAGTGCAAAATAATAATAACCGTTTATTTTAACTTTCCGCTTCGCTCAACACTATAGCCTCACCCGACACACGTGATCACGTACCAAACAGGGAGCGTTACAAATCATACGTTAGACAGCACCCTGTACCTCACGTATACACTGCTCACTCACTGTGCGAACGGAACTCAACCATCTGGTCCTTTCTCACCGAATAACTGTTGCTAGGAGACAATGAAAGAAGACGCTCTGCGGGGTGATTGCGTAACAGACTTATAATGTATAAGCATAATCAGCTTGTGATATCCCCACTGCAGGACACAGGCATCCTCTCTGTGAGAGGGAGTGGGCCGTAATCAATCACGCGGTCCAGTGCGGGTTGGTAGATGTCATTATCATCGAATTTTTGCTTCTAGGAAATGCCGGTTTCCTCACGATGTTTTCCTTCACCGTTTTTGAGAGCAGTAGAAAAGAAATAATTCACACTAAGTAAAGCGCCTGTCTGGGTTCGAACCGACGACCTACAACTCGTAAATCGCGACCATTAACTCTGGGCCACCACTTCTCTCACTTATAATGGCAATGCCTTTAATTTCGATTGTCCATCAACATTCATTGCGTTATTTACGTTGTTGAGCAGACGGATTTTTCAAACATACCAAGCAATGGTGATCCATTGCTTCGTATGACAAGGACATGACAATTCAAAAGATTTTGAAGGAAATAGCTGATGCTATTTCCTTCAAAATCTTTCAAAATAAAAGCAGACGGATTTTTCAAACATACCAAGCAATGGTCCATTGCTTCGTATGACAATAACAGTCATTCACAGTGTGTTACGCTGGTAAAGGGGCGGGTTGTGAATTATTTATATGATCAATCCTGTAGGACACATTGCTCCTGGGTCATTCATTTATATGGTTTGGTTTATTAAAATACACCAACAGCTTCTATGTATATTAATGATACCTCTCAAAGCTCTCTGAATGCTTTCAACTCTTTGTGAGTGCACAGCATAATGCGGCTCCACACTACGCTCGCAAACTCTAGGTGGCTGCGAACTAAGGCACTATTTTAGTTCTAGCCAGCTTGAAGCCTTTAGTGCTTCTCTTAGAAATCCAAGTAGCCTTGCTGGTTTCGTGACGACTGGTCCTAACATACTGAGTTCCTTACAGACGGTGAGAAAAATTAACTCATCTCTAGTAAGTCATTGTGCGAATGGTACTCATCTTTATGCCATCAAACACTATATGACTGTTAAAACTGGTCCTTTTTTAGGGGACGGCACCTTCGGGAACGGGACCCTATTATTAAGCCTCCACTGTCCGTCCATCCGTCCGTCCGTCTGTTTATCAGCGGGCTGTATCTCATGAACCGTAATAGGTAGACAGTTGAAATTTTCACAGACTCTGTTTTTTATTGCCACTATAATAAAAAATAAAAATAAAAAATTCAAGGGTTTTTTGTCCTTGGCCGCTTTTTATTTAACTTAAGCTACAATCTATGGAATACACGAAAAAAGGCCTCAAAACAGATCATAGAAGAAACCATATCGATAGCAGCTGTTCACAAATATTTCTTTGAATTACACCTACTAAAACAAAGATAATATTAATATTCGATCAGGAAATCAGTTTGAAGCAATGACGTACCAAATGATAAAAAAATGATAAATGATTTTATTTCTTTATGTAAGTTTGCAAAAACATTTTTACACGTCAATCATATTTTAATAACTAGATGAGGTCGGGCACTTAGCCTACACCCAAACACATCAACTTTCCACAACAATCTCTCACAAATACAAACAATTTTTAATACTTAAACACACAACGAATTCCCCTTAAACAATTAATCGTCGCGTTTTAAACATGGATGATTGATTGCAATATTAATACGGTTCATTTTCTCAAATTAAAACGCAATCGGTGAGTCCTTCGGTACGCATGGTAAACATTTACGTAATATTCGCCTGGCCGCCCGTTTGTGTGGCCTGATCCGTTTTTGGGTTAAATTATGCGAATTATACTTATTAATTATGTTTTTTATGATATGATCAAGACATTGATTGTTGTTGTGTACTTGTGTACACGATATTATTGAGGGGTGAACTTAAGTTTAATATTAATGATGTCTTCATTTTTATTTATATTGTAGTGTACGTTCATCGGCGAATGAAGTAAACAGTTGAGGGTATCAGGTGAATTTAAATAAGGTATATCACAGTTTTCAAAGACTTTTTACGCAAGAAAAAATAATGCACTAAACTATATTTTTTTCTAAATTTGTTATTTATTATACACTAGCAGCGCCCCGTGATTTCACCCGCATAAATCTCGATCCCGTCAGAATATCAAGATAAAAATATCTTATGTGTTCATCTAGATTATAAACTATCTTTGTGCCAAATTTTATCGAAATCCGTTTTGCCGTTTTTGCGTGATTGAGTAACAAACATCCAAACATTCACATTTATAATATTAAGTAGAAGTTTATTATATATTAAGAAAGTAGGATATCACAGATCATCAAATAGTTATTGGCACAAAAAAAAGCCAACAAACAAATCAATGTTAAAGCAACTGAATCCGCTGGCGGCCATTTTTATATGATGCCACAGACAAGGAGAACTCGTCTACCCATCTTCAGTTACCCCACTAGCTTCATAGATCACCTACAGATACAAAGGTTCTAGGTACTAGTAGCGAATGATATTTTCCCATGGGCATTATTACAGTTCTTATAGATAAAATATGCACCGGCTTTTATTAATGTGTTCCTGTAATAAACCTGGGTGCGTACCAGTTGCACTGCTGACCATACAGCTCGTAAATACTGCTTCATTGTTCGGACTCGCATCTCTCTTGAAGCTTATTGAAACTTAGTGTACATAAGTACGGTCAGCAAAGAGGCTGAATATTTTAGCGGTTTGTATTTCAATATTTTAATAAACTTGGTCCTTTTGCCCGAGATGTATTTGTTCTGTGTTCTGTGTGTGTGTGTGTGTGTGTGTGTATAGGGAAGAGAGGTTAATTATGTTGATGGCTTCCAGTCTAACTGAATACAACTGAATACCATTTTATATGAAGCGACTGCCTTTGACTTCCACAACTTAGTTACTGGGCGACTGGATACTCCTTGGTAAGACTGGTTGTTAGACTTCTGAGTACTTCTGTAACGACTGTCAAAGATCTATGAATGACAGCCGGGACCAACGCCTTAACGTGCTCTTCGAGGCACGGAGAGGTCTCGATATGTAAAAATGGATGGTCACCCATCGAGGAATCAACCTCAGCAAGTGTAGTTTAATCTTTGATCGAGCCCTGCGGCTGTTATTATTTATCCACAAGCTCCCAAAATAATAGGTATGCAAATACATAATATGTAATTATACTAAACTGTTGGTGCAGGGTAAATATCTCGCATATCCTGGAAAGGTACCTATTTCTTTAGCATAATCCACCCATAACTTTCCCACTGCTGGGACAAAGGCTTCCTCTCTGTGAGAGGGAGTGGGCCGTAATTCACCACGTGGGCCCAGTGCGGGTTGGTAGATATCACATGTGAATTTTTGGTTCTAAGACATGCCGGTTTCCTCACGATGTTTTCCTTTACCGTTTCTGAGATCAATGAAATAAATTACACGAAGTAATCCGCCTGTCCGGGTTCCTTCAACTCGTAAGTCATGACCATTACCACTGGGCCACCACCCACAGCTCTGGAGAAAACCCTTCTTACACAAAATGTCGTCTTATAATTGAGAAAAGACTAAGTAGATTCATTTTCATGTTATTTAGTAAAAATATTTCACCATTCTCTGCTAACGCTACTGACTAAACTACAATAGAGTTGCAAGTCAATAAAGCTCACTGATATCGACTAGATAAGAAATTGGTTTATCCTATCTACCTACCTACTTCCACATTCCAATGGCATTACTGACTTGAGTATATACAGGGTGACTGGTAGTCTGAACTGCTACTTTAAAGGTATTATATGTATCTATTTATTTTAGTCGCATGGTAAACTTTGCTTGCGCGATGCAGGATTTGCGTGACGTCAGTGTGACGCGTAGTTTGCATGTGGTGATGTAGATGCCGCTACACCAACATCGAATGTCAATTTGAATCGATTACCGCAAAAAAGTCAACTAAATAAAACGTAGGATCATCTTTAACATTTACAAGAATCCGGGTTGAATGGTTATTTTCTCACTATCCATCCAATAAAATTCGAAACATATCCTCTCAATACTCATTACAAATATTTATTCAACGTATTGTTAAAATTGAAACATTTCCACAATAAACTTACAAAAAAAATAATTGACCTTGTGACTACAGTCATACGCGAATCTTTTTGTAATAATCAATTGTACTTAATTTGCTTTAAGACTCATTTTTACTTAATTTAGGATGACTTGTGTCTTGAAAGACAATAAAAATTGTTTTTTAATAATGTGGACTATAAAGTGGTTGTATTAAAGTATAATTATTATTGTTTATGGATTTTGTTTCCTATTTTCTGGTTTTTCTTATGGTAGGCAAAATACGCTATGCATTTTACGACTAGTTGTAGTTAATTCTGGATTATTTAGTTCGATTTGTAATATTTTAACAGGAATGCAAAAGGTGTCAACATTGAGCAACGATATTTTACTCACGTTTATTTTGGGACAAGTTCAGTTCGCCTGTCTTTCTAATCGAGAGCATCTCACGCTACCTTTACCAATCTGTCTAAGCTCGAAATTACACGAGACAGTCCCCCAAAACGCCGCCATTCACCACTTCCAAGTACTTTAGCTGAAAAGATGAAGTGGCGCAACAAACCCCCAGCAGCGCAGCTGTCTGTTCAGCTAGACGAACTTGATTCCACACAATAGTACTACTGGAATACTAGATGCAGAAGATAAAAAACTGAGTGTTGTGCGGGATAATGTGGGGAAGAGGTCTATATCTACCAGTGGACTGTGATGGGCAGCCAAGCCACCCACACCACTGTGGGCTTGAAGAGAGCTGTCATTCTACCTGTTGCTAGGGAATTCGGGATCGACACTATATTGATAGCTCACGTCAAGATCCCTTCACCTAAGTTTTCACGGTGAGATTTTTACAGAATAGATTGAATAGAGTGGTTTGGGTGGCTTGACTGCCCATCATAGTCCACTGTTAGACTTGTTCGCCACACTATCCCACACAACACCCAGTTTTCCACCTTCTGCATTTAGTATTCCAGTAGTACTATTATATAGAATCATGTTCTTCTAACTGAACTGACAGCTGTCTGTTCAGTTAGTTAGTGCTGTCGGGGAGTTTGTTGCGCCACTTTTCCTTCCTAGCTAAAGCACTAGGAAGTGTTAAATTGTGAGCTTTTCGGGGGACCGTTTTATGGAATTTCGTAATTCAAACATTGCTGATCCTCAGCCTAGTTTGAATAAATGACTTTTGATTTTGAGTATACGCTTTTCAAATATCATCTGTCTCACTAGCTAGTCGAAGACAGCTCAAGCTGTTGCTGCCAATTTTCCTGCCGAATCCGAACAAGTGATTCGGATTCGGCAGACATGGCCTTGCATTGTTAGACTCACATAAAATCCTAATATTTTAAGGTTTGGTCTTTAAAAGAGACTTTGTTACGTCATTTCTTCTTAGGGATCTACATCCAGGAAACGTGTAAAAGTGTCTTAAAATAACTACTTACAAAAAAAAAAATTGACCGGTACATGTGTGTAGCGCGCCTTAAAGAGACGTCTGCTCTTACGGCCATCGGTCCTTCGTCGATGAAAAGTTAGCTATTATAATATTTGTATCGATACTTTTTCTGGCATATTACATCACGCTATCATTGGTGTAACACTATTCCCTACAAGGGCTGCACTCTATTTGGCACGTGCTGATTTATTGCCATCAAGTGATCTGGATGCGTGGAATTGATTTGATATTAGCTGCACTGGTGGGTTCTTATTTGATCTAAGTGGTTGATTAAAGGTTTTATATTTTGTTGTTTTTAACATTTTTTTCAAAATCTGTGTGAAAGTTCTCAAAAAAATAAGGACAGTGTCCTAAGACTGTTTTCCTGTTGCTGCAACATTTCAGGTACATGTCTTTGCTGCCCCATCTCCAAACTCCACCCTGTATATCTCCGAACTAAAATTGTTCTCGACTTTGATACCTTAGTATAAAATAATGCATTCTAAGTGTATTCATGATCGTAGCAAAATATATAAGCTTTCTATTTTTTCATGTTTTTTTAGTAATAACATTCAGCTCTTCCAGAATAATGTCTAATGGCGTTCCTTCCATGACAATGAATAAAAAATCCTCTGACTGTTACAAGTCAGTTTTCCTTAGTATGTTTATAAAAGCTTTGACCAAAACTCGGTGAAATTATAAAGAAAGAAAGGAAGAAAAAGTATTTATTGCGACTCGTACAGGGAGTTCACAAACTAAACACAGTCAAAAATAAAAAAAAAACAAATTATATTTAAAAAAAAAGTAACAAAATAAAAATGAAACAGATAGTCCTATACGAGAAATCAAGTCAATCTGTTCATATTAAATAAACTATCTGTTTCAGATTACATACGTTGAACTTTTACTAACAATTAGTCCAACCGCCCAATAATTTCTCAAACACGGAACCGACTCACAAAATACCAAAATAGGTCATTTCGACGAAGCAACTCCTTGAACCTCTGAATTACTTTGCCGGAAGACTGAAACCTTGACGTCAGCATAGCAAGCCCTTAAAATATACGGAAGAATCGAAGGCTAGCAAAGTTATGAGTCTCGTTAAGTGTAACCTTAGGTTACCTACACAGGAGTTAAAAGTTTCTTGGTAGAATTAAGGCGCTGCCCAAACGTAGGACACCGTAAAACGCTCAATTTTTTGTCGCACAGTTAGGCGTGGCATAATCAGCCTATAATGTTCCCACTGCTGGAATATAGGCCTCCCTTGGGTGAGAGGAAGCGGGCCCAGTGCGGGTTGGTAGATGTCAAATGTTTCCGAGTTTTTGGTTCTAGGACATGATATGACAGTTAGGCGTACTGATACATACATATTACTCGTAGCTAAGCCAGAAAAAAGTTGAGTATATTGTCAAATGTTCAAAGAAAATACTTGTTACAAAATATTTCATAAAAATAAAATAGCATCATGATAAAATAATCGTAAAACAGAGCTCAATCTCAAACATTTTTCGTCGCATAATTCTCAAAATGTATATTTTATGTAATAATAATAAAGGGAATTCAATCAAATAAAGGAATACCTAAAAATTATTCCACTGTGCCGTGCATTTATTTTTTACTTTAATTGAAACTGAAAAATTACTTTTATTGTGGTGGTCATTCGATTCAACTAACATAAAACGCATCGTTTTGTACCTCATTTGTTGCCGCGATGCGCTACTGTCAATTACCTAAAAATTTGCTTCTCACCGCGCCTTAACATAGTGACGGCAAGAAAATGTTTCGAACGCTTTTTAATGACGTCAGCTTTCGCGGATGATAGGAATGTGAGTTATTTTTGAGGAATTTTGCGTGAAGCTTAACATTTGGTTAAGTAATTGAGTGCTGTTTTTGGTACTCCGTAAGTGATTACAAAATAAAGTGGCAAGTAAAACAGGAATAGTATTTTAGTTACTTGGATGATATTCAAGACATTTTCAGAAAACAGCTTTTGAATGAATCACAAAAAGAAATATTAAAAAATTACTTTTAATCAGTCAGCTTTAGTACGAATTGCATTAAGATTACAATTAAGTGGCTAAAGAATTAGCATTGCCATTCGACGTGGCAATGCTGCCAGTCTTCTGGGCACTTTTCCGGATGACAGCGATGCGTACGAGTACTTCGACGCCTGAGTGTCTTTTGTTTGTGTACTGGTATAGTAAGTTAGTAAGGGCTGATTTTTCCGACGCCAGATAATTTTATCGAAGGAATAATTTTGAATTTCTGACAATTCTTCCATACAATAGCTGCCAGACGTCAATTTTATTCAACGAATAAAAAATATATGTCGATTGAAAAATTAGCCCTTAGTCACTTAATTTAGTATCTAGTGTAAATAGTTAGTTATCTATACATACAATAAAATCGTTTAGTACGTGCACCTAACTTTATTTATTAAAATCTTTTTTTAATTTTTATTGTTTTTTTCCTTAATTTACGCAATACATAATATACTATAAAAATGAATAAATGAGAATAATAATATGAGTGAAAAACGTTTCGGTAATTATGTTATTTGTAATCATTATTATTCGTGGCGATGTAAAAGATGCTAGCGTGTAAGTAAAGCCTTAGATTATGCAAAAACTGAACACTCAATGTTTTGGATTTCTTTTATTTGAGAAAGGTTGTCAAATAAAATAGTCTGATTGTAACACCTACGCGTTGAGCGGAAAGTAGGATACGTTTTGTCATAAAGAAACCCGATTTAGTATCAACACATTTTTAAAACAGAGTTACAAATAACTAAGTGTTTATACTAAAATGACGATATAATTTAGATTTAGATAACTGTATTCTTCTGCTTCTTAGCGTGTCGATGATAATCTTAATGGACTCGGCCCAGAATTCGGCTACTTGTTTGGCGCCATCACCAGCGTCCATCAGTTCCTGTAACGTGCAGCTGACAGGACACGCAGGACACTGATATAATATCATTGCTAATGGTCAAATAATTAACTATTATTTAAAAAATAACCATTAGTAACCAATAGATAAACTAAAAATTGAAAAAAAAACACGTTTTGAAAAAATTTTACCTAATATTAGTTACTATTTTTAACAATTGATTGAGTTTAACTACGGATCAAAAAACCGGCCCTAAATGTGTAAAATAATAAATTACATATTGTTGCACAGCAGACCGAATTTTATCGGCAATATTCTTTTAATTAAAAAGAACTCTGCTGTCCTCATACATAATAAAGTCCGCGGCAAAGCCTAGCTACCTTTAATATCGGCTTGTTATTAATATGATATATTGTTATTAATATGATATATTGTTATTAATATGATATATTGTTATTAATATGATATATTGTTATTAATATGATATATTGGTCGACATTTTGCAGGGTTTTAATTTAAAATAAGGTCGGTCACGCGAAAGTGTCGGCTGTACATGGTGATGCGATGTGGCCGATACGAATTATGACTAGGTGCGATGACAGCATACTGGAAGTGGATTCTTTCAGATTAAATTATGTAAGGCACCCTTTTTTGTACTTCTTAACGCGGTTTCTTTTTTTTTTTCGCTTTTTGAAGAGTTTTGATATTGGATATTGCGGTGCGTTTGTAAAGTTAAACTTATAGTGTGACAAGGATCTTTTGCCGCCTGTATGGCATTAACAGTGGTAAACATTTCTGAAATTATGATAGAAACTGTATCAAAAAAACAAGATGGCGGTGTTATTCCGATTTTGGCCACGCATCAAAAGATTCTGACGATTAGGCAGAATAGACTTATAAATTAGGTACTCATGAAATTGTTGCTGAACTGGGCCTTTTTGGCGCAACCGTAAGGCACACTTTCCTGCTAATTTCTTATATCGGAATTCATACTTTTTATTTGTTTTTATCTGATATGTATGTTTCTGGAGTATTCTGCGTCTTTTAGTCTGTGCTAAATAAAAGTATTTTTCTTCTATTGAAGTTGGTAGTAAGTTAGCTCCTCAATTTTTTTGGGTGGGGAATCATCAAATAACTTCTCCCGCTCTGGGCGGAGCGGGAGGGAATACCAGACTTTTACTGATTAAAACCCGTGTTCCTTCTGTTGCCTGTGCCAAGTTTGACCTAACATTTTGAACAGTGGATCTATTAGACCAGTCCCAAGCCGACTCCACCAATCCCCCGGTCTAACTCATATTTTTTCATGCCAAGCTAATACGCGAGCCTGTTAAGGCGCAATGGTTCGCATTTATATCATACTCTATCCATAAGCATACGCGTAATTGAAACATGTATCGTATATCTTTGCTTAGGCGTGGCACATTTAAATAGATAGACAGAAAAGTTTTTGTAATTTGTCGTTATTAACTTTTAATATGGGAATGTGGTCTAAAGAAGGATGTTGGGCAATATTACACTAGTAACGTCCTGTTTAAGCATTACCTATTGGCCCAATGGTAACGGCCCTGACTTAAGAGTTGTAGGTCGTGGGTTTGAACCCAGGTAAACGCTTTACTTTCTTTGTTTTGGGAGACAGTCTTATGTAATTTTGATGTACAAAAAGTGTTAATTCTCAGCCTATTACTTTCAGAGTCAATATCCAACATTACATATTACCAGGCTAATGATGAAGACTTCGCATTAATGCCACTAATCTGATACACCAGTCAAATAGCCATCTCAAACGCCAAGGAAAAATGTCGTAAGTGCCACATACGTTACTCACATTTACATTTATAACATGATGTTATGACTGCCTGATTAGTCTAGTAGTCGCAAGCGCTACTGGTGCCTGGATTTGATTACCGGGTCGCGCTAAGTGTTAAGGGTTTTTTTAATTTGGAGTTTCTCAGTAGAAACCCGGAGCCTGGATTTATGCCCGGTTAATGGCATTAGACTCACCTCGTATTACATGGGACTTAAACATAACTGGCAAAATATGGGTGTACTAGAGGTATCTACACTTCTGCCTAACATTTCGCGGATTGCAGCTGTGGTGTTGTGTTACAAACTACTTTGTAACAATCGTTCTTTGAGAATTCATCATTCATCTGGCAATATCCATTACCCAACAACGGATATCACCAATATAATGATGAATACTTCGACTAAACGCCACTAATCTAATACACCGGTCACCTAACCATCTCAAACGCCAAGGAAAAATGTCGTAAGTGCCACATACGTTACTCACATTTACATTTATAACACGATGTTATTTATTTAAATAAGACACAGATTGATGGCTCGTCCGTTTATAAGTGGTTTTTGCTAACTATGGGTAATTGAGTTTTTTATGAGCAACAATTACTAGATGCGTTGTCAATGACAAACTGCAGGCGTGAACACAGTCTGTGTGAATTATTCATTAATTATTCTATGTAGGGTAATTGTGTACATGGTTTTTCTTGGTTTCATGTTTTTTTTTTTCTTGTTAGTATTTGCTGGCTTTGATCTACTTTATATATAAACTATTTTAAACGAGCCTTATAATGATTGTGGGGAAAACATATGGTATGTTGCACTCATTGGCAATTAATGTATGTTATTTACTTAGTTAGGTAATCGAACTTCCTTTATTAATATACCTATCGCTAGACTAATGTTTTAGGCTTGTGTTTTTGTTTTATATTCACTTCGGTATCTAAAGATGTATTTTATAGAGTCCTCTAAACCATATTTCGGCAATGGCGGCCAATTTCAATGGAGACTAGCCTTCGGCGCGGGAGATTTACTGCACAAGTATATGCGCACAGGTGCACTTCTTCTTCCCTCACTCTCTCGTTAAGCTGTTTGCCCTGCGCCTCATCTCTCTCCGGTCGTTTCGGATTGCTGTACCATTGAACTGTGAGAGAGATTTGAAAGCTAAATAAACTCGATTTTTGCAGACATGTACCTATCTTGTGCAATTAAATGATATTTAACGTCTGTTTCGTTCGCCAAATAATTTTTAGCGCCAGTTGAGGCACTAAATCTTAATCAAAAAATCCAAAAATGTACAAATCACATAAAAACTCATGAAAAGTAACATCCATCCTTAACTCCTTGTTGACATCTCAAAAACTCGTAAACTGTGCATAATAACCCCATTGAAAAGCACAAGCCGAGCCAATAGCAGTTTATTTTGGGTAAAAAGTCGCTATTTGTCAAAGGTCACGTGAGCACTGAACATTTTGATGTGGCATCGTAAAAAATGCGAATTAAGTGATTACCATCGTGGACTTACTGAAAACCATCGTGTGCTCGTAAACACTGCGCTTCTCTTAAGGGTAGGTTGGTAAAGAATAAGTAAAATATTATTATTGTAAACTAAACTCAAGGTAAACACACTCTAATTTCATCCCGATATTCCTAGGGGATCGAAACTTATGCGGGTGAAACCGCGAGGCGCAGCCAGTATAATTATTATAATTTTAATGAAGCATCTATTAGGAAATAATACAAATGCAAATTAATGTCTAATCGTTTGAATTACAGTAAAAATTACATATTTATAGTAGATGTGAAGAGAGTTGCCGAAAATCAACTTGCATGGCGTACAATTAATAAAAATAATAATAAACTTTTTTGACATAAAAAAAATATTACAACCATACATGTGAAGCCCCTGACTCCTGTGCTAGGCGAACCTGTGTTACAGGAATCAGTGCACAAAAAACAATAAAAATAAACAAAGCGAACGTGTGATTGCGCCGGGGTGGGTGTGTGTGTGTGACGGAGTGAGAGGGTGTGTGAGACGGTGTGTGAGAGGCCTATGTCCAGCAGTAGCTTGCTGTAGGCTTATGGTGATGATGACATATTTATACAAAAATATCAAATATCATCAAAATCACAGTAATTTAACAAAAATCTATTTCTTTAAGTGACTCTGATAAATCTAAAATCGCAATGGATGACTCAAATTGCACCTCGCCTTGCCCTTAACAAAAAACCGCGCCGTACTTAAAACAATATCCATCATAAACGTTTAGTTTTACAGTCACATTATTACCTTATCTTTATTAACACTCAAAAACTCGTAAACTCATCCAAAATTATACGTTGAATGTACATAATTTCATTTTTATTTTTACTTTTTTGACATTTACACCGCCATGGACGGCGATTGTCAATTCTTATTATTTTATTATGTTATCAGGTTTATTGAGTATCGATACTTTGTAGGATTTTTTATGCAGAGGAAATAATATTGTGACTTTCTGTGGGTTATTTTTTACCCACATACAGTTATGCAAATATGCACTTGTACCATGGAAGATAAATAAACAAAAAAATATTGCAATAAATGAATGCATTAGGGTGAAAGATGACTTAAAACTAGCTTAAATACAAATGCGCAATATTGTTCATTATCAATGGTTATATGCAAAGGACATAATATTGTATATTGTAACTGTGTGTGGTTTTTTTTACCCAAATAATAAGCAATGCAAATTATGCACTAGGACTGTTGGATGAAAAAATAAATAATGGAGTGGGCCGTATTCCGCCCGTAATCACGCCGCGGACCCAGTGTGGATTGATAGATGTCACATGTCTTCGAATTGTTGGTTCTGGGAAATGCCGGTT
Organism: Apamea epomidion; assembly: GCA_947507525.1. Classification (NCBI taxonomy): domain Eukaryota; kingdom Metazoa; phylum Arthropoda; class Insecta; order Lepidoptera; family Noctuidae; genus Apamea; species Apamea epomidion. Next base: position 1,844,738 of record OX382240.1, on the reverse strand, counting down.
TCGTCACAATGTTCTTCTTCACCGTTTTGAGAGTATTGGCAATTAAATAATTTACACAAAGTAAAGCGCCTGCTTATGTTCGAATCCACGACCTACAACTCGTCAGTTGGAACTGATACCAGCCACCGCTGCTCTTACTACCTAAAAAAAAACCCACACAAATTCTCGCTGGTCTCGATGTGTAATGTATAGTCTCCCATCCACGAACCAACCGCGGCAAGCGTAGCTAAACCTTCAATGGAGCCGTGCTGTCATTATCATTTAACCACGAGCCCCTCTACAATCAAAATAATTCCTGTCGATGTATCTGTACCTACATCATTTTGAGGTTGACTGTTCTACAAAAGACAACATGCGCGTTGCTCGCCTTGTTTTGCGTGGATGTGACGCATATCTTCCCCAACTAGTTATTTCTTTTGTGTTTGTATTCTTTCTCACCGTCATGTTTACCGCAAATAAACGTATTTTCTTTACATTCCTTTCTATAAAATTGGCACCCTTATCTCTCACAAAATTCTCCCAAGCAACGTATGAAGCGAAAACTTTTACTCACTAAATTAGAACTTACACGGGCGACATAATTCCTCTACACTACCCAAACGAATTCCCACATATATCCCATTAAGTGTAAGCTGATAGCTATTCCTGTTACCATCGCAACTGCTCCTAGACACGCTATGGTCCGATGGGTCATTTTGTACTAGACCAGGTTCACATACCATGTGTGTAAGTTCAAATAAGATTATACTGAAATGAAATGAAATTGTTTATTCTGTTAATAGGATATCGTAAACACTTTTACACATTAAATATATATAATGAGTAAAAGTGATTACATATATGGAGAAACCAGATCAAGGGTCAAAGTCTCTTTTAAAGTCCAGACATAATCTTGGTCAGATCATGTGAGAACAATGTACATAGATTAGTGTTCATGTCAAATGGTTTTTTGACTGTAACTGACGCTCTAAGTCATGACGTGTCAAGCTCTGATTCGCGTTCAATGTCACATGACCAATGGCTTTAATAGTTATAATCAGCCTATAATATTCCCACTGCTGGGATATAGGCCTCCTCTCTGTGAGAAGAAGTGGGCTGTAATCTACCACGCGGGCCCAGTGCGGGTTGATAGATGTTACATGTCTTCGGTTCAAAGATATGCCAGTTTCCTCACGATGTTTTTCTTCCTCATTTTGTGAGCAGTGGTGATGAAATCATGTACATAAAGTAAAACGCGTGTCGGGGTTCGAACCTACGAGCTACAACTCATAAGGCACGGTCGATATAACTGCTCAACCAATGGCGTAATTATTTCTCAAAAATATTAATAAATATAAAATCAATTACAAAATTAAGTTGATATCGCATGCTTAATGGAACACTGACCCATTAGTAGATACGTCAGATGGGATTTCCGTTTTTTTTTTACTCAGATCTCATCAATAGTTAATCATAGACGTTCAAAATACAAGCATTCATGATTAATATAAATCAGTTTTATTTTTATGCATCAACAAGTAGGTTAAGTCCTCATAGCAAGATCTCCTTTTGCGATTTCCCAAAAATCGTCTTTTTTGAGTTAAGTCAGTATTCCATTAAGCATGCGATATTTTAGCTCTGAACTTACTATCAACTAGCCAGTTCTGCTATAATTTCCCAACAAACAATTTATCGCTAAACTTTCACAGAGCAGCTACTGCTCTACTCCGGTTCCCACGACGGGGTATTAACAAGAACAGTAGTCACGGCGCGATGTTAGCGCCCCCGGGCTGCGCCAGCGCACGCCTCCTAACTAATTGATAGCTTCAAATTGAGATATTTACATACTAATACTAGTCGTTTAAGACTTTTAAGTGTGTTATTTAATTACTGTAGTTTGGAAGAATTGAGGAGAGTGACCTAGAGTTTTAGATAGACTGATGAAGATTGCTAGATGAAATCAACAGTTTTTTTTTATTTTTATGTAAAGGTGGATTTTTTAATCATTTTAATAGCTAATGAAAGAGGAAAAAAAAAGTTCTTTAATCTCTAATTAAAATGTTGCTCCCATAAGGCATTGATAATTCTTTATTCACATTTTTATTGCATTTATTATCTATACGAAGTTTTGACTCAATAATACCTAAGTATTCGTTTATATGCCGTCTTATTGTATTGACATATACATAACTGTTAAGGTGTGTCCAGACCTGGCGAATGCGTCGCTCGTGAGCTGCTTGCGAACTGCGCGCGTGCATTTCATGTTCGTACGCAGCCCCTGCGCCGTCGGCGGTGCACATCCCTCGCTATTCTGTCTTATTTTAAAAAACGAAACCTGCCACCAACGTCTTCTGTTTTTCCTTTTAGTTTTTGTCAGTAATAAAATAGCCGATGCTGCAGCAATTATGCTAACGGCAGTCGTATGGTTCGACATCTTCGGAAGCAAATTGACAACTGAGGCTCATAGTTCAAAAGCGAAAGAAGCTATGTGCGCACGAGCCGCGCGTGCGCTGCACGCGCGCCCCACTCAAGGCTTGACAGGGTTTCACTAGAGCGGCGCACCAAACGTAGGCTGTAACCGCACGCGAGCAACACGCGCGCAGTTCACAAGCGGCTCGCAAGCGGCGCATTCGCCAGGTCTGGACACACCTTTATGTGTTTGGCATGAAATTGTGACATCTACTTACCTAATGACTTTATTTTTTGTTTTTATTTTGTTAATTGACATTCGATTACCTGAACCAACGTAAGGACCAACATTTTTTTTATATCTGTATACTTTCACCCTATGTTCACAAAATCAATTAAAGGACAATGCCCATGGATGTATGGAATCTCGTACCATAATGCATCAAAGTTAAACTTTGGTTTTTATAGACTACAATTATTTTTAATTACTTATTAACTCCTACAAAAGTTCTTTTTGTAAACAAAACCCGAGTACCGGAGATTTTTAAAAAAATCGAAGTAACCTAAACACTAAGTACTTTATTTTCTTTGACATGCCATAAGCGAACGGCCATTATTGCTCTGAAAAAATAATAATCGTTTCAGTAAAAATTCTATTTTATTATATTCTAGTTATTTTTAATTAATGTAGAATCGGAAAAGTATAATTTTTTGCATGTTTTTTGAAATACGTGATTATGACACTTTTAAAATTCAAGGTATATAAATCATAACATTTGAAACGGAACATCCTGTAAAAGGAATAACACAATATCAACACTTTTTTACTTTAAATTAAATTCCCTGTTCAGAATTCAAATCCCCCGACGCGTAATGTCGTAAAAATTATTAAAATAATAACTATAATATTTTGATCATGATGCGTGAGACTTTTGACAAACTCTTTTGAAAAAAAAATGAAACAAAACTTTTTCTCAATGTCTTGGAGAAAATAAAATTAGTAGGTACCTCCATTTTGGTAACAATAATATAATTCATCATCTGTGTAAAAAAATACAAAATACACGATACATGGAAATAAAAAATACCTAGGTTAGCACCAACCCATTTGTTATCTGCTCAATTATTTCATACAAATGTGTTACATTCAGGTTTGACTAGTTTGCTTTAAAGGAACCGCTAATCGCTTTTAAGTTAGACAAATTAGTTAATTTTTAATGTTTATTGTATGACTTGGACATGTAGTAATATTTCAGAGTTATTACTTATTTTCTAATGCTAATAGAGGGGTTATTAACTGTTTGTCGCTTTAGGTATTCGTGTTATAAAACTCAATATGTAAGGGAAGGAACAGTACATTACTGCAGCGGCCATAAAATGTACGTCAAAATGTGTGCCCCGGCTTCACATCAGCCCATATTTTCATGTTTGTCCAATAATGCCTGGGATCAGTGATAATGTAGTATTTTTCTTAAATAATGCGCGGAAATTCAAACTAAGTGCATTAAATAGATATAAATTATTCCAGAATCGATGACGAACAACAATATTTTTACGCCCCAATATTATGTTCAATTGTTTCTATCTTACTTTATACAGCTCTATTTCCAAGTCAATTCGAAATTTAAATAAAATCTTTGATAAGTTACCTCCTTGGTTGCCATGTTGCGAAGTAGAAAGTTCGTGTCTGTGAGAGGAAATGGGCCGTAATCTACCACGCGGGCTCAGTGCGGGTTGGTGGATGTCATATTTCTTCCAATAGTGATGAAATTATTTGCACAAAGTATAGCGCCTGTCTGGGTTCAACACACAACCCACGAGAGCAGTGGTAGCTCGTCACCTCTAGGCTACCACTGTTCTCAGGCAGCGATGCGATGAGTGATGCAACGATGCATGATGATGATGCAGGTCATATTTATTGACTCATTGCAAAAATGTGCACTTAATTGTTTTACTCTTAAAACAATATTTACTTTGCACTTTAAACCGATAAAATGGGTTAGCAAAATATTGCATTCTGCCAACCCACTTGCAGTACGCACACAATGCGCTCGGTGACACACTGTCCAAACTACAAACCTTTAACCTGACATCCCAGTGCGCAGTGTTTCGATATGCAGATAATTCTGGCCAAAATTTCACAATCGAAAATTACGTGTAGAATATTTATGGCTCAATTTTGTAAAGAGTACAATGCGGCGAATTTCGGTTGTCGAGGGCCGAACCATTCGAAGTATGAAGCAGTGTTCCGTGGGACTACCACTTTAATTACTGACGCACTTTTTTTAGCACAACCGGTGCATCTCGGACCGTTTATGCGAATACATTTGTTATTTACGAGCTGTACTTTTTGGGATGTCACCATTTATAGTAAGGAGAACGGTTCGTACGGTCCGATATGTGATACGTTGGCCGATACTTCTTTTTTCGTTTTTTTTTTTCGATGATCCCTTTTTGTTTGGTTTATCTCAATTGGTTTTGCAAGTGATAATATTGGACAAATTCTGAATAAAGGGCGATAGTTATTTATGTATACATTGTGCGAAATAAATTAGGCTTAATAAAAGCTATATTTCGTATTATTTTATATAGGTACCTACTTTGTATCATTTATTGCAAAATATTTCGACATGACATTTTTTTTTCAACAATAGGAGTGTCATTGGATGAAAAATGTGAAGCTTTAGGCTATCTATTGATATAGAGGACATATTTTTGCAAATTTTATATGTTCTATCGTCTTGACCAAAATACCGCCATTGTAAAAAACTTACGAAACACGCTATTTTAATACCTAACAAGCGCTTAATAAATAAGGCTTAGCCTAGAAAAAAACAAGTTTAAAGGAAAAGTTTGCTTATTGTTATAAAAACTACAAAAAAAACAGCTTAAAATCGATGACATGGGAATTATTTATACGTTCATATATAAAATATATACATATACATAATCACCATACATTATCGTTACCATAAAATATCTCATATTATGGTAATTATGGTTAATATTTATGGGATATATTACCAACGGTAACAAAGGTTGACCGGGTTCCACCTGATTCATACTGAGTTATAAATTCACGACTGACATGAGTTTATAATAAGTACTTTTTTTTTTTTTTTTTTTTTTCAGGATGGGAAATCATCAAATGACTCCTCCCGCTCTGGGTGGAGCAGAAGGGAGTGTCAGACTCTTACTGACTAAAACCCACCCGTGTTCCTTCCTTAGCCCTTTATGTACCAGGGCAGCGGTGACCCTTTCGGACGATCCCGCTACCCCGGCAGGCTTCGGCCCTGTCGGGCCCCGTCATCTATGCTGACATCTCTTTGAGGCGCACGTGGAACACTTACGCGCCGTCCGGCACGGGCCTGGTCCTGATCGGACGGAGAGCTACCCATTGCTCTCCGCCCGCAGGCCCGCGCCTACGGTGGCCGGGAGTCGTCACGCGGCTCCCGACGCCCGGAGCGTCTCCCTCGGCGGCTGAGGCGTGAGGATCTCTCCCTCGCCCATCCCGCCACCTCCTTCGCTAGCATGACTGCTTCGCAGAAGGAGGTGACCGCCTCCCACTCCCTCTCGCCCCGGACCATGGCTTGCACCAGGGCCGGACGCGAGAGGTCGCCGCCGCTGCCGATCGCCTCTACGAGGACACGGCGGTGCTCTGCCCAAGCGGGGCAGACCTCCACCGTATGCTCCACCGTGTCCTCTGGGCGATCCTCGCAGTGGTGACACCCGGGCGTCTCCTCCCGCCTGATGATGTGCAGGAACCTCCCGAAACATCCGTGTCCGGAGAGGACCTGCGTCAGGCGGTAGGTGAGAGCGCCGTGACGCCTCTCTAGCCACTCCTCAAAGAGGGGTCTTATCGCCGCTATCGTGGCGTGCCCTGCGCTGGGTTGCGATAGTCGCGCCTTCCATTCCACCATGAGACCGCGCCGGAGGTCCGTCCGCTCCGCAGCGATTTGCCGCGGGTGCAGAGTTTCCCCCCGACGTAGTGCCTCCGCGCGCCAGTCATACAGGCGCGCGAGGACTATCGCCTCCAGATCCCATGGTGGCAGTCCGGCAAGGAGGCTTGCTGCCTCGCGCGAGATCGTGCGGTACCCCCGGATCAGCCTTACGGCTACCACCTTTTGGGGCGCGTTCAGGTAGTGTGCGGCTCGAAGCCGCAGTGAACGCGCCCATACCGGGGCCCCATATAGGGCCATGGACCGCACGACCCCCGCGTAAAGCCTCCGGCAGGAGGCGTTTGGCCCCCTCAGGTTGGGCAGGAGCCGCCTTAAGGCGGCCCCGGTCCGTTCCAGTTTTGGGGCCAAACGTCGGAAATGCTCGACGAAGTTCCACCGGCTGTCGAGGACGAGACCCAGGTATCTCATCGTCTTCTCGACGCCGATGTGAACCCCTCCTACCATCAGTTGGGATCCCGAAGGTGGCCCGTACCGGGGCCCATGAAAAGACATGGCCTCGGACTTGTGCAATGCCACCTCGAGACCCAACTGCCGGATCCTTTCCACGACTATCGCAACCCCGCGTGTCATCGCGTCGGCCGCCGCCTGATGCGACCTCCCCTGCGCCAGGACCAGCGTGTCGTCAGCGTAGCAAACTACGCTGACGCCATCAGGGAGGTCGGCCCGCAGCACCCAGTCGTAACCGATGTCCCACAGGAGCGGCCCCAGAACCGATCCCTGTGGGACACCGCACGACATCTCTCGCCGGTTCCAGTTCCCGTCGCGACCGGGGTAGATGACGGCTCTGTCCGTCAAATACGCCCCGACTATTCGACGGAGGTAAGTCGGCACCCGGTGATACCGGAGTGCCTCCCCTATGCAGCTCCAGGGCAGGGTGTTGAACGCGTTGGCGATGTCAAGTGACACCGCCACGACCACCCCACCCCGGGACACCGCGTCCCCCGTCGTGAGGGCTCTCACGCGCATGATGGCGTCCACCGTCGAGCGCCCCTTGCGGAAGCCAAACTGGCACTCCGCAAGATCCGGCCCCGTCCTCACCAGGTGCCCGACGAGGCGGCCCGCAATCACTCTCTCAAAGAGCTTGCCGACCTCGTCGAGCAGCACTATGGGCCGGTATGCGGACGGAGAGTCCGCAGGGCGCCCTGGCTTCTGAATGAGGACCAGCTTCCCCGTCTTCCAACGGAGTGGAAACTGGCCTCTCTCCATGCATGCGCTTAAGAGCGCCTCCAGTCGAGGCCCGAGAGCCCTCGAGGCCAGGACCCAGGCTTTACCCGGCAAGCCGTCGGGTCCCGGGGCGGTATTTTTGGCCTTCAGCCTGCCTACCGCCGCTCTCAGATCTACCCCGGTCACTTCAGGGGTGTCGTCGTCGTCGTCCACGTGGTCCGCTTCGGGCACCGCAAGTGGCGGAGCCATAGGCGGGGGAGTATGCTCCCCCCGTGAAGGGAACAGAGCGCTCACCACCTCCTCCACCAGCTGTGGGCGGAGACTCTGCGTCAGCGGGGGGGCCCATGTGCGGAGTTTATTCCGCACCATTCTGTAGGGGCGCCCCCATGGATCTCTGTTCAGAGTCTCCAGCATCTCCTCGCGGGCCATGTCCTTGGCCCGCTGAACAGCCTGTTGGAGGGCGGTCTTCGCCGCTCTGTACCCCTCGTATAGCTCCACCTCCGTGGCTTCCGCATCCGGAGGGCGGATGCGAAGCCTGCGGTGCCTGGTGTACCGGTGTCGCGCGTCGACGCACGCCTTGCGTAGCGCCCCAACCTCCTGCGACCACCAGTACACCTGACGTCGGGCGCATCCTGGCCGGACTCGGGGCATTGCCACGTCACAGATCTCGGACATGGCCTCCCGGAACCACTCCACCTCATCGTCAATATCAGCAGGCCTGTCCGGTGAAAACACCCAGGCCTGCACGATCGAGGCTTCCAGGAGAAGCTCCCGGTCCAGCTGCTTCAGCGCCCACCGCGGACCACTCGGGGCCTGTTGGACCAGCGCGCTAGAGGTCTGGGTGGAGACCTCAAACCGGATATACCGATGATCGGAGTAGGTCTCCACCTCCTCCATGACGCGCCAGTCAATGACACGCTGTGACAGAGCGGGGCTGGCGAACGAGATGTCCACCACCGACTCGCCCCGCATCCGCACACACGTAGGAACAGAACCCCGATTTAGGACGACCAGGCCTGTTTCCAGAGCCCAGTCCTCCACCATCCTGCCCCGCACATCCGTGCAACGGGAACCCCAGGCCAAATTCTTGGCGTTGAAGTCCCCGAGCACTAGCACGGAGAAGGCATGGTTTCTGGCGACGACGACACTCAACTCTGTTAAAGAGTTCTGGAACTCGGCGAGAGTTCGGCTCGGAGAGAAGTATACTCCCACGACTACAATCTCTCCGAACCGTGCTGCTACGCACCCCTGTCCCTTCGTGACACCTTCGAGTGACGGGGTACCGGCGGCAGCCGACGAAATTATGGCCACTGAGCCGCTCAGGTCCTCCACCCAGTCATCCCTGGGCGGGACAAAGTACGGCTCAGCGACCACGGCGATGTTAATCGACCACTGCGCCACGCTCTGGAGCAACAGGTCCTGAGCGCAGGCGCAGTGGTTGATGTTCGCCTGGAGGAGGCGTAGAGGAGGAGTCATTACTCCTCCATTTCAGCCCCCTCCCGGACCCCCTCGGCAGTGGTGGCGGCGGCGGCGGCGGCGGCGGTGGCGGCGGCGGCGGCAGTGGTGGCGGCGGCGGCGGCGGCGACGGTGGCGGTGGCGGCAGCAGTGGCGGCGACGGTGGTGGTGGCGACGGCGGCGGAGGGCCTGCCTTTCCTCCTGGCTTCGGCGGGTGGAGCGCAGGACTTGCTCCCCGCCCGGTGATCGGCCGGCTTGCCAGCAGCCGCACATGCGACGCAGTGCGGCGCGGCGTTGCACGAGCCGGCCGTATGTCCGGGCTTACCGCAGCGGAAGCATAGAGTGCTGCGGTCCTCCAAGGTGCAATGGACGCTCACGTGATGCCCCACGAGGCATCGATAGCACCTTAGAGGTCTGGGCTCCAGCAGCTTGACCTGCGCTGACACCCAGCCCACCAGGAGCCTTCCGCCCTCCACGATTTTTCTCGCCGCCGTCACGGGACAGCTTACCGTAACGGTTCGCATACCCGTGAAGTCAGGACGTATGGTGCCCGCCTTCACTTGGTCGGCCGGACACCCGCCTGTCCTGACGACGGCGGCTATCACCTCTGCTCCCGTCACAGAGTCATCCAGGCCCACAATGCGCATATCCGCGCACTTGACGGGCCTGGAGACTCGAGCCTCGTCCGCGTTGAGGGACGCCCTTAGCTTCTCAGCCAGGGCGTCAGCGGTGGGGCCACTCGTCGCACCGGGGATCTCCAGCATGCGGGCACCAGTGGCGGTCACCCTATGCCGGAGGCCTCCGGTGATCCCCAGCTCCTGGAGATCCACCGTCGCTTTCGCCTTGGTGAGCACGTCACGATAGGTCACCCCCCTCTTAACCGCGTCCGGCTGCAGCGTAATAACTACAGCCGCGGTCTTAGGGGAGCGAAGCCTAGCCGCAACGGCTCGCTCCTTGCGGCGCCTCCTCTGTGCCTTTTTCCTGGCCGCTTTGGCCGCCTTCTTTTTCTCCCCGACCACCTGCCACTCGGCGTTGGTCGTGGGAGATTTGTTTTGGGGAGGCGTAGGCTCTGGGGCCTTCCCCTCCCCAGCCGTTCTGCCCTTTCTCTGGGCCGGCGCCGCGGGTTTGGCGGCAGGCGCCGATTTTGCCGGCGCCGAGGCTCCACCAGCCGACTTCGGTTTCGCCGGCGCCGGGGCTCCTCTAGCCGACGCCGGTTTGGCCGGCGCCTGTGCCCGGCCAGACGGCCCGGGCTTAGGGGCGGCAGCAGCCGCGTACGAGGCCGCCTTCTTCGGCCCTGGGTCCGTCCTACCCGCCAAGGGGGGGCGCAGGACTATACCCTCCAGGACGGCGAACCGCGCCTGGAAGGTCGCCAGCTCCTGCCGAACCAGGTTCAGGACCTGGTTCTCCACCGGCACGGGCTGGCTTGGTGGTGTCACCTGCGCTGTGCCGGCTGCTCGCAGCCCGGCCAGGTCCGCTCGGAGCTCCTCGTTCTCCTTTCGGAGGAGCTCCATGGCAGCCGTCAAGCGGGCCACCTCCGCCCGCATTTCGGATGTTACGTCCGGCGGGGGCCCGAGGTGGATTGCCTCCACTGCCGCCATGATGGAGGCCTTGGCCGAGACTATGGCCCTGTTTTTAGAAGTCTGTAACTTCTTCAGGGCCACGTCCCGGATCGCGGCCTCCACGACCGCCGCAAACCTCTCTTTGCGGTCCGCATCAGGGCCGCCTACCTCAGCCGCCTCGTCGCTTGAGGTTTCTGATGCGACCGCGCGACCAGAACCCCCCTCCTTTGCGGGCTCCTCCGCTTTCTCCGCCGCCTCCCGAGCAGTGAGCCCCCTCCCTATGCCTCGCTCTCGGGCTCCTCCCCGCCTACTGGTGGGGATCTTCCTGGCCGAAGCCAGCTCCCAGTCAGAGGACGACCCCTGGCCGTCCACTGACCTTGGCCGCTTGCTTTGTGCCTTTCTCTTTGCAGCGGCCATCTCCTGGACACGGCAAGGGCTCACTGAGCCTCCCGTGCTCCCTCCTCCAGATGCGGCGTCGGACTCCGACCCCGCATCACTCCTCTCTTCGTCGTTTGTGGTTTTTTGTGTATTGAATTTTTCCATTTTTGTTCCCACGAGTATTAAACTTTAGGTACCTGCTCAAGATTATGTGGTTCGCACTAGTGACTAAATCAAGCTACCCATTAGCCAAGCTTACTACCTCCCTCACGGTGCGCCGCCGCTTGGAGGTTTGGGGAATTTTTTATAGAGGTTAATCTTCCTCGCGGTCCGGGCGGTTAAGCCAAGACCCTCGACCCCCGTCAAAAGTCAGAGACATGACCTTGACAATCTTCGGGGCTACGATATTAACGGTGGCAGGAGGGGGGGGTTGTCCCCTCCTGCCTGCCCGGCGGCAGGGTAAGTGCACACCAGGCCCGCTCTTACTCCACACAGTAGCCGCTCTGCTCCTCATAGCGGCTTGTGTGGAGCGTTCCTCTTGGCAGAACATTAGCATGCGGGCAGCGAGATCTCATTGGGAAAAAATCCCACTGAGAAATAGCTGCCCGCACCCCAGGATGCACCGGCCCGAAAACTGGTCTTCCCCCCGGACGTATCCAGAAGGGAACTCCAGTCCCCAGGCACACGTGGAGGTTTTCTGCCCTGGCACCCCTATAATAAGTACTTATAAATAGAAATACGATATACATATTGAGTGTTATTACTTAATATAATTATGCCCAATTAATGAAGTAGCTTACTTAATTACAAACTGCTAAACTACAATTATCTAAATAATAAACTTTTCTACAAAAAAAAAATACTACAAAGTGAAAAATAACTTTGATTTCGGAAGTCAGTGTCCTTGGTTTCTCATTTTCTTTTTTTGACACCGACTTCCGAAATTAAAGTATTTTTTACTATTTTTGTGTTTTTTTTTAAATATACGTCACATCCACGCGCAGCGATGGCCGTTTTCTATCACTCAGCATAATGCGAGACCGAGCCCCAGCTTTGGTTTTCAGCGTTGACGTGATGATGTCAACCGGTGCAGCATACAATAAGATACAGCGTAGACCTACAAAAGTGGCCAGGAGTTAAATGAATTGGGTCAGCTCAAAAATCTACAGGAAACTAAGAATCCTAAATGAGAATTAAACTCATGATCCATTTCCCAAGCCCATCCCAATAGTTTAAAACTCCGTTAAATTTTCCACAAAAAGCGGCATGCCCTTTAACAAAAAAAAAAAATAAGCTTTCAAAAGCGATTTAACACAAAAAGTCGCCGACGACATTCTTCCTTACAACTCTCTCTATAAACACAACGTGTAATCGTCGCATCGGCAATCGAATCGTTCATTTATTCGAGTAAACTCAAGTCGCCGTCGAATGATTTATTGCTCCGACACGTGGTTTTTGCCCTCTACAGTGCTTACGGAAACAATTTCGAATCATTTATACCGACCGCCCGAACGGCCGCCGAAAATGGCGACTGCTCCCTTCTGGTTTTCGTGTTTCACCTTAATTTCGGGAAAAATGGTCGGTTTTTTTTAAACTTTGGAACTGAAGATGAGAAATTGAAATCGACGAGGTTTTTTAATGCGCACGGCTTGTCGCTTCGTAACGGTATTTTGTTATAATTGATAATTCATTTTTTTGTTTTATGTTGGTCGAATTTGTACTTGGTCCGGTTCTGGTTTCGGGATCGTGTGATGGCGCGTAGTATTATGGTTCAGCTGGTATTATTTTGTGCAGTAAAAGTATTGTGAGTTTTATATTGGGGACGTTTAATAAAAAAAATAAAGAACTTGGCCTACCTTATTATTTAATTTAAACTTATATTACTGAAGTAAGTATATTCAGTATTGTGTTTTGATATCAATTACATATTACTACAATGAGGTAAACATGACGTATTATATTATTATCCAAATTGCTAAACCTTTTACAGAAAATCTTTGCAACATATTATTTTCACTACAGCAATTTTTATCCAAAATTATAAAACAAGCGGAACACTGTGCGAATACCTATCATAATTTATCTCTCCCGCGCACGTTTAGCGCTGACTGACTGCGTCATAAAAGTTTACGAGGATCGAACTGCACAGTGGGCTGCCCGTTTCGTCCGGACAAAAAAATTGGAGCACGAAACCTCATGAAAATTAATAAGCATTTCAACAGAAACCATCGGTTCAACGTTTTTGGTTTTAAGGTATTTTTTCGCGACAGCAATTTGTCTTGTTTTAATTGGATATTTTTGGCGGACTTTATTATAAGAGAATAACTAGTTTGTCGCGGGTTTCGTGAATATATTTGGAGTAAAAGTTAAATTTGGCGTCATCTTTGGGGTTGTGTGTAGAGATTTTTTAAAAAGGTACCTACTTAACTTTACCATTTGCTTTGTGAAACGAAAAATGGTATACTTTCGGAAACATCAAATAGAAGTTATTGTATGCAGATAACGAAACTAGGAAGCCGCTTACTAATCGCAAAAAAAAAATGTTTTTTTTTCATCACAAAAAAACGCAACATTAAATTGATTTTTCTGTCATCTGCTACTGTCATCGAGATCTAGGAATGTTATAATTACTAGAATTTACCATTAAATATTACAACGCCTCAAAATCTACCTATTTATTGAACGCTTCATTAGAGTACAGTCAACCCGTCAGTAGAAATAATTTGAAATTGATAGCGCCTTTTTGTCGTAGCGATAAGGGCGATTTTCATAGTGTAACCACAGATGTGCTGACTGTACGTTCCCTGTTCACGTCTGTGTTTACATTATGGACCAGTACATCACAATTTATTTGTCACACAGTACATTATTCTTAATACGTAATAATCTATACTCGCACAGATTCTAAGACCTGCTCTCACGATATTTCAGTTCGGTCCAGATTTATAATATAAACTTGAATAATCCTAGAAAATGTAGGTAGTTTGTCAGTAAACCTTGTATTTATGTGTTGCGCGTAGCCCAAGTTGACTTATTGTTGTACTATTTCATAGTATTTTATTACTGTATTTTGCCCTCAGCCAATCGGTCTTGGAAGAATGTAAGTATGGAAAACAGAAGGCCAATTCTCGTAATTTAAAACGTTCAAAATCTAGTCGCAGTCTCATCTCAGCGACAAACAAATGTCAAAAACTTGTCAAAATGTAGGGAAATTAGAAGTATTTTTTGACAGATTGAGGCTGAGATCAGACTGTGAACGAGAATTGCCCCTCTGGTTTGATTCTCAAGTTGGAGAAAAAGTTTGGTGCATATTTGTGCTATATGATATTTTATAGGTTGAGCACAAGGTGATTTGGGACCGACACGAACTTTTCAAGATCGAAGTCTATAAAAAAAATATCATTTTAGAGGTAGTTTTATTTTTTTTAAGTTTCGCAGTCATGAGGTACAACCTATACTAAATAAAAAAAAATAATCAAAAAAATCTCAAGATGGTAATCATTGCGTAACATTAGACTGTCTTTCCCATAATATAAAAGATCAGTTTATCATATATTTATTCTATTACCCTTTTTAAAGTAAAGCGCAATGAATGTACAAAGTAACACTAAAATAACAAAATTATATTCTAAATTAACTAAAACTATTTACAAACTAAAATATAGATCAGCTTTAGATTAAATAACTATGGATTATGTACATTGACTGCCTCGTCAGTCTACTGGTCGCAAGCACTACCGCTGAGCATGAGATCCCAGGTTCGATTCGCAGGAAGGGCAAAGTGTTACGGGGTTTTTCCATCAGGAAATTTTTAGTAGCAGCTCGGCCATTGAATTGTACGCGGTTGATGATAATAGTCTCGCCCCTAATTACATGGAACTTAAAGATAACTGGCGAAATGCGTGAACTAAAACGGTACTAAAACTAAATAGTGTACCTATTTAGTTTTAGTACCGTCTATCTTACCCTTCGGGGAATACAGGATGATGTTACGTGGAAAAAGGAATTTTCCTTCTTCCACATATAACACACTAATGTATTAAAAACCGAGTGAACCAAAATTAGCTCCAAAAAATATAACATAAGACCAAAGATTTAAAACAATAACAATCCTCTGCACCTCGCTCTCAATTACAATCCTCTGCACCTCGCTCTCAAAAACCAGTGCAAACTCAACACGTAATAAAAAGAAAATTTTGCTCTCGTCCAAAAAACAAACCGCACAATGCCGCCGGACACAATTAATTAAACAATTAATCTGCTAATTGGCATATGATTTGCTTTTTGTACCGTTTATGTCAATTTGTACGAATCTGGATCGCCCGACCGCTTTACTCCTTATAAGATTAATTTGTACGTGACTAAGAACTTGTTTTGTGGGGGAAATGCCTTTGCGACCGTTTCAAGTTAAGTAACGTAAGGTTTAAACTTATTTTTGTTATGTGGAGTGGCGAAATGGAACGTTTTGCATAGTGATGTGGTGCGTATCTGTGCGGTTTTTAAATTAAGAAAATTGAAAGGAACAGCAAACAGCAATATTATAAGAACTTACAACGGCTCTTTGTGTGTGTGAGTTTAAATGTTTGTAAACGCACCCACGATACAGGAGAAATTCCTAGTACGGGGCAACGCTTTTCTTAAAAAAAAAAACTAGTTTAACAAAAAAATATTTTAGTAGTAATATAACTCAGAACGCTGTCCATGGGTGGACATAAAAGTTTAGAAAAACAAAGTGAATAGAAACTACTAGCGAATACTAGGAGCCTAAGTAGCAGTACGTATAGTACCTAATTAGTTGTATAGCATAATCAGCCTATATTTTCCCCACTGCTGGGACACAGGCATCTTCTGTGACAGGGAGTGGGCCATAATCCACGACGCGGGCTTAGTGCGGGTTGGTAGATGTCACATGTCTTCGAATTTTTGGTACAAGGACATGCCGGTTTCCTCGCGATGTTTTCCTTTGAGAGCAATGGTGATGAAATAATTTACAAAGAAAGAAAGAAAAGAAAGAAAATGCATTTATTTGCGGCAAACATGACGCATAAAAAAGAACATAAACACACAAAATAAAAAATAACAAGCATCCACGCAAAACGGCCATCGCTCAGCATAATGCTAAGACCCTATACGAGGCAGAGCCCCAGCGCTGGTTTTCAGCGGCAGCCGGCGTTGACGTGATGACGTTAACCAGTGCAGCATGCAATTATACATAAATAAATAAAAACAACAATCAAAACAAGAAATAAAATAAACTATTGCAACATATGATTCGACGCAAACAAAAAAAAAAAAAACAGCATTCACAACATGAAAAAAAAAAACTTTTTACAAAGTAAAGCATCTGGGTTCGAACCTACGACCTACAACTTGTAAGTCGCAGCCGTTACCACACGGCCACCACTGCTCTATTTAATTAGTTGTATAATGAGCTAATAACGTTAAAATTTAGACAAAAGCGAACGTCAAAATTACCAAAGACAGTCCCCCAAAAACGCCCGCCCTTCACCACTTCCTAGTGCTATCGCTGGGAAGAAGAAGTAGCGCAATAAACTACCCAGCAGCATAGCTGTCTGTTCAGTTAGAAAACACTTGATTGTATACAATACTAGGTACCTTTGTTCAGTAATTATAATTACAAGACCAGAACATAAAATTAAATTATTTGCCATATGTCAACTAGCCACGTCAATATACCAACAATTATAATAAAAACTATACGTACTCAAGCTGAAAAATAATTAATTAAAATGTAAATAAAAACTTACTACCCAAATAAAAGCCTCTAGGCATAAAGGGCGTGACAGCTTACATATTTAAGCAATGCTGGGTTCTGTTCACATAGCTGTCACTTGAAGTCACAAATGATAAACTAAGACCATCGAAGTAAAATAAATAAATTAGTTAATAACAATAACCTGTCAGTAAGCTAATTCTGGAGAAAGAACATAAACATTGTCTTCAGTTAATTAGGGCGACCAACTATTCTTATCGTGTAAGTAGTCGTTGATGGAATAGTATGCCTTTGAACAAAGGTTGGATTTTACTTGAGCTTTATAATAATAATAATATTTTTTTCGTTAAACGCATTAAAAGGCAAGTCTAGCAAAGAAGAGGGTATCTTGTTATAAAAGGTTATACCAAGCCCAACAAATGAGTTATGAACCTTATGAAGCCGGTGAAAGGGGGCACGTAGTTTGTCCTTATTTCTGGTGTTAACACTATGAATATCACTGTTTTTAGTGTACAAGTGTAAATTTTGCCTAATATATACGATGTTGGCAAAGATGAATTGTGATGCAACCGCGAGAAAACCAATATCTTTAAAAAAATCTCTTACAGAAACTCTGGCACCTAGCTGGTAAATTGCTCGAACAGCTCGTTTTTGAAAAAACCATCACACAAAGATTACATAATATACAATATGACCTTAGTAAGTTTGAAGATTGTCACATACGGGTGTTATTTAATAAAGAGGAGTGGGAAGGTTTTTTTTCTTTTTCTGAGTCTATGATGATGGCGTAATAGAGTTAGCTAGACGGATATTGTGTTTTAAATGTATGAAATATAGTTTTTCGTCAGATAGGCAGTCGCTCCATGTAAAATACTGGTGCGAAGTTGCATCTACCTTAGGTAAAGGCTAGTCATATGACAGACAGGTATATAAGCGTTGCCGTTTACCGTTTTAATATTTCGTTTTCTCTGCAAAGTAGGTACCTACCACCAAAAGACATAAGTACCTACAGTCAATTGATTTCAAAACTGCAACAACGATGACAATCATTTTGGCATCCGAGGCAGCCTTAATCAGTAAGTTGAGAAAATCTGCCGAATCATAAAAGTATTTTATCATTGATCTGCCCTGCGCCCAAATATCGTCGGGGTCCTGTATTGATTGCAATCAGTCATCTCCTGTACTGCCGATGACAGTCGGTGTAGTGGCGTTATTTTTTAATAACCATAATAAAAAAGATTCGAAATGACTAAAAGATATTAATGAGAAAAACTCTTGAATTATACACTCTTTCTGGGAAAGACAGAGCGAAACGCTGGCAGTTCTCAGGAAACTCGAAGGAAATATATTAAAAGAACCTGCTGATGCCGCTCCTACTTGAGTTTCTAACTTCTTTTGTCCTCTTGCGATGAACAGTAATACAAAGTAGGAATAACATGCTGCTAGATACCCCTCAGAAACCCATAAAGACGAGAAGTCTATTTTGCCAGATCAATGATTCTTCGAGGCTTATGTCCAGCAGTGGATTGCGATAGGCTGACTTCATTGAATAGTTATGTTATTATCTCCAGATTGTGAGCAGGAGCACAAAAAAAATTGTAAAAGGAAGATACCACAACACCGTCATAACCCTCTTTTGCCGAGCTATCGAAACTAAAGTAACATAACTAGGTAAATGTTGGTGTAGGTACCATCATTGATGCTTTACTGCCCAACCCTTCGGAAAATAGGTACAGGCCTGTTGTTATGATTATGTATTCAAGAGTATGATACTCGTGGGCTACAGAGTCAGGTGGTAGTACTTAGTATGGCTAACTAACATTATGCTGAGCAGAGGCCTTATTGGCATACTTATTTGTTTTTTCTTCTTTGATTAATCTATGTTGTCCAACTGGCAAAGGTCATTTCCATAGTTTTCCATAAATATTTTTTTTTATAGGGTTAAGGGCTTTGCCCTGCAGTAGGACAGAAACGGGTGATAGTAATAATAATATTATTTGGCATTAATATATATATATTAATTACTTTCACGGCGTTTTATTACTATTAAAGCCAATAAATGTATTTCGCTTCTTAGATTGTTTCTTTATATGCCGAAACCGCATTAAAAATCCACCCAAAAAAGAATCTCTTGAAAAAGGGCGCCCGTCCGCGACAGTACGTTCACCGTCATTTTTCGGTTGCAAATCATGAACGAAATTGATGAGCTTCCCCCATCAGATAGCACTAACAAGCAGTAGCCGATGAGAACGTGTGATATGAGCGGTGACGTCACTGGGTGAGGCTTAGAAATGGGAGTACGGATGTATGAGCAAAAATGTGAATTTGATTCTGATGAAGATTTGGTTAAACTTTCTGTAAGTTAGAAATTCAATATATTTATTGAATTTTGTGAAGTACTTAAGGCAATTGTTAGCTGTCAAGTCTTGACTAATCAGAAATTACCTACTGATCTATTGCTACGTCAATTTCGCACCCTAATTGCGTAACACACGATCAATCACAATCTGAATAAATTTAAAGGATATTGCTAATACATTGCTTCATATATTCGAATAATTTGCCTCCTTTACAATGTAAATACCGCAATAAATGTTGTTAAACTGTCAAAATGAAAGCCATACGCAATAACCCCGCAGGAAGTCCGAAGTCCCGAAGGAAGATAATATGGATTAAAAAGACAGGTCACTCTTTCAGTCAGCAACAATCTGCTAAAATAAATATCTCACGGAGAATTTGCACGAAATTCTACTGCATAAGTGGCAAATACCGTCGCAATTAACTTGTTTCATTCAAACTAAACAAAAACCTAAGTATTTGCTCAAGCATTGATGAACCTATTGGAAAACAAATGTTTCTACAATAGTTTTGTCTAATTTTATCAAAAAAAAAAATATCCAATTTGGTCAAGATTCATAAAATTCAACCTTTTTATTTTTAGTTTCTATGTTTTCGTGAATTAACCAATAACTTGTAAGTGTGGTGTAAACTGTGAACATAAATTTAAAATTTTTAAAATTAATAATTTTTTAGCTTGAGTACGTATACTTTTTATTATATTTGTTGGTATATTGGCGTGGCTAGCTGACATATGGCAAATAATTTAATTTTATGTTCTGTGCCATGTAATATTAATTACTTAACACCTAGTATTGTATACAATCAAGTATCAAGTATTTTCTAACTGAACAGACAGCTGTGCTGCTGGGGAGTTTGTTGCGCCACTTCTTCTCAGCGATAGCACTAGGAAGTGGTGAAGGGCGGGCGTTTTTGGGGGACTGTCTTTTGTAATTTTGACGTTCGAAAAGTACTGAATCTCAGCCTAATTAGAATAAATGACTTTTGATTTTGATTTTATAAGTTGGATCTTTAAACTAAACTTCTTCTTTAAAGCTTACACGCTATAACGGCTGAATGGATTTGGATGAATATAAATTTGGCATATGAGTAGACTATGGCCTAGATTAGGACATGGAATACTTTCTATCCCAATATTCCCACGTGATCTAGGCTTATGCAGGTGAAACCGCGGGACGCAGCTAGTAAATTATTAAAACAATAAAATAAGTTTTGACAGAAGCCATCTTCGACATGACACCATATAATTCCCTGTATTTCTACCTGAACAATTGAACAGGCTTGCTAAGCTTTAAGCTAAAGATAGGAAGAAGCATGGTGTTGTAGCATTGCGTGCTTGCATCAATATCGCTTGCTCAGTGCCGGCGAAAATTAAGTCGGCAGCGAGCGTGCGCAGGCGCAGCGGGGATAAGCAACATTTTTACGTTTTTAGGTGAAATAAATTAAAATAAATAATAAATATTCAAGAAGGTTGGCCATGTCGTCTCTTTGATATTTTGTTGGTTTTTTTTTAGTTTGAGGTGTGTGTGTGTGGTTATGCCACTTACCCATAATACTTATTCCAGTTAACCTGTCAAAGCAGTTAGTGCTTGACTTAATTATGCTGTTTAAAAAAAACTAGATTCTTGGCTAGCTTTTATTAAATATTACACAATACCTGCCGGGGTAGCGGGATCGTCCGAAAGGGTTACCGCTACCCTGGAACATAAAGGGCTAAGGAAGGAACACTGGTGGGTTTTAGTCAGTAAGAGTCTGACACTCCCTTCCGCTCCACCTAGAGCGGGAGGCGTCATTTGATGATTTCCCATCCGCAAAAAAAAAAAAATTACACAATACAACAGCAATCAATATTTGCCAAACTTCTAAACAGTTTGTGACAATGACAAAACCGTTCTTTCGGCTATGTCATCATCAGTCTCCCGTTTAGGGTCGGCGCAACAATTCTATCGGCAATGTGACGGTCTTATATATTAGGGGTTAAAGTATGAAATTGCCGATTTGTACTGAAAAATTGAAATTCGTTTTTTTTTTTAATTTAACATATTTATTTAATCAAAATAATTACCATTATTATCTATACATTTCTGCCATCTAATAGGAAGGTCATTTATGCTTTTGCGATAGAACTCTCGTGATCTAGATTCGACAAACTGTGTGAAAGCATTTTAATCAAAAATAACTCGAATTTTCGAAGTATCCATCTTTCTAGTCTAAGCTGAATAAAAAAAACAACTGAAAGTCAATAATCAAATGTTGCACATTTTTTAAAAGAAGAACTTCATAGGTACCATGTGAAAAAAGTTTCACTCAAAAATCTCAAACCATGAAGGTTGTATGTCAATTCGAAGTACCTATTACAATAAAACGGCAATTTCATACTTTAACCCCTATTATTACCTTCAAAATCAAAACTCATTTATTCAAAGTAGGCTGAGCATCAGCACTTTTCCAACGTCAAAATTACATAAGACAGTCCCCCAAAACATCATTTCTTCTTGATGCTTGTTAGGCAGTTTATTACACCAATATTTTAAGTTTAATAATTGCGTCAGTAGGTACCGTACGTGATGGTATTCCTCTCAATAAAACGTTGCTAACCCCTGCGCTCGTAGCACAGGAGCGGCGATCAACAAAGGGCACGGAGTGAGCACGACTTGACTCCACACAACCTGTGTTTTTACTTGTTGTTTATTGTTTTTATCACTATTGCAATGCTGTTATGTAATTATTAATAAATAAAAACTTTATAAGCCGCAGCAAAAACTTGGATTGAAGCCTTGTAAAAGCATGACGTGTTTTATCAGCGACTGGAGATGACAGAGACTTAACACCTTTCAAATTCAGACATCAAAATCTATCAATTGACTCAGTCTACCATAGTCCACTGCTGGACATAGGCCTCTCCCAGGTTGCACCACAACACCCTGTATTGCTGGTGAAAAGGTGGCAACCTCCTTTTTAAGGTCGTCGGTCCATCTAGCTAAATCTATGCTATAAAGATAATTCTGGGGTGCAGGAAAGGTTTACATACAGTTGCTAGTATGCGCAATGTCCAGGGCATAAAATATTAGGAATACTGTATTTTATACCCTTGTTACTACGCCTTAGTATTTAGGTATGATAATGAAACTGAATTTGTAATGTAATAAAATTACTTTGCATGGTATTTTATAGAATCAAGTTCTTCTAACTGAACAGACGCCTGTGCTGCAGGGTAGTTGGTTGCGTCAGTTCTAATTCCCAGCTAAAGCACTAGGAAGCGGTGAAGACCGGCCGTTTTGGAGGACTGTCTCATATAATTTTCACGTTCAAAAAGTGCTGATTCTCAACCGAATTTGAATGAATGACTTTTCTTTTGAAAACAAAGTTATATTTATTTATGTAAGTAAACGTTTTAAAGACACTTTACACGTCATTTTGTTAGCTTTTTGTGAAATTAATGATTAAATTAGAATATCATTACATAAGATAGATAATGTTAATTAGCCAAAAAAAGCGCTTTACATTTCCTTAAAGTCTACATTATTAGCTAGGTTTACATTAAAAAAAAAATAAGACGCGAGGGAAGGGTTTTGCAGCGAACTCCACACTAGGTTGAGCCTGTCTCGTGGTAAAGTAAAAGTGAGATAAAAAGTAAGTACAGTCAGCGACCAAAGCCACTTAAATAACACTGCTTTTTTACACATCTTCATATAAAATTATTCACTACATTGTGTTTCATATATGTATTACGTAAGTAATCTTACTTCTATTCTATTTTTTAATTAAATATTTTAAAACTTCAGTGTTAATCGATTTTTGTCGCTACCTGTACCTTCATCTGCCACAGGTGTGCTCATAAGCTACACAGATTTTACTAAATGCCTGACATAAAGTTGTAGGTAGCTAGCTTAGGAAAACCGTGATATTACGACACAGAGGTCAGACTAACAACATGAAGGTATGACCTCCGCAGTTGAGATGTTACGTTGTTGGTAAATATGGTGACTATTCTTAATTGACTTTAATAGGTATGTACGCTTTAGTAATACGCTTAATACGCTTTAGAGGCTTGTGGCTAAGTAATAACAGCCGCACGGGTTGATCGATCAGGTTAAGCTACGCTTACCGAGGTTGTTCCGTGGATGGGTGATCATCTTTACATACCGAGGCCCCTCCGTACCTCGGAAAGCATGTTAAGCCATTGGTCCCGGCGGTCATTCGTGGATCTTGGATAGTCATTACATGTCGTCAGAAGCTCGAAAGTCTGACAACAAGTTTTACCAAGGGGTTTCGTATCCTGCACATAATCAGGCGGGAGGAGACGCCCGGGTGCGGCAGCGGCGGCGACCTCTCGCGTCCGGCCCTGGTGCAAGCCATGGTCCGGGGCGAGAGGGAGTGGGAGGCGGCCACCTCCTTCTGCGAAGCAGTCATGCTAGCGAAGGAGGTGGCGGGATGGGCGAGGGAAAGATCCTCACGCCTCAGCCGCCGAGGGAGACGCTCCGGGCGTCGGGAGCCGCGTGACGACTCCCGGCCACCGTAGGCGTGGGCCTGCGGGCGGAGAGCAATGGGTAGCTCTCCGTCCGATCAGGACCAGGCCCGTGCCGGACGGCGCGTATGTGTTCCACGTGCGCCTCAGAG
Source organism: Apamea epomidion (assembly GCA_947507525.1). Lineage (NCBI taxonomy): Eukaryota > Metazoa > Arthropoda > Insecta > Lepidoptera > Noctuidae > Apamea > Apamea epomidion. Next base: position 1,821,123 of record OX382240.1, on the reverse strand, counting down.
AGATGTCAGCGTAGTTGACGGGGCCCGACAGGGCCGAAGCCTGCCGGGGTAGCGGGATCGTCCGAAAGGGTTACCGCTGCCCTGGTACATAAAGGGCTTAGGAAGGAACACGGGTGGGTTTTAGTCAGTAAGAGTCTGACACTCCCTTCTGCTCCACCCAGAGCGGGAGGAGTCATTTGATGATTTCCCATCCACAAAAAAAAAAAAAAAAAAAGGGGTTTCGTATTACCCAGTAACTGGGTTGTTAAGGTCAGTCGCTCCATGTCAAATACTGGTACTTAGATGCATCCGGTTAGACCGGAAGCTGACCGCAACCTAGTTGGGAATAGGCAAGGCAGACGATGATGTAGGTATACATACGTTTTAGAAATGGCTTTTTTGTGTATCTATCTAGTTTTGTAGTCTGTAATGTAGATAAATTGATAACGCATATACGGGCTGTATCAGAAAGGTGTGGTCAAATCGAAGGGTGTGGACTATAAGACTGAACAAATTTCTCCATGGGATTAACATAGTGATCGCGAAAAAAAATCTGCAGTTCCGTACATTTGGGTCGAGTGGGTATTGTAGTTTTGTATGTGAGTTTTGATAAATTATCTTTTTCGTTTTTTTTAGGATCAATATCGTAATTGCAAAAAAATGATCAACTGTCTCATACAAAACTTCAATGCCCATTCGACCTAAATGTGACATCTGAGGGGCAATTCTCATAATTTTAAGAACGTTCACAGTCTGATCTGTCTCAATCTGTAAAAAATACCTCTAATTTCACTACATTTCGACAAGTTTTTGACATTTGTTTGTCGCCGAGATGAGACTGCGACTAGATTTTGAACATTTTTATTTACGAGAATTGGTCTTCTGATTTGTTTGGCGTTTACGTTATTGATCCCATAGAAAAAAAGTTATTCAGTTTGATGGTATCTACCTTAAGCTTGACCATACCTTTCCGGTACATCTGTTTTATTTTATTTTATTTATTCGGGAAAATAAACAGTTACGCATTAAAATCTTATACTAAGTTATAAATACACAAGAATTACAAAAGTATAACCTACGACGGTTTCCACAACATATTAAAAGTTATAGCTAACAGTGCGCTATTCTAACCTGTTAAAAATAAAGTTTTTTGAACATTTTAATATGTTCAAAAAACTTTTTTTTTTTTTTAAACTTTATTAACACACACTCAGCGGGCATACAGCGACCAACGCGTTCAATATAACAATGCACTGAGAGTGTTGTTGCGGCTGCCGTGGCGTTGTAGTGCATCGGGGGATGTTTGCGGATAATAATATTAATGGTTTTGCTGCCATTATTAGGAATAGATGCGCATCCCTCATGACGCGTGTTCGCGCCGGCACCAACAGTATTCTCAGTTTGATCGCAGATCGGTGGGATTCGCCGATGTTGCGGAGGTGGATGCAGCTCCACGCTGAGTTTTAATTGTATATACTGTGTGTCTGTAACCTACTAACACAAAAAGTTAAGTAAAATTGTTACTAGCCCCATGGACTCTGTCTGAAATAAAAGTTTTCTATTCTATTAACTTTGTGTAATGTTTAAGGTCACCAAGATGCAGACTGTGCCTAGTTTGGTTTGATTGTCAAAGAGTCTTTTATTGGAATTACAAATATTTAAAAAAAAATTGTAAAACCAGAAAAAAAAACACACAAAAGCATAGTTGATGATAATGAACACTATATTACTTATATGAAAATACATGATGAGGTGGTACCTTAAAGATAAAAAACCACATTAAAAAGAAAAAAGTGACACTGATAATAGTAAAAATAAGTTCAAATAAGGGACGACTAATTTGCGTGTGTCTCCAGGCTGCACCAAACGGGAGTCCGGCTAATTCGAGGATATCGCACGGTCTCCGCTGAGGCGGCGAGCCTCCTTGCCGGATTGCCGCCATGGGATCTGGAGGTAAAAGTCCTCGCCCACATATGGAAGTGGCGAGAGGAGGCAAAACGCCGGGGCGTAACTCCGCTGCCGCGAGAAATCACGAAATAGCGGACAGAACTTCGGCGGGATCTCATGGCGACATGGAGAGTGCGATTGTCGCAGCCCAGCGCTGGGCATGCCACAATTGTGGCGATAAGTCCCCTCTGTGAGGAGTGGCTGGAGAGGCGCCACGGTGCCCTCACCTTCCGCCTGATGCAGGTCCTCACCAGACACGGTTGTTTTGGGAGGTTCCTGTTCAGGATAAGGCGGGAGGAAACGCCAGGGTGGCACCACTGTGTGTATCGCCCGGAGGACACGGTGGAGCATACGGTGGAGGTCTGCTCGGCTTGGGCGGAGCACCGCCGCGTCCTCGTGGTGGCGATCTCTCGCGTCCGGCCCTGGTCTAGGCCATGGTACGGAGCGAGAGTGCATGGAAAGCCGTCACCTCCTTCTGCGAAGCAGTAATGCTCGGAAAGAAGGAGGCGGAGCGCGTAAGGGAGAGGCAATCTCTGCGCCCTCACGCCCCTAGTCGCCGCAGGAGATGCCTTGGACATCGGGAGTCATCAGCCTGTGTCCGGCAAATATACCTGACGCTGATATTCAGTTGTAGACATAAAATTCGTCGATTGATACAGTTGAAAATGACGTAGATCTTGTTGGGTTAGTACGGGATATAATTTATATAATGTCAGTATTGTAAAACTCATATGCAGCGGATTATTTATGTGGTGAATCCAAACGCGTGGTCGTGCCGACACAGTGCGCTTGCCGGTTTTCAGAACAAAATAACCCCTCGTTCTAATCAAAAGCGATCGTCTCTCGAATACCCGTTCCGGTTCAACGAACACACAATGAACGTGACGATCGCTTTTGGTTTGGACGCGGCATGAGCGACATAATATAAACGCAATTTGCGCGTATTCGCGTGACGCTTTGGTTAGGACGCAGGTTCTACTAATCAACCTTTCTATAAGAAAAGCCTTTTCAATTACTAAAATCAATTGGCACCACAAAATAATTACAACTCTCACATTCACAATTATAATAATTATAACGTGTATTCTAAACTCACCATGCCAAATCGATAATAGGAATCCGATAATCGATTAATGAATTCCATATTACCTCAAATGAATTCGATTACGATTCCCGTTGTAATAGTAATTTCTCGAGTGACTCATAATATAATGATGGCTGTATGAAAAGGAATATTGCGTAGAAAATCGACCGGCGATGAAGTAAGCGCATCAAGCCATTCAAAGATTCCCGGAACTGAAAGTTTTCCGCAAGGTGTAAAGGTAGGGGTTTGATTTACGCGAGCAATCATGTGATAGAACCAGAAAAATGCTCTGTTCAAAATCAAAAGATTTTATTACACATAAACCTACATGGTGCAGCATTGGCAAATGCTACATTATAATTTTATCACGAACAACCTTCTTTCATAACAAATACATAAACAAACAAAGGTTTTTTCTTCATTTTGGTTTTGAATTTTGAATCAAAACTGTGCTCTTTTCTCTTATCGAGATTTTTTGATTTGAAGTTTTTTTTTTGGACACAGGACGGAAGTCCATAATATTATTATTTTTCGCTTTGACCAGCTAATAATTTGCCAGGATATCATTAATATAATTATAATGGATTGAACGACCGAGTTCTGTGCGGTCATCTAATTTATCCAAGGGTATGTTTGCTTTGCTATTGATTATTCAAAAGTTCTGATCGTTTCCTAAATTTTATTCCATTCTTTTCTTTGTAATAGGCAGTGTTCCCGAAATTAAACGAACTATACAGCATTTAAAACTTGTCTCGAGGCGAGTCAGGTTTCTTCATTCAGACTTGGTATGTAATTTAACTGTTCTTCATCACTTTTGTTATAAAAAATTCTGCCTGCGTCTCGGATTATCATTTTTCGTTATTTTCTGTAGATTTGTCCGAAGTCTGAAGGCGGATCTTGAATTCGCCCCACCGCTAGCCTGGGACCAGACGACTGCAAGCTTCCTGTTGGGATTCGAACCCAACGCTGGTGGATTCTGATACCAGCCAGCGAGGAGCCTTTCGACTGCCAGCCTGGAGTCTAGGACCGGATTTGCGTATATTTTGTAGCTTTTTAAAATTTTTAGTAGTTAATATTGTCTCATTTTATTTAAAACTGTCATATAAATTGTTGCCTCGCTACCTGATAACAGATTAACTTGGTGTGAAGTTACCCATTTAGGATTACCAGATATTTATTTATTGCGGGAGTTATAGGAACATTTGCAAACGGATCATGACCGACGCGTAATAGTGAAATTTATTATAGGGCTCTAACACCAAAGTCGTCGCGTCAGAGTTATAGCTTAACCCTTTGAAATATTAGATACCGTGCTGTGTCCTTCATTAAGTTTTGTTTACAATATTTTTTATTTTACTAAATTAAACGTGTACAAGTGAAGAATTGTTTTTATTTCGCTACAATGAGCACTAATGAAACGTCAGAAGTTAGGTGCATGGTTCCAATTGGTCGTTTCCTATGCAGAAGAGCCGGCAAGAAACTCCGCTGTTCTGTAAGAAAATATTTTCTATTTCCAGTACGCCATCAGCTGAGAGCAGTGTGCAGCGGTGGCCCAATAGAACTGACTGAACCAGACGTATTTGAAAAAATATTTTTGCATTTGATAGCCTAATTCTCGAGGAAGGCTACAGGCTATATATATTATATTTAACATCACGCTGGGGCCCTTAGGGGCCGAGCAAAAAGAAAAAAGTCAGAAAGAACGCCGAGTGAAAATTCATTCGATGCGACGGGATGGGTCGGGAAAACCACAAATTTCACGCGAACAAAGTTGAAGAGCAGAGAAGCTAGTAAAATTATAAATGTGAAAGTTTGTAGGTATGTTTGGATGTTTGTTACTCAATCACGAAAGAACGGGTGAACGGGTTTGGATGATATTTGGCACACAGACGGGTTTTAACAAAGGCAAAGCCGCGGGCATAAGCAAAGAAGCAAAATTATAACAATCTAAATCAACTTTATACCTACCTAAAAACAAATGAACGCGTAAAAGAAACCCCATTCTAACTGTGATACTTCATAATAACAAAACTAAAGTACTGTATCATTTAATTTCACGCAATTATCGTTGCAACAACCATAGTTTTATGATCTATAACCGCCTGTATGATATTGTCCATAGTTATAATATGGCGAGACTACCATCACTCAATCTCTGTAATAAAGACGTTCGTGATGACAATAAGGTAATTAAGTCCTTTCTTCGGCTTTTGATTGGTCCGGTAGAGATTAAAGTAGGTGGGGTTTAAAGTAAGTTTTAATGCCTACGTCATGTTTGCCTCTATAAGGAATCAAGTAGCCGTTGAAAAAATATCCAAGCATTATCAGGCTATAATGTTCCTGCTGCTTCACCACAGGCCTCCTCTCGGTGAAAGGTAGTGGGCCGTAATCCACCACGCGGACCCAGTGTGGATAGGTAGATGTCACATATCCTCGAATGTATGGTTCTAAGACATGCTGGTTACCTCACGATGTTTTCCTTCACCGATTTTAGAGCAATTGTGATGAAATGATTTACACAAAGTAAAGCGCCTGCCTGGGTTCAAACCTACGATCTCCAACTCGTTAGTCGCAGCCGTTTCCACTGGGCCACCACTTCTCATACTCCCGATTCATAATTTTAAGTAACGCAAAATGCACTTTGTTATCAGCAAAAACATTCAAAGTCAAAGTCAAAGTCAAATAATTTATTTCAAATAGTCACATAAAAGGCACTTTTGAACGTCAAAAATAAAATTAAAATAAAATTGATTCTAGTCGCCCCTTCCAAAAGGTAGTTTTTGTATGGAGAAGAATGGGCAAGAAACTCCACCGTTACTCTTTTAAAATGTTTTACAATATATTGCATACATTATTTATATAATTATATGTGAAGACTATGCACCCAAAAATAAAACTACTATACCACAATAGGTAAAAGAATTAAAATGGATAAATGCAACCATGACATATAGATCAACTATGTGATAGATACATTAAAGAAATATTAGTAGCGTCCATGAGTGACAATACTGAAGAACCTTCGATGACCTGAAAAGTTTATTCCACTTCCAACCTTACTGGCTGGCTGGTTGAATCTCTTCAACGTGACCACTAGAGAAAAAGTAAGTAGAAACCAACGAATGAAAAAACTCGGTCGAGTTACTCATTGCTTCACAGACTACCTACCCAATAATTATAATAGGCACATAAAAGGCACTTTTGAACGTCAAAAATAAAATAAAAATAAAATTGATCCGTCATCCGTCATCAAACTCTGTCATCAAACATCAATTACACTTGTATAATAGCAAAAAATAATCCTCTTAAGATTCCTCACCATCCTAAAAAATTCAATGTACAGACCTACAGTCCTACATATTAAAAAAAACCATATCAACCTGACCTAAAAGGACTTTAAGCTTGCCTTTATTAATGTCTTGTCACCATTTTATGTAAATCTACTAACACACCGATATTTTGAACTGTGACATGATCGTCACTACCATTATTTGACCTTAGTATTTGACCAAGCTAATCTTTGATTAGAGTAATTAATCTTTGAGAGCGCTCTTCCGCGATCGAACTGGTTTGATGGTGAACTTATGTCGTGGACATTGTGCAGTAGGATAAGTGTATTTAATGTTTGGGGTATAAGATTATGAGAGTGAGGTTTCTAGTGTAAATGGATTTCAATCTCATTTGAAGCCAAATAATATAATAGTGTTACTATTTTGATGTGCTTGTGTAATAAGATAATACTGACTGCCATCTGTAGATCTTTGATATTCATTACGGGTAGTCAGAAGCCCAAAAGTCTGACAACCAGTCTTACCAAGGGGTAAGCCAGTTACTGGGTTGTGAAAATCAGATAGGCAGTCGCTCCATGTAAAATACTGGTATTCAGCTGCATCCGGTTAGATTGGAAGCCGACCCCAACAAAGAAGGAAAAGAAAAGTAAAAAAGAATAATGGTTACTTGGACACAGTTCGTGAAACACAAAATACAAATAACAATATAAAAAAGTGCAAAACACCAGGCAGATTTTGTAATAATTTAACACATTTCTAATGGCCGCGCCAAGTTGGTTCTCTGTTTCCTCCCTACTACAACCAACCTTCTCGCACAACCAAAACGTTAGACAGAGCATTACCAAAACACATACATATGCATAATGAACTATACATACATACATAATAATCAACATTATTGATTACAGATACTTAAATGAATGACAGAACACAGAGTTACATCTATGTTCTGGGAGATTATTAGGGTTTTGTTAGACGTCAGTTTTGTGACGACTTGGTGAAAGTTAGACGACATATTATTATTATTGTAATTTTTTTACATAGTTTGGTATTGGATTTCAAATTTTATTAGATTATTGCATATTAGTATTCTATTTTCAGCTATCAATAAGGTGTGGTGATCCCCCTTTTTATTTTTGTTTGTTTGTTTAAAATATCGCTTTTAGCGATAAGACTGCTCATTTTATCATGCCTAGTAAATAATTACATTTACATCTGTAATTTTTATGGTTTACATAAAAAAGAGTATTCTATCTATCTTATTTACCAATTAACATACTTATTTTAGACATCCTTTTTATTCTTAATTACAATGATTTTGAGAGGCCAATTTTCAGCCACGCCTTTTAAAAGTTAAAACTCTTACTAGAATCTGAATGATTGATAGTGGATGCGTATTTTCTAATCACAAACGGAACAGACCACGTTGAGATTTCTTCATAATTGGTACCTACGTACCGTAGAGATTACAGCGTGTTTGGTGCTTAAATGCAGCCTTTATAAATACTTTGAAAAGTAGATGACAGATACACGAGACAAACATTTACTGATAAAAGAATAAGAGAAAAAACAGTAAGCGTCAGATCTGGATGACAAGCTAAGGCAAGGATAAAAAATGCGAGATCTTCTAGGAATAATTATTGAAGTAATATATAAAAAAATATATATATGACAAACGGTAGTTTTATTTACTCGTCCCAGTACCTACTGATAGCTCGAAAAGCTCTCCCAGTACCTACATGACAGAGAACCCAAAGTTACTGTCATAGCCCAAAGAATATAGCAGGGCTTAGGTCTCATTGCTCACACAACAGATGGGAAAGGTTTTGTAGTGAAGACGTAGCGTTGGAAGGCCTCCTACGATATGGACCGACGGTTGAGAACGCCGGAGGAATCCGCTGAATGCGAGAAGCACAGAACCGGTCGAAGTGGCGATGCTTGGCGAGGCCTAGTGTCCGAAATGATGATGATGACCTATTTTTATGTACCTAACTCACAAACATAGAAAGTTAGTCTACAGAACCTTTTAAAGCGAACCTACATTACTCAAATCTCTGATCGGTTTATAATAAAGACATTTTATTTCACATAAGAATAAAACAAATTTATAATATGCGACAAGGTACATAATTTTAAGTACTTTGTCGGCAACGAAAGCTGGTGAAAACCTCTTGTATGGACAACTATGTTTATTAATCGTGTCGCTATTTGTTAAAAGGGATTTAGTTGTATTGATGAAATATGCAAAATATCTTTGATGGTACGTGGATGAGTGATTTATTGTTATGATATTTGTTTTACGCTTTCATCGACAGGTATGTGTTGTGTGGTGTTGTGACTTGTGATATATTATTATTTGTAGTTCTTGACACTTCTGAGAATTGCCCTTCTCTTTATCATAGCTTTCTAAGATTGTATTGAGCTTTTAATTTTTATTATTCCTAGTGTGTGTGTGTTAACGTCTCTAACAAGGTGGGCTGATGACCTGGTGAAGGCTGCAGGAATCTGCTGGATGCGGGAACCACAAAACCCGTTGAAGTGACGGTACTTGGGGGGGCTATGTCCACCATTGGACGTCTTTCGGCTGAAATGATAATGAGTGTGTTAACAGTTGTTTATTTTGAACTGTATCGTAATACAATTCCTGTACTTTTCTGGGTTAAAATACTCGGTTAAAAAACTTTTTTTCTGCTGGTACGGCTAGGTCGTCTAACGAAAACATTGATAACTTTTGAACTTTGTCGTATTAAACTCGTTTATTGACATGTCACATTATTAACGTCCTTATTTGAATTGTTAGTAGGTAACTTTAATATGATATAAGGTTCTAAGTATGATTAAGGTTTTTGTAAGTCAACAGATCTAATATTCTAACTCTCTGTCATGAATGCCAATATTAAAAGCTAATTTTGTCCGAAAAAACAATCGGATAGGTAAATTAATGTGAAAGAAATTGCTTATTCTGCAAATATGATATCGGAATAATATTAACACGCCATATTAAAAAAAAAAAAACTAATTGAAGTCGATATTTCCTATCTGACTAACCTGAGTAAAAAGTTGAAACAAAGTCAGCAGTCAAATTCCCTTTTAAAGTCCAGATAATTATCAGAAATATCGTGAGAAGAAAGTATCAGAAACAGTTTGAGTCACAAAATAGATAATACATAAACAACTTCTTTCTCTTTTTAATCTAAATCTAAGCCCAAACAAATTCCCCTCACAGTTCTAATAGAAAAGGAACCAACTGATTGTTTCACAAAGTCCCGATAAACACATGCATATTCAACAAACAAACTCATTCTTCTATATAAGGATTTCATTAAGAACGTCTTATCGAGCATCGCTGTGTCCTTAACATTTCGATTCCCATCTGTTTCATGTGATCTATTTTATGTCCGGTTCGACTTAATTAATATGTAAAAGGCTTTTGGATTTAGATCTGGAGGGAAATATGGAATCTTGGTGTAAGTTGAAGCAGGAGTGAATTTTTGGTTCATTAATTTATAAGCACTAATCAGCCTATGTTCATTTATAATGTTCCCACTGCACAGGCCTTCTCTCGGTGAGAGGGAGTGGGCCTTTAGTTTCCTCACGATGTTTTAATTTTTGTTTAATCAGAAAATACAGGACTTAGCAGCAGTGACGACCCAGTATTAACGACCTCAGACGACCGGCCCCGATTTACGGGTTGTAGGTTGTGGGTTAGAAGTTCGAACCCAGTAACCACAGCTCCAACACTGCCCTCAAAACGGTGAAGGTAAACTTATTATAGAAGAAATTCGAAGACCGGTGACATGTCTACCCGTACTGGGTCCGCGTGGTGGATTACCAGCTACCTCTTACTGAGGCAAGGCCTGTTTCCCAGCAGTGGAAACGTTTTGGGCTGATTATGTTAGCAGCAAAATTAAGTTTATAGGTTGGCCAATGGGCTCCTAGACCGCGTTCTAACCAAATTCATAATGATACACCTGTCAATAGAAGTGGCTATATACATTTATCCCATTAGGCCGATATGGACAAGCTCATCTAAGGCAATTTTAGTAAATTCGAGCAGTATATAACCACAGTTTAAAGCTAGTATAAATATACATTGGTAGGTATATACATGCGATATTCTAATGCCAAAATTAGACCAAACATAAACAAAAGAATCCTTCACCGATGCCCAAGATATCATTACGGATGTACCTCGATGACAAAGGTCAGGTATATCAGCAGGATCTGATATTTGAGTTAGAAGGGAATTGCGTTCGTTTGTTTTTTGTTGAAGGCATGACATTATACAGCGTGTCGCAATAGTGATCTGGTTGGCGAGATTGGTATTGTTTGAGAAATATAAACATTGATTCACACGATCGAGCAAGCTGTTAGCCATGTGCTTTGGAGTTAAGACCATAGCCATATAGGTGTCCAACTTATATCGTCATGGAATCTGTATCCCATATAATCTGTATATGCCTGGGAAGTAAGGGGCAAGCCCATTATATGAAAAAGAGTTTTTTGAAATAAAAAATCTGGTACCTAAAACGCCCAATTCGGATGTTAAACCCAGAACTGTGATCCAATTCGTCCGCCAGGGGTCCATTTCGGCATCATCTTTGTCCGGATATCAGTTCTAGAGGTCACGCAGGCGATTTTTAACATTAAATGCTTACAGGGTGATGATCGTAAATGGTGATTTAAGTATTGATAGAATATATCTCTTAACAAACTACAAACAAACTGTACCGGTCCCTAGATGCATTAGTTATTATTAAATTGGGGGTGATAATGGTGAAGGAAATCATTGGGAGGAAATCTGGACTGATATTAATACAAATCTGGAATCGCCAATCTACCTTGAGCAAGCGTGATGTATAATGCGAGCATGTGTGGCCTTTCTCTTACAGTGGAACAGATACAGGATGGTATTTTTATTTCATCTCTATATGGTAGGTAACGTTATCTAAAACCTATAAAATAAAAGGACATCTTTAAATCTATAGAACCAAAATTAGACGCAACAAAACACCTAAGCGTGTGTGCCGAATAAATCTTAGCGATAACTCTGCGCTAGGTGGCGCTAGGATCGCGATAGGCGTGTTTAGGTGCGCGCGCGCATCGCACCGCTATCTGATCGGCGTTGGGCGATTGCTCTTTATAGGCTGGTTAGCTATGGAAATATAGCGTGGGTGTAAATTATTTATACATGGATTGAGGATATTTAAATAATTTTGTAAGGTGAAAACTGGTCGAAGGTGTGTATTCAAAATTGGTAAGTATAAATCACAACATACACTCCAGAATCTTTCGGCCCTGGATGAACAGAACCTGTCGCAGTGGCGGTCCTTGGAGGAGGCCTAATGGACGTTTTCCGGCTGAAATAATGATGATGATATTTAACATTACGCCCGTTTTCCCCGAAGGGTTACCACCATGTAAATTGAGCAAACGAGACTTACGTTCTCAAGACAACCAATTTTGAATCCGTTCCTTCTTCTAATCAGGGCTTCTAATCAAGGGGTTTCAGGAAAATGATGTTGTCCTCTTACCTCCAAGCCTTGAAAGCTATAATGATAGGTATACCTCTCTAACTATTCTGCACATGCCTGGTATGACTGTCACAGCAAGGCAAGAATGTCAAATGTGTCACTTTTACTTCGATGTGTATGTTTTTCTTTATGTTTTTACATCGGCACCTTGTTTCTTTATATTATATTCATGTACTTTTATGTGTTGTGCTGTCTTTTGTGTGCACTGAATATGTTTTATCTATGTCTCTAAATTCTATGAATCTAGTAACTTTTATTAATAGTATAATCTTTTATGGAAATAAACGTCTGTAGACCTAACTATGTATAGAGTCGCAGTCAAGATTTCCGCACCACCTACGATTTACAAAATTATGTCTATGCACATTTTCATTTCATATCAGCCACCATTCCAACATTCCAATTCTTCCTTCATACCTGAACACTCTAACTAAAGTATTTTCTATTTAAAATGCTAGGTTCGATACGGCATTGTTATTGCATGTTATCTACAGCCAGTGTCAGATCCTATATATTTGTGGTGGACCATAGGATTCCCGAAATACCACTCCTGCGCTGCCTTAGATCAAATCTCTGATAGTTTTGTTGGGACATTTTTGTGTATTACTAAGTTGGTTGGAATTAAGTGAAGGTGGATTGTTAGAATTTTGATGGAAGAGGAAAGTGTAAGGAAAATGTTACAGATTTTTAATGATGAGAAATGTTTATACCTACGTTTTTCTTTTAATTACTTGTAATCAGGGCGCTACCTATACAGGCTGGACGCACAAACTGTTACCATGGATACCATGAAAGAAAAAAATCTTTTTTTTTATAGAAAAGTAACCTACGTGGTCAAAATGTATGGAACAGCCATTTTTATTTTATAACCGATGAAAAATTTCTATTCCGGAATCATGTACTGAATCCATGGTAACATTTTGTGTGTCGATGTTCCTGCCACCCTGTATAGGAAGCAGCCTGATTACAATTAGGTACCTAATTAATAGAAAAATGTTATAAAGCCAGGTAGACTCACAATGCCCTTAATGAAGTATCCATCCACCCGAACATTTTGTTCATGTGAATTATCGGACATGAATAATCAATAGGTAGTATTTATCTGAAATCTATAAAAGCGTAACTTTTTTTGGTAAACTTCTGTTTTATTGTTGGTTTTATTTTGTTATTGCGATTGAGTATAAAATTACCTTTATGACTATTGGTCAAAAGATCAAACAAAATAATAAAACGCCTAGGAAAATTAAGAACAAAGATTTTATGAGACACCCAGTGGTGCTTTAACGCAACTTGCGTAGACAAAATAAAATACGAACTGTAATAAAAAACTAATTTCATGAATCGATTAAAAAAATTATCGCCTAACACAGCAGCGTCGCCACAGGGAAGGTAATTATTGGAAACTCCGTTACTTATATTATTCACAAATTAAATATCGATACATATGAAATAAAATAAAATTTTGTATAATTAATTCACACTTAACGGTTCAAAACTTAAAAGCAGCTTCTTAAAATTAGACATAAAATGTCTTTCAGATTTCAATCGAAACCATGGGTGTAATATAAATTCGTTAATTTACAACGAACAAAAGACGTGAATTTTATTAATTGCTTTAGTTATTTTGTTGACCTTTGAGGTAATGGGTGACATTTAGGGATGGGCCAAATTTCGTTTCACATTCAGTTTAACCGAACTTCAGCATTCGGCCGAAACTCACTTTAAACAAAATTGTTAAAAGAAAATACGAAAACAATTCAACTGGTTTGACTAAAATAATAAAATTAAACCAGTGAAATAAAATCATAAGCATTCATTAATTGTTTGTTAGTTGCAACACCAAGGATTTTGCATTACCTGGGATCAGGAGTCTCTCAGAAAAGTCGCTCAGAATATACGAGGCTTTCATAAGGCGATAATACTCGAGAAAGCGCAGTGAAAATAACCGAAGCTCGACCGAACTTCAGGCGAACTTTTTATGTTTACAGAATATTCGGCCGAAGCACGTATTCCGTTCAAACTACACGTTCGGCCCATCCCTAGTGACATTACTAACACTTTTGACTTTAATCTACTTAATATGCGACCAACCTACATAAATTCGTCCATCTTTATAATCCTTAATAACTTTATTGGCAGTCCGTAATTTGTCTATTTGTATAAAGCGATTTGTTTATAGATTATCAGACGCCCCCCGTAGACAATATTATGACATTTAGTTAAATTATGCTAAAATTATGCACTCCGAATATAACGATTGTCCGATTTTCGTATTTTATGCATTGATTGAACTTTGAGTTGTATCGATTATAATGTGCAATAAAAATTTTGTCCTCAAATCGGGCAGAATGAATCAATGTGTGTTTACTTTTTATAGGTGCCGCTTCAGATAAAAGAGAATTAAATAATAGTTTTTTTTTTTTTGTAGAACAACTGGCTATTAAAAGTCAATAAAATATGGTATTTTATAATACTTTACAAAATAAATAAAAATTATTACAATCTAGGTGTCGCAAAATTCGTTTCATATTTACTTTAGTTGTTTGATTAAAATAAAATCTTGACCAATAAACATAATTTAGATCCATTATTTCCTTTTATGGAATTCTTATAATATCTTTGATCCACAGTATTATCTATACATCTATACAAATAAATAAAATTGAAGTATCTGTTTGTTTGTCAAAATGACAGCTTTTCACTAAATGCTGAAAGTATATAAAAATAAATAAATCCTGGTATTCAGCTGCATCCGGTTAGACTGGCAGCAGACCCCAACGTAGTTGGTAAAAGGCAGGCAGATGATGATTTATGATAGTATATACGGTTCTTATAAAAATAAAACTATTTTTACAATTTTCGTCTGTCTGTCTGTTTATTCCGGATAATCTCCGAAACGTTTCGACTAATTTTGACGGGACTTTCACTGACAGATAGCTGACTTTATACGGAGTAATAGGCGCTTTTATTTAATAAAAATCATTAGGATTCCGCGCAAATAAAATTAAAACCCATGAAATCTAATATGCATGCGAACGAAGTCACGGGCTCAGCTAGTAATAATGATATAAAGCTACACTATCGATTTTTTTTAGAGATTATGAAAATAAAATAATAAGATTTTATTTTCATAATCTCTTAACTAGCTATTTATACTAGGTACTAAATTAAGCCGGGACGGTAGCATTCAGCGGAGGGAGATTACGTGTCGGGTTCCGCAGGGGTCGGTTCTAGGTCCTCTCTTGTGGAACCTAGCGTATGACGCGGTCCTGCGTGTCGATCTCCCTGTCGGCGTTAATATCATGTGCTACGCTAGACGATACTCTAGTGTTGGCCGGCGGGGATACCTTCGAGGAAAGTCGTGGCGTCAATCCGCGGGCTGGGTCTGGAAATAGCGCCTCAGAGAACTGAAAAGTTTATGGAACCACAACTGCGTTGTGGTTCCATAAACTTCCGAGGAACAGAGAGCCACCCAGCTCGTTGGTCCATGTCGGAGATGCGCAAGTCCAGGTGGAGCGATACATAAAGTATCTTGGCCTCACCCTGGACGGTCGGTGGGGCTTCAAAGAGCACGTCGAATGCCTGGTTCCCCGGATTGAAAAGGCAGTGGGTGCTTTGCATAGACTGCTGCCCAATCTCGGGGGACTTCGGGAGGAAGTTCGCCACCTCTACGCGGGTGTCGTGCGATCAATGGTCTTTTACGGGGCGCCTGTTTGGTCAGGTAGACTGTCAGGCGTCAGACGCTGCAGGACTAAAGTCAATAAACTGCAGCGGAAAATGGCCATTCGTATCGCACGAGGATACCGAACGATATCATTTGAGGCGGCAACTCTCCTGGCGCGCTTTCCGCCGTTGGACATTCTGGCGAATATGGACGCGAAGGTGTACGACCAAATTCGCGATATCCGCCAAAGCGGGAATAGTGTGCCAGGAAGCGCATTCGTAAGTCTAAGGCGGCAGGAATGGCGACACACGCTCGAGTGGTGGCGCGAGCCGCTACAGCAGCCGTAATATTGGCGCAAGCGCGTTGTCAAAGCCGTACTGCCGCACTTCGAAGCCTGGCTTTAAAGAGGTGAGCGCATCTCCTTCAGGCTCACCAAGGTGATCATTGGACATGGTTGCTTCGGTGAGTACCTGAACAGAATTGGGCGAGAGGCCACGGCAAATTGCCACCACTGTGGAGGCAGCCTGGATTCCGCACAACACACGCTCGAGGAGTGCCCTGCTTGGGCCTCCGAGCGGCGAGTCCTAGTTGCCAGGATCGGGCGGGACCTGTCTCTACCGGCAGTACTGAGGACTATTCCGGCAGAGACAGATAATTGGACGGAAGTACCCTCCTTCTGTGAGACCGTGATGGTCAAGAAGGAGGCCGCCGAGCGGGATCGGGAGAGGGCTGATCCTGCTCGGAGTAGGAGGCGTCGGGGAGGCAACCACCTTGGCGCCTAATGCGCCAAAACCCGCTTACCAATTCAGGTAGGTGGACCTTTGGGGTTGCGGGCGCATAAAGAGGGGACTCTGTCCGCCTGCCAAGTGACCCCAGGGAAGATGGTAGCACAGTGGTCACGTGCTGCCGTGCATAGCGCGGCTTAGGGGAGGCTTTACAGTCTCCCCACAGACATGCCTTACAGGCGTTGCGCAGGAGTGGTTCCAGAATTGGTCTTTTAAGAGGAACCGGGAACACCCCTATGTGCGGGTGGTAATCACCGGGGTGGTATTAGTGTGGTAAAAATCCCACACTCCCCGACCTCACTCCCCGGAGGTCAGATGCCTTTTGAAGGTGTCCCCCAAAAACAAAAAAAAAAGGTATTAAATTAAAAGAATAACCAACTAAATCAATACTGTAGCAAACCACACACAATTCCTTCCAATGCGAGCGTCCTGCGGTCGCGTTCCGGCACGATATAGAGAATAAGCTATCTCTTTCTCGCGTGGTCGTTTTGCTATGACAGCGCGTGGAATGCGCGCCAGTCCGCTGCCCACACGCATACTGCGTAGACGCGTATTTTCCGTACCGCGCAGGTCGCCACGTGCCTCTCTCGTGCCGCCATTGTATACGCGAAAACAATAATAATAATTAAGGGTCTTCGTTCTCAACGAAAGTGTAAAGTATTAACTCTTTTTGTATTTAATAATTCCAATAACCTCTCACATAATACTATTTTAGTTGTTTCAGGTTTTCAAACATTATAACTGGCATTATAGAGCAGCTCAATCTTAGTATATTTTTGTATATTTATCTAATCTAATTCCAATTTATTTTTCCAGATCAGTCATCATACCAGACAATATGACTATTTGAAAAACCATTAAACAAGTGTTATTTCTAAGTATTGTCACTGTTTAATCTTCCCATAAAATTCAGGGTTTGTGCCAAATGGTGGCCCAGTAGGATCGGCCCCGATTTACAGGTTGTAATTTCATGACTGCTGCTTTCAAAACGGTTATGGAAATATCGTACGGCAACCGACATGTCCTAGAACCAAAAATTCGAAGCCATGTGACATCCACCAACACACATTGTACTCGCGTGGTGAATTATGGCTTACTCCCTTTCACTGAGAGGAGGCCTGTTTCCCAGCGGTGGGAACATTAAAGGCTGATTATGCCACTGATATTTACAACTTAAGTTATGAAAAAAAAAAATACCAAAACCTTCATAAATATTAAGAACAAAATGTAAGAAAAATTATAATAACAATAAAATGCCGAATCCATTATTATGGCTTAACGTCAAGCTCATTCATTTAATAATGATTAAAGGGACTCTCGAAAATAATAATCAGCGATGTAACACGAACATTTAACTTCGTGTCAATAAGAGAGCCAAAGTTGTGTGTTAAACATTTTAAAAGACATTAACTGCACAGTGTGACAAACAGTAATTATTGTGAACAAAATGTAAATAATATTATTGAGAAATCGCCGCCGCTGCAGCGCTGTGGGTGCGAAAATGTCGGTGGGAGTTATTATAATTTTCAGTTTTTTTGTGATTCCCAATAATGTTATAAGGTTTATTTTAAAAATGGGTTTTTTGCAACAATGAAAATTAATACGAGGGACAGCTTGCTTTCTAATTTTATACAAATAAATACAATTGAAGTGTCTGTTTGTAATGTCAAAATAACAGCTTGTTACTAATATATAATATGAAAGTATTACAGTACCCTACTTATAACAAAAAAAACATTTTTAATTTTTGTCTGTGTATCAGTTTTTTCGGCTAATCTCCGAAACGGCTGGACGGATTTCAATGAGAAATTGGTTTGGAGACACTTTGAACCATGGAAAAATACAAAAACATAATTTTAATTTACATAATAATAATTAAAAACTAATGACCAAAATAATAGATTATGCATTTGATTAAAGTTTTTCAGTTTTAGATCAACTGTAACGTAAAATAACAAACCTTAACCCTTCTTTAACCGATACATTTCATTAAACGATTTTATTTTAAGGAAGTGACAGGCTTTAAAATTGTGAACTTGATGATTATTAAAATCACACAATGTTGCATATAGTTGCATCAGTTAATTTGATTTCAGTGACTTGGTGCATTTTTAATGAAAAACATCTTAGTAATCTCATCTCATTCAAATCAATACACATGACACACACACAAAATCAGCCTATAATGTTCCCACTACTGGGACACAGGCCTCATCTCTGTAAGAGGGAGTGGACCATAATCCACCACGCTGGCCCAGTGCGGGTTGGTAGATATCATATGTCTTCGAACTTTTGTCCCACTGTCACTCATCCACTATGCTGGTCCAGTGCGGGTTCGATGTGGTTGAATGCGGGAATGTCACATATTGTCTCCGAATGTTTTGTTCTAGGACATGTCGGTTTCCTCGTGATATTTTCCATCAATACGGTCCGGTTGTTTTAAATCTATACAGTCAAAGTGTAGATATTCACTACCGCCTGACATTAGGGACTGCCAAACTATTGCGGTTTTTAAAAGAAGAGTGATAGAACACTATCTGTCCACTTCATCATAGTTGTGTATGTATTTATTATTTTGAGTAGGATATAATTATTATCATTCTTGTAATATTTATTTTAGAAGTATTTATGTATGTTTATTTGTATGTATGTTAATATATTCTCGTAATTCTTGTTTAGTTTTTAAGTGAATTGTTTTTTTTTGATTCTATGTATTATTTTTTGTCTCCTTTGCTCTATCACACGCTGTCTACATCTCTGTATCTACTGTCCTATCTCAGGTATGCTGGAAGAGATTTCTTATGAAATAAGCATCACCTCTGTACCTATTTTTTCTGTTCTGTTTTTCATTGTCTGTTTATATATGTGTGTACATAAATGGTAAAATAAAT
Source organism: Apamea epomidion (assembly GCA_947507525.1). Lineage (NCBI taxonomy): Eukaryota > Metazoa > Arthropoda > Insecta > Lepidoptera > Noctuidae > Apamea > Apamea epomidion. The sequence continues at coordinate 1,801,949 of OX382240.1, read as the reverse complement.
AAATAAAATAAATAAATATTGCAAAACGCAACGAACTTTTTTTTTCCAGCTATCATATTTTGTTACGACCCCATCTACTTGAATTGAACTCCGTCCGCTATCTTGCAACCAAAAGCACAGGGTCAGCAGCGAAGTCCACACTCCAGATTGTTGTGATTAAAAAAAAATAACAACCAACCAATCAGCCTCAACCCGCGAAGATTCGGCAGTACAATCAATGAAAAAAGTGTTCACTGCTCTCATTTCGCGACGTCTATTTCACTGACGTGCAAATAAATCACCGCCATCTTTGGCTATAATGACGCGATTTTTTGAGACACGCCGTGGTGCAATCTCAATTAGTGCGATGTGTTTCCTCGTTAAAATCGGCAACCGACTGGTAGTACAGGTGAATACAGTTGTTCGCCCGTTTGTAGTTGATTTGTGTGTGAATTTTTTTGCACGGAATGTCTTAAGGGTGTTTTCTGTTGCCGTTTTGCGCATTTTTGTGTGATTCTGGTTGGATAACGCTTGCAAATTGAGGATTGAATAAGTGTGTTTCATTTGTGTTTGCATGGTTTTCAAGTTGAATGATTCAAAATAATTTTATTTTTTATTTACCTCATGTTATATCGGATTCTATACATAACATTCACAACATACATAACATTCTTTACATACATAATCAGCCTATAATATTCCCATTTCTGGGACACAGGCCTCATCTCTGTGAGAGGGAGTGGACCATAATCCACCACGCGGGCCCAGTGCGGGTTGGTAGATATCACATGTCTTCGAACTTTTGGTTCTAAGACATGCCTGTTTCCTCACGATGGTTTTCTGATGCCATAAGTGAGGCAAAATATAGCATTCTGAATAACTTATCGTAGTGAGAGTTTGATTTTATACGTTCGACGAAAACTTCACTCAAACTGGAAAATGAAAAATGGAAAAAAAAAAAATGAAAAACACTATGGTTTTGTCATTGTGTAGCAGGGCTTTCTAGTTTAAAAATATACTACCAACAACTATAACTTGTCAATAATAACTGAAGCTCCAGTGAATAAATCAATTTCACTTCATTCGAATGAAATCAAAATCTTGACACATCACATACGTTTGACATCCGATCCAGTCTGTCAGAACCCGTCAAAATTAATCACCTCTGTCCTCACCAGTACATTTCAATAACACAAAACTGTCATTATCCAACTAACGAGGCACATTTCTTTCGTGCCGCGTAAACACCCAACTATATCGGGAAATGGCGACCATTGCGAAAAAATTTGATTTGTTACTCCGACCGACATGACTTCAATTAAATTGAGTGACAAAAATCATGTCGAGATTATTTTTGTGCACCTCCAAAAGTGTATATCCTCCTTATTGCAAAGCCTATAAGGTTGATAATTATGTTTGTGAGGTGTATAAGGTTGGTGTGACAATAAGAACGGAAAGACTTAATAAGATCAATTAAATCAGTTAAGGCTTTATTCTGGTGAACCATTCTGAGTGGTTGTACTGTTACGTTAACAAATTAACGTTCCCTTTATTGTTTCTGGATACTGGATTATGGTTTAAAGAGCTCATTATTATAATGTGTGTTTTTAATTATGTTTGCAAGTGTCCATTGGAATCGTTTCATGTGTCAACGCCTTGATAATTGATCAAATAATTGATTTCGCTAAACTATCACGTTTTCTGCTTATTATTTCTAGTAATCTGAAGGCCAATTTCCCGTTATTAAAAACGTTCAAAATCTAGTCGCAATCTCATCTCAGCGATAATAAATGTCAAAAACTATAGAAAAACTAAACTAAACTATAGTATGGAAATTATAGGTATTTTTGACAGATTGAGACTGAGGTCAGACTGTGAATGTTCTTAAAATTACGAGAATGGCTCCTCAGCAGTTGTTAAAGCTAGCCAGCCAGCTATTAATGTTGTCGATAAAAAGTCAGATATTTTCAATATTATGAGTATGAAAAGATTGTTAAATTACAAAAGTTATTCCAAGAGAAAAAGTACAAATGTGTTTGTATAAATGGATTTATAATAAATTGCCCGATGACATTAGGAAGTTATCTACTCGTCATTTAAGAAGAAATTATACAAATTCCTAATGAAAAAATGTTATTATAATGTAAAAGACTACTTCGAAGATAAAGATATTGTATTTTAATTATAGCAAATATTTGTACATTAATTCAATATGATAATAATTACAATTACTATGACATTATTAATTTGCTTGACATTACTGTTATAATTTATTATTTCAGATTTAATCAAATGTGTAACGAAATTGACTATCTATCTATTTTTTTAATGACAATGTAATTTAATAAGAAAACTGAAGAAGGATAATTGTGTCATAATGTTCCTAATATATTTGCACACCTCACATGGTTATAACACAGTGTGCCTTGTGAACCTTTTGTAACATCCTCTGAAAATGTGTTAAGTAAATAAATTATTTGATTTGATTTGATAAAACTAATAAAGGGTTTATTTATAAATGTTGCTTAAAGTTAAGAGACGTTTAAACGTCACAAATGCATGGTTAAAGAATCGCTTACTAAGAATCAACATTTATAAATAAAGGGGAGTGTCTTCAACTTTGTATCAACTTCCTAAGTATACTCACAACTGTGTTACTTTTTTAACGGCCAGAATAAGGTTCTACTTTCCATACTTACATATCCATAATTACATAAAAAATAAACAGTGCTTCTTCAAATAACAAGTGTAATCAAAGGAGCATTTTCTAAGAAGATGTGAACTCATTTGACTAATCACAAAGAAAACAGTAGTTCACAGTAGCCACACTAAAACACATCTGAATATTCACACTTACAATCAACAATCAACATAAAATGGGCCATATTTTTAGAAGGATTAAGCTCAAATTTGAATAATCTCGAAACGAAATCAGCCCAGTGAGTCCCACTCATGAATAATTATGGAAAAAAATTCATGGGAAATAAAAATTTCAAGAAATACTCGGAGTAGTTGTTCATGAATATTTAGTGTGACTGTTTGCTTGTAAACACTGTTTGTCTGTTTGTCTTGTTGTGTTTTGAATATTTTTGACTTTTTATTTCCTTGGCGCAGGTGAGTGTTCTTTTTTTCAAATGTATCGCGGCCATGTTGACCAGTTTGTTAAATGGATGCTTTTGTGATCAAAATTGGGTTAAATGTTACTTTTATATTGTAACATGTTGTAGTAAATGTCGCGATAAGCATTTATGTTTGTATAGAAAATGCAGTGTTACATCAGATGAAGTGTTGAATTGATATTAAAAACTTAACGGTTTTTAGTATTCCCAGCGTTGATTTTATATAATGTTCGAGAATTCTACTAGGAGATGCATTAAGTTTACGAAACTTTATTTTTATTGGCATTGCAGGGACATAAAATTATATAAACTAACGCCTTCTTCCCATGGTACCCCCAGGGGGAGAAGGCGTAAGTTTATATAATTTTTAGTAGAAATTACAGCACGCCACCTGCTTCAATTATTTCATAGTTCTTTTGCTTCGTTACATTCATACTTCTGGCCATACACGCACGTCGCTTGCAAGGTACACATCTAATAGGACAATACAAATAAAACTTCAAAAAATATAAAGGCACTCGCTTTTTTATTATTTTTTCTCTCAAATATATTAAAATTTACTTATAAACGTAAAAAAAAATGTAAACACATAGATTAAAAAAATATCGTATCACACTGATAACAACAAATTATGTCTCAAAATTGATAACTTAGTCAGTACTGCAGGCTTACTTAGTAAAAATACATGAACATAGGTACTATACTATTAAAAAAGAAATAAAAAAAAATGGGAATTCAAGAGCGAGTTCTAATTTTTAAAGTGAACATTTTTTTTCGACTGCGCGAAGCGAAGGAGAGTAATGTGTCTATATATAATTTCTTCTTTAAAATAATTATATTCTAATTGGTCCGTAATATTGAACTGAATTAGAAAAAATGTCTTAAGTAAGCCTGCTGCTTGTACTACATTGAACAACGTTTACTATTAACTATTTTGGCCAAAGAAATTAAAATATCTTTATTTTTTCTATTTATTTATTTACAAAACTTGTGACATTTTCAGGACTACGATAGTTATAATTATGCTCATTGTGCAAATGTACTTTCATGGCACCATTTTGTGTAACAAAAAAAATCTTTCATTTTGATATGTTTACCTCATAGTTACAATTTTTTCTTAAAAAATATTACGTACCTATTGGGTATTCAAACTTCAATAAAAGTTATTTATTTCGCACTGTATACACAATAAAAAATATAAACCTCTTTTGTTCTTAGAGAATATGGCAGAAAACGCTTAAAAAGAGCAAATACTGGCACCAGAAAATAAAAATACGATAAAATAAGTACTGGAATGAAATGGGCATTGGAATGTATCATTGTCTTAAAAAATCTTCAACAAAATAAAAAATAACAAAATAATAACACAAGCATATCAAAATCAAAATTACGCTAAAATTAAAAACTAAAACCTTATAAAGTACTTACGAAAATTAAAAAAAATGACTCAATACAAACTGGCCTAAAAACTAAGGAAATAAATACTTAATTATTAAGTACATAAAACAAAAAACTAAATTTTTACAAGACTCTTAAGTTTGTACATTACAATTTTGAGCTTCGTTTTAACTGGCCTTTAATCCCATAAGACATTAACTAAAAATGGTAAAACATACACTGGCACATTCTATAGTTGGATGTGTTTAGACATAGCTCTTTGCAGATACCACTTGTTAAAAGTTACCACTTTTTAAAGTTACCACTTTTTTCTAATGCATAACAATGGTCGTAACTTTCGTACATGTGAGTTTCTAAAAATAAAGACAACTTTTTTTTTAGCAAAAATGTTGCCCGCCCCTTACGAAATGAATTAAAAAGTTTTTTTTTTATAAATCCTTAATCCTAAGTGTCTAATCTGAGCTATGTCTACAACACGATTAAGTAATAACATTGATTAAATACTACCTACAAACAGAGGGGCAATTCCCGTAATTAAAAACGTACAAAATCTAGTCGCAATCTCATCTCAGCGACAATCAATGTCAAAAATTAGAGGTATTTTCGACAGACTGACATCAGACCGTGAACGTTCTTAAAATTACGAGAATTGCCCCTCAGATACAATAACAATTGCCCCTCAGATACAATAACAATTGCCCCTCAGATACAATAACAATGTCATTTCTCATATTTCTTCTACTGTACTTTGCTTTACTACTTACAACTATAAGTCCATGACTTGAACTAAAAACTAAATAAACGCTAATTATGGTAAATAAGATCAGGTAATCAAGAAGAAAGGAATGTAATCAGCTAAATACTGTATGGCGTGAAAGAGTATTAACAAGAATACTAAAATATTATTTACACATAAATAAAAAACTGTGGCTGTACCAAGTTGTACAAAAAATACTAAAAATTCAACCAGTCATTGGCACCTCTTCCGTCCTTTTCGGGACAAGTGAGAGATCTAAGGGATTCTTCATCATTTCTTTACTGTTCTCTTCGCTCAGATCAATTGACAATTCTGGTTCTGAATCACTAACTTCGTCGTTTTTAGGACTTCTAAATATCATGGCCGTAGACTTTATGGATAGGTCTATAGGTTGGTCTTGGTCTATGGCTACTCCTGCAACTGCTGGGGAATGGAGGAGCAAGTCTCCACCGTTTCGATTCTGCCATGTTACAAGGCCTGGCGGTGCTGCTCTCATAGATTGTAGTTGAGTTGGTAAGTATGGAGCGCTTCTTGGCGAGAAGCTTGGTGGCGCAGACATTGTTCCGAAAGGCGATGGGGGCATTGTAGGCTTCCGTCTTCTGTCTTTGCTTTGATTCCTAATCGCTTGTAACCGTACGTCTTTGTCGCTGCAGGGAGACGATGCTGGTCTGAAGATACTGAGGCCACTTGTACTTCTAGAACTATTATCGTCTTCGGGATCTGCTGATGACGCTCCTGAATCTGACGGTGACACGCTTTGTCGCGTCACGTCTTCCGTGAAAGGACTCTTTTCTGAGTTCTTATAATATTCTGCTAAAGCTGCCGCAGGGAGTAGGTTCGTCGGTAGATAGGATGGGTTCATAGATGAGTTAAAAGTAGGCGGTGATTTACTGGTTTGCAAATGCTGTATATGTTGCTGTTGCTGCTCTTGGAGTAAGCAGTGTATCTTGAACCAGTTCGATCGTCTCCCGTATCGTGAGCCCGACTTCGACATTCCGACTAGGAGACATTTCCGTAGCCTGCAGGCTTTGCAAGCCGTTCTATTCTTCTTGTTGATCACGCACTCCCCGTTGTTCTTGCACTCCGATATCGAGGACAGGTTGTTGTACGTCCGCCCAAAGAACGACTGCAACAAAAGAAAGCATAATTTTAATTAACCAAGCTCGTTAAGATCATATTGATAGTGATATAAGAGCATATGATATATATGCAAAAAATGAAAATTAAAAAAGGGTATTCGATTTTCTCGAGAATACGACAACGCCAATTTTGGCGTACACGGCCGCATTAATTTAGTTTAAAATATCGACAGACTTCCGTCGGCATCGCATAAGAAACAACAATTTATAAGCGATACAGTTAAAACGAATCATCCGTGGGCCCATTCAATTCGGTCCGTCCCTGCACGGAATTAAAAATTACATTTTTCAAAAAGTCATCATAAAGAGCAGTGCGAGGCGTATTAAAATCTGGGTCAACACGAATAAGGTCGTATCTCACACTTAATATTACAGAAGTGAGCATCGCTACGGGTACGTTGCGTCTCGCGACATAAGTAATGGGGGTCTTTTGCGAATTTTTTGTAAATAAATTTGGAAGTTACCCCGCTGCGAGCGGGCTCAGGCCTCTTCTTACTCAATTAAACTCATACAAAAGCGTAAAATATGTGATTGTGCTACAGTTTCACTCTGCGCCGCCGCGTGGTCGGTGCACTTTCAGCAGTAAATAACGATGTGCCTCATTATTTTGGATTATAACAATATTTTGGAATGCAATATGCGATTATTGGTACGCATATTGTTTGCATTATACTCGCTTGTGAGAATTTGAATTTTAATATAAAAAATTAACTTTCTAATTAGGCTCAGCGAAAAATTATGGGTTTTAATTAAAACCAGCGGAAAATATTTACTCTGCAAAAAGAATTTTATATGAACTGACCCGAGTCATAACGAAGCATTATAAATGTGTGTAGCTGATAAAATACGAGGCAAGGTCGCAACAAATTACAATAATCAAGATGTCTTAGAAACTGTAACGAGACATTTTCGACACCCAGAGATAAACATTTATGGCTAGCGAAACCGGTATCCTCGACATAATTTGTACAAAAAATTTGGGTGGACACGTATTCCACCTATGCCAAAACAACGTAACAAGCAGTAGCATTGTTAGTCACGGTCGTGCACTGTGCCCTTTTTGACTTGGTCGGGAGTGTAGCGGGTAAATTGAGGTAATTTCGCGAACGCATATGTGAGTCACTAGATTAGAAATTTCAGATAAGTCCGTCTTCCTTATGGGCGAGCCGCGTTACAGATAGTGCTCTCTAATTGAGGCTCGTTGCGAACTACGTGATGTGATTCTGTTTAGTTATTATGCGAAATAATCTTGTAATAATGGGCATTGTCCATTTTTCACAAAATAATTGGAGTTTATGTTGAAATAAAGTTAGTATCCTTTTGTTTTGGAAAGTTTTTGTTTATGGTTTAAACGAAGTTTTAGTACGTAAATATGTTTTGAAATTTTATAATCTGGCTATAATGTTCCCACTCCCGGGTCACAGGCCTCATCTCTGTGAGAGGGAGTGAACCGTAATCCACCACGAGGGCCCAGTGCAGGTTGGTGGATGACACATGTCTTTGTTTTCGGTTCTAGGATAGTTTCCTCACGATGTTTTCCATCGCCGTTTCTAGATCATGATTATGAAATATATTACTCAAAGTAAAGCGCCTGCTTGGGTTCGAACTCACGACTCATAAGTTATGACTGTTACCACTGGGCCAGCACTGCTGTGGAAAAAACCCGTCTTGCACAAATTGTCATCTTATAACTACCCAGTACGCTACCCTATAATATGGAAGAAATACATCTTGGACCAATACCACTGCTCTTTTGAAAGTTACAACCTTATAAAATAGAATAAGAAAATAATGTTACTGAAGTTTTTAATTGGGTATCAAAATATATATTTTTAACGTTTACCTCATCGAAGTTGGAATTTAATAAGGTGTCAAAAAGCCGTAACATTCACAAGCATTGACAAAAGTTCACGATACGGTATTAAGCAGTTAGATACGAGTAAGGTATAACAACACATCGAAATGGTGCTAGAAAACATCTCAGAGCCCACACACTGATTATAAATTCCAAAAGATCGTAAGTTTCCCAGTGGCGCCATCTGTCGCATTAGTCATGAGCTACTAGAGCGATTTACATAATATCGTAAAGCAATGTCACCGATTCGTAATCGATTTGTACCACTTGGAGGTCTGCTGTGCCCTTACGGAGATATGAGGTAGAAAAATTATTTGTGTCTTTTTTAGTTCATTATTTGCAAAGGGGATAAAGTAATGGAATTAATTTGTAATTTGGCATTGGTGTTTAAAAATCTCCATCGTTGCAAGAGCTGTGTGACTGTGTGTATCACTCCATTGCATTATCAACGAATTCTCTTATCTTTAATAATTATCTATCTACAACATAATTATGTATCAAATCACAATTACAATATAACGCCACTAGAAAAAAAAATATGGCACATTCACAATTATATTCAACTAGCTGTGCCCCGCGGTTTCACCCGCATAAATTTTGATACCTTGAGAATATCGAGATAAAAAGTATCCTATGTGTTCATCCTAGTTATATACTATCTGTGTACCAAATTTCATCAAAATTGGTTTAGCCGTTTGAGCGTGAAGAAGTAATAAACATACAAACACACACACTCACAAACTTTCGCCTTTATAATATTAGTGTGATTTAAAAAATGTTCAATTTTATTTAAAAAAAACAAAATACTTTTACATTCACATAATGATATTACTTATGCCCCACCTTGTATAATATACGAACTTGATTAGACTGAAGTTGTTCGAGAAATAGAGCCGAAAACGAGTGTCTTATAAATATTAATATTATTATAATATTTCTTTGGCTTCCTAATAAAACCCTGAACCAAACAAAATCCACCCTATGACTCTTGCACTCCCGTATTTTAGTCAAAAATGCGCCTTATCCACACTTACTACGCTTCTAAAACCAGACATACAGTCTCCTACAATTACACAAAATCACAATGTAAAGAAGTTGCATTAAGCCATACACCCACTAGACCTGACGTGTTATGCGGATGACACGCTGGTCACTGCCCGGGGGAGCTCGCACAGGGAGGCAGCGTTGCTGGCGACGGCTGCGGTCTCACAGGTGGTGGACCGCATACGTCGCCTAGGCCTGGAGGTGGCCCTCAGCAAGTCGGAGGCCATGGTGTTTCATGGCCCCCGGCGGGCGCCGCCGCCCGGCTCACACATCGTGGTCGGGGGGGCTCGGATCGCTGTCGAGTCTACCATGAAGTACCTGGGATTGGTGCTCGACAGCCGGTGGGACTTTGGACCCCATTTCCGGCGGCTGGCGCCCAAGTTGTTGGGCGCGGCTGGGGCGCTATCAACGCTGCTTCCCAATCTGGGGGGCCCGAGCGCCGCCTGTAGGCGGCTCTATGTGGGGATCGTGCGATCGATGGCCCTGTATGGGGCCCCGGTGTGGGCCTCTGACCTGACGGCCGGCAGTATCGCAATATTGCGGAAACCGCAGAGAGCGATGGCCGTCAGAGTCATAAGGGGATATCGCACGATCTCCTACGGGGCGGCCTGTGTACTGGCTGGATCCCCGCCCTGGGACCTCGAGGCGAAAGTACTCGCGTCATTGTATCGGTGGCGCGAGGAAGCGAGGGCGCGAGGTGAGCGACCGATGCAGCGACACATGGAGCTGCGTCGGTCTCAGCTTCGCGAGGTCCTGGTGGCGGAATGGCGGGACAGGCTTACACGCCCTACCGCTGGCCTCGTCACCATCGAGGCGGTCCGGCCGGTGCTCGAGCGCTGGCTCGGGAGGAGGCACGGCTCCCTGTCGTTTCGGGTGACGCAGGTGCTCTCGGGGCATGGTTGCTTCGGGAAGTACCTGTGTCGCATTAACAGGGAGCCGGACGCCCGGTGTCACCACTGCGTCGACTGCCGGGAGGACACGGCGCGGCATACGCTGGCAGAGTGTGCCGCCTGGGAGGAGCCACGCCGTGCCCTCATCTCAGAAGTAGGCAGTGACCTGTCGCTGCCGGCCGTGGTCGAGTCGATGGTCGGCAGCGAAGAGTCCTGGGACGCGGTGGTTTCCTTCTGCGAAACAGTCGTCTCGCAGAAGGAGGCTGCGGAAAGGGAGAGGGAGATCTCGTCCACTCACCCGGCCCGCAGCAGGCGCACCGGGCGTCGGCGGAGGGCGGACAACGCCCTCTTCCAGCCCCCCTAAATGGGTCCAGGGGCGACGGACTCGGGGACGTCCGTTGCCCGCCACACATCAGGACCCGAGGTGGCGGCGCGTAGTGTTCCACGCGCGCCCCTCTTAGACGTCGCGGGGGGAGTCTAACACCTCACTCCCCCCCCTGACCCGAGGAGGCCCGCGGTGGCGGGCCGGCACCAGTCGGGGGTTGCGGAAGGATCGTACGTTCCCGCGACCCCCGGCGTAGGTGTGAGATGGAACACCGGGGTGGTTTTTAGCCGGTAAGAGTCCGGCATGCCCCTCTGCCTTCCCCAGGGCGGAGGATGTCCATGAGGATTTTCCCCCCGAGACCAAAAAAAAAAAAAAAAAAAAAAGCCATACACCCACGAGTCAACTCGGACAAATTCCAAGAACGCGACATCAAACAATTGACATTTTGACATTAAAGTCGCCCGCGCATAATTTACGGCCGGCCAGACACTCGTCAAAATGCACAGATTAACCGTCCAGTATGCAAATAAGTTGTAAAATCACCAAATTGAGTAATCTTAGTGATTTATGTACGATTACTAGCAGCTTAAAATTTGTATCGAGCAGTGTTTAATGAATGTGTTTGGTTTTGTTATCTGCTTGTGTTACTGGAATCGTGTTCAAGTGATAAACACTACTATCGTTTAGAACTACTGCTCGCTCTGGGTTCGGTTCCCGGGTCGGGCAGTGTTATTGGAGGTTTCCATTAGGAATTTCTCGGTAGCAGCTTGGTGGATGGCAATATGCTCGTCCTCTATTACATATACGGCTCTGCCTAACCCTTCGGGGACTAGACGTGGTGTTATGTAAGTTATGCTTTAGGATCTGTTTTTCTACAGCAGTCATCGGTCAAAGAACGCCCAAAACTGATATGGATTCCTCAAGATTAGCGCCTATAAAAACCTATCCGATAATCATTCACTTAATGAAACGATCTTTCGTGTTGGTCAAACATAGAGAAACAGAATAAAGATATGTTCCTTTACTTAAAGCAGACTCGCTATAAACACCTTGTTAAAGCTATTATAAAAAAGTACCGTATGGACACCATTAAAACATATCGGATGCTTACCGATAAACACTTGTGTATGCCTAATTAAAAATGCTTCTCAATACACAAACCTGAATAGATTAAACTATCTAAAGAGAGACCACAGAATAACCACTTGTATTATTGATACAAAACACGAGTACATTATTTTGTATTGCCGCTCAAACATCTTAGTGATATAATAAATATAAGTATCTGATATATTGGTAGGGCTGGTCTACAAATTCAAGGTCGCTCAGCGCGCTATGGAGCGAGCTATGCTCGGAGTCTCTTTGAAGGAATCAGGAATGAAATTATCCGGAAAATAACCGAAGTTACCAACATAGCTTGCAGAGTAAGCAAACGGAAGTGGCTGGCCATGTGTGTCGAAGGACCGATGGCCGGTGGAGCAGACGAGTCTTGGAGTGGAGACCGCGTATCATGGACGGAGGACCTAAAGAAGGTGGCTGGGACAGACTGGATGCAGAAGGCGGAGGACAGGGTATTGTGGCGCAGCCTGGGAGAGGCCTATGTCCAGCAGTGGACTGCGATAGGCTGAGTCGATTGAAGTATGTGATATAAATATCATTGGGTAATAATAGTCGATAGCCACACTATCGAATTCGGTTTAAGATCTGTAAAGATAGTTGTAAGAGGTAAAAATAAATAGATAAATCTTACTGCTGGATAGTGGCTTAGTCTTGCTAAAACCACAACACTACCATTTTATTTTGTCATTCTCAAAACGGTTTCATCACAGTCGGATAAAATAACCACTGCAATTATTTAATGTCGGAAGAAATCAGTCGAAATCAACACAGTCCTCATCGGACACAGAATTTATTTAGCCACTTTCTGCATAATCAGCATATAATGTTCCCACTGCTGGGACACAAGCCTCCTCTCGGTGAGAGGGATTGTACCGTAATCCACCATGCAAGCCCAGTACGGGTTAGTAGATGTCACATGTCTTCGAAGTTTTGGTTCTAAGACATGCCGATTTCCTCACGATGTTGTTTCCAGTACAGTGCAGTATTATACATTGACATGGGTGTAAATGCTCTATCTGAAGTTAAGTCTAAGTGGGGTGGGTCTTCTGAATACTCTGTAGTGTACAATTTAATAAGATTCTAGTTAGCCCCTTATTTACGATAGTGTATTTGAACCATATCTGGTCTAATCGATGAGGTGTATGGCTTACCGACTCTAACAAATTGTTCGTTCAACGAGTATAATATTGTTTATAAGACCAACGCTTTCACATTAATGAGATGAGATGAAAATCTTAATGTATTTTTACGATAATTAGCCTTTGCGGGACTGCGAAGTAGTACTAATTGTGAAGGGAGAAAGGTTATCAGTGAAGTCAAATTGCTGTATTAAGAATATAGACGGCCTGTCACCACCTCCAGATGAGTTCCAGATAAGTTATTTGGTAGATAGTTTCAAATACATTCTGTTTTATAGCCCCTGACTCTCAAACTGACCCGCAGACAGGCTGTTTGTTTCATGGTTTTTGCGATTACTAGGTCTATTGACTATTGTCTATCAAGAGTTGAATCAACTCAACTTATCACAGTCCACAGCTGGACAAAAGCTTCGCCTAATTTCCGCCATATCACCCGTAACTGAGAGCAGTGATGGCCCAGTAATACGTGTTGTAGGTCGTAAGTTCAAACCCAGACAGGCGCTTTACTTTGTGAAAATTATTTCATCACCACTGCTCTCAAAACGGTGAAGGAAAACGTCGTGAGGAAACCGGCATGTCCTAGAATCAAAAATTCGAAGACGTGTGACATCAACTAACTCGCACTGGGCCCGCGTGGTGGATTACGGCCGAGTCCCTCTCTCAGAGAGGAGGCCTTTGTCCCAGCAGTGGGAACATTTTCGGCTGATTATGCAGAAAATGGCTAAATAAATTCTCTGTCCGATGAGGACTGTGTTGATTTCGATATATATATTTCGATGTATATACTAACCCGTAACTGTACGACCCATAACAAGAAGTGACGTAGCAGTAAAATAAAAGTACCCACCCATGAACGGAATACGACAAAAACCCTAATATATCACCATGCAAATCTTAGAATGACAAATGTACGAAGAATTTTGATTCTTGCGTGGGTGGGTCCCCAGGTTCCCACGGCCTATGAATATATCCGACCACTTTCATACAACGACAATGTTTCGTTGAGTCGCAGCCATTTTATTAAGATTACATTAGATTTATAGATAGAAAAATTATAATATTTTTTAAGATTTATTCTGGTATCTGCCGCTGTTACGGAGTGCCGTTAATCATTGAAATTGGTGTTTGATATTTGAAATTTTTTTCTTTATATGCCTGCCTATTTTGTTGGTAGGTAGACAGGTGTTTTGTTCTTATGTTTCTTTTAGATTTAAATAGAAACTATTGTAAAATATGAGCCAAAAAATAATAGTAAAAATGACCACTTTTTGGCTAATACACACACGTTCTGGCACATGTTCACCTTTTGGCTAATATTAGCCACAGCTCTATCACTGCGATAAACAAGTTCAGACGTTTCTCATTTTTTTTTTCTAAACATTTGGCTTCTATGTTCAACAGTGTGAACTAATTCAATTCGTGCCATTCATCAGCAACATCTGCCTAGCCTTTTCTCAACTTTAGGGTTAGCTTCCAGTCTTACCACAGTATTCATTCTAAGAAAATACATGTAACCATTTGTTGTAATAATTCTTTAGGCAAAAACGTCATAAATGTGACGAAAGAGAGAAGATGCGCAGAAATTGAAGTGCTTTCCAATTGGAAACTTCTGCGCATGACAAGACACAAGACATGTTCCAAATGTCCATAACATTCACCACAATATTACGTTCAACGAACATATTTTGTACACTTAACCCTACAAAGCGTATGCGGTCTCAGTGGGTATTGTGTTACAAAATGACGAGTTTTGACCCAAAAATGGTGTAACCCTGTGGTTTTTAAATGTGATTCATGTACTTTGCCCTAGCGGTTCTGGGGAAATGTAATAATGTAAACATATTTGTTACTGACAAATTGGGGGTTTTGGTAGATGTTACTGAAATTGTGACGTGGGTGCGGCGGAGAAATAATGCCATCTTGATTTTACGGATGTGGTGTTACGTGTTTAACTGGATATTTCCAAAAATAATAGGAAAGCAGATGTTTTTACAAGGAAGCAAATACCACCTCAGACTTATTCAAACCTAAATATGATATATAGATTGATACGCGCATAAACAAGAACGCAACGACCAAATTCGACACTGCAAAAAAAGTAAGAAGCAAAAAACTAGTTGGTCAGCAAAACTAAAGCTATAAAACGATTTGTAAACCAATCTCAAATACTAGGCTAGACCTAATAGATATTGGGATCATTCTAGACTATTGTTCACCATCAAAAACCAGACCATTGTCTCCAAAATCAGTTACAATACAACCCAAACCCGGACTCACCTTATTTTTTATCAGACGTTATTAATGACAAGAAACATCTGGCTTTAAATTTCAACAGTCTGACCTAGAAATCGTTCTTATCAATTTGCGGTACAAAAATGGTGTTAGTCATAAATAAAATAATAGAGTCTGCCCGAATTTCGTTTTTGGTTTTCGGCAATCTTCGGCCAAAATAACCATTTTCAGCATTTTTCTTCTTCGGCCGAAAAAAGTTAAATAAAACAATACTTTCAAATAAATCAATAGTTCCATCAACTAAAAGCACTATAACTGAGAAAATGGAGGAAATAAAACGGATTTTCTAGCATATTACATCAGATTATTTGATTTATTAATAACGATTAATGTCTTTAAAAAAAGTATAAAGTTACGTGTGATTTATACTTAAACGGCTTCTTCTTTTTCGCACTTCTTTTACTTTTCCGGAAAAAAAATCAGCAATAAAACATTATTTTCAATTTAGTTTTTCGGCCGAAAATGCAAATCTGGCCGAATTTCGTTTTCACATTTAGCCGAAAAAATAATAATCTTCGGTTGGACTCTAGTCATAAATCTCGGGTGTACCTATATTTTGAGTGCTGGTATCTCAGGCGTTTGAACGGTTTCAAACAATAGTTCACGATCGATAATGGCTGATCGGTGGCAAGTGCCATGGTCACTTGTGTTCTCACGGCATAATGGCGGTCGGTGGGACCGGGGGCCGCGGTGACGGGTTGAGCGGAGAGCGAGTAGTGGTTTGTAGAGTTTGCAGATTCAAAGATTTTTTGGCGGTTGGTTATTAGGATTTTTATTCCTATTGTTATAAATAATTTTTATTCTAACCCTGTCTTCCTTAAAAATAATGGTTCTAGTTAAAATTACCATATTTAGTACCATCTGTAATAAGATCACACTTGGATATTTAGACCAAGAATCGTTGTGCACAATTTTTGCCACCCATACACACAGTTCGGTAAACTAGCCTAATAACTATAACACGGACCACAGCTTTGCATTAAAAGCACTCTTTTATTACAAGAATACCCGCTCCCGCTACCGCTTGTCACTACACCATAGCTCACAAACGAGCGGTCTTGGCCGCGGGCGGTGCGTGCTTTTGGTAGCTACGGCGCATCACTGATCGGCGCGACCTATATACAGCACAAATTACTTGGATTATGTAATTATTGTGTCTACTTTGTATCGAAATTGGTACGAGGTTTTTGGTTATTAGAATTGACGTTCTTTTTTGTTTAGTGTTATAAAATAGTGGGTTTCAGCGAGCTGCTGTTGTCGATGTGTAAATTGGAGTCACTTATTATCATATCGAACAACAAGGTACAGATGCCAGTAGAAGGCTAATTCACGTAATTAAAACCGTTCAAAATCTTGTCGCAAACTCATCTCAGCGACAATCAATCTCAAAAACTTGTCAATAATGTAGGGAAATTAGCGGTATTTTTGACAGATTGAGACTGAGATCAGACTGTGAACGTTCTTAAAATACGAGAATTAACCCTCAGTTCAAGCTACCGAAACTGTCAAATTTTCCCAATCAACCTTGAATCTAATGTTTTAGCGCTAAAGTTGAAAATGTATTAAAGAAATTTGACCGATTATAGTACCTTGATGTGCTTGTAACATCATTAGTGCAAAAATACACACTTATAATTTTCAATGCTTGCTTTCTTTGCCCAGCAGTGAGACTGTATAGGCTAAAAACATCCGTACTGAACTGGTACTGGTACCTAAATGCATAATTGTCAATTAATTTTTGTCTGTCATGAAAGGCAGACTACATAACTGTTTGTTATTGTTTACTTGGATATTGTATGATAAGATAACAGACAAGAAGATGATCCCTATGATCGATCTACAGAGACAGTGTTCCTTAGTTTGAACATTTATACTTTGTCCACTAGGTTAACCGTTTTTTGACAGATCGAACTAGTGAGCAATTATATTTATCTAGTCAAAACTAATACACGTGCGGTATTATAATGTTTGTAAGAAATCATAAATAAGGTAATTCAATAAGATTAGGCAGTTAATATATATTTATTTTATTACATATTTTAAAGTTACCTTTTACGTAATCTGGAACATGTACGTTCTGAGACAACTGTCAAAAAACGGTTAACCTAATGGACAGGGTAAACTAGTAAACTGCCATCTTTATGTTATTCTTGATGATACTACAATGTTAGCGTCTGTATCTTTGGCACATACTTTACTGGACTGGTACAAATATAATTAGCGTTAAAGATTTAATGTTTTTTTTTGTATTGACTAACGTAGTTTTAAGACCTTTGTGTTACTAACAACTATGGACAGTCTGAGATAAATGGATTTATTTATTATTTATTACAAGCTGAAGTGGCAATGGGCCGGCCATATTAGCCGTAAAATCGATGACCTTTGGGGTAGACGTGTTCTTAAGTGGAGACCGCGAATCGGTAAACGTAAGGTGGGACGCCCTCAGGCTAGGTGAAGCGATGATCTTCGCAGGTTGGCTGGTAGCAGCTGGATGAGAGTTGCCTAAAATCGAGTTGAATGGCGTGCAATAGGAGAGGCCTATGTCCAGCAGTGGGCTGCTATGGGCTGATGATGATTATTTATTCTAATTGCCCAAATCACCCCATTTAATATAAACTAACTCAACATATCAAGCAATTATTTATAATATAAACCCCAGGGCGATTCTCAGCGACCTCAGAGTGTCGGGTTGCGCAACCAAGGAGCGTCCTGACGTATAGCCCGCGATTTCTGTCCGCGATTACCAGCAAAACTTATTACACACTTACATAACTTAAAGATACGCATAAAGATATGGAATTTATATATTTTTAAGTTATATTCTGTAACTTGAGTTGCTTATAATGTGTGATAATTTATAATTGGGAACGTCTATGACGTGAAACTCGGCGTGTATGTTGGGTTACAGATATGGGATTAAGAGCACAAGGAAAAAGCGAAGCGACCTACGTCTTAGTCCAAATAGTAGTTATCTTAGTTTAGTATCTGACCAAGACAATGTCTGGGCTTTAAAAGAGACTGTGACCTCTGAGTTTGTTCTGGTCTTTCTTCTCGTAGTAGTCAGATAGGAAACACCGACCTCATCTAGTTTAAAAAAAAGGACAAATAAAAGTGTTTGTACAAACCTACATAATACAGAAGTAAATACAATTTATCATTAGTACACACTCGGCCACAGGCAGTATGTGATAAGGATCGGTGACAAACATTTGATGCTACCCATGCTCTTTGAATATTCTAAGTGGTCATCGCCGCATATATATCTGCAATACCAGAGACATCACAGATGCGTTGCCATCCTAGAGACGAAGCTCAAATGTCTTATGTGCCTGTAGCTACAGCGTCACCATACTAGTTCAAACCAAAATGTACTACATGACCTAGTCCTACGTCCCCAGCCCACTCAAACATCTAGCTACCAAGTGCATCATCACCCATTCCCACATCAGCATATAAAATACAAAGACATAGTCGCCCCATAAAAGAAACAATAAACTTGCATTATTCTAATTTAACGTCGCCTTTCCCCATCACACAAATTGATTCGCTTATCGCAAGTTCGAACATAATTCAATCACTTAAAATAGTGATCGAAAAGAAATATTCACACATTCAGAATAATAAATTGATCTATAAACAATCTGAAAGGTTTCTTGTTGCCCACGCCCAAAGAAATGTGTATCGTGGACTTTGGAAAGATGTTTTCTGTGACCTACACCGACGCAGTTGGCCTGAGTCTATGCAAATCAGGTGATGTAAGGTATGGTTGGCGTGTAAGTAATGATTGGACTTTTGGTGATAAAGAGTCGATGATAAGATGTGCCTCATTTGTGTTTGTGTCGTTTTTATAAGTGGAGGTGCTACTGAGATCGAATTTGTTATGTTGATTGGGCAATTAGATATTTTCTTATAATCAATATAACCAGATTTTAGGTTAAGAATCATCGTTCTTCTTGTGGTATATGTTGGAACCTTTGATATCGTGGTTGGAGAAGGTTGTAAACAAAATGTCAGTCCAGTATAAAGTCTATTGACTATTAATTAGCACAGTGACGTTTCTTACATAATCTATACAGAACACAAGTTGTTGCTACGGCGGCGGCGTGGGGAAGACGACTGCCAGCTGAACTGTAAGCGCGGGGGACATTGCATTTAGCATTGTTAGCATTATTGCTATCTATAGTAATTTTAGCAATGCCGGGGATAATCTACTGTTGAGAAGATGGATTCAATAATTGAAGATTATGAGCTTTTCTGATGTTTAGGTTTTATTCTTCATAGTTGCGTAACGCATTCGAAATCCCAATGCATCCATTTTGACATTTGAACAATATTTATTGCGTTATTTATGCTGACAAGTAGGTGAATCTTTGAAACATTTATGAAGCAATGGATTTCCTTCAAAATCCTTCGAATTGTGATAAAAAAAGTATGTTAGGCAATTGGAGCGCCGCTGTTAATCCTAAAATTGATTGCAACCTTTACGAAAGTTCTATTTTGGAAGAGGCTGTTTTGTTTATTTATCTTATGTTAGTTTATATAAAATTAATGGCCGATTGATACGCACAGCTGACAGTCGGTAATTAAGTGAAATGTCACAAGCATAGATTGGAGATTAGATAATATTTTAATTTAATATGTTAAAAGATACTAATTTATACATATGTTGATTATATTAAGAAGGTGTCGTAAAGGGATTTTTATTTTTGAAATTTAAATAAATTAAATTACCCATTGTGTTTGGTTTCATTGACTTTTAAAAAAATAAATGTTGAGGGAAGATAAAATTAAACTAAACTCTAGAGCGGGTGACAGGTTAATAAGAACGTGCACCTTACAACAAAAACATGCACTTTCACAGCAGTAGTAAAAACCTAGGTAATGCTAAATATACATAGAGTCGACCAGAATGAATGAATGGCCTAGTGGTCGCAAGCGCTGCTGCTGAGCATGAGGTCCTGGGTTCGAATCCCAAGTCGGGCCAAGTGTTATTGAGTCTTTCTATCTGGAATTTCTCAGTAGCAACTGGGAATCTGGATCTGTTCCAGGTTGCTAGTAATAGGCTCGTCCCCAATTACATGGGACTTAAACATTACTGGCGTAGGTATACTGTACACCTACGCCCAACTCTTCAGGGAAACAAGGTGTGATGTTATATAGACCACCATTTATCACCTAAAGGGACAAACCATTCTTAATTTGTGCTCATACTTAACATACATTTGAATTCTGTATAACACTACAAAAACAAATACGTCGTATTGTATAACGATCGATTTATTAAATTTATACAGAACTTGTTTATTTTTTCTTATAAATATGTGCGCAGTATGAGTATTCTGATGGAATTCGTCACCCAACGTTCGTAGGCATGATACACTTTCCATTTCCGAGAAAATATAGAAACTAGTTCTCATATTACGCATTATTTCGAAACGACAGAGATAGATGAAAAACGTTGATGAAATCTTAGAAAGAAAGTAGGCACGACAGAATGTGTCATAGACGATAGACAGACTTCATAAATCTTGCTACATTTTAAGTTTGAATTACGCAAATTACTTTCAAAATGAAATCATCAAAATACTATGTAACCCATTATTGAAAATATCTGCGGAAATAAATGCCAGCGGATTCCTTCGGCCTCCCTCAAGGTGGACCGATGACCGAGGAACCCGTTGTATGCGAAAAGCACAGAACCAGTCACTGTGGCGGTGGTTAGGGGAGGCTTATGTCTAGCAGTGGCCGGCTGTTGGCTGAAATAATGATGATGAAAAATGCAAAAGCATTGACTGTCCTAAGTGCCTGCTCTCCTGCACCTCGGATGACTTAAATAATGCCACTGATGCTGCAATCAACGTGGCAAAACTAAATATATAAAAACAACGAAAAAGAATACCATCAATACGAAAAAAAGAAAATGAAGCAATGAACATTAATGATCTTCATGTTGAAGATTGTAAGGATCATAACTAGCTAGAGTAGGACACTCCTATAACACTTTACTCCTCCAGACGTAATAATAATAAAATTTATATTATGTCTCCTCCGGTGTCCTTCAATGAGTTAAATTAACCACATTCAAATACACAAGCACAAAACAACAAACACTTATTGACCACAAAATAAGTTCAGAAAAACGCATTCAAAAAGAATCGTACAACATAGCAAACATTGCATCATCGATCAAGGAAAAATGGTTCTTAAAAGTTAAATTCTATTTCTACAATCTGACTCATTTCACATAGAACAACATGATCTACATTCGTAAAAACCTGTGGATGCAAAGTATCTGTTTTATCATCGTTTTTCCTTAACACATCATCATTTCGTGATGTGTTCAGATTAGATGTAAAGTCTTTCCTTGAAATGTTGTGTTTCTATTAATTGTTGGTGAGTAATCGTAAATGGGTTCATTTAGAGTGCTAATTTGCGGTTAAGTGATTGGAATGTAGGTAAAGTGGAGGAAAGGTATATTATATAGACATCCTTGTCAATATGAATCATTTTGTACAGAATACTTTGCGATTATAAATGTTTGTAGTACCTACTCGCAACCAGTGTGCGTGTATGACCAGAAGGCCAATTTTATTAAAAACGTTTTAAATCTAGTCGTAATCTCATCTCAACGACAATCAATGTCGAAAACTTGTCAAAAATGTAGGGAAATCAGAAGTATTTTTGACAGATTGAGACTGAGATCAGAGGGGCAATTCTCGTAATTTTAAGAACGTTCACAGTCTGATCTCAGTCTCAATCTGTCAAAAATACGTCTAATTTGCCTACATTTTGAAAATTTTTTGACATTTGTTTGTGGCCGAGATTAGACTGCGACTAGATTTTGAACGTTTTAAATTAGGAGAATTGGCCTTCAGACTGTTAACGTTCTTAAAATTACGACAATTGCCCCTCAGCTGTATGAAAGTAACCGAGGCAAAAGGAGTATGTAAGGATCGTAGAGGGTGGTGTTCTATAGTTTCTGCTTACCCCCATGAGAAGAAAGCATGACTTTATTTGTGTATGTATGTACAGACGCTAGGTGTACTGGCGTCTGTTCATACATACATAAATAAACTACACGAAACTGTCAAATTTTCCCAATCAACTTTGAACCTAATGCTTTAGCGATAAAGTTGAAATCTATTAAAGAAATTTGACAGATTGTAGTAGTTTCATGTGCTGGCGTCTATAAAAATTGCAATATATAAACTATACCTTTTATGTTCAGCTATACAAAACTGTAAAATATACTAGACTAGATAATAATAGAGCGATGCGCCAAACAACATTTAAAGATTTACGACAGGTCAGGTTTCGCGATTAAGATTTTATTATTGTATAAAAGACAGTAGACAACTTACGATAGGTATACTTATGATTTTATTTGATCAATAAAAAACAACTGTCCTGAAGTAAGCTTTAATTAAAATGTCTTCATACTGATTTTGCCATGTGGTTTTGGCTGACTGAATAGAATAAAATAATTTTATTTTCTGTGTTTGGTGCCTTATTTAAAAACTAGTTTTAAAATATATCCGTTATAGTAACATATATTTACAAACTATGATACTTTATGTCTGGATAAAATAACATTTGATAGAGTGCAAAAAGTACATCATCATCAGCCAAATAGCAGTCGACTGCAGGAGATAGGCCTCTCCTATTGCACGCTATATAAAAAAGTACATAGGTAAACAAATATATAAACAATTGTGTCTACAAAGACATAGTAAGCCCTGTGCAAACCCATAAAAAAGATTAAGCATAATGATAAAAAATTAATTTATTTGTTTTTGTAAAAATATACAACAATTTAATAGTATGGTGATAAACTTTATGACACTTGTTTCTATGAACCGATTTTGAACATCTGTGTCTGAACTAGATATAAAATATCTGTATTTCAGACACAAATGATTTATACAGGGTCAATTTAAATAAGCTAGCGATACTCCACAGACGTGACGTGAGGGGTTCTAAAATTAATGTAAATTAATATTATTTTTGTTTTATCATGTTTAGATGTCGATAGGTACCTACCCATCACGTCCGCGGAGTCTCGCTAGCTAATTTTATTTGATCCTGTATATGCAACAAGGAAAACATTTTGCATACAATTCAGAACACAAATCCATATCCTTCATCTTGAATCAAACTTAAACACAAATCATTCGTTTATATCACGATTTATAAACAGGATTAATTTATTACCACCAGCATCTCTGAGCCATACAAGAATTTGCCCCTACACGGAAATCGAACTTCTGACCCTAAGTTCATAATTCTAATTTACCGCAGTTCTCATTCAAATACTGCACAGAAATTAGATTTAATTAAAATTCAACGAACCGACAGAACCATTGACATATTTATAATATTATAAATGTTAGAACTTGATTCTAAATCTAATGCAGAGCCAATAAAATATAAATTATGTATAAAACCTACATCGCGATTCAATCATAACTGTTTATAATTAATTTCTGAGTTTTTTAGTTCATTTGGTTTAGACTTTCTTATTATGTGTCTGTTGTCTGTGGATTTCGGTTATCAATCATGCTTTCTTCTCGTTTAAAGAATGCATTTACCAGAATATTATAAATTGACTAGCTGTGCCCCGCGGTTTCACCCGCATAAATTTCGATCCCGTGGGAATATCGGGATAAGAAGCACCCTATGTGTTAATCCTGGTTATAAAATATCTGTGTATCAATTTTCATCCAAATCGGTGTAGTAGTTTTTGCGTGAAAGAGTAACAAACATTCATCCATGCATACCAACTTTCGCGTTTATAATGTTAGAAGGATATAGTAGGATTTCAAATTATCATTTGGATATGTCTCGGCATCAATTAACAGCATTGAAAGAAATGACAAAGGTTATTTTCCATTTTTATTCTTTTTTAGCAATTTTTTTCTGAATTGAGATTCTTGAAGAAACTTTGACCAACCCAGTAACCAATCTAATTTCCAACTATGTTGTGGTCTAACTATGAAGGTGGGAAAAATAATGAGGGGGGCAATTCTCGTATTTATATGAACGTTCACATTCTGGTCTCAGTCTCAATCTGTCAACAAATCCTCTGATTTTCCCTCATTTTTGACACGTGATTGTCGTTGAGCTAAGATTGCGACTTGAATTTGAACATTTTTTTAAGTACCAGAATTGGCCTTCTGTAATTCAGATAGAGCAACTGTCATCTGCTTTCGACAACTCTATCAATGGGCAGTATACCATAAACGACGACAAAAGCATTCTAAGGTTGAAAGAGGTCTTAATATGTGACGAAAAATTTAGGTGACTCACTCAATATTTGCCCAACATAGAAAACCAAATACAAACCTTAATTACACCCAAATAGATATCTTAATAGATTTCCACGACCGTCATCAAACGTCAAAGTGTCACCGACCCTGCCACACCTATTAAGTTTTAGTGCACATTGCATTCCATACGCGGTGATAAGGCGCAATAAATATATCACCAAGCTTCACCCTGCCACTAAATCTCCACAATACGGCACGAAACGTATCTAACAATAAAAAATTACCACAATAAGTGATGGTTACGAAATCTGAAAGTGAGGTTAAGTTAGGAGCGCGTCGCGATTTTTGAAAATAATTTTAGTGTTACAATTCTAATCATGATATTTTTGTTTACTTGAAAGAAGGTTATTTGAAATTCTGCTGTCCTTGTCCCATTTTATTTGATACCTACTTAAGAGCTCAACTGTCACCAATGAGACACAATTACTTTTTCTATCGTTACCGAACTCAATAAGGTGGCCTAACAGGCGTGGAGATAATTTAAAAAAATACTCTTCATCATTTTGTTTTGGTGACTATGTAAACACATCTGCAGAAGAAATATAAATTAAAACCCGGAAGAAATCATCGTAGTTTCTATATTCAGCCTACCTAGATATTTTTTCAAACCAAATGAGCACAGAAAACATTACAATGACAGGGTCATTACAATGAACGACAAATCACAGAAGGCTTCTTCCCAAAAACGCTCCGCTCATAACTCGCACCATAAACTAACAGGTATTTTATCGACTCGTGCGCGAAGGTGATAAAAAAGCATATAAATATAAACGCTAGAGGTATAAAGGAGCTGAATTAATTAAGAGAATTTTGATGTTAGTGACGTCGCATTTCACTGGCTCGCGACAAATTCTTTATGAGTGAATGGCGTTGTTGAATGAAGGTAACATTCGTGTTCGGTGGAAGTAATATGTTTGAATTTTGACGAAGCATGTTTAAGTGTTAATAAATTGAATCATAGAGCAGCGAGATTTTTTTGTGAAATACGTTTTGTATAATTGTATACCTACTGGACTTTGTTTGATTGTGAAGAAATTATCCAGAGGGCCCTAGACAGTGATAACGATGACGGAAAAGTCAAAAATGTTTAGATCGGTATATACATAAGCGACCGCAAATTGTATTCCAATCCTATTGAAAGTCATGTTGAAATACGAAACGCTTTGAAAGCTATTGCCACTTGCCCTCAGTACAATTTTGTTGACTAATCTCCATGATGCCTGTGTATGTCCAGCAAATGTCTACTGCTTATTTTTTACTCGTGTAGGCATGTATACGAGAGTAAAAGGAATCAAATGTTTTCAACTAATGGATCAATTAAATTCTTAGAAGCCGAGGCCGGCTAAGGAAGAGGTTGCGAGATGACCTGGACGCGTACGCAAGGGTCGGTTGGAAGGATTCACGGGGTCAGTGTAGGCTTTTATTTAAAAATTGAACAAAAAAGTAACTGCAACATAAAAAAATGGAACACCTTAATTAGCTTGAAGAAACTTTTTTTCCGTTAAAACTAATTAAAAAATTGTTTCTATTTACAAGTAGCACTTACAATATTTAATGATGACACTTGACACCTGTAACATAAAGCGGTACCCGCCCACACATGGACACAGGTACCCACTAACTGACATTCATTATATTTATAGCTGTTTATTCTATTCGCCATGTCACTCATAAAACGATAGATTTCGTCAAACATATATTAATAAAACCAGTTTTTGGTCTAATGAATGAAGACAAGACTTTTGAATGGACGCCCACCTGTTGGGAATTTAACACCGTGCTGCGAAAATTTAGTTTCCCTGAGTTCATTAGAGGTCAGATAGCAGTCGCTCTAAAATAACTAATGACTCAAGTCATCGATGAGACGATGGACGAGCTTTAAGCTTGCTTAAGTGAAACGAAATTATTAGAAAGAATTGGTCGACAAGATTTTGGTGACAAATTCAAGTAGGTAAGCTCGAGAAAGTATTTTTGTTGTTGTTGTGTAGGCTTGATGAATACCAGGGTAATACAGCTGTGTCATACAAAAAATCAACCACACAGTCATGAAACAAATGTTTTTTTTTAATAATTTGCTGAATGTATAGTAACGGTTTGCGCGTTGATGTCTTTTACACCGTAGATTCACTTGTTTATTTTTGATAGTGTACGGGTAAGGCACATTCAAATGATAAACTGATTTGAGTTCAACGTATGTATTAAAAGTTAAGAAGAAAGCACAAACACCAAAAACTCATAAATGATCGACTCGCGGCGAATGATTTCCTATGCAATGATGCTAAGCAACTACTGATTGCTTACTTAAAAATATATAATTTTATTTATTCGCTGCGCGTCAATTTCAGCGTACATGTTTGCCCGTATAGGCAGAAAATCAGAATCCTGGTTGAACTATGAACTGACAAAATCCTACAGCTGAAACATGCATGCCCAACATGCATATTACATAGTGTAGCGAAATAAAAATATTGTAGCAAAATAAAAGAACATCGTTCGCTTGAACACGTTTTAATTTTTGTAAGTAAAATAAGTTAAGTAAAAGAAGGTCGTTCGTGACAAAATTATAATGTAGCATTTGTAATTATCGACTTAATCACCTAAATAATATGTGTACATAATCTAGGACACTAAAGACAATTACAACACTTCATGTACTAACATTTTCGCTAACCCCAACCCCATCAAAATACCATTCTTTTCTGTACAATCGTTACAAGGTGAACACAAAAAGCCAACTAGGCATTATGCCCATAAACATGCGCGGGCGCCCAGCGATGGGTAATCACAGCCATAAGCATACCATAAGTAAGGTGTTATCTTAATGTTAAGCTTGGCGGGCGTGAGTGGGTTTGGGATTTTGTGGGGACAGGAGCGGGAGCGGTTTCGGTGAGTTCGTCGAGGCTAGAAAAAACCGTTGCTATTAAAGTTAAATGGAGAGAGGTGTCAGACAAACCCGACTTAAATCCGACCTCTTTTTTAATCTACTTTGGTGCCACCATTGACTTTATAAGTTATATAGAACCTTCAAAACCTAGTCGCGATTTCAGACAGTGGCAACAATGTCAACAATTTAGAAAAAAAATTGGTATTTCTGTGACAGATTGAGACAGAGATTAGAATGTGAAAGTTCTTAAAAATATAAACATTGCCCTTCTGGAACTTTGGTTCTGTCCTATTCTGTTTTTATAATACTCTTTAAAAACAAAAATAAACAGTCTTTTTTTATATCATGGATCAGCAACCAGTAAGATTTGATCTCATTAGCATTTAAAGAAACAAACTTTTTGTGTGACTGACCATTTATTAGTTCCCAATACTTTTTAACGGCCTGACTCCAGATCCTACAACATTGAACTACAAATTATACCAACTCATCACACTAAAGAATTGTCCCTACCCGCTCCCGCTTACCGCTCCGCCCGTCTCAGCACACACTCGTTACCTTTGACCGTTGCAGTGCGCTGTCTCACAAGTTAATGTCCGATATTCGAGCCCAGATAACGGCCATCGCCTGTTTCCGACCAGATGTTTAATTAGATAAGTTAAGCTCTTCTTCGCGTTTTCTCTTGTTTATTTTTAGCTGATTTTGCTTTAGTTTGCCTGGGAAGATTAGGTGATACTGGAATGTGAAGGTTTTTGTAGGAGAAAAGTATGACATCGTATGTGAGCTAACAATTAGTTTTACTATTATAGAAGTAAAATACTCGTAGGTAGGTGATGATCAGAATTCCTAACTGGTTCTAATTTGTATCATCATTACTGAAAATGGTACCCTAGAAATGATGAATACCTGATCTAAATGATTTTATTTTGTATGCAAGTTTGCACAAACACTTTTACACGTCAATCATATTTTAAAAACTAGATGAGGTCACCGTTTCCTATCTGACTACTCTGAGAAGAAAGGCCAAAACAAACTCAGAGGTCACAGTCTCTTATAAACTCCAGACATCGTAGTATCAAGTACTTACTTACATAAATAGTATTATTTTAGAGATTTATCCAATATCTGCGTGATTATGTAGACAACTGTAATTCAAAGCATTTCCAAGACAAAATAAAACAGAAGGTCAATTCCCGTAATTAAAAACGTTCAAAATCTAGTCACAATCTCATCTCAGCGACAATCAATGTCAAAGACTTGTCGAAAATGTAGGAAAATTAGAGATATTTTTGACAAATTGAGACTGAGATTAGAATGCGATCGTAATTAAAAATACAGGAATAGCCCCCAGTATATTTCGCTAAAATCGATAACGACCACTAATCACTTGCAATTTTATTATAAAAATCAAAATTTTGTGAAATCAGTACAAAGTAATAAAACTTGCATCGTTCAATTTCAAAATATCAGAAATAAAAAAAATATAACAAGAACAAAATTTCGCATAAAAATTATTCACACGAGCAAAAATAGCATCTAGATCGATTAGGGAACGATAAAATTTTATCGTCTACTAAAGGATGTTCCGAAATTGACCGAATGCTACATTTCATCCTGGTAGCAATAAATATTAGACGTCAAAATCACTTTCCGATTCGTTACGATTTCTATATCAATCATACGTACTGCTAGACAATAAGAGCCACGGGGTCTGTTTTTGAGGTGTTTGTCATAAGTGGCAGCGGATTCCATAGTAGGAATATTCTTCTAATCACCTTTGCCTTTCCCCTATTACATGGGACGTAAACATAACTAGTGAAATGTGGGTGTACTATCAACTCAAACTCTGGCATTTATTTCGATTAAACCATTTACAGGCACTTTTCAAATTGTCAAAATTAAATAGCCGGTCGGTTATTCAGAAAGTTGAAGCTAGTTTCCCATTCCAAAACGTATAGGTACACCTCTGCCTAACCCTGGAGGCTTTTTGTTATGCTACCTTTGCAATATCACCAAGGCAATGTTATAGTATTACTTTCAAGCTACCTTTGTGTGAAATATGGCATAAACAAATTGTGACAATTTTAGATTACAGGATAAACTATGTATGTAGTTTTACCGTCAGTTTGAATGATGTCATACATAATACTCGTATATGATAATGATGAATGATGGATGAATATAAATTGTTTTATTTTGATTTTATGTAATTTAATTAATTTTACTAACCCTTAGTTGATACGTTATGTTGTACTAACCATTGGACCAATG
This sequence comes from Apamea epomidion, assembly GCA_947507525.1. Lineage (NCBI taxonomy): Eukaryota > Metazoa > Arthropoda > Insecta > Lepidoptera > Noctuidae > Apamea > Apamea epomidion. The sequence continues at coordinate 1,772,412 of OX382240.1, read as the reverse complement.
TTGTCAAATTAAATAAATAAATTATTATGTCGTTTATTTATTAACTTATCTGCTTTTATTACATTTTAAAATATTTTTTTAAATATAAAAATTAAGTAAAAAAAAATATTTAAAATTATTATTTTTTTAAATATTATCACACCAGTTTTTCACATTTCGCCAGTCATGGTAAAGTTCTATGAAGGGGGCGAACCTATTGCCATTCGGGCACAAATCTAAACACCGGGTTGCTACCGATTTTTTATTTCATTTAAAATGATTTACGAGTAGTTTCATAAAATGTAACTACATATTACTATAAGTTCTCATACTAACTTAAACTAGTGCGAAAAAAGTGTTATTCTTGTCCTATTTTAACCAGTATCGGTACCGTTATTCTTAATTCCTACCGCTCTTCGCTTCTAACTTGCACCACACATTCTCTCCCAAGTAATTGTTTCCATCGCGTATTAAAAAATAAAACATTTATTATAATTTTCGGCTTGTCAGTCTGTCTATTGAAATGCGAGCGTGTCTCATCTTTAATTGGATAATATCACACCCGTCCTCGAACATAATGCTGAACATATGTATATAAATTAACTTTTTTATATTAGGTGTAACTATGGATATTGAATTTGTAACAAGTGATATATATGGTTTCATCAATTTTTGATTAGAGTGTTATTATTTTTTAATGATGTAGGTGAGAGATACGGTTGCTGTATTAAAGATAAAGAAAATGATAGTTTGTTCATTAATAAGCTACCAATGAGTGAAGCGAATCATGATGATGAAAACAATAGACGACTGCTTGAAGAGGCAAAATCTGAAGGCTAATTTTCAGTTTTAAAAACATTCAAAATCTAGGTACAATCACGATGTTGTGTCTAGATTTTTGACATTGAATGTCACTGAGATGGCTTAGTGACATTCAATGTCAAAAACGTGTTAAAAATTAAGGGAACAAAAGAAAGTTAAGAATGCGTCCGCTTTTTTTAAATTACAAGTGTTGCTATAGCCTCACAGATATACAACGTTTTGACGTTCTTAAAACTGAACTATATAACTTTCCGATTTTTCTAATAATAAACACAAAATCAAATGAAACATTATTTATAATCAGTGCAATGATGAAATAATATTAACATAAGACAATCAAAATTTCATGAATGAACAAGATCTTTCTTGTAATGAACTATGAAACAATGAGATCAGCACACCTCACAAAATAAAGAATGAACAAAAATGATATCCCTGCTCCAAATAACGTTTAACAGAAGGCCGATAAATTCTCGTAATTAAAAGCGTTCAAAATCTAGTAGCAATCTTATCTCAGTGACAATCGATGTCAAAAACTTGCAAAAAAAGTAAAGAGATTAGAGGTATTTTTGAAAGGTTGAGACTGAGATTTGAATGCAAACGTTCTTAAAAATACAGGAATCGCCCCTCAGGTCAAAGCTCAATTCAATCACCAGGAAAATTCCTATTAAGCATCTCCCTAATCAGTAGAAAAGGCGAACGCTATCAAAGCTAAATGTTTTTCTAGCTAATCTACTAAAGAAAACCCGTTAATTGAATCAGCTGTAACATTCTGTTTAAGTCGTAAACCTCGGATGTAGGAGATAAGTAATAGCAATGATTACGTACCGCCAAAGGCTATGTATGGTTTATGTCTTAATATGAAAGCTATACTCAGAAGAACTGTATCGCGCAGATAGAATCTAAAAGTTTTCTAATTATATGGTTCAGAGTTTAAATCTGCAAGTGGTTTCTTGTTATTATCGTAGAAGAGAATTTTAGAACAAAGAGTCTGAAATTTTTGAGAGCAATATTTTAAATCACAATATTTCTTTTATTAACTAAATTATGATCACATGATATATAATTAATTAGTCTTTCGCTTCAATCAACAATAGTACTAGATTTCCGATGAGCGCATCAAAAACGGCCGGAAAAATTGAGACCACAAATACTGTTGTGGTCTTATTTTGCAATATAGTTTTATCAACCTTAGCTTAGTAATTATGTTTTATTTCTCCATAAATATTTTTGTTCTTATTTTATAAATACGTTTACTATTTATAAAATAACTTTAAATATATTGTAAACGATAAAAAACTGTATGTTTGAAAGTTAAGGTTTATAATCAAGTTATTTGCAATGGCGGCCATTTGAGCGATATGGTTTTGTTCCTAATCCTTAATATAGTGCTATTGTTAATCGAAGGTCTTTAGTGTAATACTACTCTTCACTTGTAAAGAACATTATAAAGATATCTAGATCCTAGGCTAGTATAAAATGTCCAGAACACAACAAACCAATTCTAAAATTAACCTCACACTATAAAAGCCTAGCTCAGATCTATATTAAAGACCCCATTCCCACTACCCAGCGATCGACAAAGAAAGATGACGTCATCGTTATCGACTACCAATCAATATCAATAAAAGCCGATGGTCTATTGAGAGAAAAAACGAGGAGCAATCGCTTCAGGCGCTAACCAGTAGCGGCTTCTATACGTTATTAAAATACTTAGATCGTAATCACACGGAGATACAAGAATGATAAATTGTTAAGTATGGACAGTTAGTGTCGGGACCACGAGGTAGTTTTTGCATCGATACGTACGTGAGGATGGAATTTGTTTTGTATTTACGCTCATTTTCTGTGAGGGTTATAAATTCTTGGTCTGAAGCCGTATTAAATTTTCTTTATCTCGAGAAAACATTTGCCACGATACTTTTTAGTTTTTTACGCTTTAGAAGGGTTTTGTTATCATCTATTTTGTCGTACACAATATTGGATATTATCTTTCATCAGTGACCGGACCCAGGTTGGCCGAAGGAAGGCAAACCTATTCAGGTGAAGATTCATAGACGCCTTCGCCTTGAAGTATAAATGTGGTGCTATTCCACAAACCAGCTGCACGTAACGTGTTTTCTTTACAAATTACATCTTGAAGATGCCACACTATGAGAGTATGAACTAGTGACTAGAGTTACCATAAAAACACAAGCAATTAATGTCATAGCAGCCTTGAGCAGTCCTATTGGTCCTTTCTGTTACTTTTCATGCATACAATTATTCATCAGACAATCTGCCTAAAAATCCCAGTGATCATCATTACAGAACTATTTCTTTTTTTCTTTCTTTGCTCCGTCTACCAGTAGCCTAACATCGCGAAATCATATCACTTATTCATTATATTGATAGCCATCTCATTTCAACTTAATGATAATTATTGTTCGTTGTGTTAATCATTCCTATGATGATGTGTTATTATTTTTTTTCTGAAGAACCGAATAGAAAGGTTTTTTGATTCGTATTATTTGATTGAATTGATGTATGATATATGTGATTAATAGTTACCTACCTAACTAGGTACCTATTTCCAACGACCAACGTTACTACGTCGGTTGTCTTCAACCCGTTCCGTATTTAGGTAGTTTTTTGGCAATTGAAATAAAACATGTAGTGTATTAGATCGTTGATGTTTTTCCTTTAGGAGTTTCCTATTTGCATAGCAGTTTGGAGCCTCTAACATATCTAAAGTGATATTATAAAGAGGAAAGATTTGATTTTTTGTATGTTTGTTTGTTCCGATATCACGCTAAAACGCCTGAACGAATTTGGATGAAATTTGGCACATATGTAGACCATGACCTGGAACAGGACATAGGATAATTTTTATCCCGATATTCCCATGGAAACGAGACTTATGCAGTTGAAACGGCGGGACGCAGTTAGTGGAAAATAAAAATAGGTGAACAATTGGGGGTACTATACTCAATATTTACTACAAGAAGGTACGATTTGCTATCTTACTCTTGGCGCCACAACTTTTCACCCCACAATCATACACGACTGGCTCAACATTCTAAGCCTTTGACGATATTAAAGATTTATTAACAACTAAATGGACTATTAAGCAATAATTATCCATAAGTAAACTAAAACATTAACCCCAAAAGGCGCATAGGCATTTTATGCCACAAAAATAACAGTATAATATAAATTTTACCGAGTATATTATATCGGGCATATAATTGTCGGTTGTAAGGCATTTAGTAGTGTATAATTACGACACGTTCATTAATGTGTTACTATAATTTAGTTTAATATGAGACTAATTGAGCTATCGTTACTTGAAGCTTTGATCGACATGAGAACCGATCGCTTTTATTATACTCTGTTTGGTTTAATTAAATACTTGTTTTTTTTTGTTGCACTAGTTACTTGGTAATAGTGCGTTAATGCCTTTAGTTTAAATGTAAGCGTTTCCTCATCGTTATGGATTTTTTTCAGTTTTTAAAGTTCAATTTGTACACAGCATTTTTTTTATTCAAGTCTGTTTAGCTTTTGAGCCTTGACAGGCGCTTTACTTTGTGTAAATTATTGCAACACCACTCCTCTCAAAATGGTGAAGAAAAACATCGTAAGGAAACCGGCATGACCCAGAACAGAAAATTCAAAGAGATGTGACATCTACCGAGCGCGTACGCGTGGTGGATTATGGCCCTCTATTTCTCACCAAGGTGCAGCCTGTGTCCCAGAAGTGGGAATATTATAGGCTAATTGTTCTGCTGCAGTTTTGTTTTGCATATGAAGGAAACTAACCTCTTAGTAATCCTGGAAAAAAGGTTTAAAAGTAATTTAGTTTACGGCAAACCATATAATGGTCACGATAAAGGCACATAATGAGAATAGAATAGAATACTCTTTATTGTACACCATATAAATTACTGAACATAAATATATAAAATTTTACAAAGGGTGACACAATGGGTGGTCTTATTGCTAAGTGCGATCTTTTAAAGACAACCTTTGGATGGATTAAAAATTAAGGAGAGACAAATATATAGAATTGAATTAGATGAAGCTGCTTTATTCTATATAATCACTCTACCGTTTATTACAACACTCAATTACTAGTAACATAAAGAAAACCCTGAAGCTAAACATAATGAGTTTAACTGCCTCACCGACAAATATAATTAGGTACCAACACTAAACTGCTGACCTATCACTTCACATAATGCATTCGTATCACGATCGTACACACACATAATTTAATAGTGAACAAAATAAATATAAAATCTAATGCAAATTAATAATGTGCATACAAAAAACAAGATAATGATTTGGATCGTGAGAACGCTGAAGTGAAAGTGCTAACTATTTTAGTATTACGATTACGGTTGCCGATGTGTGTAACAATAAAAACTGGTGCCATATTGGTGGTATCGGGTTCCGTAGTCGAGTTTTATTGTTATTTGACGGTCCACTTTTAAAGGTGATGTGACTATGAACTAAAAAGTGGTCGTAAATATACAATGTGGAAACAACAATCTTACTATGATATTATAAACGCGAAAGTTTGTGAGGATGGATGGATAGATGTTTGTTACTCTTTTACGTGAAAACTACTGAATGGATTTGGATGAAATTTGGCACACATATAGTTTATAACTAGGATTATCACAGGATACTTTTTGTCCCGATATTCCCTCGGAATCGAAACTTATGCGGGTAAAACAGCGGGGCGCTGCAAGTACGACAATAAATGAAAATACTGGCAATACTTTGAAACAATTAAATAAATCTTAAAGACGAAATATGGGTGTACTATAGGTGCGCTTCTGCCTAACCCTTTGGGAAATACAGGAGTGATGTTATGTGTGAAATAAATCTTAACATTGAATTTGAAAAAAAAAATATTTAAACAAACTATATAGTGTTAGTGTGTGTTGCCTTTTGGCCTCGTGTAGGACTTTCTGTTTATTTTTTTTTTTTTTATTTAATTTGGTTTTTTTTTTGACTATGTTTAGTTTATTTTATGGTCATCCTGTACGAGTCACAATAAATACTTTTTCTTTCTTTCTTTGTTGGGCTGAGTACGAGTTTTGCCTATCAACCAACTGGCTATACTGACTAAGCTATTGGATGGAGGAACATCATTAAATATACAAAGTTTATCTTATATTGTCGTATCGTCGCCTCCGTATTATTTAAGTACTAGCTGGGTTATGGTTAAGTAAATATCTTGGTAATAAGGAACGCGAGTAGGAGGAAGATAATTACAAGCAATATAATTTCTCTAGGAGAGTTCAGGCAAGCGTCGATCTGCCAGTCGAACCAGTAGTCTGCCGTTTTGCAGATGAGCTAACTGATTGTGTGCTCATTATTAATCCTACACCAGTTTTCCTCATTAGTTTATTAAAAATAATATATATATATTTTTTTTTTGTTGTAATTGTGAGTTTTGTTTGTGGAGAATAAAATATTTTTCTTTCTTTCTTTTACATACTAGCTGCGCCCCACGGTTTCACCCGCATAAGTATAAGTTTCGATTTCGTGGGAATATCGGTATAAAAAGTATTCTATGTGTTAATCCTGGTTATAAACTATCTGTGTACCAAATTTGATCCAAATCCGTTTAGTAGTTTTTGCGTGAAAGAGTAACAAACATCCATCCATCCATACAAACTTCCGCATTTATAATATTAGTGGGATTATGCGCAGAAGCAAATATTATGTGATTTCTATTTTGTCCTGTTTTTTTGTTGTCATTGCAGTTTATTTACATCTTACATTAAAAAAAAGTAACCCTCCGTACACCTTACCTGTTTTTTTTTTAAGTCTGTAACAATGTATAAATAGCATAGTGTATTATTTAAGTAGATGTAAGTAAATAACAATTAATACTTAATTAATTTTTTAAAAATAACAAAATGATAGTTTTTATTATATTTGTTGGTATATTGGCGTGGCTAGCTGACATATGAAAAATTATTTAATTTAATGTTATGTGTCCTGTAAAGTTAATTTCTTAACATACCTATTATTGTATACAATCAAGTATTTTCTAACCGAACAGACAGCTGTGCTGCTAGGGAGTTTGTTGCGCCACTTCTTCTTCCCAGCAATAGCACTAGAAAGTGGTGAATGGCGGGCGTTTTTGGGGGACTGTCTTTTGTAATTTTGACATTCGAAAAGTGTTGATTCTCAGCCTAATTTGAATAAATGACTTTTGAATTTGATCCTAACTCAACTAAAGTTATTCATAAGCTAAAATGTAGCCTAGAACAATTTAAATCATTTGTGTAAAATATACAGAAATCTGCAGCAAAAATAATAGGATCCCCAAAAACTACTCGGCACGTAATAATAATATAATATCCGTAAGCAATCACAGATCATGAGCAGTAATCAGATAACCTGTCGCTTTGTAAAGGTGAGGACAGAACAATGTAACGCGTTGCGTAAAGTAATCGTGTATCACGTGGTTAAAGAGCACCAGTTTTAACGATTTTTTTATGCGAACTTCTTTTATGGATCCAGGGGTTTATAATTTTTTTTTTAATTTAAGTAATATTTTGTTTTGTTTTTTCACGATTTGTGGAAATAAGATTAAGATTCTAAATATTTTGATAATCTATATTAATAACGGCCTAAGATACAATTAACATCCGGCCAAGTGCGAGTCGTACTCGTGCACTGGAGAAATGCACGAGTCTAACTCGCACTTGGCCGGATTTTGATAGTATTTTTACTGTCCGCACCAGCAAGCATGATAATGTATAGAGTTAACACGTGTTCTGTGAAAATTTCACATGGTTACGATTTACTGTCAAATAGATACAGCCTTGTGACAGACAAACCGACAGACGGGGTAGGTTTAGCTATGTACAGAGAAAAAGTTAGGTGTGTACACTAAATAAATACTAGCAGCGCCCCGCGGTTTCACCCGCCTAAGTTTCGATCCCGCGGGAATATCGGAATAAAAAGTATCTTATATGTTAATCCTAGTTATAAACCATATTTTTTCCAAATTTCATCCAAATCCGTGCCGTAGTTTTTGCGTAAAGGAGTAACAAACATCCATCCATTCATCCATCCATACAAACTTTCACGTTTATAATATTAGTAGGGTTCTCGAGTTGATCTCAGTTCCACTTACCCTTTAAGGAAGAAACGTGATGATAACTGATACGTAAGTAATACTCTTAACTATTAATTTAAATGTGATAATTAATATTAATTAACCACGACTTGTTTCAATGTAATCCACAGTTTTATCATAATTTTGTACTTTAAATGTAGTATATTACTGGAAAGTGTTAAGTGCTGTACATTGTTATGGCTGTATCTAATTAATTCGCTCGCATTACTATGTATGAAACACCTACCTATGTTTTTAAATAAAATAATAATAATATTAGCCGCACAGGTCGATCGATCAGGTTAAGACACGCTTGCCGCGGTTGTTCCGTGGATGGGTGTCCATCTTTACATACCAGAACCGCTCCGTGCCTCGGGAAGCAAGTTAAGCCATTGGTCCCGGCTGTCATTCGTGGATCTTTTACAGTCGTTACGGGTCGTCAGAAGTCCGTAAGTCTGACAACCAGTCTTGCAAAGGGCTATCGTATTACCCAGTAAAGTTATAAAAAAATAAAAGGGCCGTTTTGACATTGACAGTTCTAGTAGTTAATAAAGATCAAATTCGCAAAACACGTATTCGTTTGTATGAAACTGACAGGTGTCAAGAACGTATTCTCAAATGTCAAAACGGGCCTTTTATTTTTTGACAACTTTAACTGGGTTGTGGGGCTCAGATAAGCAGTCGCTTTATCTAAAATACTGGTAATCAGCTGCATCCGGTTAGACTGGAAGCCGACCCCAACATAGTTGGAAAAGGCTAGGCGGATGATTACACTATGTATACAAAATTCCTAAATTTGTTTAAATTAAATATAAATATTATTTTTTTAATTTATTAAATAAAAATAATGTTTAAATATTTAAATTAAAACATCGCAAGCAAAGGGTTAACTGCAAATAGTACCGCAAAGCAATACACGCTAGCTCCGGCTCTTTGACATAGTAAAATGACATCAAATTAGGACTTCCACAAACGAGAAACATTACCAATAATCAGAATATCAGATACGCTACTTATTTTAATTTTATGCTTACACAAGAAGTCAATGCACGCATAGAAATCTTCATAACTTGGTACTAATTACATCACCAGATTTGGTGTTTATTGTCATTTTAATTTTATCTACGTATTGCATTGCAAATGATTTCTAATAATTGGTATCGGTCAGAATCTAGCTTTAGAAGAGATCGTCTTCCCTTAGACTGCACACATACGTGGGGATATAGTGTAGTGACGAGGTGACCTCACGCACACATAGATACGTTCACCTGCCGCGATCCACTCGTGCTCACTGTCACATGTTAGGACATGGGTACACTGGGCGGGACACTTTTCTTTTAAAGCATTTTTTGTTAAATAACTCCCTATTTTACAAAAAAAGACTATTTTATTTGGTATTTTTATGGCAGTGTTAAATTACGAATCGCCGGCAAAAAAAACTTAAATTATTATAAATTGTTTTTAGCATTTTGTTTTATAACTACAATAAAGTCAGCACAATAATAATGAGTGGCATGATCATCATTTAAGACTGCTCCAAATAAATCTCACCTGTCAAGTTGCATGCAATAAAAACGCTAATTTTCCGATACGATATCTGAGCTAATGAAACATCGAATTTTACCGAAGACTAATTAAATGCAAGGCAATAAAAACAATAAACCCAGTGTAGCAACACTCTAAGCTAAACTCTGACATTCCACTCACACACGCACACGATCGAGCGAGTATCGCAACACATCACCTGTCGAGTCGACCGCGACCTCCCAACCAGCCAGTACGTTATTAATATTGGTCAATACACTCACACTTACAAACCAAACTCTTCACAAAACCAACCGTATCAATTCAAACACAGAATTCAAATTCAAACGCAACTAATTTTCATTCAATACGATTCTACACGCACACATTCGTAGCAAAGGTGTTGGCTGCGCATGTGTGCATGAGACATCGCTTTTGAATGGATACAGTTATTGCTGGAATAGTTTTGAGCTCTATTTAACTGAAATTAGGGTTCGTATTAGTTCGTACTAGGAAGTAAGATTGGATAGAGCACAGCGAAATGTAGCTCTGAGGTCGTGGGAGCTCGCCCGACCGGCGATTCGGTTAGTTATATTATTTTCGAAGATGTAACGGTATGAAATTTTTGATAACATATTCGGGTACAATATATTTGACGTATATTATTGTTTATGACAGCCATTGTTATTAATTTCGCATAGTAATGGCGAAAAAATTGAATAAGGCTTTTTGATGCTGGGTGTTGGATGCTTTATTTTATTATTTATAGGTTGCAGATATTATATTTTGTTATTACAAATAATTCATTACCATGTAAATGGATCTTAACGGCATTATTTTTAAATACTCTTAAACTAAAAAAGTGATAATAAAGACATTGTGTTTTATTTTACACAAGACCAATAATTCGGATATCGTCCTTGGAAAACTTTAACTGTCGTCAAATAATTTTATTTTATTTTAAAGAATTATGTCTACTTATAATAATAGACTTTATTAAATGCTATAAAAGTTTATAGGCAAGTAGATAGCGATATTGATTTAAAATAAATTGCTGGACATTTTAGATAAAAATAAAATTAAGCCTAGATTAATTTTAATAAAATGAGGAGATCTAAATAAAACAATCGTAAATTATAATTTCTTGTGGTTTTATAATGTTTTTCAATTAAGACAAAAATAGCTAAGAAAGTGAATGTGATATTGCTAAAGATCAAAATTTTGGTGATTCATTCGAAATAAACTACAGATTTTTTAAATGATCAGCTCCATCTTGGATTGCAACGAACACTTAGTGACGCTTCGTCTATTAATACGGAAAATAATTATTACATATTTAGCGGCATTAAGTAAATTGGTAATACATTTGCTCCTAATTTTTAAGAGTAAGTTTCCTCTTATCAGAACCCTCAGATCAGAGGGGCAATTCTCGTAATTTTAAGAACGTTCACAGTCTGATCTCAATCTCAATATGTCAAAAAATACTTCTAATTTCCCTACATTTTAACAAGTTTCTGACATTTGTTTGTCGCGGAGATCAGACTGCGACTAGATTTTGAACGTTTTAAATTACGAGAATTGGCCTTCAGCACTCCTATCAGATAACAAAAGAATGCTACATAAAATCACCATTCGCTCTGAATTCTCTTGCACACAACATTGCTTACGCAACATGTCTTTTTCTTCCATACTTCTCTATCAGTCGTCATCACGGTAGTCACCCTCTTTCTAACCATAGCATCATTCACTGCACTGCACAAAATATAATTACAAAAATAAAGTGATGCCAATGATAATAGCAATAATATCTTCTTCATATCGTTGGCTTACCAATAACTATTTTTTATTATTAAGACACTGACATCAATGTCCCTGTTGCCCTGCAGTGGGGCACAAGTCCCACTGCGGAGCAAAAACCTCCCTTCCGTCTATCAATTTCTCTCTCTCATTTGCTATAAGAGCCAATCCTTTAGTAGGAGTGTAACTAATCACGTCACATCTTTCTGGGCCTACCGCGTCGCCGGTTCCAACCTGTGGTTACTTTTGCCAAATTCTGATGTGACATGCGGCAGATGTGAGATGTGTAAATTCATCACCACTGCTCTCAAAACGGTGAAGAAAAACATCGTGAGGAAACCGGATCCTAGAACCAAAAATTCTAAGACACGTGACGTCTACCAACTCGCACTAAGTCCACGTCCACTCCCTCTCACCGAGAGGAATCTGTGTCCCAGCATGGCAGCAGTGGGAATATTGTGCCTGATTATGCACACAACTGTGGCGTGCCCATTACCATTTTAATTTTGCGGCAGTGTTGCCTTCGTCTGTGATTTGTGTAACTCCAAGTCCAGTAGTAAATAATTATCAAACGATATGATATCATTCTACGCCGAATTAAATCAATCCATTTTCAACTTTTGATCTCAGCGCAAACTTTCGCTTAATCATACTTTAAAATTAACTACATAATAGATATACTTTTTGTATATTATATTGATTAATAATATAAAAATATTAATTAACGTTATACATCATAATTGACTACGCAAAATAATTACTTTAATTGTATCATAATTATATTTTTATTAAGTTGTTAGTGTTGTATGGGGAGTCGCGGTAACATGAAAGTTTTAATTTTTAGTTTTAGTTCTGAGCATAATTTAGTTTAAACGGATGTTGTATTAGCTTTTTAGCTTTTTAATTGATTGTTAACGAGCATACGGCACACCCGATATTTTGTTATTATATGCAGTTTATTTTTTTTTAGTTTCATGTTTTAGTTTTTTATGACTTTAATTTTAAACGAGATTGAGTGTGTTTGCCCATCTATTCATTAGAGATAGTTAAGGGTCATTACTTGTATGTTATACAGTTATTGAAGAGTTAATAGGGTTATTCTAGTTATTAAGAACCAGTTTAGATTCGTGGTGTATGATTGTTGACAGTGGGTTTAGTGGTATGGTTATTTTATTGGTACAATTTAAGCCTGGGAAAGAATTTTGCAATTTGGAGAAAGTCTAACCAAATTGAGCTAATATTTTTTTTATTTAATGATATGTATCTGTAGACCGTTATTGATGATTATAACACTTAAGGCTGATTGTTTCATCGCCAGATAACTTTTGTTTGAGGAATAAAATTGACGTTTGACAGTTTTCGTATGAAATAACTAATCTAGTTTGGACCCCTAGTTGACTGGACTTAATTTGTTGCTAATGACCTCTAGTAAAACGCCTTTCAAGGAATACGTCGAGTTTCCCTGTCACCCTGTATATGCAGATGAAGAAGATCGATTATTGGTTGACTGTCAAGTTTTCTGTGAAGCTCGATGTGTTGTGGTTTCAATTGTTTTGAATTAAACCATAAAAGGTCACCCATCATTTAGTATCAGTGCGTCAAAATGTCGAAATTAAACGTCAAATTAAACGAAATATCAAAACAAACCGTGACGAATGTATGATAGATCTGACATTTGACATCATTGACAAAACTATTGCGATCATCGATCAGCTGTTATTTGTGTATCATCAAATATTTGCACATGAAAGGTCGTAGGTTCAATTGCTGATTACCTTGTAAATTACTTGAATATTTTAATAAAATAATGTTTCTTGACTAATATTTTTCTAAAATTCTTACTAATAATGATGTAGTTCATGTTTTTTTTTTTTGCCTTTGTGATTTATGTACTAGTATTTTACCTTCGAAATCCAATGTTGCAATAAAAATAAATAGTGATAAAACTATTTTGCCTAGTTTTGATACGTAAATAACACTTTGAAATTATAAATATTCGCACCCACAGTAATTATCAGCTATTAATAATTACGCGAAAACCTTGTGCGAACACTCTTGCTTTGATTGCAATATTAACATACTTTAAATCAACTGAACATGCTGATTAGAGTTTCACGAATGTTTAATTATAGGCATAAATATACATAGCGTATTATTTTTTTAAACTGTAGTAGTTTTTTTTAATGTGTATTCCTACTTGCTGGAACACGCGGTTTTACCTTCATAAGTCTCGATCCCGTAGGAATATTGAGATTAAAATTATGTAAAATGTTTCAACCCAGGTCATGGTCTACCCATGTGCCAAATTTAATTCAAAGCCATTTTAGCGTGAAAGCGTAACAAACAAACATACAAAAGATATTAGTTTACATAGTATTTTTGTAATATTTAATACTGTTTAATTTTCCAAAAAAAAAAAAGCGTAGCTTCCGATGCGTAGTGCAAAAGACATGAACGCACAACTCACACCCGAATCCGCCACGAATTTTTATAATCAATTTACCGAACTTACTATTCGTACACAAAACGACTCGTTATCGAAGATAGGAACCGGTAAATTTTACATAATACCTCTAATCACAACAACAAATCCACCTTCTTTCCAGAATAGAATAGAGACCAGAAAAAGTTTACCCATCTAATCAAACAACCCGCCCCGATTCAAAATTATTTACCACCGAGTACAAAAGACATAGACGCGTAAGTTATACACTTGAAGCCACTACGATTTTTTAAATCAAATTAGTTACCAAATCATTCATACTATGAACCACTTGTTATTCATTATGACTCGTTTCCAGTACAGGAACAAGAAGGAGTTTACCTATCTAATCAAACAACCCGTCCCGATTCAAAATCATTTACCACCATCCGTAAGTAACAATATAACGGTGCTTAAGTTCTGTAGGTGCAAACATGCAGTATATTTATCGAATAGTTAACATTTCTGTTCGTTTGTTTACTCAGCTAATGACTCGGCCGGCTGTTAGAGATCTATTGATGTTTATTAGTGGGATGGTATGAGGTTGTCACTGTACGTGCTTACGAGGCGTTGATGATCTGTTAGTAGGTAATTGTTATTGGTTGACGATTGGTGGTAATCATTTGAAGGATGCTGAACGAGACACAATAAATTTTTTATTGTTTATCCGTCTCGGGGCGCGACATGTGACATCCAACAACCCGCACTGGGCCCGTGTGGTAGATTATGGCCTACGTCTCACAGACAGGAAATCTGTAATCCAGCAGTGGAAACATAACTAATTATGTAAAGTGTAAAATACTTTCTTTATGTAGGATTTTAATATTATTATCAGCCCATACTTTTCACGTTAAGAAGAAACAATACTTTATAAGCAAAATTGACATGGATTTTTTCATAAAAAATACGGGTTCAAACTAGTCTAAATCACTGGCATCCATTGTTATTGCTAAGAAGACTGCATCTTCTTTCGAATATTTGTTCCCTATAGAGGCAGTAAGGCCTCATACAGACAATATCTAACTTATACAGTACCACAGAATCTGATCTGATTTTACAGTCGCCCTAGGTTTTTCTTCGGCATACCTACTGTCAAGGAGTGAATATAGTCATTTTAGGTGTTTTCTTTGGCATACGTACTGTCCAGGAGCGATAATATTAGGCAATTTTCAATCTAATTCCTTTCCCACAAAGCGGGCGCATGCCACTTTTTTGAACAGTCAGTTTCAGTCAAACTGTTGGCAATAACGTAACTTTAAGCAACGTTTATGAATAAAGTGGCCTGTGTTTAACACATGAAGGCCCTGACTGTATAATTGATTAAAATAAAATATAAACGCGCCCTCTACCTCAAATAATTAGCCGAATTGAATTAATCATCAACTATCACAACATAACACAACACACTCATAACAGCACACCCTCACCTGTACTTACTCTCTCACACATAGAAAACACCGACACACCCTTGCACGTCGTGAATGTGGCACGCTCATTCTTTTTGTATTTTAGTACCTAATTTTATATGGGTTCCCTATATACAGATATGCCTAAATTGGGAATCCAGTAACTCAATATTTTTTTAATTTACTACGGACGTTTGAAGTAATGTTTCTAGTGAGGTGATGGAGCGGCCCTAGTGTCTGTGACACAGGTTAATTCCTAGCACAGAACTGGGTTTGCTCCACTATCCACTATAATATACCTATCCGTCGCTCATGATGTAGTATTTAAGTTACCTGTACCTGCCTTATCTTAAAACTGTCGATCTAATATAATTTGGCAACGACATATGTTCACCATCACTCTCCTGTCCTCACCCCAATTTATCTGATGTCAGCACAACATGTCTTTTTCTTCCATACTTCTCTGTTAGTCGTCATCTTGGTAGTCACCCCCTTTCTAACCATATCATCATTCACACATTCCATCCATCGTTTCACGACAACGACATATGTTATCCTAGCCATTACATTAATACACACAATAAAATCAACACAAAAATCTTCATAAAAACAAAAAATACTAATACTAATCCGAAATTAGTTAATACCAATACTAATCCGAAATTAGTTATCTGTCAGTTATTACTAATGTTGATTACAGTATTAAGCAATATCAAAAAGATTACCGTCAATATTGATACTAATAGGACTCACACGGGAAATAACGCTTTTGAGGCAAATTACCTTTGAATGTCAGCTTCACTTATAAAATATTACAAAATCTTTAGGCCTAATGACGAATTTAATGTTCGGCCTTCAGTAAGAACTAAATTAATAACCACTCATTTATCACCTTGCAAATTCAACACATTTGAGAAAAAACTTAATAATATTCCCTTGGTTAAGTAAAGTGAACTTTGGTATTATACAGGTAAAGTTTATATTAGATTGTCTAAATTATATAGTCGTTGGTCTTGACAAATTTAATGTTAAGTTGTCGGCGATTCGAGCACCGAGTGATTTGATTACTGATCGATGTATTGGTTTGTATAGAGTTGATAATACCACTGCTAAAACTATTTATTTTTATTTTTGGCGGATGTAGAATGAACATTTCTCATATTGTTCAGTAATGTAGTTGAAATTTAGTTAATAGCTAAACTATATCTACAGAAAGAGACACTTTTGCTGTTATGCTAATAACAGGCGAATACACGGCAGCATATAATGCACTATATTATACCATGTCACTAAAAATAAGTAAAGGCATTTTGCAAGCTTCCATCTTGTTTCGTGTTGGTATATTGGTCACTTACAACTTTTTTTTGTCGTTTATTTCCCATCGCTGGGCAAAGGCGCCCCTACTCTCTTTCCACCTCTCTGTGTCCAGAGATGACAAGGACCAATCTTTATCAAAGCTCATGACACCATCTCCGTCTGGGCCTAACGCGATGTCGTTTAACTATTATTCGGATAAATCTAGAAAAGCTTTTCTATTGCCAATGTACATAGCATTGCAAAAATCAGCAAATGTTCAACTTAAGAAGAAAAACCTTTAAATGAAGAAGAACCAACTATGCAACATAATATTTATTTAAATAAACAACCCATTTAACAACTCCAGACAATTCGTAGCGAAGTTGCGATACTCGGGTGACGCTCGTGAAATGCGAAATCAGATAGTTACAGGTTTTTGCTCGACTGTACTCGTTCGTGTGCACTTTTTACTGTGACTGTACAAGTGTTGCGCAGTTCAGACTAGGAGATTTTGTTTATAGATGTACTTTAGAAAGAACTTGTGAATAGAAACGCTCGAGGTGCTACTGAGATGATTTCCAAAATAATTTTGTGGAAGGTGTTGGTTGGATGAATACTAATAGAAGATGACTGTTTATGAATAAAAATGTAGAAAGATACATTTGAATTTATTCACTGAACTGACTGAAAACTAATTAATTAGTCATCTTGTATAAGGACAAGCCGTTGTAAGAACTTTTAATATTGATCCAATCTTTTATCAATTAAAAACTTTCAAAATCTAGTCGCAATCTCATCTCAGCGACAATCAATGTCAAAAACTAGTAAAAAATGTAGAGATTTTAGAGGATTTTTGACATACTGAGACAGGGTTCAGGCGAACGTGAACCTACTTAAATTACGAGAATTGCCGCTCTGGTATAAGATATACTTATGATTGGTTTTATAGGTAGGTAGTGCACTACAGAGACAGATGGGAAACTTGGACTAGTTCTAAAACGAAGAAACCAAATAAAATCTTGGGAACTACTAGACAAATCTTGTACCCAGCAGTAGACAAACAGTGTACAAAAGAAAACCTGTGTTTCACAGCACCCCAGGCAGCACAATGCGAATAGATACATAAAACGACCCCCGCAGACCGACGACTTTTTTGTCGCACAACTGGACGTAAGAAAATGTTCGGAAGCACAGCAATTTCATTGATCACGTCGTTTGTGTAATTCGTTGCTTGCGTTGCTGGGCGGACGGTTCAAAGAAAAGAGTCGAGAGTCTGCGGGGGACCTTTGCGCTGCAATTGTTACAGGAAACAGGGTTTTTTTTTTAGAACATTAACAGGGTTGGTGACAGGATACCTGTGTAAGTTTTGGGTAAAGAGCTGTTGATTTTAGATGGTGTTTCAATCCTGTACCCACTATAAGTAAGAAATGAGTATATAAGAGGAAGTTTGAAAGTGGCGCCAGTGACAGAAAAGTTGAAAGGAAATCGTTTGGCTTGGTATGGGCATGTGATGAGAAGGGACAAAACGCATGTAACTAAAAGAGTGATGAATATACATGTTGATGGATGGAGAGGGAGAGGAAGGCCGAAGAAAAGATGGATGGATTGTGAGAGGAATGATATGAAGTAGAAGGGACTGAATGATAGCGTGACGGTTTACAGGGGAGAATGGAAGAAGAAAACGTGTTGCGCCGACCACAATTAACATGGGGTAAGGGCAGGAAGATGATGACCCACTATACGATACAGGTTTTTTACCCAATGAAGGTAGCGCCATGTGCAAGGATCTTTTTGGCATGAATCACTCATTTTCTCCTTAGGCATTCTGTCTATTATATATTTTCTAAGGACATAACATACCTTCACGCCTGAGGTCCCCAAAGGATTGGGCAGAGGGTAAGTCCCACATTTGGCCAGTTATGTTTAAATCTAAGCAATAGGGATTGTCATCAACCGGGCACAAATGCAGACTCCGTGCTGCTAAGGAATTCTTGATGGCAAAACCCAATAGCACTTTGCGTGACCTGGGAATTGAAATCAGGATCTCATGCACAGTGCACAGCAGTAGCGTTTGTAACCACTAGACCAATGAAATGTCCTGCCAATATGCACCGAAGTAAAATAAGAATTAGCTTTAACGATATTTTCTGAATTTCATTCATTTTATGCGTTTTCTGAGCCACATCCATTTTACCTTCTTTCTGCTTTGCGCGTCATAAAATACCAGATTGTTGATTCAATGACAAACTTGAAATCGATGAGTTAACTTCGATATTTTTCAATCAACCCACGTTGATTCATCAATGGCAATGAATTGATGACGGAAATTTCTTTGTTTCTCAACGTCATTTTTATTATCTTTAATTCATTCGATATTAATACGCCATAAAACTTTAAATCACTCGATTTAACCATACGATTCGTCTAAATTTATACTAAATGTCGCAATGGTAATTCACGACCATCCCTAGCTATAACTCTTCGTACATGTTACCTTGAAACTTGTCACCTTTATGTAAAGGGGTTAGAGTTCAGAATTGTGTAACTGTTATAAAAGAAGTACTTATTTGAAAATTCCTAACACGGCAGAAATTAAAATACAATGCTGCCTTCGTATAGTTGAATGTGTGACGTCGGCGAAGTTGAAAGCCAGTGGACGGCGATATATCCTTCAATGTAGGGATTAGGGCTGGCGAAATATTTGCTACATATTTTGTGCTCATCTTAATGCTTTAGTTTGTTTGATAAATAATTTTCCGAAAGAAAAAAAATAAGAAAGCGCAACGTGTTTTAGCGCAGTTTTAGTTTGAGTAGACTTAATAAGGTACTAAAGAAGTTTTCTTTATAAAAGAATGCGTTCTTGATACCCATCAGTTTCATACAAACAAATACGTGTTTTGCGAATTTGGTCATTATTAGTTACTAGAGTTGTCGCACTTACAGGTGTCAAGAACGCATTCTCCGTACTTTGCACTTCGATACTAACAGTTTACCCTTCGCACTTAAACATTTTTTGTCATAAATAACCATGATCATCAATATTGACACCTAATATTTTTCTACCTACGTCATAGCCTCGCAAACCACTTCAAATTCTACCCACACAACAGAATCAATTCCTTCAATATAATTAACACTTCTTATTAAACCTCATTTCAGTGCTAAAGTCCACACGTAAAGGTCGACCGTATTGAATTAATTCCAATTGTGCTTAGATGCATTGAAATTAGCTTTAATTTTTTCCTCTTCAACTTTTAGCTAACCACAATTTAGTATTATTATTATGGTTGTAACCTTCGCGGTTTATAATTATATCAGTCTATCAAAATTCACAATTACATGAAGGAATTTTCAAAGTGTTACACAAAAATGAAACTGGCCGCTGAAAGCCAGCACTCAGTTTCCGTTCAGCCTTCGTAATCTTCATCTTTTCCAAAGGTTTCTCTACATTCTGGATTCTGGTCCTCGCTTTAATATACACAAGAGCAGCCGATCGATTCTGTAAAAATCTCACCGTGAATAGTTAGGTGAACTGAGCTTAGAGTGAGCTGTCAATAGTGTCAATCATTAGGCTAACATTATTTAGAATGACAGCTCACTCCACGCTCACTTCACCTAAGTTTTCACGGTGAGATTGTTACAGAATCGCACTGCTTTATTATTCAACATTGGTGATTGGCACAAGAAAAGAGACCCCTATCCCCAGCAGTGGGTCAATTTGGGCTTGAGATGAACTAGAGCTTGGAAATAAATAAATAAATAATATTGAAATAAATTCAATCAACTTAATAATCTTACTCTCTATGCCAAAGGGTATTATTTATTGGTACCGTTTTAGAGGAATTGCAGCCAAAACTCTTCATCTGGGTTTGCAGTAAATGAAATACATAGTTTGTCGGAATAATGTATAATATGCCGAAGCTATTAGAGATCCTAAGAACGTACGAGGTTTATTTATTTCAGATAGAAGATGCATCTCTGCTTACCTAGTAGACCATTTGTATTAGTCTCCACGTAAAGGCCGCAGTATGGGTCAAACGAATAAAATTAATTCTATTTGTCTTCAAATAGTTCCAAATTGCATGTAAAGAGTAACTTATTGGTATGTATGTGTTGAAGGCATCATAAAACAGTGAAAGTTTATGGCTCTTATTGGGAGCTGAATTTAAATAAAATGTAGCAACTGGGCCTTAATTATGTTGATTGGCTTAATTATGTGGCATATGTAATGAGAATGAAGGTCGTTTTCTTTTATGGCTTACGCGAAAAACTAAGTGGTTGTACAAGATATGAGATGTATGGTCTGTTTTGTGGATAGGCCACCTGTGTTTTTGTGTAGCTTCATTTTTGCCATAGACTCTGGAATTGGTCTAACTATTGTAAACGTGGTAACCACTATTACTTAGGATTGAGACAGAGTTCAAAAGCCATTCATTGCTTTGTTTAGACCTTTTGAATTAGCACAGAGCAATGTAAGTGGAAACCGAGACCTGCTAGTAGAATTGTGGGCAGACAGCCGATAAGGTGGATCGACGACC
Organism: Apamea epomidion; assembly: GCA_947507525.1. NCBI lineage: Eukaryota > Metazoa > Arthropoda > Insecta > Lepidoptera > Noctuidae > Apamea > Apamea epomidion. The sequence continues at coordinate 1,751,445 of OX382240.1, read as the reverse complement.
TGGTCAAGATTGGTGGACGGCTCTGGCTTAGGAAGGTTAGAGACAGAGAAGAGTGGCCTGCATTGCAGGATGCCTACACTCAGCATTTGATGGCGAAAAGCTGAAGAAGAAGAAAAATGTGGCAGAAGTAGGAACAACTTTTCGGCAACTTGACTGTGTTTAAATAACAAAGGTCATTCTTTACAATGACATGATCTTAAACCCAAAGTAAAGTCAGAATTATAAAGAATTCTTCTGTTGAATTTTTTTCGTTTGTTTCAGTGCATATATTTTTTTAGTGTCTATCAATAATATTCAATGGAAAAAAAATTAAAGGAGCAAGAGCAATCTCCACTTGTAGGGGTTCATAAAAAAATATATACATATATAGATATTGGACCAAAAACTTGTACACATTTCATAAACCTGCCAAACATTTGACATGTACGGCTCAGACCACCGGTGTGTATGCGGCGTCTCTTCACAGACAATGGCTCACCTCCAATATTGCGCGGCAAGCCCTGTTGTCTGCGCACGTCAGTAAACGGTATTCGTGTCGCTGAATTTTGGGCCAAATAAATATAAAAAACTATAGCAATATATATTTTTAACGATCATCTTCACAGGATGGCTGGTAGGTAGCAGCTGCATGAGAGTTGCCAAAAATCGAGTTGAATGGCTTGCAATAGGAGAGGCCTATGTTCAGCTACTGCTATAGGCTAATGCTGATGATGATGATGATATATATGTATAGTGTTATTTTTGCCATCGACACACTAAGAAATCAATTGGAAAAAAAAAGTTCCATCCCAGATCAACACAGTCTCACACACACTAACACTAGCTACAGTTCGAACTTAAACATAACCTATAACCATATACCACACCTCACTAAGTACCAAGTGCTTACCTAAGTACCTACTAATGTTCTCGACGACATAAAACAAGCCCATCGCTCAAAGTTATACCATCAGATAACTACAAGTGGTTTATTCTCCATGAATATAATGTTCGCGCATAATTATTTATTAGATCTTCGTATATTATTTGTTAGATTCTGCATAAGAATGTGAGGTTATCAGTGAGATTTATGTGTTATGTGGTACTAAACGGTAAAGGTAAGGTAAGGTAAAGTTTCCGTATACCTGTAATTATATGTTGGGACTAGTTTTATAATTTTGTTTTACTATTTTATAGTAGTTGTAGGTCGTGGGTTCGAACCCAGCCAGGCGCTTTACTTTGTGTAAATTATTTTATCACCATTGCTCTCAAAACGGTGAAGGAAAACATCGTGAGGAAACCGGCATGTCCTAGAACCAAATTCGAAGACATATGACATCTACCAACCCGCACTGGGACTGCGTGGTAAACTACAGCCCTGTGCCTCTCGAAGAGAGGAGGCCTGTGTCCCAGCAGTGGCAACAATATAGGCTTATTATGATTACATAGGAGATAATAATGATATAATGTCAACTTAATATGTTTAAGAATGTAATTTGTGGAGATAAATAAACAATATTATTTTTTAAAAAAAATTTTAAGACTAATATGAGTTGGAATTGAATTTGTATGTATTTATAATTTGGAATATTTTAATAATGTATCGAGACTAATATGACTAATTGTGTTTTAACTTCTGATTTGTATTTTATTATTGTATGCCTCAACGGCGGGACATAGCTGAACTATTTTAATTATTTAAGAACTGTATTTATGATGTATACCTATAGTCCACAATAAAGATGATTTGATTTGATTTGATAAATTGACCTAAAAAAACGATGAATTTAAATAAAAACACAAATGACATAGTAGAATTTCATGTCGTTTTCTGTTTTTGCCAGCCTACCTCCATTGGACAAAAGGCGTGAATTTATGTTATTTTATGGCACTATATTTGCATAAAGTGTTTGCTCTACAGGCTAATGAATAGTAATTATTACAAGCCTGTTTGTCTTTCTGACGGACAAAGGCTGTTTTTCTACATCTCTCTGTCGACGGCTACTAAAGACTAATACAGCCTCCGTCTGGGCCTAGATCGGGCTAATATTTCACGTAAATATATCGAGAAGTAGACAGTCGCAGTGTAATTTATAATGTTACTAGCTGTGCCCCGCGGTTTCACGCGCATAAGTTTTGATCCCGTGGGAATATCGGGATAAAAAGTCTTTAATTCTGGTTATAAACTATCTGTGTGTCAAATTTTATCCAAATCCGTTGACTGGTTTTGGCGTGAAAGAGTAACAAACATCCATCCGTCCATCCATACAAACTTTCGCATTTATAATATTAGTAGGAAGTAGGATAGTAGGAAGTAGGATCTACCTATTAATTTATTATTAGTCTTTATTTAATTAACAAAAACTACCTACATATTAAGATATGTAGGTAGTTTTTGTTAATTTTTGTATTTTTGTTTTTTTTTGTTAGTTTTTAACAATGTTTTTATTTAAAAAAAATTGTCCAAGCGTCAACCCTAGCACCGCGCGTGCGCACACGCGGCAATTTGTAAGCAGCGTCCGCGCAGCTTTCCCGATGCGAGCCAAAGAGGATCAATCTACTCCATATCGATGTGTATCGCCTATTGGCTATTGTGGCCCTACGCGTCTATGTGAGCCTAGTATTTATGATGTGTGTGGTGGTATGAGCAGGAGCGTTTTTTTTAAGTTGTGAAGCATAACGGTATGACGGTTTTATTATTGTGCAGGTAGACATTTTGAAATTATACATATGTACACAAAGGCGGTAGACGGGTAGGGAGGGTCTCATGGGGGTGTACAAAATCTACAAAACGCCACCTGCTACGATTTTGAAATTATTTTACATAGTAAATATGTTTTGCAGGGCCAACATGGTCAGAGATCGCACAAGACAGTGGGGAAGGCCTTTGGAGGAGGAGGAGGTATTTATTCAGGAACTCTAATACCGTTCATTGGCGCAGACATTAGATTCTCACGTGTACAGATGGCACACGCAACGCAAGATGAAAGGTAGGCCATGGTCTGCAGGGAAACGCCGCATATACACTGAAGATCGGAAAGCCCAATGATCTAAAAAGAAAAGATTTGATTTTTTATATGTTCGTTTGTTACGCTTTCACGCTAAAACAGATGAACAGATTTAGATGAAATTTAACATATGAGTAGACCATGACCTGGAGAAGGTCATAGGCTACTTTTCATCTTGGATAGCAGACGGAGTCGCGGGCATCAGTTACATGTTGATCGTTTTAATCCTCAAAAGGGGTCATTGTACTCATCATTATGAACAACTTTTACTACGGGACCAACCCTGAAATCGTGAAAAATAAATTATTTGATCCATACATTATGTCGAACTCGACATAATGTATTGACCTAATTTTTTTTTTTAAATTTATTTTGCATAACTATGCGAACATAAATTTATGGATAAACTGATTTTTTTTTTCACGATTTCTTGGTTGGTTCCGTAGTAAAAGTTGTTCATAATCATGAGTACAATGACCCCTTTTAAGGATTAAAACGATCAAAATAAATGGGTTTGGTCTTTACTATAAGTAAAGAGTAAAGACAAGAAAAAAAATTTAAATCGATTATAATTTCGAATGCTTTGTTTCGTTATGTTTTCATTCATTTTACTGCAGCTTTAACGGGACACAAGTAAAACTCTAGCTTTCACTAGCCCATTTTATGAAAGCAAAAGCACTTCCAGGCCTTTCACAACTTGCAAACCGTTTAATAACACTACCCATCCAACATTTATCGTCAATAAAAGCCATCGAAACAATAGCGGGTGTGATCAGATTCGTAATCGATCCATACCGATTGCAAATCGATACATACGAAATCGAATCGGGATATATCGATATGCGCTGGCGATGATTCGCGCGGAATTTTCCTTTGTGAATATTGAGATAGTGAGATCAATGCCAATGAAGTTTTTTTATTTTATTTACATTTTTTTATTTGATGTTTTAAGCGACTGTGAGTTAAATTTGACACATAACGAGTAACAAATAATTCTTCTTTGCCGTGTCAATGGCACACCAGTGTCTTCTATTGAAAGTATTCAAATTCAATTTACATGCTAGTTTTAGCAAACTATTTTAGAATTTGTTAAAAAACCATCTGTAATGTACTACAAATTCTTGCAAATAAATTTAATTTAATTACAATTCTGTATGCCCAAAACTTGCCCACTTCTTCGCATCGTAAATTATTGTAACTGGCGAACTAGGAATTGGCGACTTCAATTCTCCATGTTCAGTTAAATGAAATGAAATTATTTTTAAATTCTGTAAATAAGTTATCGGAATCACTTTTACACGTCATTTATAAAAAATAAGCTAGGTGAGGTCAGCGTTTCCTATCTGACTACTCTGAGAAGAAAGGCCGTAACAGACTCAGAGATCACAGTTCTTTTTCTTAGTCCAGACATAATCTTGGTCGATCATGTGAAGACCAAGATTGATGTCTGAAATGGTCTTTTGAGGAAAGTACCACACAGATTTGATTTTACTGGACCAGTCCAGTCAGTACAAGCATTTGTCAGTAATCGTGTAGCTCAACTCAGAACTTGAGAAGTAGCGGATGTCACAGTGTCTTATGTTATTACAAACAACAATTACATAAGAACCACAAGCGCTTTTATACGCACTAACCGTTAAGAGTCAAGTGCCCCCTTTATATTCCACTTTAAACTACAAATGTTAACGATTGGTCAAGTACTTGTATTAGGTAACAACAATCATACGCACCCACAATAAAGAATATTTCAAACATGAATGATTGACGTAAAACGAAGACTATAATTGTTCGGTCAGAAGTTATGTGTTTGGGCAATAGTACTCGATGAGTCTGTACCAGGCATTACAAACCGAACACCAAGCGTACTGACCCATTAATCTAGTTAAACTACTTACATAACATGGTCACATAGGGCATAATAAGTGTCGATTTATTTATTTGAAGCGCGCACTCTAACGTCATCGGCTTCTTTAATTATCACACCTTCATCATCCACCATTACAATTCCAGCTTTATGACGTTGACAAGTGAGTTTGTTTTTGCATAAAACACACACACGTTAAGTTGTTTCAGTATCGCGCTCGAAATATACATTTAAATGGTGGCGTTTATACGGATTTGCCAGTTGAATCATCAATGCGTTCACTCGAACGTACGAAGAGTATTAAGTCGAACCGAACAGATCTAAATGTAAATGTTTAGCAACACGAATGTAGAATAAGGTTTTATTTTTTGTAAACAAACTTCGGTATTTCTCGAGATCATTTGATCATTTATATACATGACACAGACGGTGTTTTTCTATTGACAGCCGTATTTTGAGTTGCGTGTAAACAGGTTTGTTTTCAAGTTCTCGATTACTAGATACATTGTAATGTCCTTTACTTGAAGGCTTGATAATCTATAAGAATGTAGGTACCTGTAATCTTTGTAAGAATGCTGGACAAGTTCCTATGCTGATCTTTGAGAAAGAAGTATATGGAATGTATTGGCGGTTTACTGCGAGGTTGTTAAAGTCTTCACGCTCGTTTTTATAAGGGCGAGCAGATCTAAGATCTAAAACGACCGTAAATATACGGTGCACTGGTAACTGCAGTAATGCAGAGAAGCAAGTACTGAGATTAAAAGATAAGTATTTAAACACTTATAGCGGTTAGGTGGAATATGGGAATAAAACTACTGCTTGTATGTCTAGCATTAAAACAAGATAAACTGAAGGAATTGATTACATCTGTTGAATGAATCTAACGCTGGATAAGCAGTTTTATGGAAAAGTTAAACGTACTCGGTGTCTGACAGTGGACTAGAATACATTGAACGAAACTAACTCAACCACCAATACTAATTAATTCAAAAGCAGAGAGTACTCCGTCGATCTACACATACGAAAACTTTCTATAGGGCAATCCTACTAATATTATAAACATGAAAGTTTGTATGGATGGATGTTTGTTACTCTTTCACGTAAAAACTATTGAACGGATTGGGATGAAATTTGGCACACAGATGGTTTATAACCAGAATTAACATATAAAATACTTTTTATTCTGATATTCCCACGGAATCGAAACTTAGGCGGGTGAAACCGCGGGGTGCAGCTAGTAAAATATTTTTTTAAATACCTTAATCCCTAGACACTTTCGAGGTGTGTGTATTTTAAAATATGGGCAGTATTTTAACCATCAATAATTTTTTTTCTAGTCAAACTAACACCCTCTCTCAAGAAGCTAAAATATTAAACGTTTCGACACTAATTTCAATAAACACGTCCTCTTTTTAATTGACTCAGTAGAACATTAAAATAAAATAAGTTTCCTATACACCTATTTCGTTTAAGCATACTTGCTAATTTGTTTACATACCAATCTTTACTCGCCCGGTCTGAAGGAGGCGTTAGCGATTATAATCGAGTCGTTTTGCATATCGATACTCGTGTTCGAACCGATACTGTTTGCGTCTGAGTAAGGATATTTGTTGTGGATACTAATGATGATGTCCACAGTAATGTTTCCATAAACGGGGAGTGTTTCTCGAAACTAGTACGGCAGAATCGATTCTGAAATCGAGTTGCCACGAAGCGTATACTGAATCAAATATTTGATCGGTTCGATGTATAGATAAGGATACTGTTATCGTTCTAAGAGGTTTTCTGTTTTGTTAATTGGATTTTGTCTAGTTTTATAATTACGATTGCAAAACAAACATCAAAACCGATGTTTGTTCTGCAATCGCGATTATAAGATGACTATGTGTCCTAAAGATTATAAGATGACTATGTGTCCTAAAGATCGATATGACTTTTTGTTTGAATTTACTTATTTATTTACTATCTATTTATGTACAGACACGAGCAAAAGTATGTATACACTCGGCTTTTTTCAAAAGCGATTCACTCCTTTATTTTTTAATTAGATTTTATGTTGTCACGAACATAGCATTTTCGAACCCATAGGTTTACATAATGTGTCGTATTTCAACGTTGCATTCATTATTTCACGAAAAAATCGCAATTGAAAGTTGCAAAGTGTTGACATATTGGTGCTCGTGACTGTACACACAATAGACAAAGAAATAAAGGATAAAAGAAAGATTGAATATAAAGGTACGTAATCTTTCATCGATTCAAATATTTAAAAATAAACCCGGTCTAGTGCCAGTTGGAGTCGCACACGAAGGGATCCTAATCACAAGGCAAAAAAAAACATTTCTTGTATTTTTATTATTTGCTATTATACTCTGTAAAAATTTTAACCGTCTACCTATTACATTACGGTTCATGATATACTGCCCGCTGACAGACAGGCGGACGTATGGACAGCGGAGGCTTCGTAATAGGGGGGTCCCATTGGCACTCTTTGTGTACACAACCTTAAAAACGATGTCTAATGATGTGACGTTTTTACAGTTTGACAGTGAGTGTTACAAGTTTATGATTTGCATCTAATTACATAACTCTAATTATTCACGTTCTTATTTTGTCTAATCATAAAAAGGTACATTATCCTAATTTCCGAAACTATTCGGAACATTAAGACAAAATATAAAAAACACTAACTACAATTTACTATCCTCATTTCAATATTAGATTAAAACGAAGCGTCAAGCACTGGCGTTAAAAAATATATTGTCATCAAAGATACCAAATAATCGACGATGCGTGTTCATTTTGAGTGAGCATTGCACTAGAATGGACTCCATATCATCCCAGCCTTATTTACGACTGTAAACCGATAAAACTCAATAAAGTTAAAGATAAAATAGATCCCTATATGTACAACGTCTCATACACTTTGAACTGTGAAAAAAGGGTTCATTACAAATAGATTTCTTGGTCAGTCATTTGAAGGCGTCCAACCGAGGATTTAAATCGACTAAACGATTTAGGCGAGCGTAGTTATCGATAGAATGTATCGAATGATTACCGTAATGACAATTTATGCGCGACTCTAGTGGGATATGTAAACGAGGCATGGGCAAGTGTGGCAGTCGGCTCATTTTAATGGGACCACCCGTGTGAACCTGGGCTTATGTGTCGTGATTTGTTTGAATTTGTTTTTCGATGTTTATTGTTTGGTTATGAATGTAGCTGATAGGGTTACCTAAATCTTTCCTTATTTCGATACGGTTATTATAATGTTGCTTATAGAATTTCAAAGTTGTGATCGAGTGTGTTGTTCGTCGGAGATTTTTTTGGAATTTATTGGGAGCGGTGTTAAGTTCAACTCGTTAGAGCTATTTTATGAGTTTAAAGCTTAACGTGATTTGTGGATAATGTATCATATGTAGTAAACATACTATCTACTTTCAAAAGAACATGTTCAATAACGCGTAGTCCCATTATGATTGATTTCAGTCCGTAAATGCCGAGTGAAAACACAACTTAACATCAGGCATGTTTTACCGTAAGGGTAAGACAAAGGTACGGTAGCGGGATCGTCCGAAGGGTAGCGGGATCGTCCGAAAGGGTTACCGCAGCCCTGGAACATAAAGGGCTAAGGAAGGAACACGGGTGGGTTTTAGTCAGTAAGAGTCTGACACTTCCTTCCGCTCCACCCAGAGCGGGAGGGGTCATTTGATGATTTCCCATCAGCAAAAAAAAAAAGACAAAGATGACCTATAGGTAGGTAGGTAAACCCACATTTTGCCAATTAGTCTGATGTAATAGGGGGCGAGCCTACTGCCATCATCCAGGCACAAATCCAGACTTCAGGCCGTTACTGAGAAATTCCTCTTGGTTAACCCCAATAAACATTATACCTGACCTGGGAATCGAACCCAGGACCATGCTCAGCAGCAGCGCTTACGACCACTAGACCAATGAGACATTATGAAAAGTCAATGAAAAAAATTGTCTTGTCACCAGTGAAGTCAATTAGATATTAAAGATTACTGCTTGTGTAAGTAGCTTTTTACGACATCAGATTTTTAAGAAGGAAGACAAAATGGCCTATCAGCATAATCAGCCTATAATGTTCCTAGTTCCAGCCTATAATGGTGGGACACAGGCCTCTTCTCTGGAGAGAGAGTGGGCTGTAATCCACCACGCGGGCCCAGTGCGGGTTGGTAGATATCTTCGAATTTTTGGTTCAGGGACATGCCGGTTTCCACACGATGTTTTCGTGCACCGTTTTGAGGGCAGTGGTGATGATATAATTTACACAAAGTAAAGTGCTTGCTTGTGTTTGAAGCCACGACCTACAACTCGTAAATCAAGGTCGTTACGACTGGGCCACCACTCTTGGCCTATTGTTTGCTGGGAATCATATGGAACATCATGGGTAAGTAAGTACCTACTTTATTAAGGAAAACATGGCTATGGTAAAGGTTAAACTACAAATCAATTAAAGGTTGCCACAAACCCTTGAGATATCAAATCGTAATACCGAAGGTATAAATTATTTTGATTACATGCATTTATTTTTTCCGATTGACAAATTGATTGATTCGAATCAATCATTATCACCTTGGCTTGAAGCGTGAAATTGTAACTAACAAATAATTGTTTCGGCACGAACTTATTTATCATTTTGTTGTTTCATGACCGCCATTTTTTATTATTTCAAATAATTTTTTTTTATATTAAGAAGAATATTGTTTTTAATTATTTGTGATGATTAATCAATCATTAGTAGTTACGATTATCAATCAGTTTGATCGTTTAGAGGTCTAAGTATCGACAGGTAGACTTGAAAATCTCTAACGTTTTTATTTCTAAGATAATTAATAGATATTATTATGTAAAAAATGGTTCCTGTCTGCGTATGTTTGTCTGTAACAAATAATTATTCGTAATTAAAATATGTTTTTTTATAGTATTTTAGCTACAAAATTGCTTAACTAGCACTGTGGGTAATGCGAAAGGCTAAATCGAATTCAGCAAAAGAGTACGTATCCCTTTTTTTTCAAGTTTCTGCGGAACTCTGCCAAAATAATAATTATTGTTAAAATGATTTTCTTTCACTCTTAAAAAGACTAGATAATGGCAATGATCTATGACTATATCATTTATGACACTGAGGGCCTTTTCTATGTAGTTCATGTTTCAGTTTATGAAAACTTGTCAAATTGCTCAAAACATCCCATCCGTCTTTCTCTGTCAACTCGTAATAACTTCCAACAAATTAACGTCACTAGCGCCACAACATTGTGTCGTGTGCGCTGATCCGTGATACGACCGCTTACATGCCAGAGTACGTCCGATTATGATAAGGATCTATGTAATTATATGATTAATTTGATTGAAAGTGAGAGTTTGTTGTTTGTTTTCGTTTATTATGGTACATGTAATTAAGTAAGCTGGCTAGTCTGAGGGGCAAATCTCGTAATTTAAAGAACGTTTACAGTCTGATCTCAGTCTCAATCTGTCAAAAATACCTCTAATTTCCCTACATTTTTGACATTGATTGTCGCTGAGATGAGATTTTAATCGTTTTTAATTACGAGAATTGACCTTCTGTACACGTTTTAGTTTTTGAAATCTGATCAAATTCATAAAAACAGCCCATCCATCTTTCTACAATAGCAACGTAATAACCTACATCAAATTCATTTGACACGTCCTAAGCGCCTCAACATTGTGCCGTGTGCGCTGATCCGTGATGTGCGCGCTTATACGCCAGAGTAAGTCCGATTATGATAGGCATCTATGTAATTATGTGATTAATTTGTTTGAAAGTGAATGTTTGTTGTTTTATTATGGTAGTCGTAATTAAAAAATGCGTTACACTAAATGTGAAATGAAACTTTGCGAAAATTAGAGGAATTGCTAATAATTTGCTGGGAATTCAGGAAATTTAGCTTTATAGCTTTTAGAGGTATTGCTTAAAGTGGCCTTTTTAGCCCCCTGGTATTGTGTTTAAATAAAAATGACTTCCGTTTACCGTAATGATAATTTAATTTGCTTTTTTCTAAATCAAATGTTTCTAGCGTGAAGCTTTTGGGGCTTGGCTTTTGGCGTGTAGTCGCTGCTTTATAAACATTGTGACAGAGTTAGTTTAAAGCTGGATTTAGTGGAAAACTCACAAACTAATTTTCTGATTGTGTAACCCGCATAAAACCCTTTTCATTACAACTTTCCGACCACAATTTTCACTTGAACAAAAAGCACCAGCTTTTAAAATTCTTGCAGAAATTTATCACCACAGCGGATGGACGCCTACGAAGCAAGCGACGGGCACCTGCGTGGTCACACCCGCTGTGACGTAGATTTATAGGAAAAGAAGTCGCTTCAACGATGTGTTTCCTACTGTAATTTAAATTGGGGAACAAAATGTGACGCGGTGAAACGGAAAGGTATTTTTAATGATGACAGGGTTGGGATAACCTTTCTTGGTTTTATAGAATAATTATTCAAAAGTAGGTTACAGTCTGTAAGTTAACTGTAACAAAAATTTACCACTTTCAGGTTATTCGCCAATCAACAAATGGTCTTGTGAGCTTTCGAATAGGAACTCCAGACAAGAGAACAACTCATCTCAATATATTTAGAAGGCAGCGTTGTACCCACAGCAAAACAAAATTAGCTTACCTATAATTTTTTCACTAAAAGGTTTACTTTTCAGGCACTTATCAAGCCAAAATACTACTTTGACTGTCATTCTATAGGACATGTATAATATCACACCCTCAACTCTTCATGTTAGTATGAGTCACTTCAAGAGAACTTCAACGTTTTCTTGAACTCCCGGTCCATTTAAAACGAGATCATAAAACCTATGATATAGTGGAATAATTATGAAAATATCAAAACACGTAGATATTGCAATTTAAACCGGAAAACGCCGCCATGTCGCTGCGTTCCGTCGGTTCAGAGGTTAAATAGTATATTTGAATATTACGACCGTAAATGTTTGAGCTTGGTTTCCAGAAGAAGCGATCAGATAGAGAAAATATATCTTTAGCTGATGACGAAGCTAGCTTTATCAGAGATTACATAAAATAAATCTGCCTAGCCTTTTCCCAACTATGTTGGGGCGACTTCCAGTGTAACCGGATGCAGCTGAAGACCACCATGGAGCGACTGCCCATCTGACTTCCGTAGCCCAGTTACTGGGTAACCCTGGGCTACCCGTTGGTAAGACTGGTGGTCAGACTTTTGAGTTTCTGACTACCCGTAACGACAGTCAAAGATCTACGAATGACAGCCGGGCTCAACGGCTTAACGTGGTGTCCGAGGCAGGGAGATGTCTCGATATGTAAATAGATGATCACCCTTCCACGACCGCGGTTTTATCTTTAATTGACCCGTGTGACTGTTATCATTTAGCCATGAGCACCTTTCTATAAAATTTAATGATATGTTATTTATTTGCAAACTTGTTTTATTGTCTTGGTTTCACACGGGACATCTTACAATATGGTTAGATAATTTCCGTCGAATCAATATATTTATATGACAGTAATTGCATCCGTTTTACAACTCACAAAAACATATCTTTCAATACGCTAAAATGTTATGAAAACATTTATATATTTTGCTCTTTTGTGGCGCCAAATCGAGAGTCTAATTTATCTTTTCATAATGGTAACTGCATAATAAATAATGACATACCAATACATCCAATTACCTGAATATTGAATAGAAATCAAAACACTATAAAAAGGCTAGCTTGTTAATTAGGAAACAAAAATAAAAATATGGATATCGTTATAAAAAACTACTCATCAATTATAATTTGTTGTTTATATAAAGGTTCAAAGCGTCGCTAAATGGAGTGCAGATGCAGATATCAGATGGGTAATTCTCGTAATTTTAAGAACGTTCACATTCTGATATCAGTCTCAATCTGTCAAAATTACGTCTAATTTCCCTACATTTTGACAAGTTTTTGACATTTGTTTGTCGCCGAGATGAGACTGCGACTAGATTTTTAACGTTTTAAATTACGGGAATACGGGCCCATATGGAATCAAATGAAAATATGCATGCACAACTATCAAGACCTGTAATTGAAAAATAATGATTTTCGGATCGAATCCGCAACCAGGTGATCAGGCCTAGAACCAAACTTGTCGACATAGCTCACAAAATAAGCAAGCTGAAGTGGCAATGGGCCGGCCATATTAGCCATAGAACCGATGACCGTTGGGGTAGACATGTTCTTGAGCGGAGACCGCGAATCGGTAAACGTAAGGTGGGACGCCCTCAGGCTAGGTGGAGCGATGATCTTCACAGGATGGCTGGTAGCAGCTGGATGAGAGTTGCCAAAAATCGAGTTGAATGGCGTGCAATAGGAGAGGCCTATGTCCAGCAGTGGTTTGCTAGAGGCTGATGATGATTTTGATAAGCTTTTACTGAATCCAAGACGCTTAGGAAATAGGTAAGATATGCTATCTAGTAGAAAGACTTTGCACCAAAATAGCGGCGAAGTATTATCGCATCGCATCGCGTACAACAAACCCTAACTACATAAAGCACAGTTTTGTAACGAACTCGAGTGTGCGTTAAGAATTTTAATAGTGTTTTTTGCATGCGTCTGCGCCGTTCAAAAGGTCATGCGCAGCTGTGTCATCTATTTGCATGATCTAGGTTAATATTTTACGTTTGCCAATTTGTTTGTTTTTTGGGTTTTTAATCTGTGTCCTTGTGATTTTAGCTGTTGTTTTTGTGGAAATAATTACGGGGTTTGTTTTATTTTTCAACATTTACAAGGAGCCTGGTAGAAGATGTTGGGACGAGCTGGATAAAATTAACGAATGGTAAACCAATGGTCTACATTAGCACTGGAAGTCATGGAGAGAGATGATACAGGCTATCAGTATCAGTGTCAAGGAACTTGGGAATATAAAACTCATGCGCAAGGTTTGCCAGTGAAATAATCAAGGTAGTTGGAAAGACATGGACTATATTTGTATAACAAGGACAAGTCTCATCCAGGTCTTCCTCGCTATCTTTTGTAGGTCGCCCCCACCTGGCTATAGACGCTCCTTCTAACATTTCTACCACCTGCCATCAGCACGTCTAACTAAATTTTGGTCAGTATTTATGAGTTGACATCATGGTTACTTGTACCATATTCATTATTCTACACATGCTAATACAAAACCATTAGCCAGCCTAATAAATTAAAGTTTTTTGTTGTATCTCAATATCAGAACATGGAAAACTGATTTAGTTTTAGTGTATCTCTGATAATTCTATCACGCACAACGTTTTTTGTGGCCCATTAATTTCTGATCTCATTAATAACCCGGTTCTTAATTAGAAACACCTTCGGGAATTATACAGTTGTCATTGTACGTCAAATAAAAGTTCTATAGACACATTCTTGGGCTACTAAATATGTTAATACTACTATAAGAATTTTTCGTTTCCACAAAAGCAGGTATTGATTTAATTTATATTATAATGTTAAGTTCGTGATTTATGTCCAAATTTACATTAATATAAGATTTATCATGTGTTAATGCTGTTTTGTCATTAACTGATTAGGGTTGTAAAAAGAAAAAGTGTAAGAAAATGGTCGACCCACTACTTTTGAACGGGTTGAAATAATAATTTGGGCTAGTGACCTTTTAGACCGAGCTGTCACTGGGCTCGTAGGTATATGGCAAGCTATATGAGTCATTCGATCATTAATAATATCCTTAAGCATCTGTTTAGCAAAATAATTAAGTGTGAGCATAATTTTGTTACATGGTGTAATTTACCAAGCACTTTGTTCCTATGTGATGGGCGCTACTAAGCAATCACATGATTACTTTATTGCGGCCTACCCAAATGTCCTTTCTTTGGTATTGTTTGTCGAGTCATTGAGCTCCTTATGTTCTTAGTTGAGCTGCACGATTACTGACAAATTCTTGCACTGACTGGACTGGTTCCCTCAAATCTGTGTGGTTCTTTCCTCAAAAGACCATTTCAGAAACTATTATACTCGTACATGGGCCTCACATAATCTGACCAAGATTATGCCTAACCATTAAAAAAGACTTATACAAAAAAATACAAAATACAAAATGTTTTATTTTCTGTACCAAAATATTTCCAACATTAGTTTGTGATTGGAGCCTCCTTTTAAGCAAATAATGCCTGTATTAGGAGACTCCGCTCTTCCATAACTTAAAATTAAAATTATCTTAAAAGTGATACAGAACTTATTTAGATAGTGTATGTGTGACTAACGGAGTGTCGGTGTGTGTGTGAGTGGGGTGCGTGTGGGTGAGTGCGTGTGTGAGGGTGTGTGTGTAAGTGGGGTGCGTGTGGGTGAGTGCGTGTGTGAGGGTGTGTGTGAGAGTGGGGTGCGTGTGGCTGAGTGCGTGTGAGGGTGCGTGTGTGTGTGTACGTGATGGTTTATTTTATGTGTTGTAAAAGTGCTTCAGTACCTTCATACGTTAGAGGTTTTACCCAGTCAACTATAATTTTTTTACATTCATGTAGTTGTTTAGTGTATATATATATTTCTTTGTTTACCTTATTGTATATCTGAGCTGAGCGTTTATTATATTGTATATCGGCAAATTTGGATTTAGTTTGTGGAATTTGTGCAATAATATCTTTCCGTCTCTTTGAAAGTAAGTTTCTGTCATAAGAAAGGGTTTTATGTTTTCTTAGAACCACAAGTGTAATATATAGTTTTCTAACCGAAAGCAGACCACTAATCTGATAGAGACTTTCGGTGGGGTGTCTAATCCTTTTAAAATACATTATTTTAATGAGGGCTCGTTGTCCTCGTTCCACCTCTATAAATTTTGATTTTGCTGCACCGCCCCATATCGGTATGCAGTAAGATATGACAGATTGTGCAAGGGCAATGTAAATTTCATTTAAGAGATTTCTGTTGGGCCTGCTTTTTTATTTGAGTTTGTTGGAACAACGTGTCTTAATGTTTTGAAGATCCAGCATAATTTCCTTATTCTTCGAGTAACATGTTCGAGATGGAAGTACCAAGATAACTTTTGGTCAATTATGATACCTAAATATTTTGTCTGCGATACTTTACTAATTATAGGACACTTACAAACGTTATTTGTGTCTTTCTCACATGTATGTACTTTAATGGTAAAGGCTTCATTTGGTTGTAAACGGTTTGAGATGGAGAAACATATATAATTAGTTTTTGTAGTGTTCAAAGTGAGTAAGTTATCGTTAAGCCAGTTAGCAATGATGGTCATACCCATCTCAGCTTCTAGCTTAGCTTCAGACCAGTTATCCCCAAAGAATACAACAGCAGTATCGTCGGCGTAAGAAAAAATGTTTGCGTTTTCGACTTTTAGGGTACAGAGATCATTAATATAAGTTAAAAATAGTGTTGGTCCTAAGACACTTCCTTGTGGAACGCCAAACGATACATCCGCGCAATCACTGAGATATGATCCTATCTTAACCCTCTGTTTTCTCTCTGATAGGTAATCTTTAAGGAGGTTGAGAGGAACTCCTCTTATTCCGACTCTTTCTAGCTTGGACACAAGACTTGAACCCCTGAATTTGTTTTGCCATTTCTTCTTAGGGATAGTCAGTATTTTATTTATATTTTTTTAATGTAACGTGTAAAAGTGATTCCCCTTTACAGATTTAAAATCGTTTCATTTCACATTGTAAAGTTAAGTAAAAAGGTATTCTAAGGCGGCAGGAAATCTAACAGTTCCTTAACTTAAGCCAATTAATAGAATAGTTTGAACCGTTTTTTTTTTTAATGAAAATGACGTTGTATTTCTGCAGTCTATAAAAATATTAGCTAAATGTAAAAAATAAGCAACGGTTGAAACAAGAAAGTTTATTAAACTTCTTCCGACAGCTTTGAGTGATGTGTTTCTAAACTGTTGCTTTGACCTGACCTTTAATAGATCTTAATTATACCCACACGGGTATTAATATACCATAAATATTTCTACGTACACAACACTATAATAGTACGTTTAAGAACGTGCAACGAATGAGAGCAATCGATTTCATTACATGTTGTGGGCGTGTCAGAATCGATTCCGATGAACTGCAAGAATCGAATATTGAGTGATAACTTGGACCACCATGCGAGTAACCAAACATTTTGGCACATAAACCATCCCTGATTGCACACAATTTGATCCTGATTGCAATTACATTTGGACTCGAGTGTTTTCTACGAAAATCGATTTTATTATGGTGCATTGGCATCGGGAGCGTTTCTCTGGGTTGCCAATAATTTTATTGGCGATCATTATTGCCCTAAGTGTTGCCTGATTGAAACTGAAGTGCGTAATTCGTACTTGGTGGGCCGTTTCCTATAATAAGGCCGTGTTGGGATAATTTAACGGAAAAAGCTAAAGGGCAAAGATGTACAGTTTGTTTCTTGGTATTTAAATCATGAGAAAATGCAAGAGACTGCAAATATTGCAGGGACAACACATCTTTATAAAATGTCGTAAAAAAAAAAATCTGCGAGAATTCACATTTTAAAATGCATGTTTTATTTCAGTTCTGTGTTTAAATTTGTCACAAGAACAAACTGATTTATTCTTTATTTTTCTCGTGGCTAAGACGTACGTTAACCTCTGTATCACCATGCACAAAATAGATATAATTTCTTGTGCACAAAACATCGTGCGCAACTGGGGCAATACCAACAATATTTAATATCATTCAAAACATTTAAAATTACGCATTTTGCATTTTAAATGGGAGTTAATTGACCAAAAATCTTCAGTAAAATCAATTTAAATATGTATTTGACATTTTATTGTTGACTTTTACGAGGCACACATCGATAAATTAGCGCCAATCAGATCAATAAAGATTGAGGAGTGACTTTATCGATTGAAAAACTTACTGGATTTTTTGCTTTTTTAAATCGATTAGTTGTCAAGTCTTTGAAGGAATTCATTTATAATAATTCTCTTTAGTGAGTGGACTAACTGATTAAATTATCTTTTTAGTGAAATTCAAATCACTTTCTATTGAATATAATAAAAATAGATTTACAGATAAACATTATATTAACGTATCACTGTCGAGACTTTTTGAAATATCTAAGCCTCAGACTCTCAGTCAATCAAAAATAAACAACATTCATTGTGAAATCTTTAACTGTAAAAAGAAGCTGAAATCATGCTTAAAATACAGCTCTCAAATTCCCAGACATTAATTGACTGGTGTGGTCAAATGTCAAGTTGTTTTTAAACCGGCTACTGATTTCAATCTAGACTTTATTAACACGTCTTGTTACATCTAAGTCAATTCTCACCTCGATATTTCGTTCATCTGCTCACATAAAACATGTCCCGTGATCTTTTAATGAGCAGTCTATTTGATACCAGAAACCTTCAACAATAGACCCAATCAAGTCAAAAAATCACAAAACGCACTACCGTTACCGATTCAATATTCGTAACCGATAGAATCGATTATAATCACGTTCGATTCAGTATCGATACAATGATCGACATAGTGATGCCTTGTCCAGTGCAAAGATGGTTTTACAATAGAAAAGAAAGTGTTAAGTCTGCTAACGATGTATAAATTTGGTATATGCGTTAGATGTTACCAATAATAACTGTTATTCTGTAGCGAATTATTTTTTATGTCAACCTTCCTGCTTTCTCTTCACGCGAATGTTTTGACAGTTCGGCTGTCAGTGTCAGATTGGAACAATGTGTTTTGATCTTACTATAGTGACAATGATACAAATGTTCATGACTACTTTTTATACAGCACGCTTTTTTAGTCTAGTTAGTTCATGTCTAGGATCAGTAACAAAAGACGTCTCATTAGGAAGCATGATTAAGTTGTTCGTCAATTTGTGAAGTACCTTGTTCATTTGTAAAGTATGTACCTACTAAGCGGTAAGTGGGTGCACCTACGTAAAAACTAAAGCAATTACAGCAAACTACTAGGTATTTAATAATGAACCTAATGCCAATAAGTTTAAAACCTACGATTTCAAGCTCATGTTTTTTTTATAGAAGTATAATATAAACTTAATTGTCAATAAAACCGACCACCGTAATTGGTAAGCGGAAAACTGATGGTTCTATAATTAATTTAGGACCAACGGTTTAACAAGTACACCAACATAATCAGAGCAATCAGCCAGCTCATTGCGAGTTTAATATGAAGATTGAACACGAGGTTGTCGGAATCCGTAGATTTATATTATATGATTAATTATGAAGTTGTGAAGCGCGGGCGTTTTGGGGCACGGTCTTATGTAATTTTAACGTTGAAAAAGTGCTGATTCTCAGTCTAATACATGACTTTTGATTTTGATATTTTTTTGCAGATTACCTAATTTTTTTTTTAAATACCTTCTAATCTCGATCATGTGAGTAAAATAAACTATGCTACAAGAGCATAGTTTATTCTACTAACATGATGATAAGTTAATGACTAAGAATATTGTACCTACTTCAAACATACCATTCCGATACTCGTTCCAAGGAACATTTATATGTATGCAACTAGTGTGTCTCATTGTAAGTATATTGTATTCTGATTTTGAGAAATAACTGTCTTAAACCATATAATTTTGTAACCATTGAAGTAGAGTTATCATATTGTGTCTTAGAAGTGTAATGTATTAAAATGGAAATAAAAAGGAATCATACATGTTGGTTTAGTATTTTTTGTACTCTTTGATATAATTCAATTAACGTTCTAGAATTTGAGGCAACGTTGATGTCAATAACTTAGCAAGCTTTAATTCTCATGCAATTTTTATCTTGCTAGCAAGCATTTGAATAAGATTTATAATTGACTATTTATAGTTCTACATAAATATTTGAACGTTTTTATAGCAGATGAATGCTTTCAACCTTTCTTGCTACATAAACAGCTCTATCTCATCTCTTTTATTTTTATTTCGATCAATTTCAAAATATACGGGACCGGTTTTCAAATCTCACGTTTCCAAGATTTCGTGCAAAATCCCTTTTACTTAAGGAAATTGTTAACCTTAATGTCGCATGATCGCTGGTTCTGTACTTGGTTGGTCAAGTCCATTAATTCTTTATTAATAAGTTATTCTAAGGGGCAATTCTCGTAATTTTAAGAACGTTTGCAGTCTGAAGGGCAATTCTCATAATTTAAAACATTCAAAATCTAGTCGCAGTCTCATCTCGGCGACAAACAAATGTCAAAAACTTGTCAAAATTTAGGGAAATTAGAAGAATTTTTTGACAGATTGATACTAAGATCAGACTGTGAACGTTCTTAAAATTACGAGAATTGCCCCTCCGGTCTCAGTCTCAATCTATCAAAAATAACTCCAATTTTTCTACATTTTTGACAAGTATGTATTTGACATTGATGGGCGCTGAGATCAGATTGCGACTAGATTTGAACGATTTTAATTACGAGAATTGGTTTTCTGAGACTGTGCTTGGCAGCTCTGGACAGACAGAGGTGGATAGAGTGTACGGAAGCCTTTGCCCAGCAGTGGGACATTAAAGGCCAATGCTAATAATACCAGTCAGATTTTTTATACAAAGCTGCCTATTCTTTTAGTACTAATAATGCTAATCTTTAACCAAAGAGGATGTTTGCCTGTACGGTTAATTAACAAACCCAACAAAAGCTTTCAACATACCTAAATGCCATAACTTTAGATAATGTTGAGACAACAGATGTGAACCTCATAAAGAATTCAGTCCAAATACCAGTTCATATGTAAGTATTTATTTTTAAATGATCTTTATTTGTCCATCTACATTTACTATTCAAACAATTCGCTCTAAAATTTCTCCGACAAGTCTGGTATATTTATCTTATATATTTGCATATACATACATGTACCAAAATCTCCATGAATTATTCATGGTGCGTACGCGCATTATAAGTCATTACGATATCTGCGCAAGCGATGCCGCTGTCTTTAAATTTCAATTTCTTGTTACTTTTGATTTTAAAAAGTGCCTTTTCTGAATATTAATGCAAAATCGAGTTAATGTACCTTATTATGGATCTAAAATTATTTTAAAGTAAAAATTATATTTTTTCATAAAAAGCTTGAGTTGTGACATTTTTTTAAAATTTTGTTCCTTTGCAAAGAAACCATGTATAAAATACAGTAATTACGACAGGAAATTATGTTACTGTGTGGCATTTTTTTCTTATTCCGAGAAAGACAAATTATTTTTTCTTTATTGACCAATAAATAGTATAGTCGACTAAAATTTATTTCAAAAGACCTCATCAACTCAGCCTATCGCATTTCACTGTTGGACATGGGCTTCTCCCAGGCAGCGCCACAACACCCTGTCTTTTGCCATCCACATCCATTCTGCCACATTCTTAAGATCGGTCCAGCTAGCTGGGGGGCGTCCCACACTATGCTTGCCAATACGCGGCCTCCACTCTACAACTCGTCTGGTCCTCCGGGCATCGTTCCTTTGATAAAACACCTACTCATTTCAAAACTGTTCCTTAAACTTTGAACAAAAAAACACTACCTACAAAATATAGTATAGTCAAAAAATGGTACAATTTAAATTGGCCAGTAATTTTTTACAAAGTGTCGGTACGAATCGAAGATTGTCCGTCGGTAATAATTGAAGATGGTCTGTTGGTAATAATTCAATTTATACATAAATGATCGTAAATATACGTAACCAACGATACGGAGTGTTCATGTTACGGTACATTATAAGTACGGCCGGCAGAAAAATGGTAAGTACTTGTGAGGTTTATATATTTCTTTAATGAGTGATAATGTGATGATGTAACATCACTTTGTACTTGTTATGTATGCAATGTAAAGTTATTATAGTTATGTATGTTACAGAGTTTTCAATTTCTTTAATTTTATATATTTCTGTTTTCCCCACATGCATAAGTCATAATAATGTAATGAACAAATAATTACAAAAGTGAAAATGGAACGGAGTAGAAAACGATCCTACAACTGTGCTGCTGGGGAGTGTGTTGCTCCACTTCTTACCAGCGAAAGCACTAGGAAGTGGTAAAGGGCGACGTTTTGGGGGACTGTTATGTAATTTTGACGTTCGAAAAGTGGTGATTCTCAATCTAATTTGAATAAATGACTTTTGATTTTAATAAAAAAATAACAGGAAAATGACTTTCAAAAATATCCCCAACATTTATAATGGCCTGGATATTTGTCTGTCCTGTCAACCGTCTCAAAACTTAGCCGAACTCATAAACAATAATCAAGCGCAACGTCCAACATTTTGCAACAACCAGTTTTGAAATTAAATTTCCCTCTGTACCATCGGTTTGAAGTACGATGTCGATTATTGAAAAGTGTGCAAATTATAGGGTCATCGATAATATTCGGCGGTAATGGCCGCCCGAATTACTGACCCCAACGCCATGTTTAAAACTCTTTATAATTTATAATGTCCCACATATTTCGTGCGTCAAGTGTATTTCGATATATTTATGATTTAATCATATTAATTTGATTTATTTTAGGAGTTAAATGGTTGTAATTATTCTTTTTTGCTGTGTGTACTGTTTTGGTGGGATTTAGTTTTTTTTTTCTTCTTTTCACCATTGAGGATGATTTTGAAGTTTTCTCTATACCATAGTGATCAAATATATTTCAAGGGAGTTAAACATAACTGGCAAAATGTGGGTACACAATAGGTGCACCTCTGCCTAACCCTTTGGGAAATACATTACAGCCGTGATGACCTTTTTAGCGCAGCCGTGAGGCACATACTATTTTAATTAAAACATCTAATAGACAAATAAGAAAATAAAAACCTGTTTTGTTTTTATTTGTATTTTGTGATTCACGAACTTTGTCTAAATAAACGTTATTTTTTTCTTTCTTTCTTTATGTTATAGAGATCAAAATAGACATATTTAGCGACACATAACAATAGTGATTTACTCTGGTTCTTGTTCTAATATCACCCGAGATCAATAAAATTTTAATCGCTACTTACAACAACGAACAACCTCGTTTTGCCATAAAGCGGTACATCCTAGAAAGCTAATTATGAATTTTACGATCACATATTGCATTACTACGGTTCAAAAGGGTAAAATCCTCATAATAACTTTTGGTGTCATCGTAGCACATAAATGTTCTGCAATAATATCTGAACCCCGATTCCCTTTCATTTGCCTGCATTCAAGGCTTTAATAAAAAGCTTAAGTAAGCTACTTAGAGAAGAGCTTTTAATGCCAGTAGTAGACATTAGCTAAATTAAATTTGACTTGTGTAAATATTTCTCACAAAAAGCGTATTAATATAGTAAATGTCAAAGCAAATGCCTTTGAGTATTAAACCTTTAGTATATTATGAAATAGGTTTTTAGTTTTGATGTTAGATTGAACGGGATTTATGGCGAAATAAAATGGGTAATGTACCTTATGGTATATGTCGTCAGGCCACAGACATTAGGTACGTATGTGAAAGACTTTATGAAACGTGCGTCCTACGAAACGTGCATTTGTCATTTATTGTTTTGTAAAATTAATCCCTGTTCATTTACATAAGTATTTTATGTAACAATATGATTTATATAATTATAATTTTTTTTTTTTTTTTTTTTTTTTTTTTTTTTCAGGATGGGAAATCATCAAATGACTCCTCCCGCTCTGGGTGGAGCAGAAGGGAGTGTCAGACTCTTACTGACTAAAACCCACCCGTGTTCCTTCCTTAGCCCTTTACGTACCAGGGCAGCGGTAACCCTTTCGGACGATCCCGCTACCCATATAATTATAATTACGACCTATTTTTAAATTTAAGATAACGATGAATGGACTGTGTGAAAGATGATATGGTTAGAAAGGGGGTGACTACTAAGATGACGACTATTACTACGGCTATTGACTACGTTGTATGTGTACGTTTTATGTCTTTTTTTTTGTTTGTAATGTGCGTTTAGTTTGTGTTGAATAATTTTTCTTTTCTTTATTACAGAAGAATGATGATGATGACCTATTCTAGAATAGTTTCATAAGTCATCAGTGAAGTACTTATTTTTTTGTTTTACTACAGCGTTACAACAATAACCTAAGATGGTGTCACAACAAAGTCATCACTAATTTGTTTTCTTCTGATATCAAAGCTTAATTAGAAAATCAAATAGTGGTTGCCCAAACCGAAATTTTTACAACAACTATAAATCGCATTCTAACGATCGGAAAAAACTATCGAACACCTACGACCAATTATAAACACGAGATTAACTAAATCAGCATACTTTAACAATGAATAATGACCCTTAAAACTTTAGACCAAAGGGTGTAATTAGCATAAAACGATCTTCGATTCTGCGCCCACTTCTTGTTTTTATTTTTGTCATTTGAATAAACAGTTAAATATGTTAAGTTTAATCGGAGATATAGAAAAGTATATTTATTAGAAGCCAAAGATGGCTGACATATATCATGTTTATACGTTTCTGATTATAATATATTGTTAACTGATACGTGTAGTCACCAATTATGATAACAAATCGCCGTTTCGTAACTCTTTTTGGTCGATAAGTTCGGAAAGTTTATTTATGTAACGTCCCTTACATGGGGAGTGTCTTCGTAAATATTGTTTTTCGTCGTCCTAGCGGTTTTAACGGTATTTTGTAAGGGAATACTTTGGCATAAACATTATATCTTATTCAATAAATAAAAAGTATGAGTAGACTTTCTTATGGCGTAGACGGGTTCTATTAAGGAAAAATTGCCAAAACCACGAATGTTTTTGTGATCACAGAAAAATGCTAATGCCACATTGTCCTAGTGAGACAGATCTGGAAAATATTTATTATTATAACTAAAACTTATGTACCTGCTACAATACAATAACACAGAAATATTTGTTTCGCTCTTTTCTAGCCGACACTTAATAACATAATCAGCTATAATGTTCCCACTGCTGGGATACAGACTTCTTCTCGGTGAGAGGGAGTAGGCTGTAATCCACCACGCGGGCTCAGTGCGAGTTTGTAGATGTCACATGTCTTCGAATTTTTGTTTCTGGGACATGTTTATTTTAGCCGACGTCTTTCACAAAAAGCGCTACAACTAAACATCTACTATACCCTGTCCATTAGGTTAACCGTTTTTTGACAGCTGTCTTAGAACGTACATATTTCAGAAGGCCAATTCTCGTAATTTAAAACGTTCAAAATCAAGTCGCAGTCTCATCTCGGCGACAAACAAATGTCAAAAACTTGTCAAAATGTAAATTAGACGTATTTTTGACAGATTGAGGCTGAGATCAGACTGTGAACGTTCTTATAATTACGAGAATTGCTCTCAGATTATGTAAAAGTTAACTTTAAAATGCTTAATTAATATATAAACTACCTAATCTTATTGAATTATCTTATTTATGACTTCTTACAGACATTATAATATGTAAAAAATATATAATTGCTCACTAGTTCGATCTGTCAAAAAACGGTTAATCTAGTGGACAGAGTATAACTACAATTTTTGTCTTCTAATAATATTGAATCCATTAGTAAATCTTACGACAACCTCAAGAAGAAATGGAAATCACGACTCTAGAATATATCTAATGAATATAATTCACACTATCACAAAAGATAATCATAGACCCCGGGACCAATTATAAAACAACATTCGGTAACCGTTTATCGAAAGTTACGACTGTGTTATTTTCCTAACAATTAATGAATTTATATAATGATTTATAACATAGAATTTATAATTATCTTTCACAAATTGTCTTCGTTCTCATAGAAATGGGCTGTGTCGTATTGGTCTCGGAGCTTGACAACTTTTATTTTGCACAATCGTAATAATTTGGAGAGAAAGTGAACATTTTTTGTATTTACTTAGTGGATGATTATTATGCTAAAATCTAGCAATATCGCATGAATAAGCTAAATAAAAATAGCTTGCAGAGTAAGCAAACTGAAGCGGCAGTGGGCTGGCCATGTTTGTCGAAGGACTGATGGCCGGTGGAGCAGACGAGTCCTAGAGTGGAAACCGCGTATCGGCAAGCGTAGTGTGGGACGCCCTCTAGCTAGATGGACCGACGACCTTAAGAAGGTTGCTGGCACGGACTGGATGCGGAAGGTTGAGGACAGGGTGTTGTGGCGCAGCCTGGAAGAGGCCCATATCCAGCAGTGGACTGCGATAGGCTGAGTTCATTGAAGCTAAATAAATAATGAAGGCACTTATGATTTAGCGAGACTTTCTATTGATTAAGATACTTGAGACGTTTTATCTCAATATGTACTAGATACAAATGTAGTTTTTTTTTTTTTTATAAAATGTTGCCCCACACTAGGAATTACTTCTGTATCGGGTGCGTTTACAAACATTTAAACTCACATACACAAACAGCCAGACCCGGAAAAACTACCTGTAGGCAATACAAATATTTGTTCCGTGCGGGAGTCGAACCCGCGACACGCAGCGCAGCAGTCGATCGCTCAGCCAATGCGCCAACCGTGTCGTCAACGTTACCTATTAAATTAGTGAAAGATCTAAGGCGTTCGTACTTCAAATTAGATGGCACTGGTTCAGTTGCCCTAGTTAATTTGTTTTCTCATGATTGCAATTTTATATTTATTTTACTGACAAGTGTTTGTGAAATATATAAGCACCAATTTTTCTGACAAGTGTGGGCTCATACTAAAGTACTCGTAAATGCTTACTTTTTGACTTTACGTACATATGTTATTTATAAAATATTTTTAACTTGTAAAAATTACAAAGTAATAAATTACCCTATCCTCAATAATTGCACCAATAAATTAAATCACACGTACATGTCGTAAGAAAGAAGCTGGTCATCTCCTTGACTATACCGCCAAACTATCGTCGGCGTCTCCTTATCAATAAGCAATTGTTAAACACTGATAAATTGGTCAATTTGTTACCTTATACGTCGCGTACAGTCAGCTGGAGATGTATAATTAAGTGTAGGTTCAACCTCCTCTGAAAGATACGTTATATCGTCAGTCATCGCGTATTGAGTGAATATTTTAAATACATTTGCAGAACTTTTTTTCCCTGATTGGTCTTTGGATTAGGCCGCTCGACATGATAGTGTGAAAAGAGTCTTTAAGCTTTTAAACTGTGCATTGATCATAGCAATTTGTTTATCATTCTGCGATCATTACAACTTATGAAGCCGAATGGATATAATAATTTTGTGCCTATTTATGATATTTGGCAGACGTTTTTGCCATCACTGGGCCTATTTTTAAGCAGTAAGTAACTAGCTTACGCTATTAGTGAGCTAGCACTTATAATCCTGTAAAATAACCTGATGAGAAATGGGACAAAACATTTCCTAGTTTGGTTTGATCTTTCACCCCTGAGATATTCACGCTTTTTGATGGTGATTGAAGTAACCACTAAACTTTTTTCCTACTAATACCAATAACAACATCAAGAATAGTTTAATTATATTAGTTTTATTATTAGTGTAATTTATTTATTTATAAGTATGTATTAGGTATGTTGAAACTGTGTGTACTCCCCGTCACTTTTCCCTAAAGGTTCATTAGAAAACCAGCGTCAGACAGCAACTGTCTGGCATTAATGCTGAAATGAACCTTTTTGGCGCAGCTGTGAGGCACACACTATTGTTGTCTGAAACATTATTTTAATTTAATTAATTTTGTATTTTGTGTTTCACGAACCGTGTCCAAATAAACTTTTTTCTTTCTTTCTTTTTCTTTCTTTAGTTGTATCTGTAAAATGAACCAGAAAATGCTATGCCAAAGATACTTATATCATCGCTTAATCACCAGTACGACTTTACCTCATAATTCGGTGACATATCCGTTCACCTTGATAGCGGGTGGTCTTTAATTGATCACAACAAATCTACGACCAAGCATGGGCGGGGTTCATTTTGAGGCCAAATTATTATGTATTTTAAAAACTTATTTAAAAACATGTGAATAGGTGTGAGTATTGCTCCGCTCATTTCTAATAAGCAGTTTGATTTAATTTTTAGTCATTTATTTTTACCTCTCTTAACATTTCCCGGGACCTTGGAGTCCCGGACCTTTGAAAGGCGTACGAGGGGCCGAAGCCAACTCGCAGAGGCCCGTAAGACTTTTTTAATGAAATGAGGTACCAACCGACGATTATATTTGTTCGCACTATGCAAGTGCTTGGTTAATTTTATCATTAGTAAATGTCTTTATCGCAATTAATTATGTGTGTTATTATTATTTGCTACTTGCTTCTTGCGTGAGTTTTAATATAAAACAAAAATACATTTAAGTTACTATTTACCAAACCAATGCATTTGCAAAGGAGTGTGATGCTATATCTTGAAAATTACGTAAGAAAAACCGTTTATAAAATAACTAGCTGCGCCCCGCGGTTTCTCCCGCATAAGTTTCGATCCGGTAGGAATATCGGGATACAAAGTATTGTATGTGTTAATCCTGGTTATAAACCATCTGTATGACAAATTTCATCCAAATCCGGTCAGTAGTTTTTGCGTGAAAGAGTAACAAACATCGATCCATCCATACAAACTTTCACGTTTATAATATTAGTAATAACTAATTCCGCATTTTCCTTTCAAAGGAAAACTAGTGCACACTACTTCAACAAAAAACCCGTTAACTCAAATGCCTTCACTTCATTATATGCAACGCAATTACGAAATCAGAATAAGTTTCTTTAGGTCCATAATTCAGTTGCCGTGGCAACAAAACAACGATGCAGTTAACAGAAAATTGAATCGGGCGACATTAAGAGCGACAAAAACGTCGCAAATTGATTCGGAGTAGCAAATTGCGACGGGCGACGGGCGCGACAATTTGTGATTGGCTGTCGTATTCGTGTGTATTACGTGTTGCTGTGGGAAAATTGTTGTAAGTGATATAGATTAAGAGGTCATATTGATGCAATGCCATCAATATGCCTTCGGAATTTAGATGATGCTATGATACTAGGTTTCTGGCTGGCCGACTCCTTAACAGTTCAAAAGTGCCTGTATGTATAATTGAAAGAAACACCTTGAGTTTGCTGAAAATAGAAACGAAGCTAAAATCCGGTTGAATAGTTTCTTTCCGCCGTCACTACAAACATTGAAATGCTTAACTATTTTACAACATGACGTAGGAAGTGAATTGCTAAAGTAGGTAACTGTAACATTACAGAAACAAATTAATCGACAAAATCCTGTGACAGCAAGTCCCGAATAAGGACGAAATTCTGAACTATGTTTTAGTAATATTTTCAGATACAAGTTCATTTTACAACGTCATACAACTTGAAATATTCCAAGAAAAGATCAATGGAATCATTTCCCTGACCTTTCAAAAGCGATTTAAGTACAATAGCAACTGCGACACAATTGCCTTCCGAGGCCGACACGCAATACCGGTGCCGCCTGTCATTAATCATTTGACATAACATGTGACCGATAGCAATGATATTAAAGTCGGCTATCTTTACCCTGTTTTGCGCTTGTAGGGTGGGCAGAGTGCCAAGCAAGAAGCTGGTAAGCTGGTAGCTGCATTGTTTTGCTTTTGCAATCTCCTTATGCATGAATCGTGACTTCCGATCTATTTACAAAAAATTCACCGCTTTTAGATTTTAGTACTGTTCCTTATTAATAGGACTTTCTGGAGTGGAGAGATGATACTTTCGACCCTCTTTTTTTCCCTTTTTTTGAGTTTTGTACCCAAAGGCTACCAACGGGACCCTATTTCTATATAAGCCTCCGCTATTCGTCCGTCTGTCTGTTAACGCGCTGTATCTCATAAACCGTAATAGGTAGACAGCGTTGAAATTTTCACAAAGTGAGTATTTCTATTGCCACTAACATCAAACAATAAAATAAAGAAAAAAAATTAAAGGAGGTGTCCACTCTCCGTACAAGAATGTGTGGTTTTCGGCGTTTTTCAAGAAAGAGGTCTTGAATTTACCTGTGCGATATTATGCCGCAGCCAATTAAAAAAAAATGTAGGTCTTACTGACTTTATCCAAATTATAAATGGCCACTGTTATAAATGGCACGGTTGCCGTGTGGAGTAATGTTATTTCGTCAAAACACCCAAAGTAGAAAAAAATCTACTTTGTCTCCATAAAAAAAAACTAAAAATCCAATATTCTAATTCGGTCCTCCGTACCTACATCAGGCACATCTCTTCCGCCATCCATCTAAATACCGAGCCTCTCCATAAAACCAATACATTGGAACAATCAGACAATTTTGCTTGTAGCGTGATTTATTCCGTAGGACGGACCACCGGCTCTGCTGACGACCATTCACGCGTCAATCTGTTTCATTCTATATGGCGCACGTCGTATACCATCGAGTTTTAGATTCCCGTCGACTTGGGTTAGGGTGTGTTCACATCTATAAGTGAGTGTTTTGTATAAGCTTCGGAAAGCGCAGTCGGTTAGGAACGAAATCTTGCTGAAATAATATGAGCGGTAAATTCGTTGAGGTAAACACAAACTGATAAAAACGAAGTATTCCACTCAGAGCACTGAAGACCAATTCTTGTATTTTAAAACGTTCAAAATCTAGTCGCAATCTCATATCAGCGACAATCAATGTCAAAGACTTGTCAAAAATGTAGGCAAGTTACAGGTATGTTTGTGACAGATTGAGACTGAGATCAGACTGTGAAATTTCATAAAATTTCGGGAATTGCCTCACTGATTACAACAGCACTTGACCGAACCGCACCTGAGCATTTCCACTAACCGCACTGAAACATCACGCGTCTATATTTTTTCGTTCAAGTAAGGTGTAAATGTATGGAAAAAGAGACAGTCTGGGAGAGCTACATACATACATTGCTCTCTAAGGCAAATGTGTACGTATCCTTAGGAAAAGGGTGGCTTTGCAGTTGGTAAGTACCTGGTCTTTACTTTTATTTTGTTTTACAATAAAATTGAAGTTCAGATATTGTGAATCTACAAATCGATAGAATAATATGGCAATATTCCAAAAATACTGTTTTGTGTTTTAAATCATTTAGTTTGTTATGCTTTTTATATTAACATAACGTTTAGAAATAAACATCGGTTTCCTATGTTTTAATTAATACATATGTTCACTGATATCATCTTCAAGTAGCTATTAATGTGTCTAAACAAATTAATTACAATATGCAAATTAAAAAAAAAATAAGAATTTAATTATGACTAAGAAATCAATTAAGAAAAAAATACACTGCTTCCTAAATAAAAAAAAGAAATGCTGTCGCGTATCATTAATTAATCTCTCTCATTAGTAAATACTTATTTAGTACGAGTATTAATTAAATGCATTTTTAGGGGCTCCCCACCTAAGTCTTTTAAATTTTACTAATATAATTGTATCAAATACTGTTACTGGTAGTTTGCATCATCCCACTGCTGGGCAAATGCCTCTCCCCATGACGTCCAGCTCTGCCGATCCAGGGCTAAACTGGATCACTGGTCGTTTGTTTTCTCCAGCTCATCCCGCCATCTTCTACAGGGTCTGCGACGCCTTTTGGCTGCGTTAGGGCTCCACGTAGTGGTTATTTTGGCTCACAGCTCATTGGTTATTAAATAATAATATTTTTTTAATAAACTAGTAATTACCTTGCAGCCTTCACAGGTGAACGCGCC
Source organism: Apamea epomidion (assembly GCA_947507525.1). Lineage (NCBI taxonomy): Eukaryota > Metazoa > Arthropoda > Insecta > Lepidoptera > Noctuidae > Apamea > Apamea epomidion. The sequence goes on along the minus strand of OX382240.1, from coordinate 1,720,017 downwards.
AAAATGGAAGCCAGCCGCGGGTTCTCCGCACACTTTACATTGTTGATTCATCTGAAACAATACAATATAATAATAAATTAACATCATAATATTATAATAATCATTTAATTATTATGCAAGGCTTACAAAAAATAATTAGTAAAAAAACTAAAAGACAAGAAAAAAACTTTCATACAGAAAATAAACCACTAGGAGGACATTTTTTTTACGAATATTTTATTGCAATTCGCTGGTATCTGAAACGGAAGTTATTCATCTAGTATTACAATAATATTCATCCTTATTTCCATTAACTAGTAACATTTTAAAAGTGCATTTAGAAATCGCTGGCCTATTAATACTTCGAAACAAGTATAATAAATTTTCTTCATGGTCTCACAAATTATATTAATTAACACCTTGTTTCCCCTACATTGCACAACGGACCAGAAGTTATACATCACTTAAGGATAGTTAATGAGAAATTAACACATCTTCATGTAAGTACCCATCACACAATAATTACTAAAAACTATTTAAAACCTCCATCACGCAGTGTAACGAAAATTCTACAATTTAATTATTTTTTGCTTGTTTTCTTCTAAAGATTTCAATTTGTGTCATACAAAAGCAGCAATGATTAAAAAACAAGAAGACATTTCCTGCTTACAGCAATTAACTACATTCTTTCGCAATGCTGTTTTTTTTTTTTTTTTTTTAAACAAGGAAGAAATGTAATAATTTATTCAGCCGTGTGAACAATTTAAAGTCATGTTATTGGTAATAAACTGCATTATTAAAGGAATTAAGGAAAAATTCGTGGTATTTCAAAATACGTAGTTATCATGAATGCACAAAGAACCTAAGGTTATTAAACACATGACAGAGTCTTCGGCAAAGGTAAACTTTGCGTGAATTTCTGTATTCGCAAATCCAATATGCCAGATATATTTGAGTAAATAAGTATAAATAAATAACGATATATAATAATAAATACACTTGTCTACTATACTGGCAATACCAAATATTATGGTTGACCGGCGTAACCTTTTCGATAGGTGTCAATTTACATATTACTGTTAAAAAATACATTATCACTCTATATGTACGTTAATACATGAGACAATTTTTAAGAGTATTTCACTGGACCGTAGACGCCCAAGCATTCGAGAACTGGGAATTGTAACTGAAATGATCATCCACCAATCAAAGAACTCCATCATTTAACATGCATGCAAACATAAACCTTCTTCCCATGCGGGTAGGCAGAAACAAGAGGTATGTACACAAGGCAGATGTGACTGAAAACGCTGGAACGCCCTAGGACGACAGTATAGGGACCTTATTGGTGATGTTCTTCAGAAAGTTCAGGTGCGTAGTAATCGCAACCGGCATGCGTGTATGACCAGAGCAGCAATTCTCGTAATTTTAAGAACGTTCACAGTCTGATCTGTCTCAATCTGTCAAAAATGCCTCTAATTTCTCTACATTTTAACAAGTTTTTGACATTTGTTTGTCGCCGAGATGAGACTGCGACTAGATTTTGAACGTTTTAAATTACGAGAATTGGCCTTCTGATGTATGAACGTAAACGAGGCAAAAGGAGTAAGCAAGGATCGTAGCAGGTGGGGACGTGGGGTTCTGTACAATCATTTTATCGCTTAGATATAAAAACCTCCTGTAACTTCTTTATTACAAATAATGTCAAGAATTTGCTCACCACATTCCAGTTATAAAAACATGGATGTTTTGATAACTTTGGGAGTGACCTTATTAGATACACAACAAAAACGCTTATTTAAATATCGTACAACTAACAAATGCTCTACCATATCCGTTACTCATTGTTATTTTAACTCGTTGCTCTAGCCACTACTTGTGCCACAATGGTTGTCAACTGATTATGATGTAATGATTTATTTAGTAAGTCAACTTTATCATTATTGAAAAAAAGGTCTTAAGAAAACATGGATTTGTTGTCCGTCCAAATTATGCTCAGAGAAAAATCTACATTAAATACTTGTGTTAAATTCATGTTTTTGGCTTTATCCAATTTTCGAGGAAAATGATGATCATATTATTGATAAATAAACTTCGATGAGTTTTCTAGAAAAAGCAGTCAAATGAAAACTGATGATTGACTAAAAATCAAAATGAGACTGAACTAAAAACCATCAGTTATGAAAAGTCAAATGGGAAAAATGATAACGAAGTATCTATCTGTTATCACAAAGTTCTATAAGTATTCTAGCCAAATGTATTAAATTAATTAAAATGAGATTAAAGAAAAACCTACAGTTAGGAACAGCAAAATCAAAATCAAAAGTCATTTATTCAAATTAGACTGAGAATCAGTACTTTTCGAACGTCAAAATGACAAAAGACAGTCCCCCAAAATTGCCCGCCCTTCTCCACTTCCTAGTGCTATCGCTGGGAAGAAGAAGTGGCGCAATAAACTCCCCAGCAGCAGTTAACTGGACAAAACAAAGGTTGCCTTTCATCAAATTTCTTCGAACTGATTTCTTAGATTTCGCTAAAATAACCTACATTCACACCATAGCAAATCCACAAAACCAACATTATCTAACAACAGGAAATAAATCCAGAACAACAAGTGGCCACCTTAAAAACGTCAAAAGTAAAACTCCAAAATTTACCGAAAGCCATTCAAGTGTTATGACGGTCAAGTGGCTTGATGAGCCAAAAAATTGGGTGTCCGACTCCTACTGAACAAACATTGTGGTCGCGGAGTGAAGAGTCATTGAGGAGGTCAGACCATGTTGCATGAGTGGCTCAGATGTACGGGTGGAGTGTGGTTGGTATTTAGTCAGGGTATATGATGAAGATGTAGATGGTAATTTTATTTTAGTTGGTGACAAGTGAAAGAATGTTTCATAGAATTCGTTACATAAATGTTTGCTAATGACTTGCCATGGATAACAAGAAAGGTGATTTGGAGATGGGGGATGAGTTAATGAAATATATTATTTGTTCACTGGAAAAGTTTTGAGTATGATGGCTATAAGAGTAGGGGAAGACCAAAAAACCGCTCAAGTTCGAGTCGGACTCGCGCACCGAGGGTTCCGTACAAATTTGTAGGTATATATGTAACTAAAAAATTACGGTTTTCGCAATGTTTCCTTTATCTGTGCTATAAGATGTTGCTTCGTGCCAAATTTCAAGATTCTGAGTTCACGGGTAGGTTTTGATTCCCTTGCAAGTGTCGACAATTTGCGGCATAAACGGCTGCATCTTTTGATTGCGTTGGCTTAGAAGTTTGATTTTTTCACAGCTCTAAGGGTCAGTAAATTTGAGTATTTGATATAAATTCCAGCTTGATACCTCCACGCGTTCCTGAGAAAAATGGTCTTGTCAGACAGACGGACGGACGGATAACAAAGTGATCCTATAAGGGTTCCGTTTTTTCCTTTCGAGATACGGAACCCTAAAAATGATGGTTGAGCTGTATGAAGGAGTATGGAAGAAAAAGTTGCGCCGACCCCAAATAAACTGGGATAAAGGCAGGAGACTGATGATGGAAATAGAAGCTAAGGAATTATAGTAGTCACAGTTTTGTTGAAGATTAAAGAGGGATCTGATACTAAAGAACAGTAACCGAACAACAACTCAACTAAACTCAATAGATAAGACTGCCCAATTTGTTCATATTAACATTAATTGAATGGATAGCACTTCTGTGAAAATTGCTCCCAATTCCGAAATTCTTCATTAAATTCCTCGATTTCATGTCGGTATCGATTTCTGAAAATCATACCCAGAAATGCCACATAAACACACAAAAGTGACACGCCACTTTTCGCCCGACATCGACAGAACACGACAGCGAAAATTTCCGAAAAAATCACTTTCGTGGCATCGCGTGCACAATTGTGTATTTTGTTAAACCGATTCCCCCGTTCTCGTAACAAACGGACGCAGGTTTAAAAAAATTAAATAAATGTTGAATAATAACATGTTTCGGGCCTGTGCTAACAAGTTGGCGTGACTGGGCACTGTTAACGTATCCAAAATGTTATTTTTTTGTGCCTTTTTTGGGCATCGCGAACAAGCGATGAAGGATTGAGCACGTCTGTAAGACAAGGGGTCCGAAGTAATGGATTCAACTCTTATGAATAATCTTTGATGTTTTCGGGTGAAGATACTCCATCAGGGGCTGACGCGAATGAATTGCTTGGTCTGATTTCGATATTTTTATAAGTATAGCTGGTAATAAAGGCTGTTAAATGAAAGGTTGAGCGTAATATTTTCAGAGTAAGTACATGCTTAATCAAAGTAATCAACGCATGAGTTTTGAACAACACTGGACAAGTGGTTCATTTTGGGTTATTAAAAAGTAATTCAGTACACTTACTTATAATGGAATTGATTATCCCTGACAGGGGTTTTGTAAAGGTTGTTTAGTATAGAACCTAAAACCTATTAATGTATTTGTCTTGTCACAAAATCTCAAAACGAAAGTTTTTTTTACATGTATTATTTGCAATTAGTTTCTCTTTTGCCTATATTAAGGAAACAATATTAATTTCATACCATATTTCTTGGCTTAATTTGTACTCGGATCGATTTACCACGTCGGAGCATATTTTATAAATCACCCAGATTTTATCATTTGGAATCACCGGAATCGGCAAATGAATGATATATCAAAGTCCGATATTTGGGTTGCAATCCCAACAATTTTATCAGGTCCTTTAAAATTACGGTTTAATTAAGTAATTCTTGCAAAGTTTGAACATTGTTGATTTTTATCGCTTCTTTTCCTTGCTTATCGTCCATTTCGGGTATAAATACAAATTGTTGCAATTTATCATTCGCGTGTAATACCGTAATCTTTGTCTCGAGAAATATCTTCGATGTCAAAATGTTTTTAATATGGATGTAACCGATTGCCGGTGAGTGTAAAACTTGCCTTGTCGATTTTAAACTGTATGCTTGAGTATGAAATGTGTGAATATACAATTATGATGATTGAGATTCTTCTTGATTTCAGTCTTTATTTTGTAAAATAACGTCTTGAGCTTGAATTTCTTTTACTTACCTAGTTTTTCTTTACCTCTTGATTTATATAGTTATTCATTGATTCATGGAACTGATAAACCAGTGTTATAGCACACTTGCCTATAAATATTTGACATTTTAAAATATCATCAACTTGATTACTCATTAAATCATCTAATAATACATTGTCCATTAATATCAATAATGTCACTATCAACATTAACCCCGTAAACATTCTCAACACTAAAAACAAACCCACCCATCCTTGACCATACAAACAATCTAAACACATTCCCTTCATCAAATCAAGGTCCATGTTCTACAAAACAATACGACCACATATTAAGGATGGTTCGAACACCAGAAGTCGTTAAACAGTCGCTTGGGGCTAATCGGAACACTGATTGACGAAAACTGTATACAATTTACAACGGGCGAAGATGTAGCGCCGACGTTCGGCTGTAAAGCATGTCGGTATGTGGTACCAGAAGTGAGAGATGGCGATTTTAGTATTATTACAGAAGTTTTTGGTTAATATCTAGTATTGAGGAAGCAGGGCATACAATAAAAGATGGCTTCTTCCGTGATTTCTGATAAAATGTAAATTAGGAATAAAAAAACTCCGTAAATTGTCCAACACAGACCAGAAAACATTACGCTGAATAGAGCTTTCAGTAGCGCAGTTCCTACCTAATAAAATTATATCAGAGCGGGTTGAAATTGGAAATCAGAATATACTTTTTCAAAGGTAATAGCTACCTTTGAAAAAATTATATTTTTCACACGACTCAAGAACGAAGTGATTTCTTATTCCATCCATAAAGAAACCACAGCTGATGCTTCAGATATATTCTGGCCAAACACAATTTCACCAGCAAACTGTCCAACTCTCTCCACTCACAACTCCTGCCAAACATTCACACGAACGACAAAAACAGCTACGTATTGGCCTCTTAAACCAAAGCACATCATTGCAGGAAAGGTGTTCACCCCCATTTAAGGCTTTCTGCCTATACTTGGCGTTCAGCCTATCTATTTTGCATACACCATCTGGATTTACAATTGGTGACCATCAAAAACGGGAAAGGAAATTGTCTCACGTACAACGTGTGATACGGACGAACTTTCTATGTAATGGAGTGTTTTCTCCAGCGATGGATGGTGATTTTTCTTTACTAAGTAAGGTACTGAATTGAGATTTATTGGTGTCGTGTGCGCTAGACTTTACTTAGGTGTGTGACTAGTTTTTTGTTTGTTTACTTGAAGTGTCTGTGACTGCTTTTAGGACTTGACTTGGAAAGGCTGAGGTTGGTCTATTTAAAATTCTAGGCAATACGGGGTTTATTTATAAATGTTGCTAAAAGTCTAGTAATTATTAGCGACTGTTTAACCATACATTTTTAACGTTTAAACGTCTCTTAAATTTGAGCAACGTTTAAAAATAAAGGAGTAAATTATTTGCTCAGTAGCTTGAGATTATTTTGTGAAGCGACTTTAAATCAAAACTATAAAATTATCAAGTCGAATATGATGTGGTGCTTGTTTGAATAGGCGACATAATTATGACGTCATTATCTGCCTTGCCTTTTCCCAACTATGTTGGGGTCAGCTTCCAGTCTAATCGGATGCAGCTGAATACCAGTATTTTATATAGAGCGACTGCCTATCTGACCTCCACAACCCAGTTACAGGGTAATACAATACCCCTTGGTAAGACTGGTTGTCAGACTTTCGGGCTTCTGACTACCCGTAACAACAGTCAAAGATCCATGAATGACAACCGGGACCAACGACTTAACATGCTTTCCGAGGCACGGAGAGGTCTCGGTATGTGAAGATGGTCACCCATAATAATTATGACGTACTCATATCTACTATAAAACTGATCGGATACGAGACTAAAAAGCGAAAGTAAGTGATAAAATCGATGGATAAAAAGCTATAAAGTGCCTATAAAGCCAATAATGCCTATAAAGTCATAACTAAGAAATTAACATCCATATAGGCAATCTAGCTGATACAGAATATCACCCAAATAGATCCTTGTCCAACCCAGAACCACTTATTTATACAAATCAAAGTAACCACGGTAAATACTGACAAATATTTTACCACCTGTCGATATCAGACCTAAATTCGAGTCCGATTGCCACAATATATCATGCGCCAGCGCAAGGCGTGTCGATCCGATACGCAGCTACTTCGCGTATTCACGTATTTGGTGAACTTCGAGCACAATAATTAAGAATCCAACACGATATCTAGATAGTGTTAAACGAATTTCTGTTGATTTATTGCACGAGGTTTTGGCAATGGTGAGTCGTGTAAATTCTGGGAATTTTTTACTGGTGTTTATGAGTTTTTGGGGTATTCCAAGAAGAGGGGAAATGTGAGGGTAATAACAGCATGATATTGAATTCAATTTATTTTGACCCAAATACCAATCTATAAAGTGGTTATTAGAGTTTTGAGGCTTGGTTACCCATGATGACATTTGAAAACTTCAATGAATTCTATTTACGTAAAAATAAAATTGATCTTACTTGGCTCAGTACGGGTTGATAATGTCACATGCCTAAAAAATTTTGGTTCTAGGACATGCCGGCTTCCTCACGAAGTTCTCTATCACCGTTTTGAGAGCAGTGGTAATGAAATAATTTACACAAAGTGAAATGCCTCTCTGGATTCAAACCTACGACCTCCAACTCGTAAGTTGCGACCCTCTCCAATGGTCCAACACTTCAGTAATTTTGTCGTCTATAAATAATGTTTTTTTTTTATTGAATCAACTAATTTTATCAGTAGCCAGTAGTAACATTATAAATAATGTCAAGAAACGTATTTACATAAAAAGATTACTTGCAGCATGTTTACTTAAACCACAACAGAACATTAATTACCCCTGTATACAGGGTGATTTTTTAAAGACCAGCCAAATTTAAGGATGTGGTACAGACCATTAAACTGAACAACTTTCTCCATGGGACCAACATCGTAATCGCGAATAAAAATTCAGCCGTCCCATACATTTAGGTCGAGTAGGTATTGAAGTTTTCAATGGGACAGTTGATAAAATTTTCGCGATTACGCTATTTGTCCCATGGAGAAAGTTGTTCAGTTTGATGGTCTGTACGACATCCTTAAATTTGGCTGGTCTTTAAAAAATAACCCTGTATAGCTTTAAAAATGCCAAAGCACCTATTGTCGGTCACCTGACGTTCTGCTCATCCCATTTCTGGAGCAAGATACATTACAGAGTCGCTATATTAAAGTCCGTATCATTATGTGCATTCGCTTAAAATACTGAAACAAATGAGATGAAATAAAATCGATCTGTATCATGTATCGCTCCCAAATAGGAGGTGCGCGTTGACACCAGAAAAATATTGTTAGCAGAAGGTCTAATAAAATAGAAATATTGTCATGAGTTTGTCATTGTATAGGACTGAAACCTTGACTGGACCCATGAGTTTGTGAAGGCCGCAGGAGCCCGCTGGATGCGGGAAGCACAGAACCGATCGAAGTGGAGGTGCTTGGGGAGGCCTAATGTCCAACAGTAGACGTCTTTCCGCTGAAATGATGATAGACTGAAAACTAGAGCTCGATATCAATAAAATTTTCATACACGTAGTTTTTGGGAGAAATCTGCTTCCAATACTCTGGGCAGAGTTTCTATTGATACCCAATTTGTACCTACAATTCAAACAAATAAAAAAAAAAAAACAAAAAGGTTCAAACCTAGTGAATCTGTCAGAAATAGCATTGGCATTCGTTGACTGAAATGTATGCTCAATTTATATTATTGCCTATTTGGCGCAGCCGTAAGGCACACAATACTATTTCAAGTTTTTTTTTTCAGTTTTTTCTTTTTATGTTGTGTGAATATTGTTTTCCTTAATTAACATGGGGCACATAAACTTATTTTCTTTCTTTTAATTATGAAAAATAATTTATACACACTCACGCGTACAGTTGATAGAGAAAAAGATAAAATCATGGGCTATCAAGACCAACTTAAAGTCAGCTTTGAGTAACAACCCTGTGAAGAACGCCCATCAATTCTGACTTGACCGCAATAGCGTTTTTCAATCGCACAGATTGATCGATTTGCTGCGGCCACATTAACCACGAGCCGTTCAGAACTGGGCCTACTGTTGCTTATTTTTTTCTTGCTTTAGCCCTCCAAAAAAGGCATCCTAGAGTTCCTTACAGCCCACTTAATGCAACGATTAAAAAGCGATTATATTACACTAGTAAGGCTAGGCGCGCACTTGCGATAGCCCTACGACTTGATCACTTCTGATTTCATAATTGATGACAGTTTTTATGGCAGTGTAAAAGATTATGGAGGGAATTAATAATCAGTGTTATGTTAACCGCAGTGTTTTCTGTCGATGAAGAAGTTAACAGTTTGTGTAATGTTGGTGCTGTATTGTTAAGTAATAGTGTTGCTACGTCAGAAAATGTGGTAATGTCGTAATTACCTTAGTTTGAATCACCGTTTGCTTTGAATATGTATTGCTTTATTAATCGTTAGACTAAGTAGTTGAATGCGGAGACTATACAGGGTGGCAGGGACATTCACGCGTAACCTGTTACCAGGGATTCAGTACATGATTCAGAACCCCCTGCGCTGATTATTACAAAAAAAAATAATGCCTATGCGGTCAAAATGCACGGAACATTTTGACCGCGTAGGTAGTTATTTCTCTATGAAACCACTGTTTTTTTTTTATAATAGATAAACTATTTGTATCTAAAATTATGTGCAGAATTCATGGTACAGTTTGAATGTCGATGTCCCTGCCACTCTGTAGAATAATCATTTGCAGCTGGAAATTACATAAAATACTACTTTTTTCAAATAGTTTTCAATTGACAGACAATGCATTTAAAAAAAATGGACGAGCTTTTAAGTTTATCCCTTTTCTAATACCTACGCAGTGTTTTTAACATGACTATAACTAATTTCTAACCATGTTCACAAATAGAATAAAAATCTTTATCTATCAGTCAACTATAAAGCAAAAAACCAACCCGACAAACACGACACAAAAAAAAACCATATCGCCAATCGTATAATGCGCGCACAACCTTACTACATACAATAATATCAATACCGATCAAGTTTTTCCGTCATAGCCTTAGAAAAAACCTACTGAACCACTAATACCCATCAATCAATCCAGCCGTCCTGCGACAATATGTCTACATGTTGACGTGAAGCATAAATTACGCTCCTACGGAACCCTAAAAAGGTAAATGCCTTAGGAAATACTAATTAGAGTTGTACTAGGAAAAGTTGAGTGAAGTTTTTTTTGGTTTGGAAGTTAATTTTATGAGATAGTGCGGGAACATGAAAGAAGGTTTTATAGCAAATTGCTTGCCATAGTGAATGAGTAGTCTTTGATACAGATTATCTGGTTTCGTTACATTTCCTTGAAGCACAGCTGGAATCAGACTAAGTATCGTATTTCCCTTGTATGAGTTTCGTGTTTGCATAGTTAGAGAAAGCAGGTTTTGATATGTTTACTACATAGGCCAGAAGGCCAATTTCCGTAATTAAAAACGTTCAATATCTAGTCGCAATATCATCTCAGCGGCAACCAATGTCAAAAACTTGTCAAAAATATAGGGAAATTGGAGGTAGTTTTGACAGATTGAGACAGAGATCTGGGGGCCTAAAAAGGCCACTATAAGCAATACCTCTAAAAGCTATTCATTTCCTGAATTCCCAGCAGATCATTAGCAATTCCTCTGATTTTCGCAAAATTTCACTTCATATTTTGTGTAAACATTGCCGCATGAAAAAAATAAAAACCGTAATTTTATCGGTGATTTTTCATGACAGTTTATATTAATCAAGTTGTTTTTTTTATTTCTACAGTTTAAATGTTGTTTCATTGTGATATGAATTGCACACAGATCATATTATGAATTGTCAGTTTGTGACCATTTTACGATTTTTAATATGATTCATATTGTCTTATTATGATTCTGCAAAAGTGTCCTTTTTAGGCCCCCAGAGGGGCAATTCTCGTAATTTTAAGAACGTTCATAGTCTGATCTCAGTCTCAATCTGTCAAAAAAATACTTCTAATTTCCCTACATTTTGACAAGTTTTTGACATTTGTTTGTCGCCAAGATGAGACTGCGACTAGATTTTGACCATTTTAAATTACGAGAATTGGCCTACAGACTTTGAAAGTTATTAAAATTACAAGAATTACCCCTCCTTATTCCCCGAGGGGTGAGGCACAGGTGTACCCTATATAATAGTACACCCACATTTCGCCAGTTATGTTTAAGTCTAGTTATGTCCAACCGGGTACAAATCCGGGCTCCGGGCTGCTACTGAGAAATTCCAAATGGAAATCCAAGTATCTCTTTGGCCGACCCGGAAATCGAACCCAGGACCTCATGCTCAGCAGTAGCGCTTGCGACCAATAGACCAATAAGGCAGTCCTGGTATTTTTTCTGTCATTATTTTATAACGAAATATATTTGATTTCATATGGGTGATAAAATTCCATTGAATGATCGTCTGCCACTTACAACTCGTTGCAAAAAATATAACCCACTTCTTCCACCCTTTAAACACCACCATTTTTCTTCCGTTTCCTTTAATGGTAATATTCAGTTAATAATTCAAAATTAACCTTTCACCACGCCCTCATCTACGTAACAATTAATAGTGCAATTTATGTGATGACTTGATAATTTTTGTAATAAAAACGACAGGGCGGCGACAACTCAATCAAGCAGTTTCACGTAAAATAAATAACCTGGCACCAATTAAACCAATTTTCATCAAGTTTTTAATTAATTTCTTGTTGCTTTTCGTCATAAAAGGATGTTTTTATAAACTTGTTGCCTCAATTTTCGAGTGAAATAAATTAAATAATGTAATAACGATTGTTATCAGTAATTGAGTGGTTGTTAACAGTGGGGGACAGATTAAATGGGTGAGTGTAAAAACATAATTGTTTTTGGATGGTCTCCTCATCAGTCATTTACGAATTGTGAAAAATTTGTGTACGCACACATCTGCTTGTTTAAAAGCTGTTATTAAATGTTTTTCGTCGTAAAATAGTTCAATTTTAATTACTTTTTGTTGTTTTTGAATCAAAACTAGATCTTTAAATATGCACAAGTTCAGTAAATCATTCAAATACTTGCTTCCGACTCATCCATTAAGCATAATTAATGAGTTTTGATATTTAGACAAAAATAACATAACCAATCTACTCATAAATAAAAATCAGAAATGTCTCACAATTATTTCGACCACTAAAATATGTGACAGAAACAATAAATTTGTATCTTCAATAAATAAGAATAATTATGGTACCTATTCAGGTCACATCCATATTTTAGATGCTCACAAATTAAGTGGGTAAATTTCATTTTACTAAATGTCAGCTGTCGTCAAATAATTAGTACATTTCTTTCGGTTACATGGAATTCTTAATGAATATGCAGATTATTTTTATGTTGTCGATGTTAATATAATTAATAAAATCTCAGTAACGGTATTGCACCAATATGAACGTTATTGCAAATTAATAAACATTAATAATTTACAAAATTACCATGTTTGATTGATTTAAGTTTTTTATTAAAATAAATGTATGTAACTATTTAGAAAAAGCTTCGTATATAATAATTATATAAAGCTGAATGATCAGACCTCGGATAACACAAATAAGTAACTTAAACAGGGCGAAACCCGCAGTAACTAAGAAAAAAAAAACTTTTATTTCCACCATTCCAATTAAAATAAACATTGAAATAAATCAACAACAGCTCCATATTGTAAACAGAAAACAAATTACAACACAACACTTTAAAATGTAATTACAAATAATTGTTCTGAAAATGCCGATCCGCTTGGCAACAGTAAAAACAATCGCAAATAAAAAGGTTTATCCAAATTAACGAATACCTCACGAGGCAACCCGAATATATCTGAAGTCACAGGGGAAAGTGCTGACAGCTAAATATTACCACGCCTCGAGACCTGAGACCTATCAAAACGTAATTACATACCTTATTACAAGTGAATAAAAAGATTTTTCTTAAAGGAATCAATGAGATGTATTACAACCTTGTTACTGGAAAAAGAACTAACTGTGTTTGTTTAATATTTAAATTAATTTTGTGCGTCAGTTTGTTGAGCTTGCAGTGTACGGCTGAAGGGCGCGAGACAGTTTTAATTGGATACATTGATGTGCAAAATGTATGCTGATATTTTCGGCCGCGATTGTAATGTTCCGGAATGGGTTCGTGTAGTTTATGGTTTACGGTAGTAGTAATTTTAAATGCAGAATTATGGTCATTTGTATGTGTTTTTTCACACTCGCGAATAAAATCAATGCCTCAACCAATCGACATCAATATACCTATATATTTTATTACAATAAAATTACTAAGGATTTTTTCGAAGTTCTTGCTCTAGTAAGCAAAGCACGATGCAAAAATGAGTAAAACGGAATAGTGAAAAAGATATACACCAAGTTGACCCATTTTCTCCCAAAGTCTATCCATATACCCTTAAGACTTATTACCCTGTCGGTGACAATTTAAATGGTCTCGGCCCAGAATTCTGCTGCGTGTTTGGCGCCATCACTAGCGTCCATCAGTTCCTGTAACATGCAGCTGACACGCAGGACGGGTAACCATGCACTGATAATCAGTTCTTTGTTGTGTAGCACAGCAGTATAGCACAGCATCATGCTGAGTGGAAGCCTTCTTGTCGCAGTCATGACATGCAGCCGTCGACGATTTCTGCTTTGTGCCCGTGATCATAGATATATATTGTTTTATTTTTCCTTTTTATTAGAATTAAGTATCTTTTTGTATGCACGTGTTTCTGTGACAAATAAACCTATTTTTCTTTCTTTCATATACCTATCGTAGTTTTCTATTTGGTAACAAAATAGTAGCATATTTCCACAACACCAAAGTCACTGACCTCGCTTGTCACAGAAGATGAAACGTCAAAATATTAGGAAAACATGCCACATGTTACAGTTTTCCACGGTCAAACAGAAGCGAAAAGAATCTAAGAACAATTTACACGCTCTGAATTCTAACTCGAAGCCACTTTACACACAGCGTAACGTATTGTTTTCAAAGACAAAAATTTACGCTAAAATTGACAAAAACACTGGCTGATTAGGAATTCTTTTCTTAAATAATATTGGGACCGTTAAAATATGAGGTCAACGCCCAATAAGCGAAGACGGATTTTATGCACCAGTTTTGTGAAATATTGTCTTGTCCTTTACAAATTGTTTTGCTGTTGGAGAAGGCTGTTTTGAACTGTGTTGTTTACATATTAAAGGTTATTGAAGGCGTGTATCCTGTTGGTTTTTGCTGTCAGAAATATTTGCATGGTAATGGTTAATTTTAGAATTTCGCTCCCGTTGATGATTGCAATTTTGAAGGTTCAAATGTTAATGACAGTTTTGACTGATGTTGACTAATCGTTTTTGTTTTGTTTTTTCATTAATAGGTATCATATTGCAAACAGAGTTTAAGACGTTTTTTTCTGAATAAATCTAACACTTGGTTTTTTATTCGTATTTTAATTATTTATCTATATTATGGAAATTAAGATTGTCTGTGTATTGATTGGTTTTATGAATTGATCACCGGAGATATTGCTTTAAATATTAAGACAATGATTTAATATTATTAGCTTAAAGTGCGATATTTTGTAACTGGCCCTTCTTTAATTATTTTTCGCAATTATTTTGTACAATAATGAGTTTAGAACTTTCAACAGAATCACTTATCATTGTCGTACCTATATGTGCGTAAGATTTGTTCAATAAATTCAGTCAAGCCCAAAATTTAGATCAGTAATGAATTATTTTACAAAATATCTGTTGGGATAAGATAGACAAGATAAATAAAGCACTTACAACAACATCAAAAACGCAACCTAAAGTATCAATTAAAGTACCCACAGCCTGCATCTCAACGTATCAAGAACCCACATTTTAACACTCCAACGCGGAGCATAAACAAGAAAATAGATTAACTTCAGATCAAAAGAAACAATGCAATTAACCCCTCAAAAACCTGTCAAAACTTTATATTCAATAACCACTAATTACCACCGGCTACCCTAAAAAGAGTTCAAGCACCTCCAGGGTAAAGATTAAAAAAAACAGACCAAATTTTTGGATACGGAACTCCATTAATCAAAACCCATGGCAGCGCCTGGGGGAAGACGACGGGCAACGGAAACGCCCGACGTTTCACGAACCCGGCCGATTGGTCACGAACGAAAACGATTAATAAGCGAAAGTCGCCCTTTTTAATTTATAGACGTTATTGAAAATTTATTTTAATTATTATTTATAATGGTAACGTCGGTATATTGTGAGATTCGTCATGGTTATACAGCTGTCAAAACGTCCCTCTCAAATTTTAACTGTATCACTTTGTAATTGAGTTCAGAATCCTGTATTGCTAAGTATTGTGTGCCCAATCTAGCAAGTCGATCGTTGCTGTCAACGATCAATGCTTCAGGCGAAAGGAGCCATCGACGTAAGATATAGCTTGTTACAGAAGTCTTAATGGATATTCAAAAGGTATTATATCAAATCAACGACATAATTATTAATTAACCGAATACTCGATTCTTGATTAATCGATATTAAATCATTCGATTCGTAGGTTTATCCTGAGGCTGTACATGATGGGCGGTATAGTTTAAAGTGCGGTTGCGATGTTGAGTCATTATGCGTAAAATCGTAAACCTGTTGAATCAGAGACGAACAAAATGATTGTACGGGTTTGATTTTAAAAGATTTTATGGAAGGAAAATAAATGGAAAAATTAGCTTGGTAAACTGTTTTTAACACTTTATCAGAAAGAAAAGATAGAATGAATAACGTTTATTTGGACACAGTTCGGGAAACACAAAATAAAAAAGTGAAAATAATGTTTTAACTACAATAGTAGTAACCGTAGTCACGGCTGCGCCAAAAAGTTCATTTCAGCATTAATGCCAGACAGATGCTGTCTGCCGCTGGTTTTCTAATATACCTTTAGGGAACATACCCAATACATACAAACATTAGTCAAAATAGCACTAAATGAAAGGAAAATAAATTAAGGATAACAAATATAATGAAGCAAAAACTAACAAAAAAACATTTAAGATTCAGAAAGTCTATCAACAGATCAGTTTTTTAACACCATCATAATTATTGAAAGCCATCATCACAGTATCTGAAGGTAAAGGTGAAGGTGTTGTGTGGTGTCGGATTGCCGTCCCATCGGACTATGAGAGTGAGGGAAGAGGGTGTGCACTTGTGACTGCGTGCACACTTAACTTGTGCACTATAATATCTCCCGCGCCGAAGGTTAGACTCCGTTGAGTTTGGCCGGCCTGGCCGTAATACGGTCTGGAGGACTTTTATCTGAAGGTAGTGCAGCGGTATCTACAACGCCACATGCGAACAACGCGTCATACTGACGTCACGCAAATCCTGCATCTCGCAAGCAGAGTTTACCGCGCAATTAGCATAGATACAATTTCCCAACATCATTCATTGGGCAGTTGCCCGCCAGACACAACACTCGTCTGGTCGGAGGATCCTCCCTTTTCGATGGAGGATGAGTGAACTTTACACCCTGTTCCTCATACCTCTATACTGGTGACCCCGGACATGAACGTCAGCGCAGCCTTCGTGCAAACACTTCAGCGTGACGTCATCATTATCACTCCCGCAAGCTTTAGCGGCGAGTCACCCAGCCAGCCAGCACCCACGGCTTCAACGGGTATCCTGACCACCAGCATGCAGCGTCCGCGCATACCTGGTCATCACCCTCAGCCTCATCAGCAACCTCGGCACAGCACACTGCACTTTCGGCCGGTCAACAAGCAGAGCACCCTCTCCTGGTCGACGCAGCAGCCAGCCTCAACCCGGCGCTGTACATCCGACGCACTGGAATATAACGCAGCGCCACCCCGACTCACTGGGGACAACTCCGCAGACAGTTCCGACTCACCGTGAACTATGCGGCAACCGGTTCCGACTCACTGGAACCTCAGCTGGCCTGGCAAGCATCGCAAGATACAAGACTCAGTCCACTATCGACCTCCGGTCTCCGGAGGGGAGTGATGTAGCGGTATCTACAACGCCACATGCAAACAACGCGTCATACTGACGTCACGCAAATCCTGCATCTCGCAAGCAGAGTTTACCGCGCAATTAGCATAGATACAATTTCCCAACATCAAACGTTGGGCAGTTGCTCGCCAGACACAACACCCGTCTGGTCGGAGGATCCTCCCTTTTCTATAGAGTATGAGTGAACTTTACACCCTGTTCCTCATACCTCTATAGTAGTAAAACTTGATGACAAGATCTGACCATTAAAGACAGGTGTATATTAACTGAAGAAAATAGAGTCACTTATTCTAAAATGAAAACTTAATAACCTACCAACAATTTAGCAGTAATTATAATGAACAATATTATCTTTCATACAAGTGTTCACAAGGTTATACGAATACAAGATATATCGACAATGTAAATCCATAACTCAATGTAAATAACTTGAGACCTAATGAATATTGAAACTTAAGTGGTCATTATTACTTTGAATATTCAGTATTTATTTCGTAATAAAACTGACATAAGTGTTTACGATATTGTTAAGACTAAAGGAATGCTTAATATACAGGGTGATTTTTTAAAGACCAGCCAAATTTAAGGATGTGGTACAGACCATCAAACTGAACAACTTTCGCCATGGGACCAACATCGTAATCGCGAATAAAAATTCAGCCGTCCCATACATTTAGGTCGAGTAGGTATTGAAGTTTTCTATGGGACAGTTGATAAAATTTTCGCAATTACGCTATTTGTCCCATGGAGAAAGTTGTTCAGTTTGATGGTCTGTACGACATCCTTAAATTTGGCTGGTCTTTAAAAACTAACCCTGTATAGTGTTAGTAGAAGTGACAGTAAATTCATGCCGTTTTGCTTTACGTAAGTAGTTACAAAGAATTATTCAACTTAACCTTCTCCTAACTAGTCTGTTCATATCCAAACCTTCTTGTGGTCAAATGGTCTTCACATGATGTGACCAAGATTATGTCTGGACTTTAAAAGAGACTGTGACCTCTGAGTTTGTTTCGGCCTTTCTTCTCAGAGTAGTCAGATAGGAAACGCCGACCTCATCTAGTTTTTAATATATGGTTGACTTGTGCAAGTGTTTGTGCAAACCTACTTACAGAAAATAAATTATTTATCATTAAACCAAACATTACTATCATCATCATCATTTCAGCCGGAAGACGTTCATTGCTGGACATAGGCCTTCTCCAAGCGTCGCCACAAAGACCCGTCCTACACTTTTCGCATCCAGCGGATTTCCGTAACCTACATCTGGTGATCGGTCATCAAATATCTAGCTATCGAATTGTAACTAACAACAAACGAGGACAGCTGAGGAAAAAAGAAAAAATACGCTAATTATTAAGACAATTCCGGAAATAAAGAAAATAAGCTAGAAAGGGCGAGTGGAAGCAGTATCCATGATGTTTATGAAAGGCCAGATAAAGACTATCCCACTGAAAAAGAAATGACAATCACCAATACAAAAGATTCGGCACCCTAATTCCGTAACACACTATGAATTTTAATTTGAATAATTTTGAAGCATATTGCTAATCCATTGCTTCATATGTTCAAAAAATGTGTTTGCTCAGCAACGTAAATAACGCAATGAATGTTTTTGAACTGTCAGAATTGCTACTGATAGTGTTACGGAATTACCCCGCAGTTAAAATTGGAGCCCCTAGCAACAGCCAGCAACAAAAATCACAACTAAAGAATAAAGAACCTGTACCCTACCTACAACGATGATGGACCAGTACATAACAATGATAACGTGATTATGAAAGAGCAATTATATTCGTAATAATTCGTTCAACCAATTTTGCCAACTCATGAAATAATTATTGGGCCTGTCAATTATAATACTTGAAGATGATAGTCAGACAATTCATTAAGACAGGTGTAATTTGGGATTGAATGGGAAGTTCCTGGTTTTTGATTGATTTGTACTGGGAGCTGAGACATTAATACGAGTAGGAATCTATTTGCTATCAACATCTCCAAGTCTTGAATCGCGTTAGATTCGACAGATCGATCTTCTTATAGTAGTTAGTCTTGCAATAGTTGATCTATTTCGATTATATGATATTTAATTATTTTTATCTGTAAGCCTGCAATAGTGCAGGCTTATACATAAAAAACTGGACAGACTAAAATCCGAAAATTTTAAGCGACAAAAACAAAGGGTGCTATTAAATAATGCTTTATCAATACCTTATGCTGTTTTTCCAGCATTTGGCTCCCGAACATTCATAGAAGAATACAGGGTGGCAGGGACATCGACGCGCAATCTGTTACCATGGATTCAGTACATGATTCTAAATCCTTCCGCGTTGATATTTTTCGACGGTAATTAAAAAAAAATTGCTGTTCCATACATTTTGACCGCGTAAGTAGTGTACTAGAATTTTCTCTATGAAACCGCAGATTTTTTTTTTGATAACCTATGAGAAGTTTCTACCCAAGGCAGTCTACAATCATGTGCTGAATTCATGTTCAGTTTGCGCGTCGATGTCCCTGACATCCTGTAAATACGAATAGGTTTTTCCACTAAGATTAATGAAATGTGATAACAATGCAGGCACATGCAGAATGTAAATACAATAATCTCTGCCAAAGAATTAACACTTAACTTTAATTACATAAGCTAAAACATTACCAATACTTTACGAAGTCCGCACACCAATTTAGCGGGTCATAGATTAATTATTAGACCTGTCAATTACAGGCTTAATTAAATTATAATGTTAAATAATGACATTTGATCTCTTGAACTTTTGTGTGGAGATGTTTGTTCATATTTTTAAGTAACCTTTAGTTATGTAAATGTGGTTCCATGCGGTGCTTTTAGAGGTTTTGGCTAACAATACGCTGATTATTATTCTTGGTGTTTTGTTGTGTGATGATGTTAATTAAGAGCGTGTTGCGTCATGTTGTAGAAAGGTAACGGATCACACACGCAGTTTTCCTAACAACGTGTCTCTTGTTCTTAAAAAAAATCTGTTCCAGATTAAAATTATTCACAAACGTAACTTCTATTTTTCTATAAAAGTTATTGACAGTTGTTTTGTGGTTGTTGTTATTGTCTGACACCGTCAACCCGTCTTGAGCAAGCGTTGTGTTGTAAGCTCCTGCCTTCTCTGTATGAGATGAAGCTTTTGCTCTGCAGTGCGACAGTAATAGTCTGGTGTTTTTTATTGCCGATGGGAATCAAGTCATCATAATGTATAGGCGTCACCTTGTTGGTATAATTTTTTTTTTTTTTAAACTTACCTAATTTTGTTTTAATTCCTAGTGTGGGGCTAGGAATTAAAACAAAATTAGCTGACAATCTAATCAGATCCCAAATGCCAATAATGGAAGTTCGTTTTTTAATCCGAGATACTAATCTGACATTTATATTTTCTGTATTTTGTGTTTATGTTTTTTTAGTATAGAAATTTGACATTACTGCTGTCAAATTAGTATCTGGGTTTAAAAAACGAACTTTAGTCTATTTATATTTCACAGGCCCAAAATGTTGTCAAAGTATTTACCTTTATCCAACCGGAATCTAATTTAGTAGATCAACATTCACATACCAAATACCTATATTGAGGTGCATGAAAACACTCGGAAATTCATTCATGCAACAACTCAAATTAAGCGCGAAACACACCAATTGAAAGTCTGCAATAAAAATATTGAAAGTCCAAAGAAACATTTATTATTCTAATTTCAAACGTTCGGAATAGCTTGTCAAACAATGAACGCAACCTTACGATCCCATTTCTAAAAAGCTAACACATGTAAAGTTGGTGACCAGTTTAGTAAGACCTCTCTTGTCCCTTTCACTGGAAAGTTTTCATAGGAAAATGGGTGTGTGAAGTGGTCATCGTGGGTCTAGGTATAATGGTCGCGCAGCTTGTAGTTCGTCAACACGAAGGCAGTAATAAGCAATGTTTGTTGAGGCGCGTTCTTTATTCAAATTGTTTGTGGACAGACTGGCGGTTTTTTTATTATTATTTTAAAACGTTTGTGTTTTGTTAAATTGGAATAGTTTGATAATGCAATTGGCATTGTCTTATTAGATTGTGTTATGCTGAATTCTCCAGTAAGATTTATTATGTACTAGTTGCGCCCCGCGGTTTTACCTGCATAAGTTTCGATCCCGTGGGAATGTCGGGATAAAAAGTATCCTATATATTATTCTTGGTTATAAACCATATGTGCGCCAAATTTCATCCAAATCCGTTTAGTAGTTTTTGCGTAAAGGGGCACAAACATCCATCCACACCATCCATCTATCCATCCATCCATACAAACTATAATATTAGTAACTAATATTAGTAGAATTGTTCCCAGCTTTATTGTTCTAAATTTTTCATAATTGTAAAATAACGCAAGTATAAAAAAATAGTAAGATAATAGAAAAAAAATATTTTAAATTACTTTATTTCAATAAAAGGGTCAATTTATCAGATTTCAGTTCCAAAAAATATGAAGCAATTAATGTTTTTTTTTTTTTTTTTTAATAGAGTTGCTTGTTCTTTTTCATTGACTAACACCGAGTAAAACCAACATTTTTCTCATTCACCTTTCTAGGCAGTTTTTAACCGCCCGTCTACCCAGTACAAAGCTCGACCCGCGAACCGTTTGTGTGAAAAGCCAACAGAACATAACGGCCTTTTGGCCCTAGAACCATAGAGCCTCACAACCAAGATAGACTCGGTAAATTTGCCGATACGCAATTTGCTCCACAAACATAAGCTTTAGTATTAGTTACCAGAGAAATCTACTTGTGTTAATGTGGCTGAGTGGTCTGTGGCTCTTTGAGGGGTCAGGTTATGCTGGTGTGATTAGGTAGGCGTTTGACGGCTAGTGTAAGTTGACCCTTAGTTTAACGATGTATGTTAATAGAGTTGCTGAAATGAGGTGTTTTCTTTTACAAGGTAAACAGGAAAATGTGTAGCTAAATATTAGCTTAAAAACCTATTTTCTTATAATTAATTTATTCAACATAATAATATCGTAAAACATTTTTAAAAGAGAGTGGAGTTTGATGTCCATTATTTCCAATACGAAACGATCTTTTGGAAGAGGCACCTACAAGCAATTCTATTCTTCCTTGTAAATTTTGACGTTCAAAAGTGCTTTTTAAGGGTCAACTTGAAATAAATGATTTGACCTTCTAAAAAGGCACAATATTTATGTTAACGTTGATAAAGATCCGCCATTTTCTTTTTACACATTATCTGTAGCAAGAACACTGGCCGATAACACTCGAAAACCAATCCATACATTAAACATCTACGCTCAATTCAAAAAACGAACAAAATAAAAACAAAAGCAAAAAAAGAACACAGCGTGACACAACCGAAAAAGCGATCGCGATCGATCAAATTGTGCAGAATCATCGATTCATTGCGTATCGATTTAAAAATATCGATGCTGTACCGACCACCTGCATATTGCAAGTAACGGGCCCTATATCTCGTTACATCGACACCTCCGCTCCGTATTTCGGATTATTACCGACAATTACTCGTCGGATCGATTCAGGAAAATCGATTTTAATATCGGTAGACTTTGGTAAATGGGTTTGGCGCACCCGTTATTCTTAAGGCGCCTTTTGTCCATATCAGTAATTAATACACGCTGATCTGTTTTAAAGGAATCACGGCAATCAGGAACTAAATGTTGCTGCACTTTTTAAATCGCTGGTGAAAAGGTTAAACCTCAGTTCAATGTAAGATATTGGAGTGGAAAGTAGCTTCCGTGTGTAGTTGATATATTTGCAGTGTTGAGTCGGTTTTTGTTGTATTTATTTGCACCGGAATCTGGTAGTTCCGGTCAGTTTTCGAACATACAATATAAGAAATGAAATGTATTTATTCTAGCTGGAATTTTAACAGTACTTATAAGAGAGTGAGTGACTTGTACGTGTAAGATAGCACCCTAATAGCGTAGCAGACTGTCAATCACAGTCTGAGTCATTTTGAAGGATATTACCACCATTGCCTTATGAGCGTCAAAATGAAGGGACCAAATCTACAATCTCTGTCATACATATATAAAAAAATAATATATTCTAAAAAAGATACAAAACTACCTTTTGGAAGGGGCGCCTAGAATCAGTTCTATTTTCTTGTAATTTTTGACGTTCAAAATTGTCTTTTAACGACCTACTTGAAATAAATGTCTGTTTGTAATAAAAAAATCAACAGCTCAACTCACTACGGATTTTGATGAAATTTGGTATGGGAATACTTTGAACCTTGGGGAAGGACATAGAGGCTATTTTATCAACATTCCACGCAAGCGAAGCCGCGAGCACAGATATAGTAACACTATTACTCCCTACGCAATCTTTAGGACCCATACTCAAACCCTCTGACTACCTAAACAAAAACAAACAAAAAAAAAACAAACCTCAGCATTTCATAAAAGAAACAAATCAGAAATCCGCACACAATTACAACGTATCTAATTACAACACGATCCCATACACACGTTTATACCTGTAATACCGATCGCAATTCCGATAGGAAAACACGCGGTCAAATGACTCTGCGATTTTTCTTAAAACATCGATACTCGGATACAATTACGAGTCATTTATCACAGGGAAAAGAATCGAGAAGAGAATCGGTGATTATGAATAATGCATGCAGCGTTTAAAGTGTTGAATCGATTTTCCGTGCGTTTTGGTATCGATTTTTGGTGACGGTGTTGTTCGTGGGTTCCCTCTATCTGGCAGAATCTTGATGCTCCGAAATTTATTTGGCATAACACACTTGGCATAATCTTCTTTATACGAATATTTTTAAGGCATAAAAATTATTTAATATAATTATTTTTTGGCCGAATGCTTATATGTCCGAATTTACAATGGCATACTTTTAGGATGGCAGAATTTTATTTGGCATAGTTACCTTTGGCAAAGTTGAAAGCTGTGGATCAGATGGTTTCAACGCCCGCCGCCGC
This sequence comes from Apamea epomidion, assembly GCA_947507525.1. Lineage (NCBI taxonomy): Eukaryota > Metazoa > Arthropoda > Insecta > Lepidoptera > Noctuidae > Apamea > Apamea epomidion. The sequence goes on along the minus strand of OX382240.1, from coordinate 1,695,907 downwards.
GGCTGAGGCTGGTCAGCGTAGCCGGCCAGCAAGTCGAATCTGCGGTGGTGAGTGTTAAAACCATCTGTGACGATAAGCTCGTGTGGGACCGCCGGAGCCCCGCAGCGCCGGAGCCGTAACTGAAGCCATACCTGCTGCATGTTGCATGCTCGCTTGCATGCTGAATGCTTGCTTGCATGCTGCATGCTTGCTGCATGCATGGTGTAAGCTTGTTTGTCAATGAGTTCTGCCTTTTAATGACTATCGATATGAAATGTATGCCAAAAGACGATTCTGACTGTGAACTTTCTGCGATATGATGGTTTTACTTTTTAATTATTATGGATATGAAATTTATGCTAAACGATTTTCTGCTAAATGAAGTTTATGCTATCCGCTGTTATGCAAAATAATATTAAGAATATTCTGCTATAAAGGGTAGACCCGTTGTTCGTTGCTTGGGTTGTAGTGTTGCTCTATTTCGTAAATGTTGTGTGTGTTTTCTATGTACTCATGAATAAACAAACAACATTTTTACATTCCAAAATTTGTAAAGTTTCGTAAGCCCTCCAAGAGTCCATGAAAAGCGAAAACTTGTTGGTCATTTAGAAACACTATTTCGCAACAATATCTGCAAGAAGTCTTATCAAAAGTGACTTTATTCATTTTTCAAGAGGCATTCTACTTATTTTTTTGTCATCGCTTGACTCCAGGCTGCAACTGAGAAATTCCTGAAGAAAAACCGTATAATACTTTTCCCCACCTGGGAATCGAACCCAGGACATCATGATCAGCAGTTAGCGATTGCGACCACTAGACTAACGAGGTACCCTTATAGAAATACATTACTTCGGCGAATATAAATAAACTTGTTGCTACTCTAGATATGTACTCTAGAAACTCCATAGTAACAGGCGCCTATGGATTAGGTACCTATTAAGTCCTTCACGACGTTAACACTTCTATGTGTCTTAATTCCCATACAAATGCATCTAGCGATTACTATTCCATCCATCGGCTTGTAACCACCCACAGTATTGTAGGTCTAAGCTATAAACTTATTGGTGAGTTTAGCATTGGACTTATATTGAAACTCACTTACATAATCAGCCTATAAGGTTTCCCACTGTTGGGACAGTACAGGCTCCTCCTCCTACCTCCTCTCTCCTCCTCTCTGTGAGAGGGAGTGGACCGAATCCACCACGCGAGCCCAATGCGGGCTGGTCGATGTCACCTATATTCGAATTTTTGGTCCTAGGACATGGCGGTTTCCTCACGATGTTTTCCTTCACCGTTTTGAAACTCACTTCTATAGTATTAATTTTTCGCCCCGAAGCCCACAATTGGCTATGCCTAGCTATAATTTGATAGACTAGTCCGTCAAAAAGGTTGGCGGCTGTCTATCCTGGGCACCGGCGTACTTAAGTACCCTTATTTAAAAAGACTCTTCTATTAACTACAGTCCTTTTCTGTTCACCTTTTGGCCCTCATACAAGTATCAAGGCATGATTAAAATTCGTGCAGTGACTGAGTAAATTGGTTTCTGCGCAATATGGGAAGCGGCCTTAACCCTCTCGATACCCCTTGGTAAGACTGGTTGTCAGATTTTCGGGCTTCTGACGACCCGTGGCGACTGAGATTTGTGTCAGTCACGATAGTAGAGAAATTCTATGAGTGAGCAATGTTTTGACAAAAAATTCTTGCATCAATCCTCCTTCATAATCATTAAATGACCAGTGTTCCTCTTATACTCTACAAGTTGCCATCACTTATAACTTAGAACTAACTTAGAGTGACTGATACTGATCTAGTTAGCACACGATTTGTACTACGTGTTAGATGTTACAAAGTAATGCCTCGATTCGTAGTGATTTGTTGATCTTACTGATGTATGTTTACGATCTTTTTATATCCTCGTACTTACCAGAACTGAATAGATACTGGAAAACATCATACCGCGGGGTAATTGTGTACCACGCTAACAGTCGCAATGGCTTTCATTTTGACAGTTTAGTAACATTCATTGCGTTATTCACGTTGTTGAGCAGACAAATTTTTCGAGCATATGAAGTGTGTGTGTGTGTTTGTGATGGATAGTGTATTACGCAATTAGAGTGCTAGTCGGTCCTAACATTATTAAAGAAAAATATGGGCCTATGCAGTAAGGCATATCTCTCGGATATGTATGGAACAAACAGTCTCACTAGTACCACTAATACTTATTAATAAAAATGGTGGTACTATAGAGAACACAATTTCCCGCTAGTACCACCGGTGGTACAGTTCGGTTGTACTAGTGGGAACGAACGAAAAATACAGCATGTAACGCCGCAGAACACAAGACCACCAGTCCCTGTCCCCGCCTTCTTCATCCAGTCCGTCCTAGCCACTTTCTTAATGTCACGTAGACCGGGTACTTAGCTTTAATGTTGTGCTTCCGAAAATGCAAAGCTTTTAAGGTTACATCAATAATAATTAAAGCAGTACAAATGAAAAATAAATTTTGACATCCGCTTCCCACCGAAACCAATAAAATAACAAACCAAGAAGCCGTCTAATTGAATTAAAACAAATTCAATTAATTGCTAATTTGAGTAGGTTCAATTGTTTATTTCACAATTTAACCACAATTGTATTAGTGACAATTTGTCCTGTAATAAAAGTGTCTGTGGTAATCCAGATTCCGGATTACGGTATAAAATTAATTTTATTTCTGTTATTGATCTACTGTGGCTTAGTCTTACACTGTGGCGTAATTTGTATGGACTGTTTTTTTAAACTTTTGCAGATTTTTATTTTCAATATTTGTAAGGGGCAATTTGCATGTGATCAAACAAGGTTCAAATATATTTTTTTAATAAGCTGTATTCAGAATTACGCCTCCATCAATATTTTAGATTATAATCTGTTTTTGAGCAAAAAAAAATCTTTCAGCTAAGATTTGATTACTTTCAGTAAGTAGGTTTATTTAATATATACCTACTACGAATAACAAAGTTGAAGACTTTGTTTCTTTGAACACGCTAATCTCTGAAACTACCGGTCGGATTTGAAAAAAAAATTGTTTTGTATTTGACAGCCCAATTCTAGAGGAAGGTTATATTCTCGGTTAGCTCAGATCACCCTATGATCCTCAGGAGCCGAGCAAAAAGTAAAAGTTACAAAACAAAGTAATAGCGATGATTGGAAGCGACGCGGTACGTCGGGGTCAAAATTTCACCCGGACGAAGGCGCGGGAGAATGACGTACATATGTATTTCCTGGGTAATTTAAATCAGCTCCAATATTATAAATCTACCAGCATCCCAGCTAAATTACAAGGCCCCAGATAAGTAATCCACCAACTTTATGGATCCTAGAACTAGAATCACGAATAATATCACATTCAAAACCCATTTTATACAAGTTTATATGAATTTAAATAACAGTTTGATACAGAACGGTGTGACTAAAGGCCGCATTAAAAGCTTAGTGCGTATTCTGAGCGTTTTACGAGTGTCTAATCCGTCGTCAACTGCTGAGCCGCCAACCGACTCGCGGCTTAGGTGGTCGCTAGGTTTTAGGGTCCCGTTTACTTGTTTCTATGTAATTAGATTCGATTCAAATTATATGTTTTCTACGAAAAACAAGTAGATTTTAAGACTCATTCACTATTTATGTTGTAAATGAGATTGATTTCTATATTATTGTTAATTTACAGACTCATTTAAAATGCATTACGGCGGAGGATAGCTTTTACCAGAAGTGGTCGTCGTATTAGTGGTTCAGCACCTTCAATACTACCCGGATTGTGCCATTCGTCTTGGACGTGGTACGACGGCGGCTTCCCCGACATCATCTTCTGTCATCAGAAGACAGCCACCGCGCAACCATCGATGCGACGCTCTAAAGAGTGACTGTCACCAGCCAGTGTCACTCTTATCCAACCTTTTTGATGATTCCAAGAATTTCATTTGTAATTAATATAGTGGACATAGTTTATAGAGACCCGTATACTATCTATGTATCTATACGCGTTGGCAGGGACATCGACGCGCAAACTGTAACCATAAATTCAGCGCATTATTGCTTGATTGCTGTATACTAATATTAGATTAAACTACGGAACCCTCAAATTAAATAAGGTTTCTAGCCGATTGGCTATCAACACTAGAATCTAGTGCAAAACCATCAAATATGCTTTTAGGTATAAAAGTGTGATATTGATTCTAAAGCCGCTATTAATTTATCTAAATTATTTTTAATGTTTATTAAAATCATACTTTATATTCTATGATCTTGAAAAACGGCTGGAGCGTATTCTGTGATTATCGAAATATAATTTTATTAAATATTAATAATTCTGTGTGGAAATTTATTAATATTACTGGAAATCTGCAGTGCCATTAGGTATATTAAGTATCTAGTTTGTTTATAATATTGTTGCCTCCAATCCCAAACCAATTCTTTGGTAACATAATATCCCTTATAACCTTTTATAACAAGATACCCTCTTCTTTGCTAGACTTGCCTTTTAATGCGTTTAAGGCTCGAGTAAAAGCCAACCTTTGTTCAAAGGCATACTATTCCATCAACGACTACTTACGCGATAAGAATAGTTGGTCGCCCTAGTTTAACGCAAGACAATGTTTATGTTCTTTCTCCAGGATTAGCTTACTGACAGGTTATTGTTATTAACTTATTTATTTATTTTACTTCGATGGTCTTAGTTTATCATTTGTGACTTCAAGTGACAGCTATGTGGACAGAACCCAGCAATGCATAAATATGTAAGCTGCCACGCCCTTTATGCCTGGAGGCTTTTATTTGGGTAGTAAGTTTTTATTTACATTTTAATTTTAATTGATTATTTTTTAGCTTGAGTACGCATAGTTTTTATTATATTTGTTGGTATATTGGCGAGGCTAGCTGACATATGGCAAATAATTTAATTTTATGTTCTGGCCATGTAATGTTAATTACTGAACAAAGGTACCTAGTATTGTATACAATCAAGTTTTTTTCTAACTAAACATACAGCTGAGCTGCTAGGGAGTTTGTTGCGCCATTTTTTCTTCCCAGCGATAGCACTAGGAAGTGGTGAAGGGCGGGCGTTTTTGGGGGACTGTCTTTTGTAATTTTGACGTTCGAAAAGTGCTGATTCTCAGCCTAATTTGAATAAATGACTTTTGATTTTGATTTTTTATTTTGGTTATTTACAGCTCTGCCTTAGTATTTTGTTATTTATATTTCAGCTTCTGCTCCTGAAGTCCGTGTGAAATTCGTCGCATCGCATCTTTCGTCATCCTGCTCATCCTGCCCGCGATTTTATCTTGTCTTCTTTCTGTTTTTTTTTCTTTTTGCTCGGTTCCTAAGGGTCCTAGCATGATTTTAAATAGCTTATAGCATTCCTTAAGAATTGGGCTAAAAATGCAAAAACGATGTTTTAAAATTGGACTGATAGTTCTAAAAATTAAAGCGTTTAAACAAACTTTGCAGGTTTATTATTAATATTAGTTGATTAACGATCAAAACTGTAAATAACCGTAAGTTCAAATTTCCTTACACTTTTATCTCTCAAATTTTAGAATCAGGTATCGTCTTCACTCACAAATTCTTTCACCAAGCTCTACCCAGTAACGAGTAACCCCAAAAAGTACAAAAATCCACAATGACACAGCACTTCTCGCTCCGCAAAACGATTTTTCACATCCACTTAAGCTTCAACGAAATCATTAATAAGTATTTACGACGCATCTGTCCTTCTGTGACAATTTCACAATAAACAATACTTGTGCAAACCCTGATAGTTTTGAAAAAAAAAAGCTTCCAGCACCACAGGATTTTCAACTCCATGTCCGGTAACATATGGTTCAAAATCGAGGTGTCGTTAAATTTGTTCAGCGTGTGTGGCAGTTAAATGTTAGGCCGGGAGCCAACGTTTGATAAATGATGTGATTTGACACGGTACAGTCAGACGCTTGGGAATTCTGCTGATTAAAAATATATGTTTCCGTTTCGGCTTTAGTTATTTTTTGTTAATAAAGTGGTAGGACGATGATAGGTGTTAGAAAGAAGTAGCAAACATCCAAAAGTCCCAATTATTCTGATTGATTAATGTATCAAAAATATTTCACCTATAACCTTTCATTAGTAGGTATGTCATAAGACTAAAATATGAAAGTATCATACCAAAACATCAACTAAATGCCAACTTCACATACCGGTCAGCTATAAAATCCCGGCACCATCTAGTTTTAAAACATTGACCAACAAAATACTGATATGTAAAAGTGTCATAAAAGATCTACGAGCACTTACAGAAATGAGCATTTCATTTCACCAAAATATATGAAAAAAAGGGACAAAAAAATCATACATTTCTGTATCAAGGTAAGCCCACGTAATATTAATATTATTAAACTTTATTTCCCCATCATTGTAGGCAATACACCGTGCAATTGTATCATATAACAAAACAAACAAATCATACATACGCAGTAGGTTTTATAACCTCAAAACTATTAAGCGTTCTTCGGTACTTGCTAAATAAGGCATTTACCTTCCAGTTCTTGCCATCATAGGAGCAGCATTAAAAACCGTGATCGCAACGTATATCGCAAATTTTACGACAATATAAACACAATTTGACTTCAGATCGTAATCTGAATCATAATATCGGATACGCTTCAGATTATTTTAGTCTAGGAATATACCTTTTATTGACATTGAAGGCGAACGGATAAAATTGTTGGGTTTTTATTTTAGTTTAGTTTAGTAGTGTTACTATTACATACGAGTAAGTATGGTATAGGAAATGTCGACGGCTAAACCACCTTGTCGATTAAGGTTTTTCAATGTTTTGAAAAAGTAGACTAATAAATGTAAAAACTTGCGTTTACTACGTTTTATGAGTTGTTGGTTCAGGTGAAGTGTAAACTGCCATAGTTTTAAACGACTTCTTAAAAAAGAAAGAGGATTTCAATTAGTTTCTGTACATATACGAGTATATAGATATTTTTTAGTATGTGTTCATTGATATTTTCGTCAATTATAGACCGATTTTGCAAAGATTTTATTTTATTTTGTAGAGGAACCTTGCGCGGTGGTCCCATATATATATTTTTTAACTTTGCTTGGGGAGTTTTTGAGTTAGCTTCAATAATACGTATTTTTTCCACTTAGTTAACACTATCTGGTAATGTTATAATAACTTCAGAATGATCAGAATTTGTGTGGGCCACAACAAAAAAGTAAAAAATAAATAGTTTTTACAAAAAAATAACAACTATAATTTAATTAAAGATATACAGAAGCAAAAGTCACCTCAAAGCGCAAAAAAAATTCACCACAACATTTCTTCAAGTCCTATAGTTTAAACAATAGACAGTAAATATACAGCTAGGAATTCCGCTAAAAGCTTGAAAATTATGCAAATGTACGACCACCATGAAAATGTCCAGACCAGTATTCCAGTATATGAGCTAAAACTGTTTCAAAAGCAATAAAGTCAAGCTAAGCTATTCATAGGACACACTCCGTTAACCAACATTATTGTGCACCAAGTCGTAAAAACTGCTATAAAATCCATATTCATAGTTATTTAAAGTATTTGTATTTATTATATAATGTAATAACGTCTTTTGTATAAGTGGGTGTCGTTTTATCTTTTGTTCGGAATTAATTAGTGAGTTTTTTATCTGAATTATTTATGTTTACTGTGAATGCTTGTAATGTTATAGTCTTTGTGTTCGCCGCTTTTTTTTAATATTGAAATTTTTTAAATGTGAAATGATGCAAACAAAATACATATAATGACATAAAAATATAATTATATAATGTTATGTATTAAAAAAAATGTTATGTATTATAAAATAGTGATCGAAAATATAATTATGTAATGTTATGTATTTAAAAAAATGTTATGTATTATAAAATAGTGATCGTTAGTCTCTATTTCTGCCTCAGACAATTGATAATTATTTGTATGTACTTTGTGATTACTCGGTCGAAAATATCTGTAATTTAAAATAGCTTTTATAAATCTCCAATAATTTAAGAGATTTCGATTCAGAGATTTATGGCATTTCAGGGCTTACCTGCTTGATAAGTATTCTATTCTATATTATACAGCTAATATCAAATTCAACTGGTGTGCTTCATTATCATACTATTTAAAAAAACCCGCAATTCTAGGTCAAAATTCCACCAATATTGTACCAACAAGTTAACCGTAACACACACAAACCAAACTTTATCTCCAAAAACTTTCTTTTAATTTATTAAAATGTACCTCTAGCCTATTCGTTAACTAGTTAAGATATTCAAATGGCGCTTTAGTAACGTTTAGTTTCGACAGTACTTCCCTTAAAAAAAGTTAATTCAGAAGGTACACTTCATACCGATAGTACCGCAAGCCTCAAGTTTTCTTTTTAGTTGCAGTGAATGTCTTCTTAGTAGTTATTTGTGTGGTGACATGTTTATTTACTAAAGCTGACGGGCACTTCTAGTAATTTTAAGAACGTTCACAGTCTGATCTCAATCTCAATCTGTCAAAAATACTTCTGACCTCCCTACATTTTTGACAAGTTTTTGACATTGATTGTCTATGAGGTGAGATTGCGAGTAGATTTTGAACGTTTTTAATTACGGAAATTGGCCTTCTGGTAACGTGGAACTTTAAAAATGGTACTGGTTGCAAATTCAGAGGGAGTTTGAAGTTTATAGCAATCTTTACAACTTGCAAAAATCTTCCCGCGAGAGAGTTGTAATAATAAAATTATGAACTAGCTAAAAAAATGGAATGCTGGGTGGAAATAATTACGCTTCTTAAAATTTGTACAATTAGGGCGCCCACGAGCAACTTTTGTCTTAGCAACTAAGGAGAATGAACAAAAGTGGTCCAAATGTCCACCACTAACGAGACCTATGTTGACTTATAGTCAACTAAATAAAGACTAACTTTCAGTATGAGACAAAAAAAAAAAAAAACAAAACACATCAAAAGTATGAAAGTGCTGCCTTTGTCGCGTCGCTACATGCGCGCACTTACATACAAACGCGTAGACTTGATGTGAGACACAAATTAATTGCTGAGATAAAAGTTGCTCGTGGGCACCTTACATTCAATCTTGTGCCTTCTGTGTCGAATTTTTTCATAGCTTCTGATAAAATTCCTCAGTCACGGTAGCTTTATCTTTTGAACACATGTGACAACTTGTGGAGAGTTCTTTATCGCTCGGTACTAGAATAGGCCTCCTGCTGCCACTTACGTTATTGCTGTTGAACGCCATGAATCAATTCAGATGTAACTATAATGAGAAGGGGGTAATTACATGCGGCGGGTGCTCGTAAATCTTAGCAGTCGTCATTTAAAACGGTAGTGTTTGCTTTGATTTCGGTGTTTCTGATAATAGGAGTTGGGTCAAATCTGCGTAATGTTTATGGATTTATTTGATTATTGTATTAAGATTGTGGAAGGTTTTGAATTGCATGAGTAAGTGACAAGTGAAAATCTGGTCAAGCGGAAATTGGAGAAAATTATATTATGTAATGTTGTAAGCCTGACAATGTTTTTAGTAGGTACTAATTTTAACCTCTGCTATATTTGTGTGATTAGAAAGTTGAAGACTACTAAAAGATAGCAAAAATTTACCAAATTAGAGATATATTTAATAGAAAAGCATATTCTTGAAAAAATGAGTTTTAATCAACCAGTTTTTATTCCTACCAAATACGATTTTATCTAAATTAGGAAAATTATCGTAATCCCTGGCTCCCTACCTCCAAACAGCCGTGTGGGAAGGGAGATTAGATTAGTATGTATGTGGCAATCGAATTCCTAATCCGAATTCAGAGCACGATATAATATCGTACGCTTTAATAATAAACTCACTTATTCACACTTTTGCTTACGCCTCCGTGATGGTTATGATCGCCTGGTACTTTGAGTCAAAATTCTGTGAGAAACTAATAATGTTCTTTGATTTGATGTTATTGATTTTAGCTAGTTAGAAAGTAAGCATGTATTTGTAATCTGCTCGATTTGTAGAAGAGCTGCTAGATGCTTATTTGGTTGGTATTTTATTTAATATTATTATATTACAAGCCCTAAAGTAGTGACGACATACACAATATTATTATACCTACTTGGCCTTAGTACTAATTATTATTTTAATGGTCTCTTCACTGTCGGACATCTAAGTCTGACAACCTGGGGTATAGTCTCTAGATAATACTCCAGGATCGAGATTCTGAAGATTGCTGATAATATTTTTTAACTGCTCCAAAAAAAATCAATCAACATTTTCTAAATCACAACCCAGCACGAAAGGAATTCCAAATTAAATTAACGAAACAAGATCTTCAAAGACCTTTGCGTGCTCCATAAGTTATCAAGGCAAGCAAGTTCCATCCATCCCATCTGATTATCCACAAGAAAAGACATACAAACTAGCGTTATTTACGTAAGATATCAACAGGTTCGTTAGTGCACCCGTAGCCGTAGGTGCAAAAGTGCATCGATAAATATCATACAAATGTGAACCTATAACTGGAAGTACTAAATCTGAGATCGTGGTAACTGGGCTGCTAATACATAGTAATGCTGAGATAGATACTTGTTTGACATTGGATTATTATTCTTCGAAGCAATGGATTCGCAATATTCTTCAAAATGATTGAGATTGTGATTGAAAGTGTGCTACGCAATTAGGATGCGGTCTATCAGGAATAAAGTAAAACTGTGCAAACTAACAATAATAGACCCTGCTCCCGATACCGACGTACTACTATTTTTTATATTTTTTAATATAAAAAATCAAATAAAACGTATTTAATAAGTGATAAAATAAAAAAATAAACTAGATAAATAAAATATTGACATAAAAAGGTGTTACATTTTCAGTTGAAACTCTGACTCCTGAGCTACCTACTGCTATCTTTGGAAGAATGGTAAAAATTAAATGAATTTTGGAACAGTCAATAACAGTCTGTTGTAGTGTAGAAACATACGATAGTGCAAACTAGTAAATAAGCAGCGATTGTTACCTAATATTCTTTATAAGCTTTCTTATTCATAATTTCTATAGATCGTACGTCACAAAGGATATCAACGGTAAACACAAACAAACATAATAAAAAAATTAATGTCATCAACAGATGCTCACTATAAAAAGCGTTAAGTGGAACAAAACAAGTCAGATCGCTGAAAAAAATCCATGAATATTTGATCCCAAACCAGAATCATTAGTCAACTTTTTTATTAGAACCCGATTCTTACCAAAATCTGCACTAAATTGAAGAAATGCTGCAGCAAAAACACCTTTGCTACCCTGCAATAAAGCTAATCCTATTTCGAATTTTCAAATTGCAACAGTAATAGCTCGTGGTAATCTTTTTTGTCCTGATCTTACATTGACAATTGTCCTGCTTGCTCCGTCGGTGATAATAGTTCAGTAGTTACATCATTAATCACTTAGAACACATGTGGATATAGCCTTTTTACTGAATCACACAAAACTTTGTTCTGATTGTAAACTTTAACACCGTCTTCACTAACGATAGTTGCTTCGTTTTAATCTACATCAGTTTCTATATATTCAACTTTAAGAACCATATTTGCTTGAACTTTAACAAGATCATTTATAATAATATTCGATCCCATATTTGCCCTTGGATTTTCACCTTCGTATGTGGGAATTTTCAATTTGTTTGCCCCGTCTGTTTTTGTTCAATTGACGTTTAAATTCTTTGAGTGACTAATGATGCAGATTTTTGACGGGGCTTAAGCAAACTTCGCTTTAATAATTGAAAAATTCGTAACATGAGCCTGATGGAATTGAATTTAATATGATGAAAGTACTTTTTTGAGAGTTGAAGATTTTATATTATGTAAAATTATATATAAATAATAAGAGATCAATGTAATGATATTTAGAACTTTCTATACCTTATTAATGCAAATTAATAACATTGTTTTTTTTTTAAATTCAATAATATTAATAAGATTAGGCAGTAAAATAACGTCAGTACGGAGTCCCATATTATACTATTCTGAATCAATATTCACTATAAATATACACGATTTAATCACAAGAGCACTTATTCAATTATACTTTCTAGTAGTTTCATTAACGCTCATTGGCATAAATTCAATGAAACCACTAAACCAATTCAAGAAGTCCAACCAATTCATTACAAAAACTATTTCATTAGGCTTGAACATACCTTCCATATTGAACAGTACAGCATCAATCACATCTTCCTCGTCGACTCTCTTTATAAAATCAATGAATTGTATCAGATTTGAATCAGTCACGATCAATTCAATAGTTACAATGAGATATAACTCAATCTAAAGTGTACCGTTGGTAATGTTTATTTATGATTATTTCTTTGTGGAGCATCTAAAAAGCGGTTGATATGTTTCAATGGACGGTGTATTTATGTGCGTTCGTCTACATATGTGTTGTTCGAGGTGTTTCGGTTACAAGATAAGGAAGTGTAATGGCTCCATTCTGCGTTTAATTCTTTTAAATTGGTTCATATATGTACTTGTTATAACATTGTTAAGTGTGTTTCTCTTTTGTTAACTTTTGCTTTTCATCGGTCATTGTGGTTTTGTTGTAAAGGTGGATTAACTATCTGGTCCATCAAATCGTATAGTCTGTTCTTGCCACCATTATGATTTTAATCAGAACTTTCTGTTTTACTTTCAATGACTTGTGTTTTGTTCAAATGGATCCTCATTTATTTAAAACTTCATCATTCAAGCCCATAAACCATTTAAACACTTCAAACGTCAACAAAACGTTGAATCGGCAAACCCCATGATTTCAAGACTAACATTTAAAGGGAGCACTTACCCATACCACTAGAATTAATCACGCGACATGTTGGTAAACTTTTAACAATGCCTTTGTGAACCATTGTTGGGCGAAATAATAAATTGTTACAAACAACCGACCCCATTATGTTGGGTTTCTCAAATAAATTCGGCCAAAGGATTGATGGTTACATCTTTTTTATCGTTGGGTCCTGATCGGAGCGATACTGGAGCATGTGGTAAGGGTGCTTTTTAGTTCAGTTGTGGATTTGTGGTTTGTAGTTATTTAGGATGTGTGATTTTCTGGTTTTTTGCCTCAAATATTTCTTCTGTTTTCATCCTGGACATTCTTCCAAGTTCTCTTGGATCTTCTTACGTTGATAATAGTACCAAGATAGTTATGTTTAAGATCCTATGTATAAAGATTTATGTTAATTCCCATTTTAACTTTTTGCCAAGGCAAAGCATTTATTTCAAATAGGCACATAACAGGCACTTTTGCACGTCATAGCTTACAATATAATAGAATGTATTGCAAGTATTGGTAGTAATGTTTTTAATTGTCCTGAAGTTGAACACCTAAGATGTTATATAACCTACTAAACGAAATCAGTTTCGCAGTCACTAAACACAGCACCTACCTTATATTCTCACCGGAAAAAAACCGTAATAAAATTGACCAGCATAACAGATCACGCCCAAAGCATATCATTACGACAATCGGTTCAAAACTGAGCCTCATTAGACCTCATCATCACTGCTCTATTATAATATCATTACGACAACGGGTCAAGATTTCACTTACAAACTTGTGAAGGGAGCCGAATTCTTGAAATACGTGCTTGAATTTTTGAATCTGACACGTATTGGGTAAGTGCAGTTTTTATTTTTAGAATAGATTGAGATGTTTTCGTAATAGACGGTTCAAATCATAGAGATCTGATATTTTTTAAATGCAAGAGTTGAAATTGCTAATATTTTTGATTTAAGGAAAAGAGTGAGTGAAGGATTTTGGCGTGGTTTAATGATAAATGTAGTAATAGAGATATAGGGCCGTCCTCAAATGCGTTGGGTTAACGATCGTCAACACCTGGTTAAGGGACGCAGGGAACCCGGAAATATGGCAGAAGAAAGGAGAGGCCTATAACCCGCAGTGGGTGATTCCAGGCTGAAATGATGGTGATGATGATAGTATAGGTTGGTTTTATTTTTAAACATCTTCGTTGGTTTTCGTTAATAGTTGCATTTTAAATCACCAAGCCAGAGTCCCTTTATGGTTTATATTATTCAATAAGCATAATCAGCCTATAACGTTCCCACTGCTGGGACACAGGCCTCCTGTCGGTGACAGGGAGTGGGCCGTAATCCAACACGCGGGCCCATGGCGGGTTGGTAGATTATTCAATAATGATTTTAAATTTGGGTGGCTGAACCAAGGAAATAATTTAACACTTTGATCGTTTCAAAATAAATTAATTTAAAATACAAAATGAATGCTAATGACTGATCGTATCTTCATAAAAAAACATAAAAATATAACAAAAGAATTAAGAAACTTTATTGATTATCATTAACTAACTTTGCATAACTGTGCGTCATACTGTTTTATAAATATAACTGATTATTTTAATTATGAATATTCATATCATTAAAACGACCATATTATTAGAATTTTGGTTCATAAAACGATATTGCAGCGGAACTTTGTAGCTTTTTTATTGAAAATTAAAATGGAAAAGTTATTAGAACTTTTATTTACTTCTTAGTTATAAAAGTACCTACAAAAAATCACAAGGAAGACCTGGGCGAGACTCGCACAGACCAGGGAAGTATGGCACACAAGAGATGAGGCCTAAACTCACCAGTGGGTGGAACAAGGCTGTCAATGATGATGAAGATAATTATAAGAACATACGTGCCTATTTTTCTGTTAGATAGGTGTCTTCACAATGAGGGGCTTGTGGCTAAGTAATAACAGGCTTACGGGTCGATCGATCAGGTAAAGCTACCCTTGGCGCGGTTGGTCCGTAGATGGGTGACCATCTTTGTATTCGAAAACCCCTCCGTGCCTCGGAAAGCCCGTTAAGCCGTTGGTACCGGCTCTCATGCCTGTCGTCAGGAGCCCAAAAGTCTGACAACCAGTCTTACCAAGGGGTTTCGTATTACCTAGTAACTGGGTTGTAGAAGTCAGATAGGCAGTCGCTCCATGTAAAATACCGGTACTCAGCTGCATCCGGTTAGACTTGAAGCTGACCCCAACATAGTTGGTAAAAGGTTAGGCAGATGATGAGGTTTCTTCACAATCACCATAACAATAACCAGATACTCGTATATGTAAAAAAAAACTATAGATCATTCATTGCGAGAACTTCTCAAACTGACGTTCCTCATAAACCGCAATACTCAAAGCATGACATAACACCCACATCTTTTAGACCACGAAAAAGCAGATGATACCCACCCGTCAATTACACTAATCAGCTAAACAAACCGTTACAAATCGCCGTCACACGCCGATCAAAACTTATAAGTTCGAGTTCACACAACAACACATTGGATGAAAAATATCAACAATGGATAAGTCACAACATGTCAAGGATCACTTGTGTTTGGACATGCACTTTTGAAACTCAAAGAATCGGAGCTTTGTGATTTTAAATGTCATTCGGTAAAAAGTTTTATTTGTCGTCATGTAACGTCAGGCATGCAATTTTTGTGACAGGTATTGGTAAGTAACATCATCTTATTGATAGAAAGTCATTTTTGTTGAAGATTCAAACAGGAAAATTGACATTCGCTATGCGTGGAACAGAAAGCTAAAACATCTGATTAGTTATCTATAAATGTGTCGGTGACATACGGATCCCAAATATGTAATTATGAGGTTTTAAAAGAGAAAAACAAAGATTAAAATCTGATGAATTAATAAAAGTCATAGAACAAAAGTTGTTGTTTATGATGTTAGTAATCCAGTCCTGCAAGGTTGTTAGTATTACCAATAACCCTGTTTATGTAGACAAATAATTAATAAATTAATAATAAATATATGTGACACCATAATAAAGCTACTAAAATGATTATGGCTAAGAATCGACTTATAAATCGTTTGCAACGGAACACGATACTACTAAATCGATACCGGATAGGCAATCAGGAGAGTCA
Organism: Apamea epomidion; assembly: GCA_947507525.1. Classification (NCBI taxonomy): domain Eukaryota; kingdom Metazoa; phylum Arthropoda; class Insecta; order Lepidoptera; family Noctuidae; genus Apamea; species Apamea epomidion. The sequence goes on along the minus strand of OX382240.1, from coordinate 1,679,961 downwards.
AAATATTATTGATTCTATCATTTGTAAGCTTTCTTTTAGTCGTGTTTAGAAATCGATAAAATAAAATATATGATCGTTATTCTGGAGATTTCGTTACATTGTCTAAGATATTCGACACCAAAATTTGGGTGTTACACCATTTATAAGGATGCAAATTGGCACTTAACCACTATTTTAAGTATATTAATTAGTTACAAATGCATAATATAGCAATATACATAATAATATTATTATTGTGTTTTTTTATATAAATTATATTTTATATAAATATTATCATAGATTTATAATGTCGAATATAGCGTCTGTGGTTGATGTATCAGAATCTTAATTAATATAAACGTATTTGATAGTAGATTTGGGTATTAAAAATAATAATTATGATAGGATTATGAGTTTCCCTAATGAAGTAGAACCGATACCGATTCTATGTATATATTTTTTTTTTACTTGGCTATACTGCTGATATAAGGCCTCCCCCAAATCCTTCCAGGCATCCATGTATATTTGTATATACATGGAAGGATTTGGGGGTAGCTAATTTAAATTGATCTTGTGGTCAGCTTAAATTAACTAGCAACACTCCGCAGACGTGATGATGGCGATATTTAAACATGATAAAATAATAAAAAATAGTTTTCATGATTCTTTTGGGCGTGGGTAGTGTAATTACTTAAAAAATCAGTTCATTAACAAGTTTTTTTTTGTGTAAACTTCACAGACGCGATGGTATCGATATCTCAACACGATAAAACAAAATGGATTTTCTCTACCCATACGTCTCCAATTACGTCTACGGAGTTTCGCTAGCTAATTTTATTTGATCCTGTATATATACACACGACCTTTGAAAATAATTTGGAAGAAAGCGTATAAAAGTAGATGAATATAAAGTAGCGGTACCAAAAAACTAGTTCATCCACTCCAGAGGTCATACCCCTTGTTTATCAAAACAGCTTTTTAATACAATGCAAACCAAAACATCGAGATTCAAGATCAAAAAAACATTTCCCATATCCATGACATTAAGAGGAACTGTAATAAATCACAACTATTGTCTCAAAAATAATTTATTAAGTACAACTTTTTTGAACCAGTTACAAAATATTGACTTCTGGTATGTAACTCATTGTTGTGTAGTGGCGTAATATTAGAATAATAAACTTAATTCTTTCAAAAGACAGTACTTAACCCTTCAATGGTGAAGTTTGTATGAAAACCGGTTAAGTGTCGCGATGGGTCATGTTAGCCGGTATTGTTGAATAAGTAGGGATAATTGTATGAATTTAGATCAAAAGATTATGCAGAGACATTTTGGGGTGATGACTGTATTATAATTGTGTCGTTACATGAGGGGGATAAAAATCAGAGCGGTTTTAAAAATTATGATTTTGTTACCGGTGACACTGAAGCGGTAGGACAAGATAACATTACTGCAAGTAGCGATATAAGATGTTTGAGTAATTAATTAATTAATGTAACCACTTAACCGTCTAAGGATACTATAGTATCCAAAAAAAGTCGCTTCGTACGTCCATGATAGAAATTTTTGAATAACCTTACACGTTAAAAAAAAACTTCTGTCGGTATGTCACAATATAATGTCTGACTTCTTATAATGCATTGACCAGCATTTTATTCTTGTCCTATATTTTTTTGCAACCTACATTTAATTCTACTTTAGGCTACACTAATAAAGCGTGATCAATTCCGATTAATGCTTCAAAGATATTCCCATAGCGGTTAGGAAATTAAAATCTCCAAATATTACGGTATCAGAAGACACCGATTTAAACACCATATTAGCTCCGTAGGTGAGTAACCTAATATCTTAATGGCTACTTGCTCGACAACCCAATATAGAAATTCTTCTTCTTGATAACTAGATCAATTGACATTTAGAATAGAATCATTAATAAAAGATTATTTAAGACATGCGATTTATTGAGAATTTAAATTAATTATGAGTAAAATGTGGATTCGGTTGTGGAGCTAATATTAATATTGATCCATTAATAATTGCACGAATGACATCATTTTGTGGGTTTAGATGGCGCCAATGTTTTGAATTTATTCAGCGGAACGTAGTAGTAATGTCAAGGGTAGATTCTTGAATCTCTTGAATGGTCTTCAAAGTTAAGACATCGATCATCGTGGATGATATTGTGAGCATAGCAGTAAAAACCAACGTTTAACCTTACAAAGGCATACAAATATGATGTAAACGTCAACAAGCCGTCATACCAAGGGGGATTTTATCCTGGGCTGTGGAGGTGATATAGGCACTCGTTCCATGTAAAATAGTGGTATTTAGCTGCATCCGTTTAGATTGGAAGCCGACCCCAACATAGTTCGGAAAAGGCTTGGCAAATGATGATGAACGGCAACAATCAATTGCTGTCCGGAAATATAGAAATTTTTCTCAAGCAGCGAATAATATTCTTTTGCCAGAAGAAAACTGAAATGAAGATCAGACTCAATAAATAGAAAGATATGTCACAAGAGGACAAAGACCTACAAAAACAAACGAATGATATTATGTCTAGCATCCAATTCGTAGGATATATTATAATTAATAGAAACTACAGATACAAAGCCAAAACATAGTTTCGCGGAACTTGAACTGCACTAGATTATCAACTTAATAACTTATGTCCAAGTCCAGCGAGGTGGCAAAGGAAATGGTCTAATTAATATATTGTCATTTGCTTAATTTTCTGTCAAATAATACGTAAAATATGTTGTTCAGATGTGAATTTAAAGTGGATTTTGTGTCTCTTATCAATTTCTAAAATCTTTGTGATGCTTTGATGTAAAAATATGATAAAACAAGGCAAGTAATGGCCTGAGAGAAATATTTGTAAATCTGTGATACCATCGTGTCAGGTTATCATCAGTTCCTACTGAGAAGCGAAAGAAAGTAAAAGATGCTATTTTTTCCATAGATGATACTATCTTTATGGATAGAATCAAGTTCGAAATTAAAACTAAACCTTAAACTATAAAAAATATTGAAAATGCTTAATTACTTCTTTTGGCTTAAATTGATGACATAATCATTATTTATAGTTTCAAACACAGATTATTATAGTGATATGAAAACCTGTTGTGAATTATGTATAAGAAAAATCAAAAGTAAAAGTAACGGTAAATAATATCCATTAAACTCAGCAAAAAGCAATTGATATTCCATTTCACATTATGCAGCTCATCGCTGATTAATCTAAAGAGCAAAGTACTAACCTGTACCAAATAAGTCGTCCAAACATGATTCAAACAACACGAATCCATAATGAACGCTAAATAGCCAACTTAAAACGTGATTATTGGACGTAACTAAATCACAAGCCATTCAGATAATTAACATTCTTTACAACCATAGTAATAAGGTAGAGAATCGATTGACGAAATTATTAAGATTGGATTTAAATTGTCACGACTTTTACAAATCCGATTATAGTAGATCGAAATGAAAATTCGAATTTGAATAATAGAATACAGATTTGTGGCGGTGAGTCATCCGTGCGTTTGCGTTCGACAGAATGGCGGATTGTCGCAAAATCGAAAGCGGGCAGAGATCTTGTTCCAATTACAGTTTCAGCATGATTTGTTTTTATGTCATTTGCCTACATTATTATAGTATATATTTTTAAGTTATTGTCTCATTACTTGTGGTTCATTCAGCAACCAATTTATGTTGGTCCTTCGAGCCGGATCTCTCAAAATATTTCAAAGAACCTTTCAACAATCGGGCTCAAAGTCCAAAAGCCTTCTATCACAATCATAAGGAACTAAACTAATTAACAGATAAACGGTACAACATAAACCAGCCATTTCTATTCAAGAACAGAACATTACATTATTTCACTGAACTAAATGAGTACCATAGCACACATTCCCGACATTTTTGTCGCAGTCTGCTGCGATCGTTCGTTAGTCGCCCGCGCTCACTTACAAATTGTAATTCCATGTTAATTTTATATCTATTTACGACGCAGCCTTTTATGAAACGTCTTTTCTGTCAGTATGTATATTAGCTTTAGTTTTCTGTAGTAAAATGGAATGTTGGTACTTTTATGATGGTCAGGATCGTAAATGTGTATGACTGTCAATAATTTCCATACTAAATATGTTTTGATTAGTTCTTCTTGACGTTCTGTTAATTTTTGTTTGGATTCTAATTTAATTATGAAGGTTCTAATTTTTTGTTTGGATATTTGCGTGTAATTCAATTTTGATAAATTTGCGGAAGTCGATGAATCTACGAAGGGAAACATCATTTAAAGTCTTTTTTACTTTTAGGAGCGAACTTTTAATATCAGTAGTTTTATTCTGAAAATACTGAAAAAAGATTTATAATGCTTATCGTTCGTTTTTTTCTTTATTATTATTAGTCTGTGATGTCACACAGGGAAAAGGCCTCCCTACTCTCTTTTCACTTCTCTCTGTTCCAAGCTGCTGAGGGCCAGTTCTTGTTGAAGGAGTCCAGCTTACCTCGCCATCTCTGTCTGGGCCTATCACGATGTCCCTTGCTATTTAAAGGGTCCCATTGGGTCGTAAGTTTGGCCCATTGGTTGTCTGACATGCGGCAGATTGTGTCCAGCCCGATTCCATGTTATAGCATGGCAGTTTTCCAAGTGACATTAGTTACGAGTATGTTCGTGATAGAACGGATGGATGGGTGGTTCTTTCTTTATTGACAGCGAAAAATTCCAGCTTTTAAAAAGCTTCTCGTATTGAAACTGCGTGAAATATAAAACATAAGCATTCTCATATAAAATAAACAACAGCGGTAGTGTACCTACTTAATATTCTAAGTTAACGATCAATGCTCAGTTTTTAGAGTTAACACCTTCGTTCAAGAGCTCATTATATTTGTAATGTACGAGTATGAAATATTTCAAGAGCTTATATTCGAACTATTTATAAGTTGGTTCTGTTTTACCAGACAGGTGTATGAGTTTGTTGAGTTCGTCTCTCATTACGATTGTTCGTATATATAAATAGTAGTTTTAGTAGATAACTAAAATTTTTGTTAGGAATTTCTGCTTTATTTTTAATTTGAGTTAACTATTTTATCGTAATTATATCATTTTAATTTAGGTCGTAGGTTTGAACCCCGACAGGCGCTTTACTTTGTGTAAATCATTTCATCACCACTGCTCTCAAAACGGTGAAGGAAAACAACGTGAGGAAACACAACTGGCATGTCCTAGAACCAAAAATTCGATACATCTACCAACCCGCACTGGGCCCGCGTGGTGGATTACGGCCCACTCGAAGAAAGGAGGCCTGTATCCCAGCAGTGGGAAAATTACAGGCTGATTCTACTTTTAATTTAAGTTAATTATTTTATCGTTGTTAAGTAGTTAAATTTCCTCTCCTTCCCTATCACTAAATAAATTAGAAAAACTACTGTCAAGCATGCCTTTAATAAAAATAGCAAGGAACATGAGATTGTTAAAGTAATTTGCTAGCCACTAAAACTTAGCGTTAAGACACTAAAAGCTTAAAATAATCTACCTTTTATTGGGTATTTTTCTTTTATCTTATCTTCACAAATAATTTTAATATTGAACCCTAAGCACTTCAAGGTTACACTTTGATGTGCATTGCGCTAATTTAAAAAGCATTAAATACATTTTATTCGAAACATCATTTAAAAGCGTCACCGAAAAAAAAACTATAAAATTCTCCACGTTATCTTAAAATCTTTACTACTATAGGTGCAGTTCTTTATTGAAATAGGCCAACACTATTAATGAATACGTATTATAGGCTATTATTACTTCATTGGCATTATAGTAGCCTCCTCTAGATCTCTATAGGAGATAACCACTAAAATAAGACGTTATGGTTCTGAATGGTACCAGTATTTTTATATGGCAGCACTAAATTGAACAGAAATGACCGTTTTTCTTCATTTTATGACGGGACCATAAAATGATGTTCGGGATTGTCACATCACTAGCATATTAAAAAATAAACACTAAAATCAAATTTCAAATACTTTTAATGTTGTAGAAAAACCACTTATATTTTTGAAAGTATATTTCTTTCTTCAAAATACTTTTCTGAAAATTAAATAAATGTATGTGTCTTTTTGTAAAAAAGAATACTTTTAAAGTGTCGTACTTTTCGATATTAAGTCCCATGACTGTTAGTATCTAAGTACATACCTACTAACTATAAAGTTGGTATCTATCTTATAAGATACGAATCTATAATCTAAAAAAAACTTATACCACCCCGTCGTTTTTGCGTCGGCGGTTAACAAAAAAAAATGGATTATTCTGCATAAACAAAACGCAAATTACAAAAAATAAATACATAAAATATACACATACAACGTAATCAAAAACCTCGTACTTAGCATATAAAAAGTTGTCAATTTTGTCCAGAAAAAAAAAAACAAAAAAAAAATTGTGTTTTTGTTTTGACAAAAAAACAAAAATTGAGTTTTCTTTTGTTTTGAGAATTACTATGATTGTAATTTACTATGATTGTAATACCTCGTAAATCTTGATAGTACAGTCATGTTGACTGATCATCAAACTGCTTTACATACGTCGCTTATAGACGTGTTGTCTATGCACGCGCGCGTTTGATATGACGCCTAATTAAATGGCAACCTGTTTGTTAACTGTATTAAAATAATTGAAAGTTCACGGAGATATCTGACATTTTTAATCAATTAAATCCTTCACTTATGTCATGAAATTGTGACTGTATTTTTTGCGATATTGTATACTAAAATAATAACATAGATAATTAATAATTATTAGTAATTTATGTTCATATATTTTTATATGCCTTCTGACGGTATATACACATAGCTTGGAAAAAGGGTACAACATCTCTTTACCCTGGGTTCGTAAAATAAATTTATTTCATTTGATATTATTCAAACTTGGCCGTCACCGTCGTGCTGAACAGCATGGTTTTAATTTTCTGACTTTTTCACTAAGAACTAATTCATATCCTTTATCTTGTGTATGAAGCTGACCGACCGTCCTCCGTCTTTAAGAAACCCACGCACTGCTCTAAATCTCTAAAAGGTAAGTCATAAAACTCCTATTAAACAACAAAAAAATTGCATTAAAAATGCACATAAATGATAAAAAAGAACGCTCCCGAACTTTATGACTGTAATATAAAAATTCCGTAATACAACATTCAATTGTTTATCAATTTAGTTATGGCTACTAAATACTATGATCTATTGCAATAAACCTATTTATGACAATCAAACCTTTTTCATTACAATAAACATAAAAGCCTGTTAAGTGCAAGTCAAGTAACGGGTTCCGTTATTGTTTTACTTTCTTTAGAAAAATATAAAAATAAATATGGCGTGCATCATTCTTTTTTCAATCAATTTCTTTAGTTACAACAATTGATCAAAGAATACTATAGGTATTAATATTTTCAGCTGAAATGAAATTAATGTCTGTCAACATTTGGATGATATACAGGCTTGAAGAAACCTCAGGGGTTTTTGAATTGTAATGTTTATACTGTAAATGAAACGTAAAATATTCACATAATAAAAGCTAGATGGAGTTGACATTTCCTATTTGAGAAAAAATGGCGAAATAAACTCAGAGGTCTCTTTTGAAATCCAGACATAATCTTGGTCAGATCATGTGAAGACCATACTCGTACATAGATTAGTGTCTGAAATGGTCTTTTAAGGAAAGAACCACACAAATTTGAGTGGATCTGTCCAGCCAGTGCAAGCAGTAATCAGTAATCGAACCTAGAACTTATTCCTAACTATACCCGAGCTTGAGCTACAGCTCAAGCTTGTTCACAATAGCTACGAAACCACAAGAATGTCACACGTAAAGTGGAAGGCATTCTTAATTCGAATATGTCGTTTACGACGGCGGTCGCATGTCTCAAAAGATTACAAATATTACGATCGAAATGCACGATTTCTATGATAATCAATTTTTATTTGACTTCCAAAGTATTACGAAATGTTACTTCAATGAATGAGTAGTAAAATATTTTAGTCAACTTATTGCGTTTTATGATTTTTGAAGTCATGACAATGACCTCGAATAAACACTTTAGATTTAATTTAATTTTAAGGTTATATCAAAAATCGCTGGTCCAGTGGTCGCGCTACTGCAGAGCATGAGATCCTGGTTTCAGTACCCGGGTCAGGCAAAGTGTTATACAGTTTTTCCATCTGGATATTCTCAGTAGCAGCATGGAGTCTGGATTTCCACCCGATTGATGGCAATATGCTCGCCCCCTATTTTTTTTAAACGTTGCCCCACAATAGGAATTACTCCCGTATCGTGGGTACGTTTACAAACATTTAAACTTACATCCACAAACAGCCAGAGACTCGGAACAATTACTTGTAGGTCATACAAATATTTGTTCCGTGCAGGAATCGAACCCGCGACACGCAGCGCAGCAATCAATCGCTTAACCACTGCGCCAACCGTGTCGTATTACATGGGACTTAAATATAACTGGCGAAATGTGGTTATACTATAGGTTGACCTCTGATTAACTCTTCGTGAATTACAGGCGTGATGTTATGTCAAATAACATTTAACGTAGACTTTACCAACATAAACGTTTTTAGAAACGAATGGAAAACATTTATCTGAAATGCGATAAGCATCTTTTTTATTGTAGTAAATTGAGAACAACTTAATATTTCATACCTACAACAAAAACAGGAAATTAGGATTCGTATCAATATTAAAATAAAATAGATTATCTCTTATGTATCGTGTTTGAAACACATTTTACACGGAACTCATTTATTTATCGTGCGACCGAATGGCGCAGCATTTAACGCTCCCACAAACAGGCGCAACGCGACGATGCGACACGATTCTGGTGGAACAATTTACATGAAATTTTCATAGAAGCTGTAAAGTTCACTCATCCTCTACAGAAAAGGAAAGATCCTATGACCAGGCGGGTGTCATGCTTGGAGCTGCAGTCTCGACATTCATAGCGATCACTTTACGACCGAATTGGGTCGCAAAGTCCCGGATTGACAGGTGTAATATATGGAGTGACAGGACTTTGCGACCGAATTCGGTCGTAAAGCGATTGCTATGAATGTCGAGACTGCAGCCCCTGGTGGGCAACTACCCAACGATTGATGTCGAGACGTTTTATAAATGCTAGTCGCGTGGTACTCTGCTTGAGCGATGCATGATTTTGTGTGACGACAGAATGATGCGTAGTTCGTATGTGGCGATGTAGATGGCGCCACAGCGTCACGCTGTCACGCCGCACCTTTATACCGAGGTATCGTAACATCAAAATAAACTGCAACCGCTAAATTATTCAACTTAACTTAACACTAACTTAGCCTTAACTTAGAAAGTGATCACATGAGGTCAGGAGGATCTTTATTAAGCTGCAGTCCTACGCATGTAGTCATTAGCCATTATTCTAGCCTTCAACTTTCAATACCAGGTGTTATTTATACGTAGATCTTCGGAGATAAGAGGCACGCCCAGTGGATGAGAGGTCAAAGTTCGAGGTGATGAGTACTATTTTGCATAGTATTAAACATTAAGAGGTAACCCAGTTTTGTAACTTAAAGTAATCAACTAGGTAATGCCCGTAGTTTCGTTCGTATCTAAGAAAACCACTCTTATTCCCAGAGAAAAAGTATCTTCGTGCCGAGCATCTTATGATTTTGATTATACCTAATAATAATAGCATAGAGGAAAAACTTTTTACAAACATACACATTTATAAGGTGTGATTGAAATAACTGAAAACCTGAAAAGATTTATTTATTTATCACAAACAACTAACATTACAGGGAATTCCTAATGCGTTAGCGTGGTCCTTAATTAAACTATCTTATTTATAACTATTTTAAATAACTATTTGAGATGAGACTATTAAAGACTATTACTGACTGACTATTTAAGATGTCATTGTACCTATTCATAATTTGAACAACTTTTATTAAGGGACCAAAACTGAAATCGCGAAATAAATCTGCTGTTCCCTACATTTTGTCGTGCTAGGCGAGTAGATTTATATGAACCAGATGACATCATGTTGTATGATGTTTTTAGAGTATCATTAATTTTAGGAACCATCGGTAACTAAGTGGGTTTTTTTAATGTTTAAAACATTAAAAAAACCCACTTAGTTACCGATGGACCACATATTTGTCCGATTACTCTTTTGCTCCTTACAGTAAATTGAAGTTATCCTCTCATATTGGCACAAACTTAATAAAATGATGCTCTCTCGTTCAACCTCGTCCGATTTCAATTAACACTATCGAAGCAAAACACTTAATACATTCATAATTATGTTTACTTGTTGAATTAATGTAATCACTAGAAACACAAGTATCTTAAACCAGTATCATTTCACACGACTCCCGATGAAATTAAAAGAGGTGCGTCCATATTGGCGGAACAAAACATATCGAAACTATATCAGCCTATTTATTCGATTTAAAAAGAAAAGAAAAGAAAGAAAAATATAATTTTATTTGAAACACACAGGGTTTTTTTTTTTGTTAGCCTGCATTGTGTCCCACTGCTGGGCAAAGGCCTCTCCTTTTTCCTTCCAAACCTCCCTGTCTTGTGCGATCTCTGGCCATGTTGGCCCCGCAAACGTTACCAGATCGTCACACCACCACCACAGGAAATACAAATACTAAAAAAGGAGCATTTAGTCCAAGTAGTGTTTTCTTACAGTGTTTTTTTAAGGACAAATACACCAAAAACAAGCATATTTACAGTTTCCTGACACCTTATGGCGCAATTTCCTTTGGTGATGGCAAATCTCAAAGTCAAATGCTGCAAAATGCAATCCTATCAGTGTCTAGCAGTGGACTGTGAAAATCTGGGTTTGTTGTGTGACAGCATGTAGATTCGTACAGTACATTGAAATCATGGGCAAATTATGTAAACCCACATGGACTTTCCGCATAGCAAGTACACAAAATACGTACAACATAATGCGGTTTTTCGAACATTCGCAACCAAACTGCAGCAACATAATGTGTCTGCGCCTTAAAAGAATGTAAACATAGGGTAAAACAAACAGTTATGAGCCTAAACTGACGATAATTTCTAAACGTTATTACTATTTATAACAAGGACGTGAAAGTGTGTTTGTGCATTATTAAATCGCTTTGTGCACCGTTTGATGTTTCTATTATTGTTTTAGTCTGAATATGTAAAGTTGGTATTTTATGACATTTTGTTTGAATTGACATGCGAAGGCGCGGCTGATGTGCAGCGAAATTGAAAATTATTTCTTGTTAGACTTGTAGCTGGTTACGCAAATATTGAAGATGTTTGCATTTGCTTCTAATTATGTCTTAGCTGTGTTTTTTTTTTTGTTTTTTTTTACGTTTTATTAACAATGTTAAAAGATAACCCGATTATTGCCAAGAAAATTACCAATTACTAATCTTAATTAAAAAGTCTTGTCGTCAATGGTTGATTGACGACAAAACTATTAAACTATATTAGTTTGTGTGCATTATTGTGCTTTTCCTTAGAACCTTTGATTAAAGCTATTAATTACACAAAGTTACATGAAATCAAAGCCAAACTGGTTTAATTTTATTGCTAGACAGTATGGGACCATTATAATTTTATGATAATTATTAATTATAGATGCAAGTTTTTAATTATATAGCCACAAATTAATGTGTGGCCACGATACGCCGATTAAGAAAGTCACCTGGTTGCCCAGAAAACTTTGACTTGCTTTCAAAGCATCAGGTAACTGGTTCAAATCTTTTTATGATGAAAAAATTAAAAAGAGTGTTAGAGACCTGCGTGTAAACAAGTTTATGGAAGTAGCATGTTATAGACTGCCAGAAATCTGAACATTATAGGCTGCTTATGATGATAATGATGTTAAAGACTCATTCATCCCCTGCATAATATCATTGTTGTATTAAAAATCTTTGACCAACATCATTTGAATACAGTGACATAAAGTTCAAATTGGAATGAGTAATTTGTCTGAATTGCAATAAATGTACTTAATTAATAATTTATTAACTTACCAAGTAAAATCTCATCGGCTCTTCAATAGAATAGTATAATTAATTCTTACCTGAAAAAAGAAAAGGAAGTCAATTAGTAATAAAGCTATCACAAAACGCCTGATAATAATGATAACAACCCATAAAGTACAAGTGAATAAAATAAGAAAACATAACGACTACTATTAAATAACTCAAATTATTACTATTACGCGTCTCCAGAATCTTTATTCTAATGAAACGTCTGAAGTGTCAATAATTACAGCATGGCCGATAATTGGTTGCGCTGCCTTATTTTCCGTAGTATTTATCATGTGACAATTAAGAGGTCCAATTTCCGTTCCTGAGTTAGTCCAAGTCGTAGATTGAGTGTCTATGGTCTCACAAATCGTGGACTGTTTATTTCATATTTTCTAGCGAATGTATACGGTTGTATAATTTATAGGTTCTGCTATGAGAGAAAAGATAATATAAAATACATTATCGTTTCTCTCCGGTATTGTTAACTTAAAGCGTCTCTAATCTTACATCACTAATATCTAAATGCATTTAGCGCTAAACGTATGTACAACATCATTTTAGGTCTCTCAACTACAAACAATTAACATAAAATCAATCTGCCTAGTCTGTTCCGAACCATGTTGGAGTCGGCTTCCAGTCTTACCGGATGCAGCTTAAAACCAATATTTTGCAAGGAGCGACTGACCTCTCACGTCTGACCTATCTGACCTCCTCACCCCAGTTACTGGGTAATACAATACCTCTTGGCAACACTGGTTGTCAGACTTTCGGGCTTTTGACTACCCGTAATGACTGTCAAAGATCTACGAATGACAGCGAAGACCAACTGCTTAAGGTGCATCTACGAGGCACGGAGGAGTCTCGGTATGTTATGGGTGGTCACCTATCCGCGGATCGACCTTGGCAAGCCTTGCTTAGCTATGTTCTATGTCCAGCAGTCAACGTCTTTCGGCTGCAGTAGATAATAATGATGATGATACCTGTGCTTGATTCGATTTGATTTGTTTCTACTGATCTTTGGTCCGCACTGGGCCTGCGTGGTGGATTTCAGCCCACTCCCTCTCACCGAGAGGAGGCCTGAGTCCCAGCATTGGGAACATTATAGGCTGATTATGTATGTTATGTGATCTTTGGTCCATTCATCAACATAACATTCGACATTTTGTTTATTTCACCCCTTTTTTTTTTTTTTTTTTTTTCTGGGTGGGAAATCATCAAATGACTCCTCCCGCTCTGGGCGGAGCAGAAGGGAGTGTCAGACTTTTACTGACTAAAACCCACCCGTGTTCCTTCAGTTGCCTGTGCCAGGGGCCACGGTATCTCTTTCGAACAACCCGCAGCCCCGGCGGCTGGTAGTATCTTTCTGTCCATTTGCGGTCTATATTAAGTCCATCTATATTAAGATATAAACAAAAGACGGAACTATTTAGTTCAAAACAACACCCATCATGCTACCTTTATTATTTACCTATTTATCATTGACATGACAAACAAAACTTTCCTTGCTTCTAAGATTTACCTGCGCAGCCGTAACACACAAACTTACAATGTAACGTAAGACTCAGTCTTAGGGAAACTCGGTAACAATGGTGTTTCGCTCAGTACCTACCTACTGGCTACAAACCGCCAACTTTCTTTTGACATAAAATGCAGGAAATGTACTGTTGACTGGTAACGTTTGGTTTCTATGGAGATGTCACTGTGCTTTTGTTTCTTTATGGTTTAAGTAGGGGATAAAATCGAACTGGTACATACTCGTGTTATATCAATGTGAGCAAGGGATAAAATGGACTATGACTAAGTCGGGTATTGATATTGTATCTTCTATCTAAAACTGTAGTTATTATTTATTTTCATGTTCTAGAATTTCTGGTTCTTATGACATTGACTGAGAAGACTCTATTCGACCAGAAGGCCAATTCTCGTAATTTAAAACGTTCAAAATCTAGTCGCAGTCTCATCTCGGCGATAAGCAAATGTCAAAAACATGTCAAAATGTAGGGAAATTAGAAGTATTTTTGACAGATTGAGACTGAGATCAGACTGTGAACGTTCTTAAAATTACGAGAATTGCCCCCCCGATTTCCTAAGAAAATAAACTAAATTACGTTCACTGGCTCGACCTAGTGTGGAGTCAATACGATAAATTATTATGAAAAATATGCTTCCTTTGTAGTAATTATTTTTAAAAGTGACTGTTCCTAAATTACCCTAGGTTGATATAATTTTAGTATTTTTCTAATTATGTTAATATTTGTATTTAGGTCGGTTTCCCTCTGTTTCCCACAGGAAAATACTGTACCCCGCCCCGCATGGACCTGTAGAACTCTCTAGACTAGACACTCTTCCACCGATTGTAGTGAATCCCCATGAAGTATTTTGCCATGTCTCGACAGGAAATGTAAGAATACTTTGTTTGGTTAATAAACGGTTTAATTATTAATATTAGATACTGACAAATCCTTGCCATAAATACTACACAAGAGAATAAAATGAGGCAGAAATTAGTAAGAATTTAGATCGAATTCCTCAATGAAAATTCCAAGTAGTACCTATTACTGCGTTTTGTACTTCCAGCAGTAGTAATTTTCCGGGTAAATTCATTCAGGAGGAGCTTTACAACCTTTCATAAAATTTAATAAATACTACCCATATCAGTCTATATAGCTCTCTAATTATAGCCACTTTTACGATGTGAAGTTCAAGCAATTCTAACACGAATGATGGTAATAAAATGTCGAACTTAAATATCGTAAAAGTGCATAAATACTGTCACTTTAGAACATCACTTGGAGATAGGTCTAACTGAAAGCAGAAGCGAGAGCGGAATGCATGTTTCGAACGATCATACTGAGACCATGACTAAGACTGAAAAAAGACCATGACCTCTGAGTTTGTTTCGACATTTCTTCTCAGACATCAGTCGGCTATAAAATGCCGAGCCATCTCATCATCAGCCTATAGCAGCCCACTGCTGGACCTATATCCAGCAGTGGGCTGCTATAGCTGCTAGCTATGTTGCTATTATTTGCCATTGTTGGCCATTAAACTACTACATTAGACTATTGTACGCCATTAAACTTGATTTTTGGCAGCTCTCATCCAGCTGCTACCAGTCATCCTGCGAAGATCGTCACTCCACATAGCCTGAGCCGCGCCATCTAGTTTTTAAAATATTGACGTTTAAAAGTGTCTTAATTAAAAAATCTACTTCCTTAAATAAACATTTCATTTCATTTCACTGCTAATTTCGCCTCGCAGTATTGATCTTTTTGTAGATTTGGCTTCTAGGTAGTTGAGTTGTCAGTATTCTTTAGTAATAAAATGAGATTCTGAGCTAGTGTTACTCTTCACTATTGTAACAAGGTTGGTTCCTCGAACACTACAGTGAATTATGGCCAAAGGTATTATTTCATCTAAAGGAACCAGTATTATTCTCGGGCATGTACCAACTGCTATCGATTACAGTTGATGGATATAGGCTCGTCAAAATGTTGATTTACTATGGGGTGTACCACTAACCTACCCATTATTTGGAATACAGGCGAGCATATTATGTTATGTGCACTGTGAGTTCTTTATGAGTTCTCAGTATCGGGATGGGTAAATTAAACGAAGGTTTGTCAGAATCACCTGCCTAGCCTTTTCCCAACTATGCTGGGCCGGCTTCCAGTTTAGCCAGATGCAGCTGAATACCAGTATTTTACATGGAGCGACTGCCTACCTGACCTCCACAACCAAGGTTTGTCATATTACTTCGATAATTATTCCTGGAAAACCGTTCTATATTTCAATACAATGTTATATTTTTCCTCTTCTGTCCTATGCTTGTCTGACTCCCTACTGTTTTTTCTGCTTTCTTTGAATAATTTTAATGTTTGTCTCGTATTTGTTAACCATCAACTTTTAACGGACTTGGGAGGTTGCATGTACCTAAGCACCAAATTTGCCATAATCTGTACAGCATAGCTATTCATAACCACTCGATACGCTTCCGTACCGTATCGAACATCAATCAATGTTATCGTAGGAGTCCTCTAAACGCTGTTCACAAGTCCAAAACCCGATAATGTGGTCAGGTTAAGGGCTGATTTTTCAATCATCTGATAACGTTATAATTTTGAAATTCTGACAGTTATTTTATAGAAAAACTGTCAAACGTCAATTTTATTCTTCGAATAAAAGTTATCTAGCGATTAGCCAACTAGCCAACGCCTAATTCAAAATTATTCCTCCGACAAAGTAGATAACTTTATTGGAGGAATAATTTTGAATATTTGACATTTCTGCCATACAAAAACTGTCAGACGCCAATTTTATTCCACAAATCAAAATTATCTGTCGATGGAAAAATTAGCCAGATAACTTTTATTCGAATTGAAAAATCATCACTTAATTAAATTGACGACCGCTATTCTTCCGACAGCTGTTTGCTGTCGGGGGCAAGGCAAATCAGGTTATCGAAATTTGTCATTTTCGATACGATAGCCTGTCAGATGGTTGTTAATAGCTATGCAGTACAGTAATTTCCACTTGAAGTTGGTGTTACACTTAGCCGCTACTCGCTTTCAGTACGAGCAACACTCAAAGATCGAAATACTACATAAACACTGCACCACCTGCTTAGTACCAGTTTAGTTAAACTTAAATTGACACTTAGATGAGTATCATAAGCAGCTGATATAACACTATTTTTATTATGATATTTCTTTAAGCGTAAGAAAGGTGCTACAGAGGAGTATTAAAGACTGTCGCCTGTACTTATGTTTTAGAGTCATATAACTAAGATGGTGGGTTTGTATCTTGTTTTATTGATAAGAAATGATAGTGACAGGTAATTGCTGGCGTGTGTTTATGGCGATGTGAAAGGGGTTTGTTTTTATTATGGTTAATCAGTAGTGGGGGGGTTAAAGGATTACTGATATACAGTTAAGGTTTCTTAAAACTAAATTAGCACTTTCAGATTTTTTTTAAAGCTCCTTGTTTGGCCCTGAAGCGAATCCTGAATGATGAAGCTAATTTTAATCAGTAGAAGTTCATTAATTAGGTGACTAAAAGAACCACGAAGAAAAAAAAATGTGAGTATTAAAATCTATACGTATAAATAGTAACATAGTTAAAACTGTACATTGATTTTTTTTTTTTAAGTAATTGCTACGAGGTGTAACAAGTCTGTTGCCGAATATATTATAGTTTCTAGATTTTTTTTCCGCTTATGGATGTTCCGGATTGATGTATAAACGGCTAAACGGAATAGCAAGTGGCACACAGATAATTCATAGCCTGGATTAACACACAGGGTATTTTTACATCCGTTCCCACCGCATATTTTACGACACAAACGCAGGCAAGCCGCGAGCAAAAGCTAGTCTTAGTTAAAAATGCAATCTAAACACTATTTTACTACGTGTTTATACGTTTTACACGTATTATACAATTTCACAGCTGTAAAATAATCTAGAGTTTACAACAACAGACTTGAACCCGTGACCTTTAGTCATAATTCAATCGATAAATACAGTTTCGCACAAAAATGTGGATTTATTTGGTCCGGTGTCAATGACCTGGGCGATGGCTAAGAGTTTCTCCATGAAGTGCACATCAGGTCATTCACCTTTAATGGTGACAGCTTTTTAGGGTTCCCTGCGAGAAATCGGAAAGATTTTAAAAACATCGGTTACAAAACCTTACTTTGTTGTCGTCGTGTTTCGAAACTCGGGCATATAGACCTTTACCACCTGTTTAAAATTGATTATATTACAACCATTAGTAATTCTGCCTATATTAACATCAGTTCCCTGAATCCACCTTAAAAAGTAGACGCTCCGAACAATTTCCTCCCAACACCGGAATCCGCGAAAAATCAATTTAATAAAAACCAGATTAACTCGAAAAAAGCAACAGCCGAGAACCGAACCACGGACATTAAAATGCCACACGCAGTAACCACTTTTTTCGCTGTCTCCCATCAGCACTGGCCTGAAGTTTAGGGGTCACTTCGTGGGTGGCCCTTCCACGGAAATCACTTTGACCCATATGTGGGTCACTAAAGTTGACAACGGTGGTGAAAACTGTGTAGTCTGTCACTTATTGAAAGTTATCAGCACTGTGCGAAGATAAAGGGATTATATTATGGGGTCTTGTAATGCATTTTTTAAGTCTCATTTTTAAATTCAAAGGACTTAATTCCGTTGTACCTTATCTGGTTCAGACACTTCAGTCAATATAAGAGTGAGTAATGCAACTGTAAGTTTCAGTTCCGGGTATGCCGATTGCGTAAGCAAAATTAAATCTTGAAGAAATGGCGATAAGACAGAAAATGCACGCTACTGCGTAGTTGTTACAGATAATTGTTAAACCACCATTTGGATGGTTTAAAGACTGTTGAGTCTTTTGATGTCGTGGTTAGAGAACGTTGTAAATAAAATTCCAGTGTCCAGTTTATAGTCTGCTGACTGGCGTGCTTAAATAATAACAGCCGCACAGGTCGATCGATCAAGTTAAACTACGCTTGCCGCGGTTTTCCTGTGGATGGGTCGGGAAGTACGTTAAACTTTTGGTCCCGGCTGTCAAACGTGGATCTTTGACAGTCCTTACGGGTAGACAGAAGCCCGAAAGTCTAACAACTGGTTTGTGGAGGTCAGATAGGGCAGTCCCATCCGGTTAGAACTGGAAGCTGACCCCAACATAGTTGGGAAAACGCTAGGCAGATGATAATTTGTGACGCTTCTTACATAATCTGTACAGAACAGAAGTTGTTGCTACGGCGGGGGGAAGACGATTGGCTGCTAAACTATATGCGCGGGAACATTGCATTTAGTATTGTTTCATTGGCAGGAGAATTTGGTGGTCAAGACAATTGTAATTTGTATCGTACTCGAAACTTATAATCAAATATTCAATGACAATTTCTCTCATGAGAAAATAGATAAAATAACCTACAAGGTACATTGGCACATGGCTAGCTAAGGGCCATCCATCTTACCTGATACCTTTAGATGCATTACGAAGCTAAATTTCACAACTAAGTGTGACTTCACAATTACACACAAATGGTCAGACGACCATAAAGATCATAGAAATCAATTTCTCAATTTTATGACATTTCATCAAAGTTGTGTGTGTTTCAAGAAAGATGGAGACAGTTGAACGACCATTGATAGATTAGTCGAGTACTTGATAAGTGTAGACTGGAATTATGAATGAAACTATGTTGGAGTCACAGTTTTAAAATGATGCAACATGATTGTGTCGACACCCTTGAGTCATCGCATCTTCCTAGTACG
Source organism: Apamea epomidion (assembly GCA_947507525.1). Lineage (NCBI taxonomy): Eukaryota > Metazoa > Arthropoda > Insecta > Lepidoptera > Noctuidae > Apamea > Apamea epomidion. The sequence continues at coordinate 1,660,641 of OX382240.1, read as the reverse complement.
GTGGGCTGTGCTGGAGCGGCTGTGGCAGGTGCAGAAAACCTCAAACGGCGAAAATATTACAACCTGATTGGAGTTGATCTTCGATTCGTTTGGGGTTGAAACACCATGGGGTCCATGGGGTCCGAGTGTCCACTTGGTTTTTGAGATATCGCCAAGCGGTTAGTTGACTCTTCACGTGAACAGAGGGCTGAACTATTTCTTGGCCAAAGAATTAGGATCGCTATACAACGTGGCAATGCTGCAAGCCGGGCACTGTTCCTGTTGATTGCGATGCAGACGAACTTTTTGATGCCCTATAATCTTTTAGCTACATATTATTATTTTAAATGTCAGCTTATACTTACGAAACATCAAAGACGATAAATTATTTACTATCAATAAATAAAACTCGTTTTGATATTCCTTTAAAGTTAGCTCAAAAATTTTAGAAGCTAATTGCATACCTCATCTAGTTTTAAAATATGATTGACATGTAAAAGTGTTTGTACAAACCTTCTTACAAAATAAGATCATTTATCATTAATCATAAGTCTTGCGTGTAACTGGTACAAACTTTTTTCATAATAATGATACGATGGCAGGAATCTTTGCTTATGGATGACATATCAGAGTACAACCAACGCAACGCTGAATTTGATCGCTTTGCTTAGTTTTACTTTGTATCCACGGTGATATTTTTTTTTTTTACTAGTACTTATTATATTTATCTGTATATTGGACTGTCCCATAAATGTCTCATGTCTTTATGTTCTTATTGAATTCGGTTATGTCCCTTCCTTTTTTCCAGTCATATAATAAAGGCCAAAGCGATCGTTTCGCTCTATTTTTCAAATGCGTGAGAATCAGGATCTACTTCCACTGATGATATCATACTGACATCACCACTCATCATCATTTTGACACCACCTTCTATAAAGTCAAGTTCTCAGTCACGATGTACTCGGCAGTCATGAATGAACGGAACCACATATTTATGTTATTGATTTCCATGTTATTTTGTACGTTTTCTTAGAGCATTCCTCTATCTTCAATGTAGGTGAGAGTCAACACATGAACAAAGGTTTGTCAAGAAGCTGTCAACTGAGCCAGGCGTCCCAAGTGAACTTCCAAATTTATTTTGTAAACATGACTCCGAGCTCATTATTAACGCTGACAATGCCCAAAAGGTACCAAAAAAGTTTAAGAACCTTTCATAATCGGGACAGCGATGGTCTCGTTTAATTTAGTTAGACATCATCACATTTTGTAGGATATTGGTTCCGTAGAACACAATTACTTTAACTTATGTTGTGAATTTGTGAGCCTGAGAAATAATTTCAAACTTCACTTAGTCCAATTTTCTTTATCGTTTCATGTAGGACGTAGTTTTTGCAGAAGACTTAACCTACTTATTAAGAAACTAAACCACCTATAAATAACATTTAACCGCATTAACGAACTGAACCCTAACCCATCACTTGTTAAAGTGTTGGGTTCAAATTAACTCGTCTGTCACTACTTCGTTGATTTTGACGTGCGGTGTCAACTTGCGCGTACGCACGTTGACAGCCGAAACGATCGCTCGTTAAGATTCGTACGTCACAATGAAATACAATTTAAATTGGATCACGATTTTTATGGTAATTTGAAGAGCTGTCTTGTTTTGAGGATCTTATTTTTATTGGTATTTGATAATTGCTCATCTTCTTCAAGACGTAAGTATTTATAGATTTAAATAAATAATCTTCTTCAAGGCTTGAGCCATGACGCGGCGACGTCGTTAAAAGATGCCCATCCATAGATAGTAAATACCCATCTCTCCACTCCAATTCTTACTCTAGGATGCATATCTAGCATGGCTCTTAAATTCTTCCCTATCCTACGGGCACGTCTTCAGTACCATTACCGCGCCCCCCGGTCTACTCCTTGATATGTAATGGTCGCTGTAACACCATGATCATGAGGCTACAGGAGCTAGTGCGGATCTTGGGGTTCATTCGATTAATCGAGTCTGGTTTAACCACGCTGGGATCGGTGCATTTCATTCATTCGTCATTCATTCAAGGCTTGAGCCATGAAGATTACCTACTTTTGCATAGTATTGATTTGTATAGTAAATATACCTTCTTTGTCAATTAACCCTTCGTATGGCCGTGGATCCACGCGAGACACAATGATTTTTAATTGTTTCTGTAACTAGGCAATTCATAATAATTGTAAATAACATAACATCAGGCCTGTAATCCCCGGAGGGTAAGGCAGTGGTGTACCATTGGTGTGTTTCTACAGTTAGGTTTAAGCTCCATGTAATGGGGGCGAGCCTATTGCAATTAACCGGGCACAATATTTAATAGTTTAGGTAGGTATTAATTTTGCACCATTTCCGAAACTGTCCTACATCAATGATAATAAATAGTAATATCTAATAAGTTGCTACATACATTTTTGCTAGCTAGATTATATCAATAATACCGGTTATGAGTACGACAGACTTGTTTTAGTATTTGATTACTTAGTGCATCAAAAATCTATCATTAATTCCCACGCTCCACATACCTACGTCAATTGAGAAAAAAAACACCAGTCTATTAAATCGCAAGACATTAAAGCTAAACTTGCACAATCCAAATCAAATCAAATTAAACACCTAAAAATACTACAATACATTTAAAGCATCACAATCAATTTAATTTTATTGCATCTACAAATGAATATCGACTTTATTCTTAACGATTGTCGATCGAATCAACAGTTCCGGTTTACAATACTCGATAAATCTTAACAACGCACACTAATGAGTCACTGACGCCGATAAATAAATAATTTTGCGATGTTGTCATCGAATAATTGCTATTAATAAACATTTAAATCATAATGCTTTAATTACTTAAAAAAATATTGCGTTTAAAGGTTGCGTTCATGTTAAATAGGACGCGAGACATCTGATTTTTAAAATGATATTTTAACATTTTGAAATTGTAGAAATAAGACTGACGTTGAGTGATGGTAGTGCAATTATCATAGCATGAAGTCATTAGGTTCAAAATTAGTATGAATTTTGTTTTTAATTCGTTTTGATTTTTAGAGTGTTAGTCGAAATACGCTGATGCAACTTTTAGCTTAGATTCATTAATATTTTTAGCTGAGTTTAAAATGAAAACAATTTGATTTTGTTAGTTTTTTTTTTTGCATTTTTCTTTGGACAACCTCGTTATATTTCTGTAAACAATTCATGATGATTTCTTCATGACAAAATCTCCATTTTACTCGATATTGGACATTTTTTTGGTGTTAGTGTGATTTAATAACGATCAAAACCACAATTTAGTCTCTTCTCCTACAACAATTTCCCTAACCGCTGCCCGCCTACCACTTGTACCAAACAACCAACTCGCTTCGTTCATCACTATAGCCTCAACCTAACTCGTGCAGCTGTAGTCCGATGCGTCACGAAACATCCCGATCTTTGACGAGCACGTCACCGCACGTCATCGTCACGTCATCGGCACGTCAAGCGTGTGAGCGTGACCGATTGTTTGACTTACTGGTAATCAGTTCAAACTCTTGAGTAATGATTTTGTTGATTTTGGCTGGTGTTTTCGTTTTTGTATCATTAGAGAACTATTTTCTTACGTTTCCTGTAAGTTTTTTCGATTTGACCTTTCGTGAAGTCTGACGGTGTCTTTTATGATTGATTGATATGTATATACTTAATTCTTCTCGATAGTTCTTCAGAAAGGTCAAGTGCGTAGTACTCACAACCGGCGTGCGTTTACGACCAGAAGGCCAATTCTCGTAATTAAAAACGTTCAAAATCTAGTCGCAATCTCATCTCAGCGACAATCAGTGTTCAAAAATGTGGGGAAATTAGGGGTATTTTTGACAGATTGAGACTGAAGTCAGACTGTGAACGTTCTTAAAATTACGAGAATTGCCGCTCTGATGTATGAACTTAAACGAGGCAAAAGGGATTATGTAAGGATCGTAACAGATGGCATTAGGTAGCTTCTGCCTACCCCCATGGGAAGGACGCGTGAGTTTATGTATGTATGTATGTATGTATGTATGTATGTATGTATGTATGTATGTATGTATGTATGTATGTATGTATGTATGTATGTATGTATGTATGTATGTATGTATGTATGTATGTATGTATGTATGTATGTATGTATGTATGTATGTATGTATGTATGTATGTATGTATGTATGTATGTATGTATGTATGTATGTATGTATGTATGTATGTATGTATGTATGTATGTATGTATGTATGTATGTATGTATGTATGTATGTATGTATGTATGTATGTATGTATGTATGTATGTATGTATGTATGTATGTATGTATGTATGTATGTATGTATGTATGTATGTATGTATGTATGTATGTATGTATGTATGTATGTATGTATGTATGTATGTATGTATGTATGTATGTATGTATGTATGTATGTATGTATGTATGTATGTATGTATGTATGTATGTATGTATGTATGTATGTATGTATGTATGTATGTATGTATGTATGTATGTATGTATGTATGTATGTATGTATGTATGTATGTATGTATGTATGTATGTATGTATGTATGTATGTATGTATGTATGTATGTATGTATGTATGTATGTATGTATGTATGTATGTATGTATGTATGTATGTATGTATGTATGTATGTATGTATGTATGTATGTATGTATGTATGTATGTATGTATGTATGTATGTATGTATGTATGTATGTATGTATGTATGTATGTATGTATGTATGTATGTATGTATGTATGTATGTATGTATGTATGTATGTATGTATGTATGTATGTATGTATGTATGTATGTATGTATGTATGTATGTATGTATGTATGTATGTATGTATGTATGATATAATTATTATATTTTACTGGGTTGTGCCCACGGCCTTGTCTGCATTGAGATCGGAACTGATCCCACGAGATCGTACGTACTACCGGGATGAAAAGATAGATAAAATTGATCAGACTAATTTGGCTTTTTGTGACATTTACAGACCAGGTAAATAGTAGCTTCGGAGTAGGTATTTCTTGCTTCGTCGTTTAGTAAATGGGTTTACATCATCATCGCCCACGGCTGAACATAGCCCTCTGTTTTCCTCTTTTAGCCGGACGACCGCCACTTTGTCTCCCAGTCCTTGGCGCCACTTACTCCACCTGTCATCACTGCACCTTGCCAGGTGCCCAACTCTATTTGAGTTCCTTAAATCGTTTTCCGATATCGAAAACCTTCATAAGTCTGCGGGTCGGACGTTTGGAATTTGGTTTATAAGCCTTATTTATTTATACTTTATTGTACACCACAAAAATACATAACAAAAAAAAATTATCAAACACTAAAAATATACAACGGGCGGCCTTATCGCTATCTGCGATCTCTTCCAGGCAACCTTGGAACCAGTGATTTGCCTGGACATAAAATGGGGTTGCCATTGGTGCAATAATATACTAAAATAGATACACAGTTATGCCAAGCATGGAACTCTTCTGGTTTCACTTATGGGGTATATACATATTACTAGATAATTTACTACCGTATTACACGTGTCTAAGTTTAAGTCGCGAGACTGTGACATAAAAAATATTGATAAAGAAATAACAAAACCATGGAACTCAGTTGTTAATTAGTTGGCAAAAAACCTATAAATAAATAGACAAAAAGAAGTAACCAGGCGGAAACATTGTGATCATCTCAATCGGGTTTCACCACAAACATGATTACTCAGTGACTCCGAACCTTCTGGACTGATTCCGATGAATCACAACTAGGTAAACAACAAGTTTTCTTTTTTAATTGAAACTCGTTTCTGATGAGACAGATCTATTTAAAGATAGTCATAAAATCGTAAGTCGAAGTATTAAAAAAACCGGCCCAGTGCGACTCCGACTCACACACGAAGGGTTCTGGACCACAATGCACAAAACGCCGAAAAAGACACGTTTTTGTATGGAGACCCCCTTTAATTTTTATTAACTGTATTTTATTTTTATTATTTGTTGTTATAGCGGCAATAGGAATACACGCTCTGTGAAAATTTCAACTGTCTACCTATTACGGCTCATGAAATAAAGCCTGCCGACAGACAGACGGACGGTTGGACGGTGAAAGGGCTCCGTTGGCATATTTTGGGCACGGATCCCTAATTTTACAACATGATACCAGAACATTTAAAGCGTGATTCTAATATCGATCTAATATTAATTACACGATTATTTAAAAATTATACTATCATTTTCTGGTATCATTAAAATTATAATATCATTAACATTTTTAATTATTTACACCACAACTGACCCAGAATTAATCTAATAAAACCGATACTATTACGGTTTTACATTATTTTTTACGATTGAAACGTGATTCTTTAAAACCGGTAGCGTGTTTAATGTTTGTAATTTTGTCTGACACACTCGGTAAGATTAGAATGGATTTTGAAGTGTAGGTATGCCAATAATGTCGTGGCTATAAAGTTTATATATACTTCGAATCTGAGAATTAAATCAGCACATATTTTATCAATGACCATGTACCAAGTCGGTAATCAACAACTGCTATATACATAAGCTATACAGGACCTGGATCGCAAAACTAATTGATTTAAATGTTTCATTTAAAAAAAAATGAGCTTTTTATATCATCAATTTTTATTTATTATATTAGTAATTAAAATAATATGTTAGTAAAAACTATATTAAGTGTCCCATTGTTTGTAGGACAGCATCACATTTATTTTTTGTTTGTAGTGTTTAATTTAAAATGAAAGAAGAAGATCCAAGACTGCAGAGAACAGTCCCCTGACGAACACCTTAATAAATAAATAATCAAGTTGTAGGTCGTGGGTTTGAACCTAAGCAGGCGCTTTACTTTGTGTAAATAATTTCATCACCACTGTTCTCAAAACGGTGAAGAAAAACGTCGTGAGGAAACCGGCATGTCCTAGAACCAAACATTCGAAGACAGATAACATTTACCAATCCGCACTGAGCCCGCGTGGTAGATTATAGCCCATTACTCCCTGTCGAAGAGAGGAGGCCTGTGTCCCAGCAGTGGGAACAATATAGGCTGAATACGCTATGTATTAAAATGAAGCTATTTATTTGGAAAACTAGACGTCAATACAATTTTTTATCAGCTATAATGTTTTTTCAACCCGAAAGAAATCCATAAAATATTATCAATACAAATATATCAGTATCCTCATATTTAAGATCCTTTTGTATTTCTACCATTATCTCTATTCAATATAAATACTTCGCATTTTTTCGACCACGATATTTAAATGATAGAACTAACGTTTTTTTAATTGATTAAATTAGCCATTCAAATATAGCTCAGAGAAAAATATTAATATTTGTTTTGGTAAGGTAATTAAATGTTTCGATTAGCATTTTACAATTTTTTCTTGTACCTTCAATAGTCTATGTAATAATAATAATAATGTTAATTGACATATTTTTATCATCATTGACAGCCTTGATTTACCCCCTTCTAAATTTAAGGGCCCTCCTTTCGTGCCATGCTTCCCTGGTAAGTGCGGCACCTTTTCGTTATTGGCAAAATTGTCGTCTTTTAATTACAACTCCTCTATGTAACTTTTTTGATCATCATCCATAATTCTTTTAGCACTCTTAGTCAGGTGGGGGTACTCCGATGAGCCACGGTGCGACTGTGGAGCCATATCCCAATCGATGCCTCACCTTTTGTGGTGCCCTCTCGCAAAAACACCTGCACTATGGAAGACCTCTGCCAGGCGTTGGACTTCGACCATAATTTGGCCACTTCGATAGCGTTAGCGTTGGCTAACGCTATCGAAGTGGCCAAATTATGGTCAAGGCATTTCATAAAAGCGAATCGTTGATACGACGAATAACAAGAACATTAACAAATATAAATACCTAATATGACATAAAATAATTCGAACTTAGTAACTTGAGTTATAAGAAAATTTATAAAGCGCTCTCCCTCTCTCTACTTATTTTAAAATTTGCTGTGCCCGACAGGGTCCATAATTGTTTCTATTATTTTTTTATATTACCACCTGTAAGTGTACATTATGGATTGCAATAAACGATCTGAGATTTGACAAAGCATTAATGCGTTTAGCGAACAAACGATAGCCAGAAACAGAACGATGTTTTAGATACGTTTAGCTTTAAACGCATTTAGTCATTTTTGGTGCAAGCTGGCCTAAATATCGCAGTCAGATTGATTTGCAAAAAACTTCAAAGCAATTAGCACAAACTCAGGAAGCATCACATATGTGGTAGAACGCATTACAACAGTAACGAGATGAGGAGGATGTTGATATTATTCAATGGCATTCTTTTTAGATCTCAAATGCAGATGTTGTTTGTAAAGATCTACTCACTACTCTTAGTCCTCGTACTCACGGGTGACTTTTTACGACCCGCACCCTAAATGCGTAACACACCATCAATAATTTTGAAGGATATTGCTAATCCATTGCTTCATATGTTCGAAAAATTTGTGTGTTCAGCTACGTAAATAACGCAATGAATGTTGTCGCACTGTCAACATGTAAGCCATTGCTACTGTTAGTATGCTTGGCTTAACAAATCCATGGACGAAATCCATTAGCATAATCAGCCTATAACGTTCCCACTGCTGGGACACGGGCTTCCTCTCTGTGAGAGGGAGTAGACCCTAATCCACCACGCGGACTCAGTGGGGGTTGGTAGATGCCACGTCTTCCAATTTTGGTTCTAGGACATGCCAGTTCCCTCACGATGTTTTCCTTCGCCGTTTTGAGAGCTGTGTTGATGAAATAAATAATTAAACAAAGTAAAGCGCCTGCCTGGGGTTCCACGACCTCGACTCGTAAGTCGATGCAGTTACCACTGGGCCACCACAGCTCTCAGAATCCAGTGCGCGATAAAAAATCGTCGCGTCATGGCGCGGGCTAGCCTGACGCCTTCGCCTTAATAGTGGTTAATTCTTCTGCACTCCTCGACGCCTCCAGACACCTAACTGCTATTAAGCATTGCTCAAACGTTGTCTGCACCAGAGATTGCACCCAGAACCCTACACCCAGCATTCAAGCTTAGGACCACTAATCTAACATTGCAGTTAAAAAATCGTCGCATCCGTGCGAACCTGGGCTTAAAGAAGATTGCGGTAACATAGAAACATTACCGGTACTTGTTTACCAGCAGTCAGTCCATATTGAACCGATGCAATCGGAACGTTTGAATCAGTAATTACTAGGCAAATGAGTCGATCTTTCTTTAAAGGAAAACTGAGATAATCAAGACAAGTAACTTTTGCTCTGCAAACAGTATGTGTTCTTAGAAGTGGACAGTTACGCGTTAGGTTAGTTAACACTATTCACTGGTCGTAATTACAAAACTGGGCCCATCGTGCTGCGTTTGAACTGACTTGATGTGATTACTCGACCATTATTTGCTAAAGATAGCAGTTGTGGAAGTGAGCTTGAACAAATATTTACAGTTGGTATATCATCACGCTTGTAGTTAACGATGGGTTAGTCAGAGATGTGCAGATAGACAACCTACAATTAGACAGTAAGTTATATTAAAAGTCCCATTTAGGGGTGATGCGCTAAGGAAGCCTGTGAAATTCAAGTTTACTTAGGTTTCTTTGCAATTTGCAGGTCAGTATCAGGTTGTGTTGATTTATAATATGATCCACGACTGTAACAAATATGACTTTACAGAATTATAATATAATTATAAGAATCAGTATTACAACTCCTTGAGTTAGAATTGGCCTCAATTGTCATGATTTCACGAAATAGTTATTGAAGAGGGTAATATGAACTTAGAGCGTTGTATTGATGATCTTTATGAGTCTAATTCTATAAATAAATATTTGTTACGGCCGCAAATCATAATGAGATCAAGATAAAACCCGTTACTGCCCTGCAATTGCAAAAAACGTAAGAACATTAATTTACACCTTTAATTAACGCTTTCGCGTTAATAGTGGTTGAGTCTTCTGCACTCCTCTGGTGCATTTAGACATCGGGCTGCTATTAGGCATTTCCGAACCCTTGCCTGAACTACGTTAGTACTATTAGTTACTCTGTGCCCAGAACCCTAAACCCAGTATAAAAGCTTGCGAGCGCTAAACTAACGTTGCAGTTATTATTTGCTAGGACCATCACCTTCATTGTGTAACACAATCTGAATCATTTTGAAGGATAGCTACTGCTAATCCATTGTTTTAACTACATGTCAAAAAAAATGTCTGCTCAACAATGTAAATAAAGCAATGAATGTTATTGAACTGTTAAAATAAAAGCCATTGCTACTGATAGTGTTTTACATGACTACCCAGCAGTAGTAGATTTATGTGAGTTTAAACAAATATAACAGTTAAGTATAAAAAAACGTATGTAGTCAAGGACGTTCATCCGTGCACACGGGCTTCCCCGTTATACGACTTTATGAATGACCTTTAGGGTAATAAACCCAATCAAATGTCCAAACAGGCTGGTTTGTGGTTGTTGAATGATATCATCCATACGCGTGGCTGATACCCGTAGATTCTAATTTAATGAGAATTATGTTTTTTGTCGAGCATTTTTTAAAGTGTGAATGTTTATTTTTCCTACATATTTTGGCCTAGCTATAGTTTATGATTTTATTACGTGACAAACCCAACGCTTCCCAGCGCACACATTTTAATATTTTATTACCAACACATTAAACCTTCACGAAAAATATGATAATTAAAAACTGTTTAGTATAAAAAAATGTCGTCTTAATTATATTTTTATGATTATTGCCCAGTGTGTGGGGTTATTAAGTGGTTATATTTAATTTTGTGTCATAAAATATACAAAAATTATTTGTTATGATCCTCAGAGGACAATGCCTAATTTTGGTAATTATAAAGGAAGAATTTGTAGAGCAAACTCATTTAGTTTAATAGCTTATGTTAATTATTTTTTAATATGGCAGCCAAGCTTCTGCGTGTAGGTGTGCTAATATTTGCTATTGCATAAGATGTTTTCACTGTCGAAGATTAAATCAATTTTAATTATGAGTACAAAATAATTTTGTTTGTTCTGATTTTTATCAATTTTAATTATAGCTTGAACTAATAGCCTTTGGTATTTTTTTATTAACTTGGGACTTCCCATAGAGAATTCAATTTGACTTTGACAGCTTAGTGTTAATGTGCATCAGAGTGCAAAAAGTAGTTTTACCTTGTATAAACAACAAATATAACAGTCACTTATTAGTTACCTAAAATTAGGACCATGAAGAAAATAAATCTAAATGGACATCCCCGAATAAGCAAGTAAACTGACACATCTAGTTTCATCATACTCAAGCTAGTACTGGAGCAAGTACTATCCCCGTACTAAAGTCGTCACCGACTCAGAATGCGTCTAGCACGCAGGCAATGCGAACCAATGCCTTTATAGTGCACGCTCGAACAACGTGCGAAATGTAGACTGTGCTTATAATGCGGCTCTGATGTAACATTGTCATTAGTTTATATTATGAAATGTTTGTGGATGATGGAGCGTCTTGTGCTGCGTTTAATACGTGGCGAGGAGCCAGTTGCTTATTGTTCTGTTTTGTTAGGCTTCAGTCAAAATAATGTTTTATTTTACCTTCATGTATTTTTTATTTAAAAAAGACATAGACGCGTTTGTAAAATGTAAATAAAAATAATAAGTAATTCAGTTTATTCAAGACTATAATATTTACTTAATATATAAGCTAAAAGATTTAAAATAATATGTACCTATGTAAAAAAGAAGGAAAAGTTTGCATAAAATGCATATTTTTGTTTATTTATAATATTTTAAATCCCCAATAAATGTTAAGTTATTACTATATAAAATATTTAATTCTAAACAGTAACGTCAAGTAAAGTTATAAAATATTTTATATCACCAGCCTATTTACTGTTTAAAACACCTCGACAACTTCTCTCGTTAAAATTATATTTAAAACTTTTTATTTTAAAATTATGTTCTATTAAAAGAAAATGAATAGTAGGAAATTGTTAGGTAGGTACTAAACCTAGAAATAAAACTACAATTTTATGAACTTCATAGCGCACCTTTACAGAATTGCTCGCTAAAAGGTACCTCTGCAGCTTTCATAGGGATGGGACACACCTGTTTCGGATGTTTGTTTGATTTTTCTATTTTTTTTTGTGTTTTTAATACACTAAGTAAATCATTTTTAACAGCCTATTTCAAAGACAATTACAAAATTGTCTTTCTTCAGTGTTTCGGAGTGGACACACGTGGACAAGGACAGTACCGTATTAAATAGGTAATATCACATTTTAGCTGAGCAGTAAACTTCAAGACCTCACTTACTGAATAATGACTCCAGCCATTTTATTGCAAATAACTTTAATTAAACTATACCATTACCTTATATTTATACGGAAATAAAAGTTTTTATTATTTCATATATGTTATCGTAAAATCTCTAATGACGGGTGTTTAATGCTGGACATAATCTAGATTTAGTATTTATTTGATATAAATACTAGCTTTAATCGCGGAGATTATCGATAAAAATGAACGTTTGGCAGTAAAACGTCTCATAAAGTATCGACCGAACTGTCCTGTGTGGATCGCGTTCCCACGATTTTTAGTGTCATCTTGACTGTTTAGTTTCATCGGTTATGTGTGTATAATGATGTATTTTATCATCTGATGCATGTTTATTTTAACAGAGATTAAAATAAATTAAACAATGTCATTATTTTAAATCCCTTGAAGTCCATACAACATTGTGATCGTTATGAGAGCAAGAAAATAGGAAAAGTTAAAAAAGTTAAAATGATCTGCAAATCTCTTCCAATAGCAAATTGCTTCATAGTTTTACCCCTTCATTTATAAACGTTGATTACACTGTTTAATCACACATTTTTGACGTTTAAACGTGTCTTAACTTTAAGCAACGTTTATAAATAAGCCCCCTAATGTTTAGGACAAACTCTTGGTACTATCAAAACGTTAACCTTTAAGTACCGACGTGTGGTCTAGCAGACACTTCGAGCGTTCGAAAAGTCTAGTTATTCATGTTAGCGTAATAGTATCATCCCGCGGTTCTTTCTACCCCTCGAGCAGTCGCTCAGCAGCGTTTGTGGAGAGTGGTATTGCTGGCGCGTGCGATTTCAGTAAGTTTTGACTGTTCAAAGATCGCGAGTGGCCTATTGGACCACTCGTCGGTATTTATGTAACATTTTTGGATAAAACTTATTTCAGATTATGTGAGTTTTCTGTTTTATTTTCAGTCAAATACTGCAATGAATCAGCCAAGTTCTTTGGGCATGAAACGAGCAACCAAAAATGAAAATAACTGTGTTCCTGTTTCTTGGAAGAAATATAACACTCAGCCTCAAAATAGAAAATACGAAGAAATTTTCAGCGGGTTGACTAAATGACAGCTCCGAGTCCGACTCAGTTGTCTATGCCTTTGAAGTATGCCGCTGGTGTATGCACACTAAGACTGCTTACAAATGTGATACTTGCTCGAAACATGTGTCTTCAATGCAGCAAGCCTGTATGCGAAGACGGTTTGTAAAATCTGATAATTTGAAACGGTTGATGATTTGTGTTTTCTTTATTTAAATAGTTTACCTAGATATTAATCTTTAAGAATTGTTTCTCTAATCAAAATCTCTAAATCTAATAACTCAATATTTATTTTTTTCTTCCAAGCAATCGACGTCTATGATTTCAATGTTTATAATTAGAAATAAATGTAAAATCTTGGATATTTTATTTTCACAATAATACATGTATAACCAATACGTAGGAACATTGTTTTTTTAAATACAAAGATGTACAATATTTTTTTATAGTAAAGCTATGGTGATCTAGTAGACCTCGCGTGGGTACTTATGCAACTAAATGGCACATCGGTACTCAAAGATTAACACTACATACTAGTAATATTAACTATAACACATACATTAAATAAGGCTTTCACTTAAGATAAGCAGTAAAAAGTAAAAGAATAAGGTTAAATAAATCTTAACTGGGCACTCATTAACTGGTTGAAGCAGATGGCGCATTCCTTGTACTTTACCGGTCGGTTAGAGGGAATGCAGATTAGATGGCTTGTGACTTTTCGATTTTATATTACTTTTTTCCGTAAAAAAATGTTTTTGTTGTATATAGACAAAATTAATAATAAAATAAGAGAAAAGTTTGAATGAAAACGAATATTTGAATTTTTATGGGTTGTAGGATAATCATGAAATCAAACAGAAAATAAACACAATTCAAAAATATAAGGTCTTTGAAGTGAGAGCAGTCTCATAGGAATTAAACTAAGATATTTAAATACTTCGTAAAAAAAGGAAGGAAAGAGGAACAGATTCTGCGCGGTTCTGTACAGATTTTGCAACATAAACTATAAATGTATTTTCTAAACTAAACTGAATCTAAACCAAATATAAACTGTATTTCAAACTCTGTATGTTTCTGGATAAATAAAGATTATATATATATATATATATATATATATAATAAAATCGTAAAGTTTATTTACGATTTTATTATTACCGTATCTTGTATACCTGACACATAAATGATGTTGATTGAATAACATAGTCTTTATAGTTAATTATGTGCAAAATAAAATCGATTTTTGCTAATTTGTATTTTATAATCTTGTTCTACTTGTTGCGTTTTGTTTTATTTTTCTCACCTTCAAATGTCCATCTGAGAATCAGAATAAATTCATCAAGCTTTTTTTTACTTTTGATCTCGTAGCCAATTAGCCCCGACACTTGTTCCTAATCGAAATTAAGTCTGACGATCATTTATTACTTTCAATAACAAAAATATATAAGGATTCGTTCCGCGTTAATTTTGGGAAGCCGAAGTCGAAAATGACTTTATATAATTATAAAATGTGCATAATATCCACAGGCACAGAAAAACCGTAACATAGAAACTTCTTAGCGTGTCGATGGCAATCTAAATGGACTCGGCCCAGAATTCGGCTACGTGTTTGGCGCCATCACTAGCATCCATCAGAACCTAATAGGAACTAATCATTTACTTTTGTGTAATAATATCCATAAAAAACAATAGGAAACTTATTCATTTAACGCAACATTACCCAAAATAAAATAAACCTCAACACAAAATATCCGAATACATTTTACTGCAAGTATGCAAGGTGCCTAACAAGTCGATACGGTCCCATCTCATTTTAATTCTAACCTCAAAATCTATTAATCACGGAGCGTGTTGACATCGCACTACACGTTGAAATCTTAAGTGTACGGTGAATCCAAATACTTCGGTGTTACGAAATAAATTTATCTGTACGCTTCGGTACCGTTATGGAGATGACAGAAGTCGGATATCCACTTGAATCTGTAATGTGTAAATTACTTTGTGGGTGAAAGGACCACGAATTTTATACAAATAAAAAGTAGGACCAGGATTCTTGCATAATCAGCCTATAATGTTCCCACTGCTGGTCTGAGAGGGCTGACCAGGAAGCTTAAGATAAAATAATGCATAAAGATGACAGTCAAGAGTTTATGGGAATGCTTAGATTTAACGGTAACAAAGCAAAATGGGCTCAGAGAAAGAAAAATACCAATTTAATTTGATTATGTAGGTACTTTCAAGTTCTAGAGTAAAAATAAAATAATTGACAAATAACAGAACATTCGATTAAGTCACACACAATTCAAACACACAACACACAAAACACAATTCTTGAGGATTATTTAACCATATCACTGCAAATAATTAAAAGGAAATAAAAGTCTTATTTTCTTGGTATCAAAATCAGTAGAAAGGCTACACCATTACATTCGCACTGTGAAAACACAAGTAAACCTCACCCCACCTACACTTAAAGGCGATCCTAAATACAAACTTACAAACCCACAGACAAGCAGACGGTTACCAGACAATTGCAAGACATAGACACGACAGGTCGCCATTAAATCAGAAGAGGTGAAAATACCATCGGCTGTCTAGTAAAGTCTAGTTGACCACAGACACACCCTGTTGTAAAAACCATACTCGTTTCCTAACTTTCTACTTTATTCGAAGATGAGTTTTAAGTCACAAGTGGAAAGCGAGTTGCGTAATTTTTCAGGTACACACGGCTACACATCAAGCTACACATTTCCAGTTTTAGCTGACCTCGCATTGTATAGGTTTTTCGTACAATCAGAAGTCAGCTTATACTGGTTATGTATAGCTGATGTGTAGCCATGCGTACCTAGTTAAGTTTATTATCTAAGTAGGTACCTACTTGGATGCTCCAATGTGGTATGTAGCTTGTAATGTGAAGTAGGACAATAGAAAGGAAAGCTTGAAAATAAACGCGTCTATAGGGGTGAGGAACAGGGTGTAAAGTTGACTCATACTCCATAGAAAAGGGAAGATCCTCCGACCAGGCTGGTATTGTATTTGGTGGGTTACTGCCCGATGATTAATGTCGGGACGTTGTATATAATTATGCTAGTTGCGCGGTAAACTCTGCTTGCGAGATGCAGAATTTTGCGTGACGTCAGTGTGATGCGTAGTTTGCATGTGGCGATGTTTGTAGATGCCGCTACACGTTCATAGTTTCTTTGTGCGTTTGAGATATTAAAGCATCTCTTGAGATAATACTTTTTACACTATTTTGGTGGCACGTTAAAGGTGTAATAAGCCAGATGGATAATGCTGACTAAATTAATAGGTGTGAATTCCAATTGCTATTGCGCTATTTGATATTGATCAAGCATTAATTTATTTGAAGATTTAGTCAGAAATAGCCTAGCCATATATCGAAAGAGCTGAAAGTCATGAGGAGAGGCTTTTGCCCAGCTTGTTAGCCCGTATCATCCCACTGCTGTAGTAGACAAAAGTACAAAGCAATGTCCACCAAAAACAATATAAACAAATAAAATTAAAAGAAACAATAACCTAGTTTTAGCACAAAACATTCATTCAATGCCAACTGGATGACTTTAATTAAAGAAAATACGTTTTTACATCCAATGGAATTTCAAACACATGACTCACTGATTTTAATCGTCGTTTTAAAATCGCCATGACAAAGCTCATTTTTCGTCTCATTGGCAAACTGTCATGGTTCTCAAACTTGAGTTGTCATGGTGACACGCAATGTTTTTGTTTGTTGTTATAGACTAAGCCGTCTGTTAATGGGGCATTAATGGTTTGCTTTTACTCTTGCTGCCTCGTTAGTCTAGTCAGTGAACGCAAGCGCTACTGCTGAGCATAATGTATTGGGTTCGATTCTCGGGTCAGTAATAGCCCGCGGCTAGATTTGTGCCCGGTTGATGACGATAGGCTCGCCCCTATTAGGTACAGACGCCAACAGGTCAAGCTACCCGAAACTGTCAAATTTTCCCAACCAACCTTGAACCTTAATACTTTAGCGATAAAGTGGAAAAACTACTAAAGAAATTTGACAGATTGTAGTAGTTTGATGTGCTGGCATGTGTGTCTGTACATGGGACTTAAATATAGCTGGTGAAATGTGGGTGTACTAACAGGTGGACCTACCCCACCTTGTCATCGTTTTCCTATCGGATATTTTGTTTTTAGTTTTCTGTAAGTGTTCTCAATTCTGTCACTATCTCTAGTGGTCCTTCAGACCGATATTCAAGTCTTTTTAACTTTTACTTTTTTTATAAATGTACTAATCGTATAAATTTACGCTTTCCTTTGCGGTCAGAGAGGATTGACCGGAACATAGGCGTGTGGGGTCTTGGGACCCAATAATTAAAAAGGTTTTGATGTGCCTACGTGACTTTGCTATTTAAGTCAATATTTTTTGTGATTTTTTTGGCGACAACCGCAAAAAAACTTTGTTTTTCATAGTTTTTTCCAATTTTTTTATAAAATACAAACTTATGTTTGTGGTTGATAAAAACAATATTGTGCATGCGCAAATATTCATTCCAATTATGGAAAACTTTACTGTGCGTGGCACAACACGCATTTGGCCGGTATTTATGTCAGTTTAGACCTTTATTATGCGACATAAGCTAAAAATATTCCACCCTAAATAGGGTGGATATTTTTAAATATTTTTTTACTCATAAAAATATTCCTAAATATTGGGTTATGGTTATTTTTGGTGATGAGTTTTGAACACAAATCACTGTATTCTTGTAACTTGCGCCCCACCGCAACGACATAAAACTCTGTGCGGTCTGAAAGACCAGCGTGCACTGTTGACATCTAATTATAGTTTTGTTGCGCACAGGGTTACGTCCGTGTTACTGTGTGACTGTGGCGTAGGCAGATTTGTAAGTAGAAATGTAATGCACTATTTGTTTATATAACTAAGTTATTTACTACAAAATTTGTAATCTATTGTTAGTTGAGAACAACTGCCGGCCAACTGTTATGCAATTTGGCAAGACTTTATGTATGATATTGTAAACACAGATTTTGATTAAAAAAATATATATATTATCAACTGACTGTGACGCATAATCTTCTTTTCAAAATTATGAAAAACTTTTCTCTCTAAAGAATTGGCGTGTTTAAAAACTAGATAAAAAACAAAAATATATTTCAAATAACGTTAAACAGTTAAAAATTGCGTTAAAAAAAACAAAAAAAAAAAAAAAATCTAAATCGGTTCATCCGTTCGGGAGTTATGATGCCACAGACGGACACACAGACACACACACACCCTCACCCTCTCCCTCACACACATCCCCACACATAGATACGTCAAACTTATAACATCCCGTCGTTTTGGCGTCGGGGGCTAAAAAAATTAGAGAGTGTGAAGATTAAATAGACCAACAGAATCAGACCACAAGAAATTTTTTTTTTTTACATTTTACCCTTTATCGGGTCTACTACATAGGGCAAGGAAACCATTTAGTTCTAGAACTAAAGCGAAAGCATCCCAGCCACGATTTTACGAGCAACGCGTGATGATAAACAGAAAGTTTCGTAAAATCCAGGAATCCTATTAAACTGTCGCTTTAGATAAAGAGTGAAAACTGAACTTTGTTGAAAACTATATCAGTTTTATCGCTTGGGGTACAAGAAATGGCGCTTATGTGCAAGACATAAAAGTAAATTCTAAGCTTGAGCTACTGAAATACACTATATGTACTTAATTCTATGGATAAGGTATGAGAGAGAGAATATGTTTATGTTCACTCCACTTGAAAAGCATTTTGGTGATGTATACCCATTTTTCTGGTCATTTATTTTTTATTTTTTATGGGCGAATTTTACCAAACCGTTATACCTAGAATACTCGTAAGTCATATTCGGAGAATCAATTTTAAATATTTGACTGTTTTTCTATACTAGAACTGTCAGACGTCAATTTTATTCCACAGATAAAAGATATATAATAATAATAATGAAAAAGGTCCCGAAGGTCTGATGGTGAAAATCAGACCTTCAGCCTGAATTTTCCAACGCCAGATAATTTTATCGGAGGAATAATTTTAAATTTTTGACAGTTGTTCGATACATAATAAGTCAGATGTCAATTTTATTCCACGAATAAAAATTATCTGTCGTGGGAAAAATCAGTCCTTAGTCGTATTAATTTGGTTATCTAGGCACAATTATACTTAACTTTTACATACTAAACTATTTTCTCAACTTTTTCTTTCTAACATCACAACCGAAACGTCATAAGTCACAACTTAAAATAAACAAAACACGACCTTACAGTACCCGAAAACTAACAACATAGAAACAAAAACCTAGCTACAAACACATCCGTGACATGAACACGTGAATGTGATCTCTTACACGTGTCAGATATATCACAGTGTATGATTGATTACCTAACACACACACAAACAAACACATTTATTGATACACACACATTGCCCAATCACAGACGTTCCTCTAGTACAGTCACGAGCATTAATAATGTTTACACTAAATGTAATTTTCCTAATGTAATGATTTGTCCTTTGCCCAGCATTGAATCAAAACGGATTTAAAAAAAGTACTGATTTACATTTTTATGGTGTAATTATATAAAAAAATTTCGAACTTATTATACATAGAATAATATGAAAAAAGTCTTGCCGAAAAGTAATGTGGTCATATTTATTTTATTTTGGACTTTACATTTACAGAACATTTTTTTTTTAAATACGCATAATATAAATCGATTATACGAACCAAACAATCACTCAAAACAACTCAAAACAATTAAATGACGATATTTCTTAACGAAGTGACATCAGGATAGAATGCGTCAATATTTCCAGTGAAATAATAAAACAACCATAACTGCATACACATTGATGCCCGTGACAGTACCCGAACATTTTAATAATCAAGATGTTTTGGACCTTGAGGTGTTTTATTATTGTACATACTTGAGTAAAATCATGATGATCATTGATGTGTTAAATGTAGTTACAATTATGTTGTGGTTGACGTAATTCTCGCTTTGGATTTTATAGTTTTAAATTACGGTACAGGGTTATAATATTGCATCGTTTATGCCACTTCTGAATCGGTGTATAGGTACAGCCAAGGACAAAAGTGTATCTGTATAATACTGTGATAAAAACAATCTTTGAAACTAAACATCTTAATTAATATTATAAAGAGAAAAGATTTGATTTCTTGTATGTACGTTTGTAATGGATGAACTCAAAAAACACTTAACCGATTACAAAAAAAACACACCTATAGAAAGCTACATTATCAGCGAGTAACATGGGCTGTATTTTTTTTGTATATTGTGGTGTCTTACGATTTCCACGCGAACAAAGTTGCGGTTAGAAGCTAATATAGTAATAATGGTCAGTAGACCAACAAGGCAGTTTATTTTACCTCGGACCTTGTGCTGCAAACAGTAGTTTGCAGCACGAGGTCCTGGGTTCGATTTTCTGGTCGGGCAAAGTGGTTTTTCCAACTGAAATTTCATAGGCAAATTTTTAATTTAATTTTTTAATTTTTTTTTTTTTTTTTTTTTTTTTTCAATTTTCATATTTCCCTTATTACATGGGACTTAAACATAACTAGCGAAATTAGAGTGTACTATATGTATACCTCTGCCTAATCCTTCCAGGACAACAGGCGTAATATTTTGTCATGTGTACAAAGTAAAATGACAATCTACGAGTATTTTTAATTTTCCTTATTTCACTTTTACACTATAAACAGACGAATTACCCTGAAGCAATTATTGTAAAACGAATTTACTAAAAGTAATCAGTCATTAACAAGTTAATCGACCTCTGTAATGAAAGGGACTCTAACGACATTATCAATAAATACTTTTCAATTACTATTACCGATTTCCCTGATTATGCTTACCTTTAATCTTCCTTTTACAACACTATTGGCCGTTTTAACTAACGTCAATTATAGCAACATCTAGTCTGAGGGGCCATTCTCGTATTTTTAAGAACGCTCACAGTCTGATATCAGTCTCTATCTGTCAAAAAATACCTCTAATTTCCCTACATTTTTGACATTGATTGTCGCTGAGATGAGAGCTTTTAATTACAAGAATTAGCCTTCAGATAATGTCTAACGTAAGCAGCCAGTCTGTTCTGTAAAAAATTCACCGTGAAACCCTAGGTGAAGTGAGATTGAAGTGGGTTGTCAAAAGTGTCAATCCTTAGCATCGGGAAAAATGACAGCTCACTTAAAGCTCACTTCACCTAAGTTTTCTCGGTGATATTTTTACAAAATAGACCGGCAGATCCCTAAACACGGTGAGTGTTTAGGGATCTGCCGTTCCATTCTGTGTCACTATTCGTTTCGCAGTAGGTAATCAACTCGTAAACTTCGAAATCTACATTTTTGACACTTGGTTTTGTGTCCGTCACTTTTGTTAGGAATCTGTTGCTAGGCAACCTGCGGAACTCCCGGAGCAATCTGCGAGCAATCCTATGCTAGGCAATCCTAGCATTATGCATCGGCAAATCGGTATCGCACCTTTAGTGATCGCCTAGTGGCTGGTGAAATATTTTTGCGTTAATTAACTTTTTAATACATACCTAAACTTACGCCTTCTTCCTATAGGGGTAGACAGAAACTACAGGACGCCACCCGCTACGATCCTTACGTTCTCCTTTTGTTTGGTCCACGCATATAAATATCAGAGGGGCAATTCTCGTAGTTTTAAGTCTAAATCTAACAAAAATACGGTTTAGGTAAGTTTTGACATTGATTGACGCTGAGATGAGATTGCGACCAGATTTTGAACGTTTTTAGTTACGTGACTTGGCCTTCTAGTCGTACACACACGCTGGATGCGAATACTACGTACTTGACCATTTAGAAGAACATCACAAACTTCTTAATACATACGCCTACATTTAGAAGTACCTAGTGTTAGTGAAAACGGGCACATAAGCAATAGACATGAAAGTTATTTTGTACTTAAGTACCTACCTAAGCCGTAGCTAAAGATAAATAATTTACTCCACAGAATAACTACCAACAAAACTGCAATAAAAGTACATTACGGTTTCAATCAAGATAAGATGTAAAATTACGAATGAGAATTGTAAATCTTAAAGTGTTAATTACGGGCATTTAATGAGATTGTAATTTTACTAGATAATTAATGTTAACAGGTGTAGCTACAAGGAAATTACTGTTTCTAGTCAAAGCCGAGGCTTTTTAAAGTTACTTTCGTTTTTAGAAGTTACTAGCGTCTGTCTGCGGCATCGTCCGCGTGAAATTTATTGTTCCCCTGAACCCGCGTGTCGCATTGCATCGCCGGTACGCGCTTTTACTTCGCTTCGCTTAGCGTTTTTTGCTCAGCTCCTAAGGGTCGTAGCGTGATGTTAAATAGCCCATAACCTTTCTCAAGAAGTAGGCTATCAAATGCAAAAATAATTTTTAAAATAATAACGACCCGACTGGTCAAACAAAAAAACAAACATACTTTCAACTTATCTAAAGATAGAGATTTTCCTGACTCTATTTATGCGAAAAACTTGTCAATGACTATTTCTTTACTTACGATTGAAACGAAACTACCTCTGCAAAAAGTTCGCAGTTTCGTTAAGTCTTAGATGATTTCGCATTGTTATGTTCTTGTAAAAAAATATTACCATACACAAAAAATCGAACTCTTGTTTTTTATCTCTTCCTCTGAGAGGACCAAACTTTTAATTTAGAAATGCATAGATTTTCTGCTTCTAACTTCTAACCTAATTATCAATTCTGCTACAAGAACAAATCTGTGTACATAGGAGTAGCAAGCTTATAATTATTGCAAATCTGAAAAAAATATGAGTAGGTATGTGGGTGTTTCAAGCATCCGGGTGCTGTCGAACGAATTTTTTTTCGCATGGCTACTACTTTAAAAATTTAAGGAGTCGTCTCAAAAACCTCTACAAAATTACAATTTTATTGCACATTACCAAGAGTACTTAAAAATTCGCAACGCCACAGAAAAAAAACGCTCCCAGATACATCATTATAATTTTTCCCACTTCTTTATAAGTTCATAAGTACTCATAGTAAAAACAATAAGTATCGACTAGGTGTGAACTTTGATCTCGAATCTTATCTCGATCGGAATGCGTGGTTGGACCGGCTGAGTAAGATTAATGATTGCTGGACGGAAATATTTGGCGCCAACTGATAGTTCCCGTGTATAAAGATTTGTTTGAGACTAGCTGCGCCCCGCGGTTACACCCGCATAAGTTTCGACCCCGTGGGAAGATCAGGATATAAAGTATCCTATGTGTTAATCTATCTGTGTGCCAAATTTCATCCAAATCCGTTTTGTGGTTTTTGCGTGAAAGAGTAACAAACATCCATCCATACAATTTTTTTTTTTTTGATTGTGTAATTAAGTGTTTTATATTACTGTGGGGTTATTTTATTCAGGCATTGTTAGGCTTTTTTATGTTGATATGGTGACTAAAGTGTTTTTGAGGGACTAGTAAAACCTACAAAGTACCTATTTGCTTTTTTTTTATATTCAATTAGCGATTTTAATAGAGCAGTTGGTGGCCTAGTGGTAACGGTTGTAACTCATGAGCCGAACCCTGAAAGGCGCTTTACTTTATGTAAATTATTCCATCACTGCTGCTCTCAAAACTGTAAACGAAAACATCGTAAGGAAACCGGCATGTCCTAGAACCAAAAATTCGAAGGCATGTGACATCTACCAACCCGCACTGGGTCCGCGTGGTGGATTACGGCCCACTCTCTCTCACAGAGTGGATGCCTGTGTCCCAGCAGTGGGAACATTATAGGCTGAATATGATTTTTATAATAGTGTTCTCGTTATTATAAACATATATTTGTAACTCAGAAAAACATCGTTGTTCTTAACCTGCAGCCGTGATTTTGATGGGTAATTTTTGTTAAACTACCTCAAATGCAGTATTCCTGTGCTACGTAATAGTAGAGAACCAAGTGTAAATGAGCTATGCGTCATAAAATAATTAAATTAAGTAGACAGCAATTAAAAGAGCCTTTAAAACAGTAGCTAAATCTTCTCGAAGGCGCGGGGTCATAAAAAGCTAAAGGATTATAATATTTTTACACTTCCGGTATTTACGGAAAACACCTAGTGAGGTATGTTTTTTTTTGCAGCGGTAAAGTGGCTATTTAAAGGCATTATGCGTAGTTTATAGTGCGCATATTGCGTAGGTATTTTGTGGGTTTTTTTATACAAGATTTTTTGCTAGAGGGTAGGATTTTTTTATGATTTTAGGTTATAAGAAGAGAAAATCCGCAAAGAATCTTAAAATATTCAAATGTGATTTTTAATGAAAATAATCTATTTCGCATATAATAAATCTCAAACTGTAAGTCCGAGAAAAGCGTTATAAAATTAAATTATCAGATAATATCTTAGTGGTGAAATCCGACTTTATAATTAAATTACCTATAGGTAAAGTGTATGTAATAGTAATTTAACATCAGTAATCATTAACACATTTTCGTAACACCTTAGTATAAGGAAGTAATTTTATTTTCGCAAACATGGATTATATGTACATACCTACTGAAAATACAGGTATAGGTGCTGTTCATATTTTAATGAATCCATGAAAAAGCAATTTAAAAATAAATGTTCTCTAGTAGCAAATAATCGTAAAATAAACCATTAAAAAACATTAAAACACGATCATAAAAAATCATATCATAGAAAAACATGCCTGTCTTTTATAAGATCTGTCAAATCGATTTTTTATTCGTAACACGTAAATAAATACTAAAATGTATTATATTAAATAATGCGTATTTAATGTTCTTTTAAACTCGTAAAATATAATGAGGATTCAAGTCATAAACTACTGTAAACTTTAAAAACTCACCTTGGCACCTGTTTCTTACGACAGCTGATAACTGGACTTCCTTAATGTTTGCGAAAAATTAAATAGTTCTCCACTAAACAGCTACTTCTCGTTTCTCATATTTACACTTCAAAAACGGCACAAAAATAATCACATAAAATTCACTTGTTACAGTTCAAAACTTCATAATAAAAAAAAGTTTTTCATAAATTCGCGAGTCCGAAATTCGTCCGCGCGTCCGTGCGTACGCGCACCGCGGATCGCGCGTTTCGTTTTTTAAAAACCGAAGCCGGGCCTCACTCGGATGTGGTCCGTATGTGACTGTGTGACTGTGTACTCATCTTGCACTTCACGATCACCGAAGAAGATACATCTTGCGTCTCGTTCTCGCGCGCGAGCCGTGAGTATTGCCTTCCCGCTTTCTTATTATCAGAGGTTAAGCTTCGCCCATCAGTCAGTTAGCGGTCGGACATCGGGTGGGAAGGCCGTGCTCTCTGTACCGTTACTTTCTCTATGTTGTAGGACCATAAAACACGTACCGTATGGCAGTGTGAGCAGCAATTTTGTCGTCTCGTCGCTGCTGCGGTAATTTATTTGTTTGGTGCGCCTGCACAGGTGCTGCACCCTCAATTTATTGACGCGCCGTTCTTTTGTAATCATGATTTATATCTCACATTCAGACACGGTCTCTCTTGTTTTATTTTTTATTATATTTTGTTGAATGAAATTAACTAGGTCAAAGTTTATTTATGTCGTAAAAATGTCAATTGCCACAAGACATTTACGATCAATAAAAAATAAGATAACGCGCGACCGAAACTAGATCGCGCCGAATCGTGATCGCGTAACGAAATATTTTATCACGGACCAATCCGGTGCTCGCGAAATGACAAGCACGCTAGATCATTCGCTTAGATCATCGGCGTGCGCGCGCGCCGCATTTGCGCCGATTGGCGTGTCCCGCGCAGGCCCCGCCTGTACCGTTATAGGGGGGCAATGACTGCCCCCCTAAAAGTGGGGATTTGTGGATCATCGCGTAATTGGTGGAGACTTGTGACATATGGCATGTGCTGGTTAATTAAAACTGCTCACGGCCCTTTCATAATGTGTTGTTAATATATTTACATACAACGTTGATCTGTCGTGACCCACTTTTGTTATAATTGAAGAAAACTTAAGGTAATTTTAGCAAATGTAACACAAGGGAAACGTGTTTAAGAACCGTTGATGGCAAATACAATTTGGTTGTTTACTTTGTCTACGGACGACATGGTCTGCGGTACATACTAATTAGTTCGGGCAAATATTGATTGAAATGACCGTACTTTCTGGTTCAGAGTAAAGTTGAATAATCTCTAAACACATGCTGGGTAAATAACTCAAACGTACAAAAAAGTTTTAATCAAAGAGAATTCAACTAGGTTTTGTTTTATTTTCATTCGAATCGCCTTATTACTCCGAAGTGAAGTTATTCTAAAATGTGACAATAGACACACCTTTACTAAACTGCCATTACTTATACCTCCTGTCATGCTGTAATGCCGTAGATCTTTGATAGTCGTTACGGGTAGTCAGAAGCCCGAAAGTATTACCAAGGGGTATCGTATTACCCAGTAACTGCGTTATGGAGGTCAGATAGGCAGTCGCTACATGTAAAATACTGGTATTCAGCTGCATCCGGTTAGACTGGAACCCGACCCTAACATAGCTGGGAAAAGGCTAGGCAGATTGAGTTGTACAGAACAATTATTTTGGAATTATTAGTAAAAAACAATTTAGTTTATTTCAGAATCTGGATCGTTACATGAAAAGTTTGATTTACAGGTACACAATCGAATCATCATATCAACATAGACTCAACGTTTGTAATTGAAACTTATTTCAACAAACACCATTATCATCGCCGCAGGTAATCCAGACAATAGTACCAGAAAAGAAGCCGAATCGTAAAACTTCAATGCTAATGTGGAAACTTACAGAAACATACATAAGCCACTCGACGTAAACGCTATAGATAGAGAATCAAACGCACAAGACAAATCACAGCATACGATGCATGTGATTAACATTTCTTCTACGAGTATTGTGAAATTGAATACATTATTGCTAGGAGGCTCTAATGCATCCCTTGATACTTGATATTACTCAGTGACAAGAAGAAACTGGTACTCATGTAGGTATTAATCTTCATTCTAAGTTTGCAGTCAAAGGTCTTGCAAAATCGAACCAATTCGT
Organism: Apamea epomidion; assembly: GCA_947507525.1. NCBI lineage: Eukaryota > Metazoa > Arthropoda > Insecta > Lepidoptera > Noctuidae > Apamea > Apamea epomidion. The sequence goes on along the minus strand of OX382240.1, from coordinate 1,633,161 downwards.
TTTTTTTATGTTAGAAGGTTTGGTTTCCGCACTTAGTCCTATTCAAGTGGACCATTGTGCGTGACAGTTAGATTTTATCAAGCAACAGAAAATCATACGTATCCTAAGAAAATCGGCTACAATAATGTTTCTAGAGCAATTTTCACTATGCACCGTTAAATTTTGATCGTTTTAATCCTTAAAAGGGGTCATTGTACTCACCATTATGAACAACTTTTACTACGGGACCAACCCAGAAATAGTGAAAACAAATCAGTTGATCCATTCATTATGTCGAGTTATGCGAACATAAATCTATGGATCAACAGATTTTTTTTTTACGTTTTCAGGGTCGGTCCTGTAGTAAACGTTGTTCATAATGATGAGTACAATGACCGCTTTTAAGGATGAAAACGATCAAATTTTAACGGTGTATATTTGGAAAAAGAAACAAAACATGCAAATATTTATTATCAAACGTTAAAATATTCCTCATAGTTGTCTTTACAAGATCACGCACCGAGGGACCTCTACATAGCAGCAAGTTGCTACAACGTGATATCATCCACTCAAATGAAAAATATAACCTAAAAGAAGAAAATATAAAGGTTCATCACATTTATTTCAAAATCGTTCAGTGTTAACAAAATATATCCTGCCTAATTATGCATTATCCAAACAGTGGTCGCTCAGTGGTAACAGCTGCGACTTACAAGTCACAGCTCTCAAAACGGTGAAAGAAATCATCGTGAGGAAACTGGTATGTCCTAGAACCAAAATTCGAAGACATGTGACATCTGCCAATCCGCTCTGGGCCATCGTGGTGGATTATAGCCCAGTCCCTCTCACCGAGAGGACTCTGTCCCAGCAGTGGAAACATTACAGGCCGATTATGATGCCTTATCCTATTTGTTAGTTGTAACAGTTGCTGTAATAACGACCAGCCCTAAACGTCCACAACTAAACAGAGACCTTCATAAATGCAGTTAGACTCATTATTCACGTTTCTATAGAGTAATTTCCTATATGTGAAGGGCGGGCATTTTTGGGGGACTGTCTTTTGTAATTTTAACGTTCGAAAAGTGCTGATTCTCAGCCTAATGTGAATAAATGACTTTTGATTTTATCAAACTCTCTATATTTATATCCTGGTGTCCCTTCAAAATTTCACTCAATTTCAACACTACGATTCCCCGCATCATTACATACCGAAAGGTCACAAACTAAGTAACATTCTAGAACGTGTTTTAAAACGGGCCTAATGCCATTCGCGTTGGGTTTTAGTGCCCCGTTGCATCAATGTGTGTCAGAGGTCGCCGAGTCTAGGTTTTATGTCCAATGACCATTTCGCATAACATTACGTTAGGTAATGCGTTGATGTAACTTGATATTTAGAGGTGTTATCGTACGTGCTTCGACAGATTGAGGAAGAACAATTGATTTAGATTTTACGATGGGACATCGAGATATTATGATATATAGATATTTTTGATATAATATGACACGTCTCTAATTTGAAATTGCAACAGCCAAAATCTACCAATCACTATTTTGGGTAAGATGAGACTTTAATAAGAATGTCAGTATCACAGAACTCGTGTAACAAAACGTTATCAATAAAGAAGAGAAAAGATTCATAGCACAAACTGGTCACTGTCTTGTCATAGATACCATCATGAACATAGTCATTTAAACAGTAGATCCTGATAAAGAAAATGACAAGGGTAAAAAAAAAATCGATATATCACATCGATAAGTATATGACACACCTCTAATAATTCTAGTTGACACCAAATTATACCTTTCATAAGCAGGTGCATAAAACAGTAAACTACTTAACGGGCATATCACATATACAGAGGAAGATTCCAATACACATCGGTTTCAAATACAATTCTATGAAGAAACCGCTTCAATATAATTTGAATTAGAAAATGCTGCTTATTTGAAATCACTGCAAATTGGAATTATTCTTATTGGAGCGGAAACGGCAGCTGCATGACGACATCGTGAAGAAGTCGAGAAAACTAACTTTCAGACAGCGAATGCCTGAAGAACAACTTTAAACAAATAATTTAAACAAAACGACAAAGTGATAAAGGACAAATAACTAACATTAACCGGAGCATCCTGGAGTTTGGATTTGTGGCAGGTTGATGGCAATAAGATCGCCCTTATTGCCTGGGCTTTAAACATAACTGGCGAAATGTGGGACACCCTACCTGACCCCTCAGGGATTGTTTTTTCCGAAGGGTCAGGCAGAGTCTTAACAACAGTAAACCCACATTTCGTCAATTTATAACTGACATTCTTACAAGATATCCCGACAAAGATAGCTAACTTTTCTCTATGCCTTTGATGAACCAATCCAATGACCAATCATTTAAAATGAAACCCAACATCTATCCAACTCGGCACTTTCCAAAGAGAAAAGGCCATACACAAAAGAGGCTACTTTATAATCGGATTTCAAACATGGTACGCAATCTGTCGCGAGGAACATTTAAGGCTTTATCGTTGGGCCGGCCGCTGCAACAAATTGCGGACCCGTCGACGTTTTTTTTGTCGCACGCCGAGTTTGGGTCGCGGAGAGCTCTGCAGGAAGTTTTAAAAGTGAGGTTTTCAAATAGCGGGATTTTAAAAGGAGGTTTTTGTTAATTGTTGAGATTTTTATCCTTATTTCGTCGATATACATTTTTTCAATCATATGCGGTGCGTTGACTGATATAGTGAGTCTAAAGGAACTATATCTTTGTGTTTTTGTCCCCAAGTTTATCTAACCTAAACCCGTTCCAGATCATCAAAATCTACAAAGTTTATTTTATTAAGTATGTGAAGCCTCTGTTACCTCTTCATTACTATACTAGGAAGAAAAACACTATAAATATTGCACCTTTTCCATCTCATCCTCAATGCATAAAAGAATTGTGACCACAGGATTTTAATCGCTATAAAATTATATATTCTATAGCTCCTATTACAAATCATAACTAAACCTTTATGTCTGCAGTCTATTTGATAACGAAAGCACCTATTAAAACGAAAATGTATTTACTTTCCGATATTAACATTTCATTCAATCTATTCATGTTATTCCAATCAAATAAAAATGATATCTTAGTCTACATTTATAGTTATTTGGTTCACATGCATTTTTAATTCAAATGTTTGTAAATATATTCTGATCAGTATTACGTAAGTTAACGGTTACTTTAACATAACATTCAGATTAGAATAATTAAGATTTCCAATTCGAATATCTATACGCTTATATCAATTTATAAAGTACAATTTTGTATAATCACGTGCCTATAATTTATAGGTTCAAGAGTAACCTATTAAAAACTATAAATATCATAATAAATCACCTCGAATTCACTGTTATATCTGCGTCTTTCGCTCCAATATTGATGTTAGATATATTTATTCCGCTTCGAATAAAAATCTTAATCCCATGCTCCATAATTCAGGTGCTATCGGTACAACAAGCTGCATCTCTTTTTGTTCAATGCCGACTCCAAATTGGTTCAAAATAAAGTACAGAGACCAATTAAAGGAGGAAACAAAAGTTGAATCGCATAAAACAGAACTGAAAATGTTTCAAAGAGAATTATAAAGCAATTATCAATTAAAATTATTGTCTACAGACTTTATTTAAAAAAGGTAATTAGATCAAAATGGATGAATGAAATGGAATTCACATCCATAATCTTCGCAAAATAGGTAATTGATTTTCATGAGCGCCGGAAGGCATAGCATAGCATAGCATAGAATTATCAGCCTATAATATTTCCACACAGGCCTTCTCTGTGAGAGGGAGTAGACCGTAGTCCACTCCAGTAGGAAAGTTAAACAAATCCTGAGTCAATCATCAAAGTCAATCAAATTATAATCTTTATCAAAACAAACAAACGTAGGTACTTACATAAAATTATTATTCATTTATAACTATAATATAATTGGAACAAACAAAATTAAAAAAACTTTTCGCAAAGTTGTAACTTCAAATAAGTATAGTTCATACGCATAACTCACAAGTTTGCCGTGGGGATGCGCGCGCGCACGTCAACTTGTCACTCAAGCGACTCAAGTGAGCGTGCTGCCGACGCAGTTCAACCGTGTGACGACAGATGGCGTTAGTTGTAGCGTTTGGGGCACTAAATTATGTTTTTTTTGAAAAAGTGTAGGATTTTCAATTTGCCTTTGAATTGAAGAGTTAAAACAATAAAAAGGTGAACCAGCTTTTTTTATTACCAGTTTTTATCGGCAGATTCAATTGTGATTTCACTTGTACCACATTAAAAATGTACATTGTATTGTATTATAAATTATATAAAAAAATCTATAGAGAGAGTCTTATAAGGTGTTAAGACTAAAAGACCAAAGACTTACAAGACCCTCACAAAAGATGTACCTAGGTAGGATCTTTTGATTTCACCTTCAGACACCACTTAGGTATAGTATTCTCATAAGTCCCTAACCTCCTGAGCAATTAAAACTAAACTTGTAAAAAAAACTTATTCAAATCAAATCAAACGTTTATTTGCTAGAAATACATTGTTTTGGTATTTGAGATAAAATCTTATAACCTAAGTATTCTGCCTGCAAGCAAGCGTGCAAATTTTTATTAAGTTTACAAATATTCTTATTATATTATTATATACTATTCACTATTCAATTTATTAAATTAATTTATATTGTTAACATTAATAAATATACAAATTTTTAATTTTTATGTTCCATAAATTCCTTAATTCTATAAAAACAACACTTTAGAAGCCATTCTGTCAATTTTGTCTTGAACACATTATCCATTTATAACTCATTATTATTGTTTGAATTTCCGTAATGATAGACAAAAATAAAAATCCATTGTGTCTCGCGTGGATCCACGTTATCGCGTGGATATACGACGGGTTAAGGATAAAGTCTATGAGATCAAAGCAACTTTCACTTAGTAGCTCATCCCATAAAAGAAGTTCAAGGAAGCGAATCATAAAAGTAATTGCGACAAAAACATCCTCGCAGTTTATATAGAGATAATTTTTACTGCACTATTTCTGCCCACGCGCATATAAAACTGCAACTTACTGCTATAAACAAACATTACATTTGTAAGGACGAATATGCATGAGGCTGTTCAAGTTATGTGCTGATGAAGACAGGTCTGGAAAATCAGCCAGTATTATTTTTCTGAGAAAAGCCATATTTCTGATTTTCTTAGTCGTGTGCCTTACAAAGTTTCTATTGGTTTTGGTGATATTCATACCTACTCTACAGGATCGATCCTTGATTGTCCAGTAAACTGCGGGGTAATTTCGTAACACACTAACAGTAGGGATGGCTGTCATTTTGACAGTTTGACAACATTTATTGCGTCATTTACTTTCTTGAATAGATTTTTTTTTCGAACATAAACACATATACATCCTTTGAAACCCTTTTTTTTTGGGTGGGAAATCATCACAATGACCTCTCCCGCTCTGGGCTGAGCGGAAGGGCGTGTTAGACTATTACTGACTAAAACCCTCCCGTGTTCCTTCAGTTGCCTGTGCCAGGGGCCACGGCATCTCTTTCGAACAACCCGCAGCCCTGGCAGATCCTTTGAAACCCTTGGATTGTGATTAGAAGTGTGTTACGCAATTAGGATGCTGAACGGAAAGCAAAATGTTCCTACATCTTATTGACAGTTGCAACTATCGAAAGCATATCTGGCTTCGGTTGGTACGGATCAGTGTGGTTAGAAATAGTCTGCACGGAATGGCATTTTTAACCGACGAATTTTTTTAATTTTTTTTATGTATCACCACACATAACGTTTTACAGAGTAGTCCGATTTTGATAATTCTTTTTTATTGGAAACGGTATACCCCAAAGTTAGTCCCATATAAATTTGAAAAAAAATTCCAACCTTATGGGTGGAAAAATAGGGGTGATTTATTGTTCACTCACTGATTTGAATGCTAAGTTGTGTATTATTACTCTACTCAGTGCCACATGTGCCTGCCCTTTGGCAAACAATTAGTATATTATAGCCACAAAAAAATATAAAATAAAAACTTTTTAACAAAAAAATTACCGCCGAAAAAACTGAAAAGCAAACAATAATAAACTTTTTTATTTAACCTTATTAACTAAGTTCCTAAACTAATGTAAGTATACCTAAATAATTTTGAGTCGGCGCCGCTTAAATTTAAGGCAATTTAGTGATCTTTGTTTATTGATTGTTTGGCGCCGACTCAAAATTACTTAGGTATGCTTACATTAGTTTAAGAACTTACTTAATATGGTTAAATAAAAAAGGTTTATTTTTTTTTGCTTTTCAGTTTTTTCGGCGGTTTAATTTTTTTGTTAAAAAGTTTTAGAATGAGACCCTCGACACCAAGTGCAATGTATTGAACTCGTCAAAACATATCATATGACACCAAAGTCAAGGGGTTCACTAGTAGCCCCTAAAGAGTTCCACTGTCCACCTCCTGGTTCCATCATCAGGTCTGCTCCAAGATACCAAATTATAGTTTGGTCTTCCGAACTACATATATATACAAAGTTTCATTTCTATATGACAATTAGAAGCAGGTTAAAATTTACTTCTAAGATTTTTTTTCATTGTTAGTTAGTTACAAGTGAAGCTAACAAAAGTGTGTTAACGCCAATAAGGCTACACTAATATTAACGATCAGTTTCATCCAATGGCTTAGCAGGACCCACAAAAAATCCTATCGCTCATCCCTTGTACCTTGAACCAAACCTCAAGAGCGACAAAGTTTGTCATAGTTTTAATGTTTCTTGTAAACACGGTAAATGCTCATCATGTTTATATTAGTATGATTACATGTTTATTGTGCTTTTACAACATCATAAACTTTCTTTGTTTACATTATGTACGCCTGCGATCTAGATAAGGGCTATAAAGAAATGAAGTCATTACTATCGTGTCTCAAAGTATTGTACAAAGTAGTCATTTTTAATGAGGACTACTATAATTAACTGGTATAATAGATGGGCCCGTAGCTAAATAATAACAGCCGCACAGGTCCATCGATCTGGTTAAGCTACGTTTGCCGCGGTTGGTCTGTGGATGGGTGACCATCTTTACATACCGATACCTCTTCGTGTCTCGGAAAGCACGTTAAACCGTTGGTCTCGGCTGTCATTTGTGGATCTTAGACAGTCGTTACGGTTAGTCAGAAGCCCGAAAGTCTGCAACCAGTCTTACCAGGGGGTATCGTATTACCCAGTAAGTAGGTTGTGGAGGTCAGATAAGCGATTTTTTATCCCTTATAATATTTTTTATTAATTTTAATACGGCTTCTAATTTAAAATTTGTGGCCTCTTGCGGCAAGCTAACATAAGCCCAAAGGACAGGTGGTTTGGTATCGATATATAAGGAAACAACAAACTATCTCAAACACCGTATATTTATAAAAATAAATCTAAAGCAATAAACGGTGAACCTTAAAACACTAATTTACGTTATCATTAACAAATTAGGTAGGTGTCTATAGCTATATCTTAATATTGCCAGCCAGCTAAAGTAAAGTTGGAGATAAACCCAGTACTGTTCCGTTTTAAACGTTTAAATTAAATAATATAAATTTCAAATTTAAGGTATAAACTTCCAGTTATTTGAATGTTATTAATTAGTAAATGGGCGCCAGGGACTTTAAGCGTCCCGGATCCCGGAGCCGACGAAGGAAGCCTCCTTTCCATGTAAAATACTGGTATTCAGCTGCATCCGGTTAGACTGGAAGCCGACCCCAACATAGTTTGGAAAAGGCTAGGCAGGTGATGACTGGTATAATTAAAAATATGACTTGTTTTACAAGTCTGCTTGTTAAATCCCTGTCACACTAAAATAAAAGCTGAGTGTGGGCCCTTTATTTGCACTCTAATTATTTCTTGAAGCTAATTATTCATTTCTATCTTAGTTTTGTTATTATTTATAGAGCAGTGGTGGTGGGTTCGAACCTAATCAAGCGCTTTACTTTGTGTAAATCATTTCATCACCACTCCTCTCAAAACGGTGAAGGAAAACATCGTGAGGAAACCGGCGTGTCCTGGAACCAAAAATTCCAAGACATGTGACATCTACCAACCCGCACTGGGCCCGAGTGGTAGATTACAGCCCACTCCCTATCGAAGAGAGGGGGCCTGTGACCCAGCAGTGGGAACATTTTAGGCTTATTATGGTATCTTAGTTTTGCTAAGTAGGTATAAAGCGCTACTGCATTGCCAAGTGTCATTGTGTTTTTTTTATCAAGAACCTCTCAGTAGCAGCCTGGAGTCTGAATTTGCCTGGTTGATGGGAAAAGGCTCGCCCGCTATTACATGTGACTTAAGCTTAACTGGCAAAATGAGGGACTATTATAGGTACACCTCTACCGAACCCTTCAGGGATACCGGCGTGATGTCATGTATTTCCAAATTTTAATAATCCTTGTATTATTCACTATACTATACCGTAGCAATGACAACCTAACCTTACCTGCAAATTCTTGGTATATTTTTATTGCATTGCAAAGAATTCTCATAAACAACCATAGACAACATGGCTCCGTAAGACATGTCATTATTTATGAATCTAATATTTTGCTCTATATTTTGTTGTTGTCCCAATTCAAAGTAATACGATAAAAAATACGGGCAACGGTCGTACAAAATGAAAAAACTAAAATCAAAAACTGTTTAGGGTTCCTCCAACGTGCATGGGTTATAATTCGATTTGAAATAATTTTATTTTGAATGCTATACTAGAAATGCAGTAATTAAAACGCCATTTCATTATGTTTCAGGCTCGCAGACTTTGAAAAGTTTTTGATATTGCTTATCGCTGAGATGAGATCGCATCTAGATTTTAAACATTTTTAACTACGGGAATTGGCCTCTAGACTATACTTTTTTACGGGCTGACTGTTCTGATAAATCCAACCCCCATTAAATATAAGGCGTTACTAAGTCTTTGTAAAACGTCTGTGGAAATGGAATTTAGGTCTGTTTGTAGTAGGTAATTTCCAAGCAGTTAACATCAACTCATCAATTTACCAGACCCTAAGAAAGTGCTACGAAATTGTGTAATTGCAAATTATCACGATTCTTAGTCATAACATAATCTATTTCGTAAATTATTAGGTTAGACTTAAATTGCTTATTAGTCTATTAGGCTAGATTGTAATCAATTACTAAGAACTTTAGTTCCCTTTATTACATTTTAAGAAAACTTGCTCACCTCTTTTGTTGGTACACCAAAATCGCACCATAGCTTGCCGTGAATGCAACAAAGATGTTATAGAGGTATGAGGAACAGGGTGTAAAGTTCACTCATACTCTATAGAAAAGGGAGGATCCTCCGACCAGACGGGTGTTGTGTCTGGCGGGCAATTGCCCAACGATTGATGTTGGGAAATTGTATCTATGCTAATTGCGCGGTAAACTCTACTTGCGAGATGCAGGATTTGCGTGACGTCAGTATGACGCGTTGTTCGCATGTGGCGTTGTAGATACCGCTACAATGTTATGCATCTAGGTAGCCGGTACCATGCTCCAAGATTGACGATAGAAAACACCATTTTTGTTCAGCCAATCTTCAAAATTAACTTGCAGATCTCTTTACCACTACATGAACTATTTTTGACAGAAGTTTTCATACGGAACTCCCAACATATTTCAAATTCACAATTAACCGTTTTCGGCTACACGAAGTTCGCCCACACGACACAACATTTTTTGCGATCCACATTTTGATTAATGCACGCCTGCGCATCGGTTGGATTTTTATCGTTTTTGGACCATCCTTTTTCAATGTGGTGCGATTTTTTTGTGTCACTTCTGAGATATTCTGTCATTCATTTTAGTGTTGGTGATATTTTATTGAAGCGGCGATTGCTTTGCGGAACATCGGCTGTGATATCGCAGTGTCTCGGATTCGATGCCATATTTTTATTATTGTGAGAGGTTAATATTTTGTTGCTTCATAATTTATATAATTGAGAGCATTGGTGGCAACGGCCCCGACTTACGACTTGTAGATCGTAAGTTCGAACCCATTCAGGAGCTTTAGTTTGTGTAAATTATTTCATTGCCACAGCTCTCAAAACGGTGAAGGAAAACATCGTTAGGAAACCGGAATGTCCTAGAACCAAAAATTCGAAGACACGTGACATCTACCAACGCGCATTGGGCCCGCGTCCCATTTCCTCTCGAAGAGTCTTTAAGAAAAGAGGCCTGTGTACCAGCAATGGGAACATTATAGGCTGATTATGGTAATACTCTGATGAAATCTCTTGACTACACGGCACTCAGAAATTACCAATAGAACATACTGTTAGTTGGGTTACTATATGGTGAGGATACAGTTTCTCAAAATCAAACTTAGTAGCGCCACCTGTCCCATAAAACAGCTGCCACCAAACCACGTGGTACACCATTCACCATTCACCACCATGACACTCCATTAACTGTCCCCAGAAAACATTACCGTGAAGAAACGAAACACAATATAGTAGCATTTTTCAAAACAGCAGGACATTAATACACTTCTACCAAATCAATACACAACTGGCTGAAGAGAAAAAAAACTTAACAAAGAAATCAAGTACCTTGACGAACGATTCCAAATTCGAATACAATTTACGTTCAATTTTATATGCAAGTAACCAGACAATATTTGCCCATGGACAAGCTATATTAGCTCTTGTCAGTAAAGTAGTAGGGATGGTATTTGAGTGAATGTGTTTTGGAAATGTTTATAGGATATAGTGTTAAACCAATAGGGACAGATACAATCATTCGACATGATCTTTCATAATACTGTGGACCTAAATGCGCAATCTGAAGCGATTTGAGTCATAAGCGTTAGCGGGTGGCAGTTTGTAGTTGTGAATAATGCAAATTTTTGCACAATTAAAGTTAAGTTCCTTTAAATGTTAGTCATTGAATTATTTATCTGATTATTTCTAATTTCTTGTTATGTAATGTTACAAAAATTTCTTCAAAGACGTGTTATCTGATTTTGAACTCTTTAAATGACATTATTAAGTTGCATTCGTGCTGTTATTAATCTTAGTTGTCCCAAACAAGAATAAGAAATGCTGAGTTTCCTATCCTTATGGTAATCGTAGATTGTTGTGTAATAATCTGAACCTATCCTGCATTTATACCAACTTTCCAAACTATCAAAGTTACTAGCCCTGTTGGGTAATTGACTAATTGCGTAACACTAATAAAATGACAAGTGATGGACACGTTCGTTGCATTATTTACATGATTGAGCAGACGAATTTTTCAAACCTATGAAGTAATGGATTAGAAATTTCCTTCAAAACCCTTGCAATGTGATTAAAAGTATGTTACGCAATTAGGGTGTTATATTTTAACATCACCACTGCTCATACTCTAAGAGTTCACTTAGAAACAATAAAGCATCTTTATACCCATTAACACTACACCACAAACATCAGAACAGACAATACAATGTTAAGTGGGGGTCGATTCGACCCCTGACGAAATATCTGAACAAAAACGTGTCAATATTTTGAACAATATTGTCGTTACTATTGTGGTCGGTGAAGATAAATTACTATTGCCGTTCACATAATATAATGTAGTATAATTTGTTACGATTAGTTATGTGTGCTGAGTTAGTGTGGATGTGGTGTGCAGTTAAAGTTTATAAGTTAATGTTGAGGTGGTAAATTAGTGTCTTGAAACACAGGATTGGTTGGAGATAACTTTCGAAAATAATTATAGTCAAATTTTGTTAGTGACCTGTGTGAGTTACAGTAAGAAAGCACAGCAAACAGAAAGATAAACAAAGGTAGACTCATCAGGGGTAGCGGGATCGTCCGAAAGGGTTACCGCTGCCTTGGAACATAAAGAGCTAAGGACCCAGACCCACCCAGAGCGGGAGGGGGTCATTTGATGATTTCCCATCCTCAAAAAAAAAAAAAAGGTACACTCATCACCATGATCATCTTTTCAGCCGAAAGACATCCACAGCCAGACTTAGGCCTTACCAAAGCATCGCCACACTGTCCAGTCATGTGCTTCTCACATCCAGTTAAATGTCTTCGCTGAATGCGAGAAGCACAGCGGGGTAATTACGTAACACACTAACAGTAGGAATGGCTTTCGTTTTGACAGTTCAACAACATTTATTGCGTTATCTACGTTGTTGAGAAGACATATTTTTCGAGCTTATGAAGCAATGGATTAGCAATATCCTTTAAAATGATTCAGATTGTGATTGGAAGTGTGATACGCAATTTTTTTGCGTTTGTAGTTTTATAAGCAATTTTCTATAGCTGAAAATAGCTTGACCCTCAGATATCACAAGTAAAGTCTACTTTCTATCTTTTTTTTGCATTTATTTCATCAGTTATTTCTTTCTGTTTTGATTATATTAGATATGAAATGATAGAATCCCTGTCTCATCCACTCATTTCCAACCCATCTCCTGCTACCACATTTGTACCGCAGTTCACCCGTCACCGCCTACCGAATATTCGTCTATTGTGACCAGAGCATCTGTTTACAAACGTGTGGGCCCTAACGACCGGCCGCGCAGCCGCACGGTTGATCTTTATCATTTCATTGATTTACGCGTGATTTCCAATGATTTTACTGATGTGTGATAATATTATACTTATTCATTTTTTTAATTCTAAATATAGGGTGCGTAGAGATGTTTGCAATAGTTTTTGTGGTCATAAATGTGTTAACAGAATTTTTGATATGTTTTTTTTTAAGGGAATCTGGTCGCAGTTTTTATGTGGTTGCTTAAAATAGTCGATTGGATGTGTGATTCTGAGAATGAGTTTAATCTTTATGTCATGATATCTGTGAAGTGTGAAGTGTTATTTTTGATAGCTTGAAGTTACGCTGTTTGTCAGCATTAGGCATATATATAACTTTTATAATAAAGATTTCTTGCTTCGATAAAATAGGAACGAACTATAGAACTCTTAACATAGTGAGACGCATCAAATAAGTATCTAACAAATTATAATAATAATTTTAATCATTAACAATTGGTGTTTAAATATTACCTAACCGAATGACAGGTCTGATAATCAGTCTTACTAAGGGGTATCGTTTTACCCAGTAACTGGGTTGTGGAGGCCAGATAGGCAGTCGCTCCATGTAAAATACTGGTACTCAGCTGCACTACTGGTAGACAGTCGACCCTAATATAGTTGGGAAAAGGCTAAGCAGATGGTGTTGTGTGTTTAATATTAAGACGTTTGTGTAGAATACTATAAAAATTAACCCAATATAAAAAGTGAAGTAAACTGATCCCTGGAGTGTTGTAGCAAAAACTAATAGCAGGATAGAACTAATACCTACCACAGTTCTAGGCGGGGATATAAACAAAACACAAACAGATATAATAACATTCACAAACTCCGATCCTCTTCAATGAAACTGAACAACACGGAGCACAACATCGTGTTTCAACAATTTAGTCACAGTGTATTTGACAGCGTTTTGCAAGAAACAGAAGGTGATAAATTTGTTGCTGCTCACTCCAGCCATTGTCAATTTTGTATTGAGGACGCCCTATTGTTGCGTGGCACTTCGATTTTGCTCGGATTTGTACGGAGGCGGTGCATGTTACATGAGCGGGAGTATTCATAAGCTGAGCGATTAAAAGATTTAGCTAAAGATATTCAGTTGTTATTCCTGGGGAGGATACAAGTGCTCATTTTCACGAGCTCCTAATCACATGACGAGGTCTTTACGAGGCTTTATTTTAAATCGCTATTTTATACTTTATTAGCGGACCCGGCAGGCGTCGCCCTACTTGACCAGTTCCAATTGTATTTTCAAACCATTCAGGAACCCATTGAAATATACACACAAAATTTTATCCAAATCGGTCCAGCCATTTAGGAGGAGTTAGGTGACAAACCCACGTACAGAAGAATTATATATATTAAGATATATAAAGCTAGTTAGATAGACGTCAAAATATTTACCTGATAATTAACTGTGGCAGACACCATATTCAACATAGCCACAGAAATAACAACAAATATGGAGGAAAAATATTTTTTCATCATCGCTGAAATGAGACTGCGACTAGATTTTGAACGTTTTAAATTACGAGAATTGGCCTTCAAATCACTTGTACCACGCGCTTCCAACGTTCGATTTTACCGCGGATCCATATCGCACAATACAGTTCGTTAGCTGAAACATCTTAGTTTTTACTAACGCTAGATTATCTTTAGCAGACGGTTTACATTCATCAATGGGATCGCATGGCTATTGGTTATTGCTGTTTTTGCAACTATTGTGTGAAAGAGGATAAATGGAATTACGACTTCATTATCAGGTTTTGTTTCGCGAAATGGTTCCAAGCATAAAATGGACACGTCTGGGGCGTTAGCTTAGTTATTTTAGAACTGTCTGCAACTGATAACCGTATTTCCATACATAATTAGTCCCTTGTTCACTTTTACACTAAAGTTTCCATACATTTTACATAATTCATCATCATCATCTGCCTAGCCTTTTCCCAACTATGCTGGTGTCAGCTTCCAGTCTAACCGGATGCAGCTGAATACCAGTATTTTACATGGAGTGACTGCCTATTTGACCTCCACAACCCAGTGACTGGGTAATACGATACCTCTTGGTAAGACTGGTTGTTAGTCTTTCGGGCTTCTGACCCCTAAATTTTATATAAATGTTCCTATTAAATTCTGGACGTGTTACTTACTAAACTAAATATTTTGATTAAAAGACATGTGAAACATTTTTCATAGAAGTTCGCTCAAAAAATTCAGGCAAAGTGCGTTGTGTTTTGGCTATGTTGTGTTCTTGTGACGATAGGCAGCGCTTGCAGTAGCTGTATTTGCGATAGAGTGAAAGCAATGTGGTGTGTGCAAGTATACATTGTCTCCATCATAAAACCTGCTTCTAATGATTCTTCTGTACACCCTTAAGGCTATAATTTATTTCTCAGGTCAAGCAATAACACGAGGAGACAGGATTTTGCCGAACTCTTATGCTACGGAGAGTTTGTTGCGCTACTTCTTCTTCCCAGCTAAACCACTAAGAAATGGTGAAGGATGGGTTGTCTTATGTAATTTTGAAGCTTGAAAAGTGCTGACTCTTAGCCTAATTTGAACAAATGAACTGCTGATTTGATTTGACTCACCTAAAACCCTACGAGAGAGACTCAGTCTCTTATACTAACCACTTCCCTGTCAGCTACCTAGTATCCCTTTGAGAAATAAGATCTATAGTCATCTAGATACCCAAAATCCTTCATTATACCGCAGTTTCACACGTTGTCATTTAAACAGCTCTAAGACAATAGTATACTTCCCGGCGCGCGGCGCTCGCGCACTGATCTAGGTGTCAACAGTTGCGTAACTGCGCGCGCATATCGGGCGCGAAATGACGCGTGGGCGGTGCGCCGGAGTCGATAGTGATGTAGGAAGCTTAATACAACTCTTATAAAGTACTGAAGTACTGTTTTATTAAGATAATTTAAAAGACGAACCAATGGTAAAAAAAAATTGATAGGTTCGGTGGATTTATCATAGATGGCGGTAGTAACAACAACAATCGATATATTTTTTTAATTTGTTTTTCTGTAAACTCTCAAAAAGATTTCTATATTGAGCTGGATTGCGACTTGAATTTGAAGGTTTTTTAAGTAAGAAGATTCGCCTTAAGAACTGATAGACAGATACCGATATCCATTTTCGTGAACTTTGAAAAGACTGAGACTGGTTTTGTTTTATAGAATTCGAACGAGTTGGGAATGAGTCGAAACACAGCATGGAACGAGTTAAGAAAACTGACTAGATGCACAAGGAGACGTATTTTTTTAAATTTTAAATTTTACCATTTATATACACACATATATTATATAAACAGACAAGAAAAAACAGAACAGAAAATATAGGTACAGAGGTGATGCTTATTTCATAAGAAATCTCTTCCAGCTTCCTTCTTCTATTAGTGAATGTGACCTGCTAGGGATAGCGATGAAATAGCCAATGTGACGAATGGTCATCAGATCCATTTCAATGACCTGGGTCTTTCTGGTTTAGAGAAACCTCAGTGTGGAGCAACAAAACAAAAATCTATTTTCTTTATAATCCTTAACAGTTCTGAGAGTAAACAATAGCAACACCCAAACTCTCACTAGCACAACATCACTGGCCCAACCTTGGCCGCAGCATGATTTACTCCAGCCTACCCTCATTAGCATAATATTATCTTAGCTGTTCCGGTGACTAATGCGCTAAACACTCGCTTGTCAGCTCGACTGTAGTTTTATATGTGCCAATCACGTCAGCTATTAAGATATGAACTAAATTGTGGTGTAAATTGCACTTTGGTTGAAGTTATTGGGTGCTGGTTAGGATATTAAGTGTTGTGTACCCGGCGTTATTGAAATGATAGTATTTTTTTGCTATAATAATTTTTTTCTTTCAGAAGCTGTGGGAAGAGTGACGAATGTCATACATCATTGAAGCTACTAGGTGTAGTTGCTCAAGGCGCGTGGCCAAAATTGGAACTAATACCGCCATCTTGTTTTTTCAATAAAATTTCACAAATGATTACCCCCCTTGCCAATCTCATTCGAATTTTCCATTGGTGAGAGCGTAGTCTTACAAAGAGCCTAGGCTCAGTATCGAAAGCACTTTTATCCTTAAAAAAAACCGCGGGGTAACTGCGTAATACATTATCAGTAGCAAAGGGTTTCATTTTGACAGTCCAACAATACTCATTGCGTTATTTACGTTGTTGAGCAGACACATTTTTCGGACATATGAAGCAATGGATTAGCAATATCCTTCAAAATGATTCAGATTAAGATCGAGAATACCGAAACAAACTAAGAAGTGATGGTCTCTTAAAGACCAAACATTATGTACATTTAAAAAAAAAATATTATTATGATTTTATATGAGTCTAACATGCAGGGCTATGTCTGGCAGGGCATTTGAAGAAAGAGTCATTGCAGCTTTGAGTTGACCTGTCTCAATATACGGCATGCATGCATCAGCCATCGTGTAACTGAAATATATTTTAGGGAGCTCAACGACCCGTCACACGACGCTACCAGATCTGCAGGACATTTGCGTAGGCCATATAAAAAATACTCAAAACCGCCAGACATTTAAAAGATGTTTGGTAAAAGGACCAGATTCATAACACATGGAGAAATAAAGTACCTACAATGCTCCAATGAGTATTGTACTTTCTTTTTATTGTTCCTAAGCAACAACATTGACAGATAGGTATAGTTTTTAGATTATTTTATTGGATTACTTAAATTCAAATTTTATTATTACTTTAATTCAAATTTTATTTACGTTTCAAATTGACGTTATTTCAAGTTAAACCAATATCAACTTTATTTTAATGGTAATTAAGTTGATTTCAGAGTGACTTCAAATTTTTTCATAACTTTTCCAATAGTGCTAATTGAAAAATTAAGAAAAAATTTGAAGTTCTAGCGTAAACTGAACTTTATTTTGTAGGAATTAAAGTTATTTTTCCATAAACCCATATTTGTTTACATTTTTGGCGAATACCTATGTCGCGAATGCAGATTATGTAGTCATGTACTCGATCAAATTAATCGTCTTCTTCAGATGGGTCTTATACTTTCTTTTACTGCCTTAGCAAGAACAGCTGTTTAATAACTAAATCAGCGTAACCATATTAAATGTAATAAAATATTAGCCAAAAAGACATAAATGGCTTTTAAAGAATGTCAGCCCGATTTTTTCTAAGTAACCTTTGTCATAGTAAAAGTACATTAGATTTTATTTAGGGGCCTGAACAAATTGTCAATACATTTGACGCGCCCTCTAACTCACAATAAGTAGTTTTTAAATCGAGCGATTGTTACAATTCTGTTCTCAAAGCAAAATTTATGGACACTCTCAAACGAAAACCAATTTACATCGGCAGCTATTACACAACACAAATCAACCAAAACGTAAATGCATAAGGTTGATAGTTAAATGGCAGATGTTTTTGGAACCGCAAAAGGAAGTTGGTAAAAGGAGTCTATAAAGAGTATTCTTTTGGTTTAAAATCGAGAGATCATGGTACATAAATAAAATTAGGCTCGATGCCCTACAAACGGTTGCCACCCTAGTTAACCCGTAATGGCGAGGGTCGAAATATTTTGACATTTATGAAGTTCACCGACAAAGAGATTTAGATAGTACTGGAAACGTCGTTGCTTTATTGTTGGCCCTGAAGAGAGCCGTTAGAATGTGACTGGACTGGCATTATGTATTAGAGATCATGAAAACAAAGGTATTGTTTCGCATATAGGAAAGCACACACAATGATGCCGTTTGGTCCTCCCATCCGAATTATGTCTTCAAAAGGGTTATGAGTGTACGCAAGTTTCGTAAATATTAGAATTGCCATCCAGATTTATGTATTCCATATTCTTAAATGGTAAATTAATTTAAATAACTGGAGTGTCTCCTAGGCCTAAAAATTCGAAGACATGTGACATCTTCCAACCCGCACTAGGCCCGCGTGGAAGATTACAGTCCACTCTCTCTCAAAGTCAAAGTCAAATCGTTTAGTTCAAACAGGATAAAAGGCCCTTTTGAACGACAGACACTCCTCTCACAGAGAGGAGGCCTGTGTCCCAAAAGTAGGAACATTATAGGCTGATTATTATGCTTAACTAGAGTTCAGACACTGAGACGTTCAGAAGGCAATCAATCAGAATAACTATGTTTCACACACATCGAAAACCAGGCTCCCCATTACACCGCTTCCAGTTCACATCAAACAAGAACCCTAATGTTTAAACCATATACGCACCTAAGTATAGCATAAACAGAGAAATAAATCTAAACACATCGTCGACTTTCAATACCCATAGACTTCCAACAATACCATGATTTGTTAGCAGCAGTCCCATAAATACATGGTATTTCTAAGCAGAGCTTATAGAAAAAATCTTTATTTATTGCTATTATGATATTGATAGTAATCTTAGCCGTTTGTTATAGATGACGATGTCAACAATGTTGGGTGCGGTATAAGCTGGTTGCTGAATTTTTATGTGGTGTATGTTTTTGAGAATGAGCTGAGAATATTAAGTTGTAGTTTCAAGATTAAAGAAAAATTTCGATTAGAGATTCGAAATCAAGGTGCACTTGAAAGGGCACAAATCTTAGGTAGTAAGTTTCTGTCACAGGACAAAACATTTCTAAACTAAGATAAAATGGCAAAAACTGTAACGAACCGAAACATCATTTCACACCAATTTGTCAACAGTTGTCAAGGGTAAGGTCTAGTTTTAGTACGACGCCTATTTGGGTAATTTTTAGAGTATTTTCAGGAATTATGACATTAATGAATGGTTAGAGTTAGACTCAGGTAGTTAATTTATAATTATGATCGATGTTTTAGCCTTTTAGCCATATTTAAATAAAAACTTGTCCTAAGTCGGTACCTAAATATATCAACCAATATTTTGAGGTGAAAACATTATTTAGTTGCGTTGAGCGATTTTTGATAAAGGAAAATCTTATAAGTTCGCGACATGCATAAAGGTGACGACTGTTATTTCATAGTGTTGAGCTTTCACTTCTGTCACCAGACTTCAAAAGCAACAATGTTAAGAGTTTGCAAACAATTCGAATGGGGTAAGATTTTCGAATTCATTTAAATTGCATTTTTAATCAACTTGCCGAAAACGTCAAGCCAAGCCAAGAACTATCCATTGTTTACCTACCGCTAAGCAAATAAGCATACTTGTTTGTATGCTAAAGGGATATATTAACCCAGTGTCGAACTAAATACCTTATAGAACCGATATCTCAGCCGGTATATTGTTACAAACGCCGTCATTGTCGCGCGGTGACTAACCGGGCTTGCTAGACAAACGCAAAGACTAATTACTGCAGACGGCGTAGTAATTGTGATTTATATTGGGAATTAGTCTTTGTTGTAACAGATGTTGAGGTGTGTAAGATTAACTACGTGTTAGATGAAATTTTGTAAGGAAAATCTGATAGGCAAGTGGAGTCATGGAAAGACAAAAGAAAATATTAATTCCGAGGGCACAGAAAATATTTAGTTCTTCAGTAGGAACCTTAAATTGGACTAAGGAATTAAAGGTGTCGTCGAAGATGATCAAAAAGGTGAAGGACCAAAAATTTGAAGACATATGACATCTACCAAACCGCACTGGGTCCGCGTGGTGGATTATCGCCCACTCCCTCTCACCGAGAGGCGGCCTGTGTCCCAGCAGTGGGAACATTATAGGCTGATTATATTGACAATGATCAAGACGATCTTTTTATAACGTTTTATATTAAGGTGGCACTAACCTACGCGATAAAACGACCAAATTTAAAATGACAATAGCACATAACATCCATCTATTTTTTTAACCAGTAACCAACCAACTGCAACCAACCACTGCTGGGGAAAGTCCTCCCTCTCCCTTTTTCACGTACATCTGTCCTCTTCCATTGCGGGCCAATCCTTTCGATAGGATTCAAGTTCGTCCCTCCATCTTCGTCTATGTCCATATACAATAATAACCTTTAGACACTTTTTCTACCAACACTTATCACGTCAAGATTATAGCATCCCTGTTCAAAATTGTAGCAAAGCAACCACAGCAAAATCTACACACAGCAACAACAATCACTCACTGTTCAACGCAAAATCAAACCACCAACTATTCAGTCCCGTCTCTTTCCTCTTGATCTACAATTCATTACAAATTCACTATTAATAATTTATCTGGAGCTGCGTGGGCGCTACTAGACAATGGACGCACGCACTAACAATACTGATTCTTTTTATTAATATTAAATCTGTGTAGTAATAGTGAGTGTTATGTTGTAGTCGAGTGTCGAGGCGGGTGAGGGATATGGATCATCTAGTTTTAATTGATTTTTGTTGCTTATGGCTAAGTAACAACAGCTGCACGAGTCGATCGTGCCGCGGTTGGTCCGTGGATAGGTGACCAATTGACCATCTTTACATACGAAGAACCCTCTGTGTCTCGGAAAGCACGTTAAGCCGATTAACCTGGCTGTCATTCGTGGATCTTTGATGGTTTGTGTGGTCGTCAGAAGTACGAAAGTCTGACAACCAGTCTTACCAAGGGGTATCTTGATACCTAGTAACTGCGTTGTGGAGGTTAGGTCGCTCCATATAAAATACTGTTTCTCGGTTAGACTGGTAGCCGACCCCAACATATTTGAGAAAAGACTAGGCAGATGAAGCAGATGATGATCTTCGATGAAAAGGAACTGACACTGTCTGTTGGTAAAATTAAGTGGAGACTTTCCAGAGGTCCTTTGGGGTATTTTGGAATACAGTTCGATTTAGCTAAGCGTTTCCGTTTAGACTCTACGGATCGTGGGTTATTTCTACGGACAACATTATTATTTAGTGTTTGATCATGTTAGATTATTGTTTGTAAATGCAGCGCCATAGAAGTGAAGGACAAACTAACTGCGGATTAGGTTATATGCCGTATCGAAATAAAGTCTCATTCAAGGTGTATAAAGAATCATTATAGTTAGTTTAACCCCTGCATTATCCCACTCTCCCCATAACTTCCAGCTCTTTCGACCCAGGGCTAAAGTGGACCGCTGGTCGTTTGTTTTTTCAGCTCGTCGCGCCATCTTGTACAAGGTCTGCCGCGACACCTTTTAGCTGTATCAGGGTTACGTAGTGATTATTTTGGCCGAGCTCATTGGACATACGGCAGACGTGGCCAGCCCAGAAGAACCATTGGTGATACTGTAGCGGTATCTACAACGCCACGCATCACGCAAAATCCTGCATCGCGCAAGCAGAGTTTACAACAGCCCGACATGATTCATTAGGCAGTTGCCCACCAGACACAACACCCGTCTGGTCGGAGGATCCTCCCTTTTCTATAGAGTATGAGTGAACTTTACACCCTCTTCCTCATACCTCTATAGTACAAATAGAATGATCAAGTTCACAAAAAGGTATTTTATGGATTTGTAAGAACCACGAGTAGAGATTAGTTCACGATCAGGTTAAAGATAATAAGAGTCTATCAATTCCTATTGCCAACTAGCCTACTTTTACAAATGAAATTTAATCTAATCTATAAGGCTCACTTACTCATGTACTTATAGTCAATTTACTAAGCAGTTGCCTAAACAACTAGGCACAAACGTACGGACATAAATCATTCAATTATATTCATACGCGAATTATTCATAAGC
Organism: Apamea epomidion; assembly: GCA_947507525.1. Lineage (NCBI taxonomy): Eukaryota > Metazoa > Arthropoda > Insecta > Lepidoptera > Noctuidae > Apamea > Apamea epomidion. Next base: position 1,610,953 of record OX382240.1, on the reverse strand, counting down.
GCTATATACTTACGAGTTCCGATTGTTTCACGCCGATTCGCTTCAATCGAGAGATGAATCGAATTGGATCGATGCTATGAATCGATTGATTTATTGCGCTCAACAACGATGATTTATTTATTTTAAAGTTGACCGCGTGATGGATATCATATCGTTCGTCTGGCTAATTTATTCAAAGAGAGAGCGCATCTTTTTTTGCTGTTTTTTTTTTTAGAAACATTTTACTGTTTTATTCAAATATCGGTAATATTAATATTGAAGCCTAATTGCGGGGTTTCTCTTTAATCGTAATAAATGTTAGTTTGAAGCGAAAAATTGGTTTTAAATTCAGATTTGTATTTCGGATCGAAATGCAAATAGTTATTTTAAATCGATTTAGAAATCGATTCATAAAATTAAAATGGCATCAATTATTGTTGATTTTTTAAATTGATTTTTGATTGGGTTTTAAATTAGCTTAGTATTTGATTTGAGAAATACGTAGTCACCTATGAATCATACAGTTTCAACCTGTTATCTTTATATTCAATGGCTTCAAAAACATTTACTTTTATGATTTTTAGTCTTCGCCTAAGACATAATCTTTGATCAAGAGAATGGACCATTTACAATAGGTACACACATCAACACTGTCTAGGGATATTTTGGATTTACTCAATTTACTCAAAATTTATTAAAAATAACATACAGCATGCATATATTTTTATAAGGCCCATTTATCAGACTACACTCCAGAATAAAAGAAAACTATTTTTTTTGCGTAATCAAATTTTTATTCAAATAAAGAAAAAACGTGAAATAATGGTAAAACTAACAATGAATGTGTTTCTCAAGAAAAAGTGAATAATAAGGAAAAATTAATCTGTTTTTAACAGTTATGTGAAAAATCAGTAGTCAGTAAAACACCCCATGACGTTAATAACGGTCCTGCAACGGTTTTTCATGCTTTGGATTAAGTTATCCAAGTCTTGCTGCGGTATATTGTCCCAGGTCCGGTTAAGATGCAAAAAAAGTTGCTCTTCCGTCGCAATGTTTGCAGGGAAATTCCTCAAAGCCCTTCTTTGGAGCATGTCCCACGCGTGTTCTATGGGGTTTAGGTCAGGCGATTGTGCGGGCCAGCCTAAGACCGATACGTCGTGCTCCTGCAACCAGCTCGTCACCACTCTCGCTGTGTGCGGACGTGCGTTATCGTGCATGAGCGTGAATTCTTGGCCCATTTGTAGTCGATGGGGGTAGATTATTGGTAGTAGCACCTCGTTACGGTATTTTTCAGCCGTCATGGTGTTTCTGATCCAAACGAGGTCTGTTCTTCCACCAACACGAATTCCCGCCCAAACCATAATTGTCCCGCCGTGGTATGAATGGACTTCCTGAGGATGTTGCAGACGGCTCTCACGACCAGGAACTCGCCAAACACGTACTCTACGTGTATCGGGATGGAAACCGAACCGGGACTCATCGGTGAACAGCACTACAGACCACTGGTTATCTTCCCAGAGCAAATGTTCACGAGCCCACTCTAGTCGTCGTCCACGATTTCCTCGGCGTAGTGCTGGAGTACGAAGCTGTCTGCGAGCATGAAGGTTAGCTTCATGCAGCCTTCTCCTTACAGTTTGATCACTCACAAGCAACTGGTGCTCTGACTGGAGCCTCTGAACCAACTGCATGGCCGTAACATTTGGTTGTCTTCTCGCGGCAACTTGCAAAAATCGGTCTTGTCGTTGAGTGGTTATGCGCTTCCCGCCTGGGTGTCTTTCAGCCACATCATCAGTAGCACGATAACGTGACCATAACCTTGATATCACGTTTTGTCTTGTTCCAATCTCCTCAGCAATACTCCGTTGAGTAGCCCCAGCTTGGAGCATGCCTACTGCCCTTAACATTTCCTCTCTCGTTAAATGGCGCCGCTGCATGATGCACACAATAAAATTAATTCGAAATTAACCGATAACTTGTTATAAAACTTAAATTTGACACAAAAAAATAGCCAAAAACTACTGTAGGTAAATGAAGCCTTTGGATTTCGCTACCATTATGCCGCGTAAATCTTTTGTTTTTAATTTATTTTTTCAAATTCATATTTAGAATCGTTCAAAAAGGTTTATAAAATAAGCTTTCTTCAAAAGAATTTAAAACTGGCCTGTATTTTTTGAGTTTAAGAATTTTATACAAAATATCCCTAGACGGTGTTGATGTGTGTATTATAGTTTTCATAAAAACTGATAGTCTTTTCTTTTGCAAGAGTGAAGTATGTCTGTCAGGACCTAGAATCATTTAAAACATCCAAAAAATTCAAACCAGCATCGATTTAAAAAGAAATATGTTAAGGAGGATGGATAATTCTGTTAATACATATTTGTTACGGCCGCGAATCATATTTTAATCAACGTACAACTTAGTACTGACCAGCAAATTGCAAAAAACGTAAGAAAATTTGAATTTCGCGGGCTACCTTGGAGCATCCACCTTAATATGTACAAAAAAGGAGCTATGTCAGCCAACAAACTACTTTGCAGTTTGGCAGAGGTAATATGTCTTGTAAAAAATTTTTTATGTGAATAAATACTTTTTCACATTTTTCACTTGAATAATCATTATCAAACCCGTCTTTGTTAAAATTCGAGTCTTAAAACAGACCATGTTAATTAAAATTTCCGCCTCAAAAAAAGAGCAAAAATTACAACAATAAATATTAATTTAAAGTAGTCAATAAGCCTCTCAGTTACTGTGAGAAAGTCATACAATTCAATATTTATAAAACAAAAAGTATCGATTACAAATATTCGAAATGATATGAATCGAGATATCTGCACGCGCAATGAAATATTAATGATACCGATTGATTGCGTAACCGATGATGAAGATGGTATTCGATTATGATAATATCGAGAGAGAGTACGATTTTTTGACTCGAATAATTACCATAAAAATTCTTTACGGATGATATTTTTTAATAAATTATTATGTACACTTTTGGATAATGAGTGTTGCTTGAAGATAAGTGATATTTATAATGTGTGGTGTTTGCATAAGATGACATTTTAAAGGTTGATGCTCAATTTTGTGTTGTAATCTGAGCTGTCATGGATGTGAACAATAAAAAGATAAGCAGAGATATTATTAACGATCATACAGCCGCAGTGTTTTCTGTGCATCATGTCTCAATATGTAAGGAATCAATTTTAGTTAAAAAAACATTCTTATTCATTTTTACTTGAACTCAGACCGAAGAAGGGACCCGTGGCTAAATAATAACAGCCGCACAGGTAGATCGATCAGGTTAAGCTACACTTGCCGTGGTTGGTCTGTGGACGGGTGACCATCTTTACATACCGAGACCCCTCCTTGCCTCGGAAAGCACGTTAAGCCGTTGGTCCCGGCTGTCTTTCGCGGAACTCTTAAACAATCGTTACGGGTAGTCAGAAGCCCGAAAGTCTGACAAACAGTCTTACCAAGGGGTGTCGTATTGCCCAGTAACTTGGTTGTGGAGGTCAGGCAGTCGCTCCATGTACAATACTGGTATTCAACTGCATCCGGTTAGACTGGAAGCCGACCCCAACATAGTTGGGAAAAGACTACGCAGGTAATGATGGCACTCGCAGTATTTTCTGTGCATCACGTCTCAATATGTAAGGAGTCAATTTTAATTCAAAAATAATTCTTATCCATTTTTACTTGAAGTCAGACCAATAGCTTTAGCAGGAGAACCAAAACCAGCAACCTCGTTATAAGACTGGACTTTGAGGGTCGAGAAGTTGGAGTCGCGTCACAACACGAACTTCAAGTCGTTCGTGGTGCGTGCTCCGACACATCATCTCGAGAAGTTCCTCAAGGAAGAGTTCTGGCCGAAGGGTGTTGTGTACCGCCGGTTTCGTGGCCGGCTACATGACACCAGTCAGCGAAACACGACGCAGATACTTCGTGTGCGTTAGTTAGTTTTTAGTGTAATTATAATGTTGTATGTATTTATAGTATATTTAAGTTATATTAATATTGTATTGTATGTATTTATATGGGCCTTGATGCCTGAAATAAATGGATAAATAAAAATAATAAATAAAAAATAAGTTGACGATGTCTCTTTAAAAGCAAACAAACAGATTTCCCAAACCACACTAATTACAATTTCGATGACAGCTTTACTTAAAAAAAACACACTCCGTATAAGGAAAAAAAAAAGAGAGAAACCTTAACTCAACTAGGTCAAGCAAGGGAATGAGACCCAGCGGCACCAAAATTACAGATCACCATAATAATGAGAGTATAAAGTGCCAACTTAACCATAAAAAAAACTCTTAATTCATACAATCACCGTCGACGCCCGAAAACTTTAATTTCAGAATTTATGACGTGATCCCGGCTCCAATTTCGCAAAATTTATACCCAGTGGGCCAACCCTGCTTTTATAATGTGCACAAATTGTATATTGCGTAAAAATTGGACGGTAGGTGCAAGTTAGTTCTGATTGGGCAATGTTGCATGATTAGGTAGTAAGTAGGTGAATTTATGAGGTACGGTTATTTGGGTGGCTGGTCGTGAGAAACTTGAATTTAATAACGATGTAGTGAAAAATGAAAAGATTTTAGAAATAGGTTAAGGGTAAGATGGATAATGAGAATTTTGGGCTTAAATTCAAGGCGCTAAGATCGTCTTAAGCGATAGGACCGCAAAAAAAAAAACTGTCTCACATAAAATTAAAAATAATATTTTTATATCTGTAATTCATCGAGCTGCAATAAATCTACCTAGCCTTTTCCCAACTATGTTGGGGTCGGCTTACAGTCTCACCGGATGCAGCTGAAAACCAGTATGTGACATGAAGCGACAGCCTATCTGACCTCCACAACCCAGTTACTGGGTAATACGATACACCTTGGTAAGACTGGTTGTCAGACTTCCGGGTTATAATGACGACCCGTAACGACTGCCAAAGATCCTCGAATGACAACCGGACCAACGTCTTAACGAGTTTTCCGAGGCACGGATTTATATCTGTAATTCATACCATGGTGTACATAATAAAAAATATTCTATTTATCTATCTAATAGCACGAGAGCCAGGTATTTGACACCAGGCGAAGCAAATATCATCAGTGGAGATTCGCTTATAAATTTGGGGACAACGATCTCCAGATTAATTAACCGACAATACACTGCGATGCCTTTCACCAACTCAGAGACACTTAAGAGCAAAAAACTTATTAAATTAACTGAAACAGAACGAACCAATTTAGAATATCAGACCAACTTGCCAGTCATACAAAAACCAATCCTAAAACGAAATAAATGCGTACCATTATCCCCATCACCATTTCAACCAAGAATTAATCCACATCTGACAAACTCATGACAGTATTACCTTTCCGATACATCACGAGACAGCTACAATACTTTCCTCTCACCAAAATACAGTTCAAACATAATCTGTCCATTACGCCTTACATTTATTTACAGCATCACAATCTCCATGAATAATTGATCCACATTAGCTTATTAGCACACGAGTTCCGTAGCAATGGGCAGACAGACGTACAAACAAGAACAATGGCCGACAGGAAACAATGACAGAAAAAGAATCGTTTAATCCAATTACAATGATATACATGGGAGCTGGAGAGATTAGTGTGGATACGAAGAGATTAAAACTGCATATCTTTTGATTTAAAACTTGGTTTGAATTAAAGAACAACATTTTGAAATAATGATGAGCCTTGGCTTATTGCAATTGGCCGCTAAAATGATGTGATAATTCCAGGGGACTATCATTACTTACCACCTATTTAGTAAATGGTATTCTATTTTGTTATAAGCAAAGAAAGAAATGTTGCTTATCACATTTTTAAACTCAAGCATTTATTTCAATTAAACCATTTACAGGCACTTTTAAACTGCCAAGGAGTAGTCCATGCAGAAAGATGAAGCTAGTCAGTAATACGTAGTAGATTTCGATGGAGAAGAAGAGCAATGTTTTTATCGAACTGTGGCAAAGCCCAATGGGATAGTAACGTTTGTTGTCAATTCATTTCAGAATCATTTTCCATTACAAAAAAAAAGAAAACCATTCTCCTAACTACAGCGATATACAAAACACTAAAATACTTGATTAAATAAAATTACCTATTATGATTTCAAGAAAAAATCAAAATCAATACATGCCCAAATAAAAATGTGGCTTCACAAACTTGGCTTTAAAAAAGTAGGCTTCAAAAATGTAGCTTTAAAAATCCACACTAAGCTGCCAGTAAAGTCCGAACAACTGATATACGCAGTGCGTTTGGGTGGTCCACGTTACCGTTTTATCATCAGACCAACGTGTGCCGGCTAAGTAGATCGGTGGACGATGAATGGGTAAAACAATGGCTCGACATGTGTACCATCGGTCATTGTGAATGACAAACTTTAAATACAGTAGATTACGAAGAGGCGGTTGGTGTAGTTAGCTTCTTTTTATATGGTATTGTATATGTACCATACTGGTCTTGACTTTTTTCTTGAATAAAGATAACTGTTAATGTCAGTTACAAATTCAATATTGGCAATAGGAATTATTACCCTGCGTCCTAACCCAAACTGACAGTCGCGCGTATACGCGATTACGTGACTGTTTACCGGAATAATGACGTACTACATATGCGACGGGATTGATCGCGCGGGTATGTCATATTCATGTATTCGATATCGTGTACAGTCACGAGCAAAAGTATGTATACACTCGGCTTTATTCAAAAGCGATTTACTCCTTTATTTTTTAATGAAATTTTATGTTGTTACGAACATAGCATTTTCGAACCAATAGGTTTATGTAATGTGTCGTATTTCAACGTTGCATTCGTTATTTGACGAGAAAATCGCAATTGAAAGTTGCCATGTGTTGACATATTGGTGCTCGTGACTGTACTCGTGCGACTGTCGCTTTCGGTTAGGACGCGGCCGTAGAAGCCATGGGTTACTTACATATTTAGGAATTGCTGGGCCACAGGCCTTCTCCCTGTGGGAGGGAGTGGGCCGTAATCCACCACGCGGGTCCAGTGCGGTTTGTTAGATGTAGTAGGTGTCACATAACTTCGAATTTTTGGTTCTGGGCATTCCGGTTTCCTCATTAAGTTTTCCTCCACCGTTTTGAGAGTAGTGATGATAAGATAATTTAAAAAAAAATGAGCTGAATAAAAATTAAGAATTGAAGCATCACGCTATGACACGTGGCTAGACCATAAGAGGTATTGGTTTAGCTAAAGTATTTAAATAGAAGTTGCTCCATTGTATAATTAATTAACTTTACTCAGTCGCCAATGCCGACAATGACGGCAACTACCAGGCGCCTTCCCAATGACATAGTAACTAGTAGTTCATGGCATCAGACGAATAATTTCGTAAGTGAAGTGAAATTCCAGAATAGTAATTTAAATTACATTGCAGGACATGTATATTCAGTTCCCCTTGGTAAGACTAGTTGTCAGACTTTTGGGCTTCTGACTACCCGTAAAAACTGTCAAAGATCTACGAATGACAGCGGGACTAACGTAGTAACGTGTTTTCCGAGGCGCCAAGGGGTCTTATAATGGATGGTCTACCATCCACGAAACGACCGCGGCAAGCCTAGCTTAGCTAGTTGTTATTATTTAGCCACGAGTCAAATATTTTAATTAACTTTACTTAGGGCCGGTTTTTTATCCGTAGTTAAACTCAACCAATTGTTAAAAATAGTAACTAATGGTTAATTTTTTTCAGGATGTGTTTTTTGATAAATTTTTAGTTTATCTAATTATATAATACCATTGCTAATGGCCAAATAATTAACTATTAGTTTAAAAAATTACCATTAGATAAACTAGCAATTGATCAAAAACACATTTTGCTAAAATTTAACCATTAGTTGAAAGGTGAATTTGTCGGGAATGTTCTTAGTTATGTTTGATGAAAATCGGTCCAAGATGGTCGCCGCCACAAAATGGCGGATTACATATTTTTTCACAACAACCTTCATATAGGTATCAAATTAAAGGACTTGACTAGTAGAATACTATACACTATGATAAATTTCAAATCCAAGATGGCTGCCACCACAAAATGGCAAATTACAAAAAACCTGATCACACCCCAAATTACCTGAATCTTAAAACGCAAGAAAATAAAAGAAATGAAATAATAAGGAGTCCCTACAAAAAGCATGAAATAAAAAATTAAAAAAACCCCCGACACAATATATTAATAGAATATAAAAATAGTATGAATGTAAAAATACTAAAACAATTTAAAAAAAAACTATTGAAATAATAGCCACAAATACAACAAAAAATGTACCTATAAACGTGAAACCCTATAAAAGGAAAAAAATAACCTTGAAATTAGGACCCTTAACGTGCATACGTATGAAATTTTTGATTAAATGTTGTCCCGTCGGGGGACCGCTACTATTTTAAACTTTAACTAGACTAATAATTAGAGCGTACTTACGTAGGGTCATAATTTCAAGGTTATTTTTTTCATTTTATTGGGTTTCACGTTAATACCTTTTTTGTTCTATTTGTGCCTATTATTTCAATAGTTTTTTTTTTAATTGTTTTATTAACAATTGGTTAAGTTAACTATGGATCAAAAAACCGGCCCTTAGTAGCCAATGACGCCTACCCAATGACATATTAACTAGTAGTACATGGCATCAGACGAATAATTTCGCAAGTATTTTTTCTCAAGAAGTGAAATTCCAGAATAGTAATTTAAATTACATTGAAGGTCATGTATATTCAGTGGAAGACATTGACAGTTTCCATCACGATCGGGTCCTTAGTGTAAACGTGCTGATTTACTTAAGTTGTGAGCATCAACTCGTGAACTTTTCCAACGTTAAATGTGGAGTGTGGCATTGGTCAATAGACCAATCTGTGTATTCGCAGCTGCTCCAGCAGCTGTAATTATCCATTCTAATCCTACTTCCTACTAATATTATAAACGTGAAACTTTGTATGGATGGATGGATAGATGTTTGTTACTCTCTCACGCAAAAACTACTAAACGGATTTAGATGAAATTTGGCACACAGGTGGTTTATAACCAGGATTAACATATAGAATACTTTTTATCCCAATATTCCCACGGGATCAAAACTTATGCGGGTAAAACCGTGGGGCGCAACTAGTATTATATATTCGAAAGTCATTCTGTTTGTATGTTACCTTTTCCCGCCTAAAACACTGAACGGATTTCGATTACTTTGGCAAGCAGATAGATGAGTTCCTAGGGATAAAATAAACACAGGCTAGCATAGCATTTAATTTATTTCAACAGTTTTAATTATTTTTATGAATGAATTGTATTGTACTGTCAATTCCTTGCTTTTTATTATAATCTTAATTATTATTCCTAATAAGGAACAATCCCAAAATTTAAATTATTAATTAATTGTGTTGTATTTGAATTTTTTTGTTTTGTTTTATATATCTGAGTAATGTTAATCTATTTTTTACCTTATCTTAATTTTGTTAACATGCGGATAATGTAGTGGGCTGCAATATTGTTAATACTACTTCTGAGCCTATATTATTGTTATTTGTAAACATTTTATATTGTACTTATAAGTCACAAAGACAAGTTCTGAGTTTGATTTTAAAAATCTGAAATAAAGAAATGCAAAACATAATATTCGTAATATCTCAGGGTTAGGTACATGTCAAAATTTTGGTAAACCTTATCCGTGATCGGTTTTTATGTTAATATTTATATGTACAAGTTATGTAACTTTTTTGCATATTTAACTGTGTTTTGAACCTATTGAATTGAAACTGTCGATACAGGTATAACACAATTGCGTCTCAAATAAAAAGATCAGCGCAGTACATCCAAAAAAACACTAATCTTGCGGATCAACCCGTGATTTTCCTCATGATTAAAATCATTTAACTAATAATAAAGTTTACAAAATCATTATGTACACATCTAATACATCAATTGTGAAGTTGATTAGGTTTTTATAGCTCTAAGTAGATATTGAGGTTGGGCAAAAAACTGGTGAATTATGGAGGAGAAAAAATTGGTCGAGTTCGTCTCAAAATAATATAATGAGATCTATTTTTGAAGTTTTTATTTCAGATAAATGATGTGTAAAAAAGATACAAAAATCGATGTTAATTTTCAGGTGTCAGGAGGCAGCAAGATGAATGAATTGTGTTAAATATACAAAAATGACGACGAATGGCTAGAGGAAGGAACTTAACTCTGAGATGACAGCTAATAGAGATTGTTTGGAAGAACAAGACGTACTGCACCGATCCCAAATAAATTGAAATAAAGGCAGGAAGAAGCAAAGATTTAAATCGTTAGATTCGGCTTACCGCGTCAAAAGATAGTCGTACTATGTTTCTGTTACACGCTTACAATGAAGAAGTGCCTTGACTTGATTGTCATCGAAATGCTTGATACGGGATGGGTGACCTTCCTCTTATTTATTTATTTTATTATTTATGTGCACACAGTAAAATACATAGGGATATGACATAGTTATCTTTCCATTCTCAGTATTTACACAAATATTTCACGCGGCCTAAATATAGAATATATAATATCGAATGATTTAAATCTTTGGAAAGAAGACGGTAAATAAACCTTCGTTTATCGGAACCCCATAACTATATTAATTGTTTTGTAAAAGAGACAATAATGAACCAGTTTTTTAAATCATTTCATGTGGGCCGAATACATTTATTTCCTTTTTTTCTTAAACTATTATAACTATAGCCTTAAAAATAATCGTGATTTTATATATATGGATCATTAAACTGGCTGGCTCATACCTAAATGGCTGGGTGACACATCTTAAATCTTTGGCTTACAGCTCTTAAATGGACTTTCGAAGTTATTGAGCCAGTTTCCTAGATCGATTTAGTTTATATTGATTTTCTTGAATTTAATGACGATTTAATCATTTTCGGGCGTGGTGACACTGACAGCGATATGTTTTTCATTGTTTGTTTAGTTCAACAGTCATATTGGTTGCTGTGCTGTTAAATGGAAAGAAGCTGTTTTTTTGTTAGATGATTAATTTTTATTGTAAAGTATAACTTGAGTGAAGTGCAATAATACCATAAAAGGTATAATTAACGTTTCCTTCAAACGACATTTTCTGAAAAATAAATTCCTATTCCGAAACTTCATACACTATGCTGAATGTGATGATTTTACAATAATTGCACAATTTTGATTTCATCCAGTTTGAATTCACACAAATTACGTGATTTCCACTTGCTCCATGTAAAATGCTGGTATTCAGCTGCATCCGGTTAGACTGGAAGCTGACCCTAACATAGTTGGGAAAATGCTAGGCAGGTGCTGATGACGTGATTGCCCCTTTAACGGTACCAATGATTCAAATCTATTGTTCGATGTCACATTGTTTTATAAATCGCTTCCCGCTCTCACGACAACCATATAAACCACGTGGGCGACCACCAACCCGCCACACTAATGCAGACTTTATCTAAACTGCAACTATTTAGAACATTTTATGTGCGAATGACCCTCCAAGTAAATGTCACCGTTCAAAATATTCAAGTTATACTGACCATTACCGATCTAGTTTGAAAGATAATTTGCATAGAAATGGCCCTTATTATCAATTTGATACGTAATTAGAATATTTATTATAGTTCGTAACTGTGAGGCAAAGTTATATTTAGTTTTAGTGTTAAATATTATTAGTTCTGTCATAATTATTTTAATTTTAATTGCGATTTTAATTATTAAATATAATAATTTTAAGCCGTAAACAGGTGAAGATGTTTATGATTATTATGAAAAATAAGAACGCGTGTGGCAGTCGTTTTAAATTAAAACAATATTATTTTAATGTTGATAGATAAATATAATTATTCTTAATTTTAATTACAAAAAGATATTTAAACTTCGATACTATCTTACCCATAAACTTATCATCATCATCTGCCTAGCCTTTTCCCAACTATCTTGGGGTCAGCTTCCAGTCTAACCGGATGTAGCTGAATACCAGTATTTTACATGGAGCGACTGCCTATCTGACCCCCACAACCCAGTTACTGGCTAATACCCCTTGGTAAGACGACTGTCAAAGATTCACGAATGACAGCCGGGAACAATAGCTTAACGTGCTTTCCAAGGCACGGAGGGGTCTTGGTATATCAAAATAATCACCCATCCACGGACCCGCGACAAGCATGGCTTAACCTGATCGATCGATCCGTGCAGCTGTTATTAATTAGCCACAAGCCCTTCATATACTTATAATATCAATAATATCATAGGTCATTCTGTACCCTTTTTGAATACGCACCCTGTGTCCTTAAAATCATAGCTAACTTATATAATTTACAAAAAATCAACAAAAGTCATTCCATTAAATAAAGATATCATCATACAAAGTACATGCTAAGTAACCTGCTCACCTGCCGAAAGTAAAAGGCGTGATTATTTGAACTTTAGCACCGAGCATGAAGCCCGAGCATTAATGAGCACTTTTCACTACTAACTCTAAATATATTAATCATTCGGATGATCGGCGTTAACGTGTGCTTTATGTCTTATTTTTTACTTTTCTTTGGATGTAGGGTTGGCACTGACCAGTTAATTTAATTGTATTACATTCGTATTCTTTACTTTAGTATTCTTTTAGGTGGAGACTATTGCAGAGGTGGCTACAGAATCATGTCATCTGTACAATATACAACGTGTTTTTTTTTTTTATATCCCATAACTCTAGGGGGTCATTGTACTCATGATTATGAACAACTTTTACTATGGGCCACCTGAAAGCGCGAAAAAAAATCAGCTGTTCCCTACATTTATGTTCGTATAACTCGTCAAAATGTAGGGAACACCAGATTTTTGTTTCGCGATTTCGGATTTGGTCCCATAGTAAAAGTTGTTCATAATGATGAGTACAATGACCCCCTAGCGTTATGGGATATAAAAAAAAACACGTATAGTGTAGTATAGTACTTTGACTGCGCCGTTGGTCTCGTGGTTGTAAGCGCGACTGCTGAGCGTGGAGTCCTGGGTTCGATTCCCGGGTCGGACAAAGTGAATAGTTTTCCATTAGGAATTTCATAAGAACAGTCCGGAGTTTGAAAGTGGGCGGTTCAATACCCCATGCCTCGGAAAGCACATAAAGCCGCTGGTCCTGCACCTGATCTCTCCCTGTTCGTGTCGGATTGCCGTCCCATCGGACTGTGAGAGTAAAGGAACAGAGAGCGCACCTGTGTTTACGCACACACTTGTGCACTATAGTATGGCCACCGTGACCGAAATCGGTCGGGAGGCTATTACCATAGCATAATAGTATACTATACTATACATAATACTATATGTAATATATAGTATAATACAATTTATAGAACAGGCGACAGGCTTCTAAAAAAAATATAATTCTATTTTTCTTTAATAATTATATTTTGTATTTAGAAAAAACATCAAATGCTAAACTCAATTATCGTATGTACCAGTAATTTATCATTTTATGCAGCTTCTAAATATTTACTAAAAGTAAGCAGCATGAATTGTTTTTCTCTACATAGTCGGAATTATAGCTGAGTATTCAAACCACTTACGTGTCTCAGGGCTAAAGTCTCTGTTAGAATAGAATAGAATACTCTTTATTGTACACCATACAAATTACAGAACATAAATATATACTATTTGTCTCTGTTCACCAATCTATAACTTAAATTGATGTTCGAGTTGGGTTCGGAACCATTATTTTTATTAAACTTCTTAATACAGGGTGGCAGGGACATCGACGCGCCAACTGTAACCATGGATTCAGCACATGATACTAGATCCCATAGCGTCGAAATTCTTCGCTGGTTATCAAAAAAAAAATCAGTTTCATAGAAAAGTGCAATACCTACGCGGTCGGCCGGTTTCCTCACGATGTTTTCCTTAGCCAATTCACACACAGTAAAGCGCTGTCTGTGCTCGAACCTATGATCTACAACTCACAAGTCGCTGCCGTTATCACTTAGCCACCACTGCTCTCATATAGAAGTATACTACATGATTTTTTTATGTAGACACAAATTTGGCAACCCTAGTTCGACCTGATACCGAAGTATTATTTGTAAAGCGCTATCATCTTGCACGTAATGAAAGTATATTCAAGAATCATCCATTTAATTAGCTATCCATTTTTAGAATCGATATGATATGAGAAATGTAGTCACTAGTTATAACTGACAACATTTAGATTTTTGCTCTCTCCAGCGTTCAGAGGTCATTCACATCGTGTGAAATATTGAATCCGAACGATGATTCTTAAAGGCTGATTCGAAAATTGATCTTGCCCGAAAATTCCAATCAAATAAATACAATTGATAGTAAAGTACAGTTAGTCAAAAAAGTGTTGAACAACAAATCATTCACAACATAAACTTTCACAAAATTAAAACAATCGCCCTACGGTGACAAATTGATTCAAATCCGACATGGATAATTATCGTAAAAGTGTGAGCAATTATAACCCTTTATTGCCAACAGCACGCCACGCCGCGGTGTGACACTAGTATGTCCATAATGACCGGTGTCATTAACTTTTTAATACAATAGTAAAATTTTATCGTCATTTTAGAAAGATATTCGCAATTTCACACTAGATAGGTGTTAATGTAAATCATTGTTAGCAGCAATGGTAATAAAATATTATCTTGTTTATGAAAAAGGGAGTGTCCAGGAATGGCTGAAGCTCTCTCTTAGCTATTGTGTAAACTAGTAGTCTTTATAACTAGATACTAATTATCTCCTTTACGCATTTTATTGAAAAAATTGCTAGTAGGTAAGTACTTACAACCAGTACTAAGGGATATGGTATTACCCAGTAACTGGGTTGTGGAGGCCCGGCCCAGGCAGATCAGGTCAGGGTCAGGCGCAGGTCTTGGTTGTGGGGTGGATGCAGGCAGTCGCTCCATGTAAAATACACCGGCTTTCAGTCTAACCAGATACAGCTGAATACCAATTCAGCTGTATCCGGTTAGACTGGAAGCTGACCCCAATATAGTTGGGAAAAAGCTAGGCACATGTACTGAGCTTTTATT
The DNA here is from genome assembly GCA_947507525.1 of Apamea epomidion. Taxonomy (NCBI): domain Eukaryota; kingdom Metazoa; phylum Arthropoda; class Insecta; order Lepidoptera; family Noctuidae; genus Apamea; species Apamea epomidion. Next base: position 1,595,903 of record OX382240.1, on the reverse strand, counting down.
TAGCGCTAGGCCATGTCTTTTCCTTCACTGTATCTTCAAATCGTATGCGATAATATAAGAATAGAGTATTGGATGAACTTAAAACTTAGCATCATCATAATCAGCCGATATTGTTCCCACTGTTGGGACACAGGCCTCCTCTCTTCGAGAGGGAGTGGGCTATAATCTACCACGCGGGCCCAGTGCGGGTTGGTGGATGTCACATGTCTTCGAATTTTTGGTTCTAGGACATGCCGGTATCCTCACAATGTTTTCCTTCGCCATTTTGAGAGCAGTGCTGATGAAATAATTTACACAAAATAAAGCGCCTTTTTGGGTTCGAACCTATGACCTACTCGTAAGTCGTGGTCGTTACCACTGGGCCACCACTGCTCTCACTTAAAACTTAACGACAATCAAAGAATCCTTTGATGAATGAAAATTTTCCTTTCGTGTATATTTTCAAAGTATTTGATCCAAACATTGTTATTTGACAATCATACTTTGTAAAGGACATATGACCGGGAAAGTACTCGTATTTATTAAAAAACTTACAAGTACTTTACTACGTACGTTGTCGTACGTTGTACTTTTTGTACGTTACTTACTTATCTCTACGATCCGTTGTCCCCATAAAACGCAATAAAATCTAAATGACATTTCATACTATTGTATACTAATACAGATTTGACATAACATAACATCAACTACCATTTGGAAGGGACGACTAGAATCAATTCTATTTTATTGCAATTTTTGACGTTCAAAGGTGCCTTTTACGTGCCTACTAGCTGCGCCCTGCGGTTTCACCCGCATAAGTTTCTATCCCGTGGGAATATCGGAACAAAAACTATGTGTTAATTCTGGTTATAAGCTATATGTATGCCAAATTTCATCCAAATCTGTTTAGTAGTTTTTGCGTGAAAGAGTAACAACATACATCGATCCGTCCATTCATCCATACAAACTTTCACGTTTATAATATTAGTAGGATTTGAAATAAATGCTTTGACTTTGACATCACGGCTTTCGTCCCAAAAGGGTAAGGCAGAGGTGTTACTATTGTGCACCCATATTTCACCAGTAATGTTTAAGTCCCATGCAATAGGAAGCGTCGTTTACCGGCCACAAATCTAGACTCCGGACTGTTATTGAGTAATTCCAGATGCAAAACCCAATAACACTTTGCCAGACACGGGAATCGAACCCAGGACCTCATGCTCAGTAGTAGCGCTTGTGACTATAGACCAAAGAGGCATTCAAACTAAACAGATTAGAGATTTGAGTCTACAGTCCGGCCATCGAGAGAATGCGTTTCTGACAACTATCAGTGCGACAGTTCTAGTAGCTAAAGATTAAATTCGCAAAACACGTATTCGTTTGTATGAAACTGACAGGTGTCAAGAACGCATTCTCTCGTCAAGCGCACTGTAGTTAAAAATAGCCAAGATTACATAACAGTTATTTAACTGCACGCATGCAATCTGCAATCACAAGATTACATTTTCAGTTGCCAAAAATATATAAAGAGATACACAGCCATCAGTCACGCTTCTTGCTGTAAAGGATAATGTGTGTAGAAGCAAGTATACCTCGTCACGGTAATCTTGCCGTGTGTTTAATAATTGTTAATAGGCAGTTATAACGCTAAATGCGTGTCACTTCGCTAAACGGTAGTTCATGGTACGATTGGTGCTACCTATCGCTCAGGGCAATAAACTTGTTAGACTTTTTTAACACAACACATCTTCACGTTTGCCCTCCCGAAGGATTAGGTAGAGTAGAGGTGTACCTATAGCACACACATAATCTACCTATAAAGTTCCCACTGCTGGGACACAGGTCTCCTCTCTTTGAGAGGGAGTGAGCCGTAATATATCACGCGGGCCCAGTGCGGGGTTGGCAGATGTCACATGTCTTCTAATTTTTGGTTTTATGGCATGCCAGTTTCCTCACATGTTTTCCTTCACTGTTTTGAGAGCAGCGGTGATGAAATTATTTACACAAAGTAAAGCGCCTGCCTGGGTTCGAGCCCACGACCTGCATCTCGTAAACCTGAGCCACCACTGCTCCATAATACACCCACATTTCACCAATTATGTTTAAGTTCCATGTGATTAGAGTGCGAGCTTATTGCAATCAACCGGGTGCATATCCAGACTTAGAGTTGCCTATTGAACTACGTACTAAAATACTTTTGTGGATGTCTTTACGTGGTAAAACTATTGCAATTATACTGTTTATTTACTATTTATTACGCATATTTTGACAAGCGCTACTGCTGAGTATGAGGTCGTGGGCTCGGTTCCTGGGTCAGGCAGTGCTACTGGGTTTTCCATCTGGAATTTCTCAGTAGTAGCCCATTATTTGCCGGTTGATGGCAATTAGGCTCGCCCCCAAGGGACTTAAACAAAACTGGCAAAATTTTAGTGTACTATAGAAATGCCTCTGGCTACCCGTGCTGACTGTCGATCTACGAAGACAGCCAAGACCAACAGCTTAATGTGCTTTCCGAGGCACCGAGGGTTCTCGATATATAATAGATGATCACCCATCCACGAACCGATCGCGGCAAGCGTAGCTTAACCTTGGATCGTCCAGTGCTGCTGTTATTATTTAGCCACGAGATAATGAAAACAATTACTTTAGTTAAAAAAATAATAAAGATATCGAGGAAGCAGTCTACTCTAAAAACCACAAGACACGGAAATGTCCTTAACCCTCTAAAAAATTAACTTAATACAAAAATGTACGTAAATTAAAGTCTACATTAGTAGCAAGCGCATCAGTAATGGCGGCGTACCTAATGACTGACGTTGTATTATGTCAAATTAGTTTATACTGATCGGGAAAAGTCAAGGTGACCGATCGTAGTTCGCGACGTAATGATACTGTACACTGTGATGAGTTAAGTGTTTGTTACTGAGCATTTGATACGGCACTTCCTTATAAATCTATCATCACCTGCCTACCGTTTTCCCAACTATGTTGGGGTTGGCTTCCAGTCCAACCGGATGCAGCTGAATACCAGTATTTTACATGGAGCGACTGCCTATCTGACCTCCACAAACCAGTTACTGGGTAATACCTCGTGGTAAGACTGGTTGTCAGACTTTCGGGCTACTGACGACCCGTAACGACTGATAAATCTATACGAACTATAAATAAATTAAAGTCGTATCTGCACCCTAAATCAATCATAATCTATGTTATTTTGAAGGAAATTGCTAATACATGCGAGGACCATTAGAAAAAAATTCGAACATAATTATGAAGCATCATATTATGTTCAACTTTTTTTTTTCTGCTCAACAACGGAAATAACCCAATTAATGTTGTTGAACTGTCAAAATGAAAGTACTAACTTCTAACCTATTCTATAACCCAAGTCGACCGAAGCAAAGACAAACTCCACAGATGGGGTTTACGGACGGATCAGATCTCAGGTCCGTATGCGGCACCTTCCCATAAACAATGGCCCACCTTCCATCCTGCGCCACATGCCGCTGTCACCTGTGCACTTGATGATCTTAAGACTGCGTCAGTAAGCGGAGTTCCCGCAGCTGAATTTTGGACCTAAGATGTTTGAACTATTTGCCATCGATTCTCTAAGAAGACGATTCTATGTTAGCCCTACAATGGTCGATCGATCGATACCGATCTCCGTTTGAGCTGAGGTTACTGCTATCAGTCAATTACTGACCATTTCTTGCCCAATCAGCATGTTGTTAAATCTGCATCACACAGGCAATATCGACAACACTTGCCGTGAACCAAGGGTTGGCCAGAGGCTAAGCATTGCCATACAACGTGGTAATGCCACCAGTCTCTTGGGGACATTACCTGTCGACAGCGATGCGTATAAATTTATTCTGAATAAATTCTTTATTTATCATATCCACTTATATTGGGGGTTTCAAAAAATCTAGAATTTCTGTTGTAATGCCGTATCTACCTCGTTGAGTACACCAACTGCAATGGCGGCCATTGAAATTATAATAGTGGTATAAAAAAACATGATCTCCGGTAAAGCAACTGGGTACGTCCTTAATCTTAATGCTCCGACATTAGCGGTGTCGTACACTGTGGTGACCATCGTTTGGTATTGCAGCAAGTCTGGACTAGATTCTTTATTTTTTCATCTTGGTTTTGAAAGAAAGAGAGAAAGAAACTAACAAAAAACAATCAATCAACAACAAACAAAACTATCCAAAAACAACAAACAACCAACGAATTGAACTGAACTTTCTCATCCAATAATCTTGAGTAAAAGGCTTGGGAAGTAAACTGTTGAAATAAATGAAAAGACTACCCCGAATATAAAAAATACAATCCCGAAATACTTGACAAGAAAACTACAAGTTTCAAACCAACAAAAATATATTGAAATAGTTACAATTTCACGATGAATTGGACAGAACTTAAGCTTGTTCGGTTTATCTTCATCATCTGCCTAGCCTTTTCCCAACTATGTTGAGGTCGGCTTCCAGTCTAACCGGATGCAGCTGAATACCAGTATTTTACATGGAGCGACTGCCTATCTGACCTCCACAACAGATTGACCGGGTGACATTGTTCGGTTAACCTTATTAAAAAAAAAAAGATATTGACATAAAAAAGGTGCGACATATTAATTTGAAGCCCTGATTCCTGAGCTAGGTGGTACCCTAATGGTGTAAAACGTATTATGTGAGAAATTATGGCTTAAGTAGATAAGGTAACGCTCCTAATCCTTATTATCATAATGTTCCAAATGGGTAATATTTAATTATAAAATTAAACAAAAAATCTCAACCACTCTGATATTTACCATCAATTACCCATCCCAAAGAAGACACCACAAAAACTAAACTAATTAATTAATTACAAAAATTACTAGACTGACATTTGTTTTTATTCCATTTGTTTAAGGAACGTTCCTCTTTGCACCGGACGTGTGGGCGCCGTGACCATTTGATTGACACTGGCTACCTATCATGATCTCAAGCGTCAATCACTTTTGCGGGTAGATCAACAATTTTAACACCATTGCGTTATTATTTTACGATCTTGCGACGTTATTTGGCCATGATCTGTTATAATGATGGTTGGTAATCATGAAAGAGGTTGGTACAGAAGGATTATTCTATGAAGCAGATAAAACTTGACTTGACTTGACTCGTGAAACTCTTTTTAAAATGCGTATGTCTTTCTTTAGACACAATTATTTAAAAAAAGTTTGGGTTTGAGTTTGGTTTGTTTTTAAAAGGGTTTGAGTTTGGTTGGGTTTTTGTGATAAAAGGTACTCACCTATTATCACCATCCTAACTATTCTTATCCTAATCCTAATTAATATTATAAATGTGAAAGTAAGTTTGTTTCTTTGTTACGCATTCACGCTAAAATGGCTGAACGGTTCGGATGAAATTTGGCATACCAATATGCCAAATTTCATCCGAACCGGCCATGACTTGAAAAAGGACATAGGCTTCTTTTCACCCTGGATCGCAGACGATGTCGTGGGCAGCAGCTGGTAAATATTTATCGAGAAGTTTCGAGTGCTTGAGAAATCACAGACATTTTTGAATTTCCATTAATTTGACTGCGGGATTAACCCAAGTCTCCTGACAATGCTGATATTTTCATCTTCTAATGTCGGGTTGTTAGCCTGTTTGGCAATCAAATAACTGATGGTTTGATTATTTTTAAAATTTCTAGAACAAATCTTTCCTATTTTGTGATTGCTTGTGCATAAGCTGTTAAGCTTCTGCATTTTCGTATTCATTGATATAATGGTATACTTAAAGCCAGCCTTGTATGTTTATTAACAATAATGTAGCGATTTAAAACACAGGATAATGAAGATTATGTTATTTCTGTAATGAATTTAGCATGTTTCTGCTAATGTTGAGGTTTGGATAATTGTGCGGTACTGAGGTTAAATGTGTTCCGAATGACCTTTCAGGACTGACGGCGTTGAAAAATTAATTATTAAGGTCGTACAATCATTTTCTTTTTTTGTGCAAAATCAACATCCTGGGGAAAAATAAAATCACACAGCAGTCTGTATGTTGTTTTTTCTTCAAACCAAATGTCTCTCTTAAGAAAACGTATGATAGTAGATAATTATAACATTTAGCGGTATAACATGGACGTCTTAGTCAATCAACTCAGCCTATCGCAGTCCATTGCTGGACATAGGCCTCTCCCAGGCTGCGCCACAACACCCTGTCCTCCGCCTTCCGCATCCAATCTGTCCCAGCCACTTGCTTAAGGTCGTCGGTTCATATAGCTGGGGGGCGTCCCACGCTACGCTTGCCGGTACGCGGTCTACACTCCAAGGAATCGTCAGCTCACTCCAGCTAACTGCCACTACAGTTTGCTTACTCTGCAAGCTATGTTGGTAACTCCGGTTCTTTTCCGGATAATTTCATTTCTGAATTTATCTTTCAAAGAAACTCAGACAATAGCCCGCTCCATAGCGCACTGATCGATCTTGAATTTGTGGACCAGCCTGACTGTCAGTGTCCACGTCCAGTTGCTCAATAGGATTAAGAGTTATTGGAGATTCATGGGGGAGGAATATGCAGTGACATCTTTAACAGAGACAATTGACGATTGATTGAATGTGTTAGAATGAAAAAAATGAAAATACATTTATTTAGAACAGACTAAAAGGCACACAATATAATATAGTTACATCAGATAAAAAAAATTGTGCGTATAAGTGCGATGTAGGAAATTAGCAGTGTGCCTCATGGCTGTGCTAAAAATTCCCAGTCGGTAAGTTTTGCAGTAAAAGAAATCTACTTACTGGCAGAGAACGATTATTAACCCCAAACCAGTTGATATTTATTTACGTGGCACGTTTATAAAATAACATCAACACATTATGAAAATGACTAACCAGCATCCAACCTCCCAGTGGCAAGCGAACCACAACAAATTACATGACCCTAGTGACCCCAATTTCGTATATAATGCAAGTCACAACTTTTTGTCTAGTCGCAATATCCGTTTGCGACGCCACAAGGTTCGAGCGACCTTGCGATCGCAGTCTCGTGTCGCAAATGCGTTAATTTTGTCGCACGAGATACTAATGGGCGAATGTCGTTTGTCGCTGAAATTGATATGTAATTTGGTCAATTTTCAGTTGCCAAAGTGTTTTATGATTTTGCTGGGTTATTTTTTCTGTTATCTTGTCTATTACGTGATGTTTCTATTTAGATGGTGTGCAGCAAAAAATATGTTGTGATGAAATCTTGGAAATACTTACTAGTCCAAAATTATTTTGGTTTCTGGTTAGCCTTTGCCCCAACTATGTTGGGGTCGGCTTCCAGCCTAACCGGATGCAGCTGAATACCAGTATTTGACATGGAGCGACTGCCTATCTGACCTACATCAAGTATAAGATGTACATAAAAAAAATATTATAATAATAAATAATACATGACACATAAAATAAAAGACAACACCAGAGGGGCAATTCTCGTAATTTTAAGAACGTTCACAGTCTGAAGGCGTATTCGCCGCAATCTGTCAAAAAATCCTCTAATTTCCCTACATTTTGACCGGTTTTTGACATTTGTTTGTCGCCGAGATGAGACTGCGACTAGATTTTTAACGTTTTAAATTACAAGAATTGGCCTTCAGGTATTAAGTAGGTGCACTCCTTCACTTATAGGTGACCACAGTTTTATATACCGGCTTCTTGGACTGCGCTACAAATCCCCCTTCATTACTCCACCACCACCACCTCCACTTACCTCCATCGTAACATAATAAGTACCTAAATGAAACCACCGAGCACCAACATAATGCTGCACACAATATATGCACGTGATTGTAAAATGATTGATGCATCTGATTTCATTTGCCCACGTGAACCCAGAGGTCAGGGGACCGTGAGAGGCGACTGGTGTAGAACCAACAATGTACGGCCTTCGGACCATCGCCAGTGTACGTTGAGCTCCGAGAATTGTTTTGACGTAATTAAATGTTAATTACTTTGTATTTGTGGTTAGGTTTTCGTGGGTAGAGTGGTCTGAAGTAATGATCTAAGTACCAATTTGCTAAAAAACTTATGCTGTGTTCTAGAAAAGAAAATACATTTAAGCTGATTTTTTAAAAAATAAAAACTTTAACCGAATAGTAGCGTAGTACTCGCAACCGGCGTGCGTGTATGACTCAAACTCAAACTCAAATCATTTATCCCAATTAAACCATTTACAAGCACTTTTGAATTGTCAAAATTAAATAGCCGGTCAGTTAGTCAGAAAGCTAGTCCATTCCAAAACGTATCTACGTTTTGGAATGGGAATCTCTCTATGGAGAAAAACGGGCAAGAAACTCCAAGGACACAAGGACCAAATGGATGAACGTAAACTAGGCGAAAGGAGTATGTAAGTATCGTAGCAGGGGGAGTTCTGTTGTTTGTGCCTACCTATCGAAGCATCTCGATGTGCACAGTTCCGTAAAATCAAAAATTCAATATATTTTATTTCACAATAACCTATATGGGCACTTATAAAACGTCAGTAGCTAGGTGCCCGGTACTTTACAATGTACAAAATTACAACCGGATAGTTCCACATAGTAATATCATATGCCTCATCTGCCTTTTCCCAACTATGTTGGGGTCGGCTTCCAGTCTAACCGGATTCAGCTGAATACCAGTATTTGAAGAACATGTAGCGACTGCCTATCTGAGCTCCACAACCCAATTATCAGGTAATACGACACTCCTTGGTAAGACTGGTTGCCAGACTTTCGGACCAACGCACGGAAGGGTCTTGATATGTAAATATAGTCACCCATCTACGGACAAACTGCGGCAAGCGTAGCTAAACCTGGGGGCAATTCCCGTATTTTTAAGAACGTTCACAGCCTGATCTCAGTCTCAATCTGATCAATAAATCTTCGAAATCAAAAAATCTTCTAATTTTTTTTGACATTGATTATCGCTGAGATGAGATTGCGACTGGATTTTGAAAGTTTTTAATTACAGGAATTGGCCTTCAGATTAATCGCCCCGTGTGGCTGTTATTACACACAGTAATATCCCTTCTAATATTCTTTTAATCCCATTTCCCTCACACACAGAATCCCGGTACATCCAACGAAACTAGGGCATAACATTAGAAGCAGCGCGGAGTTATTATCGACACAGTTCGGAGGGGCGTGAGTTCGACGATCATCTGTGCCCTTTTCCGAGCGTGGGCCGGACGAGGCGCATCGCTAATACGTGTGCAGGAGTTGCGAATGTGAGGATGTTCCTTTTTTTTAAGAATAATAATATTACTCTTTCAGGCAATGACGTCTTCTTTCACAGAGAAGGAACGAGTATAATTGATCACTACTACGACTTGATTTCGGATCAATGAGTTCTGGTAGTAGCTGGATGTGAGTTGCCGAGAATCGAGCTAAATGGCGTGAAATTGGAGAGGCCCTTAGGCCTGGACTGCTGTAGGACTGACGATGATGAGCTCAGGTTATGTTCTGTTGTAAAGAGACTGTTACAGGCTGAAGTTAATGACTTAAATATCAGGTTTTCTTATGCTCATTTTCGACATAATTCAGTAGTGTGTAAGTTACTTGAACTTGGAAAAATAATCAAGAAGATGAAAAAAATTGTTAGCCACTGGCGGACCTTCGAACACTAGTACTTAAAAATTGGGTCCTCAATAGTGTTGTTTGTTTAGTTGTGTTTTCAAAGTTTTGGGAAAACATGATTTGAAATGCATAGTTGTACCAGCGACACGAAAAAGAAGAATAGTGTTGTTAAGCTTATTTACGAAAAAGGACAGAATTACCACAATAAGCACATCCCTTTATTTTCATCGCTCTTCACCTCCAGATATACGTGAACTTGTAACAAATTCATAGCAGCCGCGATAGCAACTATACGGGCTAAATTGTATGATATCCTCGCCGACTTGGAGAGCGATATATTTTACTTCACGTGTTAGGATCGGACTGTTGAGTCATTCGCCTATAAAATAGACCTAGTCCCCCCACTTAGTCTGTATTATTACAGCTAAAGCTGTTTGCATGCCTTAGTTAAGGTAGTTAGTATAAGGATAATTTTAAACTTAACATCTGTAACTTGTACCTACTTTCTGTGCAGCTAAAGAACTATTCTATTATATTCTAAATAGAATCTGAAGATATCTATTTCAATTATAATTGCCTATGGAATCATTGTTATTATCGCTTGGCTGATGAATGGGAGCCCAGAGTTTTTAGTTCTAAAAGAAGACGCAGCTGTTCACCATGGTCGCCTTTTTAATCTAACATCACCCAGAAGAATAGAGGTGGCATTTTTTCCAGAAGCAAGTCTTCAATGAGAATACCTACATAAAGACGTTTAAGGGTATGTACTTTCAAGGATATATGTCTAATGTTACTTAGTGGCACTAATACACTTCATTTTATTATGATTCATAAGATGCCTTGCTTATTTTTTGAGCTGGGGCCTAACGTTGTCTATATCGCTTTAAGTTGCATGCAATGTTGTCTTTGCGTAAAATCCAAAACCTGCCTTTTCTACCGTTAGCATTTTTAAAAAATTTTTGGAATGTCCCGAATCCCGGAAATATAGCCACGAGCATAAAGTCTTTACAGTTACGCAACATTCAAAAGCGCTTTTATCGTGTAATAAAAATGACAACTTTGAAAAAAGACCTACATATTTCACAATACATACATACTATGGTATGGTTTTGAGAATACCATGTTCATCATCCCTTTAAAAAATCTATCAATTCCTTAGGAGAAAAACAGTTCATAACTTTGCGTAAGTGCGTATTTATGCTCAAGATACCCCACACATCGCCCAATCGCACAACTCCACTAAAGCTAAATATCATAACAAAATGAAGGCTCGTTAAATTCTCCTTGCTCAGACTTAGCCCTGGTTTTATGCCGCATAAATGGGTAAGGTTAGAGCTTAGAACTAAATTGTTATTTATTAGCCACAGTAATGAGTTCAGAACGTAATGGGATGCTTTGGGAAATGAGTCTGTATCTTAACGTTGGTGGCTTGAGAATTCAGGGTGGTGGGTTTTATTTCTAGGAGACGAGATGTTTTGTCTGAGTGGCTTGGATTACTTTTATCGCTCTATTCTTTGAATTTAGATCATAGAGAATGTAAAAAAATGATGTAGGAAACTTCAAATGAAACTATTATTGTAACGTTTTGTTACCAACCTTGTTGGTCTTGTGGTGCCATGCTCGACTGCGTGCAGCATGTGGTCCTGGTTTCAATTCCCGAGGCGGGCAAAAGGGTTTTCCATTAAATCCTCAGTAGCATCCTCGGTTGGAGTCTGGATTTGTACCTTTTTAGTGATAATAGACTCGTCCTTTATTAAATGGGACTTATACCTTACATAGTTGGCTCTGAATAGGGTGATGCAATATATACGTCTGACTACACTTTTGAGGAATGCAAACCTAGTGTTATTTTACAAGGATAAGTTTTCAGTCTATCTAAATATAGGTGGCCACAACTTTTCACACAATTTTTCAACCGTCCTCCTCTAACTTGAACCAGCAGTCAAACGGACAAACAAAACGACATAGCGTGTAGTGAGAGACGGGTGTGCACTGAATGGAACATTGCCCATTCACCGGGAATCGAATCCCGATACCATCCATACAGGGAGCGAAGACACGCTCCGCGCTATGTGCGAGAATTGTTCACAATTTCTTAGTTTTATTTAAAGATTTATTTTATTTTAAAGCTAGAATATTTTTGAGATGAATTTTCTGTGAGTGATCGTTGATTGAGTATTTCGCTTACTTCTATAGGTGAGTTAATTTACGCTCAGCGGAGAGTTAAACAAAAGCTCACTACTGAATATGGGTTTCCGTATGTACAGTCACGAGCAAAAGTATGTATACACTCGGCTTTATTCAAAAGCGATTTACTCCTTTATTTTTTAATGAAATTTTATGTTGTTACGAACATAGCATTTTCGAATCCATAGGTTTATGTAATGTGTCGTATTTCAACAAAAATCGAAAAGAAAAGCGAAAAAATCGCAATTGAAAGTTGCCAAGTGTTGACATATTGGTGTTCGTGACTGTACAGCTACAATGTATTGTCCATCCAATCCTTTTGAATTGCCTGCTGGTAAAATCAACGTACTGGAGAAATTCAACCCAAGCGAATATTCACTTACATATTAGCTACACTAAACTTACATAATATTATTACATATTAATGCTTACATTGCACTTGCGCTGGATTTCTTTGGGTATTATAGAAAAGTATTTGAAAGAGTATCACGTAATATTTAGATAAACAGTTATATTATTTGAGGGCTACTATTTGTCATCTCATTACTTTAAAAAACGAGGTATTCAGCTTAGGGCTGATTTTACCAACGTCAGATAATTTTATTCGAGGAATGATTTTGAATTTTTCTTAGTTCTTCCATACTAAAGCTGTCAGACGTCAATATTATTCCACGAATAAAAAATATCTGTCGATTGCAAAATTAGCCCTTAAGCACGGCTTACAAAATAAAGATGTTATTTTGAGATTTTGGTAAAAAAAATCTAAATTATTTTAACACCAGTGACATGGCGTTCCCTTGCTCAAGATTACCATTACGAGAATTTTTCTTCAGACCGGAGTAAATAGTGACCAGACCTTAGCCACTAGACTAAAAAACAGACTTACTTTACTTATAAATAGGTTTAATAGCATCACACGACTAGCCGTAATGGCGTCGATACATTGCGGATCAGCAGATAACACCCGGCCAGATAGCCGAGCGCTGAGATTAAATACTGCCAATAAGTCCGATGTTGAAAAAAAGACACTAGTCTGCAGACGTTTTTTGTATAAATTAGATTTGATAAGAAAAGTGTTTACTATGTTTCATGTCAGATAAGTAGTAAATAAATAGTCAGACGAATCATACAAAAAATAACAAATTCTTTTGAATAAATGATGATCACAGTTTTATACTAATTCGTAGAGCAGTGGAGATCCTTTAAAAGTTAGATATTTAGAAAAAATAACATTAAATAACATCACGCCTGTAATCTTCAAAGGGTTAGGTAGAGGTGTAGCTATACAGGGTGGCAGGGACATCGACACGCAAACTGTAACCATGGATTCAGCACATGAGTTTAGACCCCATAGCGTCGAAATTTTTCGTCGGTTATCAAAAAAAAAAAATCATCTGTTTCATAGAAAAGTGCAATACCTACCTACGCGGCCAAAATGTATGGAACAGCAATTTTGTTTTTTAAATAACCAACGAAAAATTCCGACGCTATGGGGTCTAAACTCATGTGCTGAATCCATGGTTACAGTTTGCGCGTCGATGTCCCTGCCACCCTGTATAGAACAGCCACATTTCGCCAGCTTTGTAAGTCCCATGTAAGAGGGGACAAGCCTATTACCATCAACCGGGAACAGACCCAGACTCCAGCCTGCTACTGAAAAATTCCAGGTGGAACGACCCCATAACACTTTCCCCAACCTAGGAACCGCACTCAGAGCCGCATGCTCAACAGTAGCACATGCGACTACTACACCAACCAGTCAGTAAATGATAACAACAGTTTTCTTTCTTCGCAGAGAGCAGAGTGGAGAGCACAGATACTATAAAAGCTAGATATTTTGAGAAATAAAAAGAACAGCTTATTTCTTCGTAAAACTGTTTGAAGCAAAAGGCTGGATGCGACTATTCTAGTTTATTATTTTAAGAGGACTAACGCCAGAATTAGAATTGTTATTTTGGTAAATATTTAAACAATTTCATTTCAGAATAAACTCGTTTATATTTTATAAGCAATAAATAGCAAACGTTACATAATAGTGACAGCTACTGGTTTAATACGACGATTGAATAACATAAACTAGTTTCCACTCTATAAAGCGGTAGTTGGTCGTGGCGCCTTTGACGCCTCAGCGCGCTGCGCGCATTGCACATTCCGAATAAAAGGACCACTTTTCCCTTAAACGGTTCTAACTCACATAATCATGCGTTGATTCTGTGAATAAATACCGTATATGGAGCAAAAACTTTCCATCACTCGCCTTCACTATTTTGAGGTATCTACAGGTAGGTAGGTGTTATGTTGGATATTTTTAAAATAAAACTTGTGAGTTTTGAACCTTGCTATTTTATTTAAATATATACTTAAAATACGATGAAAATCAAAAATCCGTAAAAATATTGGATGTCTATCTTGTGATAATTTACAATATTAGTGATATGTTTTTTAGTGATAATTTTCAAATTATACAATTTTCTAGCATATAAGCATTTGGGTTAGAATACTGTTAGCAAATGAATGAATGCTGAAACATGCATGCATGCATGCTGCTTGAATACTGTTACATTTATTTTGAACAAAAACTACAACAACTTATGCAACAATGCATAACTTGCACAATTTTTGTAAACCAATGTTGAATGTGTAATGCTGTTAATGTTCTTTAATAAATTAATAACTTTAATTTTGAGAACTTGTCAAACTCTTCTTTAGCATTACTTAAGGTGATTACAATCAATAGGCCTCAAAATTATATTTCAGGGAACCAAAACTTTTATCGAAAAAAATTACAAGAGTTATTGATTTTTTAAATAGATATTAAATATAGTAGTAGTTTATTAAATTTAGTCATTATTTTATCATGATTGCAATTTGCAAAAACGGTAAGAAATTGATATCGCTGGCTACATCGAAATAGTCACCTTAAGTAATGCAAGAGTAGGGTTTGACAAGTTCCGAGCTAAAATTCTCAATTCAAACACCAAGTGCTAATATTTAATGCTGCGATGAAATGGCGCTACAAGCTCCCTAGAAACAAAACAGACGAACAATGAATGACTTAACCTCCTCACCAAAACGAAGCGTGAGAGACAGCAGAACTTGAAATTTAAAAGCGAAACAAAGCTTCCCGTTTATTTAAAATAGCTGAGGAGCATAATAAATTATCGGGATTGGATGCAGACTTGGAGTATTAAAACATTCATGAGTTATAACGCTTTAGTAGTGGAATGTCGCACGATTGTTGGCGAGGAGCGTGTTATCGTTGCGCCGGCGCACGACAACCGCGGTAAGGGGGTTGGAGGATGGCGGGTTGGACGCGCGGTTGGAACGCTGCTGTTTCTTTTATAAAAGTGACGTGAAGAGGCTCTTGGACTCCAAGATTCTTAGAACACTACTCGAAGAATATTATCTGGATTTAGGGACAAACGAATAATCGAATAGATACAAAAACTGCATCGCGAAGTATCAGTGAAGAATTTTATAAAAGGCCCACACTCTTGCTAGTGGTGATATTTGGTGGTCCTAATAACTGGGACGACACATGTCAGAAAAGGTACATAGACATTAATGTAATGTAATGATTAATGTGTAATGCTGCACTTGCACGCTGTGTGAGCGTGCGTGATCCATCGCCACTCGTTCGATGTCCACAGCGCACAGGATGGATGGAAAGCAGCACATGAAGTGATTTTTGCTCCGTTGGTGTGATTGCCGTACGGCGTGCCAGTGTGAGGATAAATAAATAATAACAAATAAATTAATGGAAATTAGTAGTCAGTAGAAAAAAACTTTCATTTCCTTTTGTCCTGCTACTGCCATGATATTAAGTCAGCAGTAGTTTCCCAACTTTCCTTCTGCCTGAAAGCAAGTAATTTGAAAGAGGTAAAGTCAAATAGGAAAAAAAAGTAAAATCCACATTATGTAAATTTTGCTCATCATCATCATCATCCGATGTCCCGTGCTGAACAAAGGCCACCGCCACTGCAGCCCGTTCCGTGTTTCTCTCATCCAGCGGATTCCTGCGGCTTTCACCAGGTCATCGGTCCACCTTGTGGGCCTTCCAACGCTACATTAATTTTGCTCACAATAATAATATTGTGACTTTCGTGTTGATAAAGGCTCGTCCTACACCATGTCAAGTCATCATCATAATAATATCGCTCAAGCGCACGTTTTCCATAACCGCGGTAACAACGCGTTCAAAACGCTTTGCTTACAACCATCCTAAAGGTAACGTTGACAGAGCGTCGTTCAAATATTGAATTGGAATTACGATGGGAGCGCAGGGGGCGTTTGAAAACCGCTTAACAAGGCGAAGTTCACAATGATTGATTACTCAATTTGGACATGATGAATTATGGTCTTTTTGTACAAAATATTGGTCCTTTGAATCTTTGACCATCACATTTTAAGCAATATTCGCATTTAAAAACTTTATAGTCTTCAATTTTTTTTCAAGTTTATGGCTAAATAATCAGTTTTGAAGTGGTGCGGGAAAATAATTCCTGGAAGGTGGGCTAGGCCTTTGCCCAGCAGTGGGACAATGTAGGCTAAAATAAAACTTTTATGAAACATACAGCCTGGCAATACTGTATTTTCATAACCATGATATGGGTTACTTAATGGATGTCATCATTAACTCCTCAATAACTTACCCTTATCCCAATATATTTGGGGTGGCGTAACATTTCTTCCATGCTTCTCTACTATTCGCCATATAACAAAATATTTGAACAAAATAGTTCGTTCAGTTGTCAGGATGTTCCCACCAGCTTACTTGTTAAAGAGTCACCTTTTGACCTTTTTTGTCACCTTCCATAAAATCAAAATATTTCACACAAACCTACATAGTCACTTATGAAACATCAGAAGCTACGTGCATGGTTCCAATCGGACGTTTCCTTTTGAGAAGAGCCGGCAATAAACTCCTCGGTTACTCTTTTAACATAAAAGCACGTTAAGCGGTTGGTCTCGGCTGTCAATCGTAGATCTTTGACAGTCATTACCGGTCGTCAGAAGCCCAAAAGTCTGACATCCAGTCTTATCAAGGAGTGTCATCCAGTATTATCCAGACACTGGGTTGTAAGGGACAGATAGGCAGTCTCTCCATGTAAAATAATGTTATTCAGCTGCATCCTATCCGGTTAGACTGCAAGCCGACCTCAACATAGTTAAAAAGAGGCTAGGCAGAATATTTTTCTTAGATAAATATATCTAAGGACCAAACATCCTATCATCTATACTTATAGCTAAGAATCACACAGCAAAGCTTCTTCTTCATCTCATATAACTAATAAGACACGCCTCACCCCATAAAATTTACCATAATATTTAAATTCCGTTGTCCTCTGCACTCACCTTAACATTGTCGTGATGGGACGTTCTTATGGTTCACGACGTCTTATTAAGGCTATATTGTTATTATATTGAAAAATTTCATAATATTAATAGTATCGTCAACGGCTGTTCCGGCTGATTGGCTCCATTTCACGATTCCCATGTTGTTTTAAATTATTTATGGTGGCTAATGGTGTTTGGTGTGAATGGTTTTATGGTGTGCTGTTTTCTGGTACCTACGTTAGTGCAAACAGTGACAATGTTGTTGGTAGACGGTGTACTGTCACTAATAAAAACATTGTCAGCGTTTTTGACGTAAAGTTGTTTGCTACGCCAGTTTTGTAATTGCGCTGTATCTATAGTATGGAAATTATGGAATACAATATTTTTGCTTTATGGACATTGAAACGTATCGGTATGGATGCACTTAATAATTCCGATTATGCATTTAAAGATTTCACTTTGCCTAACCATTTCTGCATCACACGTTCACTGGAGGTCTAGTGGTCGCAAACGTTACTGCTGAGCATGAGGCCATGGGTGTGATTTCCAGGTCGATTTTGTTAGACCTTTGAATTACACTCAGAACCTCATGTTATTGGGTTTTCCATCAGGAATTTCTCAGTACCAGCCTGGAATCTGGATTCGTTTCCTCTTGATGGCAATAGGCTCACCCCCTAGCCCCCTATTATAATATGAGACTTAAACTTAACTGGCGAAATGTGGGTCCACTAAGGTAAACTTGTGCCAAACCCTTCGGTGATTACCAGCGTGATGTTATGTTCCATTACGCTCAAATTGATTTACTGACACATCGTTTAAACACTATAAATTCCAATTAGCATTTTAATTACTCCAATACCAGCGTTAACTAATCGAAATCACTTAGCACATCAAAGGAAGCAAGTCATACATAACATACATCCATACCTTCATCCCATCATCCACATACATTCAACACACCATTGCTTCACATCAAACAGATAACCCGCCCATTACCATACATTAAGTAGGAAAATTAAAAACTAGTAGCGCCATAACGAATCGAAATGTCAACTTGGCCGAGATGCTCTCGTTAAATCGATAAGCGTGTGTTAATAAAAACGATTTTATGCGAGTAGTGGCGCACAAATCGAGTAGATAGGAATATCTGCTAACGCATTAGTATTGCACTTTAACTTATTATTTTTTGCTGTGGGTCTTCGGGTTTACGAGTCCGTTGGATGGCGAACTTGTTAGATTTATAGCGCATACTGTTAAAGTTAAAGTTTTCAACTTAATAAGAAAGAAGAAAGAAAGAAAATGCATTTATTTGCGGCAAACATGACGCATTAAAAAAGAACATAAACACAAAAAAAAACAAGTTGGGGTAAACATGCGTCACACTCACGCAAAACGGCCATCGCTCAGCATAATGCTAAGACCCTATAGGTGACAGAGCCCCAGACCAATAAATGACTTAATTTCATTAATTCAATGACAGACAACGCGTAGGCCAAACCGCTGGGTCTAGAAGCATGAAATTTTGCACAAGAGTTCCCAATGAAGGCACTACGGGCATATTTTGGAAATTCATCGACGAGATGTAAGTTTGTAGGAAAAATCGTCATTCTTGCCAATGGGAAAACCGATAAGGCTTGTATTTCAATAACACTAATTCTTTGATTAGCAGTTTGGTACTAGATACGACTTTAGTGACAATGATACCTATTACT
Source organism: Apamea epomidion (assembly GCA_947507525.1). Taxonomy (NCBI): domain Eukaryota; kingdom Metazoa; phylum Arthropoda; class Insecta; order Lepidoptera; family Noctuidae; genus Apamea; species Apamea epomidion. The sequence continues at coordinate 1,577,097 of OX382240.1, read as the reverse complement.
AATTAAAAGGTAAAGGTAAAGGGATTTTACATTCGGTGCTCATATCGAACCTACGGGAGAACTAGAGGTAGTTCCTAGAGGAACTTATGTGATGAGCGGATGACATTGTTGGAGTCGTGGGCAGAACCTAGATGAAGCTGGTACAGGAGCAAAGGGATTGGCACAAACAAACAAAAGCGTATCCCAGCAGTGGTTGAAGTCAAGCTGTAGATGATGATGATGAAGAAACTCATGATGAATGCTTTGTTGTTGGTTTTATCTTGGTTACAAAACCCTACAAAAATCAAATAAATAGGTATAGCTGTCTAGATCACCACATGAAATTCAAGAATGTTGCATAAGAACTGTGGACTGTGTTGGCTAGCTTTTATGGCAGTGTGTCACACATACAGGTGGTTGATTATCTACTGAGTTAACACAGGTACCATTTTCAACATGCGTTAAAAATCTAATCATAATCACCTCGAACCTTAACCCAAAGTCCTAAGAACCATTTTTGAAAAACTTTCAGTTTTGGAGTCGTAATAAAAACCTTGTATATATTATGGCACTCGTATTTTTCATACATAGTAATTACGCAATGGCGTTTGCTATCGCATATTGGTATTTAAATAGCTATCATTATAGTTAATTAGCGAGACAATTTTCGTACACGATAATATTAATTTCTTAGTTATTTTATTTTATTTTTATTCGACTTATTTTTCTAGATACCACGCCAGTCGCCATTACAGTCTGAATTTAAATATATTTATTTAAACTAAATAGTTAATGTGTTTTTATAAATAGTTGGTGGTCCGTTATATGAAATATAAAATAGATAAAACTAGTAAAGTAACTATCTTGAGAATAAATCTTGCCGCGGCTACTAAAGTAAACTTCTTTCAATCTCAGTGCTTTAGTAATCTGAGGTGATCCGGCAGATAACTAAAGTTGTCGACATAGTTCACAGAATAAGCAAGCAGAAGTGGCAATGGACGGCCCATATTAGCCGTAGAACCGATGACCGTTGAGGTAGACGTGTTCTCAAGTGGAGAGACCGCGAATCGGCAAACGTAAGGTAGGAGCCCTCAGGCTAGGTGGAAGGCGATGATCTTCGCAAGACTGGTAGCAGCTGGATGAGAGTTGCCGAGAATCGAGCTGAATGGTGTAGAAGGTTTCTAGGTTATTTAAAATCACGCTACAGCTCTTAACAGCCTAGAAAAAAAAGAGGGCTAAGCGAAAACGAAATAATAGCTTGCGGGTGGGGCCGGTGGGGCGGGTGGGGTGGTAGCCGGTCTGCGTGGGGATGAAGAAAAGCAGGCAGAAGCTCGTTTGACAATAATAATGATACGTTACTTCCGCGACATACAAAAAAAAGACCAAAAATAAAAACGTTCCCAGCTCATCGCCACTCTATATCTGTAATAAGCAAATAATTGCAGCAGTCAAACTGAACAGTTTCGATGACACTTATTAAAAACCCATCATGTATTAGTTGATGGTGTGAACAGTAAAACAGTGCCGGAAAGAAGTCACTAACGGGGCACACTTCCTACAGTGACACCTGGTTGATTAGGGGTCCGTGGATAGATAGTAAAGGTTTAGTATGACTTTGGGTTACGTTTGACTACTTTAGTAAAACAACCAGTGTTAAATTGTAAGGACTATAATAATATTACGTATATTTATAAGCGTAGTGGACCCGCCCAGCTAGATGGACGGACGACCTAAAGAAGTTGGCTGGGACCGACTCGATGCGGAAGAATAGAATAGAATAACGTTTATTGTCTCCAGTATTACAGCTAGTAGTATTAGTACATACACCAAACTATAATACCGGAAGCAAAAGATTCGAGGGTCAGCATTATGCTTATGTTCCCTAGTGGGTTGCTAAGCGGTGGTTTTCAGCTTAAACCTTTGACTCCTGTTTACAAAAAGGAAAAAAGAAAATAAAAAAAAACAGCACATTCTGCAAAAACGGTTTAAATGATAGTTATTTTAATGATCATACATCAACACTATTTAATTAGTTATAAGGTTTGGACAGGAAGGCGGAGGACAGGGTGTTGTGGCACAGCCTGGGAGAGGCCTATGTCCAGCAGTAGACTGCCATAGACTAAGTTGATTGTTTTAATATTACACGGTAAAGCAAAGATAATAGATTTGACACACCAGTCATTTGACATTGGCATATTTACATCATTATTGAATGTTGCCAATAAAAATAATTATGGACAATGTTGTATTCATTACTTAATAGATTCCTAAAATAATAACCATTACTTCAGAATCCCTTCTTTGACCTTTGTGAAGATGATCCGACTATTATGTCATAGGACGCCCTCGGGCTAGGTGGAGTTACGATCTTCGCAGGGTGGCTGGTAGCAGCTGGATGAGAGTTGCCGAGATTAGAGCTAAATGGCGTGCAATTGGAGCCTATGCCCGGACATAGGCTCCAATTGAATCTACTATTTTGCTGTGCCCGACAGGGTCCATAGTGTTGTTATTATATTTTAAGTTACCACCGAAAAAAATATTGTAGATTGTCTACTTTCTACACTTGATGTTGATGTGTTGTATGTACTTCCACGACTGCGCACGAGTGAATGGTGACACAGAGCAGTGGCCGCTCATTGATATCGGCCCCCGACTTACGAGTTGTTGGTCAAGAGTTCGAACCCAGGCAGGCGCTTTATTTTGTGTATTTAATTTCATCACCACTAGTCTCAAAACGGTGAAGGAAAACGGCATGTCTTAGAACCATAAATTCGAAGACACAAGACATCTACCAACCCGCACTGGGCCCGCGTGTTGGATTACAGCCCACTTCCTCTCACAGAGAGGCGTGCGTCCCAGCAGTGGGAACATTGTAGGCAGATTATGGACACGAGAAAATAATAAAATTATTTACATTTTTTTTTAAAAGACTGTTTATTTCAAGGCAAACATGCTTTATCTTTATTACCATTGACACGCTCACCCTTGACTAAATCATATAAAAAGTTGTCAAAGTCATTAGTACCGTCACGGGAAGATCACACGAAAACTACCATGATTCGGTTACAGTAAACAATTGAAACGTTATAATATTCTAGTTTGGAAAATACAAAACACATTATTAGCTCGTAGATGTTGGGCATCGTGATGTCAGACTCAGCATTGACGACATAAGGTAGATTAGACAATCTAAAAATGAGCGACACCTGTGAGTAGATTGACAAAAATAGATAATATACAAGAGCTCCTGAAAGAGTGACCGCTATTAAATAATAAATAAATATAAATCTCTTTATTTATACAAAAACCTTCAACATTGCTTAAAGACTAGGTCACATGAATTTCAGTGAATTAAAGGTCATACAGATAGAGTAACCCTGACTCCCAAACTAGGAGATCCTGTGTCTTGGAAGTCAGTGTTCTGCTGTCAATGTGATACAAAACCTTTTACTAAGAAGTGTGTTAACAAAATCTTGGCAAAAAACAGATTTGAAGTATAACTAAATTATTATAACAAAGATTTAAACTAAGATTGAAGGAATTTATTAAACGGAGTTTATTATGAGTGTGCATGTGTAGGTAATTGTGTGTGGATGTGTAGGTGGGTATGTGAGGGTGCGCGTGTGTATTAGGGGGTGTAAGGTGTTAATGTGTTGTGCGTGTGTAGGGGTGTGTGATTGAGATTGTATATATTAGCGTGTAAATGTGTTGTGGTGTTAGTAAATATTTAAGTATCTTGCTGAAAGGGTTTTTTTTTTTTTTTTGTGGATGGGAAATCATCAAATGACTCCTCCCGCTCTGGGTGGAGCAGAAGGGAGTGTCAGACTCTTACTGACTAAAACCCACCCGTGTTCCTTCCTTAGCCCTTTATGTACCAGGGCAGCGGTAACCCTTTCGGACGATCCCGCTACCCCGGTGCTGAAAGGGTTGGGATTGTAATAGTTAAAAGAAAATGGGAAATATATTCATATTTCTTCTTCTTTTTTTTGTTTAGAAGGGGAAATTATAAAGCAAACGACACTTACATTTTGTCACTTACTGTAATTTATTTATTTATTTATCCATTTATTTCAGGCATCAAGGCTCATATAAACACATACAATACAATATTAATATAACTTAAAAATACTATAAATACATACAACATTATAGAGCGGAGAGAGGCTAGTGGCAGAACAGCAGCAGTGGCAGTGGTGGTGTGGGGGCCAGTGGTAGAGCTGTGGTAGCGGTACGGGTTGGTAGATGTTACATGTCTTCGAATTTATTGTTCTAGTATATGCGTCCTCATGATATTTTCCTTCACCGTTTTGAGAGCTGTGATGAAATAATTTACTCATAATACGCTCTGTCAGGGTTCGAACCTACGACCTACAACTCGTAACTCGCGGCCTGGTGGTCAACACTTTTATAACACCATGAGGCCTATTGTTGGTACCAAAACTACAGAAGAAGAGGAACTCCAACACGTGCATCTTCTCCTGAATAATTTCATACTAAAACCCAACCAGACAAGTCCCCATGAATGAAGAATAAATCTCCAAGCGAATCACCGGATATGGCGCGGAGTTCCCATGACAATAGTATCAGAGGAGCATTGGGAGCTGCGAGTCGTGCCAGATGTGCTGACGTGGCGTATCACAGCCCACGCAATGTGCGACGATGGGTTTGTGAGGACCTGAGCTGAAAATAATAAAATTAGAAATATTGTTTTTTTTATTACAATAGTTGACAAGCAGGCTAACAAGCCAGCATCATCCCAACGCTGGCCAAAGTCCTTTCACCATGACTTCCAATTTTATTTTGTAGTTTTTTTTATTTGATTTAAATGGCTTTAGTACCACTAGTACCTATTAAGTGGGACAACCAACTGCAGCATCTGTAATCAAGGCATAATCAGTGTTTCTCATAAACAGTTATGTGTAAGAAAATGCTGTATTACATTTGTTAAAAACATAGCAAATAAGTAGTGTGTATTACTAACATCATATAGTATTATGGATCAAGGTCTGAACTAAAGTATTTTAATTTAATTTATATTTATGTAACTACTGAAAAGATCGTGTTGTGTACATAGTTGAAACTGAAAGTCATTTATGAATTCAAACATAAGAGATTAAGATAAAACCACGATTAAGCAAATTTTAATTTTAATTACAAAGCTGCATCTAAATACTCAATTGGAAGTACAACAACTTAGCCTTTGCAGAAGGTTTCTCACATTTTATTTTCCATTTTATACAGCAGCTATATCAAGAATCCATTGTGAAACAGGCCTTTCGAACAGTCATAAAAACTTATGTTTTTCTGTCATTAATTTTATATTTCAACAGCACATCCACACTAAGCCAGCGCCTCGCGTATTCCGTGAGTTCGGATAGAGATCTATCTGAGCCGTTTGCTCAAGCTCGTCCCGCGAACATTTTATTACAATTCACATTAGCTATTCTGTGAGGGACTACTTAACTATTTATGTTCGCTGGTGTGTTTATAAATATGTCGGTGCACAATCATGAATGGACCATTTGCTGCACAAGGTTAATATACTCGTGGAATAATAAGAATAACGTGTACATTGCGATTTTATTGCGAATCTTAATGTTTTAGCGGCCTAGTGTTAGCAGGATTATTTTAGATTGAAATAACGCCTAGCAAAGTATCTTTTAAAATACACAATAATAATTATTTATTTTGTACACTTCCATTTTTTTTAATGCTTACGTTGAATCCCACTACTGGGCAAAGGCCTCCCCTTGTTTCTTCCAAACCTCCCTGTCTTGTGCGATCTCAGGCCATGTTGGCCCTGCAAATGTTACCACATCTTCGCACCACCTTCGCCGTGATCTACCTCGACGGTGGTGTCCTTCCCCCTCAGGCGTCCAGTGAGTGACGATCTTTTCCCATCGCTCCGGGTGGATTCGTGAACTAACACTTCCAATAAGAACCGATTTTAATACACATTTATGCAATCTTCGGTTTCCTCTGATTTGCAAAAACATTTTCACATAAACCTACATGGGCACTTATGAAACGTCAGAAGCGACGTGCACGGTTCCAATTGGTCGTTTCCTATGAAGAAGAGCGGCAAGAAACGCCACGGTTACTCTTTTAAATATAATTGGCTTTTACAATGTTTTCAAATTACAGTAGGTATGGGAGGACAGCGTAGGCCTGTTAACAAGTACCAGGTACTTGATCAAAAAAGAAGAATCTCTCAATAGGCATATTAACGACGATACAAGAATTTTCTACGAAGAACTTGGAAGATATGGCATAGTATGTACAATAGGTACGGTATAATACGGTGATACCGTAGTATTTTGCTGGGTTGATAATTATAAGCGTGTTACTTAATAATGATTGTACATAAATCAGCTAATATAACCAAAATAAAATCAAGATAACTCACGTATCTCACTAATATTCTATATGTCAGTAAAACATACCATCTGAGACCACAATCAAATACCAAAAAAACAAAGGCTTGCTTTATTACAATCTCTCAACACATTGACACATCTATTATTCTTGACGTTACACTTATTTTTCTAAATCAAAGATAGGCCTACACCCAGTATAATAGGACCTCCGTCTTCCAACCAAAATGTACTGAGGGACCAGATTTTGTTAAAGTGTGGGAGGTCAAGGTATTTTGGTCTTTGTACATTTTTGATATCCCAAATCATAGTTTTAAATTGCTTGCTATTAAGTGTGATAAGAGATATAGAGTTTAATGGATCGTGGTCTATCGATTCGTGTGAACTTTGTGGTTTATGTTTATTTTTTGTGACAGATAAGTTTGAGAAATTTTACTAGTATGTCTTACACATACATGAGATTTTAAGTGGTTCCTAGGAGTTGTGTTTTCAATATTTATTTATTTATTTAGAATCTCCAACAAATTATAAACATGAGCAGCCCGTCGATGTCCACAGTTAAATCTTAACGACCAAATTGACAGTGACAATGGTATTGGCGCCGATTTCCTTGTTCTAATTTAAGATAGAATTAAGATACTCCATAGACAAGTTTAGACGTAATTAAAAAATTGGCTACTAAAAATACGTCAATTTACGTCAGCGCTGACTAATTTGACAGGACTAAACTAATGTTTATCTTCTGTCCTTTTCTTAATGAAATAGAAAGAAAAAGATGCCATGAACTTAAATTTAGTTTAGTTTGTGAACAAGGGAATTGGCGCCAATGTCACAATCACCAATCTTACTGGGCTGCCTGGTTTGATCGCTGTTTAGTATCGACAAGAAGATGATAAATAAAATAAAATTCATTTATTTCGGGTAACTAGGCCCATAGAAGACAATTTACAAAATGGTGGCGTCCAATACTTACTACCCTATTAACTCATTCTTAACTTACCTACTAAAACCTCATGTGATATCAACTAACATCAGATTCGTCAACAAATTTACCGACCACCTCTACTTAGACGCGTCAGTAAAAAAATCTAGAAACACGGAGCTATTCTAGAATCTTGATATACTTGCTCATCAAAACAATTCAAGCCAACATCCTTATGAATGACGTAACCTCATGATATTTATCACACAAATGTCTCCCATAGTGGATGCGCATTGGTGGAATACCTCGTAATACTGCGCACGATCTGATTGCGGCCAAGTTTAACGTAATCAAACTGTTGCTAGAAGACGTATTCTGATTGATTTTTGGAATTTGGGTTGATTTGATTTGCTGGACGCCCTGGCCAGGGTCTGCCCTGTTTCAACATCAAAAGTAGTTTATTCAGACTAGGTTGAGAATCAGCGCTTTTTGGTCGTTAAAATTGCATAAAACAGTCCCCCAAAGTGCTCACAATTTCCGTGTTTTAGCTGGGAAGAAGAAGTGGCGCAACAAACTCCCCAGCAGCACAAGAAATGCAGGAGAAGTATGATGCAAACGGAAATCATTGAGTGACAATATCCTAAACCATTATTGGTTTTCAATCTGTAACCACAGTGTTAACCAATGTTGGTTACTTTTTATACACATATACGTCAACAGCTACTCTTTGGTAATGGTAAATTAAGTAGATTTTTTGCGTTTTTCTGGTCTTTTGATCAACATTTTTTTTTTCTGTGTTCAAAATGATTCATCACCGGCGTCTTCTAAGCGCTTTAAAGCAGATTATTTTAGGTGATTCAAATAATTAGTTGGCGTCAGAATAACACCCAGTCTAGATAAGGCATGGCGCACAGTTCGCGTCAGGCGCACGCCCACGCCACAAGATTCATTGTTACCTTAATATTCGGTTACACTTTGGGAATTGTTAAGTGTGTCATCGCGTTTGTGTTTCAAAAGGGCGAAAAGCTAAGGTTGGATTGTGAGACAGTACATGAAGAAGCTAATTTACGTGATAAATAAAACATATTTAGGTAAACGAAGATTTTCGAAAGATTAAGACAGACACAAAAAAGAAACCTGCTGTTTCATAGAAAAGTGCAATATCTACGCGGTCAAAATTTATGAAGCAACTAACATATTTTTATAACCGACGAAAAATGTCTACGCTAGGAACAATCATTATGCTGAATTCATGGTTACAGTTGGCGCGCTGGTTATTTTTGTTGTCTGTATACATTAAAATACAATCGATGCAGAATTTAGAAAATAACCACAATTATTTATCAGTAAAAACTCCATGAAAGTACCTGCAGTGCTATTCTGTAAAAACGTCTCCGTGAAAACTTAGGTGAAGTGAGCTATCAACACTGCCAATCCGTAGCATAAGGTGGAATGACAGCTCACTTCACCTAAGTTTTCACAGTGAGGTTCTTACAGAATAGATCGGCTTCTTACCTTACCAAGTCTGCCAAAATTTATGTCAAAATGAAGAAGACAAGCAAACAATGCCACAAACAACGCCGATGCGGAAAAAAATAAATTTATTTTCTGTTTTCAGTCAACCCGATCCAGTAAAATCAACAAAACCTAACATCTGCATCATCACCAACCAATAAAACCTAATCTCTCACGAATCAGAAGCTATTAATGTTCCTAATTATAATTATAAACATTGCCAAATCATAGGAACAGATATATTCCCACACCTCGATTAGCAGAAACAAATAATGTAATATCGTTTCATGTCTGTACGTGGGTGTCAACCGAATGTTATGTGGTTCAGGGTTAATATTGTTACTACTTGTGACTCATTTGTCTGCCGCTGTGGATTTTGGATAGCTGATTTCTGAAACTTACCGATTGGTTTTACTTCAAAATTATCGTCTTATTCTTTACATTGTGTAAATTATTTTATTACTATTGCTATCAAAACGGCGAAGGAAACATCGTCAGGAAACCGGCATGTCCTAGAACCAAAAATTCTAAGAAGTGTGACATCTACCAACCCGCACTGGGCCCGCGTGGGGGATTATAGCCCACTCCCTCTCCAAGAGAGGAGGCCTGTGTCCCAGCAGTGGGAACATTATAGGTTGATGATGATGATTATAGCGTTGTTCTGACAGAAAAAAAAAACACTTTAAATCAGCCTTTGACCGCCACAGTCATAAACAGAATGACATGCCACATTGTGCCAAGCTGGCCAGCACACCAGGACTACTAACTAAATAAATAAATCGAGGTATTCCTGACTAAGATAATGTCTGTTTGTTTCGGCCTTTCTTCTAAGAGTAGTCAGATAGAAAAATGAAATGATCGACGCGTAAAAGTGTCTGTACAAACCTACTTATACAAATAAATCATTTATCATTAAAAGTAAAACTAAAATATAAAAATCGTAGCATGCTGAACATATCACAAATAAGTGGTAAGAGAAATTTTCCACTTATTTCTGACAGTAGCGGTCAAATTTCAGCAGAAAGCTAGAAATATTTCAAGTAGAGTTCTTAAATAAGTGTTGCAGATCCTGATTTTGTTATTATTTGGGTCAGAATAAGGAAAATAATTATTATACAAGAAAACCTCATGCTCAAGTAACAATATTAGTAGTCAGTTATGTTGATAAGAAAATGGTCCAGGATACAACGGATGTACCTACCTACTTGTATCGTTACTCATAACTACAAACCATAATTACCTACCAGTCTACCTATAAATCCAGATTTTTACACCCAGTAAGCAGCACATGAAACAGTCGTAGAATTAATTCGTGATCTATGCGTTACTATGAGTCATGCGCGCGCGCACTCGATCTCACGGTATTCACGTCGACATGACATAATAATAGTAATGTTGCTTATCAAATATGATTGATTTTGTGTTGGTTAGTCCTTCTTTAAGGTTGGCGTGATCATTTAATTGTATCGTCACGATTATTTCGAGTGGGGCGATTTGAACTTGAAATAATGGGAGCATATTGATTTGATAGTAATTAATGTAATTATATTTTTAATTTGTTGTTAGTTTTAGTTAGGATGCTTTTTTATTTAATGTATATAATTAATTGCTAAGGACCAGTTCTTGTCGAAGAAGTCCAGCTCATCCCGCCTTAAGAGGGAGCCATTGGGTCGTAAGTTTGGCCCATTGGCCATTGACATGCGGCAGATGTGTCCAGCCCAATTCCATTTTAGCGTGGCAGCTTTCCAAGTGACATCAGTTATTTGTGTTATGGAACGGATGGTCGTATTTCTAAGGTCTGTGAGTTAGATACCCAGCTCCCAGGTCCTTAGCAGCTTTAAACAGAGGGAGGTGGAAGAGAGTATAGGCCTTTTCCCTGCAAGATTATAGGCCTTGATGTCCCAACATCACAGGCTTTTAATATATAATTAGTTGGCTAAGTAGAATAAAGATTATTAATGTTAAATGTTTGATTAACATGAAGAGGAAAGGTACTTAAACAAAGTACGCCATCAGATAGATGGCGTACTTTGTTTAAGTACCTTTACCTTCATGCCTTTTCTCAGTTGCATAGTTTTAAAGACTTCTCCAACAACAGATTACATTTTTATGACTGGAGTTGGCTACCAAATTACCCAGATGTGATGTATTAATAGTACACACTGAGCCCCAGTATGTGTGAAGTATAGCTAGATCAGAATCTAGCTATACTTCAGACACACAAACAAACAAAGTCACAGCAAAACAAAAAAAAATAAGGAAATCGGTAGTCAGACTTTTGAGTTACAGGAACTACTGTCTTCGGATATTCATTATAACAACTAAGACCAATGGCGATAATTCAACGAGACACGTAATGTCTCTGTTTATAAAAAACAGTCCGCCATTGATAAATTCTTTCATTCAACGATTTACGCACTTGACTCAAAGAAATTACACAACACAGTTAATTACACACACCTACAAAATAATAAAAAAGAAATCAACGCAAGGCCGTCCTCGCAAAAACAATGCACAAATCAAAAGTTTTCCACCCACCATTTCTCATTAGCACTAAATAGTACAGCCTTGTACTTCCCATATCCGTACCTTTTGTAAGGCAGATTGGAAAGTAATTACTGCCTGCAAGACCCACACTTGACGAGTTTCACACCCACGTGAAATCAAAAGCTTAACTTGAAGATGTGTAAGTATCTTTTGAGTGCTCTTTATAATGTGGGGTTGGAAGGTAGTGAGGTGGGACTGTCGATAGACGACTATCGAAATAAGAGGCGAAAGGACCAAATTTTAAACCTCTTCTACTTGTGTGTGTTTCGACGATTTACAAGTTAAATCAAAGTATCGTCTTACTACTTCGTACTTTGTATGCTAAATCTCTTAATAGTAAAGTCTTGAAAGTATGAGAGAGGTAAAGAAGAATCTTAGGAAAAATCGACCGATATTATATATTATATATAGCTATTTTTAAAACATTATGAAAGAATGAGATGTAAGCGCCATTCAATTCTAATTTAACGTATAAACCTTCAATCAGCAAAAAGCTTCTCAAAAGAAAATCCTGTTCTTAGGAACGTTTTACGATCAAAACTACTTTTCGCTAGCGAATATCCACAACGAACCCGCTAACCTCACAAAAATCATGCTCTTGCGCTCTGACAAGCGCGTCCGACGAGCATTTTGTTATTGGATTAAACGATTACCACATTAATTTTACACCTTCATCCATATGTACAATCCTTATCACAACCATGTAAGGACTATATTGTATTTTTAAAAGCGTATGTAAGAGTTGGTTTCAAAGTATTCTAGGTACAATAGAAATAATTAATCTCGAGTTAAGCGAACGAAGGTCGTCTCTTTAGTAATCGTTTAATTGGTACAGATGCTGGATTGGAGTTTTATATAGCGGAAGAGTGGGCGGTGTTAGGCAAGTTGAAGTTTCAAGACAAAAAAAGCCTGTGTAAGGTTGTTGCATAATAAGAAGACATATAAGGATTAAGGAGGCTCTTGAACTATCAGGTGTTTTTGCTGAAAGTAGCTGAAAAGGTCAGATAGATAGATAGATAGAATACTCTTTATTGTACACCATACAAATTACAGAGACATAAATATATAACATTTTACAAAGGGTGACACAATGGGCGGTCTTATCGCTAAGAGCGATCTTTTAAAGACAACCTTCAGCCACACGCATACACATGATAAGACCAAAGGCTTACCCTAAAGTAGCCAGAATCAAGAATTGTTGCGTGTTACTGCCCCGTCCTCCTGACATACTCATTCAGAGAGATACTTTTTACTACACAGGAAGGAGAGAAATATATGTAGAGAAACGTTTCTTTTCACATAAACGCAGTTTCATCATCAATCATTAAGACAGTGGTTTTAAGTGTCTAAAAAAGATCGTAAGCATATAATTAATTAAGTTGATCGTATCCTTGCTCACCCATGTATTACATTAAAAAAAGCAACGAGCTAAGTAGAAATTCTAGAATAACCTTACAAAAAAACAAAACAGATTATTTAATCTGCTTTTATTTAAAAGCTTGTAATAACCAATGAATCTAGTCAAAACTTCTACAAGGGACAATATTATGACAGACTAACAGTGCCCCGCTGTTTCACCCGCATAAGTGTGGATCCCGTGAGAATATCGGGATCGGGAAGTATCCTATGTGTTATTCTGATGTATAAGCTATTGTAAAGTTTCATCAAAATCTGTTCAGTAGTTTTTGCGTGAAAGAGTGACAAACATCCATCCGTCTATCCTCACAAACTTTCGCGTTTATAATAAGTATGAATGAATGAATGATGTATGACAGATTTAAATAAGAATATCCTTAGTAAAATACCGGCACAAAAGCCCATAAAATATCGCAAGTACAGTTATTAAAACAACGCAACATCACATAAGGGTTTAGTGGGTCGGCTGCGGGTCGCGAGGTCACAGATTCGAATCTCGTGATGGGCGTAATGTGATGTTTATTATACTGAGCTACAGGTTAGGCTATGGCTAGGCTAGACGTTTGACCGACGAAGCTGGAGTCGTGTGTTCCGGTGTTTATGTTTAAGCTGTTGGATTGACAGGTTTAGAAGGGTATAATGGCGCCGATTCCCTTGTTCACAAACTAAATTTAATTTAATTTCAGTGCATCTTTTTCTTTATATTTCATTAAGAAAAGTAGAGAAGATAAATATTAGTTTAGACAAGTTTAGACGTGATTAAAATATTGACAACTAAAAATACATTAATTTACGCCAGGCGCTGACTAATTTGACAGGACTAAACTAATGTTTATCTTCTCTACTTTTCTTAATGAAATAGAAAAACATGCACTGAACTTAAATTTAGTTAAGTTTGTGAACAAGGGAATCGGTGCCATTATCTATTATGATAAACTAAGTATGTTTTATTTTATTGGCATCTGTAGATACTGTGAATGGCTGATCAGCTCTTCTAAGAAATCAAAAAACGTTATAATTTCTTCACATTTTGATTGAACGTCTTTACATATTGCCGAATAAACTAGCACTGTTTTTTCCTAAACAAAAAAATCCTAACAAAATATTGAATACCTGGTTTTAAACATGCTTGACTGTTCGAATGGAACCCGCGCTAAATTATTGCCAGCCTGCACTACATAAGGTTGACTTTAGTGGACAACCTTTACAATACCTATTTAATGAAGCGGTAAACCCAGTGGTGACGGCGGGAATTGAGTTGTACAATCAAAAGTTATTTATTCAAATTAGGCGGACAATCAGCACTTTTTGAATGTTAAAATTATATACAACAGTCCCCCAAATCAACCACCCGTCAACACTTCAGCTAGTGATTTATTTAAGCAAGTTATGTAGATTTTTAAGAACAATTTCAGGCACCTGACTACGTGACGACGGGGGGTTCAGTATCATGTGCTAAATCTATAGTAACAGACGGGCAATTACCATATACCTCTAACTTTCCTACATTTTTGACAAGTTTTTGACATTGATTGTCGCTGAGCTGAGTTTGAGACTATATTTTGATTTTTAATTATATCCCTGCCACCCTGTAGTACCCAATAAATTTTCCACAGATTACAACTTAGATTATCCTTTTAAGAGCAATGAGATAATAATAGTGTTAAGAAATAACTCGTAAAACTAATTTCCGCAATACTAGAAACAAGGAACTGAAGCTTCACGTTGACACCACACCACGTTATAAATACCAAAAATAATCAAGAGAAAATTTAAACCCTGCTTTTAAAATAATGTTACCTTTTAATATACATGTAAATATCGTGGCATCTAAATAATGCCATAGCTCATCGCGATAGGTTCGCGCGTTAATTGCTGCGGCTGCGCAGACGGGACCTGTTATTACTAGGGTCGCTATAAAGGTGGGGTGTACACGAGATAACATTGCGCGTGACCAAAATATTTAGCCGCGCGTCTAGAATATTTTGTGATGTATTGATTACTTACTCAAAAAGTGTAATTTTTCATAATTACTGCGATCCGGTTTCATAAACTTCAATAAGCATAGGGTCTAGAAAAATAATGAGTATGTACAGCCAACTGCAAGTCAGTAACATTTTAATTTTGAGCTAGCCGAGCGTAGTAAGAAGTTTCAATAGAATACGAGGCCAGCCTCTAGTGCTTTAGTTACCTCTCATGTGCGGCTTGTGTAACTGTATAAACCTCAATCACTAAAAAGGTTGCAAAAGAATTCTATATTTTTGACTAGGCAGAAGAACGCATGCTTTCAATATATGAAAAATTGCTAACAATGAAAATGACATTAGATCTGTAATTAATATTCTTTACTTCTATTACAACTTTGTTGTTTACTTATATTTGGTAAATGTGTTACTGTTTTCTCCTGCATCTTGAACCTTGAAGAACCTTGAACCTTAAATCTTGAAGTGACTTTACCCTGACCGTCAAACTGAAATGAAAGAAACTACATAACTCACAACGTCCTCGTTCATCCTTTCACGACTTTTAACGTAAATCTTACGCGCGTCGTCGCGCGTGTACCCACGGCGCCTAGTCTACCACCTTCTTAACCCTGACCGCTCTAATAGCCAAGCCCGACCATTGTGCAGTATAGTTCGCGATATTTTGTAATATATACGTGCTGACCATCTTCAGTAATAACATAGCTAGATTTATACCACCATAACATCCAGCTGGTCCGTGCGTTCTCTCAAATACTTTTGTTCTTAGATACTAGTAACTGTATTTTGTAATATATTTTAAGTGTGTATTGTGTTAGATGTTAGGTGTGTAGTTAGGTATTTTGGAATGTGTTTGTTAAGTATTTATTCTGGGGTAAAGTCTGTTATCGTCTGCATTTGTCATGTCAATATGTGAGCCTGGGAATGGTCAGTGCAGTTCCTAGTCTGACCGCTACTTAGTGAACGGTATTAGGAGAAATTGTGAACAGTTGCAAACTACTCCCTAATTGCGTAACACACTGTCAATCACACTCTGAATCATTTTGAAGGATATTGCTAATCCATTACTTCATGTGTTCGAAAAATTTGTCTGTTCAACAAAGTAAATAACGTAATGAATGTTGTTGAACTGTCAAAATGAAAGTACTGTTAGTTTGTTACGCAATTACCCAATTGGCCGTCTTTTTGAGGGTTTTGTTTTAAATGTGATGTTAAATTTTAATTAATAATAACTAATATTTAATTGTTTGAATTACCGCTTAGCTCTCTTCCGCTCTCCTACTTTTTGCTGTGCCCGACACGGTCCATATTTGATCTTTTACCTTTTATATACCATCTATGTAACACATATGGAATGCAATAAAGATTTGAGTTTGAGTTTAAATTGTTTTTACTCAACCTTGCATTTAAGATGCGACTTTATTGGAAGTTAATAAGTATTATACAATTTATAAATTTCAATATACCTACAATGCCCTCCAAAAGTTATGTGACATTTTTCCACTTCAGCTGCAATACCACATTATGATACCACAATTGATACACGGTTATTAAAAAAAATTGGTAATCCCTCATCATAGGTACCCACGAAGTTCAGTTAGTTAACAAAAATGTTATACTGCACAATATAAAATTTTAAATCATAATGTGGGATAGGTACAGTTGAAGTTGAATAATGTCAACTAACTTTTGGAGGGCACTGTACAAGTGTACATAGTTAGCTATTTTTACAGCGAGCAGTTTCGTGATTCTGATTCTACATTACCCATTATCTATGACCTGTCTATCCCATGTCATGGATGGAAACACAGTGAAATATACACTGAGTGTCTCTTTTATTCCTTATGGGGACCTAAGTATAGTATTGTGTCGCGAATCTAGACATCCGCAACACAAATCTATCTGACCATAAAACCTTAAAGATCAAAATCTCCCATTCTGTAGAAGAGGGTACTTGGGCCTACACCTCTGCCATACCCCAAACACAAACATTTTTACTGAAAACGTGACTACAGTATTTGTTATATGTAAATTAGCGATTTGTCCAATGGCCGCACGCGAAACTTCTCAGGCTACCTTTGATGTTCAAGTTTTTTAAACCCACGATGCTGAAAACAATCAAAATTGAACCATAAGATAACTTCATAAAGTTAATTTTAAGTTCTGGCTTGAAAGTATGAAGATACTCAAAGAAGACCAAGAATGATACAGAGTAGGCTTGAACTGTGACAATTATCATTCATATGTGTCAAAAAAAGGCAAATTTTTATGTTACACTATGATTGATATGATTACAGTCAGGCTTAAAATTAATGTGATTTTTATGCAAATTTTCATAATATTAATTAATCAAGATACGCATGCGTAACTCAGTGATAAATCAAATTACTTTTTTTGCGGTTTTTTTTTGCGGTCGTGGCTACTGATTGACAAATTCGGAACAAAACATGGTTCACGGATTGCCCTAATGATGTAGAATCATAGATATTTAGAAATGACATCAGACTGGTAAATGCTTATTATAAAATCAATCAAACAAATTGTGACCAACTTTATAGCATCGTAAACTGTTCATAGATATGATATTTTTTACCAATCAACTAATATGATTTATTGGAAATTATATTATAGTAAACTTATTTAGTATTCATTTTGCAAAATCGTTAAAAATATTATTATTTAAGTAGGTGATTTCGCTTCCTAAGTCGACTTTAGATGTGTCATTTTTATTGTTCATTATTTATATTTAAAGCTGTATTAAGTCGTTTATTCTTCCTGTTTTAGGTTTCTGTAGAAGCTAGTAAAACGTTCAAAACCAAAACGATACGTTAGCTTTTACATATAACTGTGATAGGCAATAATAATAATAATACACCGATTTTGATTTGGCTCGCGAGGTTGTCGCTATGCTCAGCGATCATTGTACCGATGGTCGTGACAGCCATTGGCTTAATAGCCATGAGCCTCGACCAACACCTGAGGAGGCTCTCGTTGGGCAGCTGGATCAAGGGCTTGATTCAGAAAACGGTAAACCTGGACACGGCTTGCATTATTAAGAGGTTCCTCTCTCTGGAGCCCTGACCTGAGGTTTTTGACACATAATCGTATGAATGATTTTATTAAAGATTTTTTTATGTATTTTAATAAAATAAAGAATAAAATACTACGTATTCTTCTTTTGCACCATCTTTATAAAATGATCACCGAAAGCTTTATTTATTTATTTCATACACAAAAAGCCAGCAAAGAAATAATTAAAACAGAACAATAATATCATAACGGCTCTCTTTCATATCAGAAGACCAATTCTGGTACGTAAAAACCTTCAAATTCGAGTCGCAATCTTATATCAGCGACAATCAATGTCAAAAACTTGTCAAAAATGTAGGGAAATTAGAGGATTTTTTAAACGTTTTAAGAAGGTTTTTAAAAATACGAGAACAGCCCCTCTGATTTTAGACGTCATACATTCCTGAAAAACTTGAAATTAACTGTTTTTATTTTGTAGTTCTTTTTAGACCAATTACGGCCACTGGTAAAAACTGAAGCATAACGAGTAGATATCTTCTATATCATAAGAAACGTATAGTACGTAGCAATCTGTTGTATCGTGAGTTTATGTAAACAATCCAAAGGGTGTCAACTGGAACCTATTACTAAGGCTCTACTGTCCGTCCATCCGTTTGTCACAGGGTTGTATCTTTTGAACCGTAATAGGAAACCTGTTGAAATTTTCACAGCGCGTGTACAACAATAGACGTCATAAAAAAATAAAATAAATAAGTTATAAATTAAAGGAACTCATTAAAGGACCCCATACGAGAAGCGGCTTTTTTCGGGTCGCGTGTTTTAAAAACATACAACTACTTAGTGTTAAAATTGTACGGTGCTATGAAAACCTCTGAGCGAGAGTCCGACTCGCACTTGGTCGCTTTTTACCTCAAAACTATCACCTCTGTCATCATAATGACCTGTAACCTGTAATGATAGTTTAAGAGTTTTAAATAAATAAATAATAAATAAATAATAATTATCACAGCTCAATCATACTTTCCAAGACCATCATCTCAAATAATTTCCCTAACAAAGTCAACTCTATAGCATCCTCCTGCCGTCTTGTGTGGGTAGTATAAACACCGCGCTTAGGTAGACAATACGCACCGGGCAATATGCACTATTGAGAATGCAAACACAACTGCAGCGATGTTGGCAATTAAAAAAATATAAGCCCTGGTATGGTACTCGCAGCTCCGGTTATGTGATTTACTTCCAAACGAATTTAAACTCTATGTCTATGTACTAAAGTCAAATTTGCTTCATACATAGGTTAGAAGATTGGATTGTGTAATAGATTATAAAGCGTATGTGCAAGAGGTAGGGTTGGTTCCAGGTTAAAGGTTGTGTTACGTTACAATGTAGGGAAATCTATTTTACCTTATCTTTTGGTTTCTATTAATGTGATACTCTATCACCTACAGTCGCTATCATTTTTTGCAATTTTATTAGCAGTTGATGTTTCTGCCCGGCTGTTAAAGTTGACTAAAAATACGTATTTCAGTTATCTACGTATTAATAATTATCATATTAAGGGCTGATTTTTCCAACGCCAGATAATTCTCTCCGAGGAATAATTTTGAATTTTTGACAGTTCTTCAATACAAAAACTGTCAGACGTCAATTTTATTCCACGAATAAAAATTATCTGTCGATTGAAAATTCAGCCCTAAATTAAATAAAATCAATATTTTTTTTATTGCAGGCAAAATATAATAATAATATACAAAATATTGACAGAAAAAAGATAAAAACATAAAACACAGATGTATGTACAGGTACATCATACAAAGTCTTCAAAAAATAAAAATATTATTATCACTATTTTGTACACAGATGTTTTCCGATGATTTTGATTATAAAAATTACCAAACATCTGTCAAATATTTTACATCATCCTTCTCTTCAAATCACCGCAACGCCCACGTGCTAACACGATAACCGCTATTTAAAATTAATTAAAACAGCAAAAAAAAACCCTAAATCTTTATTTATGAATATTCCGAGCTGTTAACACTATAATTAATATAGCAACACTGTATAAATAATTCCGGAAAGAATTGCTAACGAACAAATTGGTTTGAATTTTAAATTTCGAACGTTTCCTAAAAACCTTAACATTCCTACATGGTGTGGTTTTGTTGTTCGTGACTTGCCAATTGGTTAAGATAAAATATGTTATTTAAATTGTTACGTTGGCCCCAGATGTTGGAGCCAACGTTGGTGCCACACACGCTCATGAACATCGACAAGAAATTACAGTTCTTTGAAGAATTGTTTTTTTACAAAACAAAATCAGTTCATTTTCTACTTCTTTAATTAGCTCATAATTTGGAAAGCACTTGCAATCAAGTGATGAATGGCGGTCGTTTTGGGGCACTCTCTTATGTAATTTTGATATGCGAAAAGGATTTCTCAGCCTAATTTGAATAAATGATTTTAGATTTTTATATGCTTGGAAATCAATTTCATTATTTATGCTTATATATGGTACTAAAAGTCAAATGAGTACTCTTCAAGGAAATCTGTCCAAGAAAAAGTAAGTTTTTAAAAATATTAAGAAACATTGACGTTTTTCTTATCTTGACCCCACAAAGCGAACTAAAAAGACATGTTTGTTAAAAAAAAGAAAATACAAATAACAGAGTCATTTGGACGCACCCGTAAGGAAAGTTTATATTATTTAAATATTTGAGCGTGTTCGAAATACGAATCATTATCTTTTCGCGAATGCAGAACAACATTCCAATTAGTAAGCGATGTTAAACCCTAATTTTAAGACAGTAAAGTTTATTTTAACTTTTATCCATTACCACGGATGCAAAGCGGTTATCATAGAGCTTATTGTTTCCGATATAAGATTCAATTTATATAATTTGATTGGTAAAATAAGCTTGTAATTACAGGCGCCACTTTTTGCAAGCGGATAACTGTAACATCAATTGGATTTTTGACGAAATTTCGTTGATTGCTTAATTGTTTAAGAACGACTGTTATTTCTTACATTTTTGACATGTGAACAGTTTTCAAGTTTGCTCCTTTTGAGTTCGGAGTACTTATGATGAGTTCTTGTTAAGTCAAAGTCTTCCGTGACTTAAGTGAAACGATTTTTCAATTATCAAGCCTGGTTTACACTTCAACACTGTTGCACTTGATATACATGAATATGAAGCCATAACATTGTGTATTATAATTTAAGTTTGCTAAAAATGACGGCTCATCTTACCGATGCCTTTTATCTTACCGAACTTCTATGATTTTTTGTCGCTCTTGTGTCTGTACCAATAACAAAGACTAGTATAATTATGTATTTATGCTTAAAGTATCAAGACGCATTTTCACTCTATCCTGTAATAGAACTGTCATTTATATTTTGATATACTCGTTTAATCGGATTTTAATTTTCCCACTGCTGGGACACAGACCTCCTTTTGGTGAGAGGGAGTGGGCCGTAATCCACCACGCGGGCCCAGTGCAGGTTGGTAGATATCACATGTCTTCGATTTTTTTATTCTAGGACATGCCGGTTTCCTCACGATGTTTTCTTTCACCGTTTTGAGAGCAGTAGTGATGAAATAATTAACACAAAGTAAAGCGCCTGTCTGGGTTCGAACCTACGACCTAAAACTCGTTATAATTTCTAACGAGGGAAAAATACTTTTATGGAATTAAAAGTTGTTTTTTTTTTAAGATTCCCTTAAGTAGATCACTAATTTCAACACCAAAATGTTACCATCCTAAATCAATTAAGTGAAAGCCTACAGTCGTGACCTTTGCTCTATGGTTCCACCTATTAATAAGACCTCATTGGTCAGAGTATCAATCGAAGCAGATAATTATAGTTTCCGGTCCACGAATTTAATAATAAAATATTTGAATGATTATCTTATGATCTTATTAATTTTTTTGGTTGGTACAAGGAATGGGCGTTAAATCGTGTATGGAAACCATACAAGGTTGGTCTGTGGACCACAGTTTTCGTGACACCATGTAAGATGAGATTGATTGTTTAGATAGCTGTTGCTATAGCAACAATCATAAATTAAGAAGTAGACCTACCGTGGTTACACTATACTGCCGTATTTAGAGAAGACCCAATTCCAGCAGTCGTCATTTGGTTGACACTAAATGATGACTGACGAAGCCCTGGTAGCATGCATTGCATTATTCAGCAAATTTCACATCTAGAACCGAATACTGTAGGCCAAATAAGTAAATATTTTGCCCTTATTTATGTCTATCGCTGTTAAAGGTACGATCTCATTGTCTAGAAAGAAAGAAAGAAATAAAAACTACTAGACTAGACTAAAAGACACAATACACCAGATACATACATCAGATAACAAACGAATAGAAAAACAAATAGAAAGTATAAATACCGATGTAAGAAGTTAGCAGGTAAGTGTGCCTCACGGCTGCACCAAAAAGCTCTTTTCACAAAAATTTCAATAATATAGTTCACGCATTATCATAATTGATTTTTTAGACGATGAAACTATCGCCCCAATCAAGATAATGGTGATCACATTAAGTTAGTTGACAGAAGCAATGAACGTAGTTTTTTACCAAAAATCTAGACTGGTATCAAAAGAAAAGATTTGACTTTATGTAGGTATGTTTGTTTGATACTCTTTCACACTTAAATGGCTGAACGGATTTGGATGTAATTTGGCAAATGCATAGACCAAGACTTGGATTAGTACATAAAATACTTTTCATCTCGATACTCCAACGGGATCGACACTTATGCGGGTGAAACCGGGAGCAGCTAGTACAAGTTACTTCTATCATTACAGAGAAACTTATTGCTATAGTGTACATACCTAAACTCTTAACCTAACTTATTACTATCATAATAAAATTTATTATAATAAAATTTTGTAACTTATTACAAACAATGCATGCAGATTGATTGATTTGTTTATACAAATCTCGATATTCAGGGTCAATTCTTTGTGTATATTGTAGATCTCTGCCCACCACGTAGTATAAAGAACGCTAGTAGTGCGCAATAAGTGGCGATTACCGCACATTACGGTGCGGTCGACAGATCGGCGCTTCACTGTCATTACTAATGTGAGCTATTTGAGCTCTGCGGTTGAGCAGGTCGGGGCTTGAGGAGCTGCGAAGGTTGTCAGAGGTTCTTGAGGATAATCTTTGTGTATGTTAATCCTTATTTTTGCGAGTTAATCTTGTTATTTATATGCGAGATAAAAGTATAGTTACGGTATGACTTAAATATAGAGGAATGGGGAACGGGTGTAAAGTTCACTCATCCTCCATAGAAAAGAGAGGATCCTCCGACCAGACAGGGTATCGTCTCTGGTGGGCAACTTTTTGCGTGACGTCAGTGTGTTGCGTAGTTCGCATTTTGCAATGTAGATGGCGCCACATTAATATTTAGATTAGCTCATCTCTTATCGGATGTCTTATGTCCAACGGTGAATCTCTTTTGGCTGAGGTTTTTTTTAAACAGACATAACACAAACAGATCGCCACGCTAGCTCATTCTATTCAGGCGATTTCAGCTGATGGAGGCTTAAGTCTCTAAGGATTTCTTCCATGTAAGTCAATGTCATTAATATTAATTAATTCAACGCAAATCATACAATGTGGAGACAAAATACGACAGTAAATGAAAACACTAGCAACACTAATGCATAAGAGTATTTTGGAACTATCAAATAAATCCTATCATGGAAATTAGAAATGTTTTTTTTTTTCAAACAAACTAAATAGTAGTGATGCGTTGACTATGCCTTTTGCCAATCTTTGACTGTCTATAGTGACTTGGACATCTTTTATTGAATTTTCGTACGCAGACTGGGAACGTCATTAGATTTACGCAGTTTAATAAAATGTATTGTCGTGTTTTCGTTTCCACCTTGTAAACATACCGATAAATTTAGACATCAGTAAAAATAGGTCCAGCCGCTGTATTCTGCAAAAATCTCACCATGAGTGCTATTGACAGCTCACTTCACCTAAGTTTCCACGGTGAGATTTTTACAGAACAGACCGGCAGTTGTTCGCGACAGCATGATCCTTCGTTCCACCTAAAAACACTACTAAGTAGAAAAACTAGTGTTCTCTCACCCTACACAAAGGCTTACTTACTAACACCGGCTACCACTATAAAAACTCCCTAGCCAAGTTCTTGTTTCATGGCTCATTGTACGCTGTTTTTGTTCGCCCGAACACTATTGGTATCTTTGCGCATAAGCTGCGGCAAGCGAAATGGTCAAAACGCTCAGTTGGTTTTTGCTCGGTACAACGTTCGATTCCATGTTCACTTATTGTCGGCTTATTGAGCAAAAACTTGTGTTTGTTTGAAAAAGTCGGGAATTTATGTTTCTAGAGTTGTTGCTTTTTGTTTCGACTGAGTTGTGTGGGTTTCTGTTTTGTAGTTTTTCTAGTATGTGAGTAAGTATTTCTTTATTTATAACTTTTAAACGTTGAATAAGTGATAGAAGTAGACTTTTTGAATACACGCAGAAATTATATGGTTTGGACACGAAACAGGTCCTTCAGCACTAAATTTAGTACTAAATTCTTTAATTTCTTTGGTCCCTTTATCTACAATAAACTTAACAAAAATCTTAATATTTATCCACTCAACACAGATCGTTGCAAGAAAAAAGTATCGGATTACCTACAAGGTCTCTCTTATGATGAGACTGAGCAACTTGTAATTGTACCAGGATAGACAGTGATATTGTTTAATGTTGGCAAAAATTCACTATCTATAGACAAATATATATACATATATATATTATATTGATACTGTTCATGTGTTCACTAATAAAAATCGCAAGCGCACTCACAATTAGACACACCCTCTCACACTCGAGTGAGTGTAAGAGGGTGTGTCTAATTGTGAGTGTGGTGAATGAGTATTCACCATATCACATAACACAAAGAGAGGTGCAGACCAGAAATACAACCTTAGACCATTTTTTTTTTCCTTTGTTTTGTAAAATGCTAGTCATTTAAGAACACTAATCTAATGTAACTCGAGGGTATTGGCGCTGTTAGCCGAGATACCGGTTCCTCCTAGTTCGGCTCCAGATGCTAAAACTTTTGTGTACTTTTGTTTTATCATAGCACTTAAACTGTAATGTAATCTAAGTACTGTTTCTATGAAATAAAGCTTATTATTATTATTAATTACTCTCAAGGCAGAGTTACACCAAACAAAGAGAATATGGAGTGTTTGGACAATTTAATTTAGATATCTAGTACTTACCAGTAAATGGAGACGAATGGAAAATATTGCACTGATAAGTGTGTTCCGCCCTTTTCTTAGCACAATTCATGTCATCTTTGGATCTATGCACACTTGGCGAATGAGAGCAAAACCGAAAAATAGTGTAACATTTTGACCGACACGACACTTTTGACACACTCAAACGTTGTTAGTATATTTCATTGTGCCTGCCATTTAAAGCATAATATACAGGGAAAGGGATGCTTAAATCCAACCAGGTGTCCCACGAGACCTCTCGACGTTTTTACTAACATTTCTGTTTTAATTTATTTCACCTTTTATTAAAGATTTTGCATCAAGCCATCATAATCATAAATTTTTTTACCTAAGAACTGGTTCTGCTTACCTCCTGTGATTTATCGAACTGTTCCTACAATAAATAACAAAACAACATCAATTAACATTCAACATTTACGTATCTAGAGCACACACGACTCGAGCAACCATTTCTAATGTCAGAACATTTGACATATTGCTTGGATAACCCGAACCAGAGCATCATCGGTGACCGGGCAATATAAACAACCAATTACTTCACTTGATTTATAACGAGCAATTATTTATTGTCCGAGCTTATTCGCGTTTTAATTGTTAGGATTGATGCAATACCGACGGGTGGAGGTGCTCGTTGTTGGCTTTGGTAAATGGTAAATGATTTTATTTTATAAGTAGGTTTGTACAAACACTTTTACACGTCAATAATATTTAAAAAACTAGATGAGGACGGCGTTTCCTATCTGACTAGTCTGAGAAGAAAGGCCGAAACAAACTCAGAGGTCACAGTCTCTTTTAAAGTCCAGACATAATCGTGGTCAGATCATAATTATGAAGACCATGTCGATCGATGTCTGAGATGGTCTTTTGAAGAAAGAACCACACAGATTGAGAGGACCTGTCCAGTCAGTGCACGCATTTGTTATAAATCCTGCAGCTCAACTCAAAACTTAAGGAGCTCAAAGATTACCAAAGAAAGTTAATTGGAAGTAGTCGTGTAAAAGGATTAATGATGCTTAATGATAAATCCTTACAGACTTTATATAAACATAGCTTCTTTATTACTTTTTATTATCTGATAAACGTAATTTACTTCGCTATCTAATGAAAACTTGCAGTGATAAGCAGCATAGAAATCTACGGCATAATTATGTATATTGTGATTTTGACCTTCTGACTGCATTAAGAGAAAACAACAAGTTAGGTATAGTTTTATGTTTAAATGCTCTAAGGCTAGAATCTTTTTCATGTTTTACAGTCATGTGTCAACTATAGAGCAACAGCATTAATCCTTTCTTTTAAACTTAAGTTCGTTAAGTAGTTATTTCTTTCAGAAATCCTACATGTAAGCTCAATGTAGAAACCAAAACCGTATTGACTACTCAAATCGAATAATTTAACTTTTCGCTGTATGCTTCCACCGGCCGACAACAGGTGCTCTTACCCTGCAAGTAGACGATATATTTTTCTCAATATTAATAAGACCACCCGTCGGGAACGCCTCGTACGATATTAGTCGAGTTCGACATTAGTTTATTTATTTGCCGATAGATCACGCGGTTTTTGATAAATTGTTATGTGTAATAGTGCCCTCTTAAAGTTAATTATAATAATTATTCGAAAAGGGGCAAAATATTAAAGCAATCTTGATGATATCTTTCATAAGAAACCTGGTGGTCTTCGATTTGGCCGTTTTTCTTAAATGAGTTACTTTTAACAATATTATATGCTGACCAATCAATTGCTGAAAATTGCCGTCTACATGACACACTATGCCCTACAGAGGGTGGCAGGGGATTGACGCGTAACCTGTTACCATGGATTTAGCGCATCATTCTGGACCATGCGTTGGAATATATTGTCGGTAATTATTTATTATTCTTTTACTATTCCATACATTTTGACCCCGTAGGTATTGCACGTTTCTATGAAACGCTGTTTTTTTTATACCCGACCAAAAACTGCTACGCTAGGGTGTTTAGCATCATGTGCTAAATTCATGGGTACAATTTGCGCGTTGATTTCCCGGCCAACCTGTATAAAAACCCATTAAAAGTATACAAAAGTGAACCATTTTTCACTTGATAGCTAACATCACCTGTTTACTTCGGGATTTCGGTTTCCATTAATTTGAAGAAGAGTAGCTGGTGTCTGATTATGAGGTTTCCTTACAAATCATCTATCTATTTTCTTTAAGGTCCGGTAAAATTGTAACAACAACATGTAAATACTACCTATTATTCTGCTCAAAACAAATGAACATTTTCCTCAAATATCTATCAAAGTCGCCTCTCATTACAGCTCATGTTTAAACATCTGTAAACTCCTGCGCAGAAAAATGACACGCATTATGTTCGACGGCCATAATGGTTGGCTATGGCGGTGGTAACAAATAGTGCTAATTTTGTATAATTGTAATATTTATACACATATCAGAAGCGACGGAGGTCGCTGGCTGGAGGTCGGACGGACCTTTGGTTGGGGGTGGTTCATAATGGTCTGTACTGAAAATGCTAGTAATGGATCTTGTATATTTTTCAAGAGTATTTCTCTTAGAATGCAATGAAAATTTAGTAATAACCTCTACGCGAACTTTGTAGATTGGAACTATGAAACCGAAAACCTACATAGACTCGGCTAAGCAGCTTTACATTACAAAAACATGGGGCTAAGTTCCTTAAGTGATCTTTTATTTTCTTTGATCTTTTATTTTCTTTGATCTTTTATTTTCTAAGGGAATGATAGGTAGAATCATCCCCATTACCTGCCTAGCCTTTTTCCAACCATGTCGGGGTTGGCTTCCAGCCCAACTGGCTACAGCTGAATACCAGTATTTTACAACGCCGTGGAAGTGGCCAAGTTTTGGGCTGACAAGATATAACATTCAGTCGTGCCAGCGACTGCCTATCTGACCTCCACAACCCGTTACTGTGTTATACGATACCCTTTGGTAAGATTGGTAGTCAGACTTTCACACTTCATCACAAGCCCCTCATCCTAACGAATAAAATACCACTTGTATAGTAAATTCATCATCCAGATCTCTTGCTCATTTGAACTACTTCAAGTTCTAGATTCAAGTTTCTAAAGTATTAAGACCAACATATTTTAAAAGTTTTGTGTTATAACTTTATAAGTGAACCAGTAAGCCTTTAGGCCACCGCGACATAAATCCTGACAAAGCTACATATATTCATTAGGTACTTGTACGTACACTGCAGTACAAACGCACGCACGTCCCGCTCCATCCTACACACAGCCTAAAGTTATAGCCTGTGAAATCTTAAATCAATTTAAAAACAGTTATTATGAAAGGCTAGGCTGGGGCTCTTATTGTTTTTAATGGGCCTTTTGGGCCCGGGCCGGCTAAGTGCCCGTAATAGTATGTGATAGCAGGGGATTTTGTATGCAGACTTATGTTGTGTTAAAGGGTACTTTGTGATGTGTCGACTATAAGATTAGAGAGATGGTTTTGATAATGTATTGATGGTATGCTTGGTAAGAGGCACTGATCTTTTAGTCTGACTGGGTATTCGTCAGAGTCTTCGTGACTATAAAACTTAGTGTGTTCTATGTTCAAGTTTATCGTCCTTATTGACTTTAATTACATTGTTACACTATTTTTTAAGTTATTTTTTACAGTTTCGTGACTTTCTTTATTTTGTGAGTTTTCGGAAAGTAACAGTATTTCTACCGTAGTTCTGATTCAAAAGATTGAGTTAAGCTATAAAACTACTATTAATTTAAAACCATGCTTCCGTCTTTCTATGACTGATTTATAGTACCTAACAAAACTTTTTCTTATTATAGCATGCTACACTATCTCCTTGAACCTGATAAAAAAATAGTTCATAAACCCACTTTTACTTTATGTTCTGAAATAACTATTTTTTATTTTATTGTTCTAGTATTATAAATGTTGAAACGCTGACGTCTCCCCTCCCGGAGGTGGGAGCTAATGTTTGCAACAGTTTTTTTTAAACTAATGTAGCTAATAATAATAATAAAGTTTATACTTCAAAAAAAGTAAAAATACAATGTGAAGGATTCGGTGAGCCACAAACTAAGCATCGCTTGTATCTCGTGGCTCTGGAGTGCAATTTTACAATATTAAAGATTACATTAAGGAGGAGTTTGAGGATGTTAGCTAGTTACAATAAAATATAAGTGTTAAGCTTCTAACGAACACTAAAAACATGTGTACCTGTTTTTTGTTCCAATCAATATTTGATTTGATTTGATTCGTACCAGCAGTATTCTACCAGCCTAAATAAATCAAACTATCTAATCCAATATTTGTTATAACAAAGCCTTTGTATTCAATTACGAACTAATTGAATCAGAGCTGAATTGAATCATAGCAATGATGGGCAGTGTTAATAAGTATCGTGCGAACCGGCCGTATCATCTCGAACACTGTGCGATCCTCGCTGTAATCTAATAACGATTAGTTAAGGCGCAGTGCGTTGTAGACTCAATGAAGGAGGTTTTTCTTGTAGGTTGGTAAGTCATAGGATTTATTTCTGTAGGGTTACTTTAACTTAAAAATGCGACTGTATAATCAGCCTATAATATTCCCACTGCTGGGACACAGGCTTCCTGTCTGTGAGAGGGAGTGGGCCGTAATCCACCACGCGGGCCCATTGCAGGCTAGTAGATTTCACATACCTTCGAATTTTTTGGTTCTAGGAAACGCTGATTTCCTCACGATGTTTTCCTTCACCGTTTTGAGAGCAGTGGTGATGAAATAATTTACTCAAAGTAAAGCGCCTGTCTGGGTTCGAACCTATGACTTACAACTCGTAAGTCGCAGCCGTAACCACTGGGCCACCACTGCTTTTGAAATGGAACTAATTAGTGAAAAATGAAGTGTACCTATGTAAAATACTCGTATGTGTAATTAACTCATTGCAGTCAAGTGTTTTAGTAAAATTAAGTAGTGCATTGAAATGTTTCTACCTTTGATTTGATTCATATTTTAAACTATTATATTGTTAGTCTAGTAGTTAGTTGATTTACCTACATTCGATATAATTTGGGCCGACAAAATTGTATACACTGTCATGCCATCGTCACGACGAAAAAGAAGCGATTAGAAGTTTGGCAATTGCATAACTAGCGTAATCTCTAATCAGTAGTAAATTAGAATGATTTGACATAAAAAAGTACGCCGATACAAGGTGACACTTCATTTATGCGTAAAAAAGCCTGGCACAAAATAAATTAACCCCATGCTAGGAACAACCTGTGTTACAAAGATCAGTTAGAGGAATGCAGTATATTCATTAGTCACAGTAGTCAACTAAATTCTCTGAATGTTTGCAGCTTCACCATCAAAAAACCACCCAAATAATAAAACACACACTGACTTCCCTTTAACAAAGATGATTCGAATAAGCCCAGTGCAATGAGTGGAGCTAGAACAGAAGCCGCTCCTACCGGCAACCTTCAATTATAGTCGCCATCATTATTAAATAATAAAAGAATAATAATATAATTCAGTTTAGTCAAGTAGACAAATGATTACTTTGTGCGGAATATACCGAAGTGTAGTGATGCGACATGTGTGATTCAGTTATCGATGTAATGAGAATTATCGATAGACCTGTTCAAAACTTTTTTGAATATCTTGCGTTTTACTTACAAATGCATACAAATGCATTACTAATCTAAGGCTGAAGTTTTTAAGCGTTAGATACTTAACACGTACTTTGCTGCGTCATTCCTATCACTGTCGCACAACTGTCTAGCTACAAGTGCAAGATAGAAATGGCATCCGCATCATGTTTTAGTCAAAGCACGAGCTAAGTAACCTTTATAGATCTAGGCATGAAATTTTCCTACTTTTTTTTCTGTTTTCCTATGTTGTCCCACTGGTTGGCAAAGCCCCCCCCCCCCCATATTCTTCCACCTTTCCTTGTGCTGTGCCTCCTCCGTCCAATCAGATAGGAACGAAAAAAATGATGTTATCAATTAGGTAGTTTACGCCACTTTTCTATTTTACTACTCTGTGGTTTTTTATTCTCTAGTTCTTACCTGAACTGGAATCACATGAAAACAGATAAGGTTTGCATAAAGCAAGACTTTATATCCCTATTTCACCAGGGCGACCATAACAGCCTAATCTATTATCTCAAACTAGATACTTATACAAATTCTAATAACACCAGAAGTCGTAGTAATCAGCAGTTTGCTCCCCTAAACGGTTTTACTAACATAAAATATAAATAAACATATTTTTACTACTTTCCAATATATTACAAAACAGTTTAATGGTCATAAAAATATTACGGCTTCCGATTTGAACCTGTGAACATGATCTTTATAATGATAAGTCTACATTAGGTGACAAAAAGTTTTAATACATCGTCGTAAAATACTTTTGTTAACCTTTTTTGAAGCAGGATCAAAATATAGTCAAAGTACAATGATTTAGAACGACAGTCACCAAATAAATCTTTATAAAAGAAGATGAATCTGTTGCCATTTGTAGGATACATTTACAAGTCAATACCTATAAAAAAACTATAAAAGTCTTAAAAATTAGCAAACACTATGAGGACTGGATTTTTTAGAGCACTTCACTAACCCAAGGTGATGTATTTGTTTTGTATTAGCGAAATTAGATTAGGTTTCTGCTAAACTAAGGAAAATGGCCATCAGCCTGACGTACTTTAAATATCAGACAATTTCAGAGGGTCAATTCTTGTAATTTCAAGAACGTTCACAGTCTAATCTATCTCAATCTGTCAAAAATACCTCTAATTTCCTTACATTTTTGATAAGTTTTTGACATTGACAGGCCTGTTGGTCTAGTAGTTAGAGACCCTGACTGCTATGCCGGAGGTCGTGGGTTCGATTCCCACCCAGGACAAATGTTTGTGTAATGAGCACGATCATTTGTTCTGTGTCTGGGTGTAATTTATCTAGAATATTTATGTATTTAAAAATATATAAGTATGTTTATCAGTTGTCTAGTACCCATAACACAAGCTCTGCTTAGCTTGGGACTAGATGGCGTTGTGTGATAGTTGTGGAATATTTATTTATTTATTTTTATTTATTTATTTGTCGCTGAGATGAGACTGTGACTAGATTTGAACATTTTAAATGACGATAATTGACCTTCTGATAAGATCTAAATGTTGTAGAAAGCACTTTTCTACAAAATAGTATGCAGATGCTGTTTACAACCTTATTTTATACAAAAGCCTCTAATATGGGCCAGCCATTACCAGCTCCGTATAGTTCAAAGTTTAAGTGCTACTTAATTCTTTAAGCGCAAGCGCATATTATTTATAGATATGTCATTTTTATGGTCATGTAAAATATACCTAATATGTTTGCCTAATAATAATATTATATGTGTAATTCGTTTGTGTCACCAGAGTCAATTTTACAATCTTGTCTTTTTTAAGTTTAGTTCTACTTTTTTAATAAAAAATACGACACTTATGAACTTTGGCGGATTAAGCAGATTAATAACTCTAGTGCCTAAAGGTATGGACATGAAATACATATAAGGAGTTGAAATATTAAGCTAAATATTTAAATGGTTAGTGGCAATGGGGCTAGAAATTAGGAGTTTGTCAAAACATATTTGAATTGTATAACTTGTGTGGGATGGAATACTATGTATTTCTTTTTCATAAATATCTTTTATATTAAGTAGGTTGGTAGTTTGCGATATTAAATAGGTATCTTAGCTTTTCATTTTGGATGAAAAAAGAAAATGAATGAATGATTGAATGTGGATAGGAAAAAAAATGCTCATTATTAAAAATTAATTTAATAATGAGCATTTTTTTTCCTATCCGATATTTTATCGATTTCAATTATCGACATTATTATCCTCACAGCCCATCACTATTCCATTACCCGGCGCCGTCTGTAATCCTCACTCGTTTTATTTTTGCAAATCAGTGTTGCGGTCGAGGTTAGATTGTGTGCGCCGGCGCACAGTAGCGAACATGCCCCGACCTTTGTATGTACAGGTTTTTGTTTAAGGTGATTCCCTGAATTTAGTCTGCTACATTTAATATTTTTTCCAATGTATCTCAATTTTGTATATGCTGCAAATCGTCGTATTTTCTGGAAATAGTTTTATTTGAGGCCAATATAATTTTGAGAGCAGTGGTGGCCCAGTGGTAGTTGTAGGTCGTGGGTTCGAACCCAGTTAGGCGCTTTACTTTGTGTAAATTTTTTCATCTTTTTTTAATAAAAACGTTGCCCCACACTAGTAATTATTCCTGTATCGTGGGTGCGTTTACAAACATTTAAACTCACATATACAAACAGCCAGACCCGGAACAATCACCTGTTGGCAATACAAATATTTGTCCCGTGCGGGAATCGAACCCACGACACGCAGCGCAGCAGTCGATCGCTCAGCCACTGCGCCAACCGTGTCGTCATCACCACTGCTCTCAAAAGGTTGAAGGAAACTTCGTGGGGAAATCGGCAAGTCCTAGAAGCAAACATTCGAAGACATCTACCAACTCACACTAGGCCCGCGTGGTAGATAATAGCCCATGCACTCCCTCTCGAAGAGAGGACACCTGTGTCCCAGCAGCAACAATAAAGACTTATTATGATGATGAAATTATTTTATCATAATTGCCGCATCATTAGTTCTGATCAACATACAGCGTGAAACAACAAAAAACGTAAGACATTTTGAATTTTACGAGGTAGATACATTGACGTTTCCCCCTTAAGTATAGCTCTGAACTTGGACTCGTTTCTTTAGACCTCAATTAGGTAGTATATGGATCACATATGGATGAGAAAAAAAAGGGCTGAAAAACTTGTGATTACTTCGGTAGTTTTAAATTACTGTTATTATCTTTTTCGGTGTTGGTCGACCGTTGGGGTTTTTACTCCTTATTTAATTGTAAAGGTCAGTTGGTATAGTCGCTTTGTTTTACTTTGTCCACGGGTTGAAACCCAAGAGCTAAATAATTCTTTAGACAATTTTCTTCTCTCTTAACAGTAGGTATGAACTAAGCATAAATTAGACAAGCTCAATATAATACAATAATGATAATCAATAAATCAACTCAGCCTATCGCAGTCCACTGCTGGACATAGGCCTCCCCCAGGTTGCACACCACCCTGTCCTCCGCCTTCCGCATCCAGTCTGCCCCAGCCACCTTCTTAAGGTCGTCGGTCAATCTGGCTGGGGGGCGTCCCACACTACGCTTACCGATACGCGTTGTCCACAGTCCAGGATTCGTATGCTCGTCTGCAAAAATAATAATACCAGCCTATTACTGCCCCACTGTTGGGCAAAGGCTTCTTCTCAAATAGAGAAGGCATTAGATCTAGCTGAAGCCGTGGTAAACTTATTTGCAGGTTACGAAGGTGGCCCGTTATCTGCAAAATCTAATCTATGGCTCTTTTATTCCTTCCTTAATTCCAGTCATTCTCAAACCACTATTACTTAAATAACTTAAAATGTCCAATAAAATCCTAACCATTAAAATAGCATGTAATAAAAACTACCGGTAAGCTACAACTAAAATAAATAAATATCGTATAGTTAGTCGACAAAAGTCGGGTGGTGGTGGAGTTTCTTGCCCATTCTTCTCCTTACGAAACTACCTATTGGAAGGGGCGACTAGACTCAATTCTATTACTCACATTGTAATACGTAATATTCATTATAAATTTACGAAGTCTACTCATAAACAGCACTGTTGTGAAGCCCTTCAATCACTTGGTAATGTATTGTAAAAAAATTGAGCCATACTGTAAACACTTCTGCGCACCAAAGTACTTTGACACGTTAATTGACATAATTTACTATTGTCACGCACATTTCTTAGAGTATGACGTCTAATTTTCTCCTACGCTTTTCCTGTAGAACTGTTCGATTAGAAGTACATAATTATGATGACTTTAAAGAACCTCGGACTAAATTGTTACATACTCATGTAATTTTAATCGTTTTTTTAAAATCATTTATATACGAGTATACCATTGTTCGGCTCAACCAAAGCACCTGCCATCTAATCTCTTCACCATCCTTTTTTTTTGGGTTGGAAATCATGAAATAACCTCTCCCGCTCTGGGCTGAGCGGAAGGGCGTGTCAGACTTTTACTGACTAAAACCCACCCGTGTTCCTTCAGTTGTCTATGCCAGGGGCCACGGTACCCGGGACCCGACGGCTTGCCGGGTAAAGCCTGGGTCCTGGCCTCGAGGGCTCTCGGGCCTCGACTGGAGGCGCTCTTAAGCGCATGCATGGAGAGAGGCCAGTTTCCACTCCGTTGGAAGACAGGGAAGCTGGTCCTCATTCAGAAGCCAGGGCGCCTGCGGACTCTCCGTCCGCATACCGGCCCATAGTGCTGCTCGACGAGGTCGGCAAGCTCTTTGAGGGAGTGATTGCGGGCCGCCTCGTCGGGCACCTGGTGAGGACGGGGCCGGATCTTGCGGAGTGCCAGTTTGGCTTCCGCAAGGGGCGCTCGACGGTGGACGCCATCATGCGCGTGAGAGCCCTCACGACGGGGGACGCGGTGTCCCGGGGTGGGGTGGTCGTGGCGGTGTCACTCGACATCGCCAACGCGTTCAACACCCTGCCCTGGAGCTGCATAGGGGAGGCACTCCGGTATCACCGGGTGCCGACTTACCTCCGTCGAATAGTCGGGGCGTATCTGACGGACAGAGCCGTCATCTACCCCGGTCGCGACGGGAACTGGAACCGGCGAGAGATGCCGTGCGGTGTCCCGCAGGGATCGGTTCTGGGGCCGCTCCTGTGGGACATCGGTTACGACTGGGTGCTGCGGGCCGACCTCCCTGATGGCGTCAGCGTAGTTTGCTACGCTGACGACACGCTGGTCCTGGCGCAGGGGAGGTCGCATCAGGTGGCGGCCGACGCGATGACACGCGGGGTTACGATAGTCGTAGAAAGGATCCGGCAGTTGGGTCTCGAGGTGACATTGCACAAGTCCGAGGCCATGTCCTTTCATGGGCCCCGGTATGGGCCACCCTCGGGATCCCAACTGATGGTAAGAGGGGTTCACATCGGCGTCGAGACAACGATGAGATACCTGGGTCTCGTCCTCGACAGCCGGTGGAACTTCGTCGAGCATTTCCGACGTTTGGCCTCCAAACTGGAACGGACCGGGGCCGCCTTAAAGCGGCTCCTGCTCAACCTGAGGGGGCCAAACGCCTCCTGCCGGAGGCTTTACGCGGGGGTCGTGCGGTCCATGGCCCCGGTGTGGGCGCGTTCACTGCGGCTTCGAGCCGCACACTATCTGAACGCGCCCCAAAAGGTGGTAGCCGTAAGGCTTATCCGGGGGTACCGCACGATCTCGGGCGAGGCAGCAGGCCTCCTTGCCGGATTGCTGCCATGGGATCTGGAGGCGATAGTCCTCACGCGCCTGTATGACTGGCGCGCGGAGGCACTACGTCGGGGGGAAACTCTGCACCCGCGGCAAATCGCGGCGGAGCGGACGGACCTCCGGCGCGATCTCATGGCGGAATGGAAGGCGCGACTATCGCAACCCAGCGCAGGGCACGCCACGATAGCGGCGGTAAGACCCCTCTTTGAGGAGTGGCTAGAGAGGCGTCACGGCGCTCTCACCTACCGCCTGACGCAGGTCCTCTCCGGACACGGATGTTTCGGGAGGTTCCTGCACATAATCAGGCGGGAGGAGACGCCCGGGTGTCACCACTGCGAGGGTCGCCCAGAGGACACGGTGGAGCATACGGTGGAGGTCTGCCCCGCTTGGGCAGAGCACCGCCGTGTCCTCGTAGAGGCGATCGGCAGCGGCGGCGACCTCTCGCGTCCGGCCCTGGTGCAAGCCATGGTCCGGGGCGAGAGGGAGTGGGAGGCGGTCACCTCCTTCTGCGAAGCAGTCATGCTAGCGAAGGAGGTGGCGGGATGGGCGAGGGAGAGATCCTCACGCCTCAGCCGCCGAGGGAGACGCTCCGGGCGTCGGGAGCTGCGTGACGACTCCCGGCCACCGTAGGCGCGGGCCTGCGGGCGGAGAGCAATGGGTAGCTCTCCGTCCGATCAGGACCAGGCCCGTGCCGGACGGCGCGTATGTGTTCCACGTGCGCCTCAAAGAGATGTCAGCATAGTTGACGGGGCCCGACAGGGCCGAAGCCTGCCGGGGTAGCGGGATCGTCCGAAAGGGTTACCGCTGCCCTGGTACATAAAGGGCTAAGGAAGGAGTACGGGTGGGTTTTAGTCAGTAAGAGTCTGACACTCCCTTCTGCTCCACCCAGAGCGGGAGGGGTCATTTGATGATTTCCCATCCTCAAAAAAAGGGCCACGGTATCTCTTTCGAACAACCCGCGGCCCTGGTGGATCTCTTCACCACCCTTGGTTGACTGGTAGAGAATGCCTATGGTATTAAGTCCGCCTTTGTACCTTTTTGTGTGCGAAAAGATTAAATAAATACTCCAACAGAAATAACTATATAACATTATTTTGTAGAAATAAAAGCCGGTAATTATTTCCAGTTCTCCACATACACACGAAGGCGGCACGGGAGGAGTTCTACCACTCGGCTGATAATTGAAAACCTTCACTAATAGATTCCCGAGTAATACTGCAATTACATCGCCGGCAATTAATAATTTAGGTTTCGTTAAAATGATATTAGCAGTAAAGGTGCAATACGTGAAATTAATAAAGCTTTGATTTATTATTCATAAACGATTTCACAATTAATTGAATTTAACGGGAGTTTTACGCTTGCGTAGGTGTTGAGTTGAAGAAAACAATAATAAAGGTATGTAGGCACTAAACAGTCAGTAGGTACAGTCAACAGCAAAAGTAGATGATTAAAATCAGAAATTCAATACTAATGAACGGAGTTCGCGTCAGAACTGTGTGGCTGTACTGGTAGTTTTTTTTTTTTATAATTTACAATCACATATTTTTGAATCACTTGGACGCGTTTATTCTTGGTCAAGGCTAAGGCTTAGCAAATAAAACTTGCCAAGTGCAAATTTCAACCATTACACTGGTAAAGCCTATGTTCATCAAGAACTGAAGGCCAATTCCTGTATTTAAAAACGTTAAAAATCTAGTCGCAATCTCATCTCAGCGACAATCAATGTCAAGAACTTATCAAAAATGTAGGGAAATTAGAGGTATTTTTGGAGACTGAGATTATAATGGATCTTAAAAATACGGGAATTGCCACTCGGAACTTGAGTCAAAAACTCATTAAGCTATTTTTAAGGGATGTTATCCAGAAGACAGCTAAGTGACAACAGAAGATTGCCGATAACTCTAATTACTTTTTGGCCAAATCTCTGTGGCCTATTTAATAAAATCGATACAAACGACAATCTAACAGCAACCCGACAATTTTACAAGTTTCTTACATTCTCTACTTTATTATTGTCTTGAAATTCTGTTATTTTGTATTTTTTTGACAAATATGTCGCATAACAAAAAGAAAGAAAGAAAGAAAGAAAAAGAACGGAGAGGCCTATTATATCCAGCAGTGGGTGAATCAGGGCTGAAAAGATGATGATGTCGCATTGTCAATCATATCAAAAGGGGCCCCGAAGTGTTGATCAGTCTCAATTTAATCAATCTTTTTTCCAAGCAATACTCTACATTTCAAGACACTCCTTCATCGACTCACCAACACTTTCACCAAAATCCATATTAATACAAAACAAATCACCTTTCCAAACCAAAAGAGCTTACAACTCGGTGCATATCTATGGGGCATGGTGGGCGGATATTAATTATGGAGGTACCTCCCCATAGGTCCATGGGAATCGAAGCCTGGACCGGATCGTATGGAGAATTATCCGCAAAATTCTGTGGCTGTAATTAAGTTACATTAAGGTGAAAATTAAGGTGTAAGGTTTAACGTTACGGTTTGTTCCGTTTAGGGTAAACAATACTAGATAGAAGGTTGTCTCTAGTCAAGACTCATAATTGTACTTAAATCAACAAGGTATCTTACAACGGGAGCTCATAATCACAACTTACAAATCTGATAAAACCACCTCTGAATCATTTTATAAAGTCAAATAATATATAGTTATATGTAAATTAAGACTTTATAAAATAAACTATTTTTATAAATTAGCATTACAAGTGTTAACACAAATAAAATTAAACTCCATACTAAAACACTTGATAAGTCATATAATACGGATTTCTCAATACGCTTTTCTCTGCGTTATGTTTAATCTATTACAAATATACCTAGGTATAGTAATAGTTATATAAACTAGCTCTTTAGTTTATCAGATCAATCAGTAAACTACGATATACTTGTAATACGAGTATTACTATACCTCGATGACGACTCATACAATTTGCATGACTCAACAAGTGAACCTTTCATTCATGGCATCCGCTTCATACACTATTAAAAAAAACTATAACAATAAAAAAAATGTTACAAGCGACCAGGCAAACAAATCCGTGCGTTCTCATAAGTTTAATTAAATATTTATTCGTGTAGGGCGGGGCGCACCGCCCTCCGATATCGATATTGTTTTATAGATATAAGATTAAATGTATGGCTTTGAAAGTAGCGGGGATTGTGGGAGGTTGATCTAGTTGTGGGTAAAATTAGGGTAATGTTAACTAGAAGTCTGACAGTTCAAATGTGTCTAATGTAGGTATTTTCACACTATGTTATACATATATAAGACGCGACGCGATACTGTACGCACTTTTTAAAATTGCAATACAAAAGCGAACTTATTTTCTACACAAGTTTAATAAATGTAAATGATAAAAACGAGTAATTCCGACATTTGCGTCAGTAGCATAATTTCATATTTGCTTTACATATAAACAAGTCTCACAAACATATAAACGCGGAAGCACTAAAAAATTCCACAAAAGCACATTTAAATATCGAATCTAAAACCTAATGGCCCGCCCCGACCTCTGTACTCGACCGCATTTATCATACTATAAAGGTCAGGTTCCGATACTTATCGATATTTTTATGATGTCAGTTACACTGACTCATCTCTATTTTTGATAGCTTTTAGTATTTATTAATGTCATAATACTAAGTTATAAAATATTCAAATAACTGTGTTGATAAATTAGGCTGCATACTATAATCATATTAATTATGATACTTTTGGCGATTTGGAATATGTTTTGGTCAAAATATTAAGAATTTTGGGTGATATAATAACGGATTATAGTTCTTTAATTTTGGGAGATAATGTTTTTTTTTTACATATTTTGGGCTATCGTTGCATCTAATCGAATTTAAATGGCGATTAGATATTTATTATGACATTTTATTTTTAATCTTATAGTGTTTAATAATTGAGTTATTTTTTAATCAACAGATGATTGAATCATGAAAAATACCCACTTATCTGGCTACGTAAACGTGAGTTACAAAACGCTTAACAATGTCACTTATATTTTGCTGTAAGTCAAAATGAAAAGCGATGTTTTTAGTGACATTATATATCCATTCCATCATAGGCCACATGCATGGTTTTCCATCAGGCATGATGGAGGTCAAGAGCAAGCCCATTCACAAAAAAAAAACATCTCCATGCTCAACTACTATGACAAATGTTACGTTGGTACCTATACCTAGTCCCCCCAACTTACAATACGAGAATAATGAAGTTTAATAATAGACATAAAAGTTCAGTTGCATTATTACATCGATAGCTAACTTCCACATCATAAAATATAAAACATTGCCAGTATAACTTCAACTGTTACTGATAGTTTTAAATTAATACAGGTGGCAAGAGTCATTCCATGAGACATTTATGTACATTATTGTACAAATACGTAATAAAAAGTTAGCAGCTGATGTGTCTTAGATAATTAATGAGATATATTACTTCTCTGTAATTTTATTGTTTTGAAAATTCATTCAACTAATATGTTTTGAAATAAGTGACATGACAGATGATGATAAACAACTGTAAAAACAATAGGGTAGTTGCCTAGCTGGTTAAAAAAATAATTATTATATTTAGTTCGGTAGTTCGATTATCGAGAAATAATGGACACGTATTTTTTCTTTTGTCAATCAAACAATAAATTACAAAGATAAAGCGCGTCAAAATTTGGGAGTGGGGACGTCACTTGCTTGCAAAAGTGTCGCAAGCAAGTGACGTTACGCGGAACTTTAACGGGCGATATCTTCATTATTTTTTATATAATTGACAAAAGAAAAAATACGGGTTCATTATTTTTTGGTAATCTAACTGACGGCTTAATTAGATTTTTTTAGGAAAATAGCCTATTATAAAACGTCCAAGTTTGAAATATTTATAAAATAGTAAAAATATTTTTTTTCACGTAACAATAAAACTTTAATCTTAGCTCAAGCGTAGAACATGTATTCAACTGAACATGAATCTCATTAAAATTATACAAATATTTACATACGCAATTTGCCTGACAGGTCATTATATCGATAACAGAAATAGGAAAACGGTCACATCACTATTTTTTTCCCGCATTATTAGATGCTACTGAATTTCCACACGAATTTGAAATCCATTAGTCGCCATTTACGTCATCAACGAAAAAAAGAACCATCCTGATTTCTAAACGCTTATAAAAAGTATGATATACTGATTTAAACACACAAAAAATTATGATACATAACATAATTTTGTATTCTACTAAATGACATATTTCTCATGATATGTATTTTATGTAAAGTAAGAATAATGTAAACAAAGACCTGAGTATATAATCAGTAAAAAATGCCACTGGACCTTCAATATATAAATTAGGTAATATTATTTCCGTGTTAAAAACCGTAAGAGGTCATTACATTGAGACAGTGAATTTCTCAAATCACCAGAGTTCTTCATGAGAGAATTTCCTAATAAAACCTGTCAATCATCTCACTTGACATCTGTCAATGAAATAAATATCGATCTATAGACACGTATATTACAAAACAATAAACGTATTATCTTATAAATAATATTACAAATTGAAGTGATTTTTCGTGTCTGTCTGTGTGACCACA
Organism: Apamea epomidion; assembly: GCA_947507525.1. Taxonomy (NCBI): domain Eukaryota; kingdom Metazoa; phylum Arthropoda; class Insecta; order Lepidoptera; family Noctuidae; genus Apamea; species Apamea epomidion. The sequence continues at coordinate 1,535,085 of OX382240.1, read as the reverse complement.
TTGTTCTTCTAAGCTCCGCAACGGATTTTGATGTGGTTTTCAACATCATTTATAAAATGTATTCCGGAAAGTTTATGTGTATTATATATTAACATTTAAATTAGTTATAATGAAGAAATCATCTTTTGTAAAGTCGTAAAAACCGTCCAAAGCAGGGGCAGGTTGCTAGTTTTCAAATAATTATAAAGTAAGCCAAAGTTACATTGACATGTAATCGACGTATTTTTTTTTTTTTGTTAATTTCTAACAATGGCTCCGTTTAATTTGAACCTTTCTTAAAAAAAAAAATACCGTAAGCGGTATTATTGAAACATGCGAAGCCACAAGTGCAGTTAATCTCTGATGACGTCAGCGAATATCGATAAATCACCGCCGATGTGTCGTGTCGATGTCGATATGCTACACCTGTTGCCTAGGGATGTCACGCCTTTATTGTATTTCGAAATATTTAAATGAGGATTTTCTTGTAGATATAAATAGTATTGAAATGTCCTTAATAACATGTTTATGGTTGGTTTGTAATAAATACAAGGATTTCTATTAACGCTGTCGAAGTGTTGACGATTCCTTTCGTTTAGAGAAACATGTTAGAAAATATAAACTTATTTATGTGCCTACTGAGCCATAAAATGTTTTTTTGAATTGAGTTTGTCAGCAACAGGCTTGTTCCCCAGCATCGAAATCTTATATAACAAACCTCACGCCTGTAATTCCCGAAAGGTTAGGCAGAGGTGTACCTATGGTACACCCACATTTCGCCAGTTATGTTTAAGTCCTATGTAATATTACAATTGTAAAACATTTTCGCCTTAACGTTACACACATTGTACACATTCATTAGTAGAACTTTATTTTTTTGTCAATAGGTTAAGTGCTTCGAAATATTGGCAGCTCATCATTTTCTTTCACCGTTTAAACTCTAACATAATAATAGGGGTTAAAGTATGAAATTGCCTTTTATTGTAATGGGTACTTCGAATTGACATAGAACCTTCATGGTTTGAGATTTTTGAGTGAACCTTTTTTCACATGGTACCTATGAAGTTCTTCTTTTAAAAAAGGTGGAACATTCGATTATCGACTTTCAATTGTTTTTTTTATTCAGCTTAGACAAGAAAGATGGATACTTCGAATATTCCAGTTATTTTTTAATACGAGTTCCGACGTGGAACTAACGCGGCAGAAACAGCTCGCAATATCAATGTTGCGTTTGGAGAGGGGAGTGCTAATGAACGCACAGTGCGATTTTGGTTTAAACGCTTTCGTGATGGAAACTTTGATTTGAAGAACGAACCACGTGAAAGACCGCCCACACAGGTGAATAACAATGAATTGAAAGAGATGGTGGAAGCCGATCCGAGCCAAACTACCCAGGAATTAGCGGCATAGTTTACCGTTACCTTACCAACAATATTGACTCATTTGCGTCAAATCAATAAAATAAAAAAATATGAAAAATGGGTGCCTCATGATTTGACTGATCTGCAGAAAGAAACGCTTGTTGAAACTTGTGTTGCCTTGTTGAATCGATACAGAAATGAAGGAATATTGGATCGAATTGTGACATGTGATGAAAAGTGGATTCTTTACGATAACCGTAAGCGAAAAATGCAATGGCTGACCCCAGGTCAAACGCCACAACAGAGTCCTAAAGCAAAGCCTACCAATAAAAAGGTAATGGTAACTGTTTGGTGGTCTCAGCATGGTGTTATTCACTATAGCTTTCTCCGATCTGGTCAAACAATACCGGCAGATGTCTACTGTGCCGAACTCCGAACAATAATAGCAAAACTAGCAGTGAAACAGCCCCGACTCATGAATCGATCTTCACCATTATTGCTCCATGATAACGTGAGACCTCATACAGCACGAGAAACCGTTTTAACTCTACAGGAACTGCAATTAGAAACCATTCATCACCCTCCGTATTCGCCAGACCTTGCTCCAACGGACTACCATTTTTTTTCGTGATTTGGACAATTTTCTACGTGATAAAAAGTTTTCTTCAGGAGGCAGTACAAAATGCTTTCACACAGTTTGTCGAATCTAGATCACGAGAGTTCTATCGCAAAAGCATAAATGACCTTCCTATTAAATGGCAGCAATGTATAGATAATAATGGTAATTATTTTGATTAAATAAATATGTTATATTAAAAAAAAAAACAATTTCAATTTTTCAGTATAAATCGGCAATTTCATACTTTAACCCCTAATAATTAGGGGCTTTATTTATAAGCATCATTGAAAGTTAAATGATTAGCGACTGTATAACTACTGCGACTATATAAAGAGGATTATGCAAAATTGACAGCCCTGACTCTTAAACAAAATTAACAAGTTATATTGTTTCGATCCATGATACTTTCTCTGACAAAAGTCGCCGACAATAAAAATGGGTAATAAAAATCTTTTAGCCACAACTTAATAAGTATGAACACTTCAACAGTGTTACTTATCGCACTAAATAAATATAATAAAAAGGTACACTCTGCACGGAGAACATGATGAAATCCACAAAAGGAAAACATATTGATTAGAATTACGGTCTCTTTTGTTTTATATTAATACTAGCTGACCTAACAGACGTTATCCTGTCTAATTTTCAATAATTCATGCAAAAATCCTATAGAATAAAGTACCTACGTTTAGTTTTTACCGAATTTGATCATTTTCGAGGAAACTTGTATGGCCAAGAAGCAGGGCACCTAACACCATCACTTGTGTGCAGCAAATTTCAAAGTAATCTATTTCAAGTAGGCAGTTAAAGGCACTTTTGGACATCAAAATGTATAAGAAAATTAGACGACTAGAATTCATTCTAGTCGCCCCTTCGAAAAGGTAGTTTTGTAGGGCGAAGAATGGGCTAAAAACTCCACTCTTTTAAAATGTTTTACAATATTCATAAATTCTATATTTGTCATGGGTGGGTGTGGCTAGTCATGGCAAATTATAAAAGTTTATGTAATGTGTACTATGTTAAGGTTTCTATGCCACCCGAAATAAAAGTTATTATTATAATAAATTTTTTTTAAAAAAAATACCTTCGATTTTGGGCCCAACTTTGTAGGAAACCTGAATGGTCTCATATGTTGTACTTAATAAAGTGGGCTGATGCTGATGGGCTAGTCCAGTTCCTCGAGTCATGAGGTTGGGATTTCTGAAAATATCTACATAGTGACCATCAATTGTTTTACGCGTAATTAAAATAATTAAAGTGCGTGCTATGTGCGTTTAAAATAATTTCTTTATCTCTTATTGTCATGTTAATTGTTCTTTTGTATATTTTTGTCATAAAAAATATTACGCTTGAGTGAAAGAAATTATATAATGATTCGGCTACTAGTCAACGCGATTATTTTAATTGCTTCTTTTTCTTTGCACTTCTCCGCATTTTTACGTTACTATAAGTTTAAGATAGACTATCAAAGACTCGAGTTTTTTTTGTAATTTTTTGTTTGTTTGCTTGAATGTGCTAATCTCTGGAACTATCAGTCAGATTTGAAAAATTCTTAACGGCTCGCTACCTAGAAAACTGAAACTGTCCGTAAATAGCCTGTCGCGGTCGGCTGTTTGCAGCGGATTGTGCGACGAAATGCACGGGATGCGTTGGGAGTACAAGACATTTCAGGCAGACGAAGTCGCGGGCAGAAGCTAGTCATATATAAAATAAAAAAAACCTTTTCATACGTTCTTTATTTTACCCAGCTGCGACGAAGCGTAAAATGATGGTAATATTTCGACGGCTTTTTCTCCAAAAAATACTTCATATTGTACTGTAATACGAATACCTACTCGAATACTGACGGCACGGCTGGCGCAGTGGTTAAGCGATTGACTGCTGCGCTGCGTGTCCCGGGTTGGATTCCCGCACGGAACAAATATTTGTATGATCTACAAGTAGTTGTTCCGGGTCTGGCTGTTTGTGTATGTGAGTTTAAATGTTTGTAAACGCACCCACGATACAGTAGAAATTCCTAGTGAGGGGCAACGTTTTATAAAAATAAAAAAACTCAGAATTTTACGAATTAATACCTACTTAACCACTCTTAAGAATATAATCCGTAACTAAACAAGCATCTTTAACCTTAACTTCAAATATCAAACCTCATATTACGCTAATAAAGCAAACACGAAACAATGCTGGACACACAACATTTGTTCAGCTCTCGACACACAGCTATCGTATTTTGACGTAAATTAGTGAAACCTACGTATCGATAGTTTTCGATTGAGTTGCGACATCACTGTAGTGTTGTCATAGATTGTACCTACAGGGTGTGGAGAACAGGAAAATTACTGGAGAAATTAAATGTTGTTTTTTAGTTATTTGTTTTTACTTATGGGTGATGCGCTAAGGGAGGCCGCGACATTCTATATTTTTTCCGTTTTTTTGCAATTTCCAGGTCTGTATCAGGTTGTATGTTGAACAAAATATGATTCTCGAGGCCGTCACAAGCATGTATTTACAGAAATCTAATAATTAATAATCATCAATACAATCCATAAGTTCATAAAATCCTATTTCATGAAATATCAATCAATACTCTTACTTTACTTCGTAAAGTATTATTTTTAATTTTTATGAATGTGAGGACTATGTGGATCATTTATTTTTTCCTTTTTTTCTCCTTCTTAGTTAGTTTTAATGATGATCTGGCAGTTTGAGGTATCTGAGTTGAGTAGCACGATTTTTGACAAATGTGTGCACTAACTGGATAGGTCCACTCAATCTGTGTTGTCCTTTCCTCAAAACACAATTTCAGACACCAATTCTACATGGTCTTCACATGATCTGACCAAGATTATGTCTGGACTTTAAAACAGACTGTGACCTCTGAGTTGGTTTCGGCCTTTCTTCTCAGACTAGTCAGATAGGAAACTCAGCTCAACCAAACTCAGCTAGCTTAAAAAAATATGATTGACGTGTAAAAGTGTTTGTACGAACCTACTTACAGAAAATCAATCATTTATCATAAGATATTTGAATTTCGTGGACTAACCTGGCGCACTTTTCCCCTTAATCTTTATCCAAAACCAGTCTTCTTCCTACGACCCATCAAGCATACCGATGAAAACTAACCTTATGCCATATCTAGATTCATTTGAGCTATAAAAATCTTCAGCTAGTAAAACAAATAAGATTTATATTTACTTCATGACACTCAAAGGAGAAGGACCAATAACCGATTTTATTATGATTAGACAAGTCAATAATGTTGATGACTGTAACGTTAATAATAGCATAGGTATCAAATCAAAGGTTCACGGTACCTCGGCTTATTGATCGGTTCGCACGAATTTATTCGCCCGAAACGGGCAAATCGTCACTTTTAAATAATATAATATTTTCTATAAAAAATACTGGCCGGCAAAAGACAGAATTGTGTGGAAAATGGGAGAGGGAGGCCTTTGCCCTGCAGTAGTACAATATCAACTCAGCCTGTCACCGTCCACTGTTGGACATAGGCCTCTCCCAGGATGCGCCACAACACCCTGCCCTCCGCCTTCCGCATCCAGTCTATGCCAGCCACCTTCTTAAGGGACAATATAGGCTAGTTAGATTAGATTTGATTTTTTCTATAGGCAACTCGCACGAAATGGTACATTTTAATTTTATGCGATGAAAGTTAAAAAAAAAGTACACGTTTTATAATATCTCTTATCACTTCTGTGCTCTCTTATATTATTATATTGTGTGTGTATTTTTTCTATACTTTATTGCATAAAATTCAATACGTACCAATTCGTGCGAGACGCCTGTAGAAAAAAATATATTTCAAAGTGACGACTCAAAAAGCAAATTCGTGCGAATCTACTAATAAGCCAAATCAAAGGTTCACGGTAGATCAAAATAATGGCATCACTATTATTACAATCAACAGTAAACACAACACTAACGTTAAAATATCAGGAGTTAAAGTGCAGATTAATAAATATCACTAACAATGGTTACAATTTGTCAGTAATTGAGTTATGCCGTAAAATGGCGGCTAACTGTGCACTGTGCAGGGCTGGCCTCCTGTCATGTTCGCAACGAATTATGAGCTTTATGCTACGATATGCGAATACTAACTATAATAAGGTGATATACCTGAACATATGGTAAATATACTTATGTATTAAAGTGCACCGTCTACAAGACATACGTAATTTAATAACAAAATAATTTTCCTGCCTTTGTTTCAGTTTATTTTGGTTCAAAGTTGCATGAGTTGTAGAGCCGTGGTAGTCCAGTGATAACAGCCGCGACTGACGAGTTGTAGATCGTAGGTTTGAACCCAGGCAGGCGCTTTACTTTGTGTAAGCTATTTCATCACCACAGCTCTCAAAAAGGTGAAGGAAAACCAGCATGTCCTAGAACCAAAAATTCAGAGACATGTGACATCCACCAAGCCACTCTGGGCCTGCCCACACACCACTCCCTCTCACAGAGAGGAGGTCTGTGTCCCAGCAGTGGGAACGGTATAGGCTGATTATGCAGCATGATTTCGCCTTCCATACGTCTCTCGAAAGCAAAGTGTCAATATTGCTCAAAATGCTGCAAGGTTTAAACGAAAACTGGTCAGCTTATGAGCTGGATACTGCCCATACCAAGGCAAATTGCAAGAGCAGATGGCGGTAGACTGAGGAGAAGATGGTGAGACGCCTTGCCTAGAAATGCTCACCATAAGCTAAATAAAAAATAAGAAATCAAATATGTGTCTTATGATTAGGTAGGTCTGTGTTTTTCTATTCATAACTAGTGTTATTTATCTATAAGACTGGCCTTGCCAAACATATTTACAGACATAGTCGTGAAAAGGTGTGAATATCGCAACATTGATATCAGAATCAACAATCAGGTTGCTTCATCATCGACACATCCTAATAGGGAAGAATACAGTTGACAAATACTATACAGACACTAGTTTCTGTATAATATTTATAACCTCTTGACATCGATGCACAGACATATAAAAGTATCTTCTTTATTTCGCCACATTGTTTAGAGTTCAGTGTTCACTCATTCATTTATTTATTTATATATTCACTGGCTGCGCCCCGCGATATCACCCGCATGAGTTTCGATCCCGTGGAAATATCGGGATAAAAAGTATTTTACGTGAAAGAGTAACAAACATCCATCAATCCATCCATCCATACAAACTTTCACGTTTATAATATTAGTAGGATTCTTGTAGCTATGCCTTTACTAAGTTCATTGAATTAGTTACGGTATTAGTAGAAAACCAAAAAGATACAATAATTAGAAATAGACTTGTTGCTGAAATTTCAATGCTAAAATGCCGTAATGATTTATTTATTTATTATCCTTGCAGATATCATTACAGGCCTTACCCTAATGCGACAGTGTATTTATCAATGACTTTACCTACTTTAGAATTAACATTCAGTAAGTTGGTACGAGACATAATTTACTGGAGAGTTTCTAACTGAAGAGAGAGCTGTGCTTCTGGGGAGTTTGTTGCGCCACTTCTTCTTCCCAGAGAGCACTAGGAAGTGGTGAAGGGCGGGCGTTTTGGGGGACTGTCTTATATGTAATTTTGACGTTCGAAAAGTACTGATTCTCAACATAGTTTAAATAAATGACTTTTGATTTTGGCCTATTATAAAGAATTTTTAATTGCTTGACTATACACATAGTGCATATTACTACGCTGAATTCCATTCATTGGCGTATTTCTGTCTACACAACATTCTTCTTCATATACAAACAGAGTAACAGACGCTGTCAATAAAAACTACTGCTTCATTCTCACAAACCCGTTCAATGCCACCTATAAAAATATAAGCTTAGACAACACAATTTATATCTAATTAACATTCATAAAACAAAACTGCAAAACGCGGACCACCATAAGGCAAGCGATCATTTCGAACATTGCCCGGGCAGTGTGTACACTACATAGCGCACTTTGCCCGCTTCATGTATTACACATCCTCTCGTCGGGTTCAAATTACATAACACATAAATACAATGGCCAGCTTATTTACTGCTGGTTTTAAAGTAAAAGCTAACGTAGCAATTACTGGGGATAAAATGGCGCTGGATGCTGGATGGGTGAAATATTATTAAGCTCGCGAATTGTCTTTTGCTTCTTGTGTGGTCATGATAATATTAGTACTATTTATTTAAGACCTAAATCTCCTCAAAGTACGCTATATAATTATGTAAGCTTCAAGTCCTAAAATACTGTCATCAATTTGACATTAGGCAATCACACAAAACGATGGGTCTAAGAGGCAATTCTCGTTAAGAACGTTCACAGTCTGAACTCAGTCTCAATCTGTCAAAAATACCTCTAATTTCCCTAAATTTTGACATGTTTATGACATTTTTTTGTCGCTGAGATGAGACTGCGACTAGATTTTTATCGTTTTAAATTACGGGAAATGGTCTTCTGTTGTGAGTTTAAGTGCAAATTTAACCAATGAAACTGAACGCGATCAGAACATCTATTCTGCCTTTAAGAGCTGTCATAGTGAATATTCCACAACAATTTTGACACTGACAGCTCTTGAAAGCGGTTTAGATGTGCTGATCGCGTTCAGTTTCATTAGTGAAATCCACCCTAAGCGACGTTGGCATGGCCTTTTTTTAAATTGTATTTAATAACAGGACAGGGTGGCAGGGACATGCGCAAGCTGTTACCAAGGATTCAGTACATGATTCTGAAAGGCCCGAGCTGAAATTTTTCACAAGTTATTTAAAAAAAAAACAGTACGCGTCAATGTCTCTGCCAACCTGTATTTCGCATTCGATACAATTTTAACAAACTATTTTTTGCGATTGCTAACAACGTCAACGGGATGGAAACCGTAGAAACTTAATAAAGTAGCTTTTTTTTTTTTTTTTTTTTCATTTTGCCGCTGCAAAATAACTTCGATAGTCAGAAAAGCTAAATCACAAATATAAATAAAATCTTATAACAAAAGCTTTATCAACCCATCGTCACACCATTTTACCGCTCCGAACTGACACCGGCAATACTAATGAGTTGGGATGCGCGCGCGCAGGTCGCGCATGTGACCCGCGACGCGCGATATATTGCGCGAACAGCGAGCCAATGAGTGGACAGTCACTATAACTGTACTGCGGCTAGGGGAATAGTGAGCTCTCGATGTTGTATAAATTTAAAGCTCATATTTCATTGTGATTGTAAATTGGTACCTTAAAATTAATTACTTACCTTGATCCCAAATATTTTTATGACTATTTTTCAGTTCTTCTGGTGGAGTATGCATTATTTTACTACGCAAGAATTAATTAGAAGATTCCTATGGAGCTTGAGTCATGTAACATCCACCTACCCGCACGGCGCCAGCTTGGTAGATTACGACCCACTCCCTCTCACATAGAGTAGGCCTGTGTCCCAACAGTGGGAACATTATAGGCTGAATATATGCTTAAGAAAAACGAGACGCGAAAATGACGTTGCGGTACAAAATATTGATTACCTACTTATGACATTCTTCAAAAACAGACACTAATAGAAATCTTAGTTCAAAACGTACTACAATATAAACGACATTGTAATACTACTCAATTCAATAGCAACATAGTTAACACAGAAGTTCCCTGAACGCAAACTCATTTGCTTTGACTTCCGGTAACTCCAATCTAAATTAACCAAAGTGCTCATACGCAGCTTTAACCATAAGTACCAGCATAAGTACTTATTATGAAAATATACTCCCCATGTTTAGCTATAAGAAGAGGCTATCTCCCAGATGAGTCTGGTCGTAACGCTGCTAATTACGACTTAAATATTAAAAGCTTAAAAAGCAGTCGTTCATGGCATTAACTGAGCGAAACGGCTCTTCTGTCTATTTTATAATCCTATATTATGTAAACCGGACCGACGTTTGAAGGACTTTTACGCTTCACGATTTCAAGATACAAGTGACTTAGATAATATGCTTTAAGCGTTGTGACGTAAGAACTTAATTTGATCAAAGATAACAAAAAAAATGAAACTATAACTTGTTTAGGCGGACTTTGCACTCTGAATAGTGAACAAAACTAAACGTCACCCTCGGGTCGCCGACGCTGAATCGGATATACTCGGCTCCAGTCGGTTGGTGGCGCTAAATCCCGTATACGTGGCTCATATAAGTTTTCATTTCTATCAAGTCGAAGTAGCTGTAAAAAGATTTGACAATTCGCGAGATGGGCTGCTGGGTGGCTATCAGAAGGCCAATTCTCGTAATTTAAGACGTTCAAAATCTAGTTGCAGTCTCATCTCGGCGACAAACAAATGTCAAAAACTTGTCAAAATGTAGGGAAATTAGAGGAATTTTTGACAGATTGAGACTGAGATCAGACTGTGAACGTTCTTAGAATTACGAGAAATGCCCCTCTGCTGTCTAATTGCATATTGTCATACCTGAAATCTGTTTTAATGAACCCTATAACAGAATTGGAAAGTAAATAGTAACTTGTGGTTGAGAAACGATGGATGGTTTGTGTGAAATATGAAATGGCTAGAAAGATGCTGAGATGACAGCTTAGAAGCCATGCTGCGCCCAAAAATAATAATACAGTAAAAGGGTGGGAAAATGATGAATAGTTACTGCTTTTTCAAACAGTAATCAAGAGGGCGGCGAAGCTGTTGTGACGAATCATGATTACGGGGCCAACATAGCCAGAAATTTTGCCATAGATTTGAAAGGAAAAGGTGGAGGACGTTGGCCAGCAGTAGGACATTATTATTATTTAAAAAAAGGAATTTCTCCTGTATCGTGGGTGCGTTCACAAACATTTAAACTTACATACACAAACAGCCAGACCCGGAACAACTACTTGTAGGCCATACAAATATTTGTTCCGTGCGGGAATCAAACCCGCGACACGCAGCGCAGCAGTCAATCGCTTAACCACTGCGCCAACCGTGCCGTCAAATATTATATCGTCAAGGATTATACTTAGGCAATCGACCCATCCCGTCCGACGCTATGGCCATCCCATCGGACTCTGAAAGTGAGGGAAGAGTGAGTGCCTCTGTGCTTGCGCACACACTTGTGCACCATAATATGTCCCACGTTGATGGCCAGTCTCGGCTGGGGTTGGCCGCCATATCCGAAATTCAGTCTGGAAGGCTATTATTACCAAGGATATTAAAAAAAAACTAATGCAGATCTAATGTTCAGTCCCATTGACTTTGAGTCATATAAAATTGAACCCTATCCAATTGTTCAATGTTGTCTTAAAGCTTTCAGAATTAGTAACATATTATTATGTAGCCACTCTAACACAGAACATACTTACCCGATTGTCAATCACACAGTGAACGCTGGACACTCGAAATAATCATTCTATTATTGTTCGCTCTTCAATATCCACTTACATTAGGTCAAATTGAACTGTTCCGAAACGGTCAATTCGATAATAAACAGTTTAATTCTAGCTACACAAAAATCAGGCCAAGTGCGATTCGGACTCGCACACGAAGGGTTTCGTACCCCAAAGTCAACAACGCCGAAAAAAACACGCGTCTTTTCCCATAAATTTTTTAACGTTATTTATTTTTATTGTTTGTTGTTATATCGGCAATAGAAATACACACTCTGGGAAAATTTCCACTGTCTACCTATTGTGGTCCATGAGATAAAGCCCGCTTACAGACAGACGGACAGATGGACGGACAGTAGAGATTTAGTAGTAGGGTCCCTTTGGTACTTTGAGTATGGAACCCTAAACCTGCTTTTATTAATGGTGAAAGGAATAAAAATAAAATTTGTCTTTCGTTGAAAGGCACAATGACATCTGTACAGATAGGATAAGCAAAGAGGCTAATTGTCAATTGAAGCCTATTCATTACTATTGTGGTAAAAACCAGAATTCCAAGTACATGTCATTCGTTTTTAATATAGGCATCAAAAGATTGGCTTAGAATAGAAGTTAACACACTTTCCTAAAAAAATATAGACGCAACGCAACATTTATACAAAGAAAGTATTCAGTGTTCTAGTGTACAGGCCATAGATTAAAACCTTCATCGGCTTTCGTTTGACGTGGTTTTTTATATTAATAATTCCATTAAGTACTCTAAAGATCTATAATTTGCCAACATTTCACCGCTCGCGCTCGCTCCCTGGCGTGTTAGCTAAAAGAGTACAAGCTAACCAAAATACATTACATTATACATTTAAACCCATGAATCTGCTACCCGATCAAAAAATACACCAACCCTATCTCGTCATCATTCTTTTGCTCATGTCCCAATTTATTTGGGGTCGGCCCATCATGTATTTATCCTCAATACTTTTTTATTAGCCATCACCCCTTTCTAGCCATTATCATCATTCACACACTCCATTCATCGCTTCTTTGGTCTTTCCCTACTCTCATAGCCATCCACGTTACTCAAAACTTTGCTCACAAGATTTTCCTCTAACATATCACTCCTATCTAACAAGACATAACGTCACGCAGCCGTCCCGTACCCCTTAAAAAGCCCTCATCCCGCGAACACTAAAACAGCGCCTGTAAAAGTTAAACGAACGCTCATAACAGTTTTATGTAGTACGCAACGACCAACAATATGGTTAGCATTGAATATATTCCGCTGAGCTAGGAATACCATAGTTTACGTTATACGTGACTTAGGTGAGCATAGGGTGGGAAGGGATCTGTTTCCGTGTGCACTTTACTGCAGAAATGGGATAAAGGAGATGGGAACGGGACGGGATGGGAGTGAGATGGGCGAGTATGGGATTTGAATTTGAAAGCATATAACTTTTGGAGTATTTGTCGTAATTTTTTCTTAAATAGAAAGAGTGTCAAGTGATTGTATTTGAAATGTTTTATTCTGCATCAAATCCTGAACTAATCTAGTAATTACACGAATTTCAGGTATTATAACACACCATAAACGAGAGTGAAGTTTCAAAACCAGAGGGGCAATTCTCATAATTTTAAGAACGTTCACAGTCTGATCTGTCTCAATCTGTCAAAAATACCTCTAATTTTCCTACATTTTGTCAAGTTTTTGACATTGATTGTCGCTGAGATGAGATTGCGACTAGATTTTGAACGTTTTAAATTACGAGAATTGGCCCTCTTATCTCAGTCCTAATCTGTCCAAAATACCTCTAATTTCCCTACATTTTTGTCAAGTTTTTGACATTGATTGTCGCTGAGATGAGATTGCGACTAGATTTTGAACGTTTTTAATTACGGGAATTGGCCTGCTGAAGTGTCACTGTAAATTCATTTCAGTATCGTTTTATCTTTAATTAGTAAGTAGTCGCTTTTTATTTTGTAAGGACGGCTGTAAAAACGATGGCAGAAAGATGTTTTCTAGCTCTTAAACTTAAACCCAGCGTGGTGAAAGTAGAATACCTATGCCACATAATTTTGGTTTGACTTTTGTGTATCATAGTAAGTTGTCAGTCACCTAAAAAGAGACACCCATCGCAGTTTACAAAATAGAATATTTGATTGAAGCATAGAAATTGGTCAAAAAGAGTAGTGATGGCCCAATGGTACCGGCCCCAACCTAGGAATTGTAGCTCGTGGGTTCGAACTCAAGCAGGTGCTTTATTTTAGATAAATAACTACAATACCACTGCTCTCAAAACGCTGAAGGAAAACATCGTAAGGAAACCGGCATGTCCTAGAATCAAAAATTCGAAGACATGTGACATCCGCCGACCCGCACTGGGTCGTGTGGTAGATTATAGCCCACTCCCTCTCGAAGAAAGGAGGCTTGAGATGAAGCTGATTATGCTATGAATGTTGGTAGAGGCTATACAGTCAGACAGCAATAAAATAGGCACCTACTCTTGTATATCGTATTTATTCGGATTATGAATTTATTGTATCTGCCTAAGTAACATTATGAGAGAAGAGGCTCCCTAGCAACACATCTCCGGTGTACCACCACCGTTACACGCAAACACAGATATCTAAAAACAAAGGCCGGATTCCTCCAATCACACACCCTCCCGCATTAATTCACCATTAAGCATTCGAACCCCACTGATCCCATTCCGGAAGCTAGAAAGCTAAATACTCTACTCGGACATCGAACTGGCCACGGGATGCTGTGGCCAGGTATCTGCGTATCTAAGCCTTCGTCGAATGATCTCTCATTGTTCGGCCGCTTATAAAAATGTTAGACAATGGGCCCGATGAGTGTGTAGTGACCGCCGTTGGGCGCATCGCAAGCTTGGGTGTAGGTGCGCAGCTGAGAGATGATTTACTGATGTATTTTGAACTTGTGGGTAGGAAGGTATAAATGTCGAAGATAGAAAGCTCGCATTTTTGGATAGATATATAAAATAATTGATTATTTTACGGAGTAGCAAAAGGTGACAAATTTGAAGAAAAGGCTGTCACTGGTATAAGGAGACCTTACAGTATATCACTATGGGCCTACTACATTGCCAACGGGGTCAGATAAGGCAGAACCGGGTTCCTTAGATAACGAAGTATAAAAAATAATATTCTCTAAAATAGAACCTACACACACCACTCCTAACATAGCACACGTATGTATCTCATAAGTGTAATAAGTCCAATTCAATTATGTAAATATTGTGTACGATAATTAAATAATTGAATTTAACCCCTAAGTTCAATTCAATTATTTAAATATTGTACACAATTAGTGGTCAGTATTTTATGACACTCGTCAAACTTTGTAAATTTTGATGATTGGTATATAATATTGACCCCAGAAAGACAAAAAGGTCGTATACTTATGTATCGATTAATCATGATAAAATGCCTCATGTAGAAAAACAACAACGCAAGTATCCCATACTGCCGGATGGAGGCCTATCCGCGCTTAAGGCACTACTCTGCCATTGTGGCCACTATTCAAGTCTGTGACTATGCATATTTCTCGCTACATTTATCATACATTATGCCAGCTATGAATATTCCTCTGTTAGCGGACTAAACCGCGCACCTTAATTTATTAATTGTGCCTTGTGACCTCGACCTACGGTGCGATTTATGGTGCAAACTTATTATTGTGGGATATTGATGTATGTGAATATTATAAGCGTATTTGTGTGAGATTGTTAAGTGGTTAGGAAGTAGGAGTGTGGAGAAAATTATGTTTTCATAGCTGTTTGTCGAGAAGTGGGGTGGGAAAATTCTGGGGTGAGATGCTCTTTTGTTGGCATGGTCTACACCAGGTTAGCTAGTGTCATGGTATCATTATAGACTAGTCAATAGGTATCATCATGTTTATCTGATAATTTTGATCTGGTCTTCCAAAACCAGTAAGATTCCAAACACATACATACATACTGTACAGTACGTATGTATGTGTTTCAGTTAGTACACATACGTACATACTGTACAGTATGTATGTGCGTGTTTGAGTAAGTATCTCATCATCACTCTCCTGCCCTTTTCCCATTTTCATCAGAGGGGCAATTCTCGTAATTTGAAGAACGTTCACAGTCTGATCTCAGTCTAAATTTGTCAAAAATACCTCTATTTTTCCTAAATTTTGACAAGTTTTTGACATTTGTTTGTCGCCGAGATGACACTGCGACTAGATTATGATCGTTTTGTATTACGAGAATTGGCCATCTGATGTCGGTGCAACATGTCTTGTTCTTCCATACTTCTCTATTAGTCGTCATCTCGGTAGTCACCCCCTTTCTATTACACAGTCCATCCACCGTTTCTTTGGTACTCTTATAGCCATCCACATTCATACTCAAAACTTTCTTCATGACATTTTCCTCATTCCTCCTCATCACATGCTCATACTTTGACCACCGATTTCCACACAAAAGGTAAGTACCCACGTAAGTTAAAAAGACAGGGTATCAATCGTTTAGTGCTTCTGACGTATTCGTTGTAATCAATGCAAGGACATGACAGGGTCGAAGAGGAAATATGGGGCATAACATAATCTATACCACTACATATCCTGTGGGGAATACCATGTAACTCATAGATAAAGATCGTGAAAATTACGATTATTAGGTAAATATTCTAAGAAATAGATTAATTAATATTAATATAGAATAATTAATAGAACATTAGTATAAATAATGACTAGGCATTTGAATAATGAGATTATTTTCTTGGTAAGGTGAGTAAATAGAAAACTCATAGGTACTTATTAATGATATACAAAGATGCAAGTTTCCTTAAGACGTCTACCTGTTTCCTTAAGAAGTAAAGTTGTACCATTTACAATGATTAACGAAGAGGTAACCGCAAAATTTTTAACAGCAACTATCGACTGAGTTGAGTGCAGTCGTTGAGTGCAGTCGTTGAGTGCAGTCGTTGAGTGCAGTCGTTGAGTGCAGTCGTGGCCCAGTGGCAACGAGCGCGACTTACGAGTTGTATGTCATAGGTTCGAACCCAGACAGGCGCTTTTCTTTGTGTAAATTATTTCATGAGCACTGCTCTCTCTCAAAACGGGAAAACATCGTGAGGAAACCGGCATGTCCTAGAACCAAAAATACGAAGACATGTGACATCTACCAACCGCACTGGGCGCGTGGTGGATTACGGCCCACTCCCTCTCACCGAGATGACAACACCCAGCTCTGGGAACATTATAGCCTTATTATGCTAACCATCGAAAGTGTACAGTCACGAGCATAAGTATGTATACACTTGGCTTTATTCAAAAGCGATTTAAACCTTTATTTTTAAATAAAAATTTTATGTTTCTACGAACATAGTATTTTCGGACCCATAGGCTTTTGCAATGTGACGTATTTTATTGTTGTTTTAGTCATTTCACGCAAAAATCGCTATTGACTGTACACTATACAGTCACGAGCACTAATATGTCAACACTAGACAACTTTCAATTGTAGTTTTTTTATGAAATAACGAATGCAACGTTGAAATACGACACATTACATAAACCTACGTGTTCGAAAATGCTATGTTCGTAACAACATAAAATTTCATTCAAAAATAAAGGAGTAAATCGCTTTTGAATAAAGCCGAGTGTATACATACTTTTGCTCGTGACTGTACCATTCCCAAAATCTTTCGGGCATGCCTAGCTTCAAGATTTATCTTATTTATTAAATAAAATAAAAACAATCGAACCGCTTCAACCACTAAATAATTTCAGTCGAATTCCCAGCATATTAGAAATCAAGCCAAACATACATCTGTCAAATAATGATCTTGGACAAAATAAACTTGACAAAACAAACTCGACAAACGGACAGACTTAGCGAACGTAATTCATGTTTATTATTAGAATTCCGGTATTACACGGTGCACTTGAATCTACTTTCTATGATAACAACATGCCCACGCGCATGTGACGAATTTATTTGGGCGTTTTATATGGTGTTGGAATATTTGGATGCGGCACAATCAGGTTGGGTATATAACGGCTTTGTGACGGTTCACTTTATACGCTGTACTGTGCCTAATAACTATTTATGGTAAAGTTTTTCAGGAAAAAAAATCGTCCATGAGGTTCGATTTCAGCAGTTAAATCATCATTAATCAAATCAAATCAAAAGTCATTTATTCACGATTTGACGACACGGTTTGCGCACTGGCTGAGCGATCAACTGCTGCGCTGCGTGTCGCGGGTTCGATTCCCGCACGGAACAAATATTTGTATTGCCTATAGGTAGTTATTCTGGGTCTGGCTGTTTGTGTATGTGAGTTTAAATGTTTGTGAACGCACCCACGATACAGGAGTAATTCACATTGTGGAGCAACGTTTAAAAAAAAATAGGCTGAGAATCAGCACTTTTGGAACGTCAAACGTCAAAATAATACTAATAATCAAACATGCGACTTATTTTACCCTCGAATAGACAAACTCTATAAAACAAGATTAACACAACTCAATAGTTAATACTTTCGAGAAAGTATATGATGATACCTAAAATTTAAACATTGTTTTAGGATCCCTACTTGTGAATAAATCAAAGTGGCTTTCCATTAATTATTGTCAGCTAAATTCCAATCAACCATCAGCATCAAATCGTATTATTATTGGAATCGGGAGTTTTACTTTATTTTCAAAACTACCGCATCAAACAACTCGGCGTTCCACACCCGAATTCAAAACCATATTGACCCACGACCATACCGCATTCTATTTGACCAACGCATCATCAAGTGCCCTCAACCAACTGGACTGCACGCTTCATTTCCGAAAAATAGTCTTAAGATCTTCTTAAAACGGTCTCGAGACGGCTTAAGATATCTTAAGATGTCTTAAGACCACTCGATACGATTGTGGGCTCAAAGAGTTATCGCTTGTTTATGCTCCTCAAGTGTGGGAGCAATTAATGACGGCTTGTTATTTCCGGAGATTAGGGAGTGATGTCATTGGGCTTTCGGAGAATGGACGGTATTTAGGTTGTTTTAGGAAACTATAGATCGTTTATTATTGTCAGTAGAATTTTGGGTGCACATAATGATCTCACAGGTACCTGATCCGGAACAATTTTTTTTTTAACCTTTTTTCCCACTGCTGGGCAAAGATTCCCCTCATTCTTTCCTCATTCTCCCCCATTCTTCTCCTATTTTCCTTATCTTGTGCCTTCTCCGGCCAATCAGTCAGAAATTAGTTCAAATCGTCATGCCAGCGTTTCTTAAGCTAGCCTCGGTGACTACGCCCGTCTTCAGGCACACATTTTTTTTTTTTTTTTGAGGATGGGAAATCATCAAATAACCCCTCCCGCTCTGGATGGAGCGGAAGGGAGTGTCAGACTCTTACTGACTAAAACCCACCCGTGTTCATTCCTTAGCCCTTTATGATCCTGGCTTGCATCTGTTTTGATGCATTCAGTATTCACTTATAGGCTGGAAATCAATATGTCATGAGAAGTCCTAGAGCAGAAATCAGGCGCAATGGGTCCATCAGGGTGTCGATATTTATTATTTATTTATAAGTAGGAGAACCAACAGCTAAACCAAATTAATAACAATTGTATAAGCTACACAGAGCCAATTACAGGCTCTCACGAGAAGACACAGAGAAGGTAATAGAAATTTTAGGATCACTAACAACTAAGTAGCAAGCACAATGAAAATACAAATAAAATGAATTAAAATAAGCAATAAGTATTAAATACTTATTGCTTATTATATAACTGATCTCTGGGGGATATTGAAATGCAATTTATGCAGGAGATCGGGATAGTCAATTTCGTTGTTTAAGATATTGTGGTAACAAGCTGAGAAGTTTTCAGGCCCTATCGAACGATGCATATAATTGACATTCCCTTTCCTATATTAGGCACTAGCGGCCCCTCCCGGCTTCGCACGGGTGGTTAAGTTTTAGTAAGGATCCCTAATCTTTTCTAGCAATAAATATAGCCTATGTCACTCAGGGTGAACGTAGCTTTCCAATAGTGAAAGAATTTTTTAAATTGGCACAGTAGTTTTTGAGTTTATTTATTACAAACATACGCACAAAAATACAAATCTTTCCTCTTTATAATATTAGTATAAATAGATATAAATAGAGCAGTCTCTATGTTGATTTTGACTTGTCCATCTAAATTTTTTTTTTTTTGTGATATTAACTAATCGCCTGGTAAATTGTTACCGAGTTTTTCTAACTAGATTTTTTCAGTACCAGCCCGGCAATAGGCTCCCCCTGTTACGAGTACATGGGACTTGAACATAACTGGCGAAACGTACACCTCTGCCCAACCTGGGACACAAGGCTTGATGTTATGTTATGTGACTAATCATGTGTTATCCTTTTGAAGAGCACATTATTAACCGATGATTTTGATGACATGCTTTTTTTAAACTTAACTTTTATTATAAAACATGATGTGCAATTATACCACAACAATAAACATATAATTGACAACCACTACTGCAGTAAACCACAAACTTTTATACCAAAAACTTTCACTTAACATCTCGATAGAGGGCGTCGTGCCCTCAGCGACCCTTAGCCCAACAATAAATAATATGTTAATGATCTTGTAAATAAAGACTAGTATTTAACTGGTGTTTACTTATGTAGCAGAGTGTGTCTCCAACACTCTCTTCGTTGCCAATCATATCACTTGGTTTTAATGGGTCTTCATATTTTATTTCTGATATTTTTAATTTATATTTTGCAAATGTGAGGACTTTGTAGGCCTTGTAGACTTTAGATCTGTAGACCATTTTTTATTTTATCAGGTACTTGTTGACAGGCCTACGCTGTCCTCCCATACTACTGTAATTTGAAAACATCGTATAAACCAATTATTTTTAAAAGAATAACCGTGGAGTTTCTTGTCGGCTCTTCTCCATAGGAAACGACTAAATTAGAACCGTGCACCTAGCTTCTGACGTTTTATAAGTGCCCATGTAGGTGAAATAAAATATTTTGATTTTGATCTTGTTATGAGAAGTATCGATCTCCAAACGAGAGTTCCTTTGATCGACATAATGTAGTACAGGTATCCCATCGGATCCAAACACGGAGACAGTAACGTGTGATTATTACATGTCATCACGCTTGTTGTCCAGGACGAGTTAGAAAAAGGTGTTCCTATAATTGCACACCACACATTCCTCCAATTATATTTAAGTCCCATAAAATACCAGAAATCTGGGTAGGTGGCGAGAAATCGTGAGGCAAATCACATCAGCTCCTAGACAAGAAACTACATGAGAACCACGGCCGCTCTGACAAGAGTGCTATGAAGAAGAAGAAAAAGAATATGGGGGAGAAACTCAAGCTTGAGCTACTACTGAGGAATTCCTGCTGGGTAAAACCCAATAAAACTTTGCCCGGAACCCAAATCGGACTTCAGAGTTCAGGACTTCTCACTCAGCAGTCGCGCTTACGACTACTAGACCAACGAAGCATTCAACGAGGAGAAAGTGTGGTTTTATCATTCATAAATCATACGAATAAGTACTCACCTTTTTATAAAGATATTTGTTTGTTTGTCAGTACCTTTTTTTTTTAAATGTGCCCTGTTCTTTATTACGATTACGCCTGATGGAAAACGATGGGTGAGGTCTATGATGGAACGAGCGTGCCCAGAAGATGCCTGTTCACACTTACTTTGAAGGCAAGCGGGTTAAATGTGGGATGGGAACACACCTCCTAGAACAAACTAGTTTAATAAAAAAACTTAGCTGAAAATAGTGACAATATTAACATGAGGTTCGTAAGATTCAAATCATCTACTTTTCCTTTCAAAATATTTTCTATCACCGCCAGTGCAAAAAAAAAAATTTATGATATTATTTCCAATTTTACTTATTTTTTCTACATTTTATCAACATGATCGACACTTACCTCGTCAGTCGTGTACCGGCGCGCGCGCCGCTCGTCGGATATAACCTCCAAATTGATTTATTATATTTCAATTTTTTACTGGCAAAGCATCGATTGGCCGACTCTTCCGCTATTTCGCCCCATACAACGCTGAGGAAGAGTTGATACTTTAAAAAATATGATATATATTTACGAAATATTTATTGCTAGAACCTACTCAAATTAACAGATTTCCCGTAATAGATACGTATTACGTGCATTACACACATCATGATATTTTAATTATTAATAAAGATCTATTAAGATTTTATTTAAAAAGCCTTTACTCAAAATTTTTTTGTCATAATGTCAAGTTTAAGTGTTTAATGTTCAAAAAGATTATTTACTTAAGAATATTGTAAGTTACTGTATTAGTCTTATACTTTATAGTCCATTGACTTCTGACTTAAGAATGTTATTAATAGTCAAACCAACGGCGATAAAAGTAAAATATTTTTGTATTCACACAACAAAGCATCAAAACTTCTCAATCCTCCTACAAACAAAATAAGATCGCGCAAAGTTATAATTCAATAAATTCTTGAGAACAGACACGAACTTATTATTTATTTTATAACAGAACCCATAACATCAGTTAAATTAATAATTTTATCGTCCAGATACACATCTTCACAGCGACGGATAACTATGGCAGTTTAATTTCTATTCGTGCAACACTTTGGCGTAATATTCGATGATTTATTTGTGAGACAGTGATTTTATCTTGACATGGGTCTTTGTTTCTATAGCGCAATAAATGGGTCATCAGGGTCTAATGTCGATTTATAGCAGAATATCACGACACACATACATTGACTATGAATATCACTAAATAAACTATCTACAAACGGGGTGAATAGGGATGCAGGAGTGAATCGGAACGAAACTTTAAAATGGATTTTAGCGTTGAAATAATTTCGTTTGTTGCCCACAAGGGCAACTCATTGTTAGTTACAATACAGTTAATTCATTAGACGCCATTTTAGCAACAAACTATATTATTTCAGTTTGTTTGTTTGCTCATCCTGCCATATTCTACGGGATCTGCCAAGACGCCTGATAACCACCACGTGGAGCCTTGACACAGCTAGAATGCGTGTAAATAGTCGTGTTAAATATTTGGAAAAAAAAATACGTAAAGAATTCAATTAAAATGCAAAGATAACATTATTTTATTAATTTTCTTAAAGATTTAACAGCACCACTTAATCAAATATTTATGAACACAAAACATTAATTCGGAATCACCTTGCTCTGGCATTAATCGCACGCTGATGTCTACGAAACGATGAGATCGAACAGTCAAGGAAATACTCTGACGTTCATAATAATTATAATATCTAATGATTTAAGTGGCGGTCGTGCTGGTCCTATGACCTATATCTCGAGCTTCCTTTTGTGGGAACATAGGGTTAAGAAGGTGGAAGATGTGGTTTCCAATTTTCTTCACGCCTGTTTTCCCCGAAGTGTTAGGCAGAAGTGTAGAGTACACCCACATTTTGCAATTTATGTTTAAGTCCCATGTCCCATTTAAGTATTATACAAGTACGCTGGACTTCATACTATCGATGACAAAACGAAGACATTTGATTTTCGCCATTTTAGCACTGATCTGATAGCAACGTGAGTGTCTGTGGAACTAATATTTTTGATAGCTAATTTTACAAAATGCGCATACTTTTAAGATAGGTAGTTACACACAAAATACACAAAAAGTCTTATTCCTCGATTTAAACCCAAATCATCCCTACAAAATAACACTAGGGCCATTTGCAACAATGCGTCAATTTTAGTTCCTGAGACACTCGAGCGGGGCGCTTTGAATTGGCACAAAACAAAACTGTCATTTCGTATAGTTTAATCAGTCCAGCATACTTGTTGATCAGATGTCAGTGGGCCGAGCCTATTGCCGACAACCGGGAACAAATACAGACTCCGGGAAATTACTGAGATATTAAAATACAATAATAAAAAATATTAAAATGTAATTATTTTTATTAAGTAAATAGGGTAGGGTAATTTACTCGGCGTCATTGATTGAGTCGCCAATTTGTCTTAATACAGTCTGATGTCATGGGTATTCCGTCGTGACCAGATGAATGAGGAAGAAACACACTGGTAAAATGTAAATTTTGTTAAAATATATACATTATTAAATCTAATGATACAATGATTTACTAACTAAGTACTTTATTAATGTACTACTATAAATTAAGTCTTTACTTATTTATAATAATAAATTAATCACAACTGGTTGACTCTTCACGTGACCAGAAGACTGGCCTATTTTTAGCCCAAAGAATCAACATTGCCATCTAACGTGGTAATGCTGCCAGCCTTTTGGGCACTTATCCCTTTGACAGTGATGCGTACGAATTTTTTTATGCCCAATGAGCTCCTGCCTTATTCTATATTTTTTCGTATGATATAATTGTATATAGTATATATTAGTGTTAGCTTGTAAAAAAAGTAATTAATCTGTGTATGTTAAATAAATTATAATCACAACTTACATCCTTTGATGTACCTAAGTATGTAACAATTACATAATATGTAAGTTCATCATCATCATCATTTCAGCCGAAAGACGTCCACTGCTGGATATAGACCTCCCCAAGAACCTCCAATTCGACCAGTTCTGTGTTTCTCGCATCCACCGAGTTCCTGCGGTTTACAAGGTCGATCAATATGCAAGTTAGAACGACTAAATTCAGACTGACCCATTTTGATAGGTTCATAACTTTAGTACAAACACTAAACCCACCACCATCCATCACCTCTGACCGTATTTTCTTGTTCCTTTCTTTTTGTCTGTTTGTATGTGGGTACATCAATGGTAACTTCAATCAATCAACTCAGCCTATCGCAGTCCACTGCTGGACATAGGCCTCTCCCAGGCTGCGCCACAACACCCTGTCCTCCGCCTTCCACATCCAGTCCGTCCCAGCAACCTTCTTTAGGTCGTCCGTCCATCTAGCTGGGGGAAATCCCACATTACGCTTGTCGATACGCGGAGTCTCTTTGAAGGATAAAATCAGAAATTAAATAATCCGGAAAAGAACCGGAGTTACCGACATAGCGCGCAGAATAAGCAAACTGAAGTGGCAGTGGGCTGGCCATAATTGTTGAAGGACCGGTAGCTGGTGGAGCAGGCAAGTCCTGGAGTGGAGAATGGTAAATTAATAATAAATCAAATTTTCGACGTAACAAAATGGTCCAATCTGAAAATTTACATATTCATATTGGCTAGGAGCAGATGCGCGCTAATAAGTTTGACATTTAAAATACTTGAAGAGGGAAAATACACGAGTTCCATTGAGCATCGAGCAGAGTGCGGGGCAGCGCCAACTCTGTCCTGGCGATGATCGCCAACAGACTGAAATGCCCTTATATCCGGCAGTGCTGCAGCAGACATATTGCTACTTTGTAAGTGTTCGTTTTTGTTTGTACTTGTTATCCTGTCTGTATCCTTTTATGTACCTGTTTGTACATGAGTTTTGTTACTTGAATTAAACTATTAATTTTTTATTATTAGCCCTATCTAAAACCCCTCAACTCTACACGCAGCATTCGTCACGCCCGCCGTAAAATTAGATCATCGTAACGATGTTCATTCAATAAATAAATCGATACCGTCATAGAATCATGGAATCGATTCTTAATTTATCCGAGTGATAACATTCAGTACGACCTTTAGCACACAGGCCGTCACGAATTTCGCGTTTATGATCACGATTGAATCTTGTGACCTCTTTCGAGTGGTCAATTTCGATTGTGATGTGTAAATAGAAACTTAGACGTGTTTTGTTTATGTTCAAGATTAGTGTTTATTAGATTCCGGATATGGTCTTGGGTTGGTGAAGACAAGAGATTCGCTCACGATCTTTTTGACACTTGAGATGAATGAAATAATATTATGCTCATTGGTTGCCTTGCAATGATTTTAAACGAGACGTCACATGTTTTCATTCTTTTATATTGATGATACAATTATACAGGATATTTTTTTAACCAGTACGCAAACTGTAACCATGAATTCAGTACATAATTTGAAACCACCCTACGTTGAAATTTTTTGGCCGTTATTAAAAAATAAAGGACATCGTAGTTATTTTTATTTATTAATATTAAAATCACCCTTACAATTAGGGTGATTTTAATTAATTAATAACAACATCATTCAAGTGTCCAACCTTTTATACCCAAAAACTAAGTGCCAGGGAAAAAAGGACTTTTTTCCTATGAGAAATAACATCTTGAACATTTTTTACTATTACAACGAAAGTCTAGAATTAACCCCCTGGTTGCTATTTGAGGTTGAAAATGCCAAAAATCATATTTTCATAACAAGTTTATAGTTAAAACTTGTTCAGGATATTAAATTCAATTAACAGTTGGTATTTTTTTAATGTTATGCTTTTATTTTTTTGATGACCTAACAAAACATTCTAGAATCATGTGCTGAATTCATGGTTACAGTTTGAACACTGGTTAAAAATGTATCCTGTATTAACATCATCTAGGCCATCTAATTTCAGAAATATAAACTTATCCTTGTAGCAGTAATTAAAATGTAACCGTCAAAAGACCTAGCGTCCCAGCACTCTGCTTTAAGAATCTGGATATTAAATCTTTGTTTTTTTCAAACATAATAAAATACTTCAGCTTGCTGGTACGCTTACCAGCAAGCTGAAGTATTTTATTATGTTGTGTCATTCTCAATAAAACAAAAGAAAGCTAACTATGATAGAAAGTACTCTACAACAAACCAAGCATTTTTTTTTAAACGTTGCACCACACTACGTTAGTAGGTGTGTTAACAAACATTTAAACTCACATACACTAACAGCCAGACCCGGAACAACTACCTGTAGGCAATACAAATATTTGTTCCATGCGGGAATCGAACCCGCGACGCAGCAACTATATTGGAGTCGGCTTCCAGTCTAATCGGATGCAGCTGAATATCAGTATTTTACATGGAGCGACTGCCTATCTGACCTCCACAACACAGTTACTGGGTAATACAATACCCCTTGGTGAGACTGGATGTCAGACTTTTGGGCTACTGACGACCCGTAACGACTGTCAAGGATCCACGAATGACAGTCGGGACCAACGGCTTAACGTGCTTTCCGAGGCACGGAGGGGTCTTGGTATTTTAAGATGTCAACCATCCACGGACCAACCGCAGCAAGCGTAGCTTAACCTGATCGATCGAGCCGTGCGACTGTTACTACTCAGCAACAAGCCCCTCCTACTACTACTGTCCCCCTTCCCCTGCCCCTTCCTCTTCTCCTGCTACTTCTGTACGAGGAGAACATAGTCTTCTCGTAGTGAAGGCATTTTAATTGCAAAATTAATACATAATTATTTCAGAGCTGCTGTAGTGATTATACCTCGCCTCTCATGCAAGATTGTGGGTTAAAAAAAAATATTTCTGACTTTTTTTATTCATATATATTTTCTGAGTTTATTTTGGAGTGTACTGACATCGGTGAAGGAAATACATCGTAAAGAAACCTGGACTTTTAGTTAATATAAGCCTGAAATTGGCAACCCGAAGCAAGCCTGGTGATGAATGCTCGTGCCTTCTCTGTATGAGAAGGGGCCTTTGCCCTGCAGTGAGACAATAGTGGCGTAGTATTATTAATTATTTCAAAACAGTTAATTACAAGCTTTAGTAAACTACATCTAAAAGAAGACGACCATCACATTGCGTCATCGAGCGACACTATACTAATTTCACGATAGGAATCGATTACAATCGATACGAATGCGCGCTCACGTCCCAATGGCGCCCACGCGCATGGTACAGATGATCCATAATACAATTATAGATCATTTAGTAGTGTGTTGAGAGTGAGGTGTTGGTTACATAGGTTTGAAGTGGTTGCCTCTGAGAAGCAAATGAGGTTGTTTAATTTTTATAGTTTTCATTTCCAATTGTTAGGTGTACAGTAGTTTGTAATTAAAGTTACTAAGTAGTAAGGCGTTTAAATGTAAGCTTGATCGTTTTCAACAGTTTAATATTTCAGCAAAGGATAGAATTTTTAGGCTACTTGTCACTTATTACGTTTATATCCTGACAGGTACTTTGACCACTCTTAAACTTAGATATGATGAGCAACATACGATTTCATACTTCTTTATACTGTTCCTTGAACAACACTGACACAACTAAACAACACAACAACACACTAACACTGTTCCTTGTTCTTGTATTTAAAGATCAATTTCAAATTTTTTTAAATGTATTAATCTCTATTCACAAGCATATACATAAGTTCTCACATAAAATGTAGGCTTCAATCAGAGAAGAAATCCCAAGCTTTTTTAGATACATAAACTCACGGCTTCTTCCCATGGGGTTAGGCAGAAATACAGATCGCCATCTGCTACGATTCTTACATACTCCTTTTGCCTTGTTTAGGTTCATACATCTGCGAGGCAATTCTCGTAATTTTAAAAACGTTCACAGTCTGATCGCAGTCTCAATCTGTAAAAAAATACTTCTAATTTCCCTACATTTTGACAACTTTTTGACATTTGTTTGTCGCCGAGGTGAGACTGCGACTAGATTTTGAACGCACACCGCCCAAACTTTTTGTTGTACTAAATACTAAATGTTACTCAGATGCCATTTAATATCAGTACTTGAATATTATCATGGGATGCAAGGACATGACTCTGCGTTTAAAAACTCTTTCTACCTACTTCCTCTGCCACTTACAACCACACCTACTCTATGCCCCACTCATTGTTTAAACTATGACTCCATGACACGTTTCTCAGAATAGACCGCCCGATCCAAATCAAACGCTCAACTAACAAACTAAACTTGTAGATTGAACACACGACGGAGCCTAACCGTAATACTAAGCAGTCGATTTGGATCACAAAGTCGTTTGATGCTGTATAATTGACTAGTAAATCGTCTGGATTAAGATCGTGTTAACATATTGAAGGTGGTAATGCTGCGGTGTGAGTCAGCCTTATTTACCTACCTTCACGGTCTCTGTGCGCTGAATTTTAAGTTGATGTTGAGTTTTCTTCTTCGTCTAAATGTTTGACGTCTTAGCAATTTCTGAGATTAGACACATTTGCATTATTTTCTTTGAAACTGAAGCCTGGCTGTATTTTTTAATCGCAGTTTTTTTCTGTGCTTTTGTAGTCTTGT
The DNA here is from genome assembly GCA_947507525.1 of Apamea epomidion. Classification (NCBI taxonomy): domain Eukaryota; kingdom Metazoa; phylum Arthropoda; class Insecta; order Lepidoptera; family Noctuidae; genus Apamea; species Apamea epomidion. The sequence continues at coordinate 1,506,658 of OX382240.1, read as the reverse complement.
GGGTATCCTATGCGGTCTCCTGATATTTAAATAGCTCTGTACTTTTTTTCTACTAGCCTACACTGCTACTCCTTCTATCTCTCGCGAGCCCGCCCGTCCTCCTTCCAGTTTTGACGGAACCTTTCCAGCTCATCCGGCCATCTCCTACGTGTGTACTCTGTAGTTATTTATTCAAATCGTACTTTTAAAATTCTTTTCTTTTTTGTATTTTTCTTGGATTTTCTGTGTAATAGCGAGTTTTTTTTAGTTAGAAATAAAAAGGAGTGCCTGACTAACGGCTGACAAGCGAAAATTGAAGAAAAATCGCGTTTCACCAACCCCAAGCAACATAGGACAAGGGCGGAAAGAATAAGAGAAGCGAGATATTCTATCAATGTCTCCTAATCATAATTAATGTTTTTTTTTTGCGACAGTGTTTTTTTTTTTAGCCATACTGTCCCACTGCTCCATCTTCCACCTCTCTCTGTCCAGAGCTGCCAAGGACCAATGATATTACTTTTTTTAAATTCTACAGTACAATGTTATATGTATACACGTATTAGATATTCAGCTAACATTTGTTTGATGGTACCAAGTATCCACATAAACTACAACGTACAACGACACTACTATATTACTACAGCCATCTTGAAACGCAGCTACTACACACATAGTAAGCGAATTAAATGTTTTCGATAGTTATTTTTAGCGACCTTACAAGCTATATCCCTTAGTCGCGATTTTGGACAGGAGGAGTGATGGCGACCATACTAAATAGCCAAGACCACACACGGTTGTTTACGTTCACAATAACATTGGCAAACCTTCAACACATTATTTTAATACTACTTATGTGTGACAACGGAATTTATTACTGTTCTTTACAGAATTACCTACTTCTTTGTAGGAGTTATTGTAGTGTTAAAAGACTCTTTCAATTTTGATCCATCAATTTTGATCCATCGATCTATCTTTTAATCCTTCGCCATAATTTCACAAAATATCGTTTTTTTTAATCATGTTTTATCATCATCATCTGCCTTGCCTTTTCCCAACTATGTTGGGGTGAGCTTCCAGTCTAACCGGATACAGCTGAGTACAAGTATTTTAAATAGAGCGACTGCCTATCTGACTTCCACAACCCAGTTACTGGGTAATATAATACCCCTTGGTAAGACTGGTTGTCAGACTTTCGGGCTTCTGTCGACCCGTAACTATAATCAACGATCCACGAATGACAGCCGGAATCGACGGCTTAACGTGCTTTCCGGGGCACGGAGGGGTCTTGGTATTTTAAGATGGTCACCCATCCACGAACCAACCGCGGCAAGCGTAGCTTATCCTGATAGCTCGACCTGTGCGGCTGTTATTACTTAGCCACAAGCCCCTAACATCTGAATAATGACATTGATTCTTATAATCTATAAAGAATTGGTTTGGCTAACTTTAGATGCAGGTATAAGAGCACTGAATAACTTTAATCCATTAAAACGTAATTGATATTTTACTTGATATTCGTATTCCGAAAATAATTTTTGGTGACTGCACGCAACTTGCCAGATAAACGGTAATCCAGAATGAACTACATTCCCGTTTTTTTTTATGTGTTTAAACAACTATTTCTAACGTAACCTAACAGCGACTTAGTTCCTAAGATTTCTTTTCCTACCACTACACAATTACACATTGTCAATCAGCTTTCCAACAGCCAATCGTATTACCCTATTTAGAGAAAGGAGAAAAATCGGTGTAAATGGTGAAAGCGTCAGGTGGTCGTGAGCTGTGTGTGACGGTGGATGCATATTCATGTGGATCACCGATCCACGGCTGCCTGTCAACTACGGTAATGAGATCACTATTAACTTGAGTAGGGCAGCTGACACGGATAGTTGCAGGAAGCTAATTTCCGTCTTTCAAAACGTTCAAAATCTAATCCCAATCTGCTCTCAACGACAATCAATGGCAAAACTGTAGGGAAATCACATGTATTTTTGATAGATTGAGACTGAGATAAGAATGAAAACATTCTCAAAAATACAGGAATCGCCCCTCTAATTTTGGACAAATAATTAAAGCTATATATGTGTATATGTAGTCTAGCACATCAGTACTGTACTAAATCTGTAGGTATTATGTCTTTGATATCAATCAAGGAGATAATATCTACAGGTTTATGCTAAGCCAAAATCATAAATAAGTTGGCGATGGCTTCAAAGCACTTTTTTATGGTTTTAACCTAATGATATCACTATTAGGTTGAATGGCCGTTGATACGGATAATTGCATTATCTAAAAAGGTTTTTATGTATGCTGTATTGAATTTTTTGTGGGTGATTAGAAATTAAATTATTTAGGCAAAAGAAAATCAATATTGTATGATTTGTTTTTCATTCCTACTGTTATCTCTACGGGAAAAAGTTTATTTCTAATATGTTCTATAAAAAAGAATAACATTGTTTTCTTCACCACGTCATTGGCTACCTTTTTTTCATAATTAAAAAATCCTCTTTTTAGTTGCGTACTAAGTATGGCTATCTTTATTTGGGAGCCTATTGTTTAATGTAACACCTAATTATTTTACTCGTAAATTGAACTTTATAGTAAAAGAAGTCTACTACCCAGGCTTAAATAAAACCTGCACAAATTAAGTTTCCGTTGGACAATTCCAGTCAGTCGTATAGGCATACAAAACGATATAATTTAGGGATCCTCAGGCCAAAGACCGATACAGCACGTGAATCAGGGTTACGTGGAAATTAGCGACAAGCCCGACAGTCAACAGACGCCGGAAATCCCGTATATAAAGATAGGTATCTCTAACTTGTGATACAACATTTAAATAAGTTTTAGAATTTATTGGCAGAGATTAAGTTAAAAGAGACTAGACATAAAATAAACTACCAACCATTGTTGAGTGACTTGCCTCTGAGTGTTTAAAACCTAGTTATTCTCTAAAACAGACTAAAGTCGTATTAATGTGACATAACAATAGCCTTTAAAATGGAAAAAAAAACTGTTAAATCATTATGGGTTTCGAGTAAAATAATTTGTATTTAATTTGAATTTTATTTGTATTGATTGTATTTCATTTGAATTTTATCTGATTTTATGTGAGTTTATATGTATACTGTGAATGGGTGTTATTTACCTGAAATAAATAAATTTATATTATTTTATGAAAAAAATATCTATGGTCCGCGTTGATGTCTTTTGTTCCCAAAATGGAAAATAATATATTTTAACAAATTTTTCATGACCGTGAATTTGATTATTCATGCTTATAATAATTTATTAAAAAATATCCCTGACAAATATTTAAAAACCTATGACTGAATCATAGTTAGAAGAAGTAAGATCAACACAAATCCATCGCACAACAAACAACACGCACCCAATCCTAACATCAAAAGCCTTTAGGCACAAAACACATCCCACAAACCTACCTACTCTATGCCCTCTGCACGACATTATTTAACTATTCAATATACATCCCTGCGCTCGTGTACACCTCGTATATAGATCATCATATTGTTCTGTATTTATCATACGACCTGTATCGTCAGCGGTCGCATCGCGACTGGCATACTAAACGGGAGTATTACTTGAATTAGAATTAGACTTCGTATTATATTACGTTGGTAAAGGTAGCGCCATATTTGTGGGGTGTGTGTGTGAGTGTGTGTGTGGATTATTGTGTCTGATTGTTATTGGATTATGGGTGGTATTGTAGTGTCTGGTCTATTTTTAAAGGTTTAGTTGTATGTACTTGGCATTTGGTTTTAGCTTCAGATTAAAGGATTATACTAAATTAATTGTGTAATATTTTCAGATTGTTCGGTTGAAATACATGATCTAGATAATTATAAGACAATGCTGGAGTTAATGTGTGTCTAGCTAAATCTCTTTGACAAAAACTTTTTTGCACAAAAGTTAATTACAATATAGTCTTACATAATTTGTTTAGTACGCCACGCCATTGTGGCATCATGAAAAGCAGCAAACGCATTGTTACTTTATGTAAAGACCCTTTTCGTAAGTTCCTGAATTCGAGTTCAATTGACAATAGGAAACCTAAACTATGCAAAATGGTTATTTATATTTACCTCTAAATGAATCAAGAATGGCCTGTATCACCGGAAAATCGAGTCAAACCATAAAGAAAATACCCGATGATCATTAAATAGGCAACTAAAATTCAAGTTTGCAACCGCAGTGGCGCGTACGCCGATGACGTCACCTTTCAACGACCAATCACGGATGTGATACATATTAACTAGCGGAGACATAAGTCAGCGTCGGGCTATCGCGTTCTATTTGAATAATTTAATATTAATAACTGATTTACGTATAGTTTTGCAATGTATATTCGACGGCGTATTAAGATCACGATTTGTGAGTTACACCTTGGTAAAATATTGCAGAGTTTTCTTGATGAAAATGCAAAAATAATGGAAGTGAGATTCGAAAGCACGTGCTTTGGCATAATTATGTATCCAAGGGTAACGAATGAAAGATTATTTTTCGACATAAACGAAATAATTTAAAACTTAATACACATTTATAGTCAATAATCTTTAACACCTTCCGAAACAACCGAAAAATCACCCATTAAAATTTCAACAACAAAGCTCCACATCGGGGAACCAATTGCGAACATGCCCTGTGCGCACACGCAGAGAATACAAGCAACCAATTTATCAACGGGATCCTATGAGGCTCGACTGGTAATGGTCTTTGCCTATCTCTGTGCCATCAATCAAAACACAGGATACATATAGTTGGAGTGAAAAAAAAAAAGAAAAAATAAACATTTCTGAATGTAAAAGCGCGATTACTAATTCGGTGTGCGCGTGCGCGCCGGAAACTGCACGTAGCGGAAACGTCAGGACGCGATACGATTTCGAATTTCGAATTTGGATTCGAACAAGTTTGAATGGGTGACATGGCGTCTAGACCATTTTTTTTCGTTAATAGATGTCTCTAGAGAGGTTTTATTGGGCCTTTGTTATGGCTTTATGGTATTTAAATTTCATATTTTTATTAGGGTAAGTAGTTGAGGCTTTTCAATTGTTTTCATTAAAATGTTTTGAATTTTAATTCTTCTATACGGAATATTTTATACAAGACGAGTCAATTTACTTATCAGCTTACAGTTTACATCATCATCATCATCTAAGATTTTATAACAGCGGCTGGGCCTTAGCCTGGTCAAGTATATTTTACATGAGTATTAAAGTAAATACCAAGATTACTTGCAGATGTCTATTCACACTTCTAACAGTAAAAAAAATGAATAAGGTATTTTTCAGGTTCCTTCAGTGTCTGTTCCAGAGTCACCCAGTATGCTCTCACGGTGGCCACAACAAAGCACAGGGTGGCTCATTTGAACCACACGACGTGCTCTAATTAACGCTAATTATACAAATTATACACAATCGTGAACGCATTACGTGTCAAGTTAATGGAGCACATGTATTATACATGTGATTAACAGTTGCAATATAATTAACTGACCATATGGATAGGTTTGGTACCTAGACTCGTTTCTACGAAATAATAATTCATTCTAAACAACGTCTTGAAGAAAGGAAATGTAGGAAATCCGGAATTTTTATCATCATCGTATCAGGTTATATGAGCAAAGTCGTTTGACTTCCCAAAAAAAAAAATAAGGTAGGTACTTTTGAACGTCAAAATTAAATAAACTGTGCCCTAAAACGCCCGCCTTGCACCACATCCTAGTGCTTTAGCTGGGAAGAAAAAGCGTCGTAAACTCCCCAGCAGCACAGCCGTCTGTTCAGTTAGAAGAACTTGATTCTATACAATAGTAAGTAATGATAACATTACGAAACACTAAACATTAAATTAAATTATTTGCCATGTGTCAGTTATCACATGCCAATATACCAACAAAAAAAAAACATTACATAGGTACACATAAAATATTTTCTTAGTACATAATTCGATTTTTCATTTTGTTCCTACATATTTCCATTATTTTTTTCAGCCCGAGGTTTGTCTGGTAGACCGTGCCTTTTTGCATTCAGCCTTTTATTTACGACTATTATGACATACAATTACTATTGTCATAAAAAATCAAATCAAAATTAATAGAGTTTGCATCTTTCAACAAGTTACACGTTACTCGTCCCAGGATTTAAAATACTGCTTATTCGCAAGCATCCTGGAAATACAGACGTCAGTTACAAACTAAGTTTCTCAGCGTTTCTCGTAATAAATGAAGCGAACTGCTAAGCTAAGGTAAGTATAACAAAGTTCCCTACAACGTAATTACAAACGGTACTTATGCAGAGTACGTAACTTAAAGCTTACAGGGTGTTAGTTTTAGGAATTCAGGATTTTGGGAAACATCGAAGATAGGTATTCGATTTTTTTAACGCATAATATACAAACAGCTCGGTGATTAATGATTTTGTTTCCGTAAGTAGGTTTGTACAAACACTTTTACATGTCAATCATATTTTAAAAACTAGATGAGATCGGTGTTTCCTCTCTGGCTACTCTGAGAAGAAAGGCTGAACAAAATTCTCATTTAACTACCTTATATATTTCAGGATCCAGTGAATTTCGTAATTTCACCGAGTGAAAAGTCTCTGGTATCTTTATGGAGCTATGCAGTCAATCAAGACATAATATAAGAATAGCTATTTTAGGGCTGTGGTGGCCGGAGGAGGCAGTGAGGGAGAGGCAATCTCTGCACCCTCGCGCGCCTAGTCGCCGCAGGAGACGCCCTGGATGGGAGTCAACAGCCGACTCCCGGGCACCGTAGGCACGGGCTTGCGGTAAGGACCAGGCCCGAGTCGACGGCGCGTTGTGTTCCACGCGCGCCTCAAAGAGATGTCAGCACGAACTGACAGGGTCCGCTAGGGCCGATGCCGCCGGAGCTGCGGGTTGTTCGAAAGAGATACCGTGGCCCCTGGCACAGGCAACTGAAGGAACACGGGTGGGTTTTAGTCAGTAAAAGTCTGACACTCCCTTCTGCTCCGCCCAGAGCGGGAGGAGTCATTTGATGATTTCCCACCCGAAAAAAAAAAAAGGTCGGTGGTGGCCCAGTGGTAACGGCCGAGACTTACGAGTTGTAGGTCGTAGGTTCGAACCCAGTTAAGCACTTTACTTTGTGTAAATTGTTTTATCACTACTGCTCTCAAAACGGTGAAGGAAAACATCGTGATGAAACCGGCATGTCCTAGAACCAAATATTCGAAGAAATGGGACATCAACCAAACAGCCCTGGACCCGCTTGGTGGATTTCGGTCCACTCCCTCTCACAGAGAAGAGGCCTGTATCTCTGCAGCAGGAACATTATAAGCTGATTACATACCACTTTTAATCATAAACGTTGCTTAAAGTTAAGTACTGATTAGCGACTGTTTAACCATATATTTTTGTAGTTAAAATGTCACTTAACTTTAATCATTGTTTATAAATGAACCCTTTGTCTCTGGTCCGAAACAAATCGAAGAATCTTGTAAAGACACCTCAATATACAAACTTGAACCGGTAGGTAAGCTTTTATACATAAAGTATTATGTTGTAAAAAGCCTTACATAATCAAATCAAGAGGGTCAAGGCTAGATAAAGATTGAATGTTATCCTTGATTGATAGTTCTGTTCGAGTGCCAATTTGAGAGCCTCTTAAAACATTGACTGACATTCAGCTGATGGTTGTAGAGGCTTTTCAATTAGTCTCGGTATGAAAAACTTAAATATCACTTCAATTATAACATGAGTAATCTCTAGCCTAGCCCGATTCTGCCTAATGCTTGTCCAACATAAATTATCCACAGTCCCTGCTTTAGCTTTGCTGGATGAACGTACTTCTTGAATATACGAATAGCAAAGGTCCTGTGCCATTCAAATCAACGCCATATATACCTACGCCATATATCATTATTGTTGCACTGCTGGACATAGGCTTCTCCCTAGATGAAGCCTTTGTCCGGCACTTGTCTTATAAGTCCAGACGTTTAAAAGTGGTGGGAGTCTCTCTAGTCCCACCTACCATATAAAAAATCAGCCTATAATGTTCCCACTGTTAGGACACATATATGCCTCCTCTCATCAGGACGGAGTGGACTGTAATCTACCGCACTAACCCAGTGCGGGTTGGCAGACCTACCATATCATCATCTGGATGCCCTTATCCCATGTTACTTGTGGTCGACGCTACACGTTTTCTTCTTCCATTCTCCCCTGTCACCCATCACGCTATCATTCACTCCCTTCTCGTTCATATCATTCCTCACACAAGCCATCCACCTTTTCTTTGGCCTTCCTCTCCCTCTCCATCCATCAACATGTATATTCATCACTCTTTTAGTCACATGCGTTTCGTCCCTTCTCATCACATGCCCATACCAAGCCAAACGATTTCCTTTCAACTTTTCTGTCACTGGCGCCACTTTTAAATTTCCTCTTATATACTCACTTCTTACTTTATCCATTCTCGTCACTCCACACATCCATCTCAACATTCTCATCTCCGCTGCATGCAATCTTTTTTCAGCCGTCTTCTTCACAGCCCAGCCCAGTTAACATATACCACAGGATAACTAAAACAAATTAAACCAAGCATGGTATCAAACACACATCCTGTACTTATGGTCTGGTACATCAATAATATGTTCAAGCTGTGCCGACGGAGGGCAGGCAGTGTGTCAGCGACTCACACTCAATAACGTATGTAAATCGGTTCGCGTATCATAATTTAGTTAGTTTGACCATAATGGAGAGTTGTTCTGGGATAAGATCAGTATTTTTATTTTCATACGGACGTTTTACCAAGTTATTGAACTATCATATTTAGAATAGAATAGAATATTCTTTATTATGCACGCCATATAAATTACGGAACATAATACATATTACGCGAACATAATACATACGAGTATACTTTATTGGTTACAGCAAATAATGAAGAGGAACTAAGTCTTTACAAACCTAAGTTCGGTTTTCTTGAGAAATTTTGTATGTTGTACCTACTAGAAAATATATTATTATACACTAGCGGACCCAACAGACGTCATCCTGTCCGGAAAAGCAGCGCCACTTACCGGGTCCAATTGTGTTTTCAGACCATCCAGGAACCCATTGAAATATACACACAAAATTTCATCCAAATCGGTCCAGCCGTTTAGGAGGAGTTAGGTGACAAACACACGTACAGAAGAATTATATATATTAAAAGATATACACAGTTGAATTTTTATCGTTTTAATCCATAAAAAGGGTCATTACGTGCAAAAAAAATCAGTTGATCCATAGATTTATGTTCGCATAACTTGACATAATGTATGGATCAACTGATTTTTTTTTCACGATTTCAGGGTTGGTCCCGTAGTAAAAGTGGTTCATAATGATAAGTACAATGACCCCTTTTAAGGATAAAACGATCAAAATTTAACGGTGTATATGACGAATACAGTAAGAATTTTGGAAAACAGAAGGCAGGAAAAGCCAGCTACGTGATTCGAATTGACATCTATTATAGTTAATAGTAATCAAGAAAGCAGTTTAATTTTATTTTAAATTAAACTACTTAATTTTAACAAGAAACAAATAATAATTATTTTGACTATCACTCAAGATACTTATATACAAGACTTGCAAGAGCCAGTAACAAATTATTATTAAATCATTCTTTCACTTTCCTGCGCATGGGCACCCTACAAGCAGTGAAGTTATGATAAATGATAGCATTGGATGAGCTATGGTCGTTCGCACGTTGTGCCTCGCGAAATGTTAACATATTGAAGTTGAAACGAACGCGCTTACAGCTTAGATTTATTGTACACAATTAGTTCGAGTCATTAGCTGAGGTGAGGGTGGTGATAGGTATTATCTGTTCGTTGTTAATTGTTGAATTTATCATATTATTATTATAAGCCTGGATTGTCCCACTGCAGGGCAAATGCATACCTTACCCCTTTCCTCTTGTCCCGGTCTACTGCGATTGTGGGCCTATTAAGAAGAAGTACAGCTCATCCGACCATCTCTTTCTGGGACTGCCGCGCAGTCCTTTCCTGCCATTTGGATTCCACTGAGTGGTGGCTAATTATCATCATTTTATTTTATTTATTGCCTATCTTGTCCCACTGCTGGGCAAAAGCCTTCCTTTATTCTTTCCACTCCTCTCTGTCTTGAGCTAGTGTGGACTGATCCTGTCTGTAGTATTTACTTTAGTCCGTAAGTTATCATTCTAAGAAATATTTATATCAGCCAAATCAAGTATAATAGCTTCTTGTGCTTTTTAATGTCAGTTCAATTCGCGTATATGTGTATCAATTTCTAAATATAATTAGGTGTTTTCTTATGAGTAATTTCATTCTAAGTATTTCATAGAAACTTCAAGTTTCCTTTGATTTGTAAAGCCAAAAGTATACAAAGTCACGTGAATGAAGTCGCGGGCACTGGTAGTCCATTTCTATAAAACGTTTTAATGTAATTTGAACAAAAAATCAGCATTGCCATACAACGTGGCAATGCTGCCAGCCTTTTGGAGACTTTCCTGTTGACAACGATGCAGACGATTGTATTGTTGTCCTACTATTATTTCACCTTCTTAGTTTATATACTTGTACATTTATTATTATTTTAAGATTGCTTTAAAAAAATTAAATGATGTAAAATAATTAATATTAAATTTAAAAAAATAAATGATGTAAATGAATTATTCATCTGTGCATAATACAACAAGTCAATTTCCCATAAGCTTGCTGCTATTTGATTATTGTCAGTCAAAGGCAAAGTTAAAATTGTAGACACCGTACCAAAAATATAAGGTGATACAGCTGCAGATTTTTATACCATCACAAAATCATCTAATTATCTAATCAATATTGCTCGTAATCCGACCCCAATATGCCAGGCTCAGTAATTTGATTCTACTAATTTATCTGCACAGGTCCCGCTCAGCAGTAGACTGACAAACTAATGAGTATCGTCCTACGCAGGTCTTGGATGTAGATCGCTTATTGTCTCACCTAAGTGTGATTAGCAACCCGCTTGGGAAAAAATTTGGCAAAAACTTAAGTAAACATTAAGATAATTAGTATACAGAATGTTTGCAGGGCGATACATTTAAATTCTAGTTTTTGTTTTAGCAACCTATAACCTAGGGGGATCTGTATCCTGCATCCTTAAACAGAATACACATTGATATCCTCAAAAAGAAAGCATGCAACTGTTTAAGATACATAAGGTACGTAGCTACCTTCAAAATTACACAGTTTAATAAATTATTCTATCCATTTTCAAATATCCTGAAATTATATTTAAGTTAACGCAAACATGTCTCGAATTAAAATTTAAGATGACGGAACTGGCCTGAGTTCCGTTATCTTAAATTTTAATTCGAGATACAGGCGCTGATGATGCTTGAACAGTGGTTCAAGCATCATCATCATCATAATCAGTTTATACTGTTCCCTGCTGGAACACAGGCCTCGCCTCTGTGAGAGGAAGTGGACTGTAATCTAACCCCACGGGCCCAATACGGGTTGGTAGATAATAATAATTTATTTGTTAAAAAATTTCAGACAAATTGTTATTATGCTGATACACTATAATACACTTTATACAATGTTCAGATATTGAACATCTGTGTCTGAACTAGACATAAAATATCTGTATTTCAGACATCAGCGCTCTTCCCCTGTTGAAGGCAACACTTAGTTATTAATTACTTTGGGACCTCTATTTCTTTGTGTACTTCTATAGATGTCACAATAATGTCTTCGAATTTCTGGTACAGTACGCATAAAATATCATATTTAAAAAAAAATATTTATTAACAAAGGAGCAATCAATTATTCTTATTGATGATGAGAAACACGTTATAAAAAATAACAGCAGGAAACAAAAGTAACCAAACGCAACAACAGAAATAATTATAAGTACACAAAATAAAAATAATTTCAAGTTCATTGCACAAAATAAAATTATATCAAAGGTGAATCTTACCTACCTAGCGCTAACACAAAATTATAAACAACTAAAAAACCGAGGAAGCACAGTCAGCAAAAAAAAGTTAATTCGCTCAAAGTTGATAAAACAGCGGTCGATCATGATTTTTAAGTGAAAAAATAAATGATAAAGAGTCCGGTAGCTGTTCGTGAAAACCCTAATGATCCACAAATTATAAACAACTTTTTGGTTCCATCGTAATTACTTGATCGAGTTATATTTTTTTTTGGATTCGACTGGTTTTGGACTACTTTAGCACCTTGGTTTGTTCGATTTTCAAAGTATTTTTTTCTCGTTCTTAATGATAACCGCTACAGGATAGACGGTTAAGCTACGCTAGCCGCGGTCAGTTCGTGGATGGGTGACCGTCCATTACATATCGAGACCCCTCAGTACCTCGGAAAATACGTTAAGCCGTTGCGCGTTGGTCCCGGCTGTCATTTGTAGATCTTTGACAGTCGTACTGTACTGGTGGAGATACAAGAGTTTTAATTGTAACCAATAACAGTCCGTAAATGGAATCGTATCTTACCAAGGGGTATCGTGTTACCCAGTAACTGGGATGTGGAGGTCAGATAGGCAATCACTACATGTAAAATATTCACGGATGCAGGACTGGATGCAGCTGGTATTCAGTAGCATCCAGTTAAATTGTAAGATAATCTTTCATTCCTCATTTCCTCATATACAATTCTAACAGACCGTAATGAACTTAATAATCACTAAAAAAAACTCATAATTATCTTCCAATGGCTAACTGCTCATGACCATTATTAGCCATTGGAAGGTAATTATGAGTTTTTTTTTAGATTAAGAAGATAGACTAAGACAGTCTGATTTGCGAATTCAACATTTTGCGAATTCAACATTTTGCAAATTCAACATTTTGCAAATTCAACATTGTAGTCCAGAAGGATCATAATCAAGCACAGACTTTCTTAGTCTAACACTAATCAGATTAAATTTGTAATTACAGTAACACCTGGCCTGAAACAAAGGAATATACAGATTTTCTCGTAATTAAAAACGTTCAAAATCTAGTCGCAATCCCATCTCAGCGACAATTAATGTCAAAAAGTTGTCAAAAATCTACGGAAATTGGACGTATTTTTGATAGATTGAGGCTGAAATCAGAGGGGCAATTCCCGTAATTTTAAGAACATTCAAAGTGTGATCTGTCTCAATCTGTCAAAAATACCTCTAGTTTCCCTACATTTTGACAAGTTTTTGACATTTGTTTGTCGCCGAGATGAGACTGCGACTAGATTTTGAACGTTTTAATTTTTTTTTTTATTTTGTTTATTAATCAAAAACAAAACAGTTACAAATCATTGTTGAACAATTAAACATACCACACAAACCATCCCGGGTTTAACAGCGGTATGGCCAGACACGGCAACTCGGTACAAATTAGGTACATAGGTACATCGATATTTTTTATTTTGACTGTGAACGTTCTTAAAATTACGAGAATTGTCCCTCAGATGAATGCCTTGGTTTATCACACCTATTATCAGCTCGCCTAGAGGTTTTGAACAAAAAATATCGCATTCATAGATAATCGGTTGATTTTAATAGAACTAAGGACTAGTAGAGACCTATTAAAAAGTTGTTGAAATACATCAACAGGTACAGTAGGTACCTATGATCTGTTTCAAAAGTATCTGATAAAAATGTAAACAAATAGATCAAAAAGTACCTTCCTATGGCAATTTTTAGTGCCACTTAGAAGTTGAGTGCTAAGATTTGATTATTTGAATACCTAAACCAGAAATTCTAATTTTAAGTATGAATGTGGATGGTTATACGAGTAGGGGAAGACCAAAGAAACGATGGATGATGATGTTATGAAAGATATGTAATATGGCTAGAGCGGCAGTGGCTCCCGAGTGGACGACTAATAGAGAAGTACGCAAGAAAAAGACAATTTACCAAATAAATTGTGATAAGGCCAGGAGATCAATGATATGCTAATTAATGCAAAAAAATACCCTTGCTGAGTGTTAATGAAAAATACATATATCACCTTTAAAAAAATCCAGATCCGGATGCTAAAACAGAAGACATTCACCACAAAAACGAAGCAAAAAAAAAACCAATAATTATCCTTAAAATTCTTTTAACCCGAAAACACGACCTCTCCGATTTGGCTCGAGTGCGAACAAAATAGATTTTTTCGCTCAATCCTTCAATCACAAAAAACTAATTACCCACATTATTTTATGCGAAACCTTTTTGTAATTAGGCCAAAACTTTATTCGTGATCCAAAATGACGGTGCGATGATGTTTTCTTGGTAAATTTATTGCTAATTGGATGACGTCAGTGTAAATAGTACCTACCTATTGGGAAAAAATGACCTTTGAGATGAGAAAAAATGAATGCAGTTGCATAGTTTTATAAAAACTTCTTAATTGGTGTATGCATTCTGACAGACAGGTCGGGCGGTAATGCTTAGTTTTTGTCTAGCAAAATGTCTTAGGGGTCACGCTTTTAATCTCTAGAATTAAAGGGAAAACTTAAGTAAATTACTTATGCATAATACAGGGTGGCAGGGGACGCTCAACCTGTAACCATAAATTAAGCACATAATTTTAGACCCCCTAGTGTAGAAATTTTCTGTCGGTTAGCAAAACAAAATCTGCTGTTTCATAGGAAAATGCAATACCTACGCGGTCAAAATGTATAGCTAACTTTTTTTTTAATAACCGATGAAATCTATCGACGTGAGGGTGTTTAGAATCATGTGCTGAATCCATGGTAACAGGTTGCGCGGACTGTATTCACCGAGGAGTTAGGCTGAGGTGCACCTATAGTATGTAGATACACCCACATTTCGCCAGTTATGTTTAAGTCCTACGTAATAGAGGGTTAGCCTATTGTCAACAACCAAGCACAAATCCAGACTCCGGGCTGAAATGAAATGTGTATTTTTGTAAGTAGATCTTTTAAGACACTTTTACACGTCAATATTTTAAAACTAGATGGCGCCGACATTTCCTAGCTGACTGCTACTGAGAAATCCCAGATGTAAAAACCAAACAACAGTTTGCCCGACCCGGGCATTGAACCCAGGACCTCATGCTCAGCAGTAGCTCTAGCGCCCACTTCACCAACGAGGCAGCTAAGTAAATTACATCGTTCATTTTACACAGAATGACAGACGTGTCTCATTAAGAATAGGGTTTCCGGTTAACACAGTTACCTATCACGAAGACGTTTGTGGATACGGTTAATACCTAATATTAATACATATAATTATTATCATTGAATATCATTTAGGTTAAACCATTTTGCCATTTAAGCACTACTGCTGTAGCGGGATCGTCCGAAAGGGTTACCGCTGCCCTGGTACATAAAGGGCTAAGGAAGGAACACGGGTGGGTTTTAGTCAGTAAGAGTCTGACACTCCCTTCTGCTCCACCCAGAGCGGGAGGAGTCATTTGATGATTTCCCATCCACAAAAAAAAAAAAAAAAAAAAGCACTACTGCTAATACCTACATCAGACTCATGTGTCTCCCGTGCTTGACTAACACCTCAGTGATCCCAGTAAGTTAACAATACTTCAATATTAGAATAAATATTGACCAATGGTGACCCAGTAGTAACGGCCGGGACTCACGAGTTCGTAGTTCGAGTTCGTAGGTTCGAACTCAGTCAGGCGCTTTATTATTATATTATATGCCTGTGATGTCCTACTGCAGGGCAAATGCCTTCCTATTCTCCTTCCAGACAGGCGCTTTACTTTGTGTAAATTATTTCATCACCACTGCTCTCAAAACGGTGAAGGAAAACATCGTAAGAAACCCGCATGTCCCAAAATTCAAAGTCGTGTGACATCTAACGACTCGCACTGACCCCGTGTAGTGGATTACGGCCCACCCCCTCGGAGTTTTAAGAACGTTCGGTCTGATCTCAGTCTCAATCTGTCAAAGATACCTCCAATTTACCTACAATTTTGACAAGTTTTTAACATTAATTGTCGCTGAGATGTGATTTCGACTAGATTTTGCACGTTTTTAATTACGGGAATTGGTCAAATGAAAAAACCCGTTCCGTTCTACGATTAACCACAAATAAACAAATATTAAAGGGGTCAATCCTAAATATCAAAATCCTATCCAAAGACATTCCTTAAAATACATTAACCCCTTCATGTGACGTCTTCACACGGGAAAATGATGGTGTTAACGATATTAATGACTGATAGAACGCGATATTACTTCTGTTAGCACCAAAATCTAAAACCAACCTAACCTGACCTTCCCTTTCTCCCTACAAGGAACAAAATTGGGATGAAACGGGAGAGCTGGTTGGTAGGTGAGGGGTTAAGTGAAAACGGTGCGATTGTTGGTTGAAAAGAGGAAGTTATAAAATCTTTAGCATATACCACGGCGTGTGAAGATGGCTTGGTTTATGATAAGTTAATTGTAATAATAAAATTGTAGTATGTCTGGTCTTGATTAAGATATCAGAAGGAATGCTAGTGCAATGATGGTGTTGGACATTGAGATTGACAACTGTCAATTAGATAATTTAGATTCGATAGTAACTAACTTTTGCGCAAGTTCTTTCAAGTGCTATAATAACTGAATCTGACACGACCGGAGAGAGATCAGGCGCAAGACAACGGCTTAACGTGATTTCCGAGGCACCGGGCTGTTACTACGAACTTCCTAACGTAAACACCCAATAACAATTTGCCCGACCTGGAAATCGAACCCAGGACCCCACGCTCAGCAGTCATCGGACTATGAGAATGAGGGAAGAGAGAGTGCAGCTGTGTCTGCGCACACACTTGTGCACGTTAATATCTCCCGCGCCGAAGGCGAAATTAAGAAACTCCACAGACAGTTTAGACCTGAGGGGCAATTCTCGTAATTTTAAGACCGTTCACAGTCTGATATCAGTCTCAATCTGTCAAAAAATACTTCTAATTTCCCTTCATTTTGACAAGTTTTTGACATTTGTTGGTCGCTGAGATGAGACTCCGGCTAGATTTTGAACGTTTTAAATTACGAGAATAGGTCTTCTGATCTCAGTCTCAATCTGTCAAAAAATACTTCATATTTCCCTGCATTTTGACAAGTTTTTGACATTTGTTTATCGCCGAAATCAGACTGCGACTGGATTATGAACGTTTAAAATTACTTCTGATTAAAAAATTTGCTACTAAAAATACGTCAATATACGTCAGGCGCTGACTAATTTTACAGGACTAAACTAATATTTATCTTCTGTCCTTTTCTTAATGAAATAGAAAGAAGAAGAGGCACTGAACTTAAATTTAGTTTAGTTTATGACAAGGGAATCGGCGCCATTATTGAATTTTAAACGTCTATTTATAATTTTGACTGTGTGATTTTTCAGCTACATTGGCACATGTATGAATGCCACATTTTCAACAAATGATACTATTGTGACATTCAACGACCATAAGCAACCATAACGACAAACTTAAAACAAAATTCTGCGAGCCACAGCTCCATAACTAGAAAACATTAACCCCCAACAACTGAACTCCTGCGACGATACTAGACAAACCGCGAAACCGTAATAAACCACAGCCTAGTTCAGCGTATCATTACGCCGCAGGCGCAGGGAGGTAAGCACGACAAATGTTTAAAATAGATTACATTTTTACACTTCCGCGGTAACTGCTAATGTTCATGTAACCGCAGTGATATTCGTGTAGGAGGATTTACGGTTTTGATACTTTAAAAATGATTTATGACCGCTGGCTCATTACTTGTACTGGCAGCTGAGCAATGTAGTCAACCTTTATTAAACCTACTGATTTTGAGTCATAGCAGCGTTGCATATTGGTTTAGTTTACTGACAGTCAATAATCAATGCTTGCAGTAGCTTGCAGTAGCTTCCTGTCTGGACATCAGATCTAGACATCATCAGAATTACGCAGCTATAATGGCTGAAAGGTTTATTCCCCTAGGTGTCAGAAAACGTTATAAATGATTCAGGGCCAGAATGCCAACAGTGTTTCAGTATTTCGTGAAATTATACTACATCGTTCACCGTGACAGGAATAAGTCGATAAACTTAATTCATTAATTTGTATAGTATGTGTACTATACAAATTAATGAATTAAGTTTATCGACGACGACATATCATGCAATACATTTCCAGTTTTAGCTGACCTCGTATTGTATTATAGGCTTTCGTACAATGAGAAGTCAGCTTTTACTGGAAATGTATAGCTTAATATGTCGTAAAACTCATATTTTTCCTCTTTGGATGGATAATTTTTCCAATGCATCTGGTTTTCAAGAAATTTCGCCTTTATTCCAGTAAAGTATCAAGACTATTCGTCAGCGTACAACAGTTAAACAATTTGTTTCTACCGTACAGTTGTCACACCGCAGACTAGTTACACAAATAAACTCGGCGATACTATGTTGAGTTTCATCTTATTAAAATATAAATTATTTTTCACACCACCTTGGCTTTCCGTAACTGACTCTCATTTCACTTAGCGGTAAGTTTATGTACTTGTGTGAAAAGTGTCTTTGCGTGGGTTTAAATTTAACATAAAGGTCGTTTTAGACCAAACACATGCATCAAGTCTGCCTAGCGTATTCGCAACTATGTTGGGGTCGGCTTCCAGTCTAACCGGATGCAGCTGCATACCAGTATTTTACATGAGCGACTGCCTATCTGACCGTGGAGGTCAGATAGGCAGTCGTTCAAGTAAAATACTAGTAATACGTACCTAGTTACTAAGTAATACGATACCCTTGGTAAGACTGGTTGTCAGACTCTGGGGCTTCTGACGACTGTAGTCAAAGATCCACGAATGACAGCCGGGACCAACGGCTTAACGTGCTTTTCGAGGCACGGAGGGGTCTTGGTATTTGAAGATGGTCACCCATCCACTGACAAACCACGGCAAGCGTAACTTAACCTGATCGATTGACCCGTACGGCTGATATTACTTAATTACACATATTGGCACATTAATAGCCATGTCTTTAAGCAATATGCAGTTTTGCAGGCGGTATAGCTTAAGATGGCTGGTAGCAGCTGGATGAGAGTTACCGAAAATCGAGTTGAAGGGCGTGCAATAGGAGAGGCATGTCCAGCAGTGGGCTGCTATAGGCTGATGATGATGATAGCTTAGTGTAAACATTGCTGCCAAGAACCCTTTTTAATGGTTGGGTCCTTGTTTTTCTGACATCTAAATAGTCCCCTGCACACCCGGACTCATTACTCTATATTTATTTATGAAAATCGTCTTTTTTTGTAATGTTTGTGAATATGTGAGTACCATGTATCTATCACATAGTTAATTTATGGTTTCATTTATCCATTTTAATTCTTTTACCTATTGTGGTATAGTAATTTTATTTTTAGGTGCATCGTCTTCACATATAATTATATAATGAATGTAATGTATGTAATGTATGTGTGTGTGTGTGTTTATATTATAGTAATAGTATGTATGTGTATATAACCTATTTATGTATTGTGTACCTAGTTTTAAGAGTTTTTTTTTTTATCATTGTCCCTTTCAATTAAAGCACCTGCCATCTAATCTCTTCACCACCCTTGGTTGACTGGTAGAGAATGCCTAAGGCATTAAGTCCGCCTTTGTACCTTTTTTGTGCGAAAAGTTTAAATAAATAAATGTATGCAAAATATTGTAAAACATTTTAAAAGAGTAACGGTGAAGTTTCTTTCTTGCCCATTCTTCTCCATACGAAAACTACCTTTTGGAAGGGGTGACTAGAATCAATTTTATTTTAATTTAATTTTTGACGTTCAGAAGTGCCTTTTATGTGCCTATTTGAAATAAATGATTTGACTTGACTTTGACACCAAAGGGAGACAAATAATAATATATAACATCACTTCTTTCCTCCAATGCAAAACCTAAGGTAGTATTATGACCAACAACATCTATTTCTAACGAGGTAATAAGTAGAACTGTGGCAGTAGCCATAATGCATCATAATCAAGATTTATCGATGGCTGCAGATATGTCCAACAACGATACTCGGAATAGGGCTGATAAAGCGATAATTTAGGGCATCGTGGGGCAATAATTCGAGCGGATTAAGGCTTGTTATTGCTGTAAGTAGCGACAAGTCTCCAGCCCGCCCACTTACATTGTTGGACCAGTCTATATTATTGAATCAGTTCGCAGGCGCATGTCCTAGGTGAGCCGCTAAAGCGATAACGCGCTGCTTTACTTTCTATCATACTTGGGACTTTATTTATTTATTTTCCCATTTATGTACACACGTATACAAACAGACAAGAAAAAAAAACCTAAACCAACCTGATCTCTTCACCACCCTTGGTTGACTGGTAGAGAATGCCTAAGGCATTAAGTCCGCCTTTGTACCTTTTTGTGCAAAAAGTTTAAATAAATAAATAAAAAACCAACAGAAAAATACAAAAAAAAAACACATTATTCAATTTAAACTTAGATAATTAATTAATAATTAGGCGGCGATTAGATAACTGGACGATAATTGAGAGTGAAATTTCAAGGGCGTGTCACGTTTAGGCACATTTCTTTACATAAGAGAGAAGAAAGATATACCTCTCTCTGTATCTCACACTAAATATATTTTATTCTGCTATCACGTGTCGGGTGCTGCACGCGCATTTTTTTTTTAATGGGCTCACTCTTACACTGTTTTACCGACCTATAACAACCATTGCTGATCTTGTGCCTTCCATTGTCTATATTATTATTAGTGACAGAGCATATTGTTACTAATTTGTTAAGTTGCTAATTTTGGACATGAAAACAATTGTTCTACATACTCTACAACTTTTCTATTTTTTCTTCTCTTTCTAAAAAAAAACGTCTGTAAGACTTTCGTCCACAGGCGCAGAATGGATGACCTTAGGTCATCATCCGGCTGGACCAAAAAACGACTTAGTTCGTCCTATCGTCATTTAAATCACTATTGTATCTTCTAGTATCGCCTTTGTTGCTCACATAGGACGAAGGCATCAGCTGACTTACTTGCGCGGGTAGATAATCTCCTAACACAGTTGACTTCTGTCATTCAAATGGAACTACTACGGAAATAATCGAATAATGGACCACAGAAAACTACACACATATTGAAATATCAAAATAGACGGATTTCACACAAAAATTAAGTGGCCACAATGATTTCATTCATGAAGCTAATCCGGCCAAAAAATAGGAGTGGAATTTACGACCCTACTTCCTGATAATAAGGTTCAAAATCGCTTATTTGATTTCTGCAACCTAGAAAATATGACAAGATCTTAACACAAGGGGATAAGGTTCAACATAGTTTGCAGTTTTTTTTACTTAAAAAAACGGTTGTATCCTCATGAGACGCCTTCATGATAGTCTAAAATCTCATTCTTGACAGATTACGGAATATTTATGACACATTATGAAGTTTTTTTGGACCAGCAGGGGCGCATGCGCGAGACGTTTAGCATTTGAATCTGACAGGAAATAAGATACAGCATGTTTGAATGTTGGAGGTACACAATAAAAAGTATAGTTATTGGGTGGATAATCTCAGATACCTAGATATTGAAGAGTAAACCGTGAAAGTTTGAAATATCAATATTATGATCTTCTAAATGGATGGCTTAACTTATACGAATATTGTATACTTACTTCAAACTGCTTCATAATCTTTGAGTGGAGTTTTGGGGTTATTTGTTAGGTTTTTTTTTTGTTTAATAGTTTAATGAAATCCTCAGCTTCTGCTACAGCGAAGACCTTTTCAAGCATTTCCTTTTCAATAGGTAATTTGCTGTTCCTGAAATTAAACAGTATTTTTTAAAGAATTTCATCTAGATAGCTCTTCAGGTATTCCTGAAGAGCTATCTAGATGAAATTCTTCACGTAAGCGAACCATCTAAGAAACGGTGCATTCCGCCAAAGTAAGTTCTATTGCTACAGCAAAATTTATGTACTATCGCCAAAATCTATATCTGACCACCGTAAGGACTATTCCTGCTTGCAGCGCATATTATAAGTCGACCTAAAAATGATCCTTTGGTTGTACTTACGGATGCAGCTGTGCCCATCATGTGCACAGGATTTTTTGTTTTCAATGGTTAGATAGCCAATTCTCGTAATTTAAAACATTCAAAATCTAGTCGCAGTCTCATCTCCGCGACAAACAAATGTCAAAAACTTGTCAAAATGTAGGGAAATTAGAAGTATTTTTTGACAGATTGAGACTGAGATCAGACTGTGAACGTTCTTAAAATTACGAGAATTGCCCATTTTTGGTGATAGTACTTCTTTCCTAAAATCAAATCACCCCGTATACAGATCCCAAAAATTAACAATCCCTCGAGACAATACGCCCCAGAAGTTTCCAAGAACCATTGTTTTGGTAACCGCAAGTTTTTTTCACCACTCTGTCCAATAACCCTTCGTCTTTTGTCACAGTGATAATTACTGTTTACTGTATCTGTGTATCTGTCTGTGTCTGTGAGGCGTTTTTGTTTGTTTGTCTTTAATTTTGAGTGACACCTTTTTTGTGACGACGGTTTAGTAAACTGTGGAGACGTGATTTTGCAATTTTTAGATGTCATTCTGGGCTATAGTGTACCGTGTGATTTTGATTTCATGCTGATTTTGGAGAAAAAGGAAACAGTGGGCTTGAAACAGATGTTGCTTGTTGTAGATGCATAGACACAGTGATGAAATTATTATACATTCTCACTAGGGAATGCGATGGTGAGACCAGGAAACGGATATCGCTGAAAACCAGCGCTGGGGCTCTGTCTCGCATAATCAGCCTATAATGTTCCCACTGCTGGGTGTGTCCCAGCAGTGGGAACATTATAGGCTAGACCTCCTCTCGGTGAGAGGTAGTGGGCCGTAATCCAGCAATCGGGCCCAGTGCGGGTTGGTAGATGTCGCATGTCTTCGAATTTTTGGTTCCAGGACGTGCCGGTTTCATCACGACGTTTTCTTTCACCGTTTTGAAAGCAGTGGTGATTTGAATCTACACAAAGTAAAACGCCTGACTGGGTTCGAACCTACGACCTAAACTGATACTGAAATCTCTATTTCTACACCTTAGTAAATACATCTTGTGATAGAGATGATACGATATCACTACTCATAAAACTCTTTTGTTTCTTTATTGACCTGCAAAAATATTACACCATTTATGGACAACCTAATACATCTTTCACAGCTAATAAAATCCGCACATCATACTCAAGTTATCGATAGCCAAACGTGGGAGCATACATCGGAGCATTGGAAATAGCACCTTTTAACCGAATGCTATGAACATAGCACCTTTTAGCCGAATGTCACCTTTTATCAGACATAATGAAGTACTCGACTTACAAGACACAGAGGTCGGAAGTCAAGCGGCGATTGTCAATTGTTCATAGATCAGGTAGTTGGTAATTAAAGAGATGGGAAGGTTATTCGGGTTTTTATACATATTTTAGATTCTGAGGCACACTGTAAGAAAACAATAGGTACTATAAGCCTTCTCAATGATAAATGCTTTTATTTCTGAAAGTAGGTTTGTACAAACACTTTTAAACGTCAGTCATATTTCAAAAAGTAGATGAGGTTGGCGTTTCCTATCTGACTACTCTGAGAAGAAATGCCGAAACAAAATCAGAGCTCACAGTCTGTTTTAAAGTCCAGACATAATATTGGTCAGATCATGTGGAGACCATGTAGATTAGTGTCTGAAATGGTCTTTCACACATGATGATATCTTTCTGGACCTGTACAGAAAATATTATTTATTATTGTTTACTTAGATTATTCTACTCTTACCTTTTAAAATCTATAACAGCCACTATTATATTGCAGCGCTAACTAACTTTTTATTCTCTAAACTAAATCGTTAATGAACTAGTGCATTCATTAAAGCAGAAAAAAAACAATAAAATATTCAAAATCAGTTACGTCTGCAATAAAGTCAAGTAACATCGACACAGACATTGAAATCGAATAGATCTCTGTCAAAATATATATTTAATATGGACTATGTGTTCCTGATTGATTACATTAATCAATCAATTACAAATAGCCCAATTTACCAGTTCTCAAGGTAGTGGAATTTTAAACTGATTTGATTAGAATGCTCGATGATGTCACTATCAAAATACCGATCGTAATTCTTTGTTCTTACTTTAGGTATGTTAAACATTTATTCTGACTCTCAAAATTACACAAGACAGTCTCCCAAAAGGCCCACACTTTACCACTTCCTAGTGCTTTAGCTGGGAAGAAGAAATGGCGCAACAAACTCCCCAGCAATATCAATTAAACGAGAAAATGGCTACCTACGTTTCAAAATGGCTACCTACGTTTCAAAATGGCAATCAATGGAATGTCAGGGTAAAAATAAAAAAATTACTTAACAAACATGTACTTACTATAACATAATAATCACGCCTAATCTGTAATCCCCAAAGGATGGGCAGAACTGTACTACACCTCCCTCTTAACTGGCAACATGTGGGTGTACAGACGCCAACACATCAAGCTACTACAATCTGTCAAATTTCTTTAATAGAATTTCAACTTTATCGCTAAAGCATTAAGGTTCAAGGTTGATGGGGAAAATATTACAGTTTCGGGTAGCTTAACCTGCTGGCGTCTGTACAATAGGTTGTACACCTAGATATGATGATACTGAAAAATTCTAGATGTAAAACCACGCGGGCCCTGTGCGGGTTGGTGGACTGGCCACCAACCCGCACAGGGCCCACGTGGTTGATTATGGCCCACTCCCTCTCACAGACAGCAGTGGCAATGGCAGTGGTCCCAGCAGTGGGAATATTATAGGCCAATTATGTTAAACCCCAATAACAGCTTGCCTGACCTGGGATACGAACCTAGGACCTCATGCTCAGCAGTAGCGAATGCGACCACTAGACTAGTTTTTATCAATCTATGATCTAGGAATATATTTTTACCAACCTACAGTTAACAGTTATTATTAGGTTTTATAATACGGTATTTCCTATCCTACAAGACAAGTACAAAAACAAAAAAACTGTCTTATCTCCATTAATTACCAAATCTATGTGTATATATACATAAAGCCGATCTCCCATTGCGGCGCGCACTAGTCCCGAACAAAATAGACTCGTTACAAGCCACGTCAATCATACGATCAAGGCACCTCACCATTCAATTGGATTAATATAAACGTTACAAATAGTAATCAAATGCTCTGAGTTACATCGCCAAACGATTTTTTTAGTTTTCGTTTTTGACCTTATGTGTGTTCTGTAGAGTTAGAAATATTTAACATGGATTAAAAATATTATTGCGTACCGAAATAGCAAAACAGGCAAGGTATACCTACTACATATACATACATACGTATACATACAAATAAATAAAATTGAAGCGTCTTTTGTAATGTCAAAATAATAGCTTTTTACGAAATGCATAAATGACAGTATATAAGGTACAGACGCCAGCAAGTGAAGCTACCCGAAACTGTCAAATTTTCCCAATCAACCTTGAACCTTAATACTTTAGGGATAAAGTTAAAAATCTATTAAAGAAATTTGACAGATTGTAATAGCTTGATGTGTTGGCGTCAAACATTAAAAAAAAATTTCCGTCTGCCTGTCTGTTTGTCCCGGCTAATCTCCGAATGAATCCCCGGCTGGACCGATTTTGATCAAATTTGGTATGGATATACTTTGAACACTGGAGTGACGAAATAATTTACAAAAAGTAAAGCGCCTGCCTGGGTTCAAACCTACGAACGTGTCCACTGGGCTACCAAAGCTCATTACATAGGTAATTATTACTTTTTAATCTTATCTCTCTTTCATGTTATTCGAGTACCATTCTACAACACCATAAGACTATGGTGAACAACCCATCCGCCTGTCAATATTCAAAGTACGAGTGATGTATGGAATATTTGGCATTTTTCCGACGCGGCGCACATCATTGATCATTATTAGAGTGAGCTGCGCGCGCGCCGACTATTCGGATGACGCGATTACTGGTGGTTGATGATCGCGTTAATATGTTATAGGATTTGATAGTAGAAATACATGCTTATTAAACAATGCTGCCAAGTAATACGTGTAAAAAAGCAATGGATGATAAAGTGCATCCCTTATTTAATTTATTGTTTTTGTATTCAGATTTTCATCATAATCAGCCTGTAATGTTCCCACTGCTGGGACACAGGCCTCCTGCTTTCAAGACGGAGTGGGCTATAATCTACCACTCGTGCCCATTGTGGGTTTGTAGATGTAACAAGTTTTAGAGTTTTTGGTTCTAGGACATGCCGGTTTTACTCACCATGATTTCCTTCAACGTTTTGAGAGCGCTGGTGATAAATTATTGACACAAAGTAAAGCGCCTGTCTGGGTTCGAACTCACGACCTAAAACTCGTAAGTCCGGGTCGTTACCACTGGACCAACGTTGCTCCCTATCTATCTTTGCTGATTTAGGTGCTGAAACAGCTAGCATCTGATTACAAAGACCTCATACATGAAGGTCATGGAGGTCATACATGACAAGCCACGCAAAAAGGATCGAATTCTCTGTCATAAACGAGAGGAACCCAGCCGAGCTAAATAATAACTCCATTATGAATTTTTCTTGTCGCTGATCTGTGACGTCATGACCACTTTGATCTTCGTAATGTACGAGTATTTAATATGTTCCTGATTTATTATCAAATAAAACTAAAGATAGTCTGTGAAATAACTCGAAAACAGAAGGGTTTTGATTTTTACGGTATAGGTCCTGCATAGCAGGAAAGTTTTTCAGGAAGAGTTGACGTATTAATCCAGAAAGAACCTATCCTATGTAAGTTAAACTTTAAAAATGACTTCGATAAATTCAGTAAATGTCATGTAGAGATCATGAACTCGAAAACTCTTACTCACTTTTTTTTTTTTTGGGTTGGAATTCATCAAATGACCTCTCCCGCTCTGGGCTGATCGGAAGAGCGTGTCAGAGTTTTACTGACTAAAACCCACCCGTGTTCCTTCAGTTGCATGTGCCAGGGACCACTGTATCTCTTTGCATCGGCCCTAGCGAAACCCCGTCAGTTCGTGCTGACATCTCTTTAAGGCGCGCGTGGAACACAACGCGCCGCCGACCCGGGCCTGGTCCTTACCGGGCGGCGAGCTGCCCATTGCTCGCCGCCCGCAAGCCCGCGCCTACGGTGGCCGGGAGTTAGCTGTTGACTCCCGTCCAGGGCGTCTCCTGCGGCGGCTAGGCGCGTGAGGGCGCAGAGATTGCTTCTACCTCACGCACTCCGCCTCCTCCTTCGCGAGCATTACTGCTTCGCAGAAGGAGGTGACGGCCTCCCATTCACTTTCACTCCGTACCATGGCCTGGACCAGGGCCGGACACGAGAGATCGCCGCCGCCGATCGCCGCCACGAGGACACGGCGGTGCCCCGCCCAAGCCGGGCAGACGTCCACCTTACGCTTCACCGTGTCCTCCGGGCGATCCATACAGTGGTGAAACCCTGGCGTTTCCTCCTGCCTTATCCTGAACAGGAACCTCCCGAAACAGCTGTGTTCAGTGAGGACCTACGTCAGACGGAAGGTGAGGGTGCCGTGGCGCCTCTCTAGCCACTCCTCAAAGAGGGGACTTATCGCCGCAATTGTGGCGTGCCCAGCGCTGGGTTGCGACAATCACACTCTCCATGCCGCGATGAGATCCCGCCGGAGCTCTGTCCGCTGTACCGTGATTTCTCGCGGCAGCCGAGTTACGCCCGCCGCCGTTTTGCCCCCTCTCGCCACTCCCATATGTGGGCGAGGGCTTTCGCCTCCAGATCCCATGGCAGCAATCCGGCAAGGAGGCTCGCCGCCTTAGCGGAGACCGTGCGATATCCTCGGACCAGCAGCAACGCATTCCCTCGGACTGAAGTTTTAGTTTTTCTCATTGAAGTTAGTTGTGTACTTGTGTTAGTACAAAAATTAATTAACAACACTAGCTTCTGCCTGCGACTTCGTCTGCGTGAAATTTATTGTTCCTCCAAACCACCCTGTCGCATAGCATCGGCTGCCCGCGCTATTAATTCGAGTTAAAAAAGTTCTTTCTCGTTTAAGTACAGCGTTTACATTTACAATTAATCATGAATACACATACTAAACAGCTAACTTAATCTAACCCTATATGTTCAGCCATCACAGGCCTGTCAGCAGTAGGCTGGGACTATAAATAATTGCCTAAGTACGGGTGCGACAACCATCTGTGGCAAAGTTCAACGATACCGCAATGAGCGGACAGTAAGTGGGAGATAATTATCTTCACGCGTTTACGTACGGAGGGTTGGGCAGAGATCCAGAGATTTTATTTGACGAAATCAATTTGTTAGAGATTTTTTTTGGAACGAAGTTCCTTATCGCGGCTTGCGGTAGTTGACTGGTAGTAATCGTCACTAAAGGAAAAAGCGTTATGTCCCCTCCGTGCGACCTTCTCTCTGTATCTGTCTCTTTATTTTAGATACTAGTGTGTGTGTGTGTATCTCATAAGGGAGTTCGTTCCTGACTGGGCTCCCCCGGCCGCAAACTTTTTTTCGTAACTAAAAGTTTTGTATTATGTTTATGATACAATGTCAAGGGTCAATGTCAATGTCAACTGTAATTAACTTTACCCGCGTATTTACACAGTTTTTGATGAATAAAATTGCTATGAAGCTGTTGGAAGAATCTTAACTACTTTTATCATCATCACCCACAGCCCGACATCACGTACTGCTGAGCTCTTTTCTTTTGCCAATTTCCACGCTCCTGTGCCAGCCTCACCCAGGTTCTACCCGCAACGACAACAATATTGTCCGCCCATCTCGTCGTTGTGCGACCAACACTTTATCTACCAGTCCTTGGACTAAAGAAACTAGTTTATCGTTAATACATTTCATGAAATACAACTAGGTACTACCTATTTAATTTCATGTCATTTCACTAACCTTTAAAAATAGATACAACATATAGATCTACCATATTCAATTTGACAAGACTGACATTAGAATGCGACGCGTTCCTAATACAGGAAAAGCCTTTCTAATAAGAAAAGAAATGAACAAACTAAAACAAAAAAAAAAACAAACGAATCGTTCTCCAGATTCAAATGAGCCTCGTTCAATTATTAAAGCAGCAATTATATCCATACAAAACTAATGAGGTACCCACCGTCCTACACTAATGAGCTGTGACTATTTGCTTACGGAAGCCGTCTGAGCGTTGCGTGCGCGCACTTGTCGCCGCGGCCACGTCCCGTGTGAAACCGCCTTAACTGTAATATTGATAGTCGTGATTTATAGGGACAACTGATTGTTAGAGGCAGTGCTTTAGTTTAAAAGGAAAATAATGAAAGCTGATTCTAAGTTACGTTTCCTATTGGTCGCTGCTTCGTTGGCATCGTAGTCGCATGCGCTACTGCTGAACAAGAGGTCCTGAGTTCGATTCCCGAGTGGGGCAAAGTGTTATTGTGTTTTTTCATCTGAAATTTTCAGTAGCAACCTGGAGTCCGGATTTGTGGCCGGTTGATGATAATAGGCTCGTCCCCTTTTACCCATGTACACATAACTGCCGACATGTGGGTGCTACAGGTGCACCTCTGCCTTATCCCTCGAGAAATAGACGCGTGATGTTATGTCATGTGTTCCTTTTGTTTAATTGTAAGCGTTTCTTCTTATCAGAACAAAACAATTTAATTATGTGAATCAAAAACTATATTTTGGAATCTGTGAGGTAAGCTACCTATTTGGTTTACTAGCTGGTCATTTACTAGGACATACATAATCAGCCTATAATGTCCCCACTGCTGGGACACAGGGCTACTTTCTGTGAGAGGGAGTGGGCCGTAATCCACCATGCGGGCCCGGTACGGATTGGTAGATGCCACATGTGTTCGAATTTTTGGTTCTAGGACATGCCGGTTTCCTCACGATGTTTTTCTTCACCGTTTTGTGACAGTGGTGACGAAATAATAGAATGGTGATGGAATAATTTACTCAAAGTAAAGCGCCTGTCTGGGTTCAAACCTACGACCTACAACTCGAACGTCGCGGCCGTACCACTCAACCACCACTGCTCTTCATTTATTAGGACACTAGGACATGACCCACCTTAAACTAAGACGTGAAGCTAAGTGCCTGTGGGCAAGCAGATACATTTTTCAAAACAACGATCACAGTTTGAAATCATCAACAAGTCAACATCATCTGCCTGCCTTTTACCAACTATGATGGGGTCGGCTTCCAGTCTAACCGGATGCAGCTGAATACCAGTATTTTACATAGAGCGACTGCCTATCTGACCTCCACAATCCAGTTACCGGGTAATAGATACCCCTTGCTAAGACTGGTTGTCAGACTTTCGGGCTTCGACTACCCGTAACGACTGTCAATGATCCACGAATGACAGCCGGGACCAATGGTTTAACGTGCTTTCCGAGGCACAGAGAGGTCTCGGTATGTAAAGATGCTCATCCATCCACAGACCAACCGCAGCAAGCGTAGCTTAACCCGATCGATCGACCTGTGCGGCTGTTATTATTCAGCCACAGGCCCCTCAACCATCAACAAGTATCAAGTCATTTTAATTTAGTACTGTCCTTGCAACCTAATGACAAGGTTATATTCATATCAATATATTACTCAAATAAAGACATCAATTTGCGTGAATCCTGTCAACATGATTGGTCACAGGTATATTATATCTTTCAGTGTGAACTCATCGGAAAAAATAAATGATATTGAAGACCAGCAAATAACGTGTGTTGACCTCGACATTATCAAAGTGTCGATAGATGTTGTGTACAGGGTGTGGTGGAAACGAGACTTGATTTATCTGCAGTTTGAAAGCGAAAAATAAACCTGATGTTTTTCTTGTGTGAAAAGTGAAATGAATATGCAAGACGTGCTGATGTCACTGAACACTCTCTATACTTCTGAAGGCCAATTCTCGTAATTAAAAACGTTTAAAATTTGTCGCAATATCATTTCAGCGACAATCAATGTCAAGAACTTGTCAAAAATGTAGGACATGGGAGATATTTTTGACAGATTGAGACTGATATTAGACTGTTAACGTACAGACGCCAGCACATCAAGCTACTACAATCTGTCAAATTTCTTTAATAGATTTTCAACTTTATTTTTTTTTAAGGTTCACGGTTGATTGGGAAAATTTGGCAGTTTCGGGTAGCTTGCCTTGCTGGCGTCTGTACATAAAATTACGAGAATAGCTCCTCTGTTTTCGATCTGAAATTAAAACGGAAGAAATCTCAAAACGACTACCTATATTATTTCTTTACGTGCTTGCACTGTTAATTCATAAACTAAAAATCACATAAATGTCTCTGGAACAATCGTACTATGCATTAATGCGCTTTTGAACTAAACCGCAACTGGTTTGTTAGGCTGTAAAACGAATTCACACGATTAAATACTAACCAAAATAAGTCGAATCCAATTACAAATCAATAAAGTATTTAAATCTTCAAAGCAAAACCTAAATATGAGTTAACTCGCAATCGAAAAAAAATTACACCTCATCGAACCGCAATAACATCGTTATTACTTTATAAAATCAATTATTGAACATCCTGTATAACATCATCGCAATCGTCCCACCAACGAGCCGATGAAACACTTAGATAACTCGATTCGTCACACATTTAGAGCCTTTGACTCAATTTGGTCGCATTATTAGAACATCAAACGAGTGCCGACACTCTGACATCAAACAAGCCGACCCATCTTTTTTTAATGTGGCAATGATGAACAACCATCCTTTTTTTAATCTGGCAATGATTTTATTGATTTTGTCTTATCGATGTATATCGATTCGATCTGCTCTCCCTTCAACGCTTGCTCGAATAATTAGGCGATCGTTTTGTTTTGATATCGATTTGTTTTTGTGTTAAGTTTTTTCTTCTTTTTGTTCTTAAAGGTTGAGGTCGAATGACGGTTTACCTATAGTTTTGATTGAATGGCCTAATATGCAATCTTTTTATTTTAAACGTTGATTCGTTTATAAAAGTTATTAGTGCTGTCAAATAAAATCGAACAAAATTAGTTTGCCAATATTATGTTTATGAGTAATTGGCTCATAGAAAAGATGATAGATTTGTATTTTTTATCTTTTTTCTTAGCGATAATTGCTGGTAAACAACATACATTGATAAACAATGATTCAATATCGTTTAAAAAACCCCCTAGTAAAATAGTTTAAGTGTTGACAGTGCAACAGTTTGGTCTTGAGTTATGTACTCATATCTTTGAACGTGTGGTGCATCGTCAATTAAAATGTAAGCTGGTTTTAATCTGTCCACTGTTACTATTGATGTTTTCTTCGGCATTTGAATTTTTAAATATTTTTCTTGTTTTTCTAACACTTTATATGGGCCTTCGCAGGACGGGGTCTCTAATATTTACCGACAATACAGGTGGCAAGGACATCGATGCGCAAACTG
Organism: Apamea epomidion; assembly: GCA_947507525.1. Classification (NCBI taxonomy): domain Eukaryota; kingdom Metazoa; phylum Arthropoda; class Insecta; order Lepidoptera; family Noctuidae; genus Apamea; species Apamea epomidion. Next base: position 1,474,261 of record OX382240.1, on the reverse strand, counting down.
AAACCATGAATTCAGCACATAATTCTAGAGGGTCTACAATGAATTTTAATAACCGACGAACAATGTCAACGCAGGGGCTCCAGGATCATATACTGAACCCATAGTAGCAAGTTGTACGTCGATGTCACTATATTTAGACATGTTTAATGCTATGGTTCAAGTACTTATCTCAGCTAATTTGGTTGGGCAGCAGTGGCTTCGAAAGTGCTCATAACAACAAACTACTATCAACATTCAATTGTCCAAAGCGCTGTGTAAGTGCTATGTTCCCAGTGACCGACTTCTGATTTGTTACGTGGAGTTAGACAGATTGGTCTCTTGCTACGCCAGTTCACTTGGTCAAATTCCATACTGAATCCAACCTAAGGAATAAGTACATGATTAGTGGCTGATTTTTCCATCGCCAGATACCTTTTATTCGAGGAATAAAATGGACGTTTGACAGTTTTTGTATGAAACAACGTCAAAATTTCAAAATTATTCTTCGCATATAGTTATCAGATGATAAAATAATCAGCCCTAAATAAATAATACTAGTACTATTTTAAGTCTTTTTTTGTGTTTTTTTTAATGTCTCAATAATGTGCCTTACCTTAGCCTTAACCTGAGTCAAATAAACTTATTTTCTTTCTTTCTTTCTTTAATCCCTATTCATGGTTAGCCTTCGAACCCACTAATCTGAAAAATGGTTTTTTGCTGAGCACAACGCATTCCCTATATCGGTCTAGGTACCAGTAAATCTAACATTTATCAAATAACCATATAGCAATGTTACAAATCAGTAAGAACCAAAAATCTCCCATTCAGCGAACCAATGAATCTCTACGTGTCCATTTAAAATCTAAAATCACGATTAACAGCGGTGAGGGCGCTAGCGTCGCCAACACTCGCCCCCGACTGTTGTGGCCATGAGCGAGAAATTGTTGAGGAATAGGACAGTAAATATTATCTTAATCCTGATAGACTTGGATTTCTATTTTATTTTAAATAATCGACGAACAATAAGTAAGTAAATAATATCCTGGTAGATAACAATATATTTTTTTTTTTTTTTCAACAAAAGCTGCTTGCTCGTTGGAATCGATGTCGCTTAGAAGTAGATTAGATTATAAGATACATAGAGTTTTTTTCAGTAACCCACTTTAGTCTCTTTATTGGACACTTTTATTGTTTAGCTTGTATATTGCAAGCAAAATCATTTTTACGGTTGGACCGTTTAGTATTTTTACAGAAAACTCTCTGACGCATTTCATTACGAATAGCGAAATGCATAAAGAAAATTCATGCATATAGCATGAATTTACGAATGACTGGATTTGTTTGTTTTCACGCGTGACAATTAACATCACACCGAACATGAAGATTAATCTCATAGTTTACTTTTACTGCTCAGGTGACAACGAATTAACAAAATTGAGTTACAACATTTCTACCAAACCGACATAGAAAGTCATTTTTCTAACCATACGGACTTTCTTCTTTTAAAAAACCATAGCCAGCTCATACAGGACCTATCCCCATTTCACCGGCTAACATACCCACCTGCCGCAGCATCGACTCGTGCGCTGATCGTGCCAGATAACTCCGCTATCAGATGAGATCGCGCGAGATAATGCGCGCGCGCACCTCACATTCCCACGGCCGCGGTCGCGGTCGCCTGCGATCGAAATTGCTCACCAACCGATGATTAGATAACAACTTTTGTGATAGGTAAATGATTTGCAAGTTTTTAGTGTCGTTGTAAGGCTGTGGGTATTTCCTGTTACAGGAAAAAGTTTTAAAAGCTTGTTCTCATTCTCATACATCGCTCTCATTATTGAGAGTTTTCGTAAATTGAGGGCACATTTGACCCTGCCGGGGTAGCGGGATTGTCCGAAAGGGTTACCGCTGCCCTGGTACGTAAAGGGCTAAGGAAGGAACACGGGTGGGTTTTAGTCAGTAAGAGTCTGACACTCCCTTCTGCTCCACCCAGAGCGGGAGGAGTCATTTGATGATTTCCCATCCACAAAAAAAAAAAAAAAGGGCACATTTGATATCATCAATTATCCATAATTATACTACCTCAAATCCAAATGCATGGGAAATAATAACCAATCTGCGGTTTACCTATTAATTGAAATATGTGCAACTTGCAGATCGATCGATCAAGAATCCAAGGAATTTATAGTTGAACTAGCTATGCCCGCGGCGTTCATTTTGGAAAACAAACAGACAGACACAAATTGTTTTTTTGTTACAAGTACATACTTTCATATATAATATAATATTCTATTAATTTAACATGCATTGTATTTCTTCTTTTTGCTAAATAAATTATTCTTATATGCACTTAGTTAAAAGCTGTTATTTTGACATTACAATCAGACTAATTGAAATAATCATAATTCTAAATCAAGCATTTTTTCAGTCTTCAGTTGACTTTATATATAACACTGCGAATGTTATGTTCATGTCATGTTATCTATGCAAAATAAATGTATAAAGGGTGCCAATGTCCACCAATTTGTAAGCTTATCAGTCGTCCCCATAACAACATAAATAAATATAAATAAAATAAAATAAAAAGCCTTTTATTTCTTCCATGCATTTTACAATTACGAGTACTTTATTGGTTGTTAGTTTATGTTAATTTGCTTATTTTAGTGTTAGTTTATTAATTTATCATTTTATTCTCCTTGTTAGCAAGAACCCCGTCTTCACAGGTGAAGGCGTCCTCCAAAGTTAGCCAATTGTCTCTGTCTTGGGCTACTTCTATCCAGTGTGGGCCGGTGACGTTTTTAATTTCATCTTCCCATCTACTCGTGGGCCTTCCTTTGCCCCTTTTGCCGATCGGGCCCTTCCATGACGTCACTTTTCCGGTCCAGCGTTGATCTGGGAGTCGAGCCATAACAACATAAACAACACAAAATATACAATTTGCTCGAACAACACTGAATCGAGTATTTTTAGTAGCGCTGCGCTTATCGATCGACATTCCGTGCGTCCGCGCATATACATGTCAAACGTGGCGCGTGCGCGATTGATTTGTTGTCAATGTGTGTCTTTGTTTGGGGCGGTCTAAAGGCACGAGAGTAGCGTTTAAATGCAGGATTTCAGTCACTGTCTAAATAACTTAGAGAAGTTTTTAATCAGTTCGCATGGAGTCTTGGGATAGTGATAGGCTACAAAGAAAATAAGAAGTTTTTTTCGGAAATTGGCACTAATAAAGTTACTGCTTTGTAACTGAACAGGGTAGCAGAATTCTTTAATAAGAATGAACATGTAAGGGAGATTTTAATAAATAAATAAATTGAGAATTTCTATAAACTGTTGCTGTAATTTAGTACACATAGGAATAGAATATAATGATTGATGTTTTCTATAGTTTATCATTTGTATAGGAAGTATTTTGTACCCTGCATGTCCAGTACTCTTCTTATACAATCTGAGTTACATGAAAACCAAAAAAAAAGCAAATTAAAACGCTCACCGTCCTCAACTCATACCGCTTAACATTCAGTACGACATCTGAATTCAAAGAGAAGCAGTCCAGTGTGACATCATTGTGCGTCGTATAAAGATTTAGTGCTAGGCAGACGCTAGGTGCCTAACAAACTAGGTTACACTAAATAGCTTGGAACAGTAGACCCACTTTCCTAGTCCAAAATTCTGGAATTCATCCGCATGTGTTCAAGCAAGAGGGTAAACTATAATTCAAAGAGTAATCCAGGAGCTAGTAGGGCATTTAGATTAAATTTAACGATTTTGTGAAATTATGTTTCCCGCCAAACAGAATTTTCTACCTACTTTTCAGGATATTCAATTGAAAAATGTTCAAATTTTTTGCATTTAGGGACACCAAGGCATTTTAATCTTGTGAATGTAGCAGATATTTAAAGGCAGTGTCACCTCCGACTATCGCCTATAAATAGGCGTCAAAAGGTGAAAGTTGTAACTTGGTTAACTTATGATTAAAAGCGTTCGACATATTTTTTGAATAATTCAGTGCATTTCAGATTACCATCGTTTAATTAGTTAAACTTCTATCTATCTTGTGTCACAAACTAATGTATAAATCCAGGTGACTCATATGCTAACCGCCATTAGACATTCTAATACGCTTTTTAGAACAAAAAAAAACTGTCGTTTGTGTGTTTCCCGAAATTTTGAAATCGATTCGGTATCAGAATACTGATGTAAGTCACAGGAAACGATTATAAGGTAGGTGGACTTGTAATTTGTGTTACATTTGGATACATACAAATTCTTTGTAACCTTAAAATATGATCTCCTATTAATAAGTGTTTGTGTTACCTATTATATTATATTACCTAAGTATTTAAATATATCTAAATGTAAAAATAGTATTTGAAGAAAATAGCTACCTACTTACCCTTATAATAGATTTATTTATGTTACTGTTATTAACTTTTTTATGTGAGCGTAACTTTTTAGTTTTCATGTAGAATTTTATTTTGATTTTTGTTTCTATGATTTAGATTTTTTATAAATATTTATCAATATAATTTTGCTGGGCCCTGACAGGGTTAACAACGGCTCTTAGCTATAAGCCTTTTGTGAACATCTGTATACCTTGTGGAATGCAAATAAACGAATATGAATACTTCGTTTTAGTAGCTAATAGACCAAGTTCCAAACTTCGAGATACGAAGACGTACGAAGGTCTTCGATATCGGAACGCGTGTCATGGAACTCAAATGGAGTTGGGCAGGACATCTGACAAGGCGCATTGATGGCAGGTGGAGTAAGTTTGTGAGGAGTTTCTTAACACCGCACACCCCCTTTAGGACCCATAAGAAAAACCATTAAAAAAAAATCAGTTGATCCATACATTATGTCGAGTTATGCGAACATACTCGTAAATCTATGGATCAACTGATTTTTTTTCACGATTTGAGGGTTGGTCCCGTAGTAAAAGTTGTTCATAATGATGAGTACCTAAGTAGTAGTAGTAGTAGTACCTACCTGTACCTGTACCTTTTAAGGATTAAAACGATCAAAATTTAAAGGTGTATATCACGTTTACCTATACATAATCCCCTTTGTTCACAAACGTTGCTTAAAGTTAACTAATGATTAGCGACTGTTTAATCATACATTTTTGACGTTTAAACGTTACTTAACTTTAATTATCGTTTACCAATAAATCCTTCAATAATTAATATAATACAAAATGCTTTAGTAAACAATTTCTATTTCTATTTCGCGTATTGGCAAGCGTAGCGTGGGACCCAGCTAGATGAACCGACGACCTTAAAAATGTGGCAGGAACAGAATGAATGCGGTAGGTGGAGGACATGGTCGTCTGTCAGTCTGAGAGAGGCCTGAGGTTCGTAGTAGACTGCGAGTTGATTGATATAATTTTTAATTAAAATAATTAGGTTGCGAAAACCTAATTATTCCTAATGTAACTTTTTCACATTTAATGTTTTTTTATACCAAGGTACGTCATAATTGTTATTTGCGACAATGTTAACTGGGATTAGGAACATGTTTCGAACGTTAAATGATAAATATTATCATCATCATCATTTATTATAACCTATTTATGTATTTGTGTACTTTTTTTTATTTATAATTCATTATAATATACTTTTAACAGTTTTTTTTTTATCATTGATCCTGTCAAACAAAGCACCGCCACCCTTCACCACCAAACCATCACCATCACCATCCCACCATCTTCACCATCTAATCTCTTCACCACCCTTGGTTGACTAGTAGAGAATGCCTAAGGCATTAACTCCGCCTTTGTACCTTTTCTGTGTACGAAAAGTTTAAATAAATAAATATGGATACAATATTGAAAATTTTCCTCTATATTTAATTGACATGATAGGTCGGTTAAACAATAGGAGGCATGGCAAGTACCGCTTAAACAATACAAATGTAGCATAGGTACATACAGTTATTTGATTTATGACAGATGAATATAAACTCAGGTTAATAGCCTACGAATTTATAGTACCTACTGACCATAATATTGACGATATTAACTGATAATGGAGGTTTGATCACCGACTGGAGAGCATAGCTATTCACAACCAATCGTTAAGCTTTCGTATCGTATCGAACATCAATCAAAGCTATCGTAGGAGTCCTCTAAACGATGTTCACAAGTCCAAAACCCGAAAATTTTGTCAGTTTAAATCAAACAGACGACCGCTATTCTGCAGGCAGCTGTTTGCTGCTGGGGATCAGCATTGAGCCCGCGTGGTGGATTACGGCCCACTCACTCTTCACAGAAAGGAGGCTTGTGTCTCAGCAGTGGGATCATTATACATAGGCTGATTAACGAAGATACATCACTATTTTATTATTATTGCTATTAGTCATTAATGTCCCACTGCTGGGCTCCAGCTCAAATTAAATAAATAAATATACTAGGAAATCGTCTCTCAGGCAATAAAATGTTACTGGTCGACTCTTTCAAGGAAAAACCTCTATTATAATATCGTTATAGTTGTCAAAAAATAAAAGGCCCGTTTTGACATTGAAAGTTCTAGAACTTAATAAAGATCAAATTCGCAAAACACGTATTCGTTTGTGTGAGACTGACAGGTGTCAAGAACGCATTCTCAAATGTCAAAACGGGCCTTTTATTTTTTGACAACTTTAACTGCAGACACTAAATCAAGGCACAATCATTTGCATACCTTAGCACTCCTACGATTACCTAGAAAACTAAACATTACTAAATTCTCATAAACATTTCAGATCACGGCTCAAATGGAGACATTATAATAAAGTAAAAAGAATGGAAAAATCCGGGCGACGTCGGGCCTAAAGCTTAGTTATTAATATGCAACATAACAGAGAGGATTGGACAGAAGGTGCAATCCACGCGACATCGAATGCCGTCGACATCGATTGTTCCAAAAGTATCAGATAAAAATGTAAACAAATGGATCGGAAAACGAACCTGTGGTTACCAATTTGTAGTGCTACTTCCAAATTAAGGGCGTTGATTATTTGAGTTCGACGCAAAATTCTAATTTCAAATCACCCTAACCATGTTTTTCATTTGACAATTGCGGTTAATTTTATAACATCAATTATCGTCGATGATTTTTTAAATTACAATTGAATGTTGTTATTCTAACAATAATGATTGGAAGACGTGATGAGATATGAAGTTGAAACTTTCATAATACAAATAAAAATTTTACTAAATCCCTGAACAAGGTTTGTTTACGTTTTCAATACAAACTTTTGGAACAGACCATAGCTCCTTACCACCACAATGGATTGTGTGAATCTTCTGCCTGTACCTTTCCAATACCTCAGATTGTCATTTCGTCCCCTTGTCACGATTTGCAAAGTGGCGATGATCTTTGTTGTTGAAAATAACATTATTATTGGTCTTCGGACACGTGTGTATGACCATTATAGCATTTGCGCGTTTTACATATATTATCCTATATACTGTGGTGTGAGGTTAACGGTTGCATTGTTTAGGAGTGTGGTATTTCAATCGGTTTGCTGACTCCTATGAGCGCTGTGTCATTCACTTATTGTGGTCAATGAATGGTGGCTATTGAATCACTAGAAATGATTTAATTCAAATTAGTTACATAATATGCCGGCAGTGAAACATATGCTGTATTTCATACTAATAGCCACATAAGTTAAATACTTTAAAATCCATTTCATGTTTTTGAAAGTTAGTTATTAAAATACATATTGTCATTAAGGTATAGCAAAAAAAACTACGTCTTAGTTTAAATAATAGGGGTTAAAGTATGAAATTGCCGTTTCATTGTAATAGGTACTTCGAATGCACATAGAACCTTCATGGTTTGATATTTTTGAGTGAAACTTTTTTCACATGGTACCTATGAAGTTATTCTTTTAAAAAATGTGCAACATTCGACTATCGACTTTCAGTTGTTTTTTTTATTGAGCTTAGACAAGAAAGATGGATACTTCGAAAATTCGAGTTAATTTTGAATACGAGTTCCGACGCGGAACTAACGCGGCAGAAACAGCTCGCAATATCAATGTTGCGTTTGGAGAGGGGACTGCTAATGAACGCACCGTACGATTTTGGTTTAAACGCTTTGGTGATGGAAACTTTGATTTGAAGAACGAACCACATGAAAGACCGCCTACACAGGTGAATAACAATGAATTGAAAGATAATTGGTGGAAGCCGATCCGAGCCAAACTACCCAGGAATTAGCGGCATGGTTAAACGTTACCTTACCAACAATATTGACTCATTTGCGTCAAATCAATAAAATAAAAAAATATGAGAAATGGGTGCCTCATGATTTGACTGATCTGCAGAAAGATACGCGTGTTGAAACGTGTGTTGCCTTGTTGAATCGATACAGAAATGAAGGAATATTGGATCGAATTGTGACATGTGATGAAAAGTGGATTCTTTACGATAACCGTAAGCGAAAAATGCAATGACTGACCGCAGGTCAAACGCCGCAACAGTGTCCTAAAGCAAAGCTTACCAATAAAAAGGTAATGGTAACTGTTTGGTGGTCTCAGCATGGTGTTATTCACTATGGCTTTCTCCGATCTGGTCAAGCAATAACGGCAGATGTCTACTGTGCCGAACTCCGAACAATGATAGCAAAACTAGCAGTGAAACAGCCCCAACTCATGAATCGATCTTCACCATTATTGCTCCATGATAACGCGAGACCTCATACAGCACAAGAAACCGTTTTAACTCTACAGGAACTGCAATTAGAAACCATTCGTCACCCTCCGTATTCGCCAGACCTTGCTCCAACGGAGTACCATTTTTTTCGTGATTTGGACAATTCTCTACGTGATAAAAACTCTTCTTCTCAGGAGGCAGTACAAAATGCTTTCACACAGTTTGTCGAATCTAGATCACGAGAGTTCTATCGCAAAGGCATAAATGACCTTCCTATTAGATGGCAGCAATGTATAGATAATAATGGTAATTATTTTGATTAAATTAACATGTTAAATTTAAAAAAAAAACGTATTTCAAATTTTCGGTACAAATCGGCAATTTCATACTTTAACCCCTAATATTAGTCAACATAGTACACAAGAGTGATCATTATAACTTAAAACGTGTTTAAATTGACTGATTGTCTAGATACAAAGAGATTTAAAATAAAATATGTCTTTGTCTAGATATCGCTTGACATGTAGGTTAGACCTGAGTATTTCGGCACAAAATAGCCTTTACCGGAGGGCCAGGTTAAGGTCATCATATTACTGGTTCAGCAGCTTCAATATTACCAGTATCGTGTGGAATACAGCAGTTCGTCGTGGACGTGGTACGACGGTTTCTTCCCTGACACCATCTTCTAATGCCACGCAACTATCGATACGTCACTCTGCTAGAGTGACTGTCACCAGCCAATGTCACTCTTATCCGACCTTTTCGGTGATTCTAGTAACTTCGTAACAAAACTAGACGGTGCCACTTGCTACATAGTAAAGTTATTATTAAAAGCCTGTGATGTACACTGCTGGGCAAAGGCCGCCCTACTTTCTTTCCACTTATCTCTGTTTAAAGCTGCTAAGGACCAGTTCTTGTTGAAGGAATCCAGCTCATCCAGCCATCACCGTCTGGCCCTGCCGCGATATCGCTTGCCATTAAGAGGGACCCATTGGGTCGTCAGTATGGCCCATTGGTCGTCTGATATGTGGCAGGTGTATCCAGCCCAATTCCATTTTAGCGTGGCATTCCATTTTAATTTAATAAGCTGGCACGCCACGCGTGTCAAGTACATTACGTCAAAAAGTTTCAAAAACTGAAAAATATATCCTTAAACACGCAAGAATTTGGTAGCAATTAATCTCAGCTGATATTGCAGAGGGGTGAACTTTACATTATATTCTAGCTACTGCTCCTGATTGCAATTACACTTAGATCATTAATTAACAAGACGTTAATTATCGATATGAATAGCAAAATGAAAAGTTGAAGATTCAAGCTATTTGTCTTAAGAGTGTGCAAGAACTCATCAGGATGTTAATCAAAATTAGCTTTTTCGCACGAACTTTGGTAACAGGTTACAGAATAAATCTAGAATGTGGAATTATAAAACACCAAAAAAATGCTCAATAATTTTCCAAGATTAAAATGCTTGGTGAAGATGGCGCATTACCCATCCAAGGCCTAACCGAAGCATGTGCAGCTTAACCTTATAAATAGATTGATCTGCACATGTTTACTTAGCCACGAGCTTCCCACAGATCTCGTATACCCTCGATCTAAATTACGCAATTTGGAAAATAAATATTTTAATTTACATATTTTTCTCAATCTATAATGTGTGAACATCACATCACGATTTTAAGGTAAAAGCAGACAGGCGCATCGCGACGGTGTGACGCACTTTCAGTAGAACAATTTACATTATGTTTTCATAGAAATTGTTCTACTAGAGTCGCGTCGCGCCAGTCTGCGGGAGCCTTAACGTTCCGAAAATTTAATTCGTTTCTCATTACCATTAGCTGAATCTAAATGTTACTATTTAAGATAAGATAGCGCTGTCACTTAGTGGGACCACATGTTAATTGGTATTTATTGAAGAACTTTAGTGACACCCACTCCTATGTGAGATAAATGGGCCGTGGAGGTCAGGACTTTAATGTGAAAATGGATGGGTGTATTTTATTATTCTACAGGTATTTGCTGACAATCCTACCAATAAAAACGCGAAAGTTTGTGAGGATGGTTGGATGGATGGATGGATGTTTGTGGACGGATTTGGATGAAATTTGGCACACAGATATTTTATAACCAGGATTAACACAGAGGATACTTTTTATCCAGATATTCCCACGGAATCGGAACTTATGCGGGTGAAACCGTGGGGCGCTGCTAGTTTAACATATTCCTATCTCTCTCTATGAAGATGACTTAATATATTATTTGAACGAAGTTCTTTAACGCGACTTGCGGTAGGAGTAAACTGGTAGAAATCGTCACGTAATGAAAAAGCGTTCTGCTCTCTCTAGACAGAGATCATTTTCATTGTTTTTGAGGTGGCTGAAGTCAATAGTGAGATCATAATAAAAATCCAAGATGGTGGCTGCGAAAATTTAAAGTTCTCATAATTAGTGTCGTTTTCATGGTTTTTAAGACAAGACACGGACAACCTAATTGATTTCAAATATTACTAGTATCCACCTGATTCGTGGTTTATTAAAGAAGGAAAAATCACAGCTCAAGCTTTTGGATCGGCGATTGCAAAGATGTTGTGTGGCTCAACTAAAGTTAATAACGTAAGATGGGATTGGCATATCCATATAAAGAAAGAAATAATGAAAATCCATTTATTTAGCACAGATTATAAGACACAATTCACCAGATACAAAGTCAGTATAAAAAGTCCGATGAAAGAAATTAGCAGGAAAGTGTCCCTCGCCTCTCGTGTGGCTGCGCTAAAGTGTCCCTCGCCTCTCGTGTGGCTGCGCTAAAGTGTCCCTCGCCTCTCGTGTGGCTGCGCTAAAGTGTCCCTCGCCTCTCGTGTGGCTGCGCTAAAGTGTCCCTCGCCTCTCGTGTGGCTGCGCTAAAGTGTCCCTCGCCTCTCGTGTGGCTGCGCTAAAGTGTCCCTCGCCTCTCGTGTGGCTGCGCTAAAGTGTCCCTCGCCTCTCGTGTGGCTGCGCTAAAGTGTCCCTCGCCTCTCGTGTGGCTGCGCTAAAGTGTCCCTCGCCTCTCGTGTGGCTGCGCTAAAGTGTCCCTCGCCTCTCGTGTGGCTGCGCTAAAGTGTCCCTCGCCTCTCGTGTGGCTGCGCTAAAGTGTCCCTCGCCTCTCGTGTGGCTGCGCTAAAGTGTCCCTCGCCTCTCGTGTGGCTGCGCTAAAGTGTCCCTCGCCTCTCGTGTGGCTGCGCTAAAGTGTCCCTCGCCTCTCGTGTGGCTGCGCTAAAGTGTCCCTCGCCTCTCGTGTGGCTGCGCTAAAGTGTCCCTCGCCTCTCGTGTGGCTGCGCTAAAGTGTCCCTCGCCTCTCGTGTGGCTGCGCTAAAGTGTCCCTCGCCTCTCGTGTGGCTGCGCTAAAGTGTCCCTCGCCTCTCGTGTGGCTGCGCTAAAGTGTCCCTCGCCTCTCGTGTGGCTGCGCTAAAATGGCTCATTTCAACAAAAATTCATCAGCATAATTATGAATAAAAACCTCCGTTTTGAACAAGAAAAAAACTCAACCTTTCATAATAATATGTAAAGATTCTGGAGAACTTTTGAGTTTTGCTAAATGAATAAATCTTACCAGTAACAGTCTATAATAAATAAATAAATAAATATTCCACAACTATCACACAACGCCATCTAGTCCCAAGCTAAGCAGAGCTTGTGTTATGGGTACTAGACAACTGATAATATCTAACTTACTTCGTCAATAAAATCAGTCTGTTAACCACATAATTACCTACATCTAATTATGTACAGTTGCTTCGGAGGAGCTAATTTCAAAACAAACTCCTCACTCAAGGGATAAACAGCAGGAGTAAAGCACGCAAGAAGTCCGTCAGTCTATAATCAACGTGTAATGAAGTTAGCTTCCGGCTTGCCTAACACAAGGAAGTACCAGACTGAAAGAGGATGAAAAGAAATAAATCTTCTCAATACTAAGGCTGTTTGTTGCTTTTCCACCAGAGATGTGTGCTACGTTGCTATGGATGCGTTTGATATCCACCGCTCATATCCATTAGTTGCGTACCTCGAAAGGAAAAAACGGAACCCTTATAGGATCACTTTGTTGTCTGTCCGTCTGTCTGTCCATCTGTCTGTCTGTTAAGACCCTTTTTCTCAGGAACGCGTGGAGGTATCAAGCTGGAATTTAAGCAAACGCAATCAAACGATACAGCCGTTTATGCCGCAAATTTTCGACACTCGCAAGGCAATCAAAACCTACAGGGTACTTCCCGTAAACTCAGAATCTTGAAATTTGGTACGAATAACGTCTTATAGCACAGATAAAGGAAAAATAGCGAAAACCGTAATTTTTTTGTTAAATACCCACAAGTTTGTACGGAACCCTCGGTGCACGAGTCCGACTCGCACTTGAACGATTTTATAAATATGGAACGTTGTGTGCTAAGGATGGGAGCTATTGATGCTCGAGTGGTGTAGCTATGTGCAGAGCAGAGCCCTCCCCGTGCCTTCCCTACTATCGATGCGTCGTATAGCTCAAACTGCGCATCTTCCTAGCACAGCTACCTCGCGGCGACAAATCTTTACAGCGCATCGTACTCGCTCCGCTACACAGCTTAGCATTAGTGGAAACGGTCACATAGTTTCGTAGCTTAGCTTAAAAATCCTCGCAGCATACCTGCATAGCACATCTCTGGTGCAGCCTGAACATAACCTATGATGCAGCCAGGATAGTGCCAGGATTAACAAATATAAACAATTGGTGAAAACTGACCCCACTTTTTATAACATTTGAGTTCGGATAGCTTATTAGAAACACGTCGAGCCATCCCGAACTATAATACGCACAACGACATAATTGTCAAGCTATACATTTCCAGTATAAGCTGACTTCTAATTGTACGAAAAGCCTATACAATTCGAGGTCAGCTAAAACTGGATAATATGTGTACACTATAAAAGCACACGATACACTATTATTAAGTAAATATATGACAGTGGATTCACCCTTTTTTGCCAGTAAGTTATTTAATAATGTCTAATGATCGATTCCTATAAACAAAAACGAATCGTTCTGTTTACCAATGGTAGCATTTTTAGGGTTCCGTACCTCGAAAGGAAAAATCGGAACCCTTATAAGATCACTTTGTTGTCCGTCCGTCCGTCTGTCTGTCTGTCTGTCAAGACCCTTTTTCTCAGGAACGCGTGGAGATATCAAGCTGGAATTTATATCAAATACTCAGAAGGTCAATTCTCGTAATTTAAAATGTTCAAAATCTAGTCACAGTCTCATCTCAGCGACAAACAATATCAAAAACTTGTCAAAATGTAGGGAAATTAGAGGTTTTTTGACAGGTTGAGACTGAGATCAGACTGTGAGACGTTCTTAAAATTACGAGAATTGTCCCTCTGATCTACTGACTTTTGGAGCTGTGAAAAAATCAAACTTTTAAGCCAACGCAATTAAAAGATACAACCGTCTAAGCCGCAAATTTCCGCAAATTTTCGACACTCGCAAAGGAACCAAAACCTACAGGAACTCCCCCCCGTGTGTTCCCGTGAACTCAGAATCTTGACATTTGGTACGAAGCAACGTCTTATAGAACAGATAAAGGAAAAATTGCGAAAACCAAAAATGTTTAGTTACATACCTACTAATTTGTACGGAACCCTCGGTGCGCGAGTCCGACTCGCACTTGTTTATTGTCAAACTGGGAATATAAATAGAATTGTAAGCTAATTTTACTTGTGATAGCTACGTCCATATGCAAAGTTATGAGGTATTTGCTTCATTATTAGTAAAGATACAAAAGTTTTGATTTTAACCAATAACGGTCCGTAAATTGAATCGACCCTTACCAAGGGGGATCGTGTTACCCAGTAACTGGATTGTGGTGGTCAGACAGGCAGTTGCTCCATGTAAAATACTGGTACTCAGCTGCACCCGGTTAGACTGGAAGCCGACCCCAACATAGTTGGGAAAATGCAAGGCAGATGATGATGGTCTGTAAATTTAATTGAATCGGTCATAAGCCTATTCCCGTACACGGTGGAGCATACGGTGGAGGTCTGCCCCGCTTGGGCAGAGCACCGCCGTGTCCTCGTAGAGGCGATCGGCAGCGGCGGCGACCTCTCGCGCCCGGCCCTGGTGCAAGCCATGGTCCGGGGCGAGAGGGAGTGGGAGGCGGTCACCTCCTTCTGCGAAGCAGTCATGCTAGCGAAGGAGGTGGCGGGATGGGCGAGGGAGAGATCCTCACGCCTCAGCCGCCGAGGGAGACGCTCCGGGCGTCGGGAGCCGCGTGACGACTCCCGGCCACCGTAGGCGCGGGCCTGCGGGCGGAGAGCAATGGGTAGCTCTCCGTCCGATCAGGACCAGGCCCGTGCCGGACGGCGCGTAAGTGTTCCACGTGCGCCTCAAAGAGATGTCAGCATAGATGACGGGGCCCGATAGGGCCGAAGCCTGCCGGGGTAGCGGGATCGTCCGAAAGGGTTACCGCTGCCCTGGTACGTAAAGGGCTAAGGAAGGAACACGGGTGGGTTTTAGTCAGTAAGAGTCTGATACTCCCATCTGCTCCACCCAGAGCGGGAGGAGTCATTTGATGATTTCCCATCCACAAAAAAAAAAAAAAAAAAAAAAAAAAAAAAAAAAAAAAAAAAAAAAAAAAAAGCCTATTCCCGTCAACGGTGTACAAATCCAGACTCCAGGCTACTATTAAAAATTTCTTAATCGAAAACTAAAAAAACAGACCAACTGCAAGTCAGTAAACACTCCGCACGTACTCCATCATTCAGTCTAATGTGTATAGTTAGCCTTTATTGCAGTTAGCCGGCTACCGACTTGCGTGTACGCAGCTAATTATGATGCGAGTGTATGTGGGCCAGGAGATGTACGATGCTGGTGACGCGGTAATTTACTGTTTATTAAATTTGAAGGGCGAAGATTTTTAAATAACCTGGAGTTTTTTTTTTTTTTTTTGTTATGTGCCTATAATAATACCTAATCCAATAGATAAGAAGAAATACTAGTTGAAGAGCTGTAAATAGCTACTGTGATGCCCGGTGAACTGACTTCGTGTGAAGAAGACCATAGGAGCCTATAGACCCATTGAACTTCCTAAGTTTTTTTTATTTTGTTTGCACGATTCAGTTGCCATACCTGCTGCAGCAGTGGTGTTTGAATGGTAATGACGCATGCAAATCAGGATAAAATCGGGAATGAAGTTATCCGGAACAAAACTGGAGTAACCGACATACCGAGCAGAGTAAGAAAACTGAAGTGGCAGTGGGCTAGCCATGGATTGTCGAAGGACCGACGGCCGGTGGAGCAGACGAGTCCTGGTGAAGTGAGACTGGTGAGTGCCGACCGCGTATCGGCAAGCGTAGTGTGGGACACCTCCCAGATTGGATGCGGAAGGCGAACGACAGGGTGCGGAAGGCTGAGTTGATTGAAGCAAATCAGCTTCCTTTCACCAGTTTCTGCAATACTTAAGATTTGATATAGTATTTTTTCTATAACCGCTTGTTATCTTATAGATCGACATACCCTTTTTCACCATTTTTAGGGTTCCGCAGTTCACGTCTCGGAACCCTTATAGTTTCGTCATGTCCGTTCGGCTGTCCGTCCGTCCAACCGTCCGTCCGTCCGTTCGTCCGTCCGTCCTTCCGTCCTCGGCCTATCTTCGAAACGGTTAGTGCTAGAAAGATGAAACTTTGCATGGATATTTGTATATTTACCACGTCGACAAAGTGTTAAAATAAAATCACGAAAAAAAAAATATTTTAGGTTATCTCCCCTACACGTAAAGGGGGATGATTTTTTTTTCTCTCATCTACCCCATAGTATGGGGTGTCATTAGATAGGTCTTTTAATATTGCTAAGACGATTTTTTTTTAATATAGGTATCTGATTGCGAGATATTTAGCTTTAAATAGGGCCTAACTTGTAAAGTGCCATTATGGGTGACTACGGAACCCTATTCTATGCGTGGCCTGATACGCACTTGGCCGGTTTTTCTACTCTCTATCTTCAACTTGACCTTTTTTATCTTCTATCATAAAAGAAAAGCTTGCATTGATTTACTTCGACAGTGGAAAGTTTACCTGTCCGCCTGGTAATCCTAATCAAGTTTCCTACATTCACGTCTAAACTATTTATGTGTACCGACTCATTGTCTCCACTTGGCAAAGTCACAAACGCACTCATTTGCCAACTTACACTTACGGCCACAAAAACTGTCCACCCTACAATTTTGTTCCTGCACCAAAATTATACAACTGCAAAACTAACTTTGTCCTGTTAGAAGTAATGTTTTGAATACAATATTAAGTGTAGTTTGTATAAACTTTATGTGAAGGTGGTAAGGTGGAATTTGAAATGGATAAAGTGTAAAATTAAGTTGGTAAGATGACAAACTAATGTTTCTTTATGCATTGTATGCAAGCCTGACGAGTGAAGCTTGGTCTCAATAGGATTGTTATTTTTTTGGTTGCCCTATTATGGTGCACGGATTTGTAAGTCTGTCTGTCATTTATAATGTTGGATGTTTTTTAAGTAGCACTAGTTTTTTTTGGTAGTAGCTCGTATGAAAGTATAATTTTTGAGGCTGTGTTGTTAAAAGTGACAAGTCAGAAACCTTTGACTGGTGAGGTATGTTTATGTTTATAGATCATGTGTATTGTTGGTGTTGCTATGGTAGCGTATGTGTCATTTGCATTTTGTTGACCTATTAGGCACAAGCCTATAACAAATAGGGAGCAGTGGTGACCAAGTGGTAATGGCCGCGACTTACAGGTTCGAACCCAGACAGGCGCTTTAGTTAGTGTAAATTATTTTCATCACCACTGCTCTCAAAACGGTGATGGAAAACATCGCGAGCAAGCCGGCATGCCACAGAACCACAATAATCGAAGACATGTGATATATACCAACCCGCACTGGGCCCGTGTGGTGGGTTACAGCCCACTCACAGAGAGGGGGCCTGTGTCCTAGCAGTGGGAATATTATAGGCTGATTATTACAAAACATAGAAATTATGGACATAATTTACATCATTATTTCATATGAAAGAAAGAAAGAAAAATGCATTTATTTGCGGCAAACATGACGCATAAAAAAGAACATAAACACACAAAAAAATAAAAAATAACAAGGTGAAGGTAAACATTAATAAACCATTAACAATTGTATAATTATATCCAATGCAGAACATTTACTTAACCAGATTTTTTTTTCTCTTCGGAATATTTTCAAAACGGAATCGGAATTAAAATAATAATCTCGATTAAAAACACGTATTTAATCCCAGCAGGTGTAACATAATCCTCTCGCCATTAATATCAAATATCACTTAATTATTGAACAGATGGGTATCAGCGAGCCCAAGTATCACAGCAATAAATATGGCGCTATCAAAATATTTAACGTTGCTCATCAAAACTAATAAAGTACAGTTTCGTAATGCATTATCTTTAATTCTTACGATTAGTGTTTGTAGGATGGTACATTTGCGGTCAAAGTGGAGATGAATTTTAGTTTTTAATTTTTGGTCTCGTAATTAATTGATTTAAATAATGTTTCTGTGTATTTTTGACAGCCACATTAATTTTTTAATATAATAAATATAATATAATTTAAATTTCTACTTTAAGGTGCCTCAGGCGGTATATTGATACTGATTTATTAATACGGATCTAGATCGGAGTTAAGATACCTATATTTTTATCAATAGTACAGAATACCTTATTGATTAAACTTTTAATCAAGATTTTTTACGAAATTACAATGAACACTTAATAAACGCAAAGGGTCTTTTATCTTAGAAAACAGGAAACATAACATTTTCAAAGTTTCTTAACTGTAGCACAAACGACCTATTTTTTTATTATTACCCATTAATGTACCACTGCTGGGCAAAGCCCTTCCTACTCTCTTTCCATCTCTTTCTGTCCAGAGCTACCAAGGACCAATCTTTATGAAAGGAGTCCAGCTCATCCCTACCTAGACACAAACCAAGCTCATACCTACCAACGACCTAGCAGTTTTTATTAAATTTTTATGCTTTTAGTTTTTTCTTTCTTTATCTTAGTCACTACTTCTGTCCGCCAGTGTACCCAATCCCACGCGCCCTTGCTCCACAGCACGGGGGCGTACTTATTATTTCACCAAATTATCCGTAACTTGATAATCTGTGCGCATGCGCCCACGCTATGGTTACCATAAATCATCTCAGTTTCATTAACGCCTTGCACTAGTTTCGTCTGTGGAAGTGGAGTAGAGGTCGTAGGTTAAATTAGGGCAAGCTGTATTGTTTTAGCTGGTGAATAATAGCGTAGAATTAAACTGCAGTTTGGTGGCGTAAGGTCCATTATGTTATCACAAGGGTTTTCTGATTTGATCAACAAATAAGGCATCAGCTGAGTTGGTGACAACATGGTTACGTTTCTACTTTTTTGTGGACGACATGAGCTATTGCCTCGTGGCTATCATGGTGATGAAAACTACTAGCAAAATTTGATAGAACAAAGATTGCCTGTCCAGTTTGTATCGGACGTACAGTCAGGGAAATTAATTGTTTGGCAAATTAATATCAACTTAATTTGCTCATAGGCATATTTAAAACTCAACTGTCATTTTTTGACAGTCGTAGTATGAAGTGTGTTAATCTGAAAAACAATTCATTTCCCTTACTATATATAAGCCTCCTCATATGTGGAGGCCTGGTTTAGACCATTGTAGGCTCCCTAAATACAAAAGGTATCTTAGAGCTAAAGCCTAATTGACTTGCAAAGATGTTAGAACCTATGAGAAATAGTAACCACTATCAGTAGCAGAGTTATAAGTACCTAAATCACTTTATAAACAAATAAAGCAACCTGTGCTATTCAGATGCTAGTGTAAGATAAAGGTGAACGCCAAACTATTAGCATTCCTCAGTGCTCCAGCAGGCCACCTGCTGCCGCTACTTATGACACCTATGTTTAATCTGAGCACGTCAGATACCGACGTGGTTGGCGAGGAGACCACAGACGTCTTGCTATCTACTTCATTGTTCCCGTAGAATAGGATCAATACGAGTATCAATGTAGCTTGTTGCTAACTTCAGAAAAATGCAATTGGGAAATATTATGAATGTCAGCAAGGGCTGACTTCCCAGGATGTACCGGACGTTCATTTAATAATAATATCCCGCTGAGACTATTAAAATTCTTTACTTTTTTCTTAATTATCATATTTAAAAAAAAAAGTTCGGACTGTATTTTTTGTTCAATCTCTTTTTCAGATTTCATTGCATTCTCTCTGCGGCCTACTAAAAAATACAGAATGTAAAGTAACCTCAAAATTAAAGAATAAATTCAAAACGCCAAAAAAACTCAACCACAACCACAAAAGTTTTAGCAAAAACAACGCTTTACTTAATCCGATTTAAATTCATATCGATATGGCTAGAGCGCGTGCGCGCTTGGCGCTGCGGTTTAACAGTCGGCGCACGCGCATCCCCAGCGGTGACCACATGTTGCGGTCGAACAGATACCCCGCTAAACACCGATTTGTTCAAGATTTATTCTCCTCGTAAAGTAGTGTTTGTTTACCTGTAAAGTTGGAGTGAAAAATAGCGGAGAAATTGGCAGGGCTTTGTAGGTGGGGCGATTTAACTTGTTCATATTGTTTAATTTAATGCTCCTGTGTTTTCTGGCACGTATGGTAATTTTATTATGTGTGGTGCACTGCCAGGTTCTAACCACACCCTTAAGAGCTTTCACCTGACTTATGTACTTGACCTTAGTCTGTGACTATGTCGTTGAAAAGCTCATCGGGGAAAGTACTACCACCAAACTAATTTTTACCTTTTTTTCTGTGTTCCTGTTTGATCGTCTAGGGAATTACTACCAGCATACATTTTTTTTCTTCTAAACAGTGTTACTGTGTCCTTGTTTGGACAGTGTAAGTGCCATTGTTATTTCATGTAGGTACATGAGACATTTCAGTTTTATCTCATGAATAGAAACTCATTAGCGATACTGGTATAGCAGACCTCCATCCTACTCTGTAAAAATTACTTACCGTGAAAACTTAAGTGAAGTGAGTTAGAAGTGTGCTGTCAATGGTGTCAATCCCTAGCATTAGGTGAATCGAAACACTACAGGGGGGCCTGTTCGCCGTCCAATTACATTTTAAAAAAAATACTTTAAAAAGTAAAAAATAATCATTTTTAGCACGTAATATCATCTTTGATAGCAAGCTACAATCACTTAAAACTTCAAGTTTTAGAACTACAAATCTTCGCGAGATAACCTAGCTATTGCTAAATGGTAATTATTAATGCTCAATAAATAACATTAATATCTACCTCGGAGCGAAACATTCGAGTCGTACGTCTGCTGCGCTTGGGGCGCCGGTTAGCACATTAGAAACTTATTAGTGTTAACTTTATGATTTATCATCTATTAATTTAATTAAGTGCAATGATATTAAGTATGTGAAAGCTTAACCAGGTATTGTGTAACTAATAGTTATAATCTCAGCTCGCGACAGAGGAGGACGGATGCCCTACTCGGTCGAATGTGAATGAGGTAGTAGGATTACTACATCATTCACATCCACATGTCTACTAATATAATATACACAGTCTGGCCATAAATACTGTTACAATTAACTGTCCGAAAGCAAAAGATTTTATCTCGGGAGATGAAAGCACCCAGAACCATGTCGCGTATTTTAAAAGATGACTTAGGACTTGCACCCTATAAGAGACGCACTGATCATTTTTTAACTGATAATTTAAATAAGAATAGGGTGGTAAAATCGAAACAACTACTGAAGCGGTACGCAAAAATTTTGTTTACGGATGAGAAAATCTTTACAATTGAGCAACATTTAACAAACAAAATGACCGTATTTATGCTCAACGCTCTAAGGAAGCTTCCAAATTAGTCGACAGAGTGCAACGTGGGCATTATCCGACTTCAGTGATGGTTTGGTGGGGTGTTAGCTATGAAGGAGTGACTGTGCCATATTTTTGTGAAAAAGGTATCAAAACATCGGCACAAGTGTATCAAGATACCATTCTTGAGAAGGTAGTTAAGCCCCTTAACAATACCATGTTCAACAACCAAGTGTGGTCCTTCCAACAAGACTCGGCACCGGGTCAAAAAGCTCGGTCCACGCAGTCTTGGTTGGAAGTGAACGTTTCGGACTTCATCAGAACTGAAGACTGGCAGTCGTCTATATAGTCCCGATCTTAATCCGCTGGATTATAATTTATGGTCAGTTTTAGACAGTACGGCTTGCTCTAAACGCCATGATAATTTGGAGTCCCTAAAACAATCCATACGATTGGCAGTGAAGAATTTTCCCATAGAAAGAGTGCGTGCTTCTATTGATAACTGGCCTCAACGTTTAAAGGACTGTATTGCAGCCAATTAAGACCACTTCGAATGAGCTTTTTATATTTTAAATTGTTTTATATTTATGTATTAAACTAACACACTGTAAAAGTAATAAATATTATTTGCAATAAAAAAAAATGTTTTTCTTCGTGACAATATTTATGGCAAGACTAGGTATAATTATCCCACTAATATATATTTTGTTGTTTAAGTGTTGGCTTTAAAATTATAATTGGTACCAAATAAATGATTTTTATGAAACTAATATAATAAATGAAACTTGGTGTGCTTGAATGTTTGTTACTCAATCGCACAAAAACGGCTGAGCGGATTTAGGAACCTCCCTTTTCTATGGAGTATGAGTGAATTTTACAACCTGTTCCTTATACCTCTATATCTACAGAAAAAGTTTTTCATGGTTCATTTCAAAATTCAACCAATTTAAAGCCCTCCACATATCCTACGTGAAGCTTGGTGTCACTACAAAATTATAGCACATTCCAAATGTGTCAGCTTACTTTATTTGAGATCACGTAGCGACGCTCCCCTGTGCCTACCTAACGCGTAGCTCGTATTGTTAACAGGATACTAACCGAAGCAATAATAACGGCTGGGTATTATAATATTAGGCATGACGTGATTTAAATTAAGCTAGCGTATGCAAAATGAAATACTATATTGATTATAATTCATGTGGATATCTTTTTTTTACAACTATAACCTACCTACCGGTATCGGTACGGCAGTAACTTTCCTCATGAGAGAATTGAGTTTTTCAACTGATATTACTCTAATTGTAGCAAACAAGGTGCCAAACATCTTGCATTTTCATTGATAAATACAATTCAAAAGATCAAAATTCGATGACATTAGCAACGAATGAGACTCACTGAAAGTAAGGAAGAAACTATGAAAAGAGTGAAACTATAGGAAACACATCATTATTTTAATTACTATTATTTAAAAAAAAATATGATTAAAGAATAGAGCAAACAGAAGTTACAAAGAATGGAAATGATTAAAACGCAAGCTGAGGGGCGATTCTCGTAATTTTAAGAACGTTCACAGTCTGATCTCAGTCTCAATGTGTCAAAAATACCTCTAATTTCTCTACATTTTTGACAAGTTTTGACATTGATCGTTGAGATGAGATTGCGACTCGAATTTGAACGTTTTTTATGTACGAGAATTGGCCTGCAGGAATGAACGCAGTTCGTCATGTAATGGGCAAAAAGTTTTACCAAAAATAGAAGTACCTACCTCACAATCAATTCGCACATCTTATAATCTCGTCAACACTAAGAGAAAGTGAAACAAAGCGTCCATCAGCTGTTGTCCACAAATGTAAAGGGCCAACATGACAAACTGGCACAACACACAGCCGTAGGTGATGTGTTAACACACAGCCGTAGGTGATGTGTTAAAAACTGCTACCATTTACGAGTTATGGCACTTTTGACACCCAATGCTCTGATTTTGGATGTGTGATATACGAATTTAGAAATCTCATCGCGAATGAACAAAGGAATAGGAGATTGGTCATCTTTATTGAGGTTTTGGCAGAGTATGTCCTATTTATCTAGGTATTTTTTTATTTGGGCTTGCATTAAAATATGGATTCTTCTAGCCACTTCTAATACATATGTCTGTTTCTTCATCCACAATTTGAAAGTATAACATGAACACCCGGATTCTGAAATGAAACTTTCGCTAACAAATGATCAAACATCGGTCAACTGTTATGATTGGTTGACCAAATTATTAACAGCCAATCAGATCACTGGGTGGTGGCCCAGTGGTAACGGTCGCAACTTTTGAGTTGTAGGTCGTAGGTTCGAACCGAGACAGGTGCTTTACTTTATGTTAATTATTTCATAACCACTGCTCTTAAAACGATGAAGGAAAACATCGTGAGGAAACCGGCATGTCGTAGAACCAAAAATTCAAAGACATGTGGCGTCTACCAACAAGCACTGGGCCCGCGTGGTGAATTACGGCCCACCTCGCCGAGAGGAGGCCTTTGTCCCAGCGGTGGGAACATTATAGGCTGATTAAAGAAGATCACTTGTCATGAGTAGAAATTTGACGCGGCACGTCGTTGATTTTCCGTTCCAGAAATCGGACGTAGGCACCTCTTCTGTTTTGTCCTCTGCATATGCCTTCGCAAAATACAGGCGCGATATTATTGTCACACGCGCAAAAATGTTTAAGCACAAAACCCATAACGGTCTTTAGTTAGATCAACTCGATTAACCCAAATCTCACAACAAGTTTTCACCATAGAGTAGATCAAGTACATCATGTTCACATAATATTTGTTTTATAAAATAGATCGATCCGTGTCTGGTATGGGAAACGCAAATATTGATATAGCGGGACAACATTCGATTCGGTAGTTGAATGCACTGGTTCTGATCATGTTTTGATAGTCAGTAGGTACAGACGCCAGCACATCAAGCTACCCGAAACTGTCAAATTTTCCCAATCAAACTGGAACCTAATGCTTTAGCGATAAGGTTGAAAATATAATAAACAAATTTGAGAGTTTGTAGTAGCTTGATATGCTGGCGTCTGTTCTTATCAAAAAATCAAATAGGTTTGTTCATACACTTACTTCATACTTCTTTGTAGTATGATATCGTACAAAGCCTGTTTGGGAGCTCCTTACGCTATCGATATCGCACCAAACCCGGAACAGAGAAACCAAATTGTAAGGACATTAGATTTGTTTAAAGCTGTATGTCTAGAACATATCAATGGCCGATGCCTATAATTTACGGACTGTTATTGGTAAAAATTAAGATTCTTGTATCTTTACCAATGCTGAAGCAAATACCTCATAGCTTTGCATAGTAGACCCTCCCTATGGAAGTAGCTATCACAAGTAAAATTAGCTTACCAATCTATTTATATGGCCAGTTTGACAATAAAAAATTCTACCATTGGTAAGAAACCGATTCGTTTTTGTTTATAGGAACCAAGCATTAGGGTCGGTTTTTTGATCCGTAGTTAACTCAACGAATTGTTAAAAATAGTAACTAATGGTAGGTAATTTTTTTGCAAAATGTGTTTTTTGATAAATTTTTTGTTGGTTATTTTTGAACTAATAGTTAATTATTTGACCATTAGCAATGATATTATATCATTAAATATACTAAAAATGTATCAAAAAAAAAACATTTAGCAAAAATGTAACCTTATTTACTATTTACAAAAAATCGGCGCTTAGTAAATTATAGGACATGATAACCACCGGCTCGGCTATTTCTAGAATTCAAAGGATTTGCCAATATTGCCAACCCTGGAGACAAGGTTTAAACATCAGATGGGTAATTCTCGTAATTTTAAGAACATTCACAGTCTGATCTGTCTCAATGTGTCAAAAATACCTCTAATTTCCCTACATTTTGAAAAGTTTTTGACATTCGTTTGTCGCCGAGATAAGACTGCGACTAGATTTTGAACGTTTTAAATTACGAGAATTAGCCCTCAGATTATGTACCCGTCACTGCACTGGAATCCTTCAAATTGTAATAAATACAGCGATTCCAATTAATTCCGGATCCTCAACGAGCCTTTTCGCAAGAACTTGCAATGATCTCTTCTTCTATATACATATATAACTGCACCCCGCGGTTTCACCCGCAAAATCTCGATCCCGTGGAAATATCGGGATAAAAGTATCCTATCTCCTCATGCAGGTCATGGTCTAGTGGTCTACCCATGTGCCAAATTTCTTCAAACATACAAAAAATCAAATCTTTTCTTTTTATAATATTAGTTTAAATTACGCCTGAATTCTCTAAAGCGATTTTCAGGTTTTTCAGCGTTCAAAATCCCCTGAAAACTAGCCCTGAAACATTTTTCTCTCACGCTCCACAGCCTCCACCAATGAGTGAGTCACACTGATCAACCGAGGTTACTAAACTCGTGCGCCTCTGTGGGTGTCTTGTGTAAGATGACACGGTGACTCAGTTGCGATTGATATGATCGCGAGAAAGGTAGGCCTGGATTCATTAATAAGATGATAGCGATGAGTTTGAGAAGTGTGGAGGGAAGTCGATTTTTTATATGTAATTATTGTATACTTGCTTTAAAGGTGAAGTCTTCGGGTGACATAGTGAATTATAGAGCTGTGAGATGAACTACAAGATATTAAAACGATAACCTGTGACAATACCTCACAAACTGGCTTAGTGTTTATACACGAGCGACACGCGTCAGTGGCAGAGGGAACTGCAGCCGTCGACGCAACGCGTGTCGACGTCTGTCGTCGACAGCATGCTGTTGCGTGTTGTTTATTTGAGTACCGACCTCAAATACACGACCGACACGTTGTCGACATCGATGACTACTTGTCTCAGCTGTTGACGCGTTTCGCTCAAGTGCATGCACACTTATGCTATAGGTACTTACACGAGACACAAAAATTGCGCAATTCTTGGCAATTTCTATCCAATCTTGGAATCGCTGTCATCTTCTGGGCACGCTCGTTCCATCATAGACCTCATCCATCGCTTTGCATCAGGCGTGATCGAGGTCAAGAGCAGCCCCATTCAGCAAAATATTTATGAAAATAAGTGCTTGGTGTTGCCGACACGAAGAAATTAAGCAAAAATTGGGCTGACAATGTAAGTAAGCAATTCTTAACGTGTATTTTTGTATTGCTTATCACCCAGTGACAAAGATGAAAGTCTCACTCGTTCTGCTCATTAGTGGAAAACGAACACAACAAAAGTTACACAGCATTAAGAGCGATTGTTAAAACCAGGTGTAAAATTGTAATTGTGTTGTGGTCATATAATATTAACACTATCTATTTTGCCTCCATAGAAATGTAATATCTATAATTGCCTCTAATAACATACCTAGCTTAACTTAGATACATAGTTATTATGTCCAACTACAAAATTTTATTTTCTTTTCAAACTTATTAAAATTAATGAGCAATATTCCCCTAAGTTCACTTAATAATTGTTAAGTGAACTTAGGGGAATATTGCTCAGTGCACTAACTGTACAGTGGTAACTTCTCCGTTGGTATCGTGGTCATAAACGCGACTGTTGAGGGTCCTGGGTTCGATTCCCGGGTCGGACAAACCGTTATTCGGTTTTTCTTGGTAACAACTCAGTTTGGAAGTTGGCTGTGGGATACCAACGTGGCTTGGAAAGCACGTTAAGCCGTTGGTCCAGCGCCTGATCTCTCTCCGGTCGAGTCGGATTGCCGTCCCATCGGACTTTGAGAGTGAGGGAAGACAGTATGCACCTGTATCTGCGCATACACTTGTGCACTATAATTTCTCCCGCACAAAAGGCTAGTCTCCGTTGATATTGGCCGCCATGGCCGAAATACGATCTGGAGGACTATTTTTATTAGTAGAAACTTTCTCATAGTAGAAGCACGTAGCAGTAGTTTATACTACAGTAAGTGTAGATAATGAATTTATGCATACTATGGCAAAATGAAATAAACAGACAGCTTTATAATTTCATACAGTTGTAATGTCACTAACTGCAAATTGGATATCACCTCGGGCCTTCCACGAGGTTACATTATAAAGACAGGGCTCTAATCAGGTGCAATATTATGATTCTACAGTCACAGACACATTATTTACATGTAGATTGACTACTGCAACTTTGTATATCATATATATATCTCGTATCATCGAGAGGTGACTCGTGTCCCAACAGTGGGAACATTATAGGCTGATTATTTGTATTTTCTTTCTTCTTTTGTTTTATCCTAGGTAAAAGTATTTGTCTGAAAAGAACTTCATATGGAATCATACTAATACAAGCTTAATCCTATCCTACTTCCTACTGCTATTATGAATGCGAAAGTTTGTGAGGATGGATGGATGGATGTTTGTTACTATTTCACGCAAAAACTACTGAACGGATTTGGCTCGCCTCTCATGCACGAGGTTGTGGGCTCATCAAATCTGGGGCTGCAGTCTCGACATTCATAGCGATCGCTTTACGACCGAATTCGGTCGCAAAGTCCTGTCACTCCATACATTACACCTGTCAATCCGGGACTCTGCGACCGAATTCGGTCGTAAAGCAATCGCTATGAATGTCGAGACTGCAGCCCCTGGGCAAATGTGACTTTTTCGAGTCATAATGTAGTTTCTCAGTTTGTCTTGGACATTACTGACATCGGTGAAGGAAAACATCATGAGGAATCCTAGGCTTAGACTTTGTCTGAAATCGCCAACCCATCTTGAGCAAGCGTGGTGATCAATGCTCGTGGATTCTCTGTATGAGAAGGGGGCTTTGCCCTGCAGTGGGACAATAATAGGCTGGTGTTATTATGTTTCTCCTAAAAAGTCCGAAGTCCTCACATACCGCAGTCGCACAGGTCGTGGGTTCGATTCCGGAGGAGTGAACTGCCATTGTCTCACATACGTTCAAGGTTCCTCAATGAATTAGTGAACGTACACACGTTTGTACTTCGTTTGAAAAGGTTAAGATGTAACGATATTGATTTGTTTCGAAGACCTGTCTAGCAGATGACCGCAGGAGGTCTTTATGTCACAATTTTGTCATTAAAGGACATATTTGTGCTCATTCCTTGGCACTTAAATACGTCAGTGCATCATTTTAATACGTGTCAGTGTAGCAATTTTCGTTTAGCCTTCGTTTATTATTTGTGTCGTCATATACTTTTGCACAGATCTTCGTGGTTCAACTATTATTTTGATTATATGTATTCCAGCTTTTGAAAGAAAAAAGAAAGAAAATATTTATTTGCGGCAAACATAACGCATAACAAGAACATAAACACAAAAAAATAACAAGTTGGGGGAAAAAATATGCGTCACATCCACGCAAAACGGCGACCGCTCAGCATAATGCTAAGGCCCTATACGAGACGGAGCCCCAGCGATGGTTTTCAGCGACAACCGGCGTTGACGTGATGACGTCAACCAGTGTAGCATACGATTAGATATAAATAAAACCAGCAATCAAAACAAGAAATAAAATAAACATAAATTACGAAAAGATTTTATAAAAATGAAATATATGATGTGGTAACATTCCTAGCAACGAAAACGTGTGTTAGACCCACGTTACGGTACTCCATGTATATTTTTGCTGGGGACACAATTGTCTTTCTCTCTAAACAGATATTAATTAATGTTCAAAGGATTTCTTAGGGTTATAATTGCTTCATCGATCCAACTAACTAAATGTTGCTTTTTTAAAGCCTACTACTTCTGAAGGCCATTCCCGTAAATAAAAAATGTCTAAAACTTGTCTAAAACGTAATGAAATTAGAGGTATTTTTGATAGATTTAGAATGAGATCAGTCTGTGAAAGTTTTTAAAATTACGAGAATTGCCCCCTGATGCACTTGTCATAACTACCCAACCACATTTCAGCACATGTTTACTTGCCGTCTATTAAAATATGTAATAGGTAGTTATACAACAAATGTCATAAATCCGTGCACTTTCACTGGTGCTGACATAGTGCTGTTTGCGCATGTGCTGTTGAACCCAGCCTGCGCAGGAGTCGCGCTCCATTCACACCGCAAACATCCAGCGAGTCTACTCACTGATAGGTGTACGACGACGAGATAGTTTTGATAGTTCATTATTGTTTTTTTAATTACAGATACATCATACGCTCTCCTCAGCAGACTTTCTGGAAAATGTTGCTACTGTTGTCAGTACATGCCAAGAAGGATAGGCAACAGGAAGAAGTGGATGGAGAAGGCGTTGGGTTTCTTTTTTCTGATTATAATGTACATGCCAATAAACGTCATTTTGCTTTGTGTTTTACGTGAAGAAGCAGCGGGCAGGTACCAAAAGCAAGAAAAAAAAAAGTAAGTATTTTTATTTAGGTACATTATTTGAGCTGAAAACTACTGATCATCATCATCATCATCTGCAGCAGCTGAAAACCAGTATTTTACGTGGAGTCACTGCCTAGCTGAAAACAACTAACATGGTGACAAATTCGTTAATATTACGTTCCTCAAACATCTCTCTCTTACAATCATCTAGAGAGGTTGGCGATAACGCGGATAATGATAATTATCAAATCTACATTGAAAACTGAGGATCAGTAACAGTATCTGCAATGTTATTATCTATAGTATTGTTAATGTGCAAGTATCAAAACTCCTCTCACCCCCTCATATCGCACGCAACCCAACCCGGCGCAGCGTGTAAAGTTCACGAGAGCTAAATCGCAGCGAGTAAAGTGCGCGCGCGCAGATAAGGACACTCGACTACTGTCTGTCGGTCTATTTGTACGTGCGGGTACAAACATGCGTTATTAGATGTGTTATGTCCTTTAGGCATAGCGAGTGAACCTGGATTTACTTGTTTGGCTTAGAACTTTGGGATTCATTCGTTTTGTTTTAAGTTTACTTTATTTCACCTAAATATCCAGAATTTATTATTTTCATATCTGATACAAAGGCTCAGCTAAACTGTCAAAGTTGGTGTCTACCGACAACATTATTAGTATTTTTCGAGATGAAAAGTGTAATGGCTCCTCTCTGGGGAGGGAGTGGGCCAAAATCCACCACGCGGCCCAGTGCGGGTAGGTAGATGTCACATTTCTTCGAATTTTTTGTTCTAGGACATGCCGGTTTCCTCACGATGTTTTCCACCGCTGTTTTGAGAGTTATGAAATAATTTACACAACGTAAAGTTTCAGTCTGGGTTTGAACCTAAGACTTACAACTCGTCCGGCCACCGTAGGCGCGGGCTTGCGGGCGGCGAGCTATGGGCAGCTCGCCGCCCGGTAAGGACCAGGCCCGGGTCGACGGCGCGTTGTGTTCCACGCGCGCCTCAAAGAGCTGTCAGCACGAACTGACGGGGTCCGCTAGGGCCGATGCCGCCGGGGCTGCGGGTTGTTCGAAAGAGATACCGTGGCCCCTGGCACAGGCAACTGAAGGAACACGGGTGGGTTTTAGTCAGTAAAAGTCTGACACTCCCTTCTGCTCCGCCCAGAGCGGGAGGAGTCAGAAAAAAAAAAAAAAGACTTACAACTCGTAAGTCGCAGCTGTTTCCACAGAGCCACCAGCGCTCTCCTAAATAAGAGAGAAAATGAAAAAAAAATTGTGCTTGAATTACGTAGCACAAGCAAAACCGAATACTAAAATAGTCAAAGCCGTGAAAGTAGATCCAAAAAACCCCGCTTTCGAATAACCATCTTCACCTTTACATAATGAATAGTCAAACTCCAAACGGTAAATAATATAAATGCTACGGATCCTCGCCTATTACCGTGCCGGGTTAAAAGATCGGCAGTGTGCGTAAAGTGACAGGTGGACGGTAATAAGGGCATCGTTATACCGGCCCTGGCACCTTGGTCTGGGTGTCAGGAAGTTGATGGATGAGGTGTGAAAATCTTCGAAAGGCTAGTGGGAATAGTACGTAGATATCGACAGGCTGGGAATTGAATTGGAATGGATGTTGATCTACTGAGATGGTTATGGGTCTATTTAGTATTAGGCATAAGCAAAAGTTATGCAAAAGTACTTATTTACATCTGTAAGCTCGCCTAGCAACTGATTATGAAGCTATGTGTGTCTGGTGTCTAAATAAACATGAAAATAATGACGTTTTTATTACCAATTTATACTTTAATTGAGAAAGCCCGAAAGTCTGACAACCACTTGTACCAAGGGGTTTCGTGTAACCCATAAACTGGGTTGTATGGGTTAGATAGGCAGTCACTTCATGTAAAATACTGGTACTCAGCTGCATCCTGTAAGACTGAAAACCGACCCCAACATAGTTGGAAAGAGGCTAGGCAGATGTTGACTTTAATTGAGAATGAAACCTGTTTTTTTTTTGTTATTCTAATACCAGAGCGGCAATTTTCTTGTAAATATTCTATGAAACATGCCCTTTTTCAGGAAGTCACCACATAACAATTATGAAGGTTCTCTAAAACCACCACCACGTCTTAAAAAAAAAAAACTTCAAACAATAGGAGGTATGCTGAAATATTATTCTAATTTGCGATTGGTCCAATATTTGCGCTAACCGGGAGTCAATGCACTTTGCGTTTACGAGAACAAACATCACTTTAAATGATGTTTTCAATGAAAATAGAAGGTAAGAAGTATTTTTATGATTTCTTTGTTGAGCTCATTTTTCGGTGTGTTAGGAATGAGTGTTTTTAACACACTTTACATATTACACTCTCTTAATTTCGTCATACCTCTGAGAAAATGCAATTTGTTGAGTTTTTATGACCTTCAAAGGTCATCTGCCGAGCCTTCTCCCAACTATTTTGGGGTCGGCTTCCAGTCTAACTGGATGCAGCTGAATACCAGTATTTTACATGGAGCGACTGCCTATCTGAACTCCACAACCCAGTGACTGGGTTATACGATACCCCTTGGTAAGACTAGTTGATAGACTTTCGGGCTTCTGACCACCCGTAACGACTGTCAAAGATCCACCAATGACAGCCGGGACCAACGGCTTAACATGCTTTCCGAGGCACGGAGGGGTCTCGGTATGTAAAGATGGCCACCCATCCACGAACCAACCACGGCAAGCGTAGCTTTACCTGATCGATCGAACCGTGCGGCTGTTGTTGCTTAGATACAAGTCCTTTTAATTTCGTCATACTTCAGAGAAAATGCAGTTTGCTGAGTTTTTATGACAAAAAAGTCACACGACAGCAAATTAAAACCAATGATCTTCAAAAGTATCTGACTATAAGAAATGCCATTATCCTGAAAAACATTGCAGGCACACGTGACACGTACACAGTTACAAAAAATATTACGACTGTGTTTCAAATAAAAAAAGAAATACCTTCCATTACACGTACAAAAACAATCACTTACAAACGCATTCAACTTTACACATAAAACCACAAAAACTATAAATCTAAATAACTCAGATTAACTTTAACTTTAGTTTCGCACAACCCATCCTAGCGTACACATACGTGCAAGCAAAAGTGTACAGCCCGGTCGCGCCCTCTGGTGGATTTGCATGTGACACATTGTGCTGTCAATCACGAATGAGCACGCGCCTTCAGATCACCGATAAATCTACATACAGATGGGCGAAGCGAGGAATTGGAAAACCCTAATGTGCTGGCACTAAACTAAATGATAATATTTTATTATAAAGTTATGGTAAACGTATAAATTGTTGTAGATTGTTTAGAGGCCGTAAAATCGGTAAAGTGGTCTCAGGAATGTGGAATGATTCTGTCCGTATTTGCTTTTATAATTGATATCGTTTCGCTATTTTTTTCTCATAAATCATGGGAACGGCCTATTAGAAAGAGTCATCGATAAAAAAAAAATGTTAATTTCAAGACCATGTTGGTATTTTTAATTACTTAATGATTCTATACCAGTTTTGAAATTGGTTTGCAAATTGTGTTCTGCTGAATCAGAATCAGATTTAGAAACTAAGGCCAAAGGATGTCATCTTTTTCTTGGAAAATAGATAGATAGATAGTAGATTGATTGAATTCTCTTTATTGTACACCATCCAATTGAAAAAAAAGAAAAAAAAAATATATATATAAAAAAAAAAAAAAAAAGAAAAAGAAGAAAAAGAAAGACGAAAAAGAGAGAAAAAAACGAGATGAAAATTGGACTGGACTGTATAGTATAATCAGGCTATAACGTTCCCACTGCTGGGACACAGCCTTCTTCTCTGTGAGAGGGAGTCCACCACGTGGATTCAGTTGGTAGATGTCACATGTCTTCGAATTTTTGGTTCTAGGACATGGACATGCCGGTTTCCTCACGATGTTTTCCTTCACCGTTTTGAGACAGTGGTGACGAAATAATTAACACAAAGTGCCTGCTTGGGTTCGAACCGACGACTTACAACTTATAAGTCGCGGCCGCTACCGCTGGCCACTACTGCTCAACTGGTGAACTGGGAAGTATAACTATCTACACGAAAGTGTAACTAACATTATTGCACAAATTAATTTGATAATAACTTCAATTGTCCTGTGCGAGTCGCAATAAATACTTTTTCCTTTACAGTTTTATAATTTCGATCGCAATATTTAAAAAAAAAATTATAACTATGGTTAATCAGTTTAGACCACGCAATTTAACAAATAATTTATTAAAATAAGTAAGTATTTCTTCCACGTGCTGTGCAACAATCAATCTCTTTCTGGTTGAGATATATTTCGCAAGCGAGCCACCAAACTCATTGGAACCGATCAGTCTAAGCCTACGCATTAAATTATCATTAAAACTTCGCTAAATGTTGGTGCTACAATATATTACATTGATGTGAGGTGAAAAAAAAATTTTTTTGTAGGTCATCGAGCAACTTTTTTTATAATTAGGAGCTTTTTATTTTATTTTATTGAACAGGGGCCTAAAAAGGCCACTTTAAGCAATACCTCTAAAAGCTATTCATTTCCTGAATTCTCAGCAGCTCATTAGCAATTCCTCTCATTTTCGTAAAACTTCATTTCATATTTGGTGTAAACATTGTCGCATGAAAAAAATAAAAACCGTAATTTTATCGGTAAATTTTTCATTACAGTTTTTATTAATCAAATTGGTTTTTTATTTTTTATTTCTACAGTTTAAATGTTATTTCATTGTGATATGAATTGCACACAGATCATATTATGAATTATCAGTTTGTGACCATTTTACGATTTTTAATATTATTCATATTGTTATCCTATTATGATTCTGCCAAAGTGGCCTTTTTAGGCCCCCAGTTCTGAAGGCCAATTCTCGTAATTTGAAATGCTCAAAATCTGGTCGCAGTGTCATCTCGGCGACAAACAAATGTCAAAAACTTGTCAAAATTTAGGGAAATTAGAGGTATTTTTGACAGATTGAGACTGAGATCAGACGGTAAACGTTCTTAAAATTACGAGAATTGCCTCTGAGGTCTATACCTAATTGGGATGTTTTTATTCGTAATTTGGTTTAACTTTAGAATTATAAATAGACAAAAAACAATTTATGAAAATGTCAAAATGGTTACCTAATTTATGAGATAATTCATTTACTAGTTTAAATTATAGCTTACAGGTTTTATTAAAAAAATCTAAGTATTTTATAAATACCCCACCTAAACTACAGTTGTATTCTTTATTATTACCAACAGTGTACCCTAATCGGAGCATTACTATTACCAAATATGGCGGTTATCAATTTTTCACCCAAAAATCTCGAAATAGGCGCGATATTTTAATTTGGGCAGATCAAATAGAAACATGCTCATGCATGCTCAATTACATTTTTTTCTTAAACTAAATTACTCGGAACGGGTAATACGATTTCGTGAAATTCTTGAGTTATATGTTGAATTGGAGAAAAGAAATCGATGGAGTCGCTCTCGTGAATTTTACTTAAACAATTGGTTAAAAATTTATAGATACTGTCAGTAGTCTTTTGACCTTATAATATAAGGTCAAAAGACTACTAACAGTATACATTTTTAACCAGTGCGCAAACTGTAACCATGAATTCAGCACATGGTTCTAGACGGGCTAGCGTAGAAATTTTTCATAGGTTATAAAAAAAATCAGCTCTTTCATAGCAAACCTACGCGGTCTCTAATGGCAGAGCAATTTTTTTTTAATAACCTTCAAAAAAATTCAACGATCGGGGATTCAGAAGCATGTACTGAATTAATAGTTATAGTTTGCGCACTGGTTAAAAATGTATTCTGGATATTGAGTAAACAATTCATTTGATTGGAAACTGAATTTTTTATTCCACATTTTGGTGTCATCAAGGACTTGTAGGTCCCAAATGACTCTTACCTTCTATTTATATAATAAAAATTGTTGTTCTCTTAAACCTATAAAGAAAACGCATCTCACAGTTTTCTCGCTTTTCTCTCTAAATCCATCCAAAGGTTGTCTTTAAAAGATCGCTTTTAGCGATAAGAGCGCCCATTGTGTCTTGTAAAACTTCTGCAATTATATCTGTAATAATTATGGTGCACATAATAAAGAGTATTTCTATTCTATTCTCACAACACATACAGTTTAAAATATAGTGAACAAATTGACAATCTGCCAGCTCAATCAAGAAAATCACACGACAAAGAGTCAAACACGCGATTCCATCCATCATAGCCGATTAATTCAACAACAATAACGACGAATGGCGACGGGAATCCCTATATTTATCACAGAGCCATAAACAAATGAAAGTGATTGTCCTGTCGACTCCGCAGACGCCTTTGTTCTAACCGCAGTGAGTAACGCTTCCACATCGACGGCCCACCAGCGTGAGCGCCTAACAAAGCTTTGGAAGGTGTGTAGGCATTTGTACTTAGGTTAGTTTTTAAGGCTAAAAGCGTAATTTAAAGTTTATATTGCAGATTTTGCGGAAACGTGGTCGCTCACAATGAGCCTTATTAGAAGGCTAAAAGTCACCCAAAGGGCAATGGAGAGGGCTATGCTTGGAGTTTCCCTGCGTGATCGAATCAGAAATGAAGAGATCCGCAGGAGAACCAAGGTAACTAACATAGCCCGAAGAATTGCCAAACATAAGTGGTAGTGGGTATGGCACATTGCTCGCAGAACAGATGGCCGATGGGGCCGAAAGGTTCTGGAGTGGTGACCGCGTACCGGAAGATGTAGCGTTGGAAGGCCTCCCACAAGGTGGACCGACGACCTTGTAAAGGCCACATGAACCCGTTGGATGCGAGAAGCACAAATCCGGTCGAAGTGGAGGTGCATGCAAGGACTATGACCAGCAGTGGACGTCTTTCGGCTGAAATGATGATGATGGTGGTTGCAGATTTTGAAGGATACGATGGTAGAACGACAACTGTCACAACAGTGCTGTGGCAATCGCTCCATGTTATACAGGCTGGCTGGGATATCGACGCGCCACCTGTTAACATGAATTCAGTACAAATGATTCTGAACCCCTGCGTAAAAATGTTTAGCCTATCTATACATTTTAACCGCGTAGATATTGCACTTTTCTATGAAACGGCTGACTGTATTTTTTGTAACCGACAAGAAATTTCTATCCTGGGTAACGGGATCGTCCGAAAGGGTTACCGCTGCCGTGGAACATAAAGGGCTAAGGAAGGAACACGGGTGGGTTTTAGTCAGTAAGAGTCTGACACTCCCTTCCGCTCCACCCAGAGCGGGAGGGGTGATGTGATGATTTCCCATCCGCAAAAAAAAAAGGGTCTACAATCATGTACCTACTGAATTCAGGTTTACAGTTTGCGCGTTGTCCCTGCGACCTTGTATACTGGTACCTATTATTCTGAATCTGGTTAGACTGGAAGCCGACGTCAATAAAGTTGAGAAAAGGCACTTGGAATATGTTGGAGGAAGACAGAATGAGAAAAGGAATATTTTTCGTTCATTCTTGCGCTAAATAATAGTCTTTGGAATAGACCAGCGATATTTTTAGCGACTACAAAATCAAAAGGTTAGTATCTAATATTTATTTTATTTATTTACTAGCTGCGCCCCGCGATTTCACCCGCATTAATTTCGATACCGTGGGAATATAAGGATAAAAAGTATCCTATAGGTTAATCTTAGTTCTAAACCATCTGTGTGCCAAATTTCATCCAAATCCGTTCAGCAGTTTTTGCGTGAAAGAGTAACAAACAGCCATCCATCCATCCATACAAACTTTCACGTTTATGATATTACCAGCTGCGTCCCGCGGTTTCACCCGCATAAGTTTCAATCCCGTGAGAATATCAGGATAAAAAGTATCCTATATGTTAATCCTAGTTGTAAACCATCTGTGTGCCAAATTTCATCCAAATCCGTTCAATACTTTTTGCGTGAAAGAGTAACAAACATCCATCCATCCATTCATACAAACTTTCATGTTTATAATATTAGTAGGATTAAGCTATATGCTTCGTAAAAGGTATAAAGGTTCGTAATAATTTCTAGTAATTTAAAAAGGGCAGCATTCAAAATGAATTTTCTGATGTGTACTAAAATAACAAGAGAATTAATAATTTATCATATTTATTTATTATTTAAATAAACCGATTCCCAATAGAATAAGCGAGAGTGGTCTATGGACAATTCCTCACTGCTTCAAAGACCAATTACAGAAATATTCGCACAAAGGAGCAGCTAAATGTCTAAGGACAGATTGTTGCGTTTGGCAGGATACAAAAAAAAATATATATAAAAATATAATTGTATAATTTAAAAGAGAGAAAATTGTAAAGAGAGTAATTACCGAGAGTATTACCTAGCTAGGACATCGAATCAACTATGTAATTACACAGTTGATTCGATGTCCTAGCTAGGTGAGCAGTGGTGGCTACAGCCGCGAGTTACGAGTTGTACGTCTTAGGTTCGAACCTAGTCAGGTTTACTTTATGTAAATTATTTCATTACCACTGCTCTAAAAACGGTGAAGGAAAACATCGTGAGGAAACCGGCATGTCCTAGAACCAAAAATTATAAGACATGTGACATCTACCAACCCGCATCGGGTCCTTGTTTGGATTACAGCTCCCTCTCACAGAGAAGAGGCCTGTATCGCAACAGTGGGAACTATAATGTTCCCACTGCTGCGATATAGGCCTCTGCTGCTGCGGCTGATTATGCTCCCTATTAGGCCAACCGCTTAACTGAGACGTTGCCTGAGGTAGCAGCGCGGGTGTGGTGACGTGACGCGAGAGCTCAGTGATTCGTCAACTTGTGACAACTATCACCCCGCCCGCACCGCGCAGCTAGCTCAGGCAACGTCTCAGTTATGCGGTCGGTCTATAGCTAGGTTACATGGTAGCCTGTGTTAAGTTTCGCCAGCCCAGGTTCTCACGGAAGGAGTGCAATTTTCTTTATAGAGACTCCTTAGGATTATAAGTTGCAATCGTTTATTAAATTGTGGAATTAATTAGTCTACCCACCTATTAAGCATTGAGTTTATCGGATCAAGGGTAATGCTTGTTTCACTTACACAAAGATCTTACCTTGCGCAAGAAAACCGATCGAGTATGATTCATATTGACAAACAATCGCATCATGTCACAGTACTAACACACACCCTTCGTCTTATTATGTTAATGCATTATTACTCATGAACATAATGCTTATTGGCGATATTGCTTTTGATTGTACCTTCAGTCGTGTGTGTTTAGCATCATAGATTTTTACAGAACAAACCAACTGGAAGCCCTGAATTACAAATTAAAGCACCAACACAAAACGATCATAAAATACCACCATCTCCAATTCACACATGAGTCCTTAGCCCAACATTAGGGTTACCTCACACGACAATAACTCGCCATCATCAGTCACCCGCTAACGTGTCGTGTCGCAAATGTTCAGCGTAAGGGCGACATTTGTTATGCGCGGTGATGCATTGCGCGTGCGCCGCTTCTGACCGACGGCATTTATCGTGGACCGAATGCGACTCACCTTTACACTTTGGGAGGGTGGAATATGACAGTGGAGCAGGAAGGATATTGAGTGGTACTATGGAAAATGTGCCGTAACATTGTGCCGTTCAGGTTTTATGTTCTGTCGAAAGTCTAGAAACTAATTCAACTACCAAATTAGGTGGACTAGTATAAACATATTGATCTTAAGATAATTTGTCATCATCATGAGCATGATATGGCTAGAAAGGGGGTGCCTACCGAGATGACGACTAATAGAGAAGTATGGAAGAAAACACATTGCGCCGACCATATATAATATGGGATATTGGCAGGAGAATGATGATGAACAAGTTTCAGCATATTAACATATTACATATTAACTACTATTCATAAATGCACAGTTATAGCAGAGCACCCTTCCTATTCCCACCATGTCGTCAAACTGTTGGAAAAAAGTGAAATGTTAAAAAAAATTAGGTCCACTTTGACACACTTAAGCTTATGCGGAAAAATTGCGGGGAAATGTCACAACCATGAAAATTGCTCGTGATTATTTTTTTAACACTGTTATTGTCCCACTGCATACCATATGAGGCACATAATTAACATTAATCTTTATACAATATAATATCTCTTAAAAAACCTTTTCTCTTCCTCACATAACCCCATCCTCCTCGACCGCACGCACGCTGCGCCCGCGCAGGTGTCACCGCTATCGACCGACCATTTTTACGCACACCCACCTTTGACACCGCTGTCCGCGCCTGGGAATCGAACCCACATAATTTACGGATGAAACGGGAAAGTTATCTATCTTCAGTTCCTGAGCTGGGTAATTTGCACGTGTGCATATTGATCCAACAGCGTTATTTATTTATGTGCAAGACAGAAGTGTTCTGACTTTTGCAATGGAATGCAATAAAGAAAAGGGAAAAGCTAATATAAGTTAAATTAGTATTTCTTATACGCTGTGTGATACCTGAGATACAGGTTGATTCCTAGTTCAGGTAGAATCCAATTATTTCTTACTTACCTCTAGTTTGAGGCCCTATTTTGTAAATATGTATGAAAATCAATTATTTCCATAAACAATTTCAATTTCAATGTGGACACAACAATAAGAAAATAAATAAAAACAATGGCAATACTAATGCCTAAAAGTATTTTGGAACTATCAAATAAATCGGGGCGTTCCAATTAAAAGTGTTTTTTTCAAAAAATCAAAATCAAAAGTCATTTATTCAAATTAGGCTGAGAATCAGCACTTTTTGAACGTCAAAATTACAAAAGGCAGTCCCCCAAAAACGCCCTCCCTTCTCCACTTCCTAGTGCTATCGCTGGGAAGAGGACGTGGCGCAACAAACTCCCCAGCAGCACAGCTGTCTGTTCAGTTAGAAAATACTTGATTTTATAAAATAATAGGTATGTTAAGTACATTACAAGACACAGAACATTAAATTAAATTATTTGCCATAATGTCAGCTAGCCACGCCAATATACCGACAAATATAATAAAAACTATACGTGCTCAACCTAACAAATAATTAATTAAAATTCAAATGTAAATAAAAACTTACAACCTAAATAAAAGCCTCCAGGCATAAAGGGCGTGACAGCTTACATATTTATGCATTGCTGGGTTCCGTTCACATAGCTGTCACTTGAAGTCACAAATGATAAACTAGGACCATCGAAGTAAAATAAATTAATAAGTTAATACTAATAACAACAATAAAACCACGGTCAGCGAGACGACCATTCACCACAAGCAGCACCCGTTCACGAGCATAACGCAAAGATCAGCCATTACCCCCCTCGCCATATATGAGGGAAGGAGGTAACCCGACCCCCGACACTACCGCAAGCAGTGACATCCAAGGGAGCATGACGAACTTGCTGCCGGTTGTTCAGGCAAGAATAATATAATACATAATTATTGCAATCAACTCATTAAAATGAGTAGATTTTGTCAATAATACATTAACATAAAAATAAACTGAATTGACTTTTACAGTCAAATAAAAATAAAGAATTACATCAACGCATATAACCTGTCAGTAAGCTAATTCTGGAGAAAGAACATAAAAATTGTCTCAAACAAACTAAACAAGTGATGGGTCAACTATGGATTTTGCCAATCTTTGACTAGCTATAGTGACTAAACTATTGGATATATTTGATTGAATTTTCGTAGGCAGACTGGGAATGATTGACACATGATTCTATACCCCCTAAGCGTCGAAATTTTTCGTCGGTTATCAAAAAAAATCTGCTGGTTCATAGAAAGTGCAATAGCAGTCAAAATGTATGGAACGTAATTTTTTTGTTTTTAAATGTTGGTAATAGTTGGATAAGGTCTGTATGGAAAAAAAAAAAAATTGGAAAAAATTGCCGGTAAATTGGAAAATTCGGAAAAAAACTGAATTTGCTTCTTCTATAGATTTCTTGCGTGAATTAGTGTTAGGACGTCTGTCGGGGCGCCAAGTAAACCAATAAAATAAAGTTTCGATTAGATATACTTAACACCTTCCCGCAAAGTATCGTTGTATCGAAATATTGCAGTTCTAAAGCAACATTAGAAACTATAAGCACCTGCTGGCTAGATTAATTTATTGTCTTTAAATGACCCTCATAATTCTGAAATGTTATAAACACACTCAAATACCTCATTAACCCTCTTAGAGCAATCAAGAGCCCATAGACAATTCCAGAGAAAACGTAAACATTGCGATTTATATGGTTTTGACCTTTAGCAATAATAAAAACACATCAAATTAAAATCTTTAGGAAAATATGAAATTGTATGTGGAAATCTCTGGAAATCTTTTAAAGCCATATGTGTTATGGTCAGTACGGACAGAACGGAAAAACGCTCGAAAAACTCAAGCTTGCTCGAACACTCGCCATTGGGATGCAACCCTTGCATGCTATTTTGAACTACATTTTAGTAGTGATTTTTGTTCATTTTCAATTTTAATTTTAAAAAGTGCTCGATTATTTCGCTGCAATGTCTGCCCTAACCTTTAGTTTATGCCTCCAAAAAGGCATTTAACCTGTAAACGAGAATGGTGAACAATTAACACTTACAGATAATTTACAGTTAAATAATGATTAATAATTTTATTGGGGCTATCATGTTTGGTATAACTAAATATGGCGTACATTCAATAATTATCGTTTTTATCGTCCATGTTATGTTCAGCTTAAACGTCTTTGGAGGGTTATTTCCAATTGATCTCTAATTCATTTCCAAATAAACTGTGATAGGATTTTGAATATACAACGAGGTATTGCAATAAAGAATTGAGTATTGAGTATTTATTTTTCTTTCAAAAGTGAAAAACTGAGCGCTGACTGTCTAAAGGTCTCTGGATATACGTACCTAAGGAAAGAAAGAAAATACATTTATTTAGCACAGAATAAAAGACACACAATACCACCACAATAACACCAGATACATACATCAGATAAAATAAAAAAAAATAAAGATCGAATAAAAAGTGTTAAGTCTAATGTAAGAAATTATCAGGAAAGTGTGCCTCACGGCTGTACCAAAAAGGCCCAGTTCGGCAAAAATGCCAGACAGCTAGTGCCTGACGCTGGTTTTCAACTGGACCAGAGGGGGTAATTCTCGTAACTTTACGAACGTTCGCAGTCTGATCTCAGTCTCATTCTGTCAAAAATACGTTTAACTTCCCTACATTTTGACAAGTTTTTGACATTTGTTTGTCGCCGAGATAATACTGCGAATAGATTTTGAACGTTTTAAATTACGGGAATACGGGCCCTGATGTGTGAGGTGACGGATGTAAATCAGTTTTATACTGCAACGTGACGTGTGTATGCATACTTAAATAAATAAACCTAAAAATCATCAAAAGGATCTTTTTATGCTTTGATAGTTCGCTTACCCATTGGCGTAACCCGCCAATTAATTTAATCTTACGAAGTCGACACCTGAGTTCCCAGTGTGGTCCAAAAAGTCTAAAAAAATTGTTTTACAGACATAGACATACTTTGGATCAACTGGAAACAAACCGCACCGGGTGGGCAGAGGCATAAAGGTTCTAGGATAGATCGTAAAGTCAATTCCATTTTAAATGATGTTACTCGAAAAGGTATTTGATACGTTACTATATTTCGAAAATTATTGTTTCCTAGGGAAGACAATACGATGTTTTAGTAATGGCTACGTCTTAAAGCTAACGGGTTCCCCTATTAGACAATAATAACGTCTGTTTTGTGGAATCTGAAAGTGTGGGGTCGATTTTCC
Organism: Apamea epomidion; assembly: GCA_947507525.1. NCBI lineage: Eukaryota > Metazoa > Arthropoda > Insecta > Lepidoptera > Noctuidae > Apamea > Apamea epomidion. The sequence goes on along the minus strand of OX382240.1, from coordinate 1,430,684 downwards.
ATGACTTCTAAAGGACTTTTGAAATTAGAAACGTTAAATGTACCATGAAATAAATCCAAAATGGCGATGTGATTGTATCGAACGGGATTGATTCTATGGTGTTGTATGGAAGCCATACGTGTAAATCAAGATACTCCGAAACCTTAAAAGCTTTACATTGTCGTTGAAAATATATGGTGTGGACACATTTTATATATACAATGTCACGTATTAGTTACTTCATACTTGGCGACGCGTAAGATTTTATATTTTTCATGGTCATATACCTAGATTAGTGATGCCTTGCCTGACAATTGTGAAGCAATTCTTTTGTATATTTTTGACTAGCTGCGCCCCGCGGTTTCACCCGCATAAGTTTCGATACCCTGGGAATATCAGCATAAAAAAGTCCTATCCTATATTTATAATCAAAGAAAGAAAAGAAAAAAATAAAAGAAAAAGTATTTTGTTTTGTTTTGTGTTTTGTATTTTTTATCCTGATTATAAACCATCTGTGTGCCAAATTTCATCCAAATCCGTTCCAGTAGTTTTTGCGTGAAAGAGTAACAAGCTTCATCCATCCATCTATCTATCCATACAAACTTTCACATTTATAATATTAAGTAGGATTGCAATGTAACTAAGTATTGTAGATGTACTAATATTAATAATTCAGCTTGATTAGCCGTAAATACGTGCTACGTACTTGTTCTTTTTTGTTCTTTCTCTGCGTCATGTTTACCGCAAATAACTTCAACAAAATTTAAGCGATCGTGAATGAATTGGCATAACAATGGTGGTTTATACCCAGCTTAGCTATATATCTACATCAATATGGGTTGAGTATGTAATCCAAACCTTTTCAACCTATTTATAATAAACAGGAGTATGTAAGGATCCTAGCAGGTGGCATTTCTGCCTAGCCCCATGCGAAGAAGGCGTGACCTTATGTTTGTATCAATGTATAATAAGCAGCTGACCGATCCTTTATGGGGCATGGAATCATAAAACAAAAAAGTATATCGGATAATAACACAAATCATCTAATAACAAAGGACAAAGCCAAAAAGCAATTGATAAAAAAAGTTCCCGTTCCGAGCCACACGTCACTAAAGATCGGTATACCAAGATATCGATTATTTTAGATCGTGTTAACACGAATATCAATAATAATAACACGACAACGCTCGGGAATCGATTACAATCGAGAGAATCCATTCGAACGGATGTAACATTATATTCGTCGCGATAAACGATTGTTTCAATTTATCCGATTTTATAATCGATGGTGCTGCTCGATTCGGGTGTCCGCGCGTTTCTCGGAACCATTCGTTTTTGACGTTTTAGGGTTAATTAAATTTATTTTCATATCACTATCTTGACCTTTATATCTTGGGAAAAATGTAATCCTGCATTCCATTTTATTGGTTGAGACATTTTTCATAATAAAATGTACCTTCATTTGTCTTTTTTTTTGTTTCAAATTTTCAACCGGTTTGAAAATGACATCTGTCCGTGATATACTGATCAATCGGGACGGATATACTTACTGAGATATCTGTTGTTGATCAAACTAGGTGTAAGCCTGAGCTACATAAAGGGCTAAGGAAGGAACACGGGTGGGTTTTAGTCAGTAAGAGTCTGACACTCCCTTCTGCTCCACCCAGAGCGGGAGGGGTCATTTGATGATTTCCCATCCTCAAAAAAAAAAAAAAAGCCTGAGCTAAACGTCATATTTTTATATGAAATAATTAGATTTACGAATACAGAATTTGGAAAGCGAATAAAAAAAAGAAAGAATAAAAGCTGAAATATTAGTTTAAATAAAAAGTAATAAATACCTATTGACTTTTGTTACGAAAACCTAGAGATGGATTCTCTCCTTAGAATATACATACGCAACTCAAACGGCAGTAACAAAAACCCCCTGCAACTCAATGAAAAATTTCCTTACAAAAATAAAAGGAAAACTTCCCAGCCACAAAGATCCGTTTCAACTTTGTCACTAGCAATAAAATTAATACCTACGCAAATTAATTAAGTAAAGGGTACAAGAAACCAATAAATGATAAAAAGGCGAGTTAACACCGTTTTCTCATACGATGTCTCATATTAAATACGAGCGACATTCGAGCTCCGTGCTACATCGTGGCGAGAAACTGGCCGTAAGTATGAAAAATTAATAAATAATATCATTTCATAACCAAAGCTAGGGCTTCCGCGACTTGTCTTTGCAGATTATTGCGAATAAGTTCAATACTAGTTTGGGATAATGGGTTTGCTTGTAAATGTTTCACCTAACTTTTTCAGCATGAAACTTTACAATTATTAACAAAAGTTACATAAGCCCAAATACGGCCAAAATGAAAATGATTAAAACGTGAATTGGTTTATTTCACATAATTACTATGGGAATAAGTAAAAAAGGAACTCTCTCATAAAATGGAGAAACTATATTCACAGCTAGTAAAAAATCCAGCAGCTTTAAATCGGTCAGCTAAAACAATGACCTCTAACTTGAATGAAGACCCAATCAAACCTAAAACACACAAACCGACAAAATTAATCCAACAAACAATATTAATATATCGATGTCTTGTAATTTAATACGATGCAATAATTATCAAAAAATATGCATTAGTTGGGCAGTCGCCCAAGAGGCTGGGCTGTCCATAAATTAGTTTATTTAATTATGAATTTCTTTAAGTACGATTAAAGATATATTTGTACAACCTGACTCGGTCTGCCCAGGTCATATGTAACACGTAACGATTTTATTTCTTTTATAGTTTGCACAGAGTAGTGCTGCGTGGATGATGAATGGGGTTTACACTAAAGAGATGGTTCAAATACTAACGCAGTTCATAGGGCTCTGAAATCAATGTTTTTTGTTCAGTTACCAAGGGAATTCTTTGCTAACTTTTCTCATTGGTAAACAAAAATTTGCACATCAATTTTTTTTTTTTTGAGCTTATTTAACTTTCGATTTAAGTTATAAAAAACCTCATATACCCATATTAAAGCAAATAAATGATTTGATTTGAAATAACTGGTAAAGTTTGTATGGATGGATGGATGGATGGATGTTTGTTACTCTTTTACGTAAAACTACTGAACGGATTTAGACGAAATTTGGCACACAGATGGTTTATAACCAGGATTAACATATTGAATACTTTTAATACCGATATTCCTACGGGATCGAAACTTATGCGGGTGAAACCGCGGGGCGCAGCTAGTTTTACCATATTTTTATCTTAATAATGAGAAAACTATTTGTATGTTGCTAAGATGACAAATACTCACGAGTGACTTATTTAATACAAATGCCAAGTACATCCAAGAAACGCGATCTCTGTATCTACACACTACTCTGTGCCGAGCCGGACGATCGGCCGAAGTCGGGCGTCTCCGCGATCGTAGCTCGAGATAACTCCGTATAAACATTATAAATTATATTTATTGCATTATATTTGGGCACGGCCGATATTTGTTCGCTTCTATCAAAGCGCGCCCTCGGCGAAAGTTATCGATTTTCATTCGATATTGGTTAAGCGATGTATTGATTTCATTTGTATCGATTTGAGTGTAATGATTTGTTGGATAGAGTCACGCTTAAGATTACACGCTATCACGCACGTTATCACGCTTATGATTTCTGGACGTGTTTCATTGGTCTAAGTTTAAAACGAGTAGTGTAAAAAATGTTAGCGGTAGTATTTGGGATTTTGAACTTCGTATGCTATCCACTATCACGAAGGGGGAAGGGGTCCTTTACTTTTTTATTTTCTCCTATTGGTGTGAAATATAACGATCTCTTGGGAGATTTTACAGAATAGCAATACTGATTACAATGTAGCTTTGTAATCCGTTTTGCTATTCTGTAAAAATCTCACCGTGAAAACTTGGGCTTAACCCAAGTTTTCACGATGGGATTTTTACAGCTGCTGTTTGAGCTGTCATTTCACCTGATGCTAAGGATTGACACTATTGACAGGTCACTTCAACCTCACTTCACCTAAGATTTCACGGTGAGATTTTTAAAGTTATTCTGATATTATTTTTTTCAAGTTAAATAAGAAAAGTGATAGCAGAATTATATAACTACCACAATACACATAAAAACACAGAGGCAACCATTATCATCTTCCAATAAAAGAAAAATGACGATATATATCCCAAATCAAATCGCCAATATATCATTATCTTAGTAATTTCAATATTATTCTCAGCATTGAAAAATACATAAAGATCTGCCAACTTAACTCTCATCCACAAAACTAATAGCATCAAAAAACAATTCCGTTTTGTTAAGGTAGCGCACATTAAGAGCAGTAGCTCAGTATAAACAACCACTATTGACACAGCATTAAGTATCACGGTAGTGTATTTACCTTGGCTGCTCAAAAACCCATCTTTAAAACGTCATCTCTTAAGCTAATTTCAACTCTCACTTGGTCGAAGTAGAGTTAGTTTTTCCGATAGTGGGTTTTAAAAGGGTTTCGTGTTAGTGAAAATTAATTGCAATATATTGATTTCCCATTATGCCATTAAGATTGTAATGAAATGGTTTGTTGTGTGGCGCCTGTCTCAATGGCCGTCTATTTATGAGATGTTAAGACGAGCTTGTCGGTTGACGAGCTTGTCATATGAATGACCTTTGATGGGTATTTACTTTTCTAATAAGAAGTCAATTATTAGGATAGTAAAATAGCTCATTTTCTTCTCAGCGAGTTATTTTTGCGTGCTACCGAAATTTTATTAAGTTGGTATGACTGCAGATTGATATATTCTTCTTCTTAACGGATGGCCATCTATATAGTATAGAGTGACCCCAGAATTTAGCTAAGAGTTTTGCACCTTCAGTAACGTCCATCAGCTCCGTGCAGACAACAGGACACGCTGGACACGATTTTAAGTGCCCATTGTTTGTGGAATTTATATAATGTATGACAGTCAATCTCATTTCCATGTCTATCTCTTTTTTCTTCATTACTTTCTTATCTCTCCCCATTGTTTCACTATTTTAATCCCTCTTCAGAGATACATAGTCTTCATCAAGATTTTAATTCTCATATTCCCATCCGTGTAATGTTTAGCCGACACTACTCTTACCTTGTTTTCCATTGTACATACCTCTGTTTTGTCACCATAACCTTCTAGTGTTATGTCTATACCACCACCTTAATCCCATCACCAACAGACTGACCTGATAACACCGCACGTACGATCCATCAATGATTTTCCCACAACGTCAACAGGGCGACAGTTCCGACATAGAAATTTGTACCGGCCGTTCGTCAAACATTTGTCCAACATGTTTGTGGAGCGTGTTTGGCTCAACTAAAAGGCGTGACGGTTCGCCCAACGCCCCGCTTTAGTTGGCCGCGAGAACTCATCATTAATGACTCTTGTGGTTCGATGACCTTGCTTTGGTTTTGTTTAGTGATATTATATGATAGGTGTCGGTCGATAGTGCCCATTGTCTCCAACGAGTTTAAGCTAAGATTTTCAATTCAACTATCCAAGCTGTTGATCTTACAACTGCCCTTATTATAAGTCATTTCATCATCCATTTACGGTTTTGTGTTTGGCAAAATATTTTGATTTGCATTTAAAACCCCCATTAATCTTCCAAGGATGCAGTCCACAGACTAATGTTTAGTTAGTATAGATACCTACTGCAAAAACAAAGCACTGTCAAGATTATTCGACATCAAAATATTTTATTTAGCATAAGCCTACACTTATGAAACGTCAGAAGTTAAGTGCATGTTTCCAATTGGTCGTTTCCTATGGAGAAGAGCAGGCAAGAAACTCCACGGTTACTCTTTTAAAAATAATTGACTTGTACAATGTTTTCAAATTACAGTGTTAACAGGTATGGGGGGACAGTATTAATGAATACCAGGTACCTAACAAAACAGAAAATGGTCTTTAAATCTACAGTCTACAAGCCTACAATGTTCTCACATTCACAAAATATAAAACAATCTATTTAAAAGATAAATAAGATAATAAAACTCATCTATTTAAACCAAATGAAATGATTGCCATTACAACTGTAATAAAACTGAATTAATTTTTATGAATAGAAGTAAGAAATACTACCAAAAACGGATCAAATTAACAGACTGGGCTATTAATTTGATCCGTTTTTGGTAGTATTTCTCTAGACGTAATTATTGCCGTAAAATCTAAAAAATTGTATACAATAAAATCTCAAGAAGGGCCAAAAGTAACATGTTTCTCAATTGTGAAGGAATACGGCTTATTATCCTGGTCTTCATATAGGTATTGCAAGCTGTTCCTTCTTCGGTTAAGAAAGTACACAACTTTGTTACTTTTACAAGTACTAACAATAACTCCGGATTACCTGTAAGTCTCGCAAAGGTATTTAAAAAATTAACAACTAAAGTGAAATATCGTGCTACAGGCTGTGCAAGAGATTTGCAACTATTTCCTGAACTATAATTAAATTCATTACTACAAGAACATAAGCCGGTCTCATGGGGCATTCAGGGTAAAACAATTCGTTATGACAGGGTGTTGGGCTTTGAGAAAGGCGATAAAGTTCGTCTGTTTCGAGAAATCTCTGTTTTAGATGTAGTTTTTTTAGACTACCTCGTTAGTGTGAGGTCCTTTTTTTTTTTTCTTTTTTTTTTTTTTTTCTGGGTGGTAAATCATCAAATGACTCCTCCCGCTCTGGGCGGAGCAGAAGGGAGTGTCAGACTTTTACTGACTAAAACCCACCCGTGTTCCTTCAGTTGCCTGTGCCAGGGGCCACGGTATCTCTTTCGAACAACCCGCAGCCCCGGCGGCATCGGCCCTAGCGGACCCCGTCAGTTCATGCTGACAGCTCTTTAAGGCGCGCGTGAAACACAACGCGCCGTCGACCCGGGCCTGGTCCTTACCGGGCGGCGAGCTGCCCATAGCTCGCCGCCCGCAAGCCCGCGCCTACGGTGGCCGGACGAGTTGTAAGTCTTAGGTTCAAACCCAGACTGAAACAAATGACACACAAGCGCACCCACTTATTTTTAATGCTAATTAAAACAAGAACATAACACAAAAATACATAAAATACGAGAGATATACAAACAACGCTAATATTTTATGTAAAAATATCGCTTTTTCTATAAATTAGTTAAATAAGAGTACATTCTTGGCATAACCCGGATCATGTTACTACCAGTTTTAATTTGAATGTTATTTTTATAGGTTACGCTTTTGAAAGCCAGTGGTATATTAGTGATATATTGTTATGGTGGTGCTACTACAAGAATATATGGTATTAATTACATATAGCCATCTTTTATAAACATTATCGTTTGGTTTCTGCTTGGATAAGATTGCCTTAACAGCCTTTTTTTTTTCTTTTTTTTTTTTGGTGGGAAATCATCAAATAACCTCTCCCGCTCTGGCCGGAGCGGGAGGGCGTGTCAGACATTTACTGACCAAAACCCACCCGTGTTCCTTCAGTTGCCTGTGCCAGGGGTCACGGTATCTCTTTCGAACAACCCTTAGCCCTGGCAGGCATCGGCCCTAGCGGACCCCATCAGTTCGTGCTGACATCTCTTTGAGGCACGCGTGGAACACAACGCACCGTCGACCCGGGCCTGGTCCTTACCGGGCGGCGAGCTGCCCATAGCTCGCCGCCCGCAAGCCCGCGCCTACGGTGGCCGGGAGTCGGCTGTTGACTCCCGTCCAGGGCGTCTCCTGCGGCGGCTAGGCGCGCGAGGGTGCAGCGATTGCCTCTCCCTCGCGCGCTCCGCCTCCTCCTTCGCGAGCATTACTGCTTCGCAGAAGGAGGTGACGGCCTCCCATTCACTCTCGCTCCGGACCATGGCCGGACGCGAGAGGTCGCCGCCGCCGATCGCCGCCAAGAGGACACGGCGGGGCCCCGCCCAAGCCGGGCAGACCTCCACCGTATGCTCCACCGTGTCCTCCGGGCGATCCCCACAGTGGCGACACCCTGGCGTTTCCTCCCGCTTTATCCTGAACAGGTACCTCCCGAAACAACCGTGTCCGGTGAGGACCTGCGTCAGGCGGAAGGTGAGGGCGCCGTGGCGCCTCTCTAGCCACTCCTCAAAGAGGGGACTTATTGCCGCAATTGTGGCGTGCCCAGCGCTGGGTTGCGACAATCGCACTCTCCATGCCGCTATGAGATCCCGCCGGTTTTGCCTCCTCTCGCCACTCCCATATGTGGGCGAGGACTTTGGCCTCCAGATCCCATGGCGGCAATCCGGCAAGGAGGCTCACCGCCTCAGCGGAGACCGTGCGGTATCCTCGAATGAGCCGAACAGCCATGACCCTTTGGGACGCGATCAACCGGCGGGCTGGTCGCCGCCTCAAAGATCGCGCCCATACCGGTGCCCCGTAAAGGGCCATGGCCCGCACGACCCCCGCATAGAGCCTCCGGCAGGAGGCGTTTGGTCCCCCTAGATTGGGAAGGAGCCGCCTCAAGGCAGCCCCGGCCCGCTCCAGTCTGGGAGCCAAACGTCGGAAGTGCTCCACGAAATTCCACCGGCTGTCGAGGACGAGTCCCAGGTACTTCATCGTCAGCTCGACGCCGATGTGAACCCCTCCCGCCGTTATTTGTGAACCCGACGGTGGCGCGTCCCGAGGACCATGAAAACACATGGCCTCAGATTTGTGCAATGCCACCTCGAGTCCCAATTGCCGGATCCTCTCGACGATTGTCGCAACCGCGCGTGTCGCTGCTTTGGCCGCCGCCTGGTGCGACCTCCCCTGCGCCAGGACCAGCGTGTCGTCAGCGTAGCAAACTACGCTGACGCCATCAGGGAGGTCGGCGCGCAGCACCCAGTCGTACCCGATATCCCACAGATGCGGCCCTAGGACCGATCCCTGTGGGACACCGCACGACATCTCTCGCCAGTTCCACTCTCCCCGGTGACCGAGGTAGATGACGGCCCTGTCCGTCAAATAGGCCTCGACAATGGGACGGAGGTAGGTCGGCATCCGGTGATACCCGAGTGCCTCCCTGATGCAACTCCAGGGCAGGGTATTGAAGGCATTGGCGATGTCTAAAGACACCGCCAAGACAACCCCACCCCGGGCCACAGCATCCCCCGTCGTGAGGGCTCGCACGCGCATGATGGCATCCACCGTAGAGCGCCCCCTGCGGAAACCAAACTGGCTGTCCGCCAAATCCGGCCCCACCCGCACCAGCTGCCCGGCAAGGCGGTCTGCAATTACTCTTTCAAAGAGCCCACCTCGTCGAGCAGCACGATGGGCCGGTAAGCGGACGGAGAGTCCGCAGGGCGCCCCGGCTTCTTGATGAGGACCAGTTTCCCCGTCTTCCAACGAAGTGGGAACCGGCCCCTCTCCAAGCATGCGCTTAGTAGCCCCCTTAGTCGAGGCCCGAGAGCCTCCAAGGCCAGGACCCAGGCGTCGGGTCCTGGGGCGGTGTTTCTGGCATTCAGCCTACGTACCGCCACTCTCAACTCTACCTCGGTCACCTCCGGAGCATCGTCGTCGTCTTCGGTGTGGTCCGCATCTGGCATCGCAGGAGACGGAGCCATGGACGGGGGAGTATGTTCCCCTCACGAAGGGAACAGAGCGCTCACCACGTCCTCCACGAGCTGGGGCCGGAGACTCTGCGTCAGCGGGGGAGCCCATGGGCGGAGTTTATCCCGCACCATCTTGTAGGGGCGTCCCCACGGGTCTCTATTCAGAGTCCCCAGCGACTCCTCGCGGGCCAGCCCCCTGGCCCGCGAGATCTCCGCTCGGAGGGCGGTCTTCGCCGCTCTGTAGCCCTCGTACAGCTCCGCCTGCACGGCTTCCGTATCCGGAGGGTGGATACGGAGCCTGCGGTGCCTGGTGTACCGGTGTCTCGCAGCCACGCACGCCTCGCGCAGAGACGTCAGCTCCGGCGACCACCAGTACACCTGGCGCCGGGCGCGTCCGGGCCGGACCCGGGGCATTGCCACGTCATATATTTCGGACATGGCCTCCCGGAACCACTCTGCCTCGTCGTTGATGTCAGCAGGCCTGTCCGGTGATGACACCCAGGCCTGCACGATCGAGGCTTCCAGGAGGAGCTCCCGGTCCAGCTGTTTCAGCGCCCACCGCGGACCACCCAGGGCCGGTCGGACCGGCGCGCTCGAGGTCTGGGCGGAGACGTCGAACCGGATATACCGGTGGTCGGAATAGGTCTCCACCTCCTCCAAGACACGCCAGTTGACGACATGCGGCGACAGAGCGGGGCTGGCGAACGAGATGTCCACCACTGATTCACCCCGCATCCGCACGCATGTTGGGACCGAACCCCGGTTTAGGACGACCAGGCCTGTCTCCAGAGCCCAGTCCTCCACCATTCTGCCCCGTGTGTCCGTATGCCGGGAACCCCAAGCCACATTCTTGGCATTGAAGTCCCCGAGGACGAGCACGGGGAGGGAACGGAACCCGACGACGACGACTCTCAACTCCGCAAGGGAGTTGTGGAACTCGGCGAGAGTTCGGCTCGGGGAGAAGTATACCCCTACCACGACTCTCTCCCCGAACCGTGCTGCCACGCAACCCCGTCCTCTCTTGACAGCCTCGAGGGACGGGGTACCGGCGGCGGCCGACGAAATTAGGGTCACTGAGCCGCTCAGGTCCTCCACCCAGTCGTCTCTGGGCGGGACAAAGTACGGCTCAGCGACCACGGCGATGTTAATCGACCACTGCGCCATGCTCTGGAGCAACAGATCCTGAGCGGAGGCGCAGTGGTTGATGTTCGCCTGGAGGAGGCGTAATGGGGCCATTATTGGCACTCCATAACAGCCCCCTCCTGATCCCCTTGTGAGGGCCCAGCCGCGGTGGATGCGGCGGCTACGATAGCGGAGGCGGCAGTGGCGACGGCAGTGGTGGCGGCGGCTGCGGCGGTGACGGCGGTGGCGGGGGGCTTGCCCCTGCCCCTGGCTTTTGCGGGTGGAGCGCAGGCCTTGCTCCCGGCCCGGTGATCGGCCGGCTTGCCAGCTGCCGCACATATATAACAGTGCGGCATGGCGTTGCACGAGCCGGCCTTGTGACCGGGCTGACCACAGCGGAAGCAGAGACTGCTGCGGTCCACCTTCGAGGTGCATTTAGCTCCCACGTGACTGCCCACATGGCAGCGGAAGCACCTCAGAGGTCTGGGCTCCAGCAGTTTCACCTGCGCGGAAACCCAGCCCACCAGGAGCCTTCGGCCCTCACGGCTATTTTTTGGGCCGCCGACACGGGGCAGCTCACCGTAATGGCTTGCATCCCCGTGGGGTCAGGGCGGAGAGTGCCCGCCCTCACCTGCTCGGCATAGCACCCCCCAGTCCTGACGATGGCGACCACCACCTCTGCCACCGTCGCAGAGTCGTCCAGACCCAGGATGCGCATGTCAGCACACTTGGTGGGTCTGGACACTCGGGCCTCTTCCGCATTAGTGTGAGGTCCTGGGGTCGATTCTCAGGTCAGGCAAAGTTTTATTGGGATTTTACTTCAGGAATTTCTCAGTAGCAAGTCGAAGTCTGAATTTTTGCCTGGTTGATGGCAACAGGCTCGCCCCTATTACATGGGACTTAATCATAACTGGCGAAATGTGGTTTACTAAAGGTACACTTCTGCCTAGCTCTTCGGAGATTACAGGCGTGATGTTCATGTTTGTTATGTTATTTTAGAAATAGAATTCCCTGGGTCAAGTTAGTAATGTTAGCTAAAATAAGAAGGGTTTATTCCTTTAAACTGTGTTCAAGAAAGAAGGAGGTGCTGGAAAAGATTTACACATGCATAGTGGTGTTGCGTTTACAGCTGTTAAGTTTTAGATTAGATAAAAAACCGTACAACCTTAATAAAAGTATGATTATTAATTAAAGCGAACTCTAGCAAGATACTGATAATGATTTTTTTTTTCTGTAAATTGGTTAAAAAAAACTAATACATGTCCAAAAAAATGTTTATTTAGTACTACTATGGGAAGAAAGACTGAAACCAACTCAGTGGTCGCAGTCTTTTTTAAAATCTATACATAATCTTGGTCAGGCCATAAGAGGACCATACAGATGAGTGACTGAGATGGTCTGTTGAGCAAAGAACCACACAGGTTTGAGTGGAACTGAGGCGCAATTCTCGTAGTTTTAAGAACGTTCATAGTCTGATCTCAAGCTCAATCTGTCTAAAATACCTCTAATTTACCTACATTTTTGACATCGATTGTCGCTAACATGAGATAGTGACTAGATTATGAACATTTTTAATTACGGAAATTGGCATTCTGTTCAGTCAGGGCAAGCATTTGTCATTATGCCCATCCTCACTCGCCTTCATACTCACATATTCCCCTGCTGCGTATTCTCTAGCTCCTGCCCATCAAACCCGGAATGCAATCATTCAATACACACGACAATATACAAGATCTAATATTTCCTGGACTTTATAGCCGCCATTGTTTGTCTGACTCCACACAAAGGATTCCTCAGAACAGCACAGTTTTTGCCATCATTCTGCACTTCAAACTACTTTGACCGGACCTGCACTAGACTCATCCGAGAGATATTTAGAATAATCGCGTAAATTATTCAGATGTGACATGTTGGTAAATTTTAGATAATATAACCAAATTATTTTGCTGTACAAGGATCTCTTGGCGCGTGGCCAAAATCGGAACGCGGCCATGCTGTTTATTCAATAAGTTTCACAAAACAATTGCACAAATGTTTACCAACAGTGCCCACCAACATCATTCGAGCGCCAAAAGATCGTTGTAGAGTTACTTTAGTTTTCAGAAGTGAAGTCTTCTACGGATTAACTACTCTTTCAACCTTAGTTTCTGCCAAGAAGATTAACTAGAATGTAATGAAACAGCATAATATGTAGATATTGATACAATAATGTACTAACAGCAATGGTTGTAGAGAAGTTGGCCAAAATTCATTATATTAGTCCGACCAGCAAAACTAAGAATTTCATGTTAAACCAATTGTATTGACAACTTGCAACATTACATTTTAGCCAACTCTTCTTCTCAATAATTCACACGTCAAATCACCTCTACAAACCTCACCTAATCTATGGCTTGCGCACACGCATACCCTCTGTACGGTGCGCAGTAAAACGTTATTTTACATAGTCGTAATATTGCTAGCGGCTGTAAACTGGACGAAGCGAAGACACACCGACATACGCTCTGGCATTATTTTTTATATTATGAAGGTTCGTATGAGTTCACAAAGATGGGGAAATCTTTAAGATCAGTGTCGGTTGCTTGGCGACAAAGAAATGCAAGGATAGTCACATTAAGCCTGCACGTCTTTGTGACTCCACAAGATTTGTGCAAAAAGTGAAAGTATTCTTGACCGAAAACTCAGAAAAAAAATCTCAAACTATTTATTTCAAATAAACCAATTACAGGCACTTTTAAATTGTCAAGGGTCGGTCAGTCAATGAAGCTAGTTGCTCATTCCAAAGCGTAGTAGGTACCTATGGAGAAGAGCGGGCAAGAAACTCCATGGACACTCTTTTAAATCACAATAATATTGTTACAAAGTATTGGTTACATCATACATGTTAAAAATTATGCATGTAAGAACGATGCAGAACGTTAAAAGCGTCCGTAATGAAAAGATAAAAAAACAATTCAAATATTAAATTAAATCAAAATAAGCCATGGCAGCAAAGAGTTGACCGGTAGACTGACGGCGCCCGTTAACGAAATAGATGCTGTTCTCTATTAATTTCAAGATGATAGATAATACTTATTTCACATGTCAACACAACCTTACTTCTTCCTTTTTTTCTTTCCGTTCTATTTTTCTTTCTGTTTTTGTCTTACTAATTAGTATCGTAGTAACCATTAACTGCGTTGTGGGGGTAAGATTGGCTCCATGTAAAATACTGGTATTCAGCTGCCACAGGTTAGACTGGGAGCCGAACCCAACATAGTCGGGACAAGGTTAGGTAAATGATGAAGTAAACACAACCTTTAAGGGATCGAGATCGACATGACCTAATTAGATCATCAAACAAAAGAATTGATAATCGAAAGTTTCACATCTGTCATTATTAAATAAAAATAACCATAATATAGGAAACTTGTAGTCTACAGGCAAAAATTGTAAAGGTCTACTCTACTCATGCCTAGGAGCGTCGCGCTAACAACCAAGTCATACCAGCTTTACATCAAAATAATCTAGTGACCATACCATCTACCATCATACAACAAATAATTAGAAGACATCCACTACAAAATATGGACCACCTCCACAAAGATCAATGATCACAGTTGGACAAGATCTGGATACAGATAAGTACTTAGGTACTGCTACCCATTCGTTTGATACAATCCTTTCGCTCGCGAAACACCCACACCCGATGTGAGATCTGTAAAGGCAGTCGGAAATGAACAGGAGTAGTGGTTTTACTAAGGTACCTGTATTGTTTTCCTAAGAGATTACTAACTATATAGGCCACACGATACAAGAAGTCTGGTTTCTCAAATACAAAATTGAGTTCGTTTTTACTGTGCGACATGGTTCAAGAAAGTGATAGTCAATAGAAAACCTAAAAAATTGTGGAAAACAGAAATATGAAGTTGACCATGCGAGCGGAGAGCAGTGGTAGTCCAGGGGTAATGGCCCCGACTTACGAGTACGAGTACGTCGTAGGTTCAAACCCGGTGCTTTACTGCTCTCAAAAACGGCGAAGGAAAACATCGTGAGGAAACCGGCATGTTCTAGAACCAAAAATTCGAAGAACATGTGACATCCTCCAATCCTGCGTGGTGGAAACGGCCCAATTCCCTTTCTCAGAAAAGAGACCTGTGTCGCAGCAGTGGAAGCATTATGGGTTGATTATGAAATCCTAGCTGCAAGACAGTTAAATCTTGAAGAAAATAAATAATAGGGGTTAAAGTATGAAATTGCCGTTTCATTGTAATAGGTACTTCAAATGGACATAGAACCTTCATGGTTTGATATTTTTGAGTGAAACTTTTTTCACATGGTACCTATGAAGTTCTTCTTTTAAAAAATGTGCAACTTTCGATTATCGACTTTCAGTTGTTTTTTTTATTCAGCTTAGACAAGAAAGATGGATGGAACTAACGCGGCAGAAACAGCTCGCAATGTCAATGTTGCGTTTGGAGAGGGGACTGCTAATGAACGCACCGTGCGATTTTGGTTTAAACGCTTTCGTGATGGAAAAGCAAAGCTTACCAATAAAAAGGTAATGGTAACTGTTTGGTGGTCTCAGCATGGTGTTATTCACTATAGCTTTCTCCGATCTGGTCAAGCAATAACGGCAGATATCTACTGTGCCGAACTCCGAACAATGATAGCAAAACTAGCAGTGAAACAGCCCCGACTCATGAATCGATCTTCACCATTATTGCTCCATAACGCGAGACCTCATACAGCACGAGAAGCCGCTTTAACTATACAGGAACTGCAATTAGAAACCATTCTTCACCCTCCGTATTCGCCAGACCTTACTCCAACGGACTACCATTTTTTTCGTGATTTGGACAATTTTCTAAGTGATAAAAAGTTTTCTTCTCAGGAGGCAGTACAAAATGCTTTCACACAGTTTGTTGAATCTAGATCACGAGAATTCTATCGCAAAGGCATAAATGACCTTCCTATTAGATGACAGCAATGTATAGATAATAATCGTAATTATGTTGATTAAATAAATATGTTAAATTAAAAAAAAAAACGAATTTCTATTTTTCAGTACAAATCGGCAATTTCATACTTTAACCCCTAATATATAGTTGTAAAAGCAGTAATTTTCTCGAAAACAAAACGTTAGAGACAGGCTAAAAAAACGTCCAAAGTCTTATTCACAATCTTAATTCAGTGACAATCAATGACAAAAACGTAGGGAATTATTAGAAGCATTTTTGACAGATTGAGACTGTGAACGTTCTTAAAATTACGGGAATTACCCCCCGTTTATTTAATCAGCAAAACTAAAGCTAAAGCCAGAAAATTTGTGGCTTAGTGAAAAAAAATATATGTAAGCATAGAGTACAAGAATCTGTAAGTACTTTGAGTAAACAAGTGTTATTTAAACTTTATCGCTCCGTAACACATAATAAAATGTATATAAATGACTATTTAACATTACAACAACGGTACAGGCACTAAAACAACACTAGGCTGGGTTTTATTTGGTACCTAAATAGTGTTGTTTCAATTCCTGTAAATGTAGATGGCGCCAGTTGTGAAAGTAGTTTAATAGTGATGGCGACATAGACGGGCGGTTTAATGCTTCGTTAGATCGTTGTTCTGTTGTAATTGTTGATTGTCTTAGCGTGTGGTCTTCAGGGAAATATGGCCGCCCTGGCGTTTCCGTAGAAACTGGCTTAAGTGCTATCAGTGCACTTGTACGGCCTGTTACATTACTTTTATATGATTAATTACACCAGTTAATTACTATTGAGGTGCCAGAATAGTACAGTGGTCGATGTTTATTGCTTCTCTTTAAAATAATAAAAAGGGTTTTGAATTACAGACTGAACTGAAGTGGCAGTGGGCTGGCCATGTTTGTCGAAGGACTGATGGCTGGTGGAGCAGACGAGTCCTGGAGTGGAGACCGCGTATCGGCATGCTTGTCGTATGACGCCACCCAGCTAGATAGACTGACAACCTGAGGAAGTGGCTGGGACGGACTGGATGCGGAAGGCGGAGGACAGGGTGTTCTGGGAGAGGCCTATGTCCAGCAGTGGACTACGTTGGGCTGAGTGGACTAATTACAGAGTGTCAATTGACTCTGTAATGCAAAAGCCTTTTTATCTCATAGAGTGTGAATTTTTTTAATAGTTTATTAGAACTTCGACTGATATTCTGAACGGTTTTGCGACCTAAGGAGTAGTGGCAGTTGTAGCCCAGTGGTATCGGCCGTGATTTACAAGCTTAGGTCGTAGGTTCGAACCTAGACAGGCGCTTTACTTTATGTAAATTATTTCATCACCACTGCTATCAAAACGGTGAAGGAAAACATCGTGAGGAAACCGGCATGTCTTAGAACCAAAAAAGTCCGAAATCAGGCGTGGTGATCCATGCTCGTGCCTACTCTGCATGAGAAGAGACTTTTGTCCTGCTGTAATACAATAATAAGACTGCTATTATTATGTCTCGGAAATCTACTCTTCGGGAGTAGATTTGCTTTATTTTGGGTTACAAGACCTTGGATATGTATCAAAAACTTCGCAAATCACCACCACGTCTGCCCGCTCGTCTGCCCAATTGATCAGCCGGAAACCCCGGCTATTATCGTAAAAGTGTCATCGCTCTATGTGGGATGACCCCATAAACTGAGTGATGGCAAGTGGGCGGGTATTGCCGCGATATTTATACTTTCTAGGGCTCGATACTGTCTTTAGAGATTTAGTGTTAGGCTACATTTGTACTATATTTTGCGACTCGCTGTGGTTTTTGACTGACTTACCATTGACCATATAGCTTTAATGTAAAGGGCACAAACCACAAACCTACTCCTTACCCATCCTTGCCCATCTCTAATCGTGGTATTTGCCTTATGTGGACTAGGTTTTACACAAGCTATTAAAACCGGGCCTTTTTATAAGTACTTGAAATCGATTGTTTTAAAGATATCTTTGGGCATTGTCCTACTGAACTTTGATTTCCATCCATGAGTCACATATTTATGACATTAATGTGATTTTTCTATTGTCACGCCCTTTTGTCGTTATTTAACTGTAAACAACACTATAGCAGAGATTATTTATGTTGAATTTATTTAAACTGCGTAGTTAAAAGGACAATAAATAAAGTTTGATTCTCGAAACAACGATAAATTTGTCAGTTTAACAAGATGGCCACGCCCTATATCCTTCTTAGGTTTGGAGAACAAAACTATTTTTAATAATAAAAGGCTGGTCTGAGATCGATTGACCTACAATTTGCGAATATATGTGTGTGAGATGTTTTTTAAACACCAAGGCAAAACAAAGAAAATATCTATAATTTTTGAAAATATCGTTGATAATACTTAGGTACCAAGTTTTCCGCCCAACAGATATCATATCAGCTTATAATGTTCCCAGGCATCCATGCAGGTCAGGCAGGATACAGGCCTCCTCTCTGAGAGAAGGAGTCCCATAATCCATCACGCGAGCCCAGTGCGTATTGGAAGATATCACATATATGTCTTCGAACTGTTGGTTCTAGGACATGCCGGTTACCTCACGATGTTTTCCTTTAGCGTTTTCGGACCCCACAGATATGAATCTTCATAGACAAGTTTCGTTTCTCGTATTGTACTCCTTTCCTTGTATACCTACCTACCCCATTAACATCTAGCAAAACTAATTATATCTCGCCCTGCAAAAATACCTGCGAAAAGCTCTTTTAAACAAAAAAAGGAAAACGTCACCTTTTCCATACCTCAGAAGATGAAAAATAATAATATCAACAAATACCTACTATTTAAATATTTCATCGCACATCTGGCCACAAAATCTCCCGATCATTTTCCAGCCACCCTATATATAACATCGAAAAACAAAACAAAAGCGGATACACGTAAACCGTGACTTTAGCACCCGTATTTTTGTCGCGCGACAAAAAAAACGCAGCGACATTTTGTCTCAGGCTCGTGTTATGTTTTTGAGATAATATAAAACAGAATGCGAGAGACGCGATTCTGTACGAGTGTCTTTTTTCTCTAAATGAACACGTCCTGTATTTTGCATACAATGCGCCTTGGTGCTATATGCGGTCGATAATGTTTGTGCCTTTAAGAGATATATTTAAGTATTTGATGGGCTCTGCTTAGCCTTTAAGGTAGCGTGATGGTGGGTAAACTGAAATTTTAAAATATTCTTTTACACCTAACTATATAAACTGCCAAAAAAAACAAAACATTGAAATGCATCTCTATGCTCATCACACAGGAACATCGTGGGGAAACCGGCATGTCCTAGAACCAAAAATTCGAAAACATTTATTATCCACAAAACCCGCATTGGGCCCGCGTGGTGGATTACAGCCCACTCTCTCTCGAAGAGAGGAGGCCAGCAGTGGGAACATTATAGGCTCATAATTTTTTTTTTTAAGCGTTGCCCCACATTAAGAATTTCTCCTGTATCGTGGGTGCGTTTATAAACATTTAAACTCACATACACAAACAGCCAGACCCGGAACAACTACTTGTAGGCCATACAAATATTTGTTCCGTAAGGAAATCGAACCCGCGACACGCAGCGCAGCAGTCGATCGCTCAGCCACTGCGCCAACCGTGTCGTCAATTACCGTTTTTACCCATTATTTATTTATTACCTACCGAATAGCCTGTTTGTTTTTCAGCACTTCTATGCATTATGCTCAACGCTGCGTCTGCTATAAAATGTTCTCTTAAGAACACACCTGTTAGAGAGAGAGCTACGAATCTTTCGACAGTTGCCAATTTACAACTGGTTGTACCTACAACCGATTGAGGTGCAACATTAACTTTTCTGGTATAGAGAATCTATTATTGGAACATATTTAACTGAAGGCCAATTCCTGTAATTAAAAACGTTCAAAATCTAGTCGCAATCTCATCTCAGCGACAATCAATGTCAAAAACTTGTCAAAAATGTAGGGATACTAGAGGTATTTTTGACAGAAATCTGACTGTGAACGTTCTTAAAATTACGAGAATTGCCCCGTTATAATCCTGGGACTAGTATTTTTAACTGTATCGAAAGAGATAACCTTAGACATTTTTATCTTAAGTCATGAGTGAAGACACTAAATTGATGTCCAATGCGACAGGTCCCCAACCTAATGCCTATTATCGACATGAATTAGTAAGCTCTTGGCATCGATATTCATCCATTTACATGAACCTATCGGCTAAAACTCTCCAAATTTTCCTTTTAACAAATAAAAAACAAAAGTTATGCACCGATATCAAAACAACGCTATTCTGTGAGCTTCTCGACAAAAATGCCGACATTATTTATGTGTATGTTAAATAGATAAAATGTAACCGATTGAACAATACCCATCGATATTGTGACTTTTCCCATCATTAGCACCAACATAACATTGACACTTTAGCACCGAGCCACCAAACTTTATACTAAACAAAATAGAGCTCAATTTTGATTCACGTTTAGTTTGTGTCCCGCAGATTTAAATGTGTAACATCAAAGTCACCTAAAAGCGGTGACCTTTGACCACGAGTCTTGCTACACAAATAATGTCAAGAAAAGATTTTCTCTTAGTCAGTTAAATGAACATAAACTGATTTACATCCCGTTTGCATGTTAACGGAGTTTCAAACGTCAATAGGTCACGGCATAGCGCTTGCATTATGAACGATACAAAAAGTATTTGTAAGAAATGGGAAACGAAAACAATGTTCAACAGTTACTTAAGTTTGTAGTTTACGTGTGTTTAGAAACATTCTCTTAATATGTGGTTGTTTATTAAGTTCTGAGCATCGAGAAATTTCATAACAAAATATTGTTCTGATGGGCTACACAATTTCCACATATTCTTTGATAAATGTTTAACGAAGCTTGTTGTGATGAGGATGGAGGGACTACATTTAAATGGTCATCTGCACATGCACGGTATATCTATATCATAATCAACCTATAATGTTCCCACTGCTGGGAAGCAGGCCTCCTCTCAGTAAGAGGGAGTGGGCCGTAATCCACAACGTGTGGGTTGGTAGATGTCAATTAAAATTTTATATATTTACTTTTTACTTCGAAATAACGAAAAGACAAGTCATAGACCAAAATACTATAAGCCGGAGCAAATCTTAAGAACCTATAAGGACGAAAGCAAAAGTTTCTTTCAAAAACGTATTTTAAGACGAACTTTTTATCTATAAATCATGTCAAGATCTAATCTCAGAATCCACCAAACCCCGACCACTCAAACTCATAATCCTGGTCGACCATAATCGGTTACAAACGTACACACATCGCCCACACAATCTCTTCACCCCGTACTACACAAAAGCCCGTTTGCTTTGGGCAAACGGACCATATTGAATATTCATACACGTCGCACGCAATGGCATTCGACAAATTGACATAAAATTTCACACAAACGTAAAGGAAAAGACGGTTTTTATATACATAGTGGTTGTTGGCGGCGCCACGAATTGATTTGGTTACATTTGAATAATATTAACTTATGAGATGGATGGAGGAGTTGATTATTTATTTTTGAATTATAAAGATATATGGATGTCACAGGCTTGTATCTGTTTCATACTACGCTTTGTTTTCGTCGAGAAAAACCTCGGAAAGGCGGGTATGTACTCTAGTACATATGAGAAACCCTACAGTATTCTTGCAATTCACCCTTTTCCTACATCATTTTGCGAGTGCAGTCATCCGCAAATGAGAAGAGATTTTTTCTTCTTCTTTCGTATAGATGGTGCGCACGACGACATATCAAGCTATATATTTCCAGTATAAGGTGACTCCTCATTGTACGAAAACCCTATACAATGCTTATATTCCTTATAAGACACAGAAAGCCGTCCCAAAAGTAATCTGTAAGATTGGTCTTACGTTTCCCGGATTTTAATCAATAAGTCCATAAATTACTATCTAGATCTACCTTTATCAGCATTTGATAAATACAATCCACCTCATACAAGGTAAATAGACAATGACTCAGAGCATCTGCCACATAAGTTAGGCGTGTACTACAATATGTACATATTACAGACACAAGAAATTGATTTCCTGAAAATTAAGAAAAAAAAACAGTTTCGGTAATGAACTGAATAATTTAAATAACTCAATAGTCATCAAGCATACACAAGTAAATGCCAATTATAACAGTGTCGGGTTCAAAAGTATTAAAACCCGACGTTTGTAACAACAGTACTCCGATTCTTTCTAATACTTGCGATGAATATTAAACAGAATGACTCAGTTCCTGCACTTGGTCATAAGCTTGGACATTATGTCCATGAACATAAGAGATAAAGAAGGATAAACGGAATAATGGTCCTGAAAATGTCCATGAAAAGGTGGTAGACAAGAAGCCATAATAGAAGCCTATTTAGTATCATTATGAGACTGTACCGGAAGAGGTGGCGTTGGATGGCCTCCCATAAGATGGATCTATAGCTTGGTGAAGACCGCTGGAATCCATTTGATGCGAGAAGCACAAAACCGGTCAAAATGGCGATGCTCGGGGGAAGTCTATGTCCAGCAGAGGACGTTTTTCGGCGAAACGATGATGATATTGAGACTGGCTGGGAAACTAAGAATACAGACAGCAGAGTGTGAATAACGGAAGAAGAAAGAGAGAGAAAAGATACTATGACATGGCAAAGTGAATTTATACTTAGCGAAAAAATGCTTAAGTGATCAAAATACCTCATCGAATTATTGCAATAGACTACTTTGTCCCACCCTAAAATATTAGTTTTTTGTAATAAACTGTAAATATTTTTTATATCACCAGTGTCGCCCATCAAATTCTCTTCCTATAAACCTTCATACAATTTTATGACAAGACCCATATCCATCATAGTTATGTCAGCAGCATTTATTTCAACAATATTAGATCAAATATTTAACCTTATATCTTTGTAATAAGGTGTATGAATACTCGTAGATAATGTAAACGGTAGCAACGATCCATCACACGATTGTGATAAAACGACAATTTGTTAAAATCAGTGTAATGCTGATCGATTAGTATTGGGATTTATTGTTGATGAAATGGTTGTTGCAAAAACGGGGGTATTTGGATCTACATAATTAGCATGGATTGTTCAGCTCAACACAATCGCAACATAGTTATCTCCTATACGGTTCCAGTATATTTGACTGCTTTTTATTCTTGAAGCTCAAACATGTTTTGTATTGTTCTCAATGATTACATACACATTTATAATGTCGCCTATTTTTCCAAGAGGGTTAGGTAAAGGAGTCTAGTACACCAACATTTTGCTAGCGATAGTTATTGCAAAAACCAAAGTTCCGAAAACATGATTTTTATAATTCATACATATTCCACCTAAGTACTCACATAGTCTTTCATCTCTACTAATCTACCTACTCATATTGATTTTTTGTTTTCCAAGTTGGAAGGAAACCTGCCTAACGGCGATAGTTGGAGAATCAAGACAATTCTTGCAAAAAACGTCTTAGAAGAACTTTAACCGAAAACTGACCAATATGTATGTAGGTACTGCTCCTAGAACCTGGTACTTACTCGTAATGAACACAGACGTAAGAATTCGCCTATTAGGACCAAGTCATATAATCAGCGTGTAATGTGCTCACTATTAGGACACAGGAGTTCTCTCTTCGAGAGGGAGTGGGCCATAATCCACCACGCGGGCCCAGGGCGGGCTCCACACACATGCCACACAGATGTCACATGTCTTCGAATTTTTGGTTCTACTGGTTCGAATGTTTGGTTGCACATGCCGTTTTCCTCACGATGTTTTCCTTCACCCTTTTGAGAGCAGTGGTAATGAAATCTTACACAAAGTAAAACGCCTGCCAGGTTCGAACCCACGACCTACTCGTAAGTGGTAACCCGCTGTTACTACTGGGCCGCTACTGCTCTCAAGGATCAAATACGGAACCAAATAAAATCTAAACCAATATTGATTTTAAGAGTACTCCACATGAATCATCTTACCTTCGACATCCTCTAATCAGGGCCTACTTTATCACCATTCTGGGAGCCAGTAATTATAACCAGTAAATCCGAATGGGGCCACACACAGTTTATGTCGCGGCATAAAGCTCGGATCCGTTGCCATGAATCAAGGGGACAATGCTAGACAATTTATTGATTGAACTGCGAGCTTTACATTGTCGTGACACCATGTTGAGGAGCAGTTTGAGATTGTCTTTGGTCCCGTTAGGTGATTTCTTTCATGTACAAAATTAGTCTTTATGTAGAGTTAGTTTTTGCCAAGTTAGAGATTGACAAGAGCACCAGAGTGTGTTCTACGGATAGCTGCGAAATGTCATTAGTGTTGTCACTTTTTTTTAATAAAAAATATAATAATATATTTATTTAAATAAACCACTATTTACATAATTTAAAAAGCTAACAGTCTTAAAAAAATAATAATATGCACAAGTATATAAAAAAAAGGGAAATAATTACAGGGCATCAAAAAATTCGTGCTCATCGCTGTCAATAGGAAACGTTAACGCTATTTAAATTTATTCAAAAACTAAATTTTTCTCTTGGCGTTTTTGTTCTCATGTTCACTATTATTTGCTGTAACGTTATCTTCTCAGTTAAGGTAAAAACATTGATTGCAAGAAAATGCTAAAGCTTCTTGAGACCTCTCCATAGGCAGACTTCATGTCAGTTTTTCAAATTGAAAAGCTACCGAGCAGAGTATATTCTGAACAATAGAAAGACCTGTTTATTTCTATTGATAAAATTTTTATTAGACGACATTGTGGTCACCATAAACTTGTCACTCTATACAGCACTTCAACGATTTTACGAGCCGAATTCCGTTCGGAACTTAATTCGTTTTTTTTTTTTAACTTTACGTCGCAGTAATAGTTCAAAATAGGTCCGTATTAAAAGTGTCCAGATTATTTATGATTTGGATACGAATGAATCAAGTTTTATTGTTTGAACGGCGATTTAGAGTGACTTCTAGACATTGATGAGCGGGTATTTTATTTACGATAGCCTCTTGAACCCATTTTTTAGTTCGTTACACGTTTTATTTGTTTAGTCGTAAAACTTTTGGGGACGGCGCCTTCGCCACTGGACAATGAGTGTAATTTTTAAATCAATTGTAGCAAGGATTCGTTTGAGGAAGCTGTAAATCTTATACGAAGTTTATAGCTTGTGTTTTACTTAATTTTGCTCTCAATGATCTCGTAGCAGTTAAAATAGTTTTATAGTGTCACGGTCTATTTCATTAATCATTTCTAAAAGGATTTTCAATACCTTTTATAGCAGCTTTTATTTTTAATGATGCTTTTTCTGACTCATGTCCGTATGTGACAGCAATTCAATCGGTTCTTTGAACAAATACTAAACATAAGGTCAAGCGGAAGCAAACTTTCGCTATATGACCTGCAGGACAGGCTCTGTCCAGAACAGGAGGTTTTTGTAAAGTTAGGCAAAAGTTCTTGTAATTGTAGCACTTAAAAAAGCATAGGCATAAATCGGCCCATAATGTTCCCACTGTTGGGACACAGGCCTCCTTTCTGTGAGAATGGGCCGTAATCCACCAAATGGGCCCAGTACTGGTTGGTAGATGCACTTACTTACACTTATATAATAGAACTGTATTTAAGTAACAAAACAAAAGAGTGTCCATGGAGTTCCTTGCCCGTTCTTCTCCATAGGTACCTACTACGCTTTGGAATGGGCAACTAGCTTCATGTTTCAGACTCACCGACTCCTTGACGATTTAAAAGTGCCTGTAAAGGGTTTAATAAATTGAAGTAAATGCTTTGAGTTCGAGTTCGTAATGTTGTTGAAAATAAATCAATAAAAAAAAACTGAAAATACACAAATATTGAAATGATTGAATTGATTTATGGTGGAATACGTATTATTTTAATTTTATGAAGTTACCATTTTATGAAATATTGGCGCATTATTCTGAGATAGGACCCTGATTGGCTTTGCACAGGTATTTTTTCTGGTTGTTTTTAATGTAACTTTGTTAGTTTTAAATGTTCCTTTTTTACTATTCGTATTTCGTGTGTCTGTCCCAAATAAAACATTTTTCTTTCTTTCTTTCTTTCAACAGCCTCAACAAAACAGCAAATGTTTCCAACCCCACAATTCCCACAGAGCCAGGCTGAACATTTATGCGTCGCAGGTTATCTAAGAGGAGCGCGTGCGCCGGGGCGATGCGCTCGTAAATCGGGCGGTTAACGCGCGTGTCGCGACCCGGGTGGTCCGGCCCGCTCCGTTTTATTTAGCGTGATGATATGCTGCTGCAATGAGCCAAGTAAAATATACGTATTGCTCTTTGTGCGAATGTTTATGTAGGTGTGGGAACTGTTCGTGCGCGGTCTATGGTATATTTTCTAAAATATTGTTCGAGAGAAAAATAACTAAGATTTGATAACTTTGTTGCAGGTGCGGAAGCAGCAGAAGATTGTAGAAGTTATTCTCGGATAACCTAAAGATTACAAGCACCAATAAATTACACAGAGTACCAGCTCATGACCCTTTTTTTTTTTTTTTTTTTGAGGATGGGAAATCATCAAATGACCCCTCCCGCTCTGGGTGGAGCAGAAGGGAGTGTCAGACTCTTACTGACCAAAACCCACCCGTGTTCCTTCCTTAGCCCTTTATGTACTAGGGCAGCGGTAACCCTTTCGGACGATCCCGCTACCCCGGCAGGCTTCGGCCCTGTCGGGCCCCGCCATCTACGCTGACATCTCTTTGAGGCGCACGTGGAACACATACGCGCCGTCCGGCACGGGCCTGGTCCTGATCGGACGGAGAGCTACCCATTGCTCTCCGCCCGCAGGCCCGCGCCTACGGTGGCCGGGAGTCGTCACGCGGCTCCCGACGCCCGGAGCGTCTCCCTCGGCGGCTGAGGCGTGAGGATCTCTCCCTTGCCCATCCCGCCACCTCCTTCGCTAGCATGACTGCTTCGCAGAAGGAGGTGACCGCCTCCCACTCCCTCTCGCCCCGGACCATGGCTTGCACCAGGGCCGGGCGCGAGAGGTCGTCGCCGCTGCCGATCGCCTCTACGAGGACACGGCGGTGCTCTGCCCAAGCGGGGCAGACCTCCACCGTATGCTCCACCCTGTCCTCTGGGCGATCCTCGCAGTGGTGACACCCGGGCGTCTCCTCCCGCCTGATGATGTGAGCTCATGACCCTTTGGTTAGTGTTATGGATAATGGACACACCCAAAGAGGTGTGTCAACTGGTACCTGCACCTGGCAGTTTGTTCAAGTTTTGGGCCAACAAAATATAAAATTCAGTCTTGCCAGCGACATACACATAATTGGCAATTTCCAGGTAATTAGCGAGTCAGGGAAGGTTCATAAAGGATAGAAAAAGATTTACGGCCTTCTCACTTCTCAGCGATTGGAAAATACGAGCTGGTAATTTATAATAACAGCAAATTACATACCAAACTATGGACTTCTTTGCCCCATTTCTGCATACGACCATCCTCCTTGATGTGTCGTCGCTAACCACAGCGGTGCTATAATTCTACGATATCGCATTGTTTAATGCCCCGGCGTCGTCCGAGTGCCATCCCGTTAATCAACACAGGTGCACGGACAAACATACAGTTTTTGCATATATTTATACCGGCTAGTATTTTATTGTAATGACTGCATTACAATTGTGACTGGATTGTGACCAAATTAGTGTGGTATTAATTTTAATGTTTGTATATTTATTTAGTCCTTTTGGTTTAATTAATTTTTGCTCTTTGTGGGGCAATTTCTTTATTTTCATAATATTATAAGTATTTAAATTGTGCATAAACCTAATGGATAATATATTATTTAACAATATTAGAATAACCTTTGAACTCTCACTAACATTAAACCTTGCATATAATATAATTTATAACCACCAACCAATATAATAATTCCAATATTATTCTAGCATTAGGAACATAGGTTAGGCCAATTCAGGACATTTAGCTAGTGAAGTACCTAAGCAACTAGTTACATCAAGTGTGTGGGAAGTATGTACTAAGTGTATATCACTGCTGTATAAATCCCGGCTTCCTTATGGATTGTGGAGGTCAGGTGGCAGTCAACCTGTTCGTATCACACGCTGTAGAAACTAGATAGGCTGTAGAACTTGAATAATTAATTCGTTTCCGAGAAATAAGCGGATCATAGTAACAGGTCGAGACTAAATAAACCTACAGCGAAATATGACCTCTTTCGTAAAAATCTATCGAAATTCTTAACCTCTAAAGACCAAAGCAAAGAGCAAAAGGACCAATAATAATTAATATTATCGATATATTCAATCGCAATTACCAACTCAACAACACTTTTACCATAAATAAAAACGTGCACATTCATAACATTTAAACTGCCTACAAATCACCAACAGCGGGTGTCGCGTCACTACTCATTAAAAAATAAACACATAAAATTAATTCCCGATCGTCAACAAATTATCGAAGTCCCGTGATGGTTATCGCGGGATCTCGCCGGGCCACGGTAGCGCGGGATTGCGTATCGGCCGGCTGACATCACTAAATATAAATTTAGTGCTGCGCCCGACCTAGGGTTAACAACGTAAGTTGTACCGCACTATTTCTCGCCGATTCGCCGATACCGTTTATGTAACAGCCTGTTAATGGTTTGGGAATAAAGGGATTTGTACTTTTTGGACAATTTTGAATCTGTGTGAATTACTGTGAACTCGTAATTATAGCATGTTGAATCCAAATAAACAAATATTAATTGAAAATAAAGCTCTATCCTTTTTCTGTACCAACTAAAAACTGTATTGTTCTTTACCACACTAACAAAAATCCATCTGCAGACATTAAGTGCTGACATTAAGTTTTATGGTTAGATACAGTATGCGCTGTTTACAACAAATCAGTTCAGCCGGTCTGTTCTGTAAAAATCTCATCGTGAATACTTAGGTGAAGTGAGCTGCTGCTGCCGTTTCACCAGATGCTAGGAATTGTTACTATTGACAGCTCTCATCACCTTCGTTTTCACGGTGAGATTGTTATAGTAGCATCGAAGATTTTTGTCGTTTTAACTTTTAATTTATAATAATGCACACTTGCTTTTCCAATGCACTTTTGACATGTGACAGAATAGTCGACATCGGCTTTACTTGCCATAATTAAAAATGGAATAGAATAGAGATTGTTACAGAATAGGTCGGCAGGTCATTCTTTAGTTAGGTTTTTGAACCCCCATTGACTTTTTGGTCCTTCCATCCTAGCAAGCAGCACAAGTCCAATCACAGAAAAAAAAATCCAATCACAGAGTCCACTGTCCTGCTCTCCAAAACAACCTATAAACTAAACCCATAATTCAAACAGTGACCGCTAAAAACCTTGAGTCCTATACTAACATTCTAAATCATCACGAACGCCACTTTTTATTGCTAATTCTTCTTTTACACCACAAAAATGTTAAAGATTTACGATATCGGCGCGCGTGGTATTTGTCCTGCTATATATAAATATATACCGCTCGAAAGCTCGATACCGTGGTCGTAACTCGGATTTTTCGAGCTGATCTCTCGATATGTTGACTCGATGTAATTTATATTTTTGATTTTCTCGATATTAATCGATATTTGAGACGTTTCTAAGATACGTCTGCGCGTTCGAGGCTGATAAGGGAGTTTTGCGTCTGCGTGTTACTCGTATTGTGGTGCAGTATGGTTTTGTTCAGTGTATTTTTAGATATTATACGGCTTTTGAAAGGTAAACAAACTTAGTAAATCTTCATGGAATTTTGCGTGGTCAAGGAGGCCACTTGTATGATCAGGTCAACCTATCTAAGGATATTTAAAGGCAACAATTTCCATCGGTTTTCAAAAGGTCTTGTCATTTTCAGTATTCTCCGTATCTTTCACATTATTTACGATCCCAGTATACAATAGGTAGATAGAATATGCGGCGGTCAAACATGGGGTTCATGAGTTCATGTTGTACCGCCGTTGACAAAAACCAAGAATTTACAAACATAGGTATCACGCAAGTTAGTTTTAAATCTCTCCCAGCTCAAAAACTGCTCTCCAATACAGTCTCGTATTAATTCTCTGGATCCCAAAGCAGGAACTTATCTATAAACTTAAACTAGGCATCAAGCAGACACCGAGACCTTGCATGTTGGTTTTTTTCTCCAACTTAGTATGCGTAGATAAAATCAATTAGGAATCGTAGTGGTGATTTGCTTAGTGGCGAGATCTGTGCGAGTGGACACGTCCCGTGCGATGTCGTCCCGTTATCGTCCCGGGATCGCGTGCAAAGGCATCACTAAGTTATGGTGGGCTTTTTGGTTTGATGGAAATATGCTGTTTCTTTATATGGTTACTTTGTTTTGAAAAAGCATAATTGTCACAAAAGTATTTTTGAATATGTGTTGTTTTTATTATACAGGCTGATTTTTTAAAGACCAGCCAAAATTAAGGATGTGGTACAGACCATCAAACTGAACAACTTTCTCCATGGGACAAGTAGCGTAATCGCGAAAATTTTATCAACTGTCCCATAGAAAACTTCAATACCTACTCGACCTAAATGTATGGGACGGCTGAATTTTTATTCGCGATTACGATGTTGGTCCCATGGAGAAAGTTGTTCAGTTTGATGGTCTGTACCACATCCTTAAATTTGGCTGGTCTTTAAAAAATCAGCCTGTATTTAAAATCTAGTACCTATCTAAAGTGATAAAACAAAAAGTGTCGTGACGTTTAAGATGTTATCCTTATTTCAGTCTAGCTCTCATTCGCCAAGTGTGCATGCGATAAGGAACTTCAAAACTCAATCTCAATGCATTTATTTCAATGAAACCATTTACAGGCGCTTTTAAATTGTCAAACTTTAATAGACAGTCAGTTAGTGAGAAAGTTGAAGCTAGTTCCCTATTCCAAATCGTAGACCTTTATGGAGAAGAATGGGCAAGAAAACACTCTTTTAAATAAAGATATTATAAAATTCTGGGTACAATATTCTTGTTGCTTCTATATGTGAGAATGATGTAAAAAAACAAATGAAGAAACAACTCATTATATAAGATTTAAAATAAATCCTGGCTAAGAGATGACTAGTCTCAACCGACGGTGCCCGTTCACGAACATGACGCGTGGATCAGCACCATCCAGCTCAACCATTTTGAGACATTTCGTCCAACAAATAAAGTAGCTATACTAATGACTAAAAGCACAATAAAAACGTTTTACACTATCCTTTTCTAAAGTCAAGTTTATGTAGAAAATAAATCTATACATACATGAACTAAAAGTAACCCACACGAACTTCACATGAAACCAGATCAATACAATAAAGCAATAGAGGCGATTTTTATAATAATACAAACGACCAAGGAAACCGTTTAGCAGACTTCCTCTCAATAACAATTTGATCAGACGAATATGGACATCGATAGAACGTCTCAATGAGAAACAATTATTTAGATACACACGATTAAATATAAGAGTTATCTTCGTAAGTTTCGCACTGGGCTATAATAGCGTAGCGTTAGATCGTACGTTTCCGAAAAGTTTTGCAAAACGCTACTGTAAAAATCTCATCGTGTAAACTTAGGTTAACGAGTTTGAAGTGAACTGTCAATCCCTAGTATAAGATGGGATGACAATTCACAATCCGTCTCATTATATCCTTAAAATAATGATTACAGTCATTTTCATATTTATTACTACTTTTTAATTTAAGCAGCTGTATATTTAATTCCATTGAAATTATCAAAATATGGAACCAAATCTTAAAAAAGTCATTAAGTCTATGATGCGTCGCGACGTTTATAAAACCCAGTGCGTAACCGCTCCCAATGTTACGAATTCACAGATAATCGTGAACCCATAAAAACGTCTACTAACATCATTTTGAAGATCTATACAAAATTTAAAACGATTTTAACTGGAGTTCGACCACTATTGAAACTTTATGTTTTCGAGAAAGAACAATTGGACCATTCTACATTTTTCGATTAGAAACAGATATATCAATATAAATCAATACCGCTTTCCTATAAAATCGTTTTGATATCGATTCAAAGATATTAGAATCGATTGATCGCTCGAACACGTCTGGTATCGAATTTAATTGCTTATGACTATTGTAATGATATATATTTACATATTTTTATTGTATACTTCCTGCTTTATAACCTTAGTTACGATACAAATGGCAGGAATTAGTTTAAGCTGTTATTGTGTGCATAGGAATAAATAAACTCATCAATTTCAATGTGGATTCCCACGAGATGCATATTTAGGTTTTCTTGATAATATACAAGGTGTTCAAGGACATCATCATAAGAGGACCATCCAAGAAATCATGAAAAAAATAATCTGTTGTGGTACATTTTGGCGATTTATGCGAACATAGAATAGTGGTGGCCTAGTGGCAACTAGTGGCTAGTAGGTTCGAACCCAGGCAGGCGTTTTAGTTGGTGTAAATAATATCATCACCACTGCTTTCAAAGGTGAAGGAAAACCGGCATGTCCGAGAAACAAAAATTCGAAGACATATAACATCTATTGCACCACCTGCACTGGGCCCGCGTGGTAGATTATAGCCCACTCCCTATCGAAGAGAGGAGGCCTGTGTCCCAGCAGTGGGGTCATATATAGGCTATTATGCTATGCTTATATAATAATGTATGGAGCAGCTGACTTTATTTTCGTGATTTCAGTGTTTATCCCGTAATAAAAGTTATTCATAACTATGAGTGCGGACAATGGCCTCTTTTCAAGTTTCCAGTTATGTCATTTCTACCGTGTAGAAAGAAAAAATAAAGAAACCTGCAAACCTGGTTTTCATAGTTCAAATTAACCAAAAAGTGAGAACACCTTTTAACACACTTATGGTCCACCTATTGCAATGACTAATTCCAGCGGTAGCAAGTTAGGCACGTACCTTTGCCTCTGCAATTTTTTTTAGATAATAGGTATCCATGTATAGTACTTCCCCGGATGAGCTCTTTCACAAAGAATACTTCGACTAGTCGGTACTACTTACTATTTTATTCAATGAAAAACCCAATAATTTAATAAACAAAACAGTGCACCGCATGCCCGTGCGCACTATAATCGTATGCGCAGCCCGTGATTTAGAGGCGAGCGGCGGCGATGCGCGATAGCGTTTTACTTATTGTTACACCGCATTGATCGGCTAACGACGTATGCAGATACGAACATCGCGTATTTATGCGCTGTCACCGACTTTTATTGCGATTAATGCCATTTTTGAGCACCTGTTTTTGGTCTGGGTTCTTCTTAGGTTATCGCGGTGCAGTACTGAGTATAGACCATTCCTAAGATACGCCGGTCCTTTTAAACAAAGGTGGTCCTTTCACACTTACTGCTTTCTTCAGTTCTTTTGATCATGAGCCTTGACATTTTCCTCTCTACCTACGTGTTTTCATAAAATCGTCTGTTGTTTCTAAAGTTGAACAGTACCGACAAGTGTATTCGACTGCCTATCATGGTATGATATTCCCTTGTCATTGTCAATTCCAAAGTACTGAAACTGTTATGACAAAAACAAAACAATGCCCGTTCCTGTTCCTCTTAAATCTTCACAAATCCCTGAACTATCATTAAGCGTATCAACCAACACGATCAAATCCTTTTTCAATTACCCACCCGGCCAATTAAACCGCAATAAAACAATACACAGAAGCCTATTCTATTTTTTTAATCGGAAACACCGTCGTTTCAAGGCAAAGGTATAGGCCTTGTGGTAACAAAGATGCATTGTGAGTGCATCGTTCTTTGGAACAAATCCAATATTGTTGACTGTCTACTGTTAAGACAATCGTGACCTCCAAATTCCACATTTGAATTTCTGCAACATTACTTAGGACCTAAGGACCAATGTTTTACCCACTCAACTTCAAACTCCATTTGTCTTAATTTTAAGGTTCATTATCCATTGGAAGGAAGGTGGATTAAGTGCATCAAATATGCCAATTAGTTTTAAGCATTAAAAGGCCAGGATGGGCAGATCGACGCCATTGTTTTCCCGACCTCGACAAAGAAAGACTCGATGACAAATCCCATGGTCTGGTCTGTCAAGGTTACTCTTGCCTGTTTACGGCCATGTTTGGTTGCTTGTAGTAAATTATGTTTGATTGGTGTGTGATGCGTACGTGTTTAGTCGGCTGGTGAGGCTACCGTGTGTGCTAAGTGGGGTCAAATTTTTTGGGTGAATATTTTCTTACCGGTCATTATCTCCATGCTTTGTTTTATTTATAAACGCTATTATTTCAATAATGAGGCGATCTGCGCTAAAATAAGATTGTTTAGCTGATATTATCATCCAGATTTTCCAGTCAATTTTAAAAGAACCGGTTTTCGTCTGTGAAACGTCACACATTTCCCAAAGAATCCTATGACTCACATTGAAATATGCTGAGCATTTGACCAAGTTCAATAAAGTTCCAAGTCGATGCAGTTCAGCGCACATAGTTGAATATATTTTATGGTACGTGAAGATCAAACGGGCGAAGATGAAAAACTGAACTATAACATTATTTTACGTCAGTCAGTAGTAAAGAGTCTAAGAACGATGATCAACAATGACGAAAATGCAACTCAAATTTCCGTATATTTACTTCGACCAACAATACTAAAGATTTCATCAACGCCTCCAACAAGATTTCTTGAACAAATTCTTGCTGTGTTTGTTCCGTATTAACACAGTCTTATCTCTTACTTAGATCAGAGGCGAAAATGTAGACCAAAACCAGGGCGCATAAATAAAGACACCTTAGAAAACGCTAGCTATCTGGTGGGTGGACGACCTACGGAAGATCGCGGAGAAGAACTGGATGAAACTTGCACAGACCAGGAAAGCATGGCGATTGAGAAGGCCTATACTCAGGTGGAAGAAGACTGCCAATAATAATGATGATGAAAAGCTAGACCTACCTCCAAGGTCCAAAATTCAAAGCCAAGCATTTATTTCAAACTTTCACAACGTCAAAATGTATAATAATAAAAAATAGGATTGATTCTAGTCGCCCCTTCCAAAAGGTAGTTTTCGTATGGAGAAGAATGGGCAAGAAACTCCACCATTACTCTTTTAAAATGTTTTACAATAGTTTGTATACATTCATTATATAATTATATGTGAACCTAGAATAAAATTACTATACCATAATAGGTAAAAGAATTAAAAATGAAGCCATAGCAAATAAATTAATTATGTGATAGATACATGGTGCTCACATATTTACAAACATTGTAAATGTAGACGATTTTCATAAACAAATGAACAAGTAATAGGTCAATCCAAGTCCGAGGCTAAGGCCAGGTCCACACTATACTTTGTCAAACCACACTATACTTTGTCAAACCACACTATACTTTGTCCACACTATACTTTGTCCACACTATACTTTGTCAAACCACACTATACTTTGTCAAACCACACTATACTTTGTCCACACTATACTTTGTCCACACTATACTTTGTCAAACCACACTATACTTTGTCAAACCACACTATACTTTGTCAAACCACACTATACTTTGTCCACACTATACTTTGTCCACACTATA
Source organism: Apamea epomidion (assembly GCA_947507525.1). Taxonomy (NCBI): domain Eukaryota; kingdom Metazoa; phylum Arthropoda; class Insecta; order Lepidoptera; family Noctuidae; genus Apamea; species Apamea epomidion. Next base: position 1,395,527 of record OX382240.1, on the reverse strand, counting down.
CTTTGTCAAACCACACTATACTTTGTCAAACCACACTATACTTTGTCCACACTATACTTTGTCCACACTATACTTTGTCAAACCACACTATACTTTGTCAAACCACACTATACTTTGTCCACACTATACTTTGTCCACACTATACTTTGTCAAACCACACTATACTTTGTCAAACCACACTATACTTTGTCCACACTATACTTTGTCAAACCACACTATACTTTGTCAAACCACACTATACTTTGTCCACACTATACTTTGTCCACACTATACTTTGTCAAACCACACTATACTTTGTCCACACTATACTTTGTCCACACTATACTTTGTCAAACCACACTATACTTTGTCCACACTATACTTTGTCAAACCACACTATACTTTGTCAAACCACACTATACTTTGTCCACACTATACTTTGTCAAACCACACTATACTTTGTCCACACTATACTTTGTCCACACTATACTTTGTCAAACCACACTATACTTTGTCCACACTATACTTTGTCCACACTATACTTTGTCAAACCACACTATACTTTGTCCACACTATACTTTGTCCACACTATACTTTGTCAAACCACACTATACTTTGTCCACACTATACTTTGTCAAACCACACTATACTTTGTCCACACTATACTTTGTCCACACTATACTTTGTCAAACCACACTATACTTTGTCCACACTATACTTTGTCCACACTATACTTTGTCAAACCACACTATACTTTGTCCACACTATACTTTGTCAAACCACACTATACTTTGTCCACACTATACTTTGTCCACACTATACTTTGTCAAACCACAGATATATTAGATTACGGGTGTCGTTTGTATGACACGACATAACATTGTTCGCGGCGTGCAATCACCCGGCCGTAACAAAGGACTTTACGATGAAATCGAAAGTATACGAGCTGAATTTTAACACCTACCTACTACCATTTTATGCGTACTACAAGTACTTAGCGACTGGTGGATTAGTCAGGGATTTTGAGGAATTTGTTGAGTGAATCTGAATTTTTCTTTGTTGTAACTTTTGCCGATTTTGGATCACAACATGAGTTGTAGTCTTCTGATAGGTAGTATTATCTTTTCTTTCTTTATAGAAAGATTTTTAATAGTTTTATTGTTACTTCTGCACTAGTCACGATCGATATATGTTAAGATCCATATTCATAGTATTTTTTTTGGTATAACCTATATTTTTTATATATTTTTGTTTAGCCTACACTGTCCCACTGCTGAGCAAAAGCCTCCCCCAAATCTATAGATTGAATAAAATACAATGTCAATTTTTGATTTGTTTACCTGGAGATCGTCTCGGGGTGGTAAATTAGCTCTTCATCCATCTTGTAGTATTTTCCATCTTAACCTAACCTACGTAACATTTTAATCAAATTATTCTTGATCTGAATTATATGGTATGCTCTCAGTGACAATAACTGTTTTATAAACTCAGAATCTTCAGCCTCTCATCTCACCTTCATCTTGAACTTTTAAGAGAGAAAAAAACAAGCTACCCTACAAAATGCACTCCACATTTCCAGCCAGACCTGCACACAGCCGATTAAGCACAAAAGTACAGTAGCAGCAGCCAGCAAATAGATCAGAGCAGTGCTCATTACCAAAAGGCGCTACTAGTTGCGCGCGCGCAGATAAGATCGCGCCGGCGCGCGCGCGCGTAAATCACGATACCTATCGCTGTGTCCCTACATGAGGACCAGACCTAATTGTAGACGAATTTATAGAGCTTTAGGATTTAAGTATTAGCCTTTATTTTCATTTGTTAAAAAATATTAGAAGTAGGTAATATTTTCTTTTTGTGCTGTGTCCCAATATGAGGACCTAATGGTAGACGAGTTTCTAGAGCGTTAGGATTTAAAAATATTAGCTATTATTTTCATACATACAAACATTAACTTTTTCCATGGGGGTAAGCAGAAGCATTTATTTTCATTTTGTACAATAAAAAATGGCGATAGATTTTAATGTATTAGAAAAATAAGCAATGTTTTTACAATATTTAACACGACTATTTACACTAGGTACTAAATTAAATGAATATCTAACAAAATAAATACAACAAATATAAATATACAAGTAAATACAAAAACAAAAGGACATTTAGGCGTCGAAATACTCTTCCGCATCGCTGTCATCAAAAATAATGTGTATATTTTCTTTTTCTTAATACAACCAACAAAATTGTTACAAGTGACTTTAATCTCACGATCAATTTACTCTATTTGGATCTAAGGACCAAGTCTACTTATTTTTATATTACAAGAGTTTTAGTATGTACCTGCCTTATTGGCGAAAGATAATAGTAAAATTCTCGGAAATCATACCTATGGCAAAGTATTTAGGTCAAACAATTAATTCCAGTTGAATTTCTTGTTCAGATTATTGTCACGATTCGGCTGCTAATAAATTGATAGTTGTCATGGTAGGCTTTTTCTAAAACAACATGTTATTAACCATAGTACAAAATTAATTGTATTTTACGACCTTCGATTTCTAATCCGACCCAGCGTGACTACGGACACACTATTATTAATAAATTGATACTATTATAATAAAAACAACAGCGTGCCCAAATATCTAATTTCTTAAAACACTTGTTTCTTGCTATCAGTCCCCGGTGTCCTCAATGATATATCAATTTAATGTATCGACATTTATCAAAGGGACAGTCGATTTTTATAAAACACAATATCGATACACACACATAGGAGCAACTTTCTACAATAAATTTGATTCACACCATATCACAATATATTCTTTATCTAATCACAAGAACAATATTTCCAAAAACTATAGATTGATATTTGATTTCACTGGTCAATAAAACATCTGGTATAGACATAAAGAAATGCCATAAATTGATTAACAAATCAATATATAATGTTCATTCATGCTGTGAAAAGAATAAATTCAAGGGATTTTCAACCTTATTTTCGCAACCACAAGGCTCTTGAAAATGTGGGTGTATCGATGTCAGGTTTATGAAATAATAAATAAAATATAGGTGTTAGTAAAGAAAGCAGTAAGGCACTTCGCATATTAGGCTCTAATATGGTGACAAAACTGTGTTTGGCACTTACAATACAGAGATGGAGGGCAAGGTACTAAAATCCAACTTTCTCTATACGTTTTTGGCATTATTTGTGATTTATGGTTGATACTTTTTTATTTTTAAAAGGAAGCTACGTTGAGATTTATGGCCTCATACTGAGTGTCATGTGGAGGTGCGCAGGTTTGCCACTAGATTCTTATCCTTTCAATATCTTAAGGGGCAACGAAAGATATTCTGATACACTGTCCTCCCATACCTATTGACACTGTAATTTGAAAACATTGTAAAAGCCAATTATTTTTAAAAGATTAACTTTGGAGTTTATTGCCGGCTCTTCTCCATAGGAAACCACCAATTGGAACGCCTTTAAGTAAGATAATTGGGCATCTAATTTCCCCTGAACATTATTAGGCTGTGCTGTGCAGGTTAATTGACAGAAATTCAGTATCAATCATAAATAACTTTTCACTAAAAAGAGGACCACGCCAATTGCTCAGTGAACCTAGAACCTTTTGATCGTCAGACCATCACCACATAAGTGTTAGGCTACTGGCACTTACTTTCGGTTATAGATTAAAATAATAGCAATCAGGACGTTCTCCAAAAACACTTAACCTGTCATAGGAAAATTAAATACCGCAAAGTTTCTCTTTTGCAATTAATCATTGAGTTACAAAACCAAATACTAAAAAATCATCTCCTTGGCGATAAAATAACAAGTTTTCGTCAGCAAACTAAACGTTCGTCGCACGGAAATCAACAAGTACATATTTATTTTATTACCTTTTATTAATAAGATCACGCTTACAATATCGAATGATCGAATCGATATCATACCAACTATTTTTACTTGCTGCTTAACACAATAAGAAAAATACAGAAGGACCAAAAAGAGAGATGCAATTTGGAGGTTATTAAATCAGATTGAAACCAAACACATAACATAATATAACCCCTGTATTCTCCGAAAGATTGAGCAGCGATGTATAAGTACACCCACATTTCGCCAGTTCCCATAGGCCATAGAGGGCAAGCCCTACCACTACCCACCACCACCACTACCACCACCACTGGTATTCAGCTGCATCCGGATAGGCTGGAAGCCGACCCCAACAGAGTTGAAAAAGGCTTGGCAGATGATGATGAGGCAATACGGGGCGAGCCTTTTGCCTACAACCGAGCATAAATTCAGACTCCGGCTGCTACAGAGGAATTAAATGCTAATAAAAAGGAAGAAGAAGGAAAAAAGAAGAAGGAAATAATGCTTTCGTTTTCTATCCCTGTCGTAACGACGCCGATCTCACAATATTTTTGCTTCATTTAGCGTTTCTAAGTGCATGACACCTTTTTATGGATTGACTCTGTTTTCGTATATTGTACCGAGTGGTCCTTCGGTGCGACTCTATCTAATGAATTTTTATGTTAAACGCCTCTTCCATGTTCCCGAGGCCAACTCGGACATATTTCATAAAACAAATTGTGATACCCATTGTAATTTGAGAGCCATTTCACCTAGTGTACCCTTAAACATCGATTTGTATTCGATAGAATCGGAATTATATCGATACTCTTGATTTTTATCGATTCAATTTTGAACTGCTCGATATGAATTTTTTGATCATATTTTAGAATCAACCTCGTTGGTGATTGCTACTGAATTAATTTTGTGGATCAATGAATAAGTAATTTAAGTCACGGTGGTATTTTTGATAACCTTAATACAATCTACAAACGCTAAGCTTGTGACACCAACCAAATTTTCATATTTATATTTTTACGCATTCTTTAGCCAATTGAAGTCAATGCGAGTTCTACCTTCATTCGAAAATCTATCGATACTATATTCGATATCAAAATCGATATTCCCATTTTAATATCAATAGTTTATGTAGTTCCCGGCACTGCTATTGGCACCTGTGTGGTCGTTCCTTCTTTGTTTTCAACCATTATAACAATATCTTCTTGTTATATAAACGATATTTAGATAAAAATGACACTTGATTGTTGTTTAATATATTTTTAAGCTAAATCGTTGTTGTTGTTTTGTTGTTATGTTAAAGTGTTGTTGAAAGTTATAATAAATCGTGTAGGTTATTGTGAGTATTAAGTGTGTTGGACCCCCTAATGGGTAATGAGTGATTGTTATGTGCTTAAACGGTGACTTTATGTCATTTTAAACGTGTAGTTGTTATATTAGCATGTATATTGTCCCACTACTGGGCAGATGCTTTTTCATATGCAGAGAAATAACAAGTTTTTATCGTATTCAGAATTTCAGAACAGGTTTATTAATAATATTTTTTTTTTTATATAAAACGTTGCCCCACACTAGGATTTCTCCTGTATTGTGGGTGCGTTTTATAACCATTTAAACTCACATACACAAACAGCCAAACCTGGAACAACTACTTATAGGCCATACAAATATTGCAGCAGTCAATCGCTTAACCACTTCGCCAACCGTGCCGTCACAATTATATTATTTATATTTAAAAATGTAATTTATATCGTAGCATAATCTGCCTATAATGTTCCCACTGCTGGGACACACGCCTCGCGGGCCCAGTGCGGGTTGGTGGATGTCACGTCTTCGATTTGTGGTTCTAAGACATTAAACACGGTTTATATTTCGGTTTCCTCATGATGTTTTCCTTCACCGTTTTGAGAGCAGTGGTGATGAAATTAAATACACCAAGTAAATTGCTTAGCTAGGTTCGAACTCTCGACCTATAACTGCTTTCTTACCTTTTATGCAGTATAATATGTATAATTCTATACAAAACTAGTTAAAATTAAATAAATAATTATTTGTAGTCTTATTATCGCACTAGCATTCATAAGATCAATTATTTTTACTTAACAGGCTTTTTTGTGTAAGTAACAGACATCTTTTTTTTTCTTTTGATTTAGATATATGTACATACGTATCGTTTTTTTTTTTCATACTTTGATCGAATTCAACCCACACACCTCTTTTGAACCGAATTGCTCACGGAAATCGGCCTACAAATCAAATACACATAAACCAGATACCAAAACAATTCAAAAGCGATTCGAGACCAATTTTCTGTATCTAATTTGTCTGCCTTCCCATCCTGGTGTTCGTCGATTAATCCGAGCTGATTTCGTAAACATATACCACGATAACTTTACACACAAAAGCGTAGCTACTGACTCTTATCGTTTGAGTGTCATGGGTGATTTTGTCGTTATTGGTTGGTAAAATAAGTTGGTTAATTTGTATGGGTGTTGTCAACAGAATATTTTTCAAATGTACGTATATATTTCGGTTTTATAACATCCATGTTTCGACACGATTGCTAATGGTTGTAATCAATTTGATGGTCCGCACTTGACATTGGGCTTCGAATTGTTTTGATAACATTCGACTTGGGATATGGATTATGGGAGTATGAGATATGTGTGAAATTATGCGATTTATTGACTAGACGTGGGAATCGTGAGTCCTACTAAATAGTCAAAATATGTCTGACTTGACGGGCTTTTGGCTGAGTTATAACAGCCGCATGGGTCGATCTATCAGGTTAAGCTACGCTTGCCGCGGTTGATGGGTGACCATCTTTACATATGTTATTCGTCGTATCTTACACGTCTTATTCGTCGGTAGACCAGTGTAAAATCATCATCACCCACAGCCCGACTGCACCCCTTGCTGGCCATAGCTCTCTCCCTTCTTATGCCGATCCCCTGTGCCAGCCTCATACAGGTTTTTCCCACGATAGTAACTATAACGTCTGCCCATCTCACCGCTGGATGACCGACATCTCGTCTTCCAGTCACTGGACGCCACTCTGCCACAGCCTTACTCCATCTTACCTTACCTTTCTCCACCTGCCATCACTGCGTTTTGCCATGTGTCCCGCCCAACTCCATTCAAGTTCCACAATACACTTCCCGATATCGAAGACCTTCATACGTCTTCGGTATCGGAAAGCATATGGAACGTAACCTTCTTTAAATTCTAGATTAAATGAAAGGTAGAAAGCTCTAAGACTGGCTGACATTGGTAAGTACCTATATCCTGCAACAACTATATACCCACCATATGACAATAACAGCCTAATTAGATAAGACCACACTTCCAGCCTCCATAGGCCAAGGCCAAACAACGGAACGAGACAAACAAACAATAATTATAGTAAAAAAGCCTCGCAGCGGGGGTCCGTCCTAAGGCTGGGCGCACACGAGAGTGTATCGACGCCGGCGCTAATTGAACCGCTCAATTGAGCGCATTAGGCGTAGGGCGAGATTAACGCGGACGGAAGGACCGTGTCCAGTGTTGGACGATACGGAAGCAGGGAAGTGGCGATGAATTTTTGGTCGTCGTTTTTACTCATATTCTTCATAATACATTACATGCAAAATATATTAACTACCGAGTTGACATGGCCCGTTACTGGATCATCATTATTTCAAGTACCCAGTTGTGCGTCAGAGTCTTCTTCTCTGATACGCTTTTCTAAATCGACATAATAATATATTGTTCGCTTACAAATTTTTCCCTATTCTCACAAAGTCTTCTGACGTGACTATTGGCCTGCTGACAGATCTAAAAAACCAAATATGTACATTTATTTACTAATGGGATTTTAATTCCAGTTTAAAGGCTGTTTTCATTGCTACAACAAGCTTTGCCTTAACAGGACGTCCGCTCCGCATAACATCTTCGCAATCATTTCATTTGGTGGCGTGTTAATATCCTACTCAGACATCGATCTACATGGTCTTCATATGATCTGACCAAGATTATGTCTGGATTTTAAATGAGACTGTGAGCTCTGAGTTTGTCAATCAATCAATCAATCAATCAATCATTATTTTGTTTCGGCCTTTCTTCTCAGACTAGTCAGATAGGAAACGCCGACCTAATCTAGTTTTTAAAATATGATTGACGTGTAAAAGTGTTTGTACAAACCTACTTACAAAATAAAATACTACTATACTATACTATTACTTTAAAAATGTTGTGTTTTCGTGCCTACAATGGAAACCCACCATAACAATCACGCCCACGAGTTGGTTTTGTATTAATATCTTATAATTGTGTCCGTCGCGTTACCGCTCACATTAATTGCTGCTTATGTGGGAATGTTATACATTGTTAATATGATATATATTACGTATTACCTGGATTATTGACTTGTTTATCTTCGAAACTATGGAAATCCATGATAGGTTAGTTAAAATGTGAAGAAATATAATTGTTGGTTGTATTATTTATTTGAAAACCTCTAACAAGTTTTATATAATTAATCTCTAAAAGGTCATTAATAAACACCACAATTTTGTTTATAATTTATTGTATTTGCTCTAAAAAGCATTAACTCAATAGGTATTTCCAGCATAGTCACTGCAGCAGACGTTTCTGAGTCAAAAGATAACCAAAAGTTTTTCGAATTCTTTCATCTTTATTACGCGTTTCTAGTTTCATAAAACAGTTTCAGACAATAGCCGACCTATTCTGTAAAAATCTCACCGTGACAACTTAGGTGAAGTGAGCTTGAAGTTAGCTGTTAGCAGTGTCAATCCCTAGCATCAGCCGGTCGATTCTGTAAAAATCTCACCGTGAAAACTCAAGTGAAGCGAGCTTGATGTGAGTTGTCAGTAGTGTCAATCCCTAGCATTATTTGGAATGACAGCTCACTCCACGCTCACTTCACCTAAGTTTTCACGGTGAGATGGTTACAGAATCGCACTGCAGGTGGAATGAGAACTCACTTCACCTAAGTTGTCACGGTGAGATTTTTACAGAATACACCAGCAGGTTTAGAACCTTCCAATCCACCTGAAAACCTCCTCCTTCTTTGTCTGTCACCAACCAAAACAAAAAACCTTAACCAACATCTCATCAACAATTTAAATCATTCTCCGTTACAGCGACATTGCTCTGAACAATACGATTGTGAAAGATGACATTCACACATGACCTCGTTCAAACCTTGCACTAAATTGTAATCATGCCTTAATTATTACATTATGAGCGTTATGTCACACACAATAATCTTCTCACGACCAGGCTTTGTTGGCAGACCTTCGGATAGCTGATATAGTTAAAAGAACAATGGTTGTGATAAGCGTTTGGAATAGTTGACATTTGATTTGATTCAACTTTTTTGATTGTTTATTTACATATCTACCTACTAGCTTTTGCCCGCAGCTTCGCCCGCGTTGATGTAGGTAAATAAATATAATATAAAATAAACTATCTGTGTGCCGAATTCCATGCAAATCCGTTAAGCCGTTTTTGCGCCAATCCGAAGCATACAAACATACATAAATTCTTCGTTACAATTTTAATATATGTATGAGAGAGATTATCTGCAGTGACACCAAAGACTTTAGAGCACTGTACCTAGTAGTTTTTCAGTCCATGGTCACAACTGTAAATATAAAGGACATCGTGTGGGATGGTTCCCTTCATTTTAATATCACTCAGTGTTTTAGTGTTATAAGAAGGTGGTTTTAACTAAGTGGACAAAATTGCACGTATTGTTCGTCTTGTAATTTTATTTTTCTTTTTGTTATCAATATTAAGTTTAAGAAGTATTTTGCCATCATTTCCAAAATTCTTGAGCCTTTAGTTTTATTATTATTATGTGTAACCTATTTCTGAGATTGCTGGCCAGCAATCCTCGGACCCTCGAATCCTCGGCCTCGGACTTACACAGTCGCCAATGACAGTTTAGCCAAACTGTCATTGGCGACTGTGTAAGTCCGAGGCTATATACCTATAGTACTTATGTTATGTTACACACAGAAGCTGTTGGTGTACCTTAATAAATAAATAAAGAAGGTGCTTAAGCAGTAAACAGTTCGTCTCGTCATTTTGTCTTAGGACGAAAGACCTTTACGAGGCCTTTGGAGGTCAGGTACTGCTTTATTTCCACCGTAGGTACTTCTATCTCTTGGACAACAAAACCTCTTCCATCATTTCCTCTTCAGATCCTTATTCTTCATACTGTCAATCCCCTATTTCCTTCTGTGATTTTCTCTTCCTTTTCAACAACTTGACATCCCTATGTATTTTACGATATTGCCCCGGTAAGTTGCATTTCTCCTTATACCCTGGCCATTGGATAAACTGTTTTTTGACAGATGGAACTAGTGATTGCAGCAACACACAATACATTGATTGATACACGGACGGTATTATAATGTCTGTAAGAAACTATAAATAAGATAATTCAATAAGATAAGGCAGTTTATATATTTATTTTATTACGCATTTTAAAGTTAACTTTAACGTAATCTGGAATGTGTACGTTCTAAGACAGTTGTCATAAAACGGTTAACCTAATGGACAGGGTATAGATGTGTTTTTTTCCTTCTACGCCGCATTAACTCTTTTGCCATATTATTATAAGTTGATATAAATAAGGCAAGTCCTTTTGTTTAATACCTACCTTGAAAAATACCTGAAAATACTCCAGCATCTCAAGTATTTAGGTTACAATACAATCCACATTGTAATTAGATAGTGTTTAGTTCGCACATAAATAAGATGTCTGGACAGATTGTTGATTAGGCGAGTAATTAAAATACTTTAGATGTTCATAATTTATTTTTGTATAGTACTATAAATAATTAGGTTGGTGTTAGGCACAGCGATTTCGATATGTTCATATTGTTCATACAAAATTTTGTTAGATTTTAATAAACATAATTTTGTTGGTCCTGATTTTGATCTTCACAGGAGGTTTCATGACAATATTTTTAAGGATAAGGATAACTCTACGTTACAATATTTTTTTTTAAAGCTGGAGATGACGACTAATAGAGAAGTATGGAAGAAAAAGCCATGTTGCATCGTCCCCATATAAATTGGGGTAAGGGGAGCAAAATTATAATTTTTCAAAAACATTTCAACCAACCCAGACCGTTCTGAATTTTTCCGCTGCACCGCACACCACTTAAAAAAGCCGTCCAAACTAAATAAACTCATCAGCACACTATTAATAGCCTTACGTCTCCTAGACTACTCGAGGCTCACACCGTGACGGCTACATTACGTATGAAAACACAAGTACGCGCAGTTAACAGCCCGCATCGGCTCCCACGTACATTATAATAATAACGCGAACAAAAACCATGCTTAGCGATCAAACAGATATCTTTATGACCTACATTAGTTTGCTAGGACCTTGGAACAGCTCTTATTAAAGCCTAACTTATAATTAATAGTGTTTTTAAAAACAATTGATTACCCAAACTTACCCAGTGATTAACTGGGTTTTTGTTTTAGGGCTCCGTGGAAGTGTAAATAGAATATTGTGATTTATTCCGGTCGGATCCCCTGATGTGGATCATCGTATTAGTGTTTTGCGTTTGGATCTAAGGACCATCTCTTAAACTGGTCTTTAAGAAGAGAAAATACAGTGAGGCTTTTTGCAAGAAAAATAAATATTTATTTTTATATATTTATATATTTATGTCTGTAATTTATATGGTATACATAATAAAGAGTATTCTATTCTATAGTTTATGGCTTTAGAAAGAAGGAAAATTAAGTTTATTTGTCACAGAAACACGTGCTTACAAAAAGATACAGAAATATAATGCTTACAGAAATATAAAAACAAAATAGATAAAATCACGAACCTAAAACAGAAATAGTGGAAAGCTGCACGTCATGACTGTGACAAGAAGACTTCCACTCAGCGTGATGGTTACCTACGGATCAATGTCTCCGCGAGGACCTTGTAAAATTGCAAACACATTTACAGATAATTTTATTCATTTTTAGAAAGAGTATCAGTTTCATTGCACATTTTAAATATGTTATGTCCATGAAAATATTAGTTCCTTACAAAACTTCGATAGTACGGACCACGTAAACCGTAAAGCCAACTTAAACTTGCCCAATTTTTTCAGTTTCCCGACCAAAAATCCCCTTCAGAGTAACGTTTGGGAAAAATCATTCGACCTTGCAAGACGTTATTTACGCGAGCGATCAAAACGTGCGATAATTAATGATTATGTACATTTTGTGCATGAGTTTGTGTATAATTAACAAATGATAACAATACACTGTGTGTCCGGATTCGGCTACGATTTTTTTTTACAGATATTAAAGCAATGGCGGAAGATTCTTCTCATAATTAGCTAGGAAGCTGGGTGTTATAGATCAGCAACATTGTAATTACATCACAGTAAAATATATAATGTAAGAAGATGCTGCCTGTCTGCCTAAAAACTTTCATCGACTTTTATTAAACCTACAAGAATAAAGGGGGTAGCTCGTGGATTCTTTGTAACAACTTGTAAGTTTATTTATAAGAGAAATATGAGTCAAAGCTCAACTACTGTACAGCACTGCTTTTTTTAATATGGGGCACATTCTAGACACAAAAAATATGCAACTGACGAAAAAAAAATTCAATAGAACCAAAAAACTTCAATAATATTTTCAAACAAGAATAATGTACCCCGAATTTTTTAAGAGCTTGATTTATAAGAGTATCCTTGGAGTTTCTTGCCCGTTCTTCTCCATAGAGATCTACGTTTTGAAATGGGCAACCAGCTTACATTTTCTGACTAGAACTGACTGGCTCTTTGACAATTCAAAAGTGACTGTAAATGGTTTTATTGAAATAAATGATCTGGGTTAGAGTTTCCCTGGAGGGAGTACAAAAAGATACTAATAGTGTCAGATGGCATTAAAGTTTACATCCAAACAAAGTCACGGGCAAAACCGAAGGTAACCTCTGACTCATTCCACACGAAAATTAACAAGAAACAGAACAATAGCACGGCTATGAATTTAAATAGTACAATGTGGAGTAAATTAGCACAAATATACGTACATTATGTGTATATACATAACACATAAATTGTGTGTGTGTGTGCAAGAGGAACAATTTCGCACAAAATAAATTATATTATCTTTGATGATTTTCAAGACACGTGCAACTTCAAGTACATTAAAATAACTTTACAATTTAGTATTTATACGTCATTAAGTTTTCATGACTTTCGGTGAGAGTAGGCCTGTGTGTAGTATTCCACCACGCGGGCCCAGTGCTGGTTGGTCGACGTCACATGTCTTCGAATTTTTGGTTCTAGGACATGCTGGTTTCGTTACGATGATTTCCTTCACCGTTTTGAGAACAGGAGTGTTGAAATGATTAATCTGTCTGGGTTCAAACCTACGACCTACAATTCGTAAGTCGGGGCTTTTACCACTGGACCACCAGCGCTCTTGGTGACAGCGACCTAATATCGGAAAATATGGAAATCGATATCAAAATAAACAAAGAAATGTCATTGTCAAAGTGACATTTCACTGGTAGTCAACCTTTCCCTAGTCATTATATTTATTTGATTTTATTAAATTTCGTGCGTCTTAAACATATTATAGCCTAAGGTCTCATTGTGAACTAATGAAATTAATAGATCTATTCCTAAGAACAACTTGCTCATGTTTATTTATTTGATATATTTTACTGTCACTGCATAAATGCCCAAAATTCGGGCAGCCTTCTTGGCGCAATCACCTAAAGGACAATATTGATCTTCAGACACAGCCATAGCAGTGCTTTGTCTCTTTTTAGGTAATGATAGAATATTATTTTTGGTCGACGGCCCTGGCTGAGCATCCATCTATTTTATTACGCGTAAACACAACTTTACGCCACAACAAAATATGTAAACAAAAACGTAAAATAAAACAAAGAAAATCTTAGCAACAAATAAAAACTCACGAGGAAGACATTCAATCACGGCAAACTTCGGAAACCGAATGACACCGAATAATCAAAACAAAATGGCGACCAGTAGGTAGGCACGTCCACTTGAATTTCGATTGAAAAAAACATTTTATAAATAGAAAACAATAAATGAAACTCCAAATGTTTAGAGCTTCTGCCTTATTGTCAGTATCATAAAAATTATTTGCAGTTTTATTTCATACAGTTATATTTCATTTATGCACCGTAGTTGACATCACTTTAAATCTGAAAACTGTATGCAATATTATATTTTACCTGTTTAAGATATGCCTACAATTTTAACACCGTATTAAGTATAGTACTTTTCGACAAACTACACAATTGAGGTTATTATTTTAAGTTGGCAACACCTTTGATTACATTTTTGATCTGGAATACCATTTCTGAGACTACTTTTATTACCTAGTCAGCTCTCTGAAGACTAGCAAAGCCAGGTCTTGTAAATTATGTTGTAAGTAGTAGGTAGCAGATATAATTATTATAATTATCTAGCGAATTCATTATCTACAATGTAAGAATTTACACCTTACTTCTGACGTTTTATTTAGTGAAATAAAATATTTTGATTTTTTTATTTTGAAAATCACCTGAAGGGTGTAGTGCAACGAACTATTGAAGTTAGTATAGCCACTTCTGCGCTTCCTAAATTCATCGAGACGACGTCGCATTCAAAGGTACTTCATGCATATTTTCATACCAGCACAATTTTTAAAGAAAAAGAAGAAAAACTTGTTACACAAATTACTGTAGCTGACTGTACAGTTACATAAGATGAGCATAACAAAGTGACATCGCACCAATTCATATTTAAATACAATCGTATCATTATAATAAATCTCGAACATTAAGACACATTTGACACACAGCTCTCATAATAACAATGTAATTTTGTTATAATTATTAAATAAAACAATTAAATACAAACTATTAAATTAAAATATTTTAGAGTAAGAATCCGAATTTTTATTTTTCTTGGTAATAATTAAAATAGTTTATAATGACATTGCGCACCTTCTTGACAGGCTTAAGTCAACAAGGAATATGGAAGTTTCCTTCATAGGCGCTTACGCTTGCTCCCTAAAACAGCTGAACGGATTTGGATGAAATCCAATGAACACAAGCACACACAAGAGGAAGTCTTCAGGTGTGTCCGAAATCACAGCATTTTTCTGAGCAACCACCGGTTTTTGCACAGATGTGACGCACGGCTTAATTGGTCCTATATTATTGTTGTTTGTTTGTTTGTTACAAAAGTAGTTATTTTCCCACTTTGCAATTGGAATTTTGTTTTTATTTTTATTGTTGTTGTTTTGTTGTCATCTGCCAGTGTCGCGGGCGCATCACGAATTAATTTGTATCGTCCATGTTAATTAATGTTTGTTTGAAACGCACATTACAAAAAAGACATAAAATATATTATGTCTTTTTTTTGTACTGTGCGTTTCGTTTGTGCCAAAGAAACCATTTTTACAAGCTTTTATTTAACTTGCGATGTACGTATGTATGTCTGTATGTTCGGGTGGACTCTTGCAACTCAATTTTGAAGCAGATATCTTCTACCGATTGAGCTGAAATTTTGCATGCATTTGTAAATCGGATGACAATGCAAAATTGTTATGACATGGAGCTGATCTGATGATGGAACCGGAAGGTGGCCATAGGAATTCGGTAGTTAAACGACACAACCCTATCGAGTTTGGACTCGTTTGATCCGTCTTGACGCGAACTTTGGCGCTAGATGGTAACCAGGGCCTGATGATGGAGCTGGAAGATGGCCATAGGAACTCGGTAATTAAACGACACAACCCCATCGAGTTTGGGCTCGTATGATTCGTCTTGACGAGTACTTTGGTGCTAGATGGTAACCAGGGTCTGATGATGGAGCTGGAAGATGGCCATAGGAACTCAGTAATTAAACGACACAACCCCATCGAGTTTGGGCACGTATGATTCGTCTTGACAAGTACTTTGGTGTTAGATGGTAACCAGGGATTGATGATGGTCATAGGAACTCGGTAATTAAACGACATAACCCCATCGAGTTTGGGCTCGTTTGATTCGTCTTGACGAGTACTTTGGTGCTAGATGGTAACCAGGGACTAAAGATGAACAGGTAGCTTAAGTGCAGTAAATGCATATAACGTAAAAACACTGCTACGCGCTGCGAACTACGCCGTAGTCAATCTCACATCAAAAATACTAAAAAGTTAAAAATAAAATTAAAAGAAAAATAAAACTTTTTAAAAATAAGCTTTTATAACTTATTTTTAAATAAATTTATAAAAGTTTAAATAAATAAAAGCGTGTTACATTTTGATGGAACATTAGAGTACATTTAGAACACAATGTAACACGCTTTTATTTATTTCTTATCAGGTTTTAATTATCTTAAACTTTTTAGTCCTTTTTATTAATAAGTAATAAAACCTTGTTTTTAAGAAGTTTTTTTTCTTTTATCCTTCTAAATTTAGCTCCTGGGTAGACCTATGTATGTTCCAACATAGGATACTTTTTATACCGGTAGTACGTTTCCGTGGGATAATTTCCGACCGCCACGCGGGCGAAGCTGCGGGCTAAAGCCAGTAATATTACAAATATAAAAGTAGCTCTGTCTGTCACCTCTGTGTGTTACCTTTTCATGCCTAAACCACTGAACCAATAGTTATGAAATTTGACAGATAGGTAACCTGGGACCTGCGGGGTAATTGCGTAATAACTAGCAATGGCTTTCATTTTCACAGTTCAACCACATTCATTGCCTTATTTACGTTGTGGAGCAGACAATTATTTCAAATTTATAAAGCAATGGTAATCCATTGCTTTATATATTTGAAATAATTGTCTGCTCCAATCACAATCTGAATCATTCTGAAGGATGTTGCTAATGCAACATCCTTCAGAATGATTCAGATTGTGATTGAAATTGTGTTATGCAATTAAAGAACACAGGCTCGACGTGATCCCTAGTAACATTCTACTCTCTAAGTCCGTTATCGAAGATATGGGCCCGTCCGAAAGTAGATGATCCAGCAAATAGTGGCAAATTCAATTTTTCGGTCGAGAAAAAACACATTGGGAGTCGGGACAACTGTCAAATAGTGTTGTCATTAATTCTTAGTTCAGGCCCCGAACTTATCTTATATCTGTAAGTGATACGGAGTCGGAAGCGCCCGTAACTTCGGTCGAAGCTACGAACCCCGTGGCTTGCCTGTTAATACCACCAATCTGCCTGCATTTGGTGATCTGTTGCCTTTATCAGACAATGTGGCATTAATGGATAACTTTTTGTGTGATTAACAGCGAGAGATGCCCTATCAATTACCAAGAATTCCATACATATTTTTTACTATTTACAGTTAAAAAATCTAGCCCAAACAAGACAATATATCACAGGCAGAGTGCAGTCAAGCGAGCCTTCCATATGGCAATAAAGCTTGGCACACACGTTACGTCTGGTCGTGTGTCATCCAGGAAGCGGCGAGTGCGGCCGACAATGTGTCTTTCTATTCACCTCTGGAACGGTTTATAGTTTTTCCTGCAAGTTCGCTTACGGATGATGTGAACTTGGCTTTAGAATGGGTTTTTGAAACCATCGTTTATAGATCCAAAAGTTGGGAAAATTTTCCACACACCATCCATCCATTCCATTCCATTCGTTCCATTTTTTTCATGAGATGACGCCACAGTGACATCGTTTCTTTATTGCAATTTTCAAGATAATATTAACATAATCAAACATAGCTATAGCTGATAGCTAACAGTTATAAAATAATAATAACATGTACAAGTAAATAGTAAATAGAAAAGGAGGAAAAAGAATGATACGACATCAAAAAATTTGTCCGCACCGCTGTCAACATGAAAAGTGCCCGAAAGGCTGGCAGCATTGCCACGTTGTATGACAATGCTGATTATTTGTCCAACAAATAAGCCAGCTCTCTGGTCACTTGAAGAGTCGACCAACAGTTTGGCGATGTCTCAAAAAACTAAGTGGGCACTCGGACCCATCGGCGTCATATGGTTAACTGACAAGTTTACTACAAAGATATTAGAGTATAGACAACCAAGAAGCCTGTAGTTAGTTTAGTTTGTTTATCTTGGCGCTAGATTTTTTTTAAGCTCCGGTAAATTTATTTTCTTTTCTTTATACAATTTTTTATTGTTTTTTTTTTTTGTGTTTTATGTTCTTTTTTGCGTCATGTTTACCGCAAATAAACGTATTTTCTATCTTTCTTTCTTTATACATTGCAACAATATCTTTTTAACCCAAGTCCACACACTTCGCAGAAAGGTTCACGTAAACTCGCAAACTCGTAACGTTTGCAATAAACCATTTAGTGAGTACACGTTAAGTCTCCCTTACAACCGAACCCAGCTCTGATACCTGCAAGTATCTGCAAGTACCCGCAAATAAGGCCGCGTGTCCACTACACGACCAATATGGGCGACAAAGAGTAATGTAATAACGTCCTTACAGCGCTCTTTTGTTTTAAAAATGGCGGTATTGCAATCTAAGACGAAATCAAAATCTTCCGTAAATGATTTCTGCTGAACATGGCCTTCTAATAATCGTTATAACACATGCTCTTAGAAGATATCGCTTTTTTCTAATCGTCATGCTTTTAAAGGAGGTAGTTGTAGTTTTTATTTTTTTGGTCAAACTGTTGCTTTCACACTAAGAATTACCCCTGCCGATCTATTCTGGAAAAATCTCACCGTGAAAACTGAGGTGAAGTTAGATGTCATTCTGCTTGTTGCTAGGGATTGATGCTATTGATAGCTCACTTCAAGCTCACTTCATCTTAGTTATCACGGTGAGATTTTTACGGAATAGACCGGCTGTATACAAGGTGGCACGGACATCGACGAGCAAATTGTAAACATGAATTCAGCACATGATTGACCCCCTAGCGTAGAAATATTCGTCGGTTATCAATAAAAGAACTGTTGTTGTTTCATAGGAAAGTGCAATACCTACGCGGTCAAAATTTACACTAATTTATTATTTAATATTTATTAAAAATGTATGGAACAGCAATATATTTTTTTAATAACTGCCTAAAAATTTCAACGCGGGGGTACTATATTACTACTACTATACTACTTAATTAAAAAAAAAAAACCGAATGTACTTAATCCATGGTAACAGGTTGCGCGTCGATGTCTCTGTCAACCTGTATTAAGTGGGGTTTTAGACAAAAATCTCATATAAATAGTTAGTTACAACCAATTAACTGTTTGCCATCCCCTTGATGTTGTAGCGGTATCTACAACACCACATGCGAACAACGCGTCATACTGACGTCACGTAAATCCTGCATCTCGCAAGTAGAGTTTACCACGCAATTATCATATACACTACTTCCTCATCAGCTACCTCGGCACAGCACACTGCACTTTCGGCCGGTCAACAAGAAGAGCTTCCTCTCCAGGTCGACATCCGATGCACTAGATAATAACGCAGCGCCACCCCGTCTCACTGGGGACATCTTCGTAGACAGTTCCGACTCACCGCGAACTATGCGCTACCCCGACTCACTGGGGCATCTCCGCAGACAGTTCCGACTTACCGTGAACTATGCGGCAACCGGTTCCGACTCACTGGAACCTCAGCTGACCTGGCAAGCATCGCAAGATACAAGACTCAGTCCACTATCGACCTCCGCTCTCCAGAGGGGACTGATGTAGCGGTATCTACAACGCCGCATGCGAACAACGCGTCATACTGACGCCACGCAAATCCTGCATCTCACAAGCAGAGTTTACCGCGCAATTAGCATATATACAACTTCTCAACATCGCCAGCCAGGTACAACACCCGTCTGGTTGAAGAATCCTCTCTTTTCTATGGAGGATGAGTGAACTTTACACCCTGTTCGTTATACCTCTATAACGTAATTTATCTCTTGCCTTGAGAATAATTATAATGGAAAATGTTTGCTCTAAAGTCGGCTAAAATGGCGAAAGATAATTGCAGACGAGTCTTATACAGGATGGCAGGGACTTCGACGCGCAACCTGTTACCATGGATTCAGTTCATGGTTCTGGACCAGCTGCGTTAAAATTTTTCGTCGGTTATTAAAAAAAAAATCACGTACATTTAGTACATCATTCCAGACCCTAGAATCATGTACTAAATTTATAGTTACAGCTTGCGCGTCGATTTCCCTGCCAACCTGTATATTAATAATAATAATTGGTCGGCCAGTGAGTATGTGCCTTAAGAGTAACACTCTGGGGTATAACATTTAGTTCGGTACAGTTGTATGGGATGTTAGACTTTGCAACTAAATTGTATAGAATTTTCAGACTCACAAAGCTGTGCTAAATTTTAATTTGAAAGTTCAAAACTAGCATTCCAATATTTAAGAGAACTCTCCTGAGTTAATCTTGAATAAGTTTTACGAAACATCTTATTTTTACATAAAGATTATTTTTTTCAATATTTGTGTAACATACTATTTGTGTAATATTGTGAATAGATCTTTCAATAAAAGATGTATTACCAAATTTCTTTTGTAATTTTTTTTTTCGAAAATCTTGCACAGTTACGCCAATTTTTTCGACTGACTGCTGAATTTTTTGACCACAGTTCAACACCCGATTTGAACCATACGAAACAATACAGAAACTGGTATGAATTCCTTATGTTTCCCATATATCGTTCTCACGTTAATCAAATTTATAATTCGCAATACCAAATGTATACCAAATTGGTAAACAAACACCTCGGCGTGACCAATGCATGGCTTTATACAGAAGTTTAACTTTGTGTAACGCACGCATGTCGTGTGGTCGTTTTATAGACGCGTATGATTCGGTTACGGTTTTAAGTGTGCAAGTTTTGATTAAAGCTTTACTTTGTGTAAATAATTTCATGAGCACTGCTCTCAAAACGGTGATGGAAAACATCGTGAGGAAACCGGCATGTCCTATAACCAAAAATTCGAAGATGGTAGGTTACAGCCTACTCCTTAGTGAGTTGACCGCGGCTCTTGCTTATAAAGTGGTGAATATAGATAGAGTCGCATAATTATTTATTTTATTTTACCATTTATGTACCCACATATATAAACAGACAATAAAAAACAGAACAGAAAAAAGAGGTACAGAGGTGATGCTTATTTCATAAGAAATCTCTTTCAGCATACCTGAGATAGGACAATAGATACAGAGATGTAGACAGCGTGTGATAGAGCAAAGGAGACAAAAAATAATACATAGGATCAAAAAACAATTCACTTATTATCATGGATAACGGTAGGTTACCACGATAGCAGGATTAAAGTCATCCTATGAAGTCTGGCGAGTATTGTAAAATTTAAATTAAATATGAATTTTACACTTACCTACCTAATACAGGTTGGTAGGGACATCGACGCGCAACCTTTTACCATGGACTCAGTACATAGAAGAAAGAAAGAAAATTGATTTATTTCAAAGTCAAAGTCAAATCATTTATTTCAAATAGGCACATAAAAAGCATGTCAAAAATTAAATTAAAATAAAATTGATTCTAGTCGTCTGAACGTCAAAAATTAAATTAAAATAAAATTAATTCTAGTCGCCCCTTCCAAAAGGTAGTTTTGTATGGAGAAGAATAAACAAGAAACTCCACCCTTACTCTTTTAAAATGTTTTCCAATATTTTGCATACATTATATGTGAAGACGATGCACCTAAAATAAAATGACCATACCACAATAGGCAAAAGAATCAAAATGGATTAATGAAACCATGACATATAAATTAACTATGTGATAGATACATGGTGCTATTTATAAACATTCTAAAAGTAGACGATTTTCATAAAAAAAATAAAAATACAGAGTAATAAGTCCGGGTGTGACTTTCAAATCAAATCAAATCAAATCAAATCATTTTTATTTGCAATATAGGTAAGTATAAAGTGTTGTTACAGAATGAGGTTAGTAAGTATCTCTATATTTTGCCATAACAAGGCATGCAAATATTTAATACAATTTCAAAATATAATTATAGCAAAATTCAATAGGAAATGTCAATAAAATTAATCATGTCAAAAATTACTCATGTCAAAACATTACTCATGCCAATAAAATTACTCATGTCAATATTATCCATTAGAAAGTCATTAATTGTGTAATAACATTTGTCAACCAAAAACTTATTCATACATTTCTTAAATTGCATTATATTTAGTTTTTTAATGTCATCTGGTAATTTTTTTTAAAGATTTTTTGTGCCATGCAAAGAAAACTCTTTCTGAGCAGTGCTGTGCCAGCGCCGTACGAAATCTCAAGCTCCAGTTTATTCTTATCACGTAGTTGTCTGTAGTGACTTTTATATGCAATGCTGTATAGGTAAGTGTTCGTCCTAACAAAGATACTCACTTCATAGACATACAACGAAGGCAATGTCAATAATTTTAAATGTTTAAAAAATGGTTTGCAGCCTGCTGTTGTATCCAGGCCGCACATGGCTCTGATACATCTTTTCTGGGCTTTAAAGACAGCGTCTTTTGAGACTGAATTTCCCCAGAATATTATGCCATATCTCAGAACGGATACGACATTTCCATGGTAGGCACATAGGACAGATTCTCGATTAACTATTTTGGTTAGTTTATATAGAGCGTAGGCTGATTTGCTCAATTTTTTACAAATCCCCTTTAAGTAATTAGAGAATATAAATCAATGTCAAAAAGAAAAAATTATACAATTACATTAGCAACCAGTTTGATTTTGTCTAGACTCTAGAGATTGTCCTATGGAGCAGGACCAGCATGTTTTCAAGCATTCTTATCTTGGATACAATCCTCTAATTTGTAATATCCTTGCTTACAAAGTGTAATTTTAACATAAGTTTTAAATTTTCTTTCCTTTAATTGCAATATTTCACAAGGTGTTTTGTTGTTACATTTAACACAGTACCCCATAAAAGATGTATGTACTTTAGATAATCTGAAAAAGGTTGGTCTAATTTATCTTTATTTCTAATATTAAAACTATGTCTATCACTTATTTTATTAAAAAGGTGTTGAATTTTTCTTACATACCTAATATTTTCATAAATGAATAGGCAAGGTACCGTCATAATATTAACCCTTTTAAATAGTTCCCTAAAAGATTCGCGGCGACGTAGATAGTAAATGTCTCTGACAGCTCTCTTTTGCAAAATAAAAATGGATTCAATGTCAGCAGCCCGACCCCACAGTAAAATGCCATATGACATAATACTGTGGAAGTAACTAAAATAGACCAAACGAGCGGTTTCTACATCTGTTAATTGACTTATCTTTCTAACAGTATATGCGGCCGAGCTTAGCCGTCCCGCAATAGATGTTATTTGACCCAGGTTAAGTAAGTGATTAAGTACATGATACTGGACACTCATGGGTTAAAAAAATTGTCGGTTATTAAAAAAAAATTTGCTGTTCCATACATTTTGACTGCGTAGTGCACTTTTGTATGAAACAGCAGATTTTTTTCGATATCCGAAGATAAATTTCTACGTCTAGAATCATGTGCTGAATTGATGATTATAGCTTGCGTGTCGATGTCTCGACCACCCTGTATACAGCGGGGCAAATGATTAGCGGTTCATTTAGAAAAGAAAGAAAGAAAATATATTTATTTAGCACAGACTAAAAGACACACAATACACCAGATACATACATCAGATAGAAACAAAAAAATAAAAATCAAATAAAATGTGTAAATTCCGATGTAAGAAATTAGCAGGAAAGTGTGCCAGGTTTTTGTTGTCATTCAAATATATGCATTTCATATATTTGAATGACAACAAAAACCTACATTACTGTGCTTCCGTTCCACAGTAACCTTATTTAATCCCTGCACACTATACAAGATCGTCATGATCGATGCGCGGACGCAGCCCGACCCGAAACTAAACGGGTTTGTGTGATTTTTTCGAACAACCCCGGTTTGTTTACCTTTGAAATTGATATGTCATAATCTGCAGCGAGTTATGGGTATTAGTGAAATCGTATTAGGCGCGTTACCCCGATTTTGTAATGATAGTTTTTTTTTCGCTACGTGAACAAGAAAATAAATATAATTTAAATAATTAAATTTAAAAAACCCCCGACACAAAATAATAAAAATAGTAACAAAAAAGGTAGAACGTGACACCATATAAAAAGAAAAAAAATATCTTGAAATGATGACCCTACGTAAGTACGGATGATTTTTTTTTATTAAATGTTGTCGCGTCGGGGGACCGCTCTAATTATTAGCCTAACGTTCTGGTAAAGTTTAAAAAAAAGCGCGTTAAAACTAAAAGAAAGAATGAAAGAAAATTCATTTATTTAGCATGACAGACAAAAATACACACCAGATACAGACATCAGAAAAAACAAATAAAAAGTGTAACGTCCGATGTAAGAAATTAGCAGGAAAGTGTGCCTCGCCTCTCGTCGCCAATAAGGCCCAGTTCAGTAAAAAAAAACTAAAGTATCAAACTAATCAAATTTTCCGAAAAACGAAAATGATTCATTCTCGTTTTGAACAACAAGTCCTTCATGTAGGATTGAATAGGTTTTAGTAACGATGCAGCTTTGTAAAAATTTTCTAGAATGAATTTCAGTGAAGTCTAAATTAAACTTAATCTATATCTATGCTCGTACTAATAATAAAACTGAAGAGTTTGTTTGTTTGTTTGACCTCCGGAACTACCGATCGGATTTGAAAAATATTTTTCCATTTGATAGCCCAATTCTTGAGGAAGGCTACTAAACATCACGCAGTCGAGAAAAAAGAAAAAAAGTCAGAAAGAACGCTAAGAAAAAACGAGCGCAGGCGGACGAAGTCGCAGGCAAAAGCTAGCTATTTAATAATTGGCGACGTGAATTACAAATAAATCATATACTCGCGGCTGATATCTATTAAAATTAATTCGTACTTAAATTCAATTGAAGGTTACATAAACTAAACCGTTCGCACATTAAAAACTAATAAAATAAATAAGGTACGAATGGGTACCAACAAAGCAGTCTCAGAGGTTGATTCAATAAATTTTAATTGATTGATTCTAGTTTTGTGTGCAATATAATGATTGTTAACAAACAATCACAAAGGGAGATTGATCGATAACCGTATTTATTACGAAGTAACTGAAATTTTACTGATGGTGGAAACATAGGGAGATGTAGAGTGTGTGCGGCACAGCTCTGAACATTGGTCTGTATGCCACTGTAGTACGAAAATATACATACATCTGCCAACTATGTTGGGGTCGGCTTCCAGTCTAACCGGATGCAGCTGAATACCAGTATTTTACATGGAGCGACTGCCTATCTGACCCTTATTGTCCAGGAAAAATATTAAAATATCTAAATAGCAATAGCCTCCACACTAGGATTCCCTGTGTAGTGGAGACTAGTCTCTTTCGTCTTACAAAATTATCTATATCTATACTTCTATATTAATATTATAAAGAGGAAATATTTGTATTTTTGTGTGTATGTTTGTAATTAATAAACTCAAAAACTACTGTGCCGATTTCAAAAATTCTTTCACCATTGGAAAGCTACATTCACCCTGAGTGACATAGCCTATATTTATTGCTAGGTAGGTATATAGTAGGTAAGCTCATACACAGCATCGGTTGCTAAGATTTACGAGTACTTCGTAACCTACCTAAGCTGCAATTCCATCTAACACCCAGTGTGAATGTGGTGCTTCAGACACCATGTTCTACTTGCTGGAGTGTCCTAAGTACTCGTTCGCGCTCACTAATTCGCCGAATTCGAGGGAGTGGCAACGAAATGCTAAGAATAATTGCGGCACATAAGGGTGCATGTTGCCTGATACTTTGTATTTTAATTTAATAATTTATGTACATTTTATTTTAATTTTAGTTTATTTTTAATTATTTTTTTCTATTTTATTTTTAAAATTTTATCTCCTCATGGCTAACATAGTTTTAAGATAATGTAATACTAACAAAATATGGACATTTAAATATTCTAAATTATACGATTTTTATTTTTATTTATTTAATATCGGAATAATAAGGTATAAAAGTTGATACTCGTCTTGTTCCCAGCCCTTGTTAACCCCATTGAGAATACCTAGCCCTAGTTGATTGTACGCAATTCTTTCGTGTAGCTTTATTGATGGTATTCATGTGCTGTTCACCACCTACAAGTACAAAGGTCTTGATGCATGAAACGAGTTCTATGTGAAACATAAACGCCCTGTTATAGAGTCGGGAGGCGCAAATAGGCTTACGTTACAAAATCAATTTACCCTAAACGGCATCCCCACGAAGTTCACCCCATTTTTTCACACAATTTCTAACTCAACCGGAACCCCCCGGGTACGCCCAATATCCCGCGTCGTATATCCCAAGTCTCAACTAATCGCGTTACGTTTCCACGATCGTCACAAAAAGGTCATCCACCACAAGGTTCGCGCGTAAGCATCACTAATTGGTCCAAATCAAATACGAATTATCTCACTACACACCTCACTAATCACCAACCTAACTTGACCCCTAGGCAACTGAAAAATTTAAACAATTTCATGGATGGAACAAAAATCCGAGGTCAAGTTACACTGGAAAAATAGTTCGTTATACAAATTGGATTTATATTTTTTTGAGTCTATTGTATTGTAGCCGGGTTCCGTCCAAATTGAACCGTCATAGAGGAATATTGAGCGGTTTGAATAAACACGCGTCGAATGGCGGCGCGTTGAAAGCTTATAATCTCGTTCGTTATGTTCTGATGCGCGTACGCATGTGGCTGGCTTTGGTAGGATAATGGTGAGAAAAAAATATGATCAATGACAGATTAAACGTAACATTGTAAAGGTCAAAATTAAATGATTGGCAAAACTTTGCAAGAAAAAAAAATGCTTTGAGCTTCCCCAATTATCTAAAGAGGATATTCAACACCGCCTATTTGCTTTCTGATATCAATTAAAACCCATTTCATATTCTACAAAATAGAAAAAAGAACCTGTAACATCCTTCTATCGAAAAATCCAAATCTTGACAAAAAGACACCTTAGCTAGACGAACGTCTCCCCGTCTGAAGGTATTCGGAGGAACATGGTTCTTATTGATAAGAGTCTGACATAAGCCTTCATATTCCTCTGGGTGAGGGTTATCTAAAGGAACTGCCTTGGCAATTTGTGTTGTATGAAGTTACGGACCTACGTGTGACCACCATCTCAAGGCCAATTCCCGTAATTAAAAACGTTTAAAATCTAGTCGCAATCTCATCTCAGCGACAATCAATGTCAAAAATGTTGGGATTTAGAGGCATTTTTGAGAGATTAAGACTGAGATCAGACTGTGAAAGTGCTTTGAATTACGAGAATTATCCCTCAGATATTTAAAGTGCTCTCTTGTCTAGAAATAACCATGTTTCCACCTTATAGAATCACTCAACTTCAGCATTTGTCTATGTGTGTACATGTAGTAATTCAATTCGGTAGCGAAGCGTGGTGTGGCGGCTAATTTGTTAGTGTACGTAGCGCCGTAATTACTTGAGAGCGATCAGCCGTGAGTAGTCGCTCAGTGCATGTGCTTACATTGTATGAGGAGGAGGTAATATAGTTAGATATGAGCTCAATGTAAGAGCAGAAATACTAGTGAGACTTGTGTAAAAGACCTCATGTGCCTAGCCTTTTCCCAACTATGCTGGAATCGGCTTCCAGTCTAACCGGATGCAGCTGAGTACCAGTATTTTACATGGTGCGACTGCCTACCTCACCTCCACAATCCGGTTACTGGGTAACACGATATCCCTTGGTAAGACTGGTTGTCAGGCTTTCAGGCTTCTGACGAACTGTAACAACTGTCAAAGATCCATGAATGACAGCCGGTACCAACGGCTTAACGTGCTTTCCGAGGCATGGAGGGGTCTCGGTATGTAAAGATAGTCACCCACCCATGATCCAACCGCGGCAAGCGTAGCTTAACCTGATTGATCGACCCGTGAGGCTTACTTAGCTACAAGCTCAATGATAGGTAAATTCGGTTGAATATGACTTATTGTTACCATTTTCTATAGGAGAATTGAATAGGAAAGATAAGCCAGTTAGCCAAGCCTATAACTTAAATATAATGCTATCTTGAAACGGTGTAACTCGATGACAAGTATAAGTACTTGTCATCGAGTATCAGAAATCAAATCATGTATACATAAGTGTATAGATGATTTCTCTTTCTTCATTTCAAGTACTTTGTACTTTTTTAAGTACTTTAGGTACTTTAGGTTGACTTAAGGTACTTTTGATTCCAGTCATTTCCATTATTGCAGTATTTTTTGGCTATCTTTCTTTAAGCATTAGAGATACGTCAGCATATTGCTTTTAAAAAAAAACGGTATCGATACAAAAACGAAATCACAACTGTTTTTAATGGGGTTTAAAAACTGTCATCTTCAGTTTATCTTAAATCACTGTCTAAAATAATAGGAGACCGTTACACTCGTGCCCCCGTGTATGGAACGGAATCGAACCCGCATCCGATCATATCTCCGTTCGTGGTGACGCATAAATATTACACCGAGATATGTCACAAAAAGTGTCATGACATGTGTTCTGTAGGGTCCTATCTTGGGCCCACGCGAGATTCAATATCGAATGCGATAACTTGTCCTTGTTAACTGTTTGGCATTTTTCTCTCAAATTATTCGTCATCGACTTTAAATTTGCGTATTATTTTATGAATCAACTCCTTTCTTAATAATTTAATCATATGATATTTTATTTCGGTTAACTGTGTTATACTTTTACATATCAAATGATAAATGATTTTATTTTCTAAGTAGGTTTGTACAAACACTTTTACACGTCAATCATATTTTAAAAACTAGATGAGGTTGGCGTTTCCTATCTGACTAGTCTGAGAAGAGGGGCTGAAACAAACTCAGAGGTCACAATCTCTTTTAAATAAATAATAATATTATTTTTTAAACTAGAACTAGATAAGTTTGGTGCTTTCTAACCGTCTGTCATGGTCTAACAGTGTGTGTCTAAATAATATAGGTATTAACCAAATCCAGTAATGGCTGTATTGCTTACAGGCTTTTTGGAAACAGATCATGTATTTCTTTACGCTTTCGCAACCACAGCTACCATTTTTAATTGCTTTTAATCCAAATTATCACCAATTCGCCTCATACATAATCCTTTTAGCGACACCAAAACTGACACTCGTTACAAAAAACCCAAAAATAATCCTCCAAATAGACCCCTATCAAGGTGCGAAACATCAAAAACAGACAGACAGTTACAGATTATGCGCAACCCTCCTATTATAACCATATTAAGATATTATCACTGAACAAAAAACGTCCTTTTCAAACATTTATAATCCTTTCATTCTCTGCTTTGAGAATTGACACCTTCGTCACGCGAAATACATCACTATTACGACGGTGTAAGAACGTTATATGATCTGAATTGAGATGTAAAAGGGTTGCTTCCTGTACAAAGAAAATTGAATTATATCCGTAAGGTACAAGGTTGAGTTTCGAGTGTAATGTTCAAAGGGATTTATAAGTCAAAATCGCCTATTTAAGATATATAAAAAGATGTTTATTCGCGCTAAGAACAATGGCGATTGGTGAAGGGAAGTGACTTGTAAAGGAATATATGCGTAGACGCACTGAGAACACTGCGGACCTCTCTATTGTAAACTTTTAACGGAAATTAATCGCTACATTCATTGATATATCATTGTAAAACAAAGTTTTTGGATGTTTGTATAACTTTAAAAGATTATAATTTTTGGCTGTGTTTTGGTTCAATACAGAGTTTTTTTTTTTAATGTTTTACAGAAAGTATAGTAAGTACATGTATACAGGATCAAAGTAAATTAGCAAAACTTTACGCACGTGTTGGGTATCGAAGTCGAAACCAAAAAAATAAAATAATAAAGATTTATATAATAATGTTTATTATTATGTTTTTTTTTTTATTTCTCTGATAAAGATTGGTCCTTAGCAGTTCTGGACAGAGAGAGGTGAAAGAAGAGTAGAGCTAGAGAGGCAGGTGCCCAGCAGTGGGGCATTAACGGATAAAAAAAAGACATAGGTATTCGAGTCTAATTATTACGTTAACATACTTCATTCTACCCTTAAATAAATTGTTGCAAACACAGATAATTATTAACAAGTTTTCTGTTTATAAGTTTTTTCTGAAACCATGGCAAACGTCAACATACTTTTGTTGCCGACTGTACCTACTACACGTGGAATTAAAAAAAAAACAATTTAATATTGTATGGCAGGTATAATTAATTATATCTGAAATTGTAATTTAACATATATATATATAATAGTAACATTAGCATATAATTTCATGAAACCTAAGTTACTATTTATCTAGAAGGTTTGTTTTTATAGACAAAAAATATAATACAGTCATAGAATTGTATATAAAAATCGGCACGTGTAAGCTATAATGTATAAATAGAACTCAAATAAATTGAGTGTTAAGGTCATGACGTGAGAAATGATGAGACTAAAAAACGCGGCCAAGTGCGAGTCGGACTCGCACACGAAGGGTTCCGTACCGACGTATAATATTTAACACTACATATTTTTACTATTTGTTGTTATAGCGGCCATATTCTTTGATAATATTAAATATCTACCTACTACGATTCACAAGGTACAGCTTTGTGACGGAAGGACGGACAGACGGACGGACGGACAGCGAAGCCTTAGTTATATGGTCTTTGGCACCGTTTTGGGTGAAAATGTAAAACAAAATACATTTTCACCGCACCACTTCGCTTTATGATCATGTCTTAGATAGATATATCCAATGAAATAGCCAATAAGTAAGTAAAATATCCGATAAAGGAGAGAAGCAAAGTGGACAAATGTACGGAAAATAAGGGTTCCTTGTTGACTACGGAACCCTAAAAATGCGGCCAAGTCAGGCTCGCACACGAAGGGACCCTTTAATTTTTAACTTCATTCTATTTTTATTATTTCTTGTTATAGCGGCAATAGAAATACACACTGAAAATGCAACTATCTACTTATTACGGTTCATGGTTGACAGACAGGAGGACGGACGGACAGCGGAGCCCTAGTAATAGGGTTCTGTTGTGGTGGTTTAGGTGGTTTAGGTGGTAATATAGAACCTAAATCATGACCATTTCATCGACTGACGTAAGAATCAACAAAATCTTTCGCTTTTTCGTAACTACCTAAACTTGGTCGGGTTACCACGGTCATTCACTTCCTAATGACTTTAATCGTATTATCTCATTAATTATCCAATGTACTGAGCTGAAATTTTACTGATATACAACTGAACTAAAAAACTAATAATTGACATAACATTCAGTTCATATATCCAATCCAGTGGCCAAATAACACCGCGCGCATCAAGACCGTGCTCGTGAAGAACTCAATATCATCATAACTTGTTAAATACTTACAGGATACTAATGAAACTTCACATACATTTGAAGGCAGTTACAAGCTTTAAAATAACGTTTAAAGTAAGTTTTTAGAGCTCTTATTGAGAGTGCTGGGACCAATTGAAGTGTTCTTCTATTTAATGAAATAACCTTTAAGCTATGTATTATTTTGGTTTTTTTATTGCAGAACAAATTTAAACTAATTCCTAAGAAGCCATGTACAAAATATGATAAGAATCCGCTTAACCATTTCAAAGATCTAGCAAAACCAAAAACGTTACCCCAGCATAATATCGAATAACTTCGCAACCGATGAAAGAACAAATACAAAATAAGGCACAACATTTACTTCATCTAGACAACTAATTTTATAGCTAGTAATTATTTAAATATTCCCATTAGAAAGAAAAAGGTCTGGCTGGGGTAACGTTACCCCAGCAGGAAATGTTTTTGTGAAATAATTAAAAAACTATAAGCGCAATAAATTTAAAAATGTGCGCAACAATTACAGAAGCCGCAAAACTAATTATCTATAAGATTCAAATGACCATTTTCGACAACATCTGGCCTGGGTAACGGACACGTTTAGTCACTTGTTGTCAAATTCGTAAATCGTAATAACGAAATAAAAATAGTAAGGCAATAAGGCGCCGCACGGGTGCAAGTATCGCCCCACCTACATGCAGCTCAAGTTTATTAGGTAATCCAGGGTAACACGAAAACAAGCTTTTCGAGAAGGTAACCTCTTCAAAGGCTTAAGTCATTGAAGGGGTTAAGCCTTTCACGTGGTCACCTTAATAAAGGTGTTAACCATTTCGCTGGGTTTCGAGGATGTAACTCGAACAAAAGGTAACACTGCGATATGAGTTACCCCATGTACGGGTTACCCTGTCCAAAGGCTTAACTCTTAAGCGGGGTTGTCCGGTCCCTGATCATATATACAGTCGCTCCATGTAAAATACTGGTACTCAGCTGCATCCGGTTAGACTGGAAGCCGACCCCAACATAGTTGGGAAAAAGCTGGGCAGATGATGACGGTCAAAGGGTCAAAATTCCACCTCTCGCGCACGGCCCTGGTGCTAGCCATGGTCCGGGGCGAGAGGGAGTGGGAGGCGGTCACCTCCTTCTGCGAAGCAGTCATGCTAGCGAAGGAGGTGGCGGGATGGGCGAGGGAGAGATCCTCACGCCTCAGCCGCCGAGGGAGACGCTCCGGGCGTCGGGAGCCGCGTGACGACTCCCGGCCACCGTAGGCGCGGGCCTGCGGGCGGAGAGCAATGGGTAGCTCTCCGTCCGATCAGGACCAGGCCCGTGCCGGACGGCGTGTTTGTGTTCCACGCGCGCCTCAAAGAGATGTCAGCGTAGTTGACGGGGCCCGACAGGGCCGAAGCCTGCCGGGGTAGCGGGATCGTCCGAAAGGGTTACCGCTGCCCTGGTACATAAAGGGCTAAGGAAGGAACACGGGTGGGTTTTAGTCAGTAAGAGTCTGACACTCCCTTCTGCTCCACCCAGAGCGGGAGGAGTCATTTGATGATTTCCCATCCACAAAAAAAAAAAAAAAAAAGGGTCAAAATTCCCATTCTACTACAAAAAGCCTTCATGAATAGTACCCAAGTCCTAACTATAAGTACAAACAAGATCGTTATAGATAATTATTAATCCAACGCGTTAATTGTTGCTATAATAATAATTATTATTTTGCAACGAAACAAAGGGTCTTTAGTCGAGTCAGATGGTAATCTTGGACGCAAGAAACGAACTGAAACATAGTCGGAAAACGCAATGAAATATAATACAATGATATCCTTACATTAAACACAAGTGTGGTTTAAAGCCGGCAAAATTAATTGCTAAACAAATTGTCTGCCAACTTAAACAGTCCGTATATTCAAATTGCAACTGTCATTGATTAACAGTTGAATGAAATGGATATATCAGGGCAAAATTTGGCGTAGGGTGTTAATTTACTTAACAATTAATTTACCTGACTGTACATTTAAAGGTAATCATAGAAAACTTTAAGTGACTTCGAAACGTATAAACGTTGATGACCTTTTGCAGTGCAGAAAAAATCGCTAGGAAATAGTAAAGAGATGTTGTTACAATTTAGGTGCCTGCTAATGATTCAAAATTGAGTCAAAAACAGGTGAGGTTGTGAAAATAGACGAAGACCATCTACTAATCTTAGTAGTTAGTAAATGGTCTTCGTCTATTTTGAGACACTTACCTTCATCTACCAAGTTCGCGAAATTCTCACTAAAACAATTAGTATGTAGATGATAATGATTCAGTATCATCAGTAAAATAAACTACACACTAACACTAACGATAAATCGGACCATCATCAAAGTTAAGAGAACTATTTATTTTTAAAGAAAAGTAAATAGGCCTCTAATCTTACAAGAAAAAATGTAGGTCCGTCGACAAAAATAACCATGATGTAAAAGGTCAAATGAAAAAAGAAGATTAATTTAATTTTCCTTGTGAACCCAAATTACAACAATTAGAATTCATTAAATAAATCTTGAGCGAAACAATTTACAAAGAACATCCATGTCAGAAATGACAAATTAAAAGCGATCAAATTAGACACACGTACAAAAGAATTCAACTGAATTGCATCTTTATTAATTAACTTGCATAATGAAGGAACTAAGGCTGTGGGTAGATATAACTAAAAGTGAATAAGTGGACAGCTGGTTTATGAAATAAAGAAAAAAAGATTCTGTTTTAAAGAAAATTAAACCTGTTTTATTTGTTTCTTGTATAAAACCAGTAGAAGCTACCAATATAAAGTGAAGACCATAGAATAATTAGAATAATATATTGAGAATAGAGATAATTACGCTGAGATTCAGCAAGTTTTGAACGTCCCCCAAAACGCCCTCCCTTCACCACTTCCTAGTGCTTTCGCTGGGAAGAAGTGGCGCAACAAACTCCCCAGCAGCACAAAAGGCACGACCTTCAACAATACTGTTAATAACTAGATCATAATGCATATTAAAATGATTGCAAGAAAGTTTGGGAGACGCTGGCGGGATAAATAAATGACTGCAGTAGGGATCGGTCAAATTGAAGAGGATAGCAAACCCCAACACATGGGTAATATAGGGTACAGAAAAAATAAAATAATACGACTGTCTAATTAGTGGGGTAATTGCGTAACACACTAACAGTAGTAATGACTTTCATTTTGACAGTTCAACAACATTCACTGCGTTATTTAATTTGTTGAGCCGACACTTTTTTCGACCATGAGAAGCAATTGATTAGCAATATCCTTCAAAATGATTCAAATTGTAATGAATAGTGTGTCAACTTTTATTTCGGTCTTAGAATACATTATGAACACAGACCTGCATGTTTGGAAAATGTTATGTTTGTCTCGGTCGACGGAACAGGAAAAAATACAATTATGATGTGCAAATTAATTGATGCAAATGTTTCGAGCTTGCAAGTTGATGAATTCTATAAAGTGAATCGGCGCACTAACAAAAAATAAGGTTTTTAGAGTACTGCCTTATGAAAATACAGTAACACTGATTTGTTTATTCGGTAAAACTTTGTAATAGGTATTATCGCCAAAATCTATATCTGACCACCGTAAGGACTATTCCTGCTTGCAGCGCATATTACTAGACGACCTAAAAAGGATCCTCTTTTGTTTTACTTACGGACGCAGCTGTGGTAATCATGTGCACGGGATTTTGTTTTCAAAATGGTATAGGTTTTGGAGACAGTAAGTACCTTATGAGGTCGTGAGTCATTTATTTCGCAGAAGAAGATGAAGCATTCTTCGACTGAAACGTTGAAAAGCTGGTGATAGAGAAATTGTTAATGTATGTAGAAAATCTAGATTTAACAGCTTTAGAAATTAAAAAAAGCTTAATAGGATACAATAATGAAAAGCTGTAAAATGGAAAGAACAGAAAATTAGGTCGTCATGGTGCTCTCGAGTAATAAGCGTACCCAATTATAGGAACGTATACATTATTATTGTTCACTTCATAGGAAGTGAACAATAATGAATTGAAGGTGACGATACATTAATTATAAATTAGGTTCATACGAAGCAGCATTGTGCATTGGTAGTTAAAATAGCTTTAGACCACCGCCATTTATTGTACAGACGCCAGGACATCAAGCTACTACAATCTCTCAAATTTCTTTAATCGATTTTCAACTTTATCGTTAAAGCATTAAGGTTCTAGTTTGATTGGGAAAATTTGACAGTTTCGGGTAGCTTGAACTGCTGGTGTCTGTACCTTGGAATAGAATCGATTCTACAAATAAAGCAAAATTTTCCGAAGAAAACCTTAAACATATACAGGGTCAATTTAAATTAGCTAGCGAACTCCATAGACGTGGCGCGTATACGATATCTAAACTCGATAAAACAAAAAATATATTGTGAGGTCACCGACCGTAGTTAGTATAGTCACTTGAAATATCAGTTTAAAATCAGCTTGGTAAATGTCAGATGTCTTAGAATTTTTGGTTCTAGGACATGTCCGTTTCCTCACGATGTTTTCCTTCGCCGTTTTGAGAGCCGTGGTGATGAAATAATTTATACAAAATAAAGCACCTGTCTGGGTTCAAACCTATGACGTACAGCTCGTAAGTCTCTGCCGTCACCACTCGGCCACCACTGCTCTAAATATATCAGTAATAGTAATTCTGTTCTTATTTCCAGTTTTGCAATTAGATGCTCTTAATGACAGTTTTACTCCTTTTAAATCGAACCAAGGTCCTCCAGTTTTACATACCTGCATACTAAGTACTAGATCAATCTCCACAATTCATTGTTTCAGATGGGAACCGTTTACATTCGCGTACAGGTCACACTTGTCTTATTTCCTTTGACTGCACGATTTATTTAAAAGGTCACACACTTTTTTTGCTTCGTCCAGATATTTAATTGAAAGACCTCATGTTGTGTTCTTAAAAAATTCTGTGACTGTTTGCCCTTGGAGAGATATTGGTGCATCGTGATGCAAAAAACTAAGTCAGATGTAAAGAGGGTTGAAGGATTTACCTAAAATGATTTATCGTTTTGTCGGACATAACATCTAAAGGATTTCTTATTTTGCAGGGTTCTAGAAGATTTAGTTAAAATTTAGATTTAATTGAAAGAATAAAAACGTGAATTACCTACATATATTCATTGGTTGTCAGTATGGGGCTCGTGGCTAAGTGGGGGCTCGTGGCTAAGTAATAACAGCCACACGGGCCGATTGATCAGGTTAAGCTACGCTTGCCGCGATCGGTCCGTGGATGGGTGACCATCTTTACATACCGAGATTCGTGCCGCGGAAAACACGTTAAGCCGTTGGTCCCAGATATCATTCGTGAATCTTTGACAGTAGTTACGGATCGTCAGAAACCCGATAGTCTGAAGACCAGTCTTACCAAGGGGTATTTACCGGTACCTAACTGGGTTGTGGAGGTCAGATAGGCAGTCGCTCAATGTAAAATACGGGTATTTAGTTGCATCCGGTTAGACTGGAAGCCGATCCCAAACGACCCCTGCTGATGAGTACGGGTACTCTAAACTGATTTCCAAAGAAAGTGTGATGTACCCATAAGTCTTTCATAACAAACTAGAAAAGCATGATAGATAAATGTATACAGACGATAGGTACTAAGTATGTAATCACGGAAATTGGTCATAATTTCATAAATCTGATATGGCCATCTTTTATTATGACCATATTCTACCCAGGGGTTGGTCGTATCGATACCCAACTGTCAGAAATCAGAAATCATTTATTTTGCAATGAATGTGGGTACAAAATAAGATGTAAACATTGTAAAAGCGGTTCCAACACACTCTACCTTACGGCATGCAAAAGTATAAAAAAAATATTTACTCAGTTATACAATCATATAGACAAAAAGAAAAGCAAGTTCTGTTATGTGGATCCACAGCCTTCCTACATACACTAAACATCAAAAACAACAATCTTAATTCCATATTCTACAAAGTAGAACATCACAGAACACACTGTCTAAGTAGAACATCACAGAACTTCGTCTCCATCCATATCCTATCAACCTAGTTCAGGCTTACGTTTTCATCCACAGATAATAATTAATGGTCGACACAACTTTATGCAATGACTCATACACCATAACACAAATGTACTATTTTAATAGTAGCTCATAAGTATTACTTAGCAAATCATCTTGTTATCATCGCACGCAAATCACAACATCGAGGAACAATTGTTTATTGAAGAGTTCGTGGGGAGCTCACCAACCTGCTTGCGTACCGAGTGACAATGGGTATTAGGTGCCTTATGCATAAACTTGAAGTAAACTTTTGGCTATCCTATGTGTTAATCCTGGTTATAAACTATCTGTGTGTAAATTTCATTCCAATCAGTTCAGTTTTTGCATGAAAGAGTAACAAACATCCATCCATCCGTCCATCCACCCTCACAAACTTTCGTGCTTACAATACTTAAACCTCGGACCATGTTTGGTCAAACCGAAGCAAATACGTGAATCCTAATTGCGTAACACGCTATCAATTACAATTTGAATCATTTTGAAGGATATTGGTAATCCATTGCTTCATAAGTTCGGAAAATTAGTCTGCTCAACCACATAAACAACGCAATGAAGAAGTTTGATTTGATCTGCTATGGTCATATTAATCTTCCAACGTTCACGCCTGCGCTGTATAATCCACAAGCTGCGCTTTACTTGTTACAATTATGTTCCTCACTTATATTTTGGTAGTGCATTGCATACGATGAAACCAGATACGCAGCATTAGATTATTAGTCTATTAGCTAAATAGTAGGTTGAAATAGTTTTCAGCCGTATTCCAAAAAGTGTATTTTCGTCCTACAAGCTAATATAATTGGTAGTTTATTATCTATTATTAGTATATATTATTATCTAACTAGGCTTAATTTTTCACACTGTCCAGCACACATGAAAAAACTGTCTAAAACCCTACAAAGTAAAACAATCGCACATACAGACAGACAATCTAAACACTCACACGTCAACGCGCAGCCTTGTGCTCCTTAGCCGAACAATGCGCAGATAAGGCGCAATTACGCTGCGCCCGGGCAACGGCGATTTGGCGTTAAATTCCTTGCGCACGCGCCGCTGATCGAGGAATTCTGGACGTGGCAATTTTGGGAAATGTGCTGAGTATGTCTGTGGCTGGTTTGTTTTGGATCTTTTCGCCAATGTGCAATTACTATATATACTTCATTGTATTATAAAGTTATTGTTTTTCATCATAATGGACAATAGACCTTTATTTGTACATTCATCTTAGCTTTTTTCTATTGACAAGTAACGTCATCTGAATTCCTGTGGATGCCTGGATGGAGGCCTGTGTTCCAGCAGTGGGAATATTAAAGGCTGATTGGGTTAGGTAGGGGTCTTCTGAATTGTACTATCCCTAATCATAAGTTTCTGAACTGATCCTATATATTCAAAAAATTATGAAATATATAGGACATTGCCTTAATTCCTTCAGTTGTTATAAGCATATGCATTATGGATTGAAAAGTCAAAGAAGCTACTAAAAATATTAAAACAATCAATAATATGAATAAAAATTCAAATTACACTCAATTAAAAACTTTAAACCTATTAATTCTGCATCAGTTAAAACACAATTTAATCCAAAACATATTTGCCACCTCCACGATTCATCTCTCCTTGGTGGACAAGGGCTAGGTGCTCAGCGATAGCATCGCCGGCGGAACCCGCGGTCATCTCTGATCCGCAGATTCCATTCACGCAGAATTTTAGCCCATGTTTGATTTAACACCAATTATGGACTTCCTTGTTCTAAGTTTTGGTTCTTTTGTCTTAGAAAGTCTTTCGCTTTTGAATTATCTTTTATGGTGTTAGTTTTATGTGAGATAATAAAATGGAAGTGTTGGTCGTTTTTGTTCTATATGGGGACTGAGTTTCAGAAAGCGAATGCTTAGAAATATATTTTATTTTTATAGCTGTAGGCATGGCCTTTTGTAGAATGACCACATACAAAATTCTTAGGATACTACTCCTGAGAGAAAAATGAGCAAAACTAAACTGAACATCGTAAGCATCAATTGAACAATGAGTGACAAAAACAGCAGTGGTCCTAACATGCAACCTTCAAGCACGCCCGTTTCCCAATTCAATATTATAGCCAACAATAATCAATAAAGTTCATATGAACGTATGTAATCGATTGTCTTGTCCTGAGCCATGCGTGGCCGTGCTATTGTCGTGTTTTTCCACATTTCCAACAGTGAAGGGACGGTGTGAACTATGGCACTGCAAGGTCGGCGCTGTCAAAGGCTTTTGATAAATCTTGAACAACGTCATTTTGCAGCACGAGAAAATAATTGAAGCCCTATGTCAAGTATTTAAGGTTTATATTCCAATGCGAAGGGTTTGGTAAGTTTATAAATAACTTTGCTAATTCTTTGTCAACTAAGTTCATTGTTTTGTGAAGTCTTTTGCGCGTCTATGTAAAATCAATTTTCGTTTCACCACTTGATTTTGATGATTTTTTATTTCAAAGTATTTTCCTCAAAACAACATAATAGAAAATATTTCAGGGATATTTAAGGATTGTTCACACTCGTTCTGAGTCTCACTGGGGCAATATGATACTAAGGAACTTGTTTTTTCTTAACCATTTAAAATATATTCATAAAATTCATATTCAAACCACTTGAGGTTACGATTCTTCGAACAGCAATAACTTCTTTAAAGATCACTATTTTGCATAATTAGTTTCAGGTTATTAAGCTCATTGCCTGCTAGTACCAACTCATCGTAATCAATACCTGTAAATTGACTCTTACGACCCTACGTGGGAGGATAAGCTACCACTTTAACATATTTTTTAATTTATTCTTAGATCACCGCTGAATTAATAGAAGCATATTTAATAGACTTTCCAAAACTATCAAATTCTACAGTAACTCGTTTCACGTAATCGATATGAAATATAACCGGTGCATCATAACCGTTAATTAATCATTCGATTATTGAATCGACACTGGAACTCGATAAAATTCGAAATATAAATAGAATCGAGAATGTAGAAATCACAGAGGGATGTGATGCGAACGTCGGAGATGGAGTGGGCGTAATGTGGTTACCGGCATCGATTGCAGTCTGTTCGGTATAAATAATCGATTTAAAAGTCGTCATATAGGCATCGTTGTAACCCGACACGGGGTTAGAATGTTGACTGAACTTGTTGGCATTATGAGCACACGCGAAAATGATAGGCAGGTACTGTCGAGGACAAAGTTATTAAGAGCTTAAGCTCTTAAGAAAACCATACTACTTAAATGAACTAGAAATAATTAAAAGTTTTAAATTATTCAACATACATACAATGATTGATTAGATACTCATTAATTTTAACTACAAGGGCATGATATAACCCCTTAACCTCAGAATTAACTAAACTAACGAACATGATGATGATACATGATCTTTTTTAAAGGGCAACCTTGAATATTGTGTTTTATTTTCATAAAGTTTTGACCGGGCATAATTACGCAATGACGTTGAAAACTAACACGCGATTTACGGAAACCAGCTATCATCAACTTAAGGTTGTTGATGTAAGTAATGTGAGAAATACAAAATGGTGTCTATTTTTGGATAAAAATTTAGAGTTATTGTTACTTGATTTCCTCTGTGAGGTTAATAACCATGGTAATGTTAGTTTTAGTTAAGCCTGCTCAGGAAATGTATGACGATATGAACATACACACATATATCTTCTTCCATGGAGGATATCACCTAGTGATATACTCGTATATATATTTCCTATTTTTATCGGCCTCACAGTATTTTAACAAAATGCAAAACGACGACGAATGGAAATATCTACGACTATTTTACAAAAGGCCTTTGATTATTAAATTTGATTACTTAGAACTTTTGTCTCGCCTGTACATCCTAGACCTTTATTGCAAAGTACATTCGAGGAAACGAGTGCGAGACCGGTGATAATTATCAGATGTGGACAGTCGCCACGTCGAGTGTCATCGTGATCGTCGGCGCATCATTGCGGATCGCGGGCTAATTATACTAGGGATGGGAATATGTACTGTGCAGTGATTCTTGCTATTAAATTTTTGGCTGCAAGATTTTACTTGAAAATAAATTAAGTAGGTATGTCTTTGTATTGCGGCGCTATTAACGTATGTAGGTAATATTTAAGCATTGTGGCAAATTCCCACCTTTCATGGCTATTAAAAATATGGTTATCTTTCAGTTTACAAAATTTTTAACTTTTAATACCTACATTTTATTCTGTAGTTTACTAACTTTAAAACTAGATTTTCACTTAACCAGGGAAAATGTCCCTGCTACTCCACATGAATTTCCCCTCACTACTACCTCACAGTTCCCATAAACGCAGTACATTACTGTGTCCAACACATATAAATATACAAACGAATTGGTTTGTTTGTCCGATCGTGGATAACGCAACGTCTAAATATAACCAGGCTAGAATCCTGACGACTAGTTGTATCAGATTAGGAATCATTTTGTGAGATTTCTTTGAATTTAGATCCTGTAGAGGACGGTAGTAAAGGTATAATGTCCTAGATACTGCCTGGCATAGTACGCCAGGGCACTTGCTCAAAATCAGGTTCTGGTTTTAGTTTTCAGTTCAGAAAATGTCGTAGGTTTACCTAATCAAAAATATTAGGTATTTATTATACAAGCTAGCAGTGACATCGACGCGCAAACTGAAACCATGAATTTAGCACAAGATTCTAGACTAACCCCTAGCGCAGACATTTTTTAGTCTGTTGTAAAAAAACAGCAATTTCATAGAAAAGTGCGAAACCGACGCGGTCAAAATGTATGGAAAAGCATTCTTTATTTAATAACTGACAAAAAATTTCGACGCATTGGGATTCAGAATCATGTACTGAATCCATGGTATCAGGTTGCGCGGCGACGTCACTGCCACCCTGTATTATGCACAGATTAGCATCTATAATCCTAAATCTAACCTGCTTTATGCTTTTTATAATTATTTAATTAATGTTGGCTGAAACTTTACATTATTGTCTTATTCCTTCTTAAAAGAAAAACAATAGGTCTTATTTTAAGCTAGCATCGATATTAAAATCCATCACCATGTAATAGGGGCCATCTAAAATTATAGATATGTCGCAGTAATTGTAACCCTAGTAGACTGTATGTTACAAAACTCAAACCTACGTTCCTGATCGTCTGATTCACTTGACAATTGTTCCTTTATACTAATTTCTCGCATTACAAAATAAGGCATAGGTCACACACAGTCCTGATAATCGTTCATGTAAGTTTTAACTCTTTCCTAGATCTGTAAGCCTCAGATGTTCGTGTCACACAATAGACAAATGAGGTAGTAAAAAGCATGTATTATGTTAGCTTATGCTCACTACAATAACTGAACAAAAACGCACTAAACACCAAACCGTCGCCTGCGACGGCGATTGTTGGCCCATGTGAACGGGGGCGCACCTTGACCATCTACACAATGGGCCAGCCTTGAGACTGCACTAGGATATCCGTATGATGGCCGAAGTGGCTGACAGTTTTAGAGTGAAGTTGACTTTTTAGGGTCTTTAGACCTTTGAGCCCTTTGCTCTTTGCCTCCTACTTTGTTTTAAAAGTTATTATCCTAACAAGAAACAAGTGGTTGTATTGTATAGCTATTCATTTAACTTATCTTCTAAATTAAAATGTTAAATTCATTAACTGACAGACAACGCAATTCCTTAACCACTCATTCTCAATCTGAATCATTTTGAAGGATATTGCTAATCCATTGCTTCATTTGTTCAAAAAATTTGTCTGCTCAGTAACGTAAATAACGCAATGAATGTTGTTGAACTGTCAAAATGAAAGCCATTGCTACTGATAGTGTGATACATGATTACCCGTCCGAAGCATGAAACTATGCACAAGCGCTCCATTTGCTCGAAGGTGAGCAATAAGGAATGATTTTTTAAAAAATCATCCACTCTGTTAAATAGGGGGTACAAGTTTGTAGGGAAATTCGGCATTACGACTTGTACATTAGTATATTTTAGATATTTAAATGGAAAAGGTAGTCAAATCGTTACTACATTTCGTTAAGTTGTGGCCCTGAAATGCATGTACCTGGTTACTTCAGTCTTACTACAATCTCGTCACAGCGTAACAAAATTCCAGATAGATAGCCGAAGTGATTGAAAATCCCCTTACCTATTAGACTGTGGAAACTATCTAGACTATGGCACAGTTCATGTTCACGTGCACTTAACATATAGAATAAAACGTACTCTATTAAAACGTTATCATACATTACATTAGTTAGCCATTTAATGTAATATAACAAAATTATAAATGCGCTCGTCTATCAGCTTCATAAATTATCGGCAATTAAAACTGTTACACTAATAGAATGCCAGCTTTAATTATACATAATAAAATTAAACTAAAACCCATAAAATAACATTCAACCATCTTCAATAATCGATACGAGATATTATTAATTATTAATTCAATTATTAAAATAGTAAT
The DNA here is from genome assembly GCA_947507525.1 of Apamea epomidion. Lineage (NCBI taxonomy): Eukaryota > Metazoa > Arthropoda > Insecta > Lepidoptera > Noctuidae > Apamea > Apamea epomidion. The sequence continues at coordinate 1,351,750 of OX382240.1, read as the reverse complement.
TAGCGGCGATATCAAAGATGTAATAAAAGAAATAGTTGTTATTATGATTATGGTAAACTAGACTATATTTAAACGGTGCATGACTCTATGTGAACACTCTAAATAGAAATGACAGGGTACAAACCAATTAAGTGAAGTGGAGTATCTTGCCCATTCTTCTCCATAGGTACCTACTACGCTTTGGAATGGGCAACTAGCTTCATCTTTTAGAATGATCGACCCCTTGACGACTCAAAAGTGCCTGTAATTGGTTTATTTTCTTCTCAGAGTAGTCAGATAGGAAACGCCGACCTCATTTAGTTTAAAAAAATATGATTAACATGTAAAAGTGTTTGTATAAAACCTACTTACAGAAATAAAATCATTTACCATCATCATTTATTTGAAATAAATACTTTGAGTTTGAGTTTAAAAATAGTTTAATGTACGTGCGAGAAAAAAGTTCGTATACGCGTTTTTTTTAAACGAAGTTTCTTATCGCACGTACATTAAACTATTTTTAAACTCAAACTCAAAGTATTTATTTACATCACAGGTGCATTCTGCACACTTGTTGAGTAAAAGCTTGACCGAAAATAGTGTAAAAGCGAAAGGAATTTCGTTCTAACTGGGTATCCCACAAAACCACCCGTTTTTACCCGAATACGATAAAGAAAAAAGAAGGTTATGATTTTAGCAGGCTATGTGTGTATACATATTTATAAAAAACAAATGCGCGCTTTAGGAACTTTAAAAGAAATGTTTTGCAATCTATCAATCAATCTACCGAGCCTTTCCCTATATGTTGCGGTTGGCTTCCAGTTTAACCGGATACAGCTGAATACCAGTATTTTACATGGAGCAACTACCTATCTGACCTCCACAACCTAGTTACTGGGTAGCACGATACCCCTTGGTAAGACTGGTTGCCAAACTTTTGGGCTTCTGAAGACACGTAACAACTGTCAAAGATCCATGAATAACAGCCGGGACCAACGGCTCGACGTGCTTTATTTATTTATTTATTTATTTTATTGGTTCACCAACAATTGTTACATCAATACATAATAAAAAGAGCACAAAAAATTCATACTAGATGTACAATATTAAGAGGGAAACACCACATGCAATATATTTATAAAAAGAACAACTTTAAAAGTAAACAAAAAGACCAGAAACAATTTTGTTTTTAGTTAGTTAGTATCACATATATTAACTGAAAATACATGGCAAAGTAAATATGGTTTTAAGTGACTTTAGTTAAAACTATCTTAGACTAGGCTTATACTAATTAAATACTAAATTAATGTTAGAAACAATTGGTGCTTGAAGTGCTGAAGGGAAGAGCCAAAGATATCAATTTTACTAAATTTATTATGTAGCCGACTAAGTCTAGGGATTGCAGAGTTACGACCTGAAACAGTTCTACGAAATGGTGGATATAGGAGATCAATAGGATTTCTAGGATAATTGTGCGGAATATGGAATTTTAATTTATTTAGTAGCTGTGGAGAATCAAGCTTGTTATTTAAAATTTTATATAAAAATATTAAATCAATAATATCTTTCCGTTTTTCGAGGGGTATCATATTAAAGGTGCTTAAACGTTTTGTGTAACTCGGAATTTTCCGTTTCGCAGTAGAATATACTAAGTGATTTAAAAATCGTTTCTGGATACGTTCAATCCTCAGGCTGTGGGTTGAGTAGTGTGGTCGCCAAACAACAACACAATACTCAAGTAAGCTACGGACAAGGCAATTATAAAGATAAATTTTAGTTTCAGGCCTATGAAAGGATTTTGCGTTGCGAATGATAAATCCCAGTGATTTCGATGCCTTTTTTATAACATTATCTACGTGTGGGATAAATGTTAATTTTGTATCCAATAGGACCCCTAGATCTTTTATAACGTCAGCTTTGTGCAGACACAAACCATTCATTTTATAGTTCACTTTGGGTTCAGTTTTCGTGTGAATGTGATTTGGGAGCATTTTTTTACATTGAGTAGCATATCGTTGTTCGTGCACCAATGCATAATTCTGTCTATGTCCTCCTGAAGCAGTAATGAGTCTGATGGCGATTTAATTACACGGGCTATCTTTAAGTCATCGGCAAACAAGTATGGTTTTGAGTTCACAAAGCAATAGGGAAGGTCGTTTATAAAAGCGTTGAAGAGAATAGGTCCCAAATGCGATCCTTGCGGGACACCTGAGGATGCTCTAAATGTGTTAGATTTATATCCATTGGCCACTACGTAAAAAGATCGAACTGATAAGTAGGAATTTAGCCACTTTAGAAGAGGTCCTGCAAATCCATACGCAGCCAGCTTTTGAATGAGCACTTCATGGGACACTTTGTCGAAGGCTTTGCTAAAATCAGTGTATATAACATCTAATTGGTTATTACAATCTACAGCGTCCACTATGCCTTCGATGAAAGTAACCAAATTGCTACACGTCGATCTACCAGCTATGAAACCGTGCTGAGCATCGGAAATATATTTCTTAAGGTTATTTTGGATGTAAGGACAGATGATTGCCTCAAAAACCTTTGCCAAAGTTGGGAGTATTGTAATTGGTCTGTAGTTGCCAACTACGCTCTCTACAACTCTTTACAATCTATCATGGCGCGATTTTAAGTAACTTATGTTCTAGAGTTCTTAGATTATCATGTATTTTTTTTGTAGCGGACGATATAAATAAGGCCTGTTACAGCTATAAAAAGTATAAAGTAGGAAAATTAATTGAACAAAACATTCAAGTATATTAAAATGTACATCCATACTAATAATAAAGTAAATTAAAACACTAAACATTTATTACCTACTTTATATTTTTTATTCCATTACTTTACAGTAAAGATGGAAAGAATTTGTGATCAAATCATTTTCATAATATTAATAGTGTATTAGCAAATATTAATGGACCACTTAATATACTGCTTAAAGCCAATATTTATGTAAATCCAACAAGCAGTAGAAGTGCAGTAGCAAAATGCATTATAGAACTCTTGGAAAACAAAAAAAAAACACAATCAGAGCCACACCAATAGGTAACAAAGAAGAAAATAAATAAAAATGATTATTTATCTTTTTGTTTATAAAAATATTTAAAAATGTAATTTATAAGTACTTAGATGAAATAAAGGAAATAAAATAATAATAAATAAATAAAGAAGAAAGGAAAATACTTTATTCCGCACAAACAAAACGCAAATTACAAATAAAAAAAGAATAAAAAAGATATAAAATACAACATACACAATAGGCTCCCCTATTACTTAACTGACGACATGTGGAGGTGCTATAGATACACCTCTGGCTCACCCTTCATGGAATTCCGGCTTGTCTATTCTGTAAAAATTCCACCGTGAAAACTTAGGCGAAGTGAGCTGTCATTCCGCCTGGTGCTAGGGATTGACACTATTGACAGCTCAACATAATCTAACGTTCCCACTGCTGGGACAGGCCTCTTCTCTGTAAGAGGGAGTGGGCCCAGTGCGGGTTGGTAAATGTCACATGTCTTTGAATTTTTGGTTTTAGCACATGCCGGTTTCCTCACGATGTTCTCTTTCACCGTTTTGAGAGCAGTCAAGTGGTGATGACATTATTTACACAAAGTAAAGCGCCTATCTGAGTTCGAACCCACGACCTACAACTCATAAATCGATGGCGTTACCACTGGGCCGCTACTGCTTTTGACAGCTCACTTCAATCTAACTCCACTTAAATATTCACGGTGAAATTTTTACATAATAAAGGCCTAATGTTGTTTTCTTTATGTTTTAAAACTACTTCACATGGAACTCGTAATTCGTCTTTCAAGAGAAAGGGTGTTAGACTGATCAATGGGCTCGCACCTATTGGCAGTCATTCAGCGCATAACTTTACTACTCTTTGGCACAGACATGCTTAAGAGAAAACGGCACCGACGTGGTCCATACGAGAAGAGTATTGAGCATCGGTGGCCCAGTGGTACTTACGGTCGTGGGGTTCGAACCCAAGCAGGCACTTTAGTTTGTGTAAATTATTTCATCACCACTGATCTTAAAACGGTGGATGAAAACATCGTGAGGAAACAGCCATGTCCTAAAACCAAAAGTGTGAAGACATGTGACAATATCTACCAAACCGCACTAAGCCCGCATAGTGGATGGCGGCCCACTCCCTCTTACCGAAAGGAGGCCTGTGTCCCAGCAGTGGGAACATTATAGGCTATGATGATGATTGGTCCGACTTCATTTATTTAACTATTTTATATTCTACCTACAGTATTAATAGTCACAAGTGGAACCAAACTGGAACTGTACAGATTTGCCAGGAAACAACAAGGTTCACATGACAAAAAAAACATCCTACTGGCGCCAACCGGTGCGCTAAGCGTGGTGAGTCTATTAAAAAAGTCATTAAGAAATGTCATTCGCTATTACGATTGGTGGACCAAACTAGACCTCCCGCATTATTTGTCTACTTAATACCTCTTAGTAAACTACGACTTCCGAAAACCATTCATTTTTTGTCACATATCTTTTAAACCAAACTGCCTTAATAAACTCAAGTTTACCACGCTAAACTGGATTTTATCTTTCAATCGTTCAATTAAAATATTGATACAATAATTCATTAGGAAAATATTTTTTCAATTACCCACGTATGTTATGATTCAAACGCTATCTCGAGGTACGATCACACTCAAAACCGTTTCATAAAGGATGTGAGAACAGCGGATAGTACCGAATATCAGTCGGAACCGGTTGTCTGAAGATTCTATCGTGTAGTCACTGATTAATTGCAACACATTAGAATCGGACGAATTAAATAGTTAAAAATATATCGAAATAAAGACATCGTGATAATCTTAAGATAAAGTAGCGTACGGGAATTATCAGAGCGATCGGAGGGCATCGCATTGAAGCGGACGATTGATAAATTGACAACATTTATCTGTGCGCGATTGTATCAAAATATTTTAGACGATCTTAGGGATAAGTGTCAGTGTGTAATGGAGGATTAGATCGGGTGCTTTGAGGGAATAATGCGCTTTCGCAGCTTTATTGTGACTGTCTTGATAGGTTTTAAAAGGTGAATGAATTTTAAGATGGCTTTGGATGAGAAGTAGAAGAATGGTAAGAGGACTGTAACTTATTACGATCAGATACGACCTTTTAGGGAGAATCTTGACTGAATGGGTGCAGTGACAATGAATTGACAGTATCTCCTAATACTGGCAGGCAGGGACATCGACGCGCAAACTGTAACCAAGAATTCAGCACATGATTCTAGCGTAGAAATATTTTGGCGGTTGTCGAAAAAAAATCTGATGTTTCATAGAATAGTACAATTACCTACGTGGTCAAATTACGGCGGTTTTTTTTTTTTTCAGAACTTTGTATTTAAGTCATGGTATCCTAATTCCTGTAACTAAAAATCATCAATCTCATCTGAGCGATAATCAATGTCAAAAATGTAGGGAAATTAAAGATATTTTTGACAGATTTAGACAGAGATCTGAGGGGCGATACTCGTAATTTTAAGAACGTTCACAGTCTGATCTCAACTCAATCTGTCAAAAATACCTCTAATTTCCCTACATTTTGACAAGTTTTTCGCCGAGATGAGACTGCGACTAGATTTTGAATGTTTTAAATTACGAGAATTGGGCTTCTGACTGTGAACATTAAAATTACGAGAATTGCCCCTGCCACCCTGTATAATCCCTAATCAACAATTTGGCTTTATAACTAATTGAACTAGATAACATGACAGTAAAAGAAATAATCAAGAAAATTATGGCTTCCATCTTTGAGTTACAAACGTTATAATGATAAACGCATAAGCCGATGTTAATTAAGCTTATTAATATGTAAAAAAGTCATAAAACATTTTACTACGTTTTAATCGCTGTTAGAATTAAAACGACGTTGAATTAAGTCCTTAAACCAATTCCATTAAACGTTATATTGATAAACATACCAAAAAGCGTATATCATATGCAGTAATTTATTAAGAATGCCCTTTGTACAGACGCCAGCACATCAAGCTACTACAATCTGTTATATTTCTTTAATAGATTTTCAACTTTATCGCAAAAGCATTAAGGTTCAATGTTGATTGGGAAAATTTGACAGTTTCGGGTAGCTTGTCCTGCTAGCATCTGTAGACACAGCTACACATTAAGCTATAAATAACCAGTATAAGTTGACTTCTGACTGTAAGAAAAATCTATACAAAGCGAGGCCAGCTAAAAATGGAAATGTCTAGCTTGATGTGTAGCCGTGTGTAAAGGCACGTTTTTCTTCGCCGTGTGTAGTCACGATCGTCATGAATCACTATGGAAGCGTGTTGATGGACACGTTTTTTCTATGGCGCAGTTTATACGCCGAACCGTAAAGAAACCGTGCCGTGTACTAAGAGCTAGGTTAGCTAGGCTTGTCGATAGGCTAAAGACCTTAAGTATTTATGAATATTAGAAAATATAGTACATTTTGATATTTAGAGGAAGTAACTTCGTTAATCATTTATGCCAGCCTTTTATTTGTCTTCTCAGACAGAGAAGGCACGAGCATTGATCACCACGTTTGTTTATTTATTATATTTATATATATGTATAAACACATACATACTACACATTTACACATGCATACGTTTTTTATTGTTTTTTTTTAAGCTTAATTGGGGATTTAAAACTTGTATTAACTATAAGTGCAGATTTCCTCACGATGTTTTCCTTCACCGATGTTAGTAATGTCCAAGATAAACTCAGAAAGTACCTGCATATGAATTAAATAAATCACAATGGTACCTGCCCGGATTTTAACCCACAACCTCGTGCATGAGAGATGAGGCCGTAACCACTGGGCCATCATGGTATTATATATAGTAGCATAGTAGCTACAAAGGGAATAAACTAATAAATCTCGATTAAGTAAATAAAGAGAAGGCTTATGCCCAGTTGTGGACTGTGAGCGATGACTATGGGCATAATAATGATGAAGTGTAACAAAGTTATAATGTAGGAGATCATGCCCATAACTTACAAAGTGTTAATGAGGTAAGATTTGTAGATACATAGTTTGTTGATAGAGTTAAAAGATCGTATGTGAAAGAAGGGAAAAGCAATATCTGTGTATGTATGGCTTATTATCAAGAGCATCACCATTATCAGCTTACATTAGCATTAGCTCACAGCCTCCCTCTCTGTGAGAGGGAGTAGGCCGTACTCCACCCCGCGCGCCCAGTGCGGGGTGCTGGATATCATTCTCCTGCCTCTAACCCACTTTATTTGGGGTCGGCACAACATGTCTATGCTTCGTTACTTCTCTATTAGTCGTCATCTCGGCAGTCACCCCTTTTCTATCCATATCATCATTCACACAGTCCATTCATCGCTTCTTTGGTCTTCCGCTACTCTTTGTTTGGTCCTCCTCTGGGCCACGACTGCACCATCAGTATGATATTTGCATCTATTTCAAATTACGACCAAGTAAAAGTAGCAACGGTAAAAAAAACTGAATCCGCTCCAACCGAACCCAGTACACTACAGACCACATAAACCGACCACTCCATGGGAATTCAATAAAACTAACTGTACCCATTATCTAAATGAATAATTTAGCCTCGCAGAAGATTTGCGCGCTTACTCATAACCCAGCTATAACTCCGTGGATATAAGTAGTCGTGTGTTACACCGGGTCACAGGTTCAAGTGCCGATAAAGCGTAGATTCCGTTAAATAAGGAAATTTGTTGTAGTAATAGTAAATTTCGCGTCAGTGCTATCGTGGGGCTTAATGTTGAAATATATGTGTTATGTATTGGCGAGGATGGGTCCGCTGAGTGAATCGAGATTGCGCTTAGAATTGGAATTGACAATGTTGTTCACAGTATGTGTTGGGAATGGTATGGAAATATTTCAATGGTTGGGCTAGAGACTTTGCTTATGGATGACGCATATAAAATCACACTCGAAAACAAGAGAAGAACGGTCAATTCAATCATCCTATCTTAAATAGGATGTTTTTTTATCATGTGAATCTCGTTGTTTCCTGGCAAATCTGTACAATTCCAGTTTGGTTCCACTTGTGACTATTAATATTACCTATAGGTAGAATATAAAATAGTTAAACAAACAAAGTCGGACCAATCATCATACATAATCAGCCTATAATGTTCCCACTGCTGGGACACAGGCCTCCTCTCGGTAAGAGGGAGTGGGCCGCAATCCACCACGTGGTGGGCCCAGTGCGACTTGGGTTCACATGTCTTCGAATTTTTGGTTCTAGGACATGCTGGTTTCCTTACAATGTTTTCCTTCGCCGGGTTTTAGAGCAGTGGCGATGAAATTATTTATACAAAATAAAACACCTATCTAGATTCGAACCTACGATCTACAACTCGTAAGTCGCGCCTATTACCATTGGGCCACCACTGCTCTAGAATATAATGATCTCTGCAAAATTCTAAAACCTAATACTATTTACAATCTAAGATATTAAACAAGTTCCAGAAGATAAATTCTAAAACCGCAGAAGGAGTTACTGCAGATTAACTTTTATAACCACGTTAATCTGCACCGTCAACCCTGATGTGAGTCAATAGTTAACAGCATTTAGATATCATCATTAGCAGAATCGGAAACCTTAAATAAAGACAATTTAAATCCTCATCTAAATGCTATTCCACAAACACGTTTCTTCTTACGGATTAAAATCATAGAACTAGAAAAACCAGTTCTTTCCATCCCCTAAAGGATTACTCCAAACAAAGGATGCCAGAATTTGTCACCTCTCTTATTGTTTACTTTGAGCCTGATTAAAAACATCGTTAGTGAGAACTGGTGCGGTTTCATTATGAGTGGTAATCTCTTTTTTTTTGTTTTGATGTTTAAATCAAATATTTGGGTCAGGTAAAGAACGCGTGCTGGGTTTCTGAATAGGATGTGGCAGTTTTTGAAATATTATTATTCGTTGCTAACTTTTTTGGTTTTACTTGTAACTTGTAAGTCAACTGGGAATTTGGAGTGACAATAACAGTAAGTTGGACTGGGTGACCAGGTTTGAGGATTATTTTTTTGCTTGTGGTGGTTAGCAATCCCAGGACCGCATAGTTGTTATTGTTCTTAGGTTTGCTTTTTACTAACACTTATTTACTAATATACCAGACTTATTTAAAACACCGACCATACCTCGCTTATTTATTTTTTTATAATCTGACGTGTAAAAGTGGTTCCGATATATTATTTTGCAGAATAAATAATTTCATTTAGGGCTGATTTTTCAATCGACGGATTATTTTTATGCGTGGAATAAAATTTACGTCTGACAGAGTTTGTATGGAAGAACTGTCAAAAATTCAAAATTATTCCTCGTATAAAATTATCTGGCGTTGGTAAAATCCGGCTTAATTTCATAAACTAATGATTCAAATAATATTTTTTTATTTTTTTATTATTATTCTTGTAATGTTGCTTCATTTCAAGAACTTTTATATACATCTACTAAAGCTAGATAAGGCTTTTTGGCTTTTTTGGCCTGTTGTCCTCGTCTGTTTCATTTTTCTTTTGGTATTTTTTTTTTAATATAATTTGGTTTTTTTGTTCTGACTGTGTTTAGTTTAGTTTCTGATCTTCATGTACGAGTGGAAATAAATACTTTTTCTTTCTATCTTTTTCTTTGTCTCCGCTTTCCTTGCAAGGTTTTCTTCACTTTTTTTCTTTCTCGATCTTCATCATCCACCTTCTCACTGAGCTATAAATAAACTTAATCGTAATATTTTATACATAACCTCCCAAAATCCCGGCCGGTCCCAAGGCCGGTCTCCCATACGTTCATACATACTCTGCTGTGCCCATTAATCACGGTGTCGTTCATAAATCGCGGCGAGCTCCCTAAAGCATCGCGTATCGGATTAACAGCCAGTAACTGTCGTTCGTATCTCTACGGAAATGTGTTAATACTAACTGGGAATGTATGCTTTGGGGATCCGTAGGGAGAGGTTTTATTTTTGACTAGCCTTGTGGAGTAACATCTACGACTTGTGCGTAGGATTTGATTGAGGATGCAAAGTTTGTAACATAATTCTTCTTCCCAGCGATAGTACTGAAGTGGTGAAGGGCGGGCGTTTTGAGGGACTGTCTTATGTAATTTTGAGGTTCGAAAAGTGCTGATTCTCAGCCTAATTTGAATGAATGCCTTTTGATTTTGAATGCAAAGTTTTATAAAATAATGAATAGTTTCGTTCATATAGAAGTCGGTAATTGAATGTGTCTGTAGCTGTATATATGTGCTACAGAAATATTTGTATGTTTGTGAATTCATCTTTGCATATCTACATAAACATATATATGTGTATGTTTTTGCAAACGCGTCATAAGGTTTTATAATTCAGAATATTGATTCAGGAAATATCTCCAAAGATAAGTGTAGTGAAACATTTCTGTGAAAAATTATCACGTTTCTAATAAACGGTTGTTTTTAGATAATATTGTCTAATTGGAACAATAACCTAGGCTTTGTATCATTAATTAGGCATTCAATTTTGCTAAATATTGTAATACAATATACAAAACTAGATAACTAACACATAATTTAATATAAGACATCAATAACTTTGCATAAAGGATACATCTTTTGATCTTTTTAAATAATTTGTCAATTTATTGTCTAAATTTGGTGACAATATATGGCATGAAATGAAATATTGTAATTTGTAGCTACTTTTTTGCATCCAAAATAGCTATTAAGACTATGAATCTGATTTTATTGACACTTAATCCGCAAGAGTAGAAAATAAGATGTTATAAATAACGTATATTGGCAGCCAATAAATAAATACTGCTCGCTATCATAATTATCTTCTTCTAGCTAATGCGTAGGACAAAAAATGTTTTCCTTCACCGTTTTGAGAGCAGTGGTGATGAGATTATTTACACAAAGTAAAGCGCCTGTCTGGGTTCGAACCTACGACCTACAACTGGTAAGTCCGTTAGCATTATAGAAGATAGATATAGATTTTTTCTCATGTAAACTGTCTAGCTTCACTTTTGATGCTAAAATACAATTTATTTCATCACTTTTGATGACGAAGAACACTATTTTCAGAAAATAAGTATTTTTTCTGCTGCTTTCAAAAGTTTTGTCAGGGACAACATCCATAAGTTCACCTCTTTTGCCCATGGGGGTAGGCAGAAACAAATTAACGCTACGCTCGCTTGATCCTTACGTACTCCTTTTGTTTCGTTTACGTTCATAAATCCTAGGACCTACCTATGTATAAAACTTGCATACATAAAAAATACAATTATCATTGAGAATTGATCCACTTCATACTCTTTAAGTTGTGTAACAACTTGCAATTATTGAAAGCTTTTTTAAATGTTTTAACAACTAACATAACACCAAAGTAATTTGTTCGTGAAAACCCACAACACCTCAAAAAATCTTACACTTCACCGCCCAAAAATAAAATACCAAAATGGATACCGTTACCCAATACCTATACGGACATTATCTGTTATAACGACATATTAGGTACACTACCACAATAAATATACGGAGTACACCAACACCAATAAATTTATTGTAAAATTGAGATGTAAGAATAAAGATCTAATCTCGCCCAAAAGATTTATGTTCCAAATAGATTTATTAAAAAAAAAAATGTCGTGTAAGGATTTAGTTTAAGCCGCTGCATGAGTTACTGGTACAAGTCAACATTGAAACTGGGCTATCTCCAGTTTTTCTTTTTTGGTGATAGTACGTTTTTAATGTCTGTTTGTATTGGGATAGATAAGTTGTTGTCTGAAACAGATGTAAGTTTAAAATGGAAGAGTTTGTTTTATTATAACTTCTCAGTGCGTGACTTTGTTGGCGTGTGCAGCATATGCGTTTTTTTTTTTAATAGAAATAAGCATATTCAAATTGGCCAATAACATCAAAAGGCTCATAAAAAGCTTTTCTACGCCCATTTGTACCATTACAAGTATTAATATACTGACGACCTAAGTAAAACTTACATCTAAGTAATACAAAAAGCATGAAAGAAACAACTTATCTGATATATCAATATATCGTGGCAATGCCGCCAGTCTCTTCGGTACATTACCAGTCAACAGCGATGCGGAGAAATATTTCGACGAAATATTTTAGTTTTTTAGTAGTTTTAGTTAGATTAGGATATTATATTTTTATTTGAATAATTTGTACTTTATTTAGTATTAGAAGTTTTTACATATTAGATAGTAAATTAAACTAAAGTGAAAAACAATAATTGTTTAGGCATAATTCTGAAGTATATCTGAAAGTTCTACATACTTCATATGGTAAAAAGCAGGAATGAGTAAGAACAATGTAACACATCAGAAACCCCATTGAGTTCACGGATGTGACTGGTCACAATACTGACAATATTGGCGATATGCCCGGTTTGCATCCTTAATACATTAAACATGAACCGCACAAGGAAATAAAATAGAAAATATGGCGATGCTATATATTAATTGATTCATTACTTGATCATAATTCCGTTTGTATAAACCGTATGCTGCTAAACTTAGCAATCTTTGTCATTGAGTAAGATTATTGCCGATGGCCTCTGCATTACTCACGATATAAAACTAAGTATCTATCTACTTTTTATGAATTGTCAATCTGCATAATATATTAAAAACAATGTGGTAGAAACCTAAAAATATATAAATAACCAAATTGCCTCTTAAAATGATTCTATCACAAACGCATAATAAAAAACACAAAATGTTTCTTCCAACCCGTTTTTCAATCTTAACGGTCTCAAATAAAAAAAACTGTCAAAAAAAGGACCTGCCTGACGTCACGGGTACCAAGCAACGGACCTTCCGGCAACCGGACTACCCTAAACAATAAAAAACGTTCACCGTTTGTAAAACTAACTGTCCATAACAGTCTCTAATAAAACAATTAATATTAAATTGTCTCTGTTCTGATGTTTTGCGCAAAATTTCTTTACTGCGAACCGTTTGTCGGTGTTTTTGCAATGTTTTGACTTACACCTTTATATTACTCGGTGTTTGTGTGAATTTTAGGGTTGCAATTTGTAAATGGATCATCTCGATTCTTCTGTTTTTTGGAACAGCCATACTGGGTAACAGTTTTATTAGTTGGTACAGTTAAAAGATACTGCCAATAAAAATGTTCTATTTTTTGCGAATGCTGTGTTCATTTCTTCTTTCGTCAGCCTTTAAGATGAATATTTATAAGCTACACTTTAAAAGTGCTTTGTCGTTGTAAACAAGTGCAAAATTTTAATTAGAGAGCTTCATTTGTTATCTATATATATAAAAATGAATCCCTATTTCCCTTGGTCACGCCATAACTTGAGAACGACTTTACCGATTTCATAATTTTTTTAAAGTTGTCTAATACTTTGTAGAAGGTTCTTACGCAAAAAAAAAAATATGAGAGTTGCTTCACGCGGACGAAGTCGCGGGCAAAAGCTAGTTAAACAATATTATTCCAATTGACTAGACATTGGCTTGGGAGATGCGCCACTTCTTCTTCCCAGCTACACTACCAAGAAGTGGCACAAGTTCTTTTTTCTGTACCCTATACTATCCTCCTGTTGGGCCTTGCTATCTTTTCATTAATTTCGCTATATCTCTATTTTGACCGATCCTTACTGTAGTCATTCATTTATCCCGCCAACGTCTCCCAAACTTGCTAGCAATCATTTTTTAAGCATTATCTTCAACAGTATTGTTGAAGGTACTGCCTTTTGTGCAGCTGGGGAGTATGTTGCGCCAGTTTTTCCCAGCTAAAGCACTGGGAAGTGGTGGAAAGCGACCGTTTTGGGGGATTGTCTTATGTAAATTGGCCGCAGCCTAATTTGAATAAATAACTTATTGTTATTATTCCGGGACAATCCGAGCATTTTGCCCTACTATTGTAAATAAAGATGGCATACATATTTAAAGTAATATAAAATAATATCTACTCGCACGTACATTATGTAAAACAGTAATATATATGAACTATGACAGATAACAGGTAAATACGCTAGGTATTCATGTATGCTAAATATTACGATTATTTTCTGTAGTGCAGGTTTGAAATCAACATAATAACTGGAAGGTTACTTCGTTTGAAAGGGTAACGTTTTATAACTACTTAAACATAGAAATGCAGATAGCATTTCGTGTCAAATACATGCTTAAAAACATTTTAAGACCTACAATCATTCGTAGGTACATCAGAAGTAACAATTTGATATAGACAGAGCATTAACATAAATCCACGCCTTCTTCCCCTGTGGGTAGGCAGAAACTACAGAACGCCACCTGCTGCGATGCTTACATACTCCTTTTGCTTCGTTTACATCGATCAATCAATCATCTCAGCCTATTGCAGTCCACTGCTGGACATAGGCCTCTCCCAGGCTACGCCACAACACCCTGTCCTACGCTTTCCGTATCCAACCTGTCCCAGCCACCTTGTTTAGGTCGTCGTCCATCTAGCTGGTTCGTTTACATACATCAGAGGGGCAATTTTCGTAATTTTAAGAACGTTCACAGTCTGATCTCAGTCTCAATCTGTCAAAAATACGTCTAATTTCCCTACATTTTGACAAGTTTTTGACATTTGTTTGTCGCCGAGATGAGACTGCGACTAGATTTTGAACGTTTTAAATTACGGGTATACGGGCCCTGGTCATACACGCCAGTTGCACAGCGCCTTTATGTCGTAGTATTATGGGCCGTTTTTGTATTGCTAATCTTACCGCTAATGCGTACTTGACTATACAAATACCTATCAATAAAAAGTAAAAGTGTTGAGGTAATCATTAAATCATTAAACTTAGGTGTGAAATACTGGATTGTGTTTATCATCAATTATTATTATTCTCAGATCTCAAGCCCTACACTACGGTGACGATGACGCACTGTAATCTCGGAAGCAAAGAAAATACAATCTTGCTTACAGCGCGGCTAAGCGCGAGCGCAGTCTATGATACCTCGCTTTAGAAAGAAACCATCTCTGTTCGTTAAACTAACTAAAAGAAACAATAAAGAAACGAGAAGACTGAATATTAGTCAATATCCAATACCTATACTTAATAAAATGCAAAAGTCTATTTATTTATTTAACACTTCCAGCACACAAATGTTCAAAGGCAAACAATGCCATAGAAATTCTCTACCAGTCAACCTTTATGTGATGCAGAGACAGTGGTGGTGGGTGCAATCATGAAAATTGAGGAATTAATATTTTAAATATAAAGATAAACCTATTAAAACTATAAATATACCTGCCTACCTGTATTTGTATCCTTTTCACGCCTTAACAATTGAACGAATTTCAGAATTTAATTTTGGCACCCACATACCTAGACCTGAAGGCCAATTCCCATAATTAAAAACGTTCAAAATCTAGTCGCAATCTCATCTCAGCGAGAATCAATGTCAAAAACTTGTCAAAAACGTAAGGAAATTAGAGTTATTTTTGACAGATTGAGACTGATATCAGACTGTGAACGTTCTTAAGATTACGAGAATTGCCCCTCTGGGTTAGGACTTAGGACAGAGAATACTTTTATCCCGTTAGAACGGTCCCGTGCGAAAATTTCCTCCTTCTGTAACTAAATTGAACTGTGCAAGGTTTTTATATTGATTTGGCAAATAAAGCTGTTTTTCTTTCCACGCAGGCGAAACCGCGGGCAAAAACTAGTATTCAATATATCAATATATCAATGTCTTCAAAAATTGCTAAGTAGACCTGACCGCAGTCACCGCGATTACCACAACAATTTGCGATTTGGTGATCGCTAGGCGTAAAAACGTAACAAAAAATGAGTAAGTCTATCAATCTATCTTTTACGATCAGTGTCATCAGCACAGAAAAGGCCTGAATCACTTTTAGCTATGCGGTTTACCTCTTATGTTTTTACCACGAATCACTCTGTCTACCTCCTTTAGAGCTAAGTCCAGTTCAACTATGTTTAATTTACGAGTGTTAAGATGCAAATAACCGATGACTTACTGCAATCACATTATTCAAATCACTGTGGTGATAAATATCATTACTTGATTAATCCTCGCTGGTCTGGGCTACTGCAGAGTATGAGGTCTTGGTTTCGATTCCCAGTTCGGGCAAAATGTTATTGGGTTTTTTTAACAGGAATTTCTCAGTAACAGCCCGGAATCTTGATTTGTGACAATAGGCGGGCCCGGTTGAAGGCAGTAGTCTCGCCCCCTATAACATGGGACTTAAAAATAAATGGCGAATTAAAGGTCTGCCTCTGCCTAACCCTTCGGGTATTACAGTCGTGATGTTGTGTTATGTAATGATTACATTATTTGTGCGAGATAGTAAGCTAGTAATGTTAATAAGTAGCTACTTCTATTATGTTATGACAATTCCTTTTCTAAAGCTAAATAATTACTGTATAAGTTGAGTTGATGTAAAGCAATTTCGCACAAATGCATTGTTAAAAGATATCAGCAGGTATTTTCATTTAAAATATTTTTGCCCGGGCAACTCAGCATACATACCTAAGTTGACACAAACTTATCTCCGTAGACAGTTGCCTTTCTTGATAATTCGGTATAAAAATAATAAAACTACATACGTCACGGTAATGTGACTACGTCATGAACTTTATTTTACAGCAAAATCTATTACGTCAGTAACAAGGAAAACTATTAACAAAACAAACGAATAACTAATCCGATTAAGAATCGCTTGTTACTGAGAATCGATGATTACAAATGGTTTAGTCTACAATGTAACAACCTAAGATAATCCTTAGAAACATATAACTTTACCTGAACTTCGGCAACGGTTTTTGAATACTAACTTCAAAACATCCAAACTTCAGAAACATGAAAATTACTTACATAAACTCATGCGTTCTGCCCATGGGGGTAGGCAGACACTACAGAATGTCACCAGCCATGATCAAGAAAAAGAAAAAAAGAAGACTGAAGAGAAAAGTATACCAACTTAAAATCAAAAACTTTAAGTCAACATAATTTTTTTTCCTGAAAATATAAAATAGCGTGGAGGTTCATCAGTCTCCTGTCCTTATCTGTATTTGTTTGGGGTCGGCGCAAAATGTATTTTTCTTCCATACTCTCTATTAGTTGTTATCTCGGTATTCATCCCCTTTCTAACCGTATCATCATCAACAGTTCACAAAAAAAAAACGAAAATACCGTAGAAGTTGAATCTAAAATAAACGTTAAAAATTCAAATATCGAAATCGCGTCGGTAAGCAAAACGGGAATAAGAAACGAAAAGTTTTTTTTTTGTTAACTTTTTAAATTACAAGTACCTACGTTTGCAGTACGTTTTTTTTTTTTTCATAAAAAAGTTTTGCAACTATTGTTGTAGGTTTTTCAAAAGCTTTTTATTCACAAAAGAAAGTTTTATTACGGTAAGCTCGTTCGTTGATGGAGCGACTTTGTTAAGATTTAGTTCATTTTTTAAATAATGCTTATACCGTTTTGTTTGAAGGAGTCCTGTTAAACGATGTGCACGTTGTGAAACAAAATATTTAAAAGAATAAGTACCCACCTACAACTACATATACACCGTATCTTTTAAAACTATAACCGATTATTCTAGGAAAATATGTTAACCTTAATTGTTCCATAACTCCAATAAACCTGAATTAATTGCAACATAATTTGAACGATCAATAAAATCGATAAAAATAAAGAAACCATTAATTTCTTAACAACAAAGACTCAGGTTTTGTTTTATTTTATTACATATCGTGAGGCCATTCAAGTCACATTGACTGTTGGAAGAGCACAAATTGTAAAGATGAATCAAAATATGAAATAAGCGAAACTCATTATTTTTAATAGATGTCAATAGATACAGTGATCGCAAGACATTAAATAATTACACACTCGCATTAAAAACAAAAACGCATATGTTGTATTTAAAAGGCGACGCGACGCATTAAACTGTGGAGTTACGATTATCGCGCCGCGATCTATAACGTCGCGTATCGTTTTATTAATCGCAGTACGAGGCTCGGGCGCAGTGGCAAAGTTCACGCGATCCCACCAAACCGTACCTATGGACCGGTAACGCACCGGTAATAGAGAACGAGACGCAAGCATCCCCAATCACACACGCCAGACAAGGATAGCACGAGAGATAGATGTTGCGTTAGAAGTTAGCCACGCCCCCACAGCGTTCGAAGCTCTGAGTCCACCTCCGTGAGCATTCGTGCGCGCGCGCCGCTCCAGCCACACGCCACCTGTGTTCGAAAATTTTTGAATTTCGAAAATGAAATCGGCCGCGCGATTTTAATCCCGTCAATAGAAGATGCCAGTGTTCCGCTCAAAATTTATTTTTCGAGCAGGTTTTAATAAAGACTGTTATAAAAAACTGTTAAAATGATGTGTCAATAGTAAAGACAATAAACGTAACAGTGCGTTAGTTGCATCGTCGCGTTTTCAGTTTGCGTTTTCAGTTATACGTCAGATGTAAATTGAACGCGGCGACATTTCGTTTGTTTGTTTTCATCGAAAGTGACTGGACTGTGACATTTGAAATCGATAGTATACGTAATTGAAGTACCACGTATGCGGGTCGCCTTAGTGAAATTTTTATTGACTTAAAAAATTGAGAGCAAATATTTTTATTGTGAAGTGACAGTGGGATTTATCGGAAAACTGCGGCCTTCTGATATTGTGCACACACCAAAGATATTAAGGTAAGCGGTGTTTACTTAAAATATTTTAGCGTTCGTCCAAATAGGGTAGTCAAATGTTAGGTCTCTAAATCATTTATTTTCATCCGTTTAGATACTAAATGAAAATTCAAATATTTTATAGGAAACATATCGAAACTAATTCATACGATGTAAAATCAATAATTTATTGTCAGTAAAAATAGAAAGAAAACTTAAATAATTGATTTTTCGCGTGTATGCCAGGTTTACATGTGGGCGGCATTCAGTTCGGGGAACTCCGTCCCTACAAAAGACATAAACGGGCGCTCTAGGCACATTTCCTTCATACATTGACAATTTCAAAAGGGCATCTTCAAACATAGTTAAATAATTAAATATTTCAATACATTATTGATAAAAATAGTCTTTTAGCGTGAATCCCCGAAAATTTTGTAACACACTTTTGTCGTTAAAATCGTAGATAAACATTGCATATAAGTGCAAAATAGCCTTTTAGTATAACACTTTGTAACTATTTAAAATTTAGCGGAATTTTGTGAATCATTTTTCAAGTGTTAATTGTTTAGGGACATTATGTAACCTATTGATATTAAATTGACACGAAAACATATAAATAATAAAAAGTATTTATACCCGAGATTGAAAGAGCTAGTAGGATAAATTTTTATTTATAACTTCAAATGCATTATTAAATACAAATATAACATCGACCTAAGCAAACAGACAAAATACATAAATATCGAATGAAGTTCATTTTAATGAAAAGAGGCGTTTGCATCTAAAATGAGATTCATTCCAACCACGCCTCCTGCGAATTGAACATGTTATCATACAAATAACACTATGATTATTCCAAAAAATAATATGATTTATTTATACTATTACTATTAATAATACGCCAATATTCTGATTAAGGATGCAGAAATGCAGACACTACTAATTTTGTTATCTCAAATATTTAAATATCACTTTGCGATTCAATAAATTATTATATGTTTCTTATCATTTATTATTAAGTCAAGTGTGAAACTGGCACTATTATTTTAAGCTACTATTAATAATTGACTATACGAGTAATTGTAAATAATAATAGCGATTCACACAGTTTGATAGCGTTTATGTCTTTTGTACTGAAAACACTTAAACTGTACAAAATGCAAATTGACACTTCATTTAAATAGTTTCAACCAATTAGGGCTCATTAAATCAAGCTCGAAAGGTTTAGTTAACTGTAAATATAGCGTTTCGAGTATTACAATTATATTCAAATCACACTTCTTTAAGAAATAGGGAAAACTAACTGATAAACAAGGTAAGTTACTCAGTGCGTCGGCGCTCGCCAAAAAATTAATGCTTAGCCGTGATGTTCTTCTGTCATTAAACATCGCATAATTTGGCTAAAATAACAAGCTATAAATATATATTCCTATCCTATCTCTTCATAACATCATTCCTGTATTCCACGCAGGGTTTGGCAGATGTGTACCTATAGTACAGACGCCAGAAGGTTAAGGTACCCGAAACTGTCAAATTTTCCCAATCAACCTTGAACCTTAATTTTTCAAAGATAAGGTTGAAAATCTATTAAATCAATTTGACAGATTGTAGTAGCTTGGTGTGCTGGCGTCTGTAGACCCACTTTTCGCCAGTTATGTTCAAGTCCCACGTAACGGGCGAGCCTAATGCCATCAACCGGGCACAAATTCAGACCTTTTCATAAATATTTGGTATAGCATCATCTGTCTAATGTTTTCACGGCTGTCATTCAATTTTGAGTTCAATGAGGTTTGGCGGACTTCAATTTTCATACCTGCAGTGAGTACCTTTAACGGCTTCCCTGTGACTTTTTTATCTTTACGACTCATTCATGGACAAGATCTTTAAATCCGCCGTTTTAAATAAAGTTCGTCGTAATGTCTTAAAGAAAGAGAATGAGCTAATCCGATAATAAAATGCTTAAGCAAATATAATCGCCGAGAAGATTAGCAGGGATTAGTTTAATCTGTCTATTCAAAGTAATATTCTAAGTTATGGAGTACTTAGGTACCTCTAAGGTAACCTTTGATGTCAAATTCACAATAATAAAATGCTTTGTTTATCTAAGCTACCTACTTACGACTTGTCACGTGGCGTACGAAAATGAAAATACTGTGAAAATTATCACGCTCCCAAAACTCGTCCATATAAAACTATGTGTACACTATAAATCTACATACTCGTACCTTTTAATTTGCGTCTGTTGCTAATGTAAGAACTACAAGATATAAAATTACACTACATCCGTGATTCGTGATTCGTGACCGACGCATGACCGATGACACTTGAAGTCACATATCATTCTTAAGAGTAACACCTATTTCTTGTATCAGATTAATTTAAAAGGAAAAAATTTGCTTTAAGTAGACCTTAATTTAGCTATTTGTAGTCTGCATATAAAATAAGTAGCTGTGTCCCGCGGTTTCACTTACCTTGCTCGGCTCTTACGCGTCGTAGCGTCATGGGAAATATAACCCAACCCATAAGCTTCCTCAAGAATTGGGCTATCAAAATTGACAATCATTTTGAAATTCGACCGCTTGTTCCAGAGATAAGCGCGTTCTAACAAACAAACTCTTCAGATTTATTATATTACGTATAGATATGGGATGATGATGGGAATGTAAGCTTTGACAAATTATTGTAAGGCGAAACTCCGTTAAGTTTTCGACACAAAATGGATAGTCAGTCTCACCCCGTAATCATGGCAATAGTGCTTGCGGAAAGCTTCGAAATATCGTAAAGACAAATTTTACATGAAACCACAAAAATTATCTCGCTACAGATAATTTAGGAGCATGTAAATAGCGGCTATCACAAATGTCAACGACCAAAATATAGACAGCACTGTTATATTAAATTGTGGACAATATGGAGAATCAAAAATACGTTTTCCAAGCATTATTATTTGGCAATATCCTTCCTGATCGTTCATTGTAGCGGTAATTGTAAGACATTTGAAACTTACCGGTTAATTTTTTTTTTTTTTTAAACGTTGTCCCACACTAGGAATTACTCCTGTATCGTGGGTGCGTTCGCAAACATTTAAGCTCACATACACAAACAGCCAGACCCGGAATAACTACCTGTAGGCAATACAAATATTTATTCCGTGCGGGAATCGAACCCGCGACACGCATCGCAGCAGTTGATCGCTCAGCCACTGCGCCAACCGTGTCGTCAGGTTGAAATGATGATATTGTTGAGTAGTAAAAGCTTCGTATTCTTTATCTAGCATAATCTGCCTATAAAGTCCCCACTGCTGGGACACAGGCCTCCTCTCGGTGAAAGGGAGTGAGCTATCTACCACGCGGACCCAGCGCGGGTTGGTAGATGTCACATGTCTTCGAATTTTTGGTTCCAGGCCAGGCCAGTTTCCTAACGATGTTTTCTTTTCCTTTTTGAGAGCAGTAGTGAAGAAATAATTTACACAAAGTAAAGCGCTTGTCTGGGTTCGAACCTACGACCTACGTCGTACGTCTACTCGTAAGTCGCAACCAATACCACTTCTCCTGCATCATTATTTATCTTACAGTTGTAAATAAAATATGGTCAGTTAACTCATCGGAGCAATTAAAATGTTTTTAATTTTTTCATACAAAATATAGATATTTAATTATCTATCTTATGTGCCTATTTTGCGAATTCACTATAAACGTTTCAAGATTTATACCTCTAGGATGAATCTAAAACAATGTATCTATTACTTCCAAAGATTTCGGTTTTTAAAGTATTTTGTAACTTGCGTCGGTAAAATAAATAGTGCATAATATATATGCATTGCTTATAGCGTCATGAAACACATAGGAAATACTATTTTAAAATAAAATGTACCTAGCTATGAGTAAGTTAAAATTATATTGTCCCTCATTATAGTTTATAATACTATGAATTAATTACGAAAAGCAAAATACAAAGTTATGGAAAGAGACTAGTGCTGCCATCTGTCGGTAACTATAGTAAACGTTATCGATGCTCGACCAATGATAATGCTAGATGTAACTACGAAAGCTTTTACACCCTGAGTGTTGTTTTGTTACCGTGATGGATATTTTTAGAAGTTTATTAAAACAAATGTAATATATTGTATACGTACCCGTAATTAGGCGGATATTTTTTTGGCGTAGATGGCTCAGAAAATTGTCTAATGACACTGCTTTTATTTTTTGAACTAACAAAACGTGACTCGCTTTTTATCTTTTATAATCGACTGTATCTAATTAGTAATAAAATGCGCCATGGCACCATGATTGACTAACATAAAAGTATTTGTAGGCTCTAAACATACGCTAATTACCGCCGCCATAAAACGCAACACACTCATCAATAACACATCTATCAAATTCCCAGATTCACACACAAACACGCACAAAAACCCCTATCAATCTCCAATCAATCAAATAACCTAACCGATTGATTTAAACATGAAACAATCATGTGAAAATCAAGCGAAACATTACCCGTGCGTATAAGCATCAACTGCGATCTATCATACTGACCTCGTTGAAAAATCGAAATTCTATTGAACAATTGACCATTATGCTTATAATAAAGTGTTATTAAAAAAAAATAGCGACTAATGAGTGAGACAATGCAGTCGTCGTGGGAAATGGTCCCACGGTTGGTACAAGAACATAAGCTCGGTCCTACGCCACGTAATAGGTTACGTACAATGAACAATGACAATTGTCTGAGTGGTCCTCTATGTGTTGAATCGATTTAACGTTTTATTTAATTGGGTCATTGGTTATTTGATTAAATCATATGTAGCTGGTGTTAGTCACGCACCGATCCGCGAAGAGGTAGGTTGTTTCACATACTGTGGCTTTTGTAACAGCCTTCTTCGATTGAAGCTATGAGATCGTCTCAGGTTTGACTAAAGTTACACTAGATTCCTCTTTACGTTCTTTAAATTAATTGGACCAGCTAGATGTGGTCTTATATGGGATGTTTCTATCTACTAGTGAGCTCCTAAGTTATGGCATAACTTGGAAGAGGCTTATGTACAGCTGAGGACGTTACGCTGAAGTAATTACAGCAATTTCCTTTCATGAAAACCCTTTTTAATTTTTAATTTTCAAAGTTGATTTGGGCACCTTAACTTACTTGATACTTTTCAAACACTAGTGACTAGATCAATGCTCTATTAATGATAAATTATTTTTATTTCTATGTAACCCACCACCATCGTCGTCAACAGCCAATCGCAGTGCTGGACGAAGGCCTCTCTCAAAATGGAGGTACTTACTTTGATTTACTTACATTTTTCAATAATTATCCTTTTCATCTTAAAATAATTTATTATTTTGTAAATAATATTTAGGAAACTGTACGGATATGTGAATTTAATGTGAAATAGAAATTACTTTTGATTTGACGACCATTACTTTTTAATCATATTAACTTCATCTGCATATAATTCTACCATTTGAATTGAAATTCAATTAGCAATCATCTTTGGTTATAAAATAATACATCACCATTTATAGTCAAAAGTTCTTTTTCATATGAAATCGAAAACATGACACAACACAATAAATCATAAATTAAAAGGTTAACCAACCACACTTAAGTAGGTTGCTGCTAACCATATCTTCTGCCGTCGGTTGATCGGTTGCGTGGTGAACCCGACCACACCCAAGTAGGTTGCTGTTGTTAACCATATCGTATGCCGCCGGTTGGTCGGTTGCGTGCCGACAATCCACAGTGCAACGCTTGCCATCGATAATTTTATGCAACATAATTATTACAAATCGACCTATTATCTGCAGAGCCCAACTTTGCATATGATTTAAGAGTTTCACTTCTTAAGTTTAAAGAAACGATAGTGTAATTAGTTTATTGTATTTAGAAAACAACAATTTAATTTAAAGCAGTTTTCTGTGAAATAATGTCACTTAAGTAATTCAGCAATTACAGAATGTCGATTAAAAATAACCGTCACAATCGCTTTAAAGAATAATCGAGTAAAAACTTTCCTCAGTAAATTCAGAACACATGCAAGAAACTGCAGTTCTATTGTTTCAAGATTAGGGACAATTGGTTAGGTCAATATTAGCAATACATGAACTAGGTAAACAATTTACGTAGAAAAAGAAAATCGTTCAACCAATTTTTCTTCAACGAGACAGTTCTACGGAAAATCAACGTCAACCATTGTTATATATCCTTGCCGGACTGCCACCATGGGATCTGGAGGCGATAGTCCTCGCGCGCCTGTATGACTGGCGCGCGGAGGCACTACGTCGGGGGGAAACTCTGCACCCGCGGCAAATCGCTGCGGAGCGGACGGACCTCCGGCGCGGTCTCATGGTGGAATGGAAGGCGCGACTATCGCAACCCAGCGCAGAGCACGCCACGATAGCGGCGATAAGACCCCTCTTTGAGGAGTGGCTAGAGAGGCGTCACGGCGCTCTCACCTACCGCCTGACGCAGGTCCTCTCCGGACACGGATGTTTCGGGAGGTTCCTGCACATCATCAGGCGGGAGGAGACGCCCGGGTGTCACCACTGCGAGGATCGCCCAGAGGACACGGTGGAGCATACGGTGGAGGTCTGCCCCGCTTGGGCAGAGCACCGCCGTGTCCTCATAGAGGCGATCGGCAGCGGCGGCGACCTCTCGCGCCCGGCCCTGGTGCAAGCCATGGTCCGGGGCGAGAGGGAGTGGGAGGCGGTCACCTCCTTTTGCGAAGCAGTCATGCTAGCGAAGGAGGTGGCGGGATGGGCGAGGGAAAGATCCTCACGCCTCAGCCGCCGAGGGAGACGCTCCGGGCGTCGGGAGCCGCGTGACGACTCCCGGCCACCGTAGGCGCGGGCCTGCGGGCGGAGAGCAATGGGTAGCTCTCCGTCCGATCAGGACCAGGCCCGTGCCGGACGGCGTGTATGTGTTCCACGCGCGCCTCAAAGAGATGTCAGCGTAGTTGACGGGGCCCGACAGGGCCGAAGCCTGCCGGGGTAGCGGGATTGTCCGAAAGGGTTACCGCTGCCCTGGTACGTAAAGGGCTAAGGAAGGAACACGGGTGGGTTTTAGTCAGTAAGAGTCTGACACTCCCTTCTGCTCCACCCAGAGCGGGAGGAGTCATTTGATGATTTCCCATCCTGAAAAAAAAAAAAAAAAAAAAAAAAACCATTGTTATATCCCTCACTATAACCTTTTGTCCTTGTCTGACAAACTGACAGAAAGATAATCCATCAGAAAAACTTGGTTAAATACCCAGAAATCAGTTCAAAAGTGTCTGTAAGTGTTTCCAAACGTCGCGCGCTAACGATTTAAACTCTTTTCAAATCCTAATTGTTCAAGTGTCGAATTATCGGTTGCCCAACAACCATTGGTTGGCAGAAGTCGCGTTTTGGCTGTCGCAACCATCGTCGTTGACTTTCGGTTGGGAAATGGAGAGCATTTAAAAACGTATTAGTATTTTGGGAGAGGTTGGAGCGTTGAGGTCTTATACTGGTTTGGTATTATTTGGAGATATAGGAAATTATTCGTACTGGCTGGTAATGTTACATGTGCCTCTTTAAGAAAATTCACTCACAAGTAACAGTAACTGAACCTTTTTCTAATAGCGAAGAAGTCAATTACTTAAACACCATCGAAACATCAAATTCATTGAAAAAAAAACAGCAACTATTTTATAAATAGAGTAAAATAAAAAGACTAAGGGCTGATTTTTCAATCATCAGATGGCCAATTCTCGTAATTTAAAACGTTCAAAATCTAGTCGCAGTCTCATCTCGGCAACAAACAAATGTCAAAAACTTGTCTAAATGTAGGGAAATAAGGAGTATTTTTTGACAGATTGAGACTGAGATCAGACTGTGAATGTTCTTAAAATTACGAGAATTGCCCCTCTGATGACTTTACTCGAAGAATAATTTGGAACATTTGATAGTTATTTCATACAAAAACTGTCAAACGTCAACTTTATTCCTCGAACAAAAGTTATCTGGCGATGAAACAATCAGCCCTTATACAAAAAAGGTCGTTGTTTTGATCAAGTATTTGGATCATGCGTGCTCTTTATGTCAATAACATTAATTGCGGCTTCATTAAGAGGCTGCTTTTCTGCACTAGACGTGGATCTAATAAATAAACGGCAGTTTTTTTCATGGAACACTTAAGTCCTTAAATACCTGGCTAAAGACACATACCCTACCAGTCACTAATCAAACAGTAGCCGCTTCCACGACGTTCAAAGGGATGTTTTTGTTCCCCCGGCACTTCTGCTTATCCCCTTTATAAGTAGATGGCGTAAACAACAGCCGGTACTTGTTGATTCCGTCATACCGCCACCAAGCGACGCCATTGGTGACAAAAAAACTGTATAATTACTTGATCTGCTTTCATTCAAGTGGACCGCTTTGCTCTTATAAGGCATATTAATTAAACTGTACTAGTATTATGAAAAAAATAGGTGTTTTTACCCCTTCTTCGGTAGAACGTTTGATCTGAAAATGGATGCTAGGAATATTGAACTCTAAAAGTGAAAAAATAGGGTTGGTAATCGGTTGTGGGGTGAAATTCCGTAGGTTTTTATGTAAATACCTGTAGGGCTACTTAAACAGAACTCACCGACAATTTATTATATTATAAAATAATTACGTTGACTTTAATTTTTATGTGAGTAATCGACAATCTTTTTAGTTTTTTTCGAATTGGGCAAGATGTGTGAATTTTAAATAAGTTTAACTGACAAAGTTGTTCGTATTAATAGCTGTCTTAATTGCAAATCGTTTAAAACTACAAGTCTGGTGTAATAATTGAAAAGTGTTGCTTATCAGACCGCGTAAGGCACTAATCAACTGATTGGAATTAGCTATAGCAATCGTTGCTACGTAATTGTTTTTTAACCAACATCTTTAAGCCCTATTAAGTCTCATAGAACCATTTACTTAACTCTTTTACTTCATCGTCATCACCCTACAGTAGTCCACTGCTGGACATAGGCCTCTCCACACCACACCATTCAACTAAACTTTCTGTAACTCTCATCCAGCTTCTACCAGCCACTGCTCATTTACTTACCGAAATAAATATAAAAAACCTAATAAGAAAAAAAACGATCAAATGATCATCGGGCTATTTGATGGTGTAGGTCTAAAATACATAAGGATAACCGATTCAATAATACAGTTAAATATAATCTTAACCTTCTTATATTCAAAACACTCGATGCTCTTCCTGTCTTCAAACGCATTCAATGTCGTTTGCTCGAATAAATTCATCTCACATAATCTAAACAGTACCAAACACAAGCTCTTCACCTATAACCTAGGAACCATGCTGCATTGTCCTTCCTAGGCCAGCCGAGACATTCTAAATCTTATGCACATCGAAATTCACCTCTCTCAGACTACTCACATATATGAACATTACTAAAGACAAGCTCTTCGCCTATAACCCAGGAGAATCTACTGCGTTGTCCTTCCCAGACCAGTCCAGTTCCCACGCAGGCGTAATGCCACCTAATGGATACAGGCATCATAATCGCGGAACTAGCGGCCCGTGTACATGCGCCGCCGGAACGCCGGAGGGCAACCGGAGAAGTGGCTTGCGTACTTATGATATATGGTTTAATATGGTCTTTTTAGTTTTGTTTAAAACTTGGCAGGGAATAAAAACAGACGAAAGCTCCATCCAATGGTGGTCTGGTAGATATCGTTGTTAGTGATTAGACTGCCGTAGTACCGTAAATGCGGTTACTTAAATTTTGGTACATAATAAAACAACTATCCATCAATCTATAAGCCCCAAAACGTTTTTCTCGACTCCAGTTCATGTGGAATGATTAGCCAATCAGCAGGGTTGTTAGTCTTGTTAATATTCAGAAAGCACCCGAATAGATTGGGAATAGCCACTCGTAAAATTTCTTTAAATGCAGTCCACTAGCTTCATCTTTCTGACTGAGCGACCCTTTGATAATTCAAAAGTGCCTGTAATTGGTTTATTTGAAATAGATGGTTTGAGTTTAAGTTCAATTGATTTTACCAATAAAATAGCCAATGGGCTCGTGTAACATTAGCGTCATTTTGCGGAATCTCTGTTTAAATTGTAATATTTCACACGTCCAACACAATACATGTAAACGGAGAAGAATCGCGCCAATGCTCGGATCTCCGATAAATTCTCCCTGTGTATCAAGTGTATAAGCTCCCTAACTAAACAAAGGGTACGTGCACATCGCGTGTCTGATTTACTTTCCGTTTCATACGAAGTACTGCAGCAATTTTATATTATTTTTAGCGTTTTATGCAATTCTTGGATCATTAGGTGACATTATTGTAAGGAATATATCCCAGGGTAACTTTAAAATAAGATTGTCCAAAAACTTTTATTTAGCCGCCTTATCTTAAGACTGATCGCAACAAAATAATTACGTACGTATAGCATATTTTATTTTCCCTTGAAATTACACTGTCGTTAACTAAACATAGGCTGGATGACAGTTGCTGAAAATCGAGTTGAATGGCGTGTAATAGGAGAGGCCTATGTCCAGCAGTGGGCTGCTATGGGCTGATGATGAAACTTAGGCCTAACTCTTCGACTCCAACAGACTTGTCCTGAAATCATGAAAACAAAAACCTTAAAAGTACTATACAACCTGATTACTTGACCAATTACGTTTTTTAGAATATACCCTAGTTCATTTTGGTCGAGAGAATTCTCCTGAAAAACGGAACAAACCTTTATATCGACGTGTGGACATAGCCAATAAATCGCGTACCGTTAGCAGCCGCGACACACAACCGAACAGATAGACAGACATAAGTACAACTTCATTCGGGCAAAATCGTGAGCGCTCGGAACCACTCGGCCTCGATGTTACATCGCGCGCCGTTTTCGGTACATCTCTAGGGATGTTGACGGTTTTTGGTGCGGATGTTTTGGGTTTTAGAAAAACCTATTCAAACATTAGATAGGTACTCTGTCTAATTAGTAAGCAATGATAAAGTCGATAGAATCGAGATCCATCGTTTTTATGTATCTAGAAAAAGCAAAAGGATTGCAGGCAACCGTGTGTGTGTGTGTGTGAACTAATGATTACCTAAAAGGCAAAACTAACCACATATTTTGGTATATTCACGTGAAATGGAAACAACCTGAAAAATGTAAAGATACATAATAATTTTTCATTACTACAATTGCTAGCGACATCGCGGCAGGCCCAGACGGAGGTGGCGGGATGAGCTGGACTCCTTCAACAAGAACTGGTCCTTAGCAGCTTTGAACAGAGAGAAGTGGAAAGAGAGAAGGGCAGCCTTTGCCCTGTCACTACAGGGCAAAGGCTGCCCTTCTCTCTTTCCACTTCTCTCTGTGAAAAATCAAAATCCTGTGATGTCCCACTGGACATCACAGGATTTTAATATAAACTACAAACTCCTCAAAAATCAAATCATTTTCGGATAAACCCAGTACATCCCTACACTCTGTCACATTGATTGTCGTATTGGCTACAGATGGCGCCCTTGTTTATGTACAGGATGGTATATTTTATTGGGATTTCGTGATGTATCCGCAATATTCGGAGTTGTGTCGATTGTAGCCGCCTTCAAGGGAATGTCAAGGAATCACGATCGATTTTCTTTAATGCTTTACTTGCTCTTGATCCGATGTTACTATCGCCCTTTGTAGTAGAACATAAATGTCGTGGTGGATATTAGTTATATTACTTCTTGTATGATCAGTAAAGAAAGAAAGAAAATACATTTATTTGCGGCAAACATGACGCATAAAAAGAACACAAACACAAAAAAATAACAAGTTGGGGGTAAACAAGTGTCACATCCACGCAAAACAGTCGTCGCTCAGCATAATGCTAAGACCCTATACGAGACAGAGCCCCAGTGCTGGTTTTCAGCGACAACCGGCGTTGACGTGACGTCAACCGATTTTGCGTCTAAACGATTATTATTTTGTATTATTCGATCTTCGATTATTATTTTATATCTTTTAAATTTATTTTACAGGTATTCAACCTTCAACTTCATATTTTTAATACACTGTAATAAGTTAACGGTAAGATTCCTGAACCGAATAAAATAATCGTAAATCGTAAAAAAATCCCAATTAACTTGGTATATTAGAAATAAGCAGTCGCTTCATGTAAAATACTGATTCAGCTGCATCCGGTTAGACTGGAAGCCGACCCCGACACAGTTATGAAAAGGCTAATCAGATGATTATGATGATTAGAAATGGCAAACAAGGGAACATTACAATTTGAATTATTTCCTATTTTAATGAAGACGCGAAATAATTTATGGTGAAAACACACCGTTCAGTAAGCAAAAAACAATTTCTAACAAGTATCATTACTGACACAGGTGTTAAGACTCTGGAAACTATAATAATTTCTCTTGGCATAAAAATTGGGGACAGTTATCTGATACTAAAAACGTTAATGTAAAAACCATATATAAAAAAAAACTATAAGAGAAAACTTACCATCAAATACAATATGACAAGAAAAACTAATTCCGAGCTAACTGTTGCCGTCAATATAACTAAGTAATTATAGACATAATAAATACTTAGTATCGATCGCCACTGTATTAAAATATTAATTTCACTCGTCACAAATTGAAATTAATTGTTGTGTCTTTAGGAAGAGCGGACAGGAGACGTAAAGATGCTGTGGCTGGTGTACAGCGTGATTTGTTAGGTTGTAACAATAGGATATTGAAATTGACACAACTTTGTTGGTTTGTAGGTAATTTTGAATAACACTAGTGTTCACTTTATTAGCATGGATATCTAGATTTTAATGTAACAGTTCAGTAGTATTTCTCGGTACTTTGACAGTCGTTACGGAGCCGTCAGAAGCCCGAAAGTCTGATGATCAGTCTTACCAAGGGGTATCGTATTACCCAGTAAATGGGTTGTGGAGGTAAGATAGGCAGTCACTCAATGTGAAATAGTGTATTCAGCTGCATCCGGTTAGACTGGAAGCCGACCGCAACCTTGTTGGGAAAAGGCTAAACAGATTATGTAGATTTTAAGGTTCATGCCGCAAAAATTAAAGATTTTACTTAAATAACTTTTTGTGACATATTTAGTGCAAAATATACAGATACATTATTTTAATGTACTTAAGTTTAACATCTGCCTGCTTTCTTTACTGTGATAAATGAAATGCCTATTACGGAATCTAACTATAAAAAATAGTAAACTTCTTCTTTGGTAAACGGCCCATTAAAATACATCTTTTAAAACAATGAAAAACCGCCGCGTCTTATCGCGTCTCCCCGCGTCTTGCAATGACCGCTGATCTTTACAGGCACATCATTAGCAGCACTCGCCCTCAAGTAGCGCGCAGTTGAAATTTATAAATCATTAATTAACAATACGCTGGCCAGTTAACGATTATTAATTTTAATTAACTGTGAACGAAACTTAGCGGTTTGTAGTGTGAGGGAGAGCAGTGTAGCGGGCGATGAGCGAGGGCGATTTAAGGATCCTTGTTGACAATAACATAAGAAATATTGTTTGCACTAGAAACTAGAGGTTTATATTTTGCATATTCAACGTTATTCACAAACTTTTTTCTAATATATTTTTTTTTATTTAGAAAATTCCCCATCGACATCTAACTTTAACAAATATAAATATTTCATCGTTTATCCTCTGACCTCTATAAAACCTACTCCAACCCGCCATAGCAACCATATTGCACCACAGCCTACAGACGGTCCCAAATAACGATTTCTACTATTCCGTTCGCATGACCTCTTGCTCAGAGCTCTCTCTAATTACACTGTGGCAAAAATTCTGACATTACCTATCTTCACTCCTCATGTGTTTCACCAACTAATCTTTACCATCGACGTAACTCCTATTGTGATCACGGTAAAGTTCAGTTTTGTTTAGTGAGACTGTGTTATGAAGTTTGTAATAGATGTTGATATTTAATTTGTCAATGTTATCGATGACAGCCTCATTATTTCTATTCCTTCTATTTGTCGAAAGTGTTTTGAGAATTGGAGTGGTGAAAGATGGTCTCGATTTTTTATGGTTATTAATTACTAGCTTATAATTATTGTTTTCGTTTCGATATATCACGAACTGAAATTTTATAATTGGCTAATATGAATTCTGTGTAATTAATGTTGGACCTCTTAGACCTCTAGGAATGAGGAAATGTAGATTTTGTAGAATTATTGCCTAGGCTAGACAGTTATACGTGTGTCGGCTAGACTGTAATTTGGCAAGATGAAGTAATTATGCTCTCGTAAACATTTATCTTAGTAATAGGAAGAACAAGAATACTTACTACAAAGTAAACTAAGGTACTGCAGTAAAGCAAAATATTGCAGTAAAATTGGAAATAATATTGAAAAGTGACTCTAAATATTTTTTTTTTTAGTCTCGTAATAAAGAATCCATAGAGTGTTAGTAACATAATATTAACACAAATTATGATCTAGTGTTAGTACCAATTCACCCTCCGCATAAACTGCTTTACAATTGGAGAGCTGAATCTGCTTAGTAATGAAGCTGTTTTCTTGCACACAATCGCAGTTTGTAAAAAAACAAAAATATTATTTAACAACACACTGCTGAGAAAATAAGCAATAACATCATCATTTCTGTTTTCCACCAAACCCCAAATAATTAAAAAGAAAGAGCCATACTTTTCAATCACAACCATTTTCTCTCACACGAAACTCAAAGATCATCAACCGTTAAATTTCCTCCAAAGCTTTCTTCAACTCCGTACAGATTCCTCTCCGACCTGTCACAGCCGTCAAACCTGGCATGCTCGTACCAGCCGACATAACGTAACTGTTTTGTTTCTATTGAGCATAAAGCTGTACCTTTCCTCCGCACTCAAGTTGAGTGTGAGTGTTATGGGCGCCGTAACGTCTGCTATCAAAAATAGGCTGTTTAATGTGTGCGATTTCATGGCATCGTCGATTTTGAAAATCGTACTTCTAGCCCTTAATGTATTATGAGACCAGTCATCAGTCTGTATATTGTAAGTATCTCTTAAACTAACTTTCTCTTTTTCCATTTGTATTTGGACCCCAAATCTTCTTTTGTTTTTCGCAGTTTCCTCTCAATATAATTACTGTCCAGTGTCATACACAATCTCTATTTTAATCATAAACAATACTTATCGCATAACCCACCTCAACATATTCAATAAACAATCAGCAAAATGGCCATACACCTAGTTTGCGCGGCAATTCCGCCACTCGACAATTACCAAACCTTCACAAAAGATTTACACTAATAACAGTCACCGCACAGCGTCGTGTCGGCATCGCATCGTGCCCGTTAAACAAGCTCCACCGTAATAAGTAGCCATAACTCGGTCCTACTATGCGTACTCGATAGAATTTCAATTTTACCGCCACAGAGTGTCATCCTGAACATGATTGATATTCACAAATAACGCTCGCCACATTGTGCTGTCAGTGTCAGGTCGTGGACGCACGCAATTGGCGATTTTTATTGGATTATTGTGTTTTCGGGATGGGGAAACTGTTGAAGTAATTAGTTTAGAAAGGTTAAAGGTAGTGTTGAATGGTTTGAAATAGATTTTGTCACTGTATTTGCGACTGTTCACACTTAGGTCACACCTTGCAATATAATATTGCACACAAGTATACAGTTTCGTCAGCATCGTATAATGAAAACTGCCTATAAAGATTAAATCTACGCTATGAATCTTTAAGTCTCAAATATCTAACCACGTCTAATAGACTAGGGTGTACCTAGTCTTCGTCTCATAAGCTCTTCTCTACTCTAGTCAAAATAAAAACAAAAGCACTCTATGAAACCACACTGACACAAATAACCTGAAGCAATATTTTTTTCCTTGCGCATGAACTTGTAACTTACTACGAGTACTATCTACGCGTATTACACCACTTTTTTCCAGCCTCTCATTCACAACATTGAACTAATTAAATCGAAACAATGGATGACGTCACTGCGCACGCGCCGCCGCCGCGTAAACTGGCGCAGTTAATTACGCGACGGTAGCAAGATCAAGGCTGAGCGGTTATTGGAGCTTAAGGGATGAGCTGTAGCGGGAATATGGGCTTAGAGTGTTTCCTTAAGAAACGAGAAAAAGACCTTTCCTGAGAATTTGTGGAAAAGTCAAACACTTCCACAAATTCTCAGTAAAGATCTTTTAGTAAGTAACTTAATAACTGTCATAAACTATCTCATATAAGCAGGTGGATTTAACTTTTCGGGGTGCTTTTTAACAAAGTAAACTACTTAATCCATTGATAACACAATATTAAATCAAACAATACCTCCTAACACTACTAAAAAGTAGGAAGGGTCTTTCAATAATCCCTCTGTCTTTGCTTTAACTGTATATACTCTTCAATCGTAGACCCTGCTGTCTACCTTGATCGTAGGTATCATTACTTTTAATTATGACGTCATTAACTACATCATTGGTATCCACATAACATGCATGCTCTTGTTTGTTCGTCGACATTTTTTAATTATACGTGTCGTTTGTGTTACTATACATAACAGGTAAAAGGCAATCTAATGTGTTTGCTTCATAATGGACGTTATGTAATGACATGCTTGAGGAATATATTCGAGTTATCGCTGCTTATTTAACTAAAGAAATTAACGAGTTAATTGATTAGTACTATACCATAATTGATACAGCTGTTTCTAATAGAGCAACTTAAGGTGACAGAAAGCATTTACCGAATCTGTAAAAATCCCATAGAAAGAATGCACGGAGAGTACTTATAAATCAAATCACCCTTGCCATTTGTATAAAGTTTATTTAGTTCAATAATCCACTGAATTGCACTATGAACCTGACATAAATAATAAAACAATTGCCAGTGAAACTTCTTAAAAAATAAAGAACAAGAGAGATTTACTGTGAGAGACAAAGAGAGTTATATCTTTCTTCTCTCTCATGTAACGAAATGCACCTAAGCGTGATACATCCTAGAAATTTCACTCTGAATTCTCGTCCAATTATCGAAACGCCGTGTAAGAAGTTTCACTTAAAAAAATAATACTTCAGCTTAGTAAAACCGCTACCGCTTAAGACTCAAACACTTGCATACAACACTCGACCGCCCCGTGAGAACTGGAGCGATGTTATTTTTTCACTTTTACCCGCGAACTTGGGTAGCTACTGTCACGAGTCAACTGCGACTTACTGTCATACAATGTCACGGTCAGATGCACACGTAATAAGACATGTTTCATAAAGAGTTAGTCGGTTCGGTCATTTTTATGGTCATAAGATTTGATTGGCTAGGACAGGTTTAGGTTGGGACAGACTGGATACGGAAGGTGGAGGACAGGGTGTTGTGGCGCAGCCCGGGATAGGCCTATGTCGAGTAGTAGACTGCGATAGGCTGAGTTGATTGAAGATTAGATTCAGTTTGCCTTTGAATTTAAGGACTATTTTCTTTTATTAATGTCACAAGTTACCATCAAAAGGGCGTGATCATATCAACTAATTTACAAAAAATTGAGAATGAAACTTAAATGTCAACGAAGCATAATTATTGCATAATGGAATATCAACCTTTAAAGTTAAATTTTCTACTAAAAAGGCCCAAAGGACCAGAAAATAAAAACGACGACTAAATGCCTCAGGACCAGAAAACAGAGCTGCAAACAAAAACAAACCGCAAATTGAACTCAGTAGATCACGTAACAGATTCG
Source organism: Apamea epomidion (assembly GCA_947507525.1). Lineage (NCBI taxonomy): Eukaryota > Metazoa > Arthropoda > Insecta > Lepidoptera > Noctuidae > Apamea > Apamea epomidion. The sequence continues at coordinate 1,315,394 of OX382240.1, read as the reverse complement.
CGTGATCTAATTACTTTAAAAGGTAATTCCGCGTAATAACCGACGTCTTCACCTCGCCCTGTGCTGTTGCGAAATTAAATAATATCACTTGCTTGTACAATTCCATTGCACAATACGACACGACTTTTTAGTCGATTCGCACGAATTTACTCGCCCGAAAAGTGCGAATCGTCACTTTCAAATAACATTGGCACATTTTGAATTTTATGCAATGAAGTTAGGAAAAAGTACACATTTTATAATACTATTTATTATTTAACTCTATCACTTTTACGCGCTAGGGCTTTTTTCTATACTATATTTAAAAGTGAGGAATCGCACTTTTCGGGCGAATAAATTCGTGCGAATCGACTATAAGCCTACGACACGACTTTATAGACATTCAAACTACAAATAGCTATTGTCTTAGCTATTTTATGACTGGCTTGGAATTTATGAATTCGTATATTAAATATGTTAATTGTGTGTCTTTACAACCTGACAGTGGAATGAGAGAAATCCGTTTGTGTTATGAGATGGATGACGTGCCGTTAGAGTGTGTGGCTGCATATTTGACATTGTGTGGCGTAGTATCTATAGGCATGCTAAATTGGGTAGGTGTAAACTGATGGACAGCCTTAGAATTTACTGAATCAAAAATAATACATTAAACTTCTCCAACCAGCTGAGATAAATATATAGAATACGCTTTATTATGTACACCGTAAAAAATACAGATATAAATATATAAATTTTACGTAAGTGTGTCACCCACTGGGCTAAAAGCGATCTTTTAAAAACAACCTTTATGGACGGATTAAGGGAGAAGGAGAGACAATACTGCAGGTAGTTTGTATTGTGTGAGTCATTTCATCCTCAAATAACGTTGTCAAATGGAAACACACTCCCAAAACAACGTTAGTATTAAAGTTGAACTTTACAGTACATAAATAACTAAGACATGTGGTGCAAGGAATCACAATTATTATGTTTAGAGCAACGATGCTATTGCCACGTTCGAACCGATTCACTTTGAACCCTGGCTCTTGACTTGCGAAACGAAGTGGATCCCACGTTGTATCTCAATTGAGACTGGTAATGGGTTCACCTGTCACAAATTCCACGAAAGTATCCTCCTTTAACCTTATAACTATATGTATGTTTTTCGGAATTGTAACGATATATATGATATAGTGATAATAGTTCTGCTAACTTCCAAACATTCATCACAACTTCTATCTTTTTACAATTCTGTGGAGGACGATTTTGGTTTGTACCTTTTCTTTCAGTCATAAGTAATAATCAGCCTATAATGTTCCCACTGCTGGGACACATGCCTCTTCTCGGTGAGAGGCCTGTAATCCACCACGCGGACCCAGTGCGTGTTGATGGGTGTCACATGTGTTCGATTTTTTGGTTCTAGGACATGCCGGTTTCCTCACGATGTTTTCTTCACCGTTTTGAGAGCAGTGGTGATGAAATTAAATACACAAAGTAAAGTGCCTGCCTGGATTTAACTCACGAGTCTTAAGGTGGGCCTGTTACCATTGGGCCACTACAGCTCACTCACTTTCAGTCATATGCATTATAATTGAAATTTAATTCTTTTCACATAGGAAATCAGAGGTCATCTAAGAACCAATGCCAAAAGGACCAATTTCTCATTAGAAATAATTTTCTTTGGGGTACGAGGAATCGCGATGAATATGTACCTTCACCTAAAACATGTTCATTACAAACCAAAGAATCAAACACTAATTCATAAACTAAACATGGGTTGTTTCGAAACGATCGTTTAACCTCGAAACAACCCATATCACACCTTCGTTAACGAACGGACAAACTTAATCACGGATTTAACTATTGGTAATGTAAACATCACCGTTTTACACTAACAATATTATACTAGTTTGACAAATATACCACATTGGATTATCACCTCTATTCGTATTCTAATAGAGTGCCAACAGAACATTTGGTTACATTAGTAATGCATCAGGCTGAAGGAATTAAGTAAGAAAATATTTCGACATTTCAACGGGTTAGAAAAAACAAACTTACATTTCGCGTTTTGTCTAGTCACATGGTCCTTTAATCCCCTCCGGTTAACGGTGATAATCGCTTGGATTTCAGTTTATCAGAGTGCTTTTAAGTTGGTAAATGGTTGTATTGATTCATTGGTGTTCACAAGTGGTAATGAGGTCTAATGAGCTATGCGGGACGCGTGATTGGTTGTTATGATTAGAGGTAAGGATTTAGGAGACTGAGAAGCAAACATTAGAAAAAATTCTGTTAAATAGGACATGAATGTCAAAACGAACGAAGCCAGTTTTTATGAAGGACAAGATACAAGTATGCATTTTAATTCCTCTTTTGTGTATCTTATTGTAATGAAGATGAAATATTCGTATCAAAAGACCAATCCAATGAAGTCATTAATCGTGATAATCTTAGACAACCTATTCGCCAAAAAAAAATGCATATTAAGCATAACGATTTATCAAGGTTCTGTATATTCCAGCTCGCCTTTTCACAACATACCAAATATTTTCTTGCTTTTATTTTTGTTTTCCTCCATTGTGTCCCACAGCTGGGCATAAATCCTCCCCTTCCTCCTTCCAAACCTCTCTCTTGTGCGATCTCTGGCCATATTTACCCCATCATAAACTTTTAAACACGTCATAAACTTTACGGTTAGAACCTTTTTTTGAAAGCAAAACCCACAAAGAACCCATATTACCAAACTTAACATAAAAAGTTAGATAACAATATTAAGATACTTTCCTCCCAAGCAGAGCTAATCCCCGGCCAACAGCCACAACAGCGCAACATGTTAAGTGGCCACTAACTACGCATGCGCACATAATTGGTACACTCCAAGTCTCCAACGTGTTTGTATTAACAACTATACTAACTCTGTTTGTTTACAACCAGGGGAGCTGGGTTTAGTTATGAAGATTGGATTTTTGGGGTACATAGTATGGATTTTCAGTTTGTTTCTTCTTGGTCAGATAGGCAGTCGCTTCGTGTAAAATACTGGTATTGAGCTGCACCCGGTTAGACTAGAAGCCGACCACAACATAGTTGGGAACAGTCTAAGCAGATGATGAGTATGAATCTTTATCTTCAGTATTTAAATTATAATAAGTTACTTCAGTCATTACTTTTCATTTTCAAATAACTTTATTTACCACGAATGAACTTATATAAATGCACTTATCCTAAGCTACAGGTACAGACGCCAGCACAACAAGCTACCCGAAACTGTCAAATTCTCCCAATCGACCTTGAACCTACTGCTATAGCGATAAAGTTGAAAATCTATCTAATCTTAAAGAAATTTGACAGATTGTAGTAGCTTGATGTGCTGGCATCTGTACATTAACACTTATAATTGGGGCACTAATAAGGCAAGCTTCTGAAAATCATGGTGAATAGGACTTGATTATAATTTTTCGTTTGTTATTTCAGTTAAGACCTTTTTTTTTTTTGGTGGGAAATCATTAAATGACTCCTCCCGCTCTGGGCGGAGCAGAAGGGAGTGTCAGACTTTTACTGACTAAAACCCACCCGTGTTCCATCAGTTGCCTGTGCCAAGGGCCACGGTATCTCTTTCGAACAACCCGCAGCCCCGGCGGCATCGGCCCTAGCGGACCCCGTCAGTTCGTGCTGACAGCTCTTTGAGGCGCGCGTGGAACACAACGCGCCGTCGACCCGGGCCTAGTCCTTACCGGGCGGCGAGCTGCCCATAGCTCGCCGCCCGCAAGCCCGCGCCTACGGTGGCCGGGAGTCGGCTGTTGACTCCCGTCCAGGGCGTCTCCTGCGGCGGCTAGGAGCGCGAGGGTGCAGCGATTGCCTCTCCCTCGCGCGCTCCGCCTCCTCCTTCGCGAGCATTACTGCTTCGCAGAAGGAGGTGACGGCCTCCCATTCACTCTCGCTAAGACCATGGCCTGTATGAGGGCCGGACGTGAGAGGTCGCCGCCGCCGATCGCCGCCAAGAGGACACGGCGGGGTCCCGCCCAAGCCGGGCAGACCTCCACCGTATGCTCCACCGTGTCCTCCGGGCGATCCCCACAGTGGTGACACCCTGGCGTTTCCTCCCGCTTTATCCTAAACAGGAACCTCCCGAAACAACTGTGTCCGGTGAGGACCTGCGTCAGGCGGAAGGTGAGGGCGCCGTGGCGCCTCTCTAGCCACTCCTCAAAGAGGGGACTTATCGCCGCAATTGTGGCGTGCCCAGCGCTGGGTTGCGACAATCGCACTCTCCATGCCGCTATGAGATCCCGCTGGAGCTAGATCCCGCCGGAGCTAGATCCCGCCGGAGCTAGATCCCGCCGGAGCTAGATCCCGCCGGAGCTAGATCCCGCCGGAGCTATTTCAGTTAAGACCTTCAGTTGACTTTGGAAGGATGTCGTTAAGAAATATTAACGTCATTTGGTTTTGTCAAAATTGCAATTAAAATATGTGTAATGCCAACACATGAGTACAATGAAAACAACCTTTATGACGTAAAAGCTTTTATTTGCTCAATAATTGTTCAAAATCTAAATCTAATTTGATTTAATTTTGTAAAAAAAATTGGTTTGTAATATTTGACAGGTTTCCATACAAACTTACTATTAAAGCTAAAAGATGATCGATACAAAAAAAACACTAATAAAAAAAACCGAAGAGCGATAGCAGAAACATTTATCTCAATAGCAATTTAACCCTTCGTAACAAATAGCGTGATGATATCGTATCAAACCGATCGCGTGTACCGACAACATAACAGCGACTAAAATATCACGCCATGAAATTTAATTTGTGACCAATAATTGTCCATTTCGTGATCACTGTGTGTTTTCTTGATTGCCGCGTGATTTTGAGCTGAATCGATTCATCGATGTTTGAATTCGTAATCGGTTACAAAATCGATCGTATATTTATAAATGTCATGGATTTTACGCTTTATTGTATGAATAATTGAACTATAAAACGATTCGATGATAGCTCTATTTTATTTAGCCTCGTAATATTTAACTTTTCTGGGTTTATAGCCTTATAGCCTTAGCTGATTGAAAACCGTTATGCTTGTGGAAAACGGAGCGTAGAAGTATGAAAGGTAGAATGGAAGGTAGTTTTTAATTCTCGTGTTGTTTTATGGCAGTAATATTAAGTCGGGTATAAGTAACAGTACCTTACGATGGACATAAACTTCGCAAGGGTTATAAGTTCAAATAATATAGGCGGGGCAAGAAGTCTTAGCCGGCTGTCCCAAGAGTGAACTTCGTTAGTTATTATGCTATTATTTTGTTCATCGACGCAATAAGTTTAAATTAGAACTTTTCTATTCGACTTAAGTTACTGGGAACATGCGATGATTTATTTATATTCCTTACAAACAACGGGTTTTAAATGTCGTAGTACGCACGGCGACATATCTGCTACACATTTCCAGTTTTCGCTAACCTCGCATTGTTTTTCGTACAGACGTCAGCAGGTCAAGCTACCCAAAACTGTCATATGTTCCCAATCAACCTTGAACCTTAATGTTTTAGTGATAAAGTTGAAAATCTATTAAAAAAAATTGACAGATTGTAGTAGCTTGGTGTGCTGGCGTCTGTACAATGTGAAGTCAGCTTATACTGGAAATGTATAGTTTGATATGTCAACATACGTACAAATGTATAGTTTGATATGTCAACATACGTACAAATGTATAGTTTGATATGTCATCATACGTACAAATGTATAGTTTGATATGTCATCATACGTACAAATGTAACTCTGCTTCTACCGTATTTACTATCAATATTACAATTACTGTACACATAACTTCAGTACCATACAACTTGTATTTGCATCACCGCCGCCACAAAAACAAATCAAACACAACTAACAAATCAAATAGTCGTATATTAATGTTTACAAAATAACGATTCCACTTCTTAGCTATTTCGCAACAAAGAGACATGATAATAAAAACATCAGTAGTCATAACGTATTGTAGCAATAAAAGCGATGTAAAGCTACCGCTATTCTGCTGTCCGTACATCGCAATTACAGATCGTTCTACATAACGAAGCGCGTCAATCGCTTTATGAGATTCCCACGACTTACGCCGTGTGTTCACATGTGAAATGTGCCTTATTTTCGTATTAAATATGCTTTACTTATGAAGTCTACAATGTAGAGTCTAGTTCTAAAGGACTAAGTAGTCTGGTCCTTTGCTCCGACATAAGTACCCAAGAATAATTTACTATCGTTCAGTCTGATCTCAGTCTCAATCTTTCAAAAATACCCCTAATTTCCCTACATTTTTGACATTGATTTTCGCTGAAATGAGATCGTGACTAGATTTTGAACGTTTTTAACTACGGGATTTGGTCTTCAGGTTTAAACCTGAAGCAAGAAAAAAAGGTGTTTTAACTTCTTTTTCTTACTTTTTCCAGATTAATAACATTTGTACTTCTGCCGTTTAGCTACGTTTGTTAAAAAAGTAAATTGTCTATTCAAAATCTATCGTAATATCTGGACTCAATCAGACTAGCCATGCACAGTATTATTAAAATTAAATTAAATAAGATCCATGTACTGAAAGCCTTAACAAACAATATGAAATTAACCTAATCTCAATAGATCACACACTAACCTTTAGACTAAAACTCAATAATGATATAACAAAACTATGTTTACATAACCTCGATTTCTGCTCACCCATTTATCAAACACATTAATCTGAACAACCTTTCGTGTGTGAAACTTTATGTGTTATCACACTTGAGAGAGATTCAGCTGATAGGATTAAAACAATAATGTGGCGTTTGTTTTTTTTTAAATTGTGGGCGTGGTTGGGGCAGGTTTTCTAACAGATATAACCTTTGGATAGAATTATAAGTGTTTTTTAGTTGAGTAAGATGATCTGAATACGGAAAAAATGTGTAGCAAGGAATGGGAGTAATTGGTTGTTACAGCTTATACTTACACCCTTTACAAAACGTGCCGTCCTGTTTTGGGTCCTGTACCAAAAGGGTGCCAACTGTACCCTGTTACTAAGGCTCCGCTAAGGGTCCGTCTGTCACAGGGCTGTGTTTTTTGAACCGTAATAGGTAGGCACTTGAAATTTTTACAGAGTTTGTAACTACTATGGCCGCAATAATAACGAATAATAAAAATAAAATAAAGTAAATATTAAAGGGAAAGCACTACAAATAAAATAAAAAATAGTGTTAAATATTATACGCTGGTACAAAACCCTTCGTGTGCGAGTCCCACTCGCACTTGGTGCTTTTTTTATTGATTTTTACACTCAAGCACAATTCAATCCGTCCAAAAATACCACTTTCAACAAGACCATCTAAAAACCATTATAAACAACCATATAGCTAATAAACGTGAATGTTAGCCCAAATTCTCAGGCAACACGGAAGAACACGAAATAACATACAATTGACTTTCATGTGAGTTCGTAAAAGTGCTAACAAAGCTTCGGAACAACTTGTAATATCACCCGCTAAATGCTCTGTAGGATGTCCCTGATGCACGCATCTGTGAGACAAAACATGTCTTCAAATAATAAAGATGTCAAGGAAAGTTGGCGAAAACCCGAGGTTTTTTAAAAGCTAAAGGAAATTGAAACTCAAACGATATGAAAAGTCTGTCTCATAGATAGGAAATTAGTTTTATTTTAAATAGTGACGAGGTTTGTTTTTTTGTATATCTGGACCGCGCCTACCTTGTATATATTATATATATTTAAAACTAATTTGTATATTCATATAATTATTAATATTCATTGCAAATATTATTCTTATAATGCTTCTGGTTCAGAAATTAAAACATAGAAATATTTATGTTCCCTGACAGATTATAACATATTTTTGTCGTTAGAAACTGTGCCACACTATAAATCATAAATATTGTGACATTTTATTCAGAAAAACTTAATCTAAAACCGTCTTCTATAGAAATTAACAATTATAATCGTTTGACATTTAGCAACTGTTTTAATAAAAACAAATCCACAATCGTTCATCATAAAAAGTAATAAATGTTTACAATTCTGTAACAGTTTTGTAAAAAAAAAAACCTAATCGTTGATTCTAAAAAACTAATACAAAACTATTAATTACACCAATTTGTTGTATTTGCATAATTATTAGTGCTCAGTGTGCTTTTAATTACAAACTGTGATTATCCACTGCTACATTTAAACCTTCATATTTATTTACCTTGAGAACGGTTTTTATTGAAACTAAAACTCAAATGCCATTAAAATTAATTTATATTGTTATTATTCATAAAGACAGACGGGTCAAATCGATGCACTAAATTGTATTGAGTTATTATAAGTACATAAATATTAATATTATCTATCATTGAACATAAATATTAATATTATCTATCAATGAACATAGTCTTTGCTAAAACTTCTTAATGTGCACTCGAACATTCAAAAATTTTGAAACTTGTTCGATGATCTTTCAAAGTCACTGTATAAAGCCATTTGTTGTAATTGTTCACAATTTAATGTTGTGTACGTTTTAGTTTTAATATTTATTGCACTCAACATAGCTATTTTGTACTGGTACATAAATTATGACAAACTTCTTGGCAAAAATCTAGCATCTAAACTTCTACACAAGTATTGAAACTCCTCTCATCCCCAAACTGCTCAATTATTTTTAAATAAATGTTTAAAAAAATATTATTTAAATGCAGATAGAATTGTATAGAAAAAGGAGAGGGATTTCTTTGCCCTTCAGTAGGATAATAGAGGCTATAGGCCAACCGCTTAATTGACAAGTGGCCTGAAGTAGCAGCGCGGTGCGGGAGGTGTGTGGTGACGTGATGCGAGAGCTCAGTGATTCGTCAACTTGTGACAACTATCACCCCCCCCGCACCGCGCAGCTCCTTCAGACAACGTCACAGTTAAGCGGTCGGCCTATGGTGGGATTAGATTCGATTAAAAATGCAATACACTTTTTTTCTCAAAAAGTCCATAATTTCCCCACAACATGGTGCCCCTCTTAACTCGGTGCGTGCGTGCATGGAGGCAGCCTAACAAAAGCCGCTAATTCGTCCCCTATCAATCCGTTGGTCATCCGGACGTGCTAATTTGGAAACTCGACGACTTTCGCTACACTGTGTTTGTGCGATCATTATCGGTGATAGTACGACACATAAATAGTAAGTGTATTGATTCACCATAAATTGTGTTTATTTTTATAGTTAACGGAAAAAAATTGTATGAGCTGTTTTTTGCGTAAGAATGTATTTTCCCTTTTAAAATGTTTGCTCTAAATATAAATTAGTTATTCAAACAAAAAGGTAAACACTCATTTGCAGAATTTACGCACATTTTAACTCAACAATACCCACAATTCATAACCCTACACATACAATATCACACCTTCCTTGAACATACAAATAAACTTTCCCTGACTCACCGACGACTTCGACCAATGGTTTAAGTCAACCACAGTCCGCATACTCCCCTACTTTCGTCCATACCACCCATTACAGACAGGACATGCCACCACACGTCTGGTCTATTAACGCAGTCATAACTTGGAAACATCTTTTGTACCATGATTTTTGTGCTAACCGTATTTGAATGCGCGAGCGCATTGTGAGTGTATATTAACACAGCACTTAAGCTGTTAGAGCCTTGGTAATAGCGTAGTGTGGGTGTCCGGGATCTTACTATTATTGTGCTAGGTACTCCGTTGATGTTGGTTTTTTTTAATTACTTGGCTTTAATTCGTTTCCGTTTTTTTTTTTATTTCAGTCTATTATTTAAAATCTTTACAACATTGTTTATTTATTTTTAATTAGTCAATTTTAATTGTTTATTTTATTTTGTTAAGTTTTTCCACACATAGATAAAAACATTATCTATGTGTGGAAAAACTTAACAAACATGGTGATATTTAGAAAAACTACGTTTCTATACGGACAACCTACAGTTTTGACACAAACCCTCACAGAAAGCATGCTAAACCGATATAAACAAACACTATTTCCCGTAAAACAGACCAAGTGACAACATTATCCTACAAAAACTATGAATGGAATAACCCGTATCCCAAGAAAACAAAAAAAACCTTTGCAAAACATCCCGTTTTAATCCTGTCATTGCTACCTTTAAAATGAACCACAAAAATGGGTGGCGAGTTGTAAATCAATCAAACCATGTCATGAAACTTGAGTCGTCGATATTATGGGACAAAATAGTTGCATTGTTTAACTTGACCACACCCCGCTTGGGAGGGTTCAATAGGATTAGCAGGCTTTTTGTGAATTCTGGGACTTTCTGTTAGTGTAATTATGAGCTATTGGGGTTTAAATATTAGAAGATTTGAAGTAATAATTAACTGTTTAAAAAAATGTTTTGTTAAGTTTTAAGAATTAGTGACAATTTTTAATTGTATTTTTTTTTTTTTGTTTTTCAGGTATGTTCTCCATCGTCGTTCATGATGAACAATACGGTAAGATATGAACAAAAAGGTTTCATTAATTTATCACCTGCAGCTAGAATTAAGTACGAAGGTTTAGTAAACCTGTTAGAGTTCTTAATTTTGCTGTGGGTACATCTATTTCAACAAAATTACGCATTATTGAGTACAATTGCTTCATAAAAGACACATCAAACTTTATATCCGTCACATTACTCATTTACCATTATTTTGCAAATGAAATACCTACGCAGATGACTGCACTCGCAAACCAAGCGTTTATTAATAGCAATAGAACTAATTTCGGTTTAAAATCCCTTTAAAAACAGTTATTAGCTGAGCAATTCCTAATAGGGGTGGGCGGGATTCACTCGGCTATTCTCGGGCGAGCTCGGCTCGGCTCGGGGTCACTCGGGTCGCCATAGACGCCGATAGAATTATGCTTCAATTGTTTTACGTTCGCGCCGTGCTCGGCCAGTGTTCTTTTTTCAAAATGAAATATCGAACGACGCATCGGGGAATTTGTAGCAAGTTGTTTTTTATCGATTGTCTGGTGCTTAACGGTTGGGAATCGATATGGTTTTATTGATGTACAATGAGGTGTGAAGCGATGTCGACACGTTTCGAACATCAATAATCGATTCCTGTTGCATCGTCAGATTTCTTATTCGATTTATGATTCAATCTCTGCGCCCTCGAGACAATAATTACACAAAACCACATTCGCACGCTTATTAAAAATAGTTAAAACAAAATCGTCCGGTTACACCGCTCCCGTAATTAACAAAAGGTTAAACTGTAATCAAGATGTAATTGTATACAATCACTTTTGACCCGAGGCTGTTCGTAATTTAATATCTTTGGAACATTATAAACAAACTACATTAGGGTTGTACTATACAATACTTATGTATTTAATACAGACGTTCGTACTTTGATTTTGGAAGTGACAGATGTCATGTAAATGTTCGTTAAATAATATTTATCATTCGGGTCACACTTCAATGTGACAATGAACCGATCATTTGTTCTGTCAAAGTGTAGACATTAACATTGTTATTTGAATCGTACCTAACGTCATCAAAAAACAAAATAATTTAATATTCATCGCTATGTCAACTGTCTCCGCCCTTGTGTATCAATAATCTATGTTAAACTATACAGAATCAACTTTGTATTAATCAGATAATTGATAGTCCCTTTGACAAGTGTTTAATAAACACTGACTTTGAATAAAATTCCTTCTAATTCCATCTGACAGGAAAGATAGATAATATTTATGCTGTGGCATAAATGCATTACAAGTAATGTTCTGGTGACGGAAAATCTTACCAATCAATTAAAGCATTACCAATAGATTTTTTAAATTAAACTTACAATTTACACTAAACCAAGCTGTATATCAAGGAAACAGTTTACTGTGTACTAGAGCTAATCCTAAGCACAGGCGCCGAGCTAACGCTAAAAGCATAACTTTCACAAAATCTAATCTCTACAAAAATTATAAAAAAATAAAAACTACCTCTAATCAAATTCTCTTTGAGCACATCTCTATCAACATTAACATTAACTGTGAGGTCTTAATGTCTCTGTTTGATCTCGATCACCGGCGATTATAACCCAAGTTTTAATTGCGGGTTAACCGTACGATGGCACCGACCACTCATAATAATATTTTAATATTTACTTTGAGTTTAACTCAGTTATTAATTTATATCGATAGATATTTTTTGTTTCTAATTATTTTCAAAGCATGAGTTGTTTTGATTTAATGTTCTAGTTCATGGGAATTTTGTGTTTGAGTTTTTTTTTGGTAGAGATTTTATAAATCACTTTAATAACTAGTTGTGCTTGTCTACATTGTAAATAAGTATAGCATAGAGTATGTCTCTTTACTGAGACATTATAAACGAATATATATGTAGTTTCCTGATACCTTTTCAATTTCAGCCAAACATTTCTTAAGCCATAAACCTGGTATATTTCTCACACGTTCCTCATAAAATCCCCCTCAGCTGTAAGTGTAACATCTTCAACAGTACCAAGAACATAAAATATCTCGCAAAAATCGTTCCTAGTATTTGGTCCATTTCTCGGCAGTTTCCATCAATCCCTTAGAGCCTCAACTTTCAACCCATTACAATGAGCCTTAATAACCTCATTTTGTTCAACACATAATAAAGCCATGCATTTGAACACTTCTTGCAATTTAGCAACTTTATTTTGCTGCTCATCAAAAATTTCAACAGACCCTCAACCTTGTATCTCTCAAAATAAAGTTCAGTATGACAGGTTGTACAACTTTCAAGGTAAAATCAAGTGCATCTATGCAGTAATATCATCATTGCTGCATAGTGCGGCGCCTGGAGCATTTGGCACGACTCTACAGCTGTCCTTTTCTTTCTCATGAAGGTTCCTATCTCTATCTCTGTCATGCGGGGTTCTCGCATTGTCATTTTTGTAAATTGACCTCTGATCCTGAAATATAGATATTATTTCACAAATGAATTATAAGTAACTTACGGTTCTTGAATGGATGGCGACCGTCTACCAGGCCTTGTTTTGGCCCTAATGATAATGGTACTTTATTTTGCATAAATTATGGTGTTTGGTATTAATTTGTATTTATTATTGCATTCCTGCGTTCTATTGTGTGCTAGACATCTTTAGTTTTGTTAGGATGACAAGTAATTCCATTCTTGCTTTATAAAATCAAGATTACATTGAACTTTATTTTTTATTTCTAACTGTCTTTATTAAACAACAATTAACTAAAACAACTTGTAACAACCCGTACTTTACACATTGTCATTTGTCAATAATCAATCATATACTTCAAGACGATAAGACAAACATACGAATTTTATTTGGTCTTTCTGTCCACGTATCGCTCCTCGAAGGACCAACTCAACACGTCGCCCCCACTACGTATGTATGAGTGTGTGTTGGGGTGTGCGTGTGTGTGTATACCAGACTGTCTATTGTTTACACTTGTATCGATCACTATCTATAAAGATTATCTACAAATTGAAAGCCATAAGTCTGCGCCGTTGCAGAGGCGGCGGTTTTCATAATCTTTATTGGGTCGAGGTTAGAGTTTAAGATGGGTGGTGATAGTTCATCATTTTAGAAGTTAAAGCGGTTATTTCTGTGCTACGCTTCATGTGCTACAGCTGGTGTAAGCTTTGCATTATTTTTGAATGCGTGTAATTTTATTTATCTACTAGCCTCTGCCTACGACTTCGTCCGCTTAAATTTCTTGTTCCCCGGTCCACCCTGTTGCATCGAATCGCCTGCCCGCGCTATTAATTCGTTTTCACTTAATGTTTTTCTGACTCTTTTTCTTTTTTGCTGGCTCCTAAAAGGCCTGAGTTGAGTGTGATGTTAGCCTTTCTCAAGAATTGGCCTAAAAAATGTATATGGAATTATTGAAATCCGACTGTTTGTTCCAGAGATTAGCGCGTTCAAACAAACTTTTTGGCTTTAATATGAACAAAGATTTGAATACTGTCAAGAATATTAAGATATCACAATAGGTATGCAAAAGAAGGCAATAATTTAAACAAGAAACAGAACCAATATCCGTGGCATTAAAATTAAAAATGGTAAATCAAAACCAACCAATGATTTATACTGTGTAGCATGAATACAAGATGATTTATTCCGAATCTACTTTACTTATTAAAAACCTAAACTATCCAATTACATTAAACAAATACCCGTAAAATCCATATTCATACAATATCAATCACTATTTCCATGTAATATTAATACATAGGTTTACGCGCGGAGCCTTAACGAATGGTTTCTCACGGTCCGCCCGCCCACGCCGCCCGCCCAGCATATAGCCTTATTTATAACCTTATGATCATACTTTACACTCCGCTTTTTAGTAATGGCTTGTGTTCTAGATTAAGTTTTAAATTGGGATTATATGTTTTAGTTAAATTTGTCTTAAAATTAAATTCAGCTGCATCCAGTTAGACTGGAAGCCGACCCCAACCTAGGGAAAAGGCTAGGCAAACAATGTTGTCTTACAGTAAAGTATTTGTACTTGCATTACAAACTTATTAATATAACAACTCTAGAAATTAGCAAACTTGTCTATAGTTATTCTTTTCAGAGAGTAAATGGCTCGCCACCAAAAGAGAACTGAAATTAACAGCTAGAGGCGTCCAGACTTTAACTAAGTAATGTTAAAACAATAATTTTCTTTTTCCGACAACAGTTTAAACTAAGGAAATATTGTAAGAATTTATCACTACAAACAATAACGCAGTAACAGATGCAAAGCACGCCTTTAAACATTACACGTAATAACTAACAAAATCTTTGCGCATATTACCAAATAATATTGAAGAAATGTCCGCCATGGAGCACTGCACACACCCCAGTCACCCGCACATGAGTAGTAACACTTGCTCTACGAAAATGGCCCTTACTGCTACGTCATAAAGGCGCTCAATGACAACATTGTTACCACTGATATGTGTGGCTGTGCCATATTCATTTCAGACACTTGACTGACTTGACCAAACCAAATAATTGTTAGCATATGTAAATGGTGGGTTTAAAGTTTTACTGGTCAGTAATACTATAGTTACTGCAAATCGAATTAGTCGAGGAAGGAATATACGGGAGGCTATAAGGAACGGGCCCGGAGCTAGGGAGATGTGGCCAGCCGGTTAAAATGTTGATGAGTTTTGAGGTTGACTACCTTTTTATTTGTAAAAGAAAATGAACAACGTTATGAAATTACCCCATAATGTCTGACAATAAACATTATTTCATTTAGGGTTTTTCATAAAAGTTATTTTTTTTTATCACCCTGGATCTCACATTACTCGTAGAATTCACTGTATCGGAGGACCAGGTTCTTCCGTTCACATGACGATAAAACTTCTACCATCTATATTTGTCAAGTAAATTCATCACTCACTAACAAATTACAACAAAAGAGAAAGGGTATGACAAACAAAAAAGAGTAAAAACAGAGAGAGAAAAAGGAGTAAAAGAAAAAAGAGGGGGAGAAGGGTTAGAGAGTATTCTATCTAGTCAACAACTCAATCAAAAAAACAAAACATAACCGCCACGCACCCGCCTCAGACACACACCCGTATTTCCAACCGTCCGAAACAGGTACACTATCTAAGCTCTTTATATCTTTATAGGTTTTATCTTGAAATATCATCTGTCTGTCTGTCCCCTCAGATAACTAGCGTTCCAAGTTAACTGCTTGGCTAGAATTAATTCAGTGCTGAGTACCTTTGACATCCGGAAGCTGTACATTTGAACTATCCGTATAGTTCAAATGTACAGCTTACCCTTTAATTACAGTTTCTTCGTCCCCTCGACCGTTCGAGGGGACGAAGAAACTGTAATTAAAGGGTGGTTTCAGTTAGTTTATTTGATTCGTTTGTTAGGGATTTGTAGGGAAATATAAACATTTAAATCTGTGAAGGAGTTAAAGGTAAATAAAGTTGGAGGTGAATAAAGCAATTATTATCTATAATAAAAGTAAAGATGGCTCCTTTGATAATCTCAATAAAATATCGTCTTCTATCGTTCATCTATAGATGACTAATTGGAACTCAGAAAATTATCAGCCACAGTGCAAAGGATAAAGTAATTAACCCAAACCAGCTTCTCTGAATCTCATTTACACAAACGCACCTACTCAGGATTGGTACGGAACTTCTTCAGGCAAATGCTTGAGTCTCGAGTGAGGTTCTGAGGTTTATTTGTAAAAGTTGCTTTAAAGATAATTACTAAATAACGTTTTCTTAACCATCCATCATTTAACTTTAAGCAATGTTTTTAAATATAGAGTATATTTTACAGTAGTTACAAGTTTTGGTCTTTATAACATACCAAAAAGGCAGAAAGCTTATGCCACATAAAAGTCCTGTAGGTTGTTATAGCAAGACAAGACAGATAATGTAGTTTTTCAAATCCAAACCGCAGTAAGCCTTCTTCTAATTCAAGTCCCCACCATACAACACCTATGAACTTGAAACTGTTCCCCGTCCTAAACCAGGGCTTTACCTGGGAAATTCTTAGCGCCGGTAGCTCGAAGCGTTTCGTGGGTCCCTTCGTAATGGCGCACGATTCCCCACACACGACCACTATGGGAAACCAGGGAGGGAACGGGAGGGAAGGAGGGAAAGAGGGAAGGGTAATTGAGACTTCTGTGAGATGTTGACTTTATAACTGTTATTGTAAGCGATTTGTGTTTCGGTGTTTGTTCGAGGCTGATGGATGGGGAAGCGGTTTATTGAGCTGTGGAGTGTAGCTGGGCTTAGTGAAGATAGTATAGTTCCTTTCTTGGTTG
The DNA here is from genome assembly GCA_947507525.1 of Apamea epomidion. Taxonomy (NCBI): domain Eukaryota; kingdom Metazoa; phylum Arthropoda; class Insecta; order Lepidoptera; family Noctuidae; genus Apamea; species Apamea epomidion. Next base: position 1,298,645 of record OX382240.1, on the reverse strand, counting down.
AAATTTCTCTGATGGTGCGTGGTGAAAGTATACGAGAGGTATCCTACTAATATTATAAATGTGAAAGTTTTTATGGATGGATGGATGGATGTTTGTTACTCTTTCACACAAAAACTACTGAACGGATTTGGATGAAATTAGGCACACAGATGGTTTATAAACAAGATTAACATATATGATCATTTTTATCCCGATATTTCCACGGGATCGGAACCTATGCGAGTGAAACCGCGGGGCGCAGCTAGTTGGTTCTATAAGTACGAGTATGAAGTTTAGTTTGGTTCGACAATGACGTTCGTTATTCTGGTTTGTAATATAGGGTTGAAAAAGATATGCGGGATTTATGAAATTATCATTCCTTATTTCCTGCATTGGCCAAAGCTAAGTGCTTAAGAAATGCCATGTTTTTCTATTAGCCTCTCCCTGACCATGGTGTAGTATCTACTCATGCCATCACGTAGGTGAGACTTAGAAATTAGCCCGTAATAGGATCATTATCTAAACCAGACTTTAAAAATACTAATGACAGCGAACCAGAAGTCTTAATTCCCCAGATCTTATTACGTACTCTCATTCAAACCAGACATCGCCAAGGGAGAAAACAAGTATCTAAACTGCATACAGATTGCAATCTCTAAAACACGATTAGTAAAGCATAGGTTAACGACTGTCACTAACGGTAATATCAGTGAAGAAAAATATTCGTCGCAAGCGCATAGAATATGTTATAGAGATCGAATCTCAACATAAACATGTGATATTATTTGATCGCGGCCCGATCTTTTACGAAGATTGCCGATGTTCGCCGATCAGTATCATGATGTTTTTAATTTTATGAGTAGTTCGCTGTGAATATAATGATGTCGACTGTCCCGCGATTGTATCGGGGTAGGTAGGGTTACAGGTGTGGAAGATGAGGAATTGGCAGGGTTGGAGTGACGCTGTATCTTAAAGTAGACTTGTTATAACTAGCAGTCCTTCTAGAGATGATTAAGTGGTTTTCAAGTATGAAATAACCATATCATTCCTGAATAAAAACTACTAAGGGCGAATCTCACCATTGAAACTGAACTCACGCGTTTAAATCGTATTCAAGAGCTGTCAGTATGACCATTTTTGAGGTTCTTAAACGCGGTTTAGATGTCCTAATCGCGTTATTTTTTGTGAAATTCGCCCTAAGATCCTTTCCTTAGAGTTAACAGCCAGCTTCAAATTAAACAAGGAGTTTTATCGTAAGACTTTGTGACGTCACACACACAACATTCTGATGGTGGCTACACTTTCAGATACTTAGAAGCCCTGATAGGCACAGCCTAAGTGAAACAAAGCTGGAACCGGTAGGCCACCTACAAGTACTTAGCAATTGCGTCAAGACTGGATCAATACATTAGTAATACTCGTTTACATGACATTATGCTTAGGTCGAAGCAATTAACATATACATTAGGCTTGGCATAAGGCCAATATTCTGTCCTACATTCATTGTTTTTCCGTATAAACATATCGATTAGATGCAATCGATACAAATCGATACGATTTACGATGCAGTGAATTGTGAAAACTTTGTGTATCTCTGTTTACCGGGTATTCTTGTCTCTTCACCGAGATACTGAACGCAATGATCTTTTTAACTAATTGAATGCCGTAATTACAGAAACAATTAAATGTCATTGTGTCTCGCGTGGATCCACGTTCGGCATACGAAGGGTTAAATGAATGATTTCGAAGGAAGGGTGTTTGTTTGAATCACCATACTTCATAGGCAATTACATGTTTACAGTATTATCAAAGAAAATTAAACGATTTTCGTCACCAATGAATAAGAAAAGTGCGAAGAGATTACTGAGAAACTAGTAAGATGAGCATTATCATAAATACGTTCTTAAAATCATTCTTTTCGTAACTTAGAATGAGCAGTTACACCGCTGATCAGTTAAGTTCACAATTTCTTACCTAAACTCGATCAAAATCTATTTAAAACTTAATAGAAACCAATCACAGTCGAGTTTAACACGAAAAATCACAATATTGTCATAAAATATCGGATTGTGAATACATTATACAACCTGACTTGGATTTCTGCCACCTGTACACGCCTTAAAAGTACGGTTATATTATTAACATAAAGTTGAATTATATTTGATACTATATTTATAAAAACTTTGATGTTTGTAGCTTTAAAAACTAGTGTTAATCACGCGACATTGACAGCAGACAAAAACCATTTGTAACAAAGTTTAAAAAGTCCAAGCTCAGCTCATAAGATATCTTTTTTCTTAAAGATAATGACGGATTTGGAAAAAATCTAAATCCGTACCTAAAGCATGGTTTTGTATAATTTGCCACATTTCAATGAAGTTAGAATTAGAATTCCACCTTCATTTGTTTCTAGGAAGGTTTCGTCTACGAGTTCAGCGCGTGTGACGTGGACGGGTCACCATTCTTAAAACATATAAAATTTGATCACACCTAAGATACATAATTTTATTCAGCTCAATAAACCAGGTAGTGTATAAATATTTTAACAAACAACACGTGTTTCGATATTAACAATAATCATTTTTACTTTATTATCATAAAGATATATTATATTAATATGGAGTCAACCGCTTTTTCTTGGCAATATATAATTGTCAGTTTAGTATATAAAATCTATAGATAATAACTCAGATATTAATCATAAGTTATTTGATCGGATTGAATAGCAATAAGGTAAGAGGTCAGAGATGTTCGCGGTAGCTTTCGTATACAGGATGTTCTAGATACTTAAAATCGGAAACAGGTATTTTCTAACTTGTTTGTCCGTAAGTTAGTTAAGTTTAGAATTTACAGTAAAAAGGTTCTGAACTAAAATAACTTTACAATTTAAATACACCATAAATAACAACAAAAAAAACATTCATTTAAAAATATATTGCCATAAAGTTATCTCTGGGCTGATCAAACTGCTCAGCATAAAAACTATAAACTCCACAGCTAGTTCCTTCAATCTGGATCATTTTACAAGTCGCTCAATAAAATACTTTATCATAAAAAATCTAGACGTTATGCGACGCCGGTATATAGGTATAACTATTATACAATTCCAAAGATTACATCGAAACATCCAACTGAGCTGGAAATATAAGCGCAGGCGCAGATCCCAGCCTCGATTCCTTGAAGTCCCTCAAAGGGCAGAATGTTACACTACCTAAAATAAACTTTAAAGTTTCTCCGATAAGTTCCGAAGTTATTCGAAGCAGGCCTAACCACCCGCTGAGCGCGTTAGCAGTCCAATTCGAAAAATAAAATATCAATTTTTTAAATAATAAAATCTTAGAGCAGTCACACGAAGTCATAGCGACCAAAATTTATGAATACATCGGTTTTAACAAAATCATGCTGTATTCCACCTTATTTCCATGTAATAAGGTTGTGATACATGTTTAGAAGATAATAAAATAACTTGGTAACACTGTAAGGAATCGCATAAATTCGAATAAAAATGTCAAAAATGAATTCTCAAGATCGTAATCGCAATAAAGTTAATAATATCGCGATGAAATTTGAAATAAATAAAAAACAAACAATTGATGGGTGGCGTCGTTAGGAATTAGTGTACAATGCGGTTCAGTTTTATTAGGGAGTCACTTTTTTGGGTAGGCAACACTTTTTGTAGACATAAATGTTTTTTGACAAAAGTGAACCTACTTTACATAAATTAAAATAAATAGACTAATTAATTTAGAACAGCCTTCCTTATATACATAATAGTCTTAGATATTTTATCGTTATAACATGTTGCTAATAACGTTAGAAAACCTTTAAATAAATAAAAAATCGCTTCAAACACAAGTGCTAAAGCCACCAAAGGATTTAAATTGAATTTTTCCCGTTTTTGCGAAAAATGCGCACACGCAGAGGTAGCCGGTACGCCACCTTGTAGTTCCAATTACATTTACAATCTATCGGTGGGACGCGATTGGACGGTGAACTGTTAAATTTGATCACTAGACCGACCACTTTATAGTGGAATGGAAGGCAGGAGCGGGAGCGAGCGAGATTTTTGAATGACTTGGTACTTTTCCAAATTTCCTTAATCCAACCCGAAACATTTTAAGCAACAAACCATGGTTGTATAATCTTCAAATCCTAAATAAACTATTAAAATAAAAATATAATATCCTAACCTAACTAAAACTATCAACAAACTAAAATATGGCGTCGAAAAATTCCTCCGCATCGCTGTCGACTGGTAATGTACCCAAGAGACTGGCGGCATTACCAAGTTGTATGGCAATACTTAGCCTCTGGCCAAGATGAAACCCGAAAGATTGGATTTAAAAAATATTAATGGCATAGGGGCGAATTGATATTCTAAACTTCAAATTTAAAAAAACAATTGACAATGACCAAGGCAGGAGATTAATTAAGAGTTCGTTAAAAAAAAACTGATTTAGCTTCCTAGATATTTTGCATAGCAACGTTTATTTAGATTGCTTAAAGATCACAACACAGGAAGACCCTGAATAACAGCAAAACGTTCATATCATTAGAACCATCAAGATAGCAACAGCTCTAACCGCGTAGGCAGCATTATATTACCTAGATTATCTTAAATCCTGGACACTCCCGCCCTCTGCTCCTCAATCACACCGAAGCCGCGCTATAAACATTCGCGTGTCACCGGATTGACATCCGCCTTCCATTACTTGTGACAAAGCCGCCGACGGTGTAAGGAAGTCCCTTAAACGACTTACGCTACGCGCTCAGAACAGATTCAATTTAAATTTAGGGTCCTATCGGTGGGAAGGCTTTAAGTGTTGTCGCCAGTTTAATTGTGACTGCAGAAAGGGAAATTAATGTGGTGGGCCAATAATTGTTACGGCATGCGTAGAGGCTAAATCTTGTGTTATGTGTTAGTGGTTGTAGACTTGTAGAGCATTATAATTGTGCAGTTCCGCATTCGTGGGACTATCAAAGTCTCAATAGTTTTATCGTCTTGTCGTCACCTAAGATTTGTTTGGTATAGAGAAATTGCATTGTTTTTCTTTAAGACGTTTTCAGTGTACTTCCTAATTGAATGCCCGATTCGTCTCATGGTTGCAAGCGACTGCTGAGCGTCGGGTCCTCGGTTCAAATCCCAGGTCGGGCAAAGTGTTATTGAGTTTTTCCTCAGAATTTCTCAGTAACAGCCCGGAGTTTGGAATGCATCTTACGCCGTTGGTCCTACGCCAGATCTCTCTCCGGTTCCAAAGGTGTGTAGACCAAATTACTTATAGAAGAATCTGGCTATCCCTTGCCCGTTGACAAGACACCCATAAGAAATATCAAATAACTGTAGAAGTAGCACCGGGAAGGTTCAAAGAAAGCTATTCCCAGCCTAATGGATACCATCCTGAACCTTACACTTGCTAAACAGCTTCTAATTATACGCTCTTAATATAAAATCGCCAAGGGAAGGCAGTTTCCATAAACAACATCACAGATCACGGCTAATCATATACCGGAAACCTTCTTCGCAGTTCTGGTCGTGCAAAGATTATTTTTACGAGCAGGTCGCCGAGGTGACATACTAGTAACAAATGTTAAGCAAATGCGAAGATGCGGCAAATGAGTGGTTATTGATTTATTTGCAATGCAATGTTGCCTGTCCTGGTTATAAGGAAATTGAGATAAGTCGTTTTATAGTTTTAGTGCGTAGACTCCTTTTTTGGTGTATCGTAGATAGCAGGACAATTCCCGTTCCCCCAATTAAAAACGTTCAAAATCTACATAGTCGCAATCGTCTTAACGATAATCAATGTCAATAATGTAGGGACATCAGAGGTATTTTTGACAGATTGAGACTGAGATCAGACTGTGAACGTTCTTAAAATTACGAAAAAAGCCCCTCTTGTGGTTATTAAAAAAGAAACGATGAATGGACTGTGTGAAAGATGATTATGGCAAGAAAGGGGGTGACAACCGAGATGCTGACTAATAGAGAAGTCAGGAAGAACAAGAAATGTTGCGCCGACCGGGAATAAATTGGGATAAATGATGATGATCTTGTGAATATTGAAATCTTAGAAACTTGGTAACGTTTTTTCTATGAATTTTCGTAACAAAACCGTACTGGCAAAATTGTATAGTAATATTTAAAGAGAACGAAAATGGATCTTCCGTTTTCGTTCTCTTTAAATATTACTATAAAAGTAAGGAAATGAAAAACGATACGAAACGGCATCGTAAAGTCGTCAATTACTTAAGTATTTGACTACTTTTATATCACGAAGTTTAGGTCACTTATTCTGTCCGCAAGTGCTATTCAAGATTTTCATTACTGTTCAATTGATGTCAAAATGAAAAAAGAAAGAAAAAAAAAAAATAACAAAACTTAAAGCTTTATAAGTTATTCAATTTAAAGGTCTCGGTAATATTTTAGTTTTCCTTTTCATTAATCAAATGGTATAGAGCCGCGAGTGAATAATAAACTTGGAAGAGGTTTATTGGTTAGAGATAAACTTTCCTCAGTACTTAAAATCATGACTAAAAGAGAAATATTCAGTCGGAAAGGTTACTTTTACTGATTAGTTCAAACTAAGAAATATTTGATGACGGTTCTATCATCTCTCACTGCAGTGTAATTTTTTAAATTGTAACTTTTCCTTATATTTAAATACATAACATAACATAATCAGTCTATCGTGTTCCCACTGCTGGGACACAGGCCTCCTGTCTTCGAGAAGGAGTGGGCAGAAATCTATCACGCGGGCTCACTATGGGTTAGTAGATGTCACATGTCTTCGATATTTTGGTCCTAGAACATGCTGGTTTCCTCACTATGTTTTCCTTCAACGTTTTGAGAGCAGTGACGATAAAATAATGTACGCAAAGTAAAACACCTGTCTGGGTTCGTACTCACGACTCATATGTCCGGGCCATTACCTCTGGACCACCCTCGCTATGCCATATTTAAATAAATTTTCTTTATTAACAACAAAATCTGAAGACCAATGCTCGTAATTTAAAACGTTCAAAATCTAGTCGCAGTCTCATCTCGGCGACAAACAAATGTCAAAAACTTGTCAAAATGTAGGGAAATTAGAAGTATTTTTTGACAGATTGAGAGTGAGATCAGACTGTGAACGTTCTTAAAATTACGAGAATTGCTCCTCTGGTCTCGCTTAAGAGCAAAATCCTCTTCTCATACAGAAACTATGACAACATACTGAACCTATATACCTTAAGCGAATATGTAAAACAATAAACTTTGCTTACTCTGTAATAAGAACCAGCATTATAATACAAAGTACCACAATGAGACTAAAGTAATTCCACATTGTGTGCGAGATATGAGTCTCCGAGAAGATAATTATAGTAAATCTTTTTGCCAATTATAATGCGAAATATGGCTGAACTGATTTATATTTTTTATTTATGAACACTATTCTAGATTGGTACACAATTATATCTAGATAATTACTATGGTTTTGTTGGAGAATGGACAGGATTTTATGAAAATAGGTACCTACTAAAATATAGTTGATAGCAAGCAAGAGATATGCCTATTTTTGTGGCATTCATTTTGGGAAATCGCTCGCAGATCCACCAGATAGAAAGTGGTCACAGTCACCCATCAATTGATCAATCAACTCAGCCTATCGCAGTCCACTGCTAGACATAGGCCTCTCTCTGGCTGCGCCACAACACCCTGTCCTTCGCCTTCCGCATACAATCCGTTCAAGCCACCTACTTTAGGTCGTCGGTCCAAATACCCATGGGACATTTAAAATATCAGAAGATAGCCGATGCGTTGCAGACCTTACATTTAAAAAGTCATAGGCCTTTATTTACTTCGGACCTATATAGCCTTTAAACAAATACGGATTGTGAGAGAAATAGGTATGGTGGTAGAAAGTACCAATTATTCCTAATTTTGCTAATTGGTCGCTTCTTTTAGTTGACATAATTTATAGCAAACATACAAGACTAAACCAGCCTAGTGTCCTGTTTACCCCTTTATATCGTGAATAGACCCACAATCACACTTAACTAGCTGAACATAATTCTAATGAATTACGTTTAATCCCAAATCAGTTTTACTATTACTTATTCAACTAGACCCAGACTGGGGTTACTCGAGTCAGACTTTCTAGTGCAAAACTACCACCAGGCAACATCCCACCTTATTTCTCAACTATCAAGATGCAAATTCCTCTAACACATTCGCTATCATCTTCACTAACCTGCTATTTAAGATTCAACTTTATAATGAAGTGGCTATGGTTCTTTTCAGGTTGTCGGGGCAACTTTTTCATGGGCCGAAGGTAGTGGCATGGTAGTTTCCGTGAGGGTCGCGGGATGATACCAACCTTTCACGCGTGGTTCGTTCGCCAGTGGGCACAAATCGTTCACAGAGAATGTTATTCGCTGATATTTGAACAAGGGTGCTGGTTTGCGGCCATTGTTGAAGAGGAGTAGCTTTCGAATGATGGTAAAGGTTGAGTGGTATCACGTAATTGACCTATTGTGGCCTGTTATGTTAGGCGTTGGGTTGGATCTTAACACAACAATAGTGACCGGTTGGGACTGGCATTCATTTGGGTAGCTCAGTGAGGATCGATTCTCTTCCTGGCTTTTCTCTGCGAAAGGTATATTTCGTCAGACCAGTTTCTCATTGGAACAGAAGTTATATGAATATAAGTCTTAATACTCTATTGTAGGTATTCTTCTAAAACCCAATCATCTCTAAGTTTCAGTTATAAAGCACTACCATGATTTCAGGACTTTCAAAGATACTATTTCATAACCACTTATGGCGTGAACTATTTCATAACCACTTATGGCGTGAACTATTTCATAACCACTTATGGCGTGAACTATTTCTCAAGAACCGACAATAAAACAATGCCTTCACCATCTACTTAAAAACCTCTTACAGAACACTTTAAATATTTAAAGATCTTCAAAGTAATATTCCCTTCTCTCACTGTAGAGCGCAACCCGCGCGGCATTCAATACATTTCACTACTTCACTCCACCAGGTAGTGTTAGTTATAGTTACTAACGTCTATTGAAACTACACCGCTAGATTGTATGCTAATACCTGACCATCTGATGCGCAGCATACTGAGGAATGAATGAGGATGATACTGTTTGACATTATAACTTAATGCGTAAAGAATGCTGTTCGGTTACCTAACGTGAGTTATTCAAAATTAGGAACTGATGATCAGAGTTCCTAAAATCCAAATCATTAGGATTATGAGGACCAAACAGACCTTAACCTTCCTGTTCACTCCTACAAACATTCTATGCAATACATACTTGCTATCACTGCTAAACTATCATAACGTAACATAGCACCTTTTCCTCGAAGGAGTACAGGAAGTCAGTTTTGTTATTATAAATCCCAAGTACCTAATATTTACCATCAGCATGGTCAGACGAGGAGATGGGTAAACGTCATCGTTGCTATCGGGGTAAAACCTGGATGAGGCTGGCACAGGAACGTTGGGATTGGCACAAGCAAACAGAGGCCAGAAGGCCAATTCTCGTAATTTAAAAAGTTCAAAATTAAGTCCCAGTCTCATCTCAGTAACAAACCAATGTCAAAAACTTGTCAAAATGTAGGGATATTAGAAGTATTTTTTGACAGATTGACCCTACATTTTGACAAGTTTTTGACATTTGTTTGTCACCGAGATGAGACTGCGACGAACGTTTTACATTACGGGAATACGGGCCCAGACTTTGAACGATCTTAAAATTACGAAAATTGCCCCTTTTTTTTTTTTTTTTTGGATGGGAAATCATCAAATGACCCCCGCAGCAGAAGCAGAAGGGAGTGTCCGACTTTTACTGACTAAAACCCACCCGTGTTCCTTCAGTCAATTCGTGCTGACAGCTCTTTGAGGCACGAGAATTGCCCCTCTGTGCCAAATAGTGGATGACGTCGGGCTGTTGATGATGATGATGACGGTAAGACGAAGAAATGACAGAGTCTCACCATAACTTATCCAACCATATCCGATAAGTCCTCAGTCTACATACGAGCCGGCGACGTTGTCACGCTAGGGTGGGTGCACGTGTTATTGGCACAGTTGTCGCGTCCTCGGACGACACTTGCCTCACATCCGAGCGCAGCCACCGTGACCGTCCCCGCACTCGATCGTGTACGGGATGATGCACCTATGTTAAATGTATTGATGACATATCGCGGTTTTGGCTGAAAAGGAAGGAGGTGTTCTAAGAAGGCAGTCGAGACACTGGTCTCTTCGACTAAACGCCATATTCCTTCAAGTCATCTGCTTATAGTCTTGCAACTGGTTGCCGATTGCCGATCAAATAGGAAAATAATTTCGGTTCTGTTCATCGGCCCTACGACTTCTTGCACATCTTCAGCAGATCTAAAAGTCAGCGTTTTCCGAATCTCTTCAATTCATTCGGGGACTTTTAATAAGTGAGCAGTTTATAACATGGAGTTTTCACCATGTAACTCTGTAGGTCCAGGCATGCTTGCAAGAAGTGAAAATTAATATGGCTAACCGGCTGCCCTAAATTAGCAATCTACTACGTCTTGTTACAAATGATTTTATTTCAAGTTGTTTGGTACAAACACTTTTACACGTCAATCATATTTAAAAACATAAAACTAGATGAGGTCGGCGTTTTCTATCTGACTACTCTGAGAAGAAAGGTCGAAACACACTCAGAGGTCACAGTCTCTTTTAAAGTCCAGACATACATAGCTTGGTCAGATCATATGTAGACCATGTAGATAGGGTGTTACATTTACACTGTGGAATTCTCACGGATTCCTACTTACTCTCTTTCTTTTTGTAGTCGGTCCCTCATTTTGAGGATCGTGGTCAGCTTCGGAGTTGCATCTGGAGCGGATGATCCGCCTCCACCGGTTTTTTTCCAGCGCATCCCTTACTACCGTGTAGAATTTAGGGGACGATGATTCCTTCACCTGATCGGTCCATCGTGTTGGTGAATACGAACACCAAGCTTATTTATGGCCACACCGAAGCATCTAGTTGTAAGTAGTCTGTTCCTGACACTATCTTAAATTCTAAACAGATTACTCAATACATACTCTTCCATGTGGAAGAGTATGTATTGAGTAAGTATGAAGAACCCACAACCAACAATCAAACAGCCTGTACACAGTATCTTGACACTGCGCCGAACATTTGCATCACCGTTTCCCGGACGGGTCGCTTCCACACGGTCGGACTCGGCTGCCGAACACATAAATCGGAAATAAAGGACGGTTTCTCAATCATGTCGGGCTAAGTAGTAACATCCTTCGCTATGATTTAATAGCAATAATAGCTAGAATACTAATGCTGTATTAATAGGATGGTTTTTACATGTAGAGCATGATGGAAACTCAGCATTAGATATGCTCCAAGGGTCAAGGTTTTGCAGTTTTATGATCTTCAGCGTGTTTACTGCAATCAATCAATCCGTATAGGTAACAGCGATCAAAAGATTACGAATGACCTATCCGTCTTTTTAATTCCTATGTTCGAACTGAATATGGTTTTTGCTCCGCTGTTTTAAGAATTTTTTTTTTTTTTCGTCCTTTCCAAATGCAATATTTTGTAGTGCTTAGCAATCCACTTCTTTAGTGGGTAAAACATTTATTTCTAACATTCCGAAAAGAATACCAACTAAACCATATTTTTCTAAGGTTATGCCTTCATAGGGGTCTTCGCACGAATGCACTTCAGCGCAAAAATAAAAGGTCACCACAAATATTCAAAGATTCCTAACCACTACAATGTAACACACAATTTCCTACAAGCCCGTACACTGGCGTTCAACCCGACTGACACACAACATTGATATTATTTAATGTCGTAATAAGAATTTGATGACTCGTTATTAGCCAGCGAAGGTTGTCGACGGCAAATGTTCCGATGTGACACAAGGTCGGGTAAGTACATGCAACTAAACGTCTTCTGACCTCATGAGATATTTCACAATCCGCACATTTTGTGGCCTTTGTCTTATAGAAATCGACACTGTAATTTGGAGCTAAATGTGGTATATTTTTCTGTTATATTGCTGCAAAGATGTTTAGGTCATTAGAAGTTAGCGACAGGCACATTTTTACACTACGATATCCAGAGTATGCTGTTGGTATGTAAATGAAATAGCTGTACACACTGATATATGCATCCTTTTCTAATGCGTATGCGATTAAATTAAGAAAGCCATTCTCTCTTGAAGACCACACAGAGTCAAATACGATGTTTATGTCACGAAAATTATTCGATAAGCTATTTCTGTCATGATTATCTCAATCAAATTAGTTAATTAAGTAACATTTGCTGCATATTTGAATTCTAAATTACTTAAATTATTACACTTTTATGTTGATTTTAATTCAGTTTCATTGACTTATGTTTTACATAAATACTAATGTTTATGCAGCATGATACCGTAAGCTAAGTTACTTAAAAAAAAAGACTATTAGGTGTAGAACGTTACATTATTAATGATTTGTCGTCATGATTGCGTTCGTTAGCGTCTACAAATAACGTCAAGAATTCAAGAAACATATAAAAACTTTTACAATGATGAATGGCATAATTTATTTGCACGTCAGTGTAAATTAGATTATTCTAATAATGTCGTGAGGTCAAGTTTAAGCGTCTTCTTTCTGAAACGTAGAATAATATGACAGAAACTATAAAAGCTTCCACAAACCAGCGAACAAACACAATTTTATACATAAATACATTAAATCCGAAGTTCTATTTATGAATTCGAATTCGCGGCGCAAGCGCACGAGCGGTGACAGTTGAATGCGCGCGCATCCAGGGCGCCCCTCATCCATATTGATCCATCGATCGATCTATGACTTATTGCGGCGGCACTGTGTGATCTAGATCGCGATATATTCTATACGAGCGTGTTGTCTAATGCATTTTAATATTGCCCACGCGTGGGAAATGGATCATGGAAATGTCACGTTATGGAATATGGCGGCCTGTCACCACGTTTTTCTTCGGTTTTCTGCGGCTTTGCCTTTGAAGCGAGGTTCAAGAGAAGGATATGTTTTTGTGTCACTATTATATAGCGATATGTCTTAGTCTTACCCATTTTTTGCGAGATTACCTAGAACTACAAAACTTTTTTTATCGACCCTCGCTTCCTTCGCAGTTTTTCTTGACCCTAAAGTCGGCATTATAATGATTCCTACTCATATAGGCAGGGACATCGACGCGCTAACTGTAACTATGAATTCAACAAATGATTCTAAACTCCGTAGCATAGAAATTGATCGTCAGTTGGTTATCAAATAGAAATATGAATATCATATAAAAGTGCAATACTTACGCCGTCAAAAATATGGAACAGCAATTTTTCTTGTATAACCGACGGACAATTACAACGTTGGTTCTGAATCTATGTATGGTAGCAGGTTGCGCGTCGATGTCCCTGCCACACTGTATTTGTCTTCCACATTCTTTGTAATTTTATAATTACCATACGTTTATATGAAAAACCATGAATATTGAATACACATTATTATACATAACGCAAGTATGTATCTTACTTTACGTGCACAAGTCCCCACATTCCGTTTAGTCAAGCTATAATTTTCTAACAATTGTACCTATAAGTATCTGTTATTTATAAAGCGAAATATATGCTCATACACTTATGCACCTTGCTTATATATGCACCCGACTGGTTATAGAGGCTAACATATGTAATTGTTGGTCATTCGAGTACCTACGTGCATCTAATTAGGTATTATTTTCTTATAATACAATGAAATGAAACTTGTTTCTATTAGCGAGCGCGCTAACTACATCTACTGTTGAAATGGAGGCTTTGCTTTACAATAGTCTTTATAATAGTGTGATATCAGTGTGTTAGGTTTTTATCAGCCATCAGCCTGTGGATCTACTTTACGTACTACTAGCTGTTGCCTGCGACTTCGTTTGCATGACATTAATACCTTTTGATTTTCGTCATTTCTTTTCTTTTCTAAAATAAAAGCCGAAGACACAGTTTTTTTTTTTTCTGAATTTCGTAATAGACATTATATAATAAAATAAAATAATAATAATTTTGAATATTGTACAAAAACAAATTAACACTAATATATACAATTATATACAAGTATAGAATACGAAAAAATATAGAAAAAGGCAGGAGCTCATTGGCCATCAAAAAATTCGTCCGCATCACTGTCAATGGGATAAGTGCCCAAAAGGCTGGCAGCATTACCATGTTGGATGGCAATGCTGATTCTTTGGGTTAAGAATAGGCCAGCCTTCTGGTCACGTGAAGAGTCAACCAAGCGCTTGGCGATGTCCCGAAAAATTCGATGAGCACAAATTTTGTTATTGTGTTATGTACCGTATATACTTTCATATGTATTTAGTAAAAAGCTGTTGTTTTGACATTACAAACAGACACTTTATTTTATTTATTTGTATATTGTATTACCTATAGATTCAAAGATACTTATTTATTTTCAAATTAATCACATCGCGGCACAACGGCACACTGTACCTACTACTCGTACTTTGATTGATGTTCATTCTAAAGGTACAGTTGTCATAATAGGTTAATTCAATTAATGAGATAAAACCCTTCATAGTTTGTCGGCTTAAACTTTAAATTCAACTCTTGTTTCGTAATTGGTCTGAAGGCTCGCCAAAATCCAAACCCTTTAGAGACTTGTAACATCTTAAAACCAGTTCGACATTAACAACTAATTGTCGAGCCCGAGTGAACGATAACGTGCGTCGCTTGCGCAACGCGAGGCGGGGCGACATCGACCAATCGTTCGTCAGCGTTGCACGCATGCGCGGCGCGTGCCCGCTATACCTATCTGTCGAGGATCCGGCTTTTTGGGGTGACGTCATCTGTCAATGGGCTGATATCGAGATCTATAAATACTTGGATATTGATCATTTTCGACCCAGGTAAGATTTTGGAATACGTCATTTACATCATCATATCTATCAATAGCAGCCTGCACACTGATGAGCAAAGGCTACTTACTAGACTGCAATGATCAATGGTCTTGAGACAACATACAACAACAGCTTCATTAAGGAAAATAGTGTATAATGAATGTTGAAAACTTTACTAGAGATACTTGAATCTTGAATGATTTATTCAAATTGGACTACGGCGTAGATATATTGCTTCTGCGTTCATCACACAATGCGTTCGTATACATTTAAGCTGCACATTTTCTTCAAACATGCTTTCAGCTGCTTCCACAGTATTAGTTACTGCTGCACCTGTTAGCCATAAGCGTGATAGTACAGACGCACTTAGATCTGTCTTACAGTAAGCACTGGTAGCTATGAAAGCAACATTTTCTCAGCGGCTTTACGTCAAGCGCTGACTCTAAAGGCCAGAACAATGCTTCGCTAAAGCGTAACTTGTGCAAAATTTCTTTTCTGCGAATAGATCTGTTTTACGACGGCATTTGTTTCGGCGCGCGCGCAGGCCGCCTTTGTCCTTTCATGTGCCGACACTTGCGTTTTTTTACTCGCACGCCCGACTCAATTACTCATTGTTAAACCTTTTTAGTGTAAATTGTTTTACTATTCACGAACTTTTAGGTTTATGCCCGAAGCGGCGCAACGCTGATCACACTTTTTAGTTTAACTATTTCCGTAACTGTTGTTATTGCAAATTTTTGCATGTTCATTTCTTCTTATATTTGAATTAATGAGCTTGTATTGTTAATAAATAGTTAGTGTTTTGTGTTTGGATATTTGAAGTCGGCCGACTAGCTTGTTGCGATATTCTCATTGTTTGATGTGTAGTAATGTTCGTCATAAAGAGTAAAGAGTTAGCCTGCACCAATACAAACCATTTCCTGAGTTAAGTCTTACGACTTGTGCAAAAGGTCGAGCATTCATACGTTACTTTCATTCTTTGATCTGAATGGTAAAGGTGTATTATTATTATGACAGTAAAAGCTAAAGCAAAACGTTCTTACTTCGCGGCTGGTATTCACAAAACCTGCTTGTTCAATTCACTTGAACTATAATATTAAAGCTTATTGATTTGAGTGCCAGCTGTTTGACAATATTGTTTAGGCCTTAAACTATAAAGAAACCATGACTTATCCAATACCTGCTAATATACATATTCATGTAGATAGATACTGAGACCATTTAATACCTAGAACATCCGAACAGTCATACCCGCCTCCTAGTACCATAAGCATAATCAGCCTGTAATGTTCCCACTGCTGGGACACAGGCCTCCTCTCTTCGAGAGGGAATGGGTTGTTAGTCTACCACACGGGCCCAGTACGGGTTGGTAGATGTCACATTTCTTCAAATTTTTTGGTTCTAGGACATGCCGGTTTTCTCACGATTTCCTTCACCGCTTTGAGAGCAATGGTGATGAAATTATTTACACAAACTAAAGCGCTTGCCTGGGTTCGAACGTACGACCTACAACTCGTAAATCGGGGCTGCCACTAGGCCGCCACTGCTCAGGTGTACCAAATACACACACAGACACATGCACCTACACATAATAAACAATACCACTTGACTTCAGCACGGGTTTCTATCAGATGGAAATTAATTGATTAATCAGTCCAAAACACTACATAATACTTTTCAACGTTACCGAACGTACTTGATTGCGTGGGTATCGGTATCATTGTATTCCGATCCGATTATGAATTGAATCGGTTCGGTGCAGCCATTGTGACTGACAATGACACGCTTGACAGTCACTTACTTTGACGACTTCATAGTAGTAATATATTCATGTTTTTAAATTAGATTTGTCAATGATGTCATTTGATCGTTTTCCGGGTGTAGTTGATTGGATATTAGTGTAATGAAGCAGCTGTCGCCCAAATTAAAAGGAATCATTTTAATATTATACGGATTTTATTACCGTTTCTATCTCTCATTAGCTATGAAAATGCTTATTAGATTTTAGATACGCTTGTCTCTGGTTGAAATCTTTTGATGTAAATGAATTAATAATAAGACTCTTTCGTAAACCGTAGCTGACTGTAATCATGCTGTCGGACGAAAAGATTTCTTATCAAATAAATTCATCACTGGTAATGAACAAATATATAGGAAAGCTGGCTTGAATATGATGGCGGTACCAAAGAAAAATCACTACACAACAAAATACACAAATAAAATCCGCATCTTCCCTTGCTGGTCCTCTATGTTCCTTCAATCGTCTAGCGCCATCTAATAAAGGATCTATTTCACAAATAGTATCGCTACATATCGCTATCGCTAACATCGCGATGCTCCACTAAGATAGCCACAGAAACACAGGTCACTTGTCATGGGAAGCGAGCCGATGACTAAGCATTACGTCCAGTTCGGCTTAAGGTACTGTTCTGCTGGTGCGATTAGTCGCTTGCTAGTCGTTGTTGAAGCTATTTCAACTTGGTCTTTTTAACGGGTTTCAATGTTTGATAATAGTGATGTATTTACTTAAAGCCACAAGAACTATCTTATGATTAATTCGAGAGTTCTACTTTATTTTACATCAGCACAAAACTAATCTACCAACTTTATCAACACAACTTCATTAAAATAAAAACGCGCTAACAAAACTCCTCCTTAAAACCTAGCAAAGTATAACTTACATCAAACAATAGCAGTAATAACAAAAAAACTAGTCAAGTGAAGCCGCGGCACATCATAATACTCCGAATGTACCACTCATCGATTTGATTCTAGAGTCAAAGGTCGGCGCCGAACTTAACAATAATAATAATAGATGTAGAAAGGTCTAATCTAGTCTATTATTTAAATCCGTATCTAACATAATGGGATTTGTCCGTCTATTGACATTTTTAAGAGACATCTGATGGCTCTATAGAGGTTAATGAATTAATTCTCTTTGATTTTTCGCTGGTAATCGTTGATGGGAAGATAAGTTAAGTCGGGAAAATCCGTTTGATGTTTTCGTCATAGATGTCAGCTGTATCAAAAGTATATATTCAATTTTAACCTTCACAGAGATATATAACCGCAATAGCACCTGTAACATGTATAGCAATTCAGTGAACGTTAAAATTACCAATGTTCATTTTAAAAGACGGAAATAATCAATTTAACTAACTGTTACTTTTAAAGTATTAGCCAAATCATGTTTGTCATTCCCCACTGTTCAGCAGATGTCATTGGAACATTTTTCTTTTGATATCATATTGAATTCTTTTAAAATGCACGCCATATGCATCTGCATATCCCAAGTTCCAAGTCACCGAATGCTAAGCATGTCTCGCTCAAAAATGATCAATAACCATCTACAATTCCAAACTCAAATTCATTCATTCGAATTCCAAAAATTTGAATTGATTGCGCAACGTCATTGATCCCTTTGCATTCTACTTTTGAACTACAATCGCGAAAACGGTTTTCTGTTATATTTTGAATTTTATCACAATGGTATAAGAGTGAAATATCTCGAAGGGAGAAAAGTTATAATTGTCGAGCTACGTGGGATTCCATATAATGAGGGTTGTTCCAATACCGATTGACGCAACTGTTGAAATATTTTGTCACAACAATTTGTCACGGGCTGTCAAAAAATCGCGTGTCACGCTGACAAGTCACGTGACAGACGTCCCACTGCCAAAAGGGATGAATTATATCAATTAGGAACGATTAATCATCCGTTTTTATCGATAATCGATTGGTTAACGGAATCGTTTAAGATCAGAGTTGAGCCCCTTTTGATATGACAAATAATCGAATGAAAAATCGTTGAGTTTGTGTGTGCCCATTTTTTATTGATGACCTTTTCGTTGCATATCTCTTTTCAAATCTTTATTTCATTCGTCATTAACAATATTATAGGTTATGGTAACATTTTATGAGATGAGTATACAATATTGCGCAGTGACATTTTGTGCAGACGTGAGAAAAAATATTCTGATATTTTTTATCTGAAATATGTGCCACACCTCATGCATCATAATTCATGTATTATCATGCATGAGGTGTGTGAGCCTTGTATAAAAGAAAGAATTTTTTTAAATTTCTTTTTTCTTTTCATAGTTTCACATATTTCAAGTATAATTACTTGAAAAATAAAGAAACTTAGCAATTTCCCCATCAACCGTCAATTATCATATTAGTGTAACAAACCCTCAAGCAGCGCGGAAAAAAACGTTTTAGCTCCAAGTATTAATTAAAATTACAATTAATTACTGTAACACGTGCACACAATGAGTGCGCCATGTTCGTGAACGAATGAACGAGAGTCATTGAGTGAGTGAGTGAATGAACGAGTGGTGAACAGCCTTTGTAATTAAATTGTTTGTGATCAATCTATGGTGTGTGCATTAAGATTATTGTTTAATGTTTATTTTCGGATGAAACTAGATTTTTAACATGGCAAATGATTTTTCTCCTACCTACTGGACTTTTTTCTAATTTGATAAAATTATCTTTGAAATAATTAAAACCGGAGTTACTGATTTATTCAAGCTATCCAACAGCTTACACAATCCAGATGCTCTCAGCAAAGTTAATTAACTAAAAATATCTATGCACTACCTACAACCTACGCAGTTTTAATTGAATACTAGTAGCATTTACAAAACGAAGCACTTAACAAATAAAAAAATTACCTACTTATCTCTCCAGAAATAATCTTGATAATTTACATACACATTTTAGCAGGTCTTCGTAAACCTAGACCAATTAAAATGGCAATATTAATTGAACTGTTCGCCACATGGTATTACACTAATTGAAGCTGCGTGTACCGATTGATCAATTTAATTGGACATTTGTACACGTTTCGATGCGCAGGAGTACCTTTGAACTTCGGTCCTTTTGATGTCCTTGCGCAGTGCGCTTTAGATTTGTTGCTTATTTTATTTCGTTGCGTTTACTTCGACTTCATTAGTTCTGTTTTGTAACGCCAGCTAATGATGCGGAGTGACATTATGTTTAACGTTTTTGAAATTGTATTCATTCAAAAAATTGCCAACAGAAGTGTTGTTGCGATTAGCATTATAGCTGTCTTTATTATCATGACCAGTAATCGTGATTTAGTTAATAACTTTATCGATAAAATCAATAAACCTCATTATTATCTTATCCTGTTCTTGACTTTTACGACTCACCATTCATTCATCTGTGACTGTTCATTCTGCAGGAAATTATGCGTCCATAATTCATTTAGTTACAATACTTCTTCAACCCACAATCACACTTCGAATAAAAACCTCGTTATCTGCAAAAGTAACTTAGCAATTTAGTATAGTTTTCAAGATGACATACGGACAGACAAACAGACGGGTCGTAATAATATTGTTACGGTTAACAGGTGTAATGCGCGTGAACCACAAGAGCATGACAAATTAACACCTATCAAAACGAAATCAAGAGTAGAGCCGACTCTATGTAGAGCCAGCAACGTAATGTAGAGATGGTACAGGGATTTAATTTTGATTTTTTCGTTAATTATAATTGAGAACACTTGAAGAAACTAATATATAAAATTACTTAAATGATATATCAAAAAAATGGTTTCTGTACCCACTTTAAATATTCGAATTAAAAATTAAATAAAAAACAATAATAATTCTATCTTCAACAAAATCATCAACATAAACTCCTCGTCTATTTGACAATAACCCTCACTTTGATCTAATATCCAACTCAGCTTAAATACATTTTCTCTCCATGTTTTGTCCTCCGTAGCCTCACCGGTTCGGTTCCCGCGCCATTACACATTCGTCTCGCTCACTTATAACTCTGCTTGTACTTGTCTTTGTGAGAACCTTGCCTGTTCTGGTAAGCTATGGGAATTGGAGGAAAATATGGGGCTCTTTGAGTATTGGCTGTTTTTCTTTCTATTTCAATTCGATGGAGATTATTGAGTTCTTTCAGTTTAGTTACTTCTATATCATGTTGTATATCAAATTGATTGGAAATAGTATTTAGACTGTCTCCTTTTTTATCTATGTTATTTTTATCTTTACCATTTGTATTAAAAACTACCTACTCTCGTTTTAACTTTAATGTCAATGTTATCTATTACACCAGTGTTTATGAGTAAATTACTATCACAAAAACGAAATGTACTCATATGTATATTTAAGCAATCTTCTCCAACAGTCTTCA
Organism: Apamea epomidion; assembly: GCA_947507525.1. Classification (NCBI taxonomy): domain Eukaryota; kingdom Metazoa; phylum Arthropoda; class Insecta; order Lepidoptera; family Noctuidae; genus Apamea; species Apamea epomidion. The sequence continues at coordinate 1,277,550 of OX382240.1, read as the reverse complement.
AGCAAAAAATATGCTCTAAATATTTCTCATACTATAACATGTTTCGGATCAAAGGTTCTCAAATGTCTGACCATTACATTAATGTAGTATCAAATTAGTTTCACGTTCGTGGTGAACTTCGGCCGTATGACAGCTGTGACGTGTGCCCGTCAAAATACAAGTTTATGCATCGGAGAGAACATGTCTACTGACTTCATTTATGTATATTGTGATATCTAGTTTAGATTTTAGATACGATGTTCTTTATGTAACATCACGATTAAAATTGTGGCAAGTGATTACCTTCTGATTTAACTATTCAAGATATTTTGGAAGACTTATTTAATTAAGCTCTTTTAAATCCATCATCATCTCCAAAAACGAATACAGTCACAAAATCTCAAATAACATTTCTAATCCAAACACTATCTAAGAAGCCACAATCTTCTATAGGAATAACATCACAAACACCACTTCATTCCACCATTACGACCTGCCATCAGTCAGAGCTTGCCTCCACAAATGCACCTGTTAACCCTGCCTCAGAATCCCATAAACCCCATACATTCCCACGAGGTCACCGCCGAGCCGCATCGATAATGGTGGTCACGCCAAATGACAGGCCGCGTCGTCTTTCACACGATACAAATAACATGTCTACCGTAACATCGACTGTTCTGGACTAAGATATATGTAGCTATACATATATATAGTACGCGCACCATTAGAGGAAGTGACCCTCGAATAAGAATATAAACTTGTCTTATAGCTAGCACACAGCAATGAAGTTATTGATGAAGCTCTGAAAGCATGTCTTGAAGACAATCTGGTGTGAAATGTAGTCGACACTACGATATTAATATTCGTACCGTTACAGGAAACTCGTACAGTCCGCTGTTCTGCCCCGGGAACGTTTAAATATGTAGATTTAGAAGCTCTACCCTATAAGCAGTATCTTGAGATGTTTATAGCATAGTGTACACGGATTTGTTACAATTTATTGCAATTCACGCCACAGTTGGTGCTGCGTGGCATTTAAAGTTCAGTGTTTTTGTGTGCGTTAATTCGCTGATTAACTCATCTCCGTCCTCCGTTCTGTTTATTACATAAATAATGTTCTCTCGTGTGTTGGTACGTAATCTCGATCTATACAAAAACATCTGTATTACGATTAATGGAACCTATAAACCGATGATTTTGATTTAAAGTGCGACCGTTAGTGCGGAAATTGGTCCTCCTGCAGAACAAGATTTAATGTCTTTAGGAGTGCACATATTCAGTATTTAATGGATTTCGCCACGATGTTTCATGCTAAAGATGATTTCTGGAAACGATTCTAAAGATTGTAATATCGACACGTTGCTATGAAGCGATTTACGATATAATTTATACAGAAGCCGGTGTTAATAAATGTTATGAAATGATATATTTTAAGAAGAGAGTGCGGTTACCGTCTCCTGCGCATTCAGGGACTTAACTGTCGATTTTGTCTCAATAGACTTCCAGCTAGCGTGATGTCGGCAATGCCAGTGAATCGGCGCGAGCGGCCATTAAAATGATCGGATTATAATACTTGTTAACAAATTAAATCGTCACAATTGATTTTTATTAAAACACAGAATGGGTATTATACTAAAATTAACTAGTCATAATAATAATAACTAATCACACATGTTTGGATTTAAATCCGGCATCCTATTCGAATATAAATCAAAATGAAATCGATTTAAATAAAACGACGGTTTTAATCATCGAAATATGAAGCGATTAATATGCTAATTGCATTTCCAGATTATAAACGAGATATATGATTGGAGACGGACTGACAACGGTGACAGCCATTTCGACTGCGAAGCTTTCGCGACTCGAGACTTGTCATGAGCATTCAATTTATTTGCTTGAATAAACTACAAATTGGTTCACTGTAATATCAACTTTATTTTAAGCTGTTATGGATGGTTTTGCGTTGTATTGTTTCATCTAAGGAGAGCCCTAAAAAGATGAACGCAAGCGAGAATTAATTAAGTCATGTAGTAAGGGAATCGATCTGTTGCGTCGAATTACACGGACGGATATCGAGATTATTCGGGCCGTGTGCGCCGGCGCTGAATTTTGCGTTTATTAGGTCATTGACCTTGACGTGTTAAAATTAAAATATAATTTTTTTATACACACGTCACAGACAGTCAGTGACAAACTTTTCGATCCAATTATGCCTTCATTGAACAATTTGGAATATTTATTTTAAAATCTTTTTTTTTTCATATGGCACAGGCTATCCGTTTTTGTTCCTTTTATATGAAAAATATGATAATTACTCAAAATGATCCAACCTTTATGGATGCGGTTGATTGGGCCAATTATCGGTGATTACGTGATGTGGTGCGGTGATTATTGAAATCGATCCCTATGTGCGCAACACTGTGACATCACCATTTAATCTGTGGTGATCTTGATATAAACATACCTATTTATATTTATGTCATAGATAAGTCACACATCAGAACTGAGCTAGCATTAAATTATACAATTTAGGAATGATTGCTAGCTAAGTTTGATGTTCATACCTACGTACGGTCAAATTCTTTACCTTTTTACAATAGTTAAATCAGAATATTTCGATTTTACTACATTAAGACATAAGTGACTATACTGACTATACACTTGCCTACATACAGGGCCCTCCATAAGTTAGTTGACATTTTTCCACGTCAGCTATATTTTTAAATTATAGTTTGAACTGTACACTACAACGTTTTTATTGACTGATTCTACTATCTATGACTTATCATAGGAGAATCAGGTAATCCTTAGGATTCACAAGTTTTTTTTTTTTTTTAATCATAATGTGGCATCACATCTGAAGTGGAAAAATGTCAACTAACTTCTGGAAGGCACTGTACATAAATATTCTTTCGTACACCCAGAATTCGGCTGCTAATATACCTAATTATAGTCAATAAACGTTACCCAAATTTCGAATAAACAACATTACCTGAAACTCTGCTGACCCCTGAAACCCTTTGTTCTAATTTAGAGCTGCGCACGATTCGAGGAGCGATAGGCGACGGTCGCATGCTGCGTGATTTACTTCACGTTGATGTCGACTTGGAACAGGGGAAGTAGTGTCGAGAGTTTAATTATTATAATGTTATACAACTTTATATTTTGATAGTATGGGAAAGATGAAGGCTTTTATGAAAAGTGATGTTGTGGACCTTTATTATTATTATTATTATGAAAAGCCTATGAAGTCCCACTGCAGGGCAAGGGCCTCCCTACTCTCTATCTACTTTTTTCTTATTTAAAGCTTCCATGTTCTTGTTGAAGGAGTCTAGCTCATCCCACCCACAAACTTTAGAACAGGTTAAAAAGATGGTAAAATTACTGTCAGACTGTTCACCCACAACTGTGAAAGGGGCCTATGTTATTGACACTAAAATAAGAGCGTTAAAAAAAAACACAATTGAGAGTGTTTTATAGGCACACCTGCTCAAAAAACGATGCAGTTTGAAGGACTTTACAATTACTACCTACTCACATTCATTCTTATACTGACACTAACCTTTCAAACTTCCTGATCTGATTAAGCATATACGTATTAACACAGTCACACACATGTAACGCTGTGTTCAATCCAGCATTTAAGTAAATCCAAGTCTTAAAAAAACCTTTCACAATTTTAGCGTTTCTAACGTTTTAAGTCCCCAGTCCCTTGTTACCCTGCGCGTACGCATCCACCTGCATCTCTGCCGATCCCCGCCTTGCTAGATAAACGGATTACTTCGTTGCCAACTCGCCTTTGTTCGTTTTGTCCTGATTGGAATCTCGGGAATTTTCTCAAAGTTTATTCCCGTGTCTTCGGATAAATCTCGCGATGTTTTGTACGTTTGCAATTGTGTAGTATTGGAAATGTTTTTGTTTTTAGGGGAAATGTTATCAGCTGGCTTTGGCAATGTCGGATTTCTATGTTACTGAATGTTATTGGATTTTCTTCTATCTTACTAGAATTGCAAACTCTATGGCAGCAAGTCAACGAGTTTGATATTGAAGCTTACTGACCCTGAACAAACATAAATATCTTGGAGGCTCTTTTAATACAGCCTAAATTATTGCTTTTTTTGGCCAATGACCAAGCTTTGTTACAATAGCTTAGCCTTTTATCTTTAAAGTGTTCAACAATTTTCTTAATCAATTGTGAGTATATATCCTTAATATCAGTGTACCTCACAGTATTTTCCCACATACAGTTAGCCGCCTCATAACATAAACTTTAATTACTTAAAAAACAAGTTAACCCAAAATGCTTTCTTCATATTTCGCATCGCAGTATATTATCTCCGATTACTATCACACTGACGCGCGGGACTTGTTTCAACGTTTGGTTAGAGTTTCAGTTAATTCAATTGGGATTCCGTATGTAAAAGTACAGTTAGAAATCACGTCCAGCAGTGGGATAAGATTGGAGACTTTTTAAATTATGGATCATTTGCACGAGGTTATTTTAGCCTCTTTGGTAGATAGGCATTTATAGGTCCTTTAAAGGTCCGGAATTACAATAGGCATCCGACAGAAATAAAGGTAAATACCCTTTACCCAAACTATGACATCATTCTAATGCCAAGATGTCATCAACGTCGATGACAACCAGATAAATTGTGAATAACTGACGTAAAAGGCAATGAGGAAACAAAATACCATAAAACCTGGCCTAGCCTTTTACCCAACTACGCTGGTGTCGGCTTTCAGTATAACCGATACAGCTGAATACCAATATTTTACATGGAGCGACTGCCTATCTGACCTCCACAACCCAGTTACTGACTAACGATACCCCTTGGTAAATCTGGTTGTCAGGCTTTTAGGCTTCTGACTGCTGGAATCAAAATATATGAACCCAATTTCATCCTGAGAACTCATTATGATACGCACTGAGCTTGGGTCAGAAAATCGCTACACTAAGTATACAAATGGTGGTGACGACACCAGCCGTACTTTTACAAATTACTTTATTGTGCGTGAATAAATAAATGGATCCGAAATGACACATTAGTTTGGCTTGCCCAAGGATCCCCAACACGCCTGGGATCCTTTTACGACCTGACATTGTGGCCATCGTTACATGGTAGCCGTCAGCTCGTAACTCCACCTTTTACTTCAACTCTTACATATTTTCAGTGTTAATCACATAATTTCGTTAATAACAGACGTTTTTCTGGATTTACAATGCACATTACATTATATTACGAGCTTAAAAAAGTGTAAAAACCGTTGAAAGAACCATTAAAATGTGATACCGCCATAACGATAACTCCCGCGATGACAAGAAAGGCACTACTTACGACTTTATTGTTATTTTTATACGAAACAGCCGTCATTTTGTAAAAAATAAGTTCGATTTAATTAAAATTGTTCATTTATGCATATTAAAGTTTATTCATTCTGAATTTTATGCAAATGTTAAAGTTTTTTACGTTTTTTTGCTGACGACTTTGAGCGATGCCGGCGGATTGACTGTAGGCATTCAGTTCGTGGTCTGCTTACCTCATATGGCAAGAAAAAACACGAATGGTGAGACATAACACGGTCGTAAAAAAGACAATCGCTAATCACACAGATAAAAAAGAATTTAATGTGTCAATGCGTATATTATTAGAAAAAAAAACTTATCTAAATGCGTCGCAGTAAGTTTTCAAATATAGAACGCGTAGAGCGCGACACGTAACGCATATGAAATAAATCGCGACAATTAATATCGTTTAATCGATACATACAAAACGATTTTATCGCATATGCAACCAATAACATGCCCCATGCTCTTCGAAATTAACAACTAAATGACTGATTGGAAAATGGCCGATCTCGGTCACGGCATATTAACAGTGAATTGGGTTTCTGTGGCGGATTTTCAGTTGCATATTCGTTTATGTCGAGCGATAAGAGCAACAATATTGGTTAGTTCAGTGCGCGCTGCGAGTGTATTTTTTAAATGCTTTTTCTTACTTTGTAAAAAAAATATTCTTCTGTTTAAATGTTTATTTTCCATTTTACCTTGATATTTAGCCTAATCCGTAGATAATTAATACCTTACCATTAAAACTGCAATAAAGTTATTTATGATACTGTAACCTTGTACCCATACTAAGCATGAGCGATTGTCATGTACGCCATTTGTACCACATCTAACCATATTCCCTATCTATTCCAGATGAACCAAAAGTGCAAAGTCTGCGGGGAGCCGGCGGCCGGGTTTCATTTCGGCGCGTTCACTTGTGAAGGATGCAAGGTGAATATCAAATCTATTTGTATGTTGATTTCAATATGGACTCAAAAAAGTGCTTTTAGGCATGATCTCAAACATTAAACCATTTACAGGCACTTTTGAATTGTCAAAGGGTCGGTTAGTTAGTCAAAAAGTTGAAGCTAAGTAAATAAGTAAGCTAAGCTAAGTAAGTAGCCCATTCTAAAACGTAGATCTCTATGGAGAAGAACAGGCAAGAAACTCTATGGACTTTAAATTACAGTCCTTTTAATGGCCCTTCACCACTTGATCAAGCACCTAAAGAATGTTAACAGGGACGACTCCTCGCCTCGTGTTTAACTTCTTACGGTCTTCAGTTACTGAAAGTACCTACCTATAGCCCTGAAAATTAATGATCGTGGGTCACAAAGAGTGAAAGTTTCCGAAACGGTAATAATCAAAGTTTATAGACGTAAAGCCACGTGTAACATTGAACGTGTTCAAATGTGTCGTTAACCTGAAAACGTAGTCAGAGAACTTCTACTAAGAATTTAACATGATTTTCTCAGACTTCTTCAAAGACAGTTCTTGGTGGAATAATGCTATTGCTATCAAGAAAAGCATCAAATTGCTGACCACAGTTGGATTTAGTTTATTAGATGGACTGACTACAACGTGTCACTATACTAAAATATGGACCCTTTAATACTCAGAATTAGACGAATTATTATTTTATTTTTATTTTATACTATCTTGCACATGGTGGCCCAGTGGTAACGGCTGCGACTTACGACTTGTAGGTCGTAGGTTTGAACCCAAACAATCGCTCTACTTTGTTTAAATTATTGATCATCACTACTCTCTAAACGGTAAAGGAAAACACCGTGAGAAAACCAGCATGTCCTAGAACCAAAAATTCGAAGACATGTGACATCTAACAGCACGCACTGGGCTCGCGTGGTGGATTACGGCTCATCGACCGAGAGGAGGCCTGTGTCGTAGTAAATTAGTTAGTAAGAGACTATAGTATTTCACATTCTAGATTAGAAATAGTAATTCTCCTCTAAAAGGTACAATAACGGTAAAAATGCAGTACAAACCGGGCAGTAATTAAAAATCTCTGTAATCATTAATTCAACAGGCACTTATTTTCTAAACTAAAGTTATGCGATTCGTTCTAATTATTAGGAAATGAAAACAGAAAATCGGAAATGTAAATTTCAACAATCGTATCAAGGACAATTCGTTGTTGCAAACGGGCGTTTATTAAACGTTAATGGCTTAAAATAACAAAACCATGTTATGTTTATTTGTTTAGTGAAGAAATACTTCAATATTAATATAGCTACGTGATTTAACTTTAACACCAGTGAGATATAATAATACCAGCATATTATTGTCCCACTACAGGGCAAAACCTGTTCTCACACAGAGTAGGCACGAACATTGATCACCACGCTTGCTCAAGACGGGTTGGCGATTTCAGACTTGCTACGCCACTCTCGTGTCACAAAAACACATTTTTTGACCCTTCTAATAAGAATCCAAACATATCCTTAAAGGAGCTATATCCAGAATCCAAACCCAGGACCTTGAAACCCCAGCCCGACTTCATTCAAGGCACGAAACCTGACCAGAAACCAATAAATACAATAGCAGAGGTCATCAACCTTTCTTCAATAAACATGAACCCATAATTAAAACTTCTCGTCAGCTATAAATGGCGATTTATAAACTTTGCGTGACTTCATTAAAATTACGATAAATCGATTGACACCTTAGTAAGACCAACTTAATCGATATGGAACATCTGATTAATGTTCTAACTCTAATTTGGTTGCCAAATGGAAAATTGCGTGGTGACACTCTGATGTGTTTTAAAGACTTTTGGAAGTAGCAAATGTAATTAATGTAAAAAATAAATTATGGCACAGATTTCGATATTGGAAAAATGCTAAAAAACGCGTCGAAACCGCTACATCGTCCAAAAACCCAAATGTTTGAGTAAAAAAAATACATTCCGTGATCGATTATTAATATCGATAATTGCTTTAATTCCGACTCTAACTCGATCCATCCTCAGCCCTACCACAGTTACTGCATCATAAGTGAGCAACTGTAAACTTTATTGTTTTGAATATAAAGGCTTCGTTAGCTGCAGATAAACGTGCCAATGTGTAGATATCGACTATGTCCGGGAGATGCACACCGATAATTCGATCAACACGCATAATCATCCGTTATACTTTTTTTGTTGATGCGTAATAAATGAGGTTAGTTTTCGGGTGAATCGCGTGTCTCACACTATTTAACACCTTCCGCAAACGTACACTAATAAATCTTCAGAAAATTAATATTCATTTAATACAAACCAAGTAAGCACTTACATACGTTAAAGGAAAACAGCCTTAGGAAACCTGGACTTTGTAACAAAGAAAAAAGTTTGTAACCTCCAATCCTCCTTGAGCAATTGGTATTGCATGCCTTCTCTACATGAGAAGGGGCCTTTGCCTGCAATTGGTCGTAGTAGATTAGTATTATTTATATATAAAAAGCAAGTTATCAAAGTCTCCTTATTTCATACACAATGCTCTGAAAACTGCGCACCTAAAGAAAATCTCGTTCAATTCTGTTAAACAATTCTCGATTAGCAATCAATCTTCCGCTACATTTATTCTAACAAGGGCGAACCGTACTAAACCCACTAGTCCATACAAACGACAATTTCCTTCTTGCGCAACAACAATTTGTATGAATGCAAGTGGAACTGACCGACAATGGCTTGTGCAAGGGTGGATACCAGCTCAGGATGTCTCGAGTCACAATGGCTACCAAGGTTATGTAACTAACTCAATTTTGGGTTAATTAAGTAGGTTTTATAAAAGGAAAAAGCGATTGTTTTTTCTGAAATTGACAAATCGATTTAGGTAAAGATAGATTCGGGTCGTGGATGGGTTAAGAGCGACAAGACAAATCTGTCTAGACAACGTAAAATTAATATTAATAAAAACCGTATACCGGTTATAACATGCTGTTAAACGCCCATCAGATGCTACTAAATATACCTAATTATTTTCTATTTTTACATGCCTTAAGAAAATATTATAGGCATTAAACTGAAGTTCCTGCACAACTACTTAATTAAAACTTAAGAGCTATTTTATCCCTTGAGCTCAGTGGTTAGCGGTGATCGTTAGCGGGCGGTCGTCAATTTGTCTCGTGTCGTGTAATTAACTGTGGCGTGCGCCCGCGCACCCGTTTGTATGTAAATACGTCGCACGCGACTCGAACCCAAGGACTGAACGGTTGATTGTTGTGCTTGTTGCTTGATAGATTTATTTTTTGTACGTTTTAGTCATTTACTGTGAGTACTTGATGCAGTGTATTTTAAGCATTTAAAAGCTATTCAACCGCATCTGCTCAGAATTTAATTGAAGGCTCATGATTAATACTTATATCTAGCACTGGCTGGACAGGTTCTCTCAATTTGTGTGGTTCTCTCCTCAAAAGACCATCTCAGACATCGATCTACATGGTCTTCATATGATCTGCCCAAGATTATGTCTGGACTTTAAAAGAGACTGTGACCTCTGAGTTTGTTTCGGCCTTTCTTCTCAGACTAGTCAGATAGGAAACGCCGACCTCATCTAGTTTTAAAATATGATTGACGTGTAAAAGTGTTTGTACAAACCTACTTTCAAAATAAAAATATTTTATCATTTATTTATATATACTATTTAGCTTAGTGATCCGTGGCATTAAGTTACTTGTCCTTTTTTTACAGTATCTCCAGGAATAGATCACTACCTGTAGCATCTTCTAAATCTGCCAATTCTTCCTAGACAGTTATTTCATTTTAATGACAACGGCACCTTTTTTTTAAAAAGGTTGACAACCAGCTGGCCAGCATAGCTGATTGAAATAGTTAATATCGCATAATAATAGACATCTACACACCAAAATGAAATGCCTCATTAGGCACCTACGTCTTCTTAGCGTATCGATGGCTAAAAGTTCAAACATATTTGGTCCAAAATTCAGCTGAGCAAACTCCGCTCACTGACGCAGGCATAAGATCGCCAAGTGCACAGGTGACAGAGCATGCGGCGCAAGATGGAAGGGTACTCCACAGACATCTACTAAACCTTTCAAACACCAAAATCTCACCAGCACCTCCACTTTTCAAACATAGCCGTCTAAATCCAAGATGGACACTAATCAAACCAATTTTCAGCACTAGTTTAAATAATTTCACGGGCAAATTTTTAACCCAGATCTCTCATAGAGTTGCGTAGTATTTTCAAAATGGATTCTAAATCAGTTTCGATATTTCGTCGACTATTTTCCGGCTCGTGAACTTAAGTGGCGGTTTGGCAACGTTGCTTGGTACACCATAAACCTTTGGGTTACTATGATGGTTATCTGCTGGTTACTGGGTAATGGGCCGTGGTTATTTGGGTTAGTAACGATGAATTGTTTGTGGTAGACGTTGGTTTTTGGTGATTGGGACGTATGATGTACGCAATCATGAAATAAACAATGAAATAAAAGTAGATAGAAACCTTTTTTCAATGGTGTGTTCGTTTCGATGGTAATCTCTAATATGATGTTATGATGTGGAAAATTATGAAAAATGTAGTCTATTTATTACAAACTAATTAAGTATACCTCTAAACTTCATCCCAAACGAATTCCTTGCAGCGACTCTTGCAAGCATGTAAACATACATTCATACCTATTTCACTATTTCTTTCGATGAAACTAATCTCTCTAAGGCCGCTCGTGTTAAACAATCCTTCACCTCAGCTCACCTCATAAAGCAGCAACCGTAATGATAACGTACAGAGCAACCAAGAGTTACGCAATAATTGGAGCACAGCCACTAAGCCGGGTTCACACGTTTTTGCCGAGGACAGGCGATCAACATCAATCACGGCTGCCATTAGCTAGCCGTCTGAACCCACCGCTACCTGTAACTATAGTGTTGATATCTTTTTTAGTTCACCTTCTGTCCTTTGATTGTGCATCGTCGATTGCTGGATAGGAATACTCGCTTTTTAGGTTTTCTACAAATTTATTTTAAGGGAATTCTGTTGCGAGATACGAGGAAAGGAATCTTGCAACTTACTCGTATGTTGCTTTACAACCGTACCTTTGTGACTGTACTACATTGAAAACTAGAACTTTTTGTAAAGTCCAAAAAGCTGATGTGGGGGACGAAAGAGCGGGAAAATTCACAGATAATAAAACATAATTGTCAAACATCAAAACAAGGCTGTCACTGTCAAATGCGCATCCAATAAACGTTCTAATTCGCACGGCCGCGCGTCATCGGGGCGAAACGAATTATTTTCAAATTTGGAGCACATTTAAATTGTGGTACGGCACGCGATCGGGAAACACTGGCGGAAAAGATATTTGACGGTTAGGAGGCGTGTATAGCGAGGTTCTGGCCAGTGGAATAGTGTGATGTAATAATTGGGTTAGGTATCATCAGCCTGTTTGGTCTGATTAAAAGAAGAATATACGCGACTCCTGAAAGTAGGACCTACCTATATTTAAATAGCAAAAAGTTACAACGGCATTGTGTAGAGCAGCTCTCAAACTGTTTGATGTATTTCTAAGCTGCCCCGTTTAAAGACTTTTTTTTAATTTTCCTAAAAACCAAAGGTTACCAACAGTAGTATTAAGATTTACAAAAAAAATCACACAAAAACGATACATTTTTATTAAAATTCAGACCACACCACTGCCAAAAACCGAACCATCTACACACACCCTAAACGGCACCGCTCAGTTACATTTCGTAACCCGTTCAGTAATAAATCATTCTCTAATTTGCTTTTAAAGGTTTTTCTAGAATTATCTGTGTGTGTAATCGTATTGTACGGAGACAATTGCCCTCTCCCCACGAACTCGCCATGAAAGGCACCGCGCGCGTAATTTGTCAACGTGAAACCTTAAGCGAAAAGAATAAACCTTAATAGCCTCGTCGGCTAATTAATAGGACTATTTTAATTGGCTTTAATGCTTCTATATGTTTAATTATATTTAAATCGATAATGACCTATATTGAGTTAATTAGTTTTCAATTAGATGTTCGAGTAAGTGCTGGTTAGGCTTTAATTGGATTCGCTTGGCGCGGGATCTGTGAAAAAGTATTGCTTGATTAGGTATGTGACTTTTTATGTACGGTAATCGCAAGTCGTTAATGTAAGTAATAAGTACCTACTTGGGTATATGCTCATTTGCGTATGGGCTTCCTGATGGGAGACGGTCTTGCTTGACATGAGATTCACATTGTGAAATACAAATACAGGTTACTGAAGAGTCTTCAGTTTAACGGTGCATAACCATTCGACTCGATAATCTATAGCTGTGATTTTAACATCTACTTTAAACAACATTACAGTAATGACATTATCAATATTTGTTTAGCCTACAACCTTGCACCGACAAGGTATCAATTAAAAACGAGATCAATATAAAACGGTTCATTTGCCGCAACGGCCGTCACAGTAGCGACACACCGCCTATTCACTTTGCAATACAGTTCACGGGGTGAATCGATTCGTCTCGATTCCGCAGCGCCCGCAATCGATTCAAATTTGCACTTACTCACTTTTGCGTGTACGGTCTTGTTTTATTTGTATCGATTGGTGAAGATTAGTCACGCGAATTTGAATTTTAAATCATTAATTTCTAGTCGACAATTGATTGGCAGGCCAGTTAATGATTGACATTGTTTTAGAGAGGTTTCGTGTCGAAATTGTCAACGGACGCAACGCAGTTGGCACACCGATCAACTTATTGGAGCATGGCAATAATTTTTATTCCCGTCACGAAATCTGCAGCGGCGTCCGTCGGACATGTTGTACGATTAGTATTGTTGCATAATTTATACGATTGTGCCGGGTTCAAGGATCTATTGTTGTTAATAACGTCAGCTATTGTGTAACTCTTAACGTAAATTGATAGGTCAGTAATTAAATGTTAACAGGTGAATTTATATCGGTCATCTTAACTCACACATCCTATTTATTTCATCCTGGCACCATTTGTAACTCTCAAACGACTGTATTCTCAATTCGAATTCTGAGAAGTGTATCATCATCATAGTCTAGGCATTTAAATAAAAAAATTAAATGTTCCAATTTTGAATGTGAACGTCGATTTCCCCGACGAGCAAATCACGAGCGGTATCGATTCAAATTAAACGAATAATCGATTGTATTTGAATGTCAGAGCCAATCAAAACATCGCGGTGCGGTGCAGGTCAGTGCTTCCGAACGCAAACGCGGGATGACACGCGCTCGCGTTTCGAGCCAACATCACTTTACCATCGAAAAAACCCGGTGGCAATCAATTTTAAGGCTTGTCAAGTTGGGTTAAGGTTCGTTATTGATGATCTTGAAGTTGAAGGAGTGCAAAATGGTATTGGTACGGGTCACCACAGTAGGAGAAAGGTCAAAATTTGATGTTGTTAATGTTATCTGCTCGTTCTCACGCTTGTTTCGCGTGCGTGATGTTGCCAACGGTTCATTTGGAAAGTCCACACGGGGTCTTCACTCGATTTGTCACACTTATCGATAAAAAATTGCATCGAAAATCGATATAACAAAATGAATCATGTGTTAAATTATGATTTGCATTGTGATGAGACGGTAGTTTATTTTGAAGTTTTCCTTGATAGTCTAACAATGGGTGGATTAGTTAGGATGACCAATTTGCCTCTAGCTTGTCTAGTCTAGTCTTAATAACTGTAATATTAAAAGATTGATATTGAAAATTTGAAAAACTGAATCAATCTGAGTAATTAAACCATAGTTCAAGTCAAATTTCAAACACTCTTTCAACGGTTTTTGATGACCAAGATGTCTAAACCTTTCATTACAATTATAACTAGCAAAAGCTCAAAAAAGACCAAAAAAAGAAGACCAAAAAAGCAAAATTAAATATCAGAACCCATTGACAAATCAAATCCCAAAATGAAATCTCTCCATATACCACCATTCTTTCTCTCGACAGTCCACCGGCCCATAGCTTCCACATCAAACCATACGTTATATACTTACAATGACGGACAAAGTAATCCCCATAAACCTGTGGGGTCCATCACCTATTAATACACCATAAAGCGCCACTACAAAGTTATGGCGCCACATTTTGTTGCGATGAGGACTAAAAGACCAGTTTTAGTGCACATAGGGCCGTATTTCATGGGTTATGGGTATGATACTATAAATTTTCGCGGCACCAGCGTGTCGTTTGAGGAAATTTAAGTTTGTTAGGCGTATTAATGGGTTATTAAAACACCCACGGTGGTGGGGATTTTAGTCCCAGCTTCTGCTACGGTTTCTAGTACAGGAGAATTTTGTAGGTATAGTTAATTATAATTATATATATCCACGCAATCACTGTCCATTCTAAGGTTGCCTGGAAGAGATCGCAGAAAGCGATAAGGCCGCCCATTGTATGTTTTGTAGTGCCGATCGTATTTTTTTTTTGTTATGTATTTTCTGGTGTACAATAAAGTATATATAAATAAGTAATAGAAAAGTTTTTCCACCAGCCCCAGCCAGATGTGTACCATGTCATTATGATGCATACGACAAGACACTTGTCCCATTATGACAGATCTTGCCGCAATTTTTAAACAAAATTTGAAAAATATCTGTGATGATACATATCGCGGCTAAATAATAACAGCCGCACGGGTGAATTCATCAGGCCAAGCTACACTTGCCGTGGTTGGTCCGTGGATGGGTGACCATCTTTACATACAGAGACCCCTCCGTGCCTCGCAAAAACACGTGAAGCCGTTGGTCCCGGTACGTTGTCATTCGTGGATCTTTGACAGTCGTTACGGGTAGTCAGAAGCCTGAAATCTGACAACCAGTCTTACCAAAGGGTATCGTATTACACAGTAACTGGATTATGGAGGTCAGATAGGCAGTCGCTCTATGTAAAATACTGGTATTCAGCCGCATCCGGTGAGACTGGAAGCCGACCCCAACAAAGTTGGGAAAACGCTAGGCAGATGTTGACATGTCTTGCTATGATGGTGGTCTGAAAATATCGAGTATGATCGTTATCCAAAGGGTTAAAGAGCGTGAAATAACTGTCCTTCAGCAGCGTTATTATTGGTCCATTAAATCTTATCACCGAATGGGCCATAAATAATAAACAAACCGTAAAAATGTTAGTGTGGGTCGCTCTAATACAACTTGATATTTGCAACATAAACCGTACATTCATCAAATACCTATAGGATTATTTAAGCCTACAATGCAAGATGGCCCTAAACAGAATGGAAGATTACAGTCATATCAATAAACGAATAAAATAGACATATAAATCTTCTTAGCGTGATGACGTCTTCTTGGCGTTTCGATGGCCGATCAGGACTTATATTTGCCATCGTGGTGAAAGGATTCGCCAATCGACAGAATAAAAGTCGGAGGGTAAGTCACTCGGGGAGGCCCCTTTCATAAAGAACCCATTTAGGTACCGAAATGTCACAACGAAGTATACTTTACTGAAAAGCTGCTTAGCAACTAGTTTCAATATTAGAGCAACTAACGCCATCTAGTAATAGCGGCCAACATCAACAATAACTTGTGTAATTAATATTGCTTACAAAATTATATTACCACGTGTAAGTAATATGTGAACAAAGTTTATAGATAAACATAGTAGCACCTACTTAATAAATCTATCCAAAATCATTAACTTTTTAGTTAAATTCCAGAAGGCTCGTTATCTGTCAAAAAAACCTCAAATTTCCCTGTATTTTGACAAATTTTTGACATTAATTTGTTTGTCGCTGAGATGAGACTGCGACTAGATTTTGAACGTTTTAAATTACGAGAATTGGCCTTCTGACTGTAAACGTTCTTAAAATTACGAGAATTGACCCTCTGAACTGTCAATCGAACTAAAGTGACCACAATTCAAACGGTTCCTAGTAAAATCCTTAACAAAATCAAAGGTCTAGCAAAAACAATAGTGTTCACGTTTCGTCAGTCGCCCGCGTTGCCTAGCAACGAATAATTTATTGTTCTCTTACGTTCACCTCTCGCCAGCGATGCGCCCGCGCATCCTTTGCTTTTATGACCGCGAGCTAGCGCTTAGTGTACAATTGCGGACTAGGAACTGAAATATATTGTTTTTTGTTGAGAGAACTTTCTGCACTGTTTTGTTTTATACTTAGAAATAATATATTTGTAGCTGCATGGTTTATGAAGAGATTTCATAAATTCACTATCATTACTTGAAAATCCATTACAGTGAAATCCTAAAATAGCCATTTTAATTCGTTTATACTTTCAAGTACTTGGGATGGTATCTTATTTTCATCTTTAGATCCAGTGAAACTTTCAGTGTTTCTCCACAAACAATTTTCCAAAAAAGTTTTTATTTACTCTTTTTTACACGACATATCAAAAAAACATAAACCGTAACTCCTGAGCCATCAGCACCCACCCTTATCATCTATCCCTCCACCTGTAGGTAAGCGGCGCGCGCGCAGGTCACAGGTGGCTGCGGCCAGGTCGCTCGTAACTTCGCCCGTCGCCCGGCGCCGCCCGCGACTCTTGCGCAACGCAGCCAATTTATGCACATACTGATTATTAACTATAGGTACTGTCACATGCACAACGGGGCACGGTGGCTTATGGGGCTATAATGTGCTGCTGAGGTTTTTGGATTAATCTCCTTCGTTTTTTTTTTAATAGTTGGTCAACAAAAAAATAAGAAATAATATTTGGAGTAAATCAAATAAAAAAAATCTTTTATTTCGGACCCATAAGTGTAGTTCATTTGGTTAGTATACACACGACTCAGAAACAAAAAAAAAAAGTCTTAATTGTTTTAAAAAATGACTTGCAGCAATCAATATTATTATATAAAGACGAGTTTTAAATGTCGTAAATCTTTTCAGATTTATAGGTTATTTTAATAGTTTTGTAAAAACGACATCTGGCGCGCAACTGTAATGTAATTTTTAATTGATAATTAATATAATTGAATGAGTCCAAGAACACTAAATTAATTATCACCTTTTTTGAATACTACAAATAGGTACTATTGGAGTTATTAACAACCATTATTGTCATTTAATAACTCAATAATTATTTTAAATGCCTTCTGGTCGGAACAAGGATAGTTCAAGTGCTGCCAGTACATAAACCAACAGTAATGTCTCTATCAATGTTACCAATTACAAAAATCTTCGAAACATTTGTATACCGACCTGTACCTTAGAATAAAACATATGATGCAATTAATATAACGCATGCGACGGCTGTGATTCCCCTCGCTTTTATCTACTCAATTAATTTAAAAATCATATTGAATCATTGGACGACACTTTACTATAATTACTTTAAATGATTTAAATATGTTGGCGTGGGGGATTCTCGATTGCAGCCGTGTGCGACTGTCCTTTGCTGGACTTAGCTACAAATGTAGGAATTTTATTCTAGTATAGATACAAAGGTAGGACTAATTCGATTTAGGCATATAAGGCTAAATACATTAACTCGTTCGTTACTTAATGTATCAAAGTCATACCAAATACAGAAAATACGACTAAAAGTCAGCATTGTATAACAATATAACACAACGTACTTATAAGTATTTATTATTATCTTTTCCTTTAAATTAGCGATGTCATCACCAAAATAAAGGTTCGACTGCCAACGTAAATTCACACCTAAGTTCATAAAAATAAGGGATAATTTCCTTTGGGGTAATGTTATGTCGAATAACGCCGCGCGCGCGCAGTATAATTCGCATCACGCACGCAGCACGTTCAAAGATGGCATTGTTTCAGTTTAAATTCTTCATCTATGACGTGATCCTGCAATTGGTCAATTCTAGGGTCACCATACCGGGATTTCCCATAATTTACTTTTTTTAATTTATTTTTTTGCCATTTTTTAAATATATTTTCTTGGTATTTTGTTTCCGAGTTTTAGGTCAATTTATTATTTTATTCTAAATTGAAGATGGTCATAAGCTGTATAATTTCTTGGTCAAATGTTGAAGACCGTAATATTTCATAAGAAATAATAATACTCTTAACACTTCTTAGCATATTCAACTGTCAATTTTTCAGAATGAGAATGTCTAGTTTCGCAATCACAAGGCCAACTCGGAAATTACGTGAAGATTTAAATATGAAACTTAAAGACTGAAAATAAATTATTTTACTGATGCATTTACCGAAGTTAACCAATCAATTTTGAAATTGTTTCCAATATTTTCAAGAATGTTCAGTATTGTTAAGAGACATTGAATTCTTGTTTATGGGCCTTAATTTGAATTACACAAAAACAGTGAGTTGATTTAAACAAAACCATATTTTAACCTGTGCTACATTGTGTTTGTCCAGGAATATATATCAAAACTGACAATGCATAACTAACAAACTTGAACAGGCTGACAGCGGTGCGGACGATTTTTTTGATGCCCTATGATTCTTTCCCCTCTTTTTTATATACAAGTACATATTATTTATATTATTATAAGTTTGTTAAATAACAAATTAATTTATCACAATTGTAATGTGTATAAAAACCATACAGTATAACACACAGCACGAACAACGTGTCTATAGTTTAATAAACAAAAAACACATACCTAACTGGGTATTTTCCTCCATCCATTTCGGGACTGTCTCACTTACCGAAACAACATGGCGTCAGTAGCAGGTGGCAGTTGATTGTCATTCATGTGACGGTGTGGCGTTTTGCAACCATTTTGGTAATGTTAACGCGTGTATGTTTAGTTAACGTTCGTTTTTCATGTTTCTGTGCACTTATTTGTGGTTGATACCTACTTTAATATATTATACTTATACTGTTAGCCTGCATCATTCCACTTCTGGGCAAAGACCTCTCACCATGACTTCCGGCTCTTTCGATCCAGGGCTAAAGAGGACCACTCCTCGTTTGTTTTGTCCAGCTCGTCCCGCCATCTTCTATGGGGTCTGTCGCGACGCCATCTAGCTGTGTCACGCCTCCACGTAGTCTTTGTTTTGGCCGACAGCTCATTGGCTTAATATAATATAAATATTGTAAAAGAGAATGCCCATTTTCCTATTTATCGCCGGTGCGCAACAAAAATGTTCGTATGATACGAGTACCATAAATTGGATATAAAAGAGGGGTGATGTCGAACTTTCATAGAAAATAAAAATTATCCATTTATTCTGTGGGGTTTTTGTTGTTCTTTGATTAGAAAATTGAGAAGAGAGAAGAAGAAGAGAAGAAGAGAAGTTGAGATTGTTTTGTAGAAGGATTTTAGCGTGCTTTTCCCAGCTTTTTATTTTTTTATTAAATTGGAACAAGGTTTTTCCCTTTATAACCGCAAAAAATAACGAGGATACCTAGATAACTACCTAAGAAAAACTACAATAAATGAATAGATGGTAACATTGTAGATACTTAAAAACTCGTAATACAGAACAGTATCAAGTACAATAACGATTACAATCAAACAAATCGAGCACTTAAAATCTCAACAATCAAATACTCATCTCAAAAAAAATCTAAAACAATAGCCCACACTTACGTAACAAATTCGCCGAAAAATCAAGGTCAAATGAAAACAAAACCATAGTTAAACGCGTGTAGCAGACCGGAACCGAACCGGCCCATATCCACCGGAGACCGGAAGTGACGTCTTAAACCATGAACACGACATTTGTAAGGCGATGTTTTCACTATCGGAGTTACGCGGTCCGGCGGGCGCTAAACCGGCCATGTAACGGCGGGTTTAGGTCAAACTTTACCAAGTTGTCTTGATAGTGAGTCTTGTAAACTTATTTATTGGAACTTGAAAGGAAATAATGTTGTATGTCATCTTAGCACGTTAAAGAACGTGTAAAACTTGACCGGTTGTTTTAATAGTGACACGACGGGTTTCTTACTGACTCTCACCTGACCTCTACCACCCTTTGGGAAAATAGATTTTCACATGATGCTGCTAATCTCTAGACAAATTAATCATCAAAGACCCACAATAAAAAACAAAAAAGTTTCAACCAAATAGTCTTTACTTTTTTTCTTTCCAGCCAGTCACTAGATATAAATAAATAAAAGATTTTAAATTCAGACTTTAAAAGCCATAGAATGTTAGTACATACGGCTATACATCAAGTTATACATTTCCAGTTTTAGCTGACCTCACATTATATATAGGGTTTTCGTACAATCAGAAGTCCGCTTATACTGGTTATGTATTGCTTAATATGTAGCCGTGCGGACCACTTACGAATCAAGTATTTGTGGATTAAAAAAATACGTCTCATTCAAAACCTCCTGTCTAAAACTGAAAACAAAAACCATAGTTCAAAATACCTTAAACAACACCATAGGTCTCCAATCCATACCCAGGAAAACATACACTACAGCCACACATTCCACCAATAACGAGCTTCATATAACGCGATATTTATTAATAACGTTGTCATTTTAATTAGCAACGTAAGCTAGGGGCAACCTACGACCTCTCATTTTCAATTTTATTCACGGCCTGGACCATAATTCTTGGCCATCATATCAATTATACATATTCAATTGAGTACTATGCATATGCATGCAACCGGTAGCTACCCGGTCTGCTGATTAAATTTAATTAAATAAAGCAATTGCTTTTAGAGCTGACAGTTATTTACGGGCGGTTAATTAACGATATGACAAACAATTGCTAATTGATCGTTGTTCATTATGATGTTGGGAGTGTGAAATGTGTTGCTTCATCGTATAGTGTTAAATATCAGCTCTAAGAGGGGTGCGCGTTGGTCATACTTCGTGGATATTACAACAAATAATTCTAAGGGATATTGCCTTGTCTTGGTTCCATGTAGATTTGTACGGAGAAACGTTAATAAACCTAATCTTTCAGGAAATAATTTTCTTAATTATTGTATGTTCTTGTAAAACTAGGAAGTTATTATATTATATGTTATACACCTTTAAATTTTGATCGTTTTAATCCTTAAAAGGGGTCATTGTACTCATCATTATGAACAACTTTTACAACAGGACGAACCCTGAAATCGTGCAAAAACAATCCGTTGATCCATAGATTTATGTTCGCATAACTCGACATAATGTATGGATCAACTGTTTGTTTTCCCCTTTTAAGGTTTAAAACGATCAAAGTTTAACGGTGCATTGATTTGATTGAAATTTTTACATTAATTAACGTAGTTTTTTCTCTCTCTTTCCAGTCCTTCTTCGGCCGCTCCTACAACAACCTGAACTCCATCACGGAGTGCAAGAACAACGGAGAATGCGTCATCAACAAGAAGAACCGCACGGCATGCAAGGCGTGCCGGCTGCGCAAGTGCCTCATGGTGGGCATGTCCAAGTCCGGGTCGCGGTACGGACGCCGCTCCAACTGGTTCAAGATCCACTGCCTCCTGCAAGAACAACAGCAAGCTGCACAGTCCCAGTCGCCACCAAGAGTGCCTTCTTCGCCCCACCACCCGCTAGCGCCTCCCTTCCCACCTCACCTATTCCCAGGACTCGCGAGACCAAGGTCGAAAGAAGAACTCGCTCTCCTCGGCTTAGACGACTACAAGCCTCCTTGCTCCGCGTCCCCAGACTCTCATAAAAGCGGGTCTTCGCCAAAATTAGACGAAAAATCCAGACTCACACAGTCGCGACCGCCGGACAGACCGCTGACGCCGCCCAGAGATAGCTACGTCCCCCTCCACCTCGCCAACATCGCCTCCTTGCCCCACTTCCCCCACTCGCCCTTCTTACCCCCGCCGCCGTTCAGCCCGTTCGCCCACAATCATCCGCTGCTGTTCCCGCCGGGCTTCCACCCAATATACTCAAGACATCTATTAGACCACGCCGCATTAAGACAAGCTGCTGAGAACAACAATGACGTAAGAATCGACGACCACAATGAGCGAACAGAGTCGTCGAAACGTTTCTTCCTGGATGAGATTTTAAAACAACAGCGGTCTACCCAGCCCACTCCTCAGGAGGATGTGATTTCTGAAGCGGAATTTGTTCCGACGCCTCCGGCTGAGAGGAGAACCTCTGAATCCCCACTGCAGGAAAACCCCATGGACTTATCAGTTAAATCTGATGGTAGGTCGAGTTCTGCGCGACGAAGATCAGACGACAGTGAAGTTATAGTGCCGGACAATGATGACGGGGAGTCCGGCAGCGGCGCGGGGTCGGCCAGCGAGGAGGAGGACGTGTCATATTCACAAATAAAGAGGATCAAGCTGCACCCTCTGGACCTCACCACCAAAGTCTGACGTCAGACGCCGCGTCACCTTGTGCCGTTACTATAGACTGTATTACACGTCAGTGAATGAATCAAAGGCCAGTATAGAGGAATGTGATTTTTGTTTAAGCTCAAACACTCGAATGTTGTTTGATTTGTTATCGCTTGAAAGAGTCTATCCAAATACGTATAATAAGTAATGTTTAGTAAATACAATGTTATTGGTACTTAGCGAGCCCGGTATAAGGTTATGTACAAAACGAATGTAAATAAATAAATTATTCTTTGTATAGTGTAAGTTAGGTTACTATAGATAATGATTACAGTTTTTTGGAAAAATGGAAACAGCCGGGTGTTGCAACATTCCATAACTAAGAAAAGAATCTTATATATTTTTGTATAAAAGTTGAAATATAATTTATTTCTAGTAGAATTTCGAAGTGTTGTTTGTGGTTGTAAAGTGTTAACTTCGGGTGCATTGTGAAGCCTTTTATATTTCTAAGTCTTCGTATTCTATATCTGTAGCTAAGTTCTATTATGTAATCACGACTGTCGGCTGTACTTTTATATTGATTTTGTAAAAGAAACTCTTATTATCTCTTTTAGATTTTGGAGTGTTACCTAACTTTTTATATAAAATTCTTTTTTCTTTTTCATTTCTATATTACGAAGAGATGATAAGAGCTCAAGGATATACTCGATTGTGACACAAACATTCCTATTTTTGCTCAATATCGTTGATGTAAACTCTCTCTCATATACATTTCCATTTACTCAAGGTAGTGAAATTATCTACACATTCATACTCAAATGTAATACTTTGTTTGACCAACGTGTTTTTTTTGTAAATATAAGTATAGGTAGTGTTTTTTTTATTTCGTAAACAAATGTTTGTAATGAATACATTCCACGGAGACGTACAAAATAAACTATTCATGCACTCGACTTTGGTTTTTCTTTAAACTGTCCCCTTTAGCATAGAAGCATGATGTCATTTTTGACAGAAGCAGCTACGAAATTGAAACATCAGAGGGACAATTCCCGTATTTTTAAGTACGTCCGCATTCTAATCTTAGTCTCTATCTATCAAAAATACATTTAATGTTCCTAAATTTTTTTCAAGTGGGTACTTGACATTGATTGTCATTGAGATCAGAGGGGCAATTCTCGTAATTTCAAGAACGTTCACAGTCTGATCTCAGTCTCAATCTGTCAAAAATACGTCTAATTTTCCTACAATTTTGACAAGTTTTTGACATTTGTTTGTCGCCGACATGAGACTGCGACTAGATTTTGAACGTTTTAAATTACGAGAATTGGCCTTCTGATTGCGCCTAGATTTTAAAGTTTTTACTTACGGGAATTGACCTTCCATTAAAACTTAAGTATAAACAGTTAACTTAAAATGGCTAAAAGAACCGTGTAAGGATTGTAGCAGGTGGCGTTTTGTAGTTTCTGCGTATCTCCATGGGAAGCGTGAGTTTAATGTATATATGCGTTTAAGTTCCTACTCTCTATGCTGCACTATCCAACTCCATTATCCGTGATCCAACTCACAATATAGAAAAGTAAAATTAAAAATCACCGCTAATCAGCCTGTGCAAATCGTAAAATTCAACTAATTAATGCTTATAATGGTTTCAAATAGTAATCATACAGTAACTGGCTTATCGCAGCCCTCTGTTACTTGAGATACTGATTGAGCCCTTAGCTACGTTCAGGTCTGAAATCTGTAATACTTTTAACATAATGTACATACTCACAGTTATCTTCATTCATTCCTACAGGTCAGAAAAAGCATTCTGTTACCGTTAGGCGCTGATCTGATTATTTCTTACGACACGTTTTATCCACAATCAATACACAGACACAGCTCCAACTTTAACATGAGACTACGATGATTTAGTGAAATCCAAGGGTTGGTAATTTCGCCCACATTGATAGATATCATTTTTCCTATAAATAATATACTTCTAATACAAAATAACTATAGATTTTATTGTATTTTATTAATAATATATTTTATTATGACAGCTTTGACAACGACGTTTAAATACGTCGCCATGGCAACATTCCTTTCAAATCCTTACCGGCCTGTATCTTTTTAGCTGATTATATATGCATACTTATTAAAATAAATCACTGGCCACTATCATATCTCAAATTCATATTTTCTACATGGTTTTATTCTACGAGTTGACTTAATAGATCCACGCAACGCAAGGATCACTTCGGATTTCGCCTCTAAAGCGAAAACTACTAAAAGCTATCAAGCTTTTAGTAGTTTTCGCTTTATACTATATTATATACTCCAGGGCTACCTATCCCGGGAATACCCAGCGTACCTCTCCGCTCCGGTACCTGACGGACCCTGCCTACGCCTTCGTCCTCCGTCCTCTGTGAAGGGCTCCTATTTCTAATGGGCCGCGCCTCATCCGAGGGCCGCCTCACCTGGCGGGCTGACGGCGTCCCCGCCGTGCCTCTCTCTCCTGCTGCCGTGTTGCGTGCTGTCCTGCTGCGTGGGCCCTCCTACGGGTGTCCTCCGTGGCGCACACGCACCAGCACCTGCCCTTATCTGCTCCTGCATCTGTACCTGTACCTGCACCTGCACCTGTACCTGCACCTGCATCTGTACCTGCACCTGTCACCGGCACCGGCCTCGCGTCTACCTCCCTCCAACTGGATCTCCACCTCAGCCTCCTCAGCCCACCTATCACGCATCGTCATCCATACACCCCACCTCCACATACTACACACCACTCTTCAGTCCATCTCCATCTTTTAATTTCTTGTAAATATACCTTTAATTGTTTTCTACCTGGATTTCTTTAATTTAATTTTACCTTTGGTTTTATAAATTCAGTTTTACTTGTCGCTATACGACATACTATTTTAGAGGTATGGGGAACAGGGTGTAAAGTTCACTCATCCTCCATAGAAAAGGGAGAATCCTCCGACCAGACGGGTGTTCTGTCGGACGGGCAATTGCCCAACGACTGACGTCGGGAAGTTTGTATGTATGCTAATTGCGTAAACTCTGCTTGCGAGATGCAGGATTTGCGTGACGTCTGTATGACGCGTTGTTCGCATCTGGCGTTGTAAATACCGCTACATTATCTTTAATAGCCAAATGAAAGCTAAAATTCTCTACAACTTTTATGTAAACTAAACAGGTTGTGATGACCAACTACCTCGCCGTCTAATAACGTGAGGTCCTGGGTTCGATGCCCAGGTTGGGCAAAGTGCTATTGGGTTTTCCATCAGGAAATTCTCAGTAGCAGCCCGGAGTCTGAATTTCCAGCCGGTTGATGGCATTAGGCTCGCCCCCTATGGGGCGCCCCCCATGGGGCTTAAACATAACTGGCGAAATGTGGATGTACTGTAGGTACACGTCTGCCTAACCCTCCAGGAATACAGGTGTCATGTATTTGTAATAACCCCGAATTTGACTATATTCTGTGCTGAGAAATAATCCTGACTCTACAAACTATTGTTTACATAACAATGCAAATTATTAATTGCCGACTAATTGAAATGGCTGCACCAAACTATAAACATCAACTTAATTAATAAAATAACGGTTTCCTCCCAGCCAGAAGAACCTTGTCTAGTTTTATTGTACCCAATCTATAATAATAATTGATAGATTGACATGCAAATACACGACAGATATGCGGCCACTAACAATCAATTCACTAATAAATCTAAGGATTTGTAACAACAAAAAATAGACAAAATGTCAGGTATTTTACATAAATACGACAGAAATAATGACGCAAATTACATGAAACCAGTAATTTGCGTTCAAAGCCAAATGCCATATTTGTTGAACGACGTAACAAGAATCGTTTGTGTAATGTTCTAGAAATATTTGAGAGGAAAGGTGTGAGTTACCGAGTATTCAGAATTCTTGCTTTTTTCATCAAATTAAAGTCCGACCTATGTATCTGATCAATACGGAAATTTTTAAGACAAAAAATTAAAGGCTCAAATAGCCTAAAAATGGAACTAAGACTGCTTCAAGTAAATATTGTAGCTCTAGAGACAGTTGACAATAGATTATTACATAAAGGGTCCCCGGCGGGGTCTACCGGAGATGTGAGAGCTCCTGTATTTATAATATCTTCTAAGGGCACACGGCCACTGCGTGAGGATTTTCACATGGGGAAAAAATAACGAAAGCTGTAAAATAACGAAGCCTTCGTTATTTTACAGCTTTCGTTATTTTTTTCTTGTCTTCAACTACTACAACGACGGTTATTGGCAGTCACTAAATGATATTTATTTCTATAACACGTCAAAATAAAATTATATTTTAAAACAATACTGGATTTAACCAGTGCGCAAACTGTAATCATTCGTAAAAAAATTTCACCGGTTATAAAAAAAACGAAATAAAAGAAACGAATAAAAGAACGGATGCTCCAAGAACTTAGCAATGCAAGCCTTGAGGTTGAACTAAAGATGACTATGTCGAAGACCAAAGTTATAAGCAACGAAACAACACCTAGAAGCATAAAAGTAGACGGGGAGATATTACAACATGTCTAGGAATACGTTTACTTGGTCCTCGAAGGATCTATTTAAGGGTGAGTTGCCTATGAAACGCAGGCTCATGGATATGTGTATTCTTTCCGTCTTAACCTATGGTGCACAAACTTGGTCTTTGACTAACATCCAGAAGTCCAAACTCAAGGTCTGACAACGAGCAATGGAGCACAGTATTCTAAGCGTAAACAAACTCAGAAGAATGAATAACATGAATACTCGTAGGAATAAATTAACTTGAAGACCTTACTGCTTCGCGCAACCTCCTCGTGAACGTTACGTTCTCACATAACTAACCACTTCACCTACATCTAAGCACAAGGGATCGCGACACCCATTAACCACTACGTTATGGCAGACCATGGCCCAACAGATACCACTCCCACGTCACTTTGTACCGTCATATTGTTGTTCATATAAATATGTCATAGACACGCGTGATGACACATATCGAATAAGAATCTTGATAGCATTATTATTGTGGAAATTTTCTCTAATTAGATATAGTTATTAAAGCTACGGTTCAATTATGCCATATGATATTTATTAGGCACTTATGCCTCTGTGATTTCTAAATCAAAAGTTTAGATGAATTTGTCATGGGAAATTGCTCTACTTAGCTCATGGTTTGTGAATACCCTCTCCAACATATTAAGATATGGAAACCTCTCTTCTCCTGTGTGTCGCTGGCACGACTTTATTTTAAATGCTGTTTGCCCAAAACTTTGCCACTTCCACGTCGCTGTCGGTGGCAGCGCAGAGGTCACTTTGACTGCATGTTTTGGGACTCAGAGGACAGGATAGGAGGTGAAGCATGGTTTGTGGAAACCTCTCTATAACGCCTTTACCTACTTGTACTCAATATTATCAATGCTGGAGGTAGAAACATATAACATCGCGCCTGTAGTCCCCGAAGGGTCAGGAAGAGTTGAACCTATAGTACACCCACATTTCGCCAGTTACGTTTAAGTCCCATATAACGGGGGGGGCCTATTACCATCAACCGGGTACAAATCTACACTCCAGGGTGCTACTAAGAATTTCCTGACAAAAAAACCGAATCGAGCAAAGTGTTTTGCTCGACCTGGGAATCGAACCCAGGACCTCATGCTCAGCAGTAAAGTTTACGACCACTAGACCAACGATGCAGTCCAGACACAGACAAGAATAGTAAAAACATAAGAACAAAGGAACAACATTGCAACTTGCGAATTCGAAATATTAAATTTATTAAAATCACTCAGATATCCAAAAAAATAAAGGTCGTAGAAATGACGTAAAGTTGAGCATCCCATAAAACCGGAAAACCAAACAGGAAAAATACAGCGGTTTTGGAAAAAATATGTAACACTAGCTGCACCCCGCGGTTTCACCCGCATAAGTTTCAATCCCGTGGGAATATCGGGATAAAAAGTATTTTATATGTTAATCCTGGTTACAAACTATCTGGGTGCCAAATTTCATTCAAATCCGTTCAGTGGTTTTGGCGTGAAAGAGTAACAAACATCCATCCATCCATCCATCCATACAAACTTTCGCGTTTATAATATTATAGTAGGAGTAGTATTATATTCTACAAAGTGAGATATATAAAATATTTAAATGCTATAACTACGTATTTAGTGCCGTAACAAAAACCCGCGCCAACAGTCGCCAAATAAATCATTATAAATATAATTCAAAATTCACACCTAATAACTACTTAGCGCGTTAGGTTATAGAAAAATATGATTCGAATAATATACCAATATACGAATATACTACACGTATCTCAAATATTTAACTGACGTAATTCATACCTCAGTGTTCACACTTAGTGGTTTAGTTGCGGTATGTTCATTGGCAGAAAGATAGCGTCATCATCTGCCCAGCCTGATCCCAACTATGTTGGCGTCGGCTTCCAGTCTAACCGGATGCTGCTGAGTGATTTTCTAACCTCGACAACCCAGTTACTGTGTAACTCGATACCTTTTGGCAAGACTAGGTCAGACTAAGGTGGCTTTTGACTACCCGTAACGAATGTCAAAGATCTACAAATGACAGCCGGGACCAACGACTTAACGTGATTTTTGTGCTTTCCGAAGCACGGAGGGGTCTCGGTATGTAATGAATAGTCAAGCGTTGCCTAACCTTGCAGATCGACCCGTGCGGCTGTTATTATTTAGCCACGAGCCCCGAAAAGACAGAAATAAGGTGTATTATAGGACAATAATCTCTAAATTGTCTTGTCCGCAACAGGATTCTGTGTGTCTATAGATAAAAGTCAAAATAAAAGGCACTTCTAAAAGTCAAAAATTACAATAAAACAATAAAAGAAGAACTGTTAAGTATAATTGTGGTGATAATTTAAAGCATCTTACGTAACATGAAGTAGTTTTCGTAGCAAAGGATTGAATTATCCCGTGCCGGACGGCGCGTATGTGTTCCACGCGCGCCTCAAAGAGATGTCAGCGTAGTTGACGGGGCCCGACAGGGCCGAAGCCTGCCGGGGTAGCGGGATCGTCCGAAAGGGTTACCGCTGCCCTGGACCATAAAGGGCTAAGGAAGGAACACGGGTGGGTTTTAGTCAGTAAGAGTCTGACACTTCCTTCCGCTCCACCCAGAGCGGGAGGGGTCACTTGATGATTTCCCATCCTCAAAAAAAAAAAAAAATAGGATTGAATTATAGATGCCCCTGTACAACTGCAAACTATTACCTACCATTTGAGACAAAACAGTATGAAAACCATCTTCATGAAAACCAGAAGGCCAAAAATCCAGTCCAGCAAAAATTGGAAACCAACTGTTTAATAAAGCGTTTAGCAGAAAGCAATTAGGTACACGTAAGCTTTCCAAAGGTTAAGCTAATATAACTATACCACAAAAAAATAACTAAACCACAAAGTCGTAAGAGGAAAATGTATATAACTTTTAAATTTTTGATAAAAACCATACTTAACATCATTGTGGTAGGTCGCGTGCTGAGGTCATTAGCTGTTACAACTAATACATATTCATGACAACCCGGAGAGTTTTTGCACGTCTACAACTGATTCCATAGATTGTACTCTGAGATTCAATAGGATGAATGTCCAGTGTATTTGTACGTCCAAGTTTTTTTCTGGCCATCGGTACGGCTAATTAAAGGGACTGGTTCGTTCATTCGCGAAAGCGTCATTCGGTATGTGAGCTTGTTTATGTAGAGTCTTCCTTAGAAGTTGTTAAGGAAACTAGGTTCTTGTAATCGTGTTATGTAATGTTATCAATGGGCAAGCTTTCATTCACGTTATCTGCATTCTTGCGTTTTTTATCAATATCCGATTGTCGTAACGGGAAAGGAAGCAGAAATATATCTAAGGCAGCAACAACTTTATCCTATTACGAATCAGGCATAATCTATACGAATAAATAAAATTGATGTGTCTGTTTATTTATTTTTTTCTTTTTGTAATGTCAAATTAACAACTTTTTATCTAGACATCAACACAAATAAAATTGAATTGTCTGTTTGTAATGTCAAAACAACAGCTTTTTATTAAATGCATATAAAAGTCTATACGGTCCTTAAACAACATAACAAAAAAACAATTTTAAAACATTTTGTATGTCTGTCTTTGTCCTGACTAAAATTAAATTAATAATTAATCTCCAATTTCACTAAACTGATTTTGAAGGGACTTTCACTGGCAGATAGCTGATGTTATGAGTAGTAACTTTTTGAAGCCATTTTTATTTTAGAATAAGAAAAAGAATTAGGGTTCCGCGAAAAAAGCCCATGAAACCCAATTTATTTTCCGACACGCACGCGAACGAAGTCGCAGGCACAGCTAGTTATATTACAAACTGAAATTATTCTTAAACATTCAGAAACGCGTGTACTTGACCCCGGTAGTGGTAGCAATCACAAGCAACATAATAATATCAATCCTACGCATACATGGTATGTAGAATTGATATGCAAAGAATATTTAGACCCTGCCGGGGTAGCGGGATCGTCCGAAAGGGTTACCGCTGCCCTGGTACATAAAGGGCTAAGGAAGGAACACGGGTGGGTTTTAGTCAGTAAAAGTCACACACACACACACACACCCCCACACACACACTCCCTTCTGCTCCACCCAGAGCGGGAGGGGTCATTTGATGATTTCCCATCCTGAAAAAAAAAAAAAAAATTTAGACTGAACATATAAACAAGTAAAAATAGCCATGAACGAACAAGGAAGGTTGCAACATTTCCTAAATCGGTACATATCACAAAATAAATGTAAAACAAAGCTTTATAAAATGGTTTATGTATTTAAGAAGCCGCTTTAAAAAACTGTCCAATAACGTTAATACTCTATAAATTGTTGATTATTAAAGAAAAATGCGTTTATCCTCGCGTAACAAAGACGAAAGTACCTACAGGGTGATCTATGACGGTTGTCTCCATAATTCAACGCCCCGCGGCGCACGCGCACCGCGCACACTCATTATTTTTAAAACATAGCTCACTTATACGGTGATATTGCTGCAAAAAGTTGGTATATATTGCTGTAAAAAGTCTTCAGTCGCGGGAAACTTAATGGCTGCCTGTTATACGAGATTCCTTGCGCCCGCGCATTCATTGCCATTAATTCGATTTTCGATTAACTGAATGTGTTATTTTTTATGTAAGGCGCATATTTCGTTCATAAAGTGTGATTAACGCCTTATTATGTAGACTGGTTTGTTTTGGTGACGTCACTTCTGCGGAGATATGTTGTTTACGATCGGTTGCTGTTATTTCTATTTTTTTCTTTCTATCTATTATAAATCTACTAACCAATCTCATGTTAACTGTTATGATTGATTGGCTGCAAGCTGCAAAACATCATTTATTATGCAAGGCCTTAAAGAAGCTTTTTTAAAATCTCATTGTTTTAGATATTTGTTTAATCGGGCTAATAAAAACATGAACATGAGCTGTGGGCCAACATACATTGCCCCACACTAGGAATTTCTCCTGTATCGTGGGTGCGTTTACAAACATTTAAACTCACAAACACAAACAGCCAGACCCGGAACAACTACTTGTCGGCCATACAAATATTTGTTCCGTGCGGGAATTGAACCCGCGACACGCAGCGCAGCAGTCAATCGCTTAACCACTCCGCCAACCGTGCCGTCAAAGATGGTGAGACGAGCTGGAAAATACAAACGACCCGTGGTTTAACTTAGCCCTGGATCGAAAGACTTGGAAGTCATGGGGAGAGGCCTTTGTCCAGCTGTGGGATGATGCAGCCTAACAGTAACAGTAATAACAACATACAATACTTTATAAGCGCAATGAGGATACTTAATTTCTTTTGTCAACTCATCTATACAAATAAATCAAATTGAAGTGTCTGTTTGTAATGTCAATATAACAGCTTTTTACGAAATTCATATGAAAGTATATTCGGTACGGTACTTATAACAAAAAAAAACATATTTTTTAATTTTTTGTCTGTCTGTTTGTTCCGGCTAATCTCCGACACGACTAAACCAATTTTGATGAAATTTGGCATGGGGATACTTTGAACCCTGGGAAACGACATAGGCGCATGGACGTATCATGCGAAGCCGCGCGCGGAAGCTAATTTTGAATATATGTATATTTCAAAGCATAGGGGCACTACTATGAAAATCGTTTAACTTCTACACAATAGCGTAATGTCACACACCACAATAATTAATACAGCATCATGAAAGATGGCCTCATTTTACTGCATTCCTGTATTACAAACAAATCTATTGACATCGCAAATAAACTTAAAGTTTATCTACAGACTTCTATCATAAAGTTGATCCACACGGACAAATAGATTTTATTGTCAGCTATTCAATAGGTATGAGCTAACGATCTAAATCATAAACATGGAATCATAAAGTGTTTTTTAGAGCATGCTCTTGGCTTAGATATGGTATAGGTACGTACACTCAAGGCTTATATTATAAACCACTTATTTGAGAGGTCCTCTTAAGTATGTCATAACAAATGGATATCTTCTCAGTACTAAAGTATGGTCTGTATATTAAGATGCATCGTCCTTTTTTTTAAAATTACCGTTTATGTACACACATATACATATAAACAGCCAAGAAAAAACAGAACAGAAAAACAGGTACAGGGGGTGATGCTTATTTCAAGAAATCTCTTCCAGCATACCTGCGATAGGACAATAGATACAGAGATGTAGACAGCGTGTGAAAGAGTAAGGGCTGATTTTTCCAACGCCAGATAACTTTTATTCGAGGAATAAAATTAACGTTTGACAGTTTTTGCATGAAATAACTGTCAAAATTTCAAAAGTATTCCTCGAATACAATTATCTGGCATTGGGAAAATTAGTCCTTAGTAAAACTAAACAAAAATGATGAGAATGTACTAACACATCTTTTTATTTCCTATTTATTTATTTTCTATTTATCTTCTCATTACTAAAGTATGGTATGTATATTAAGATGCATCGTCCATAACTTTAATGCGAAAAAAAATTGCAAAAATTCAGTAAAAGACAAAGCTAGCAATTGACATCCACTCTACGAGGCAAGTTCCTTCCCTGTAAAGATCATTAATCATAGGTAGGTACGAAATAATGCCTTCTACAGTCCTACGGGAGGACGCGGGACAAGCCGGATAGGTTCCGTCAAAACTCGAAGGGGGGCGCGCAGGTTCGCGAAAGATGGAAGGAGTGAAGGCCGCTGCCCAGGAGTGAGACAGCGTTGGATAATAAAAAAAAAAGAAACAGTCCTACCACAGGCGATATACTGTGGTGTAACACATTCGGTTCATACACGGTCTAAGCTCAAGCTCTACCTATAACAATATTGATTGGTTGTAAACTCCAAGACATTTGGTAAATTGGAGAAGTAGTCACAGATAAATAATACGACCCAATTCAGAAGCTTGAAACAACATAAATTACAGCCAAACCACTTTAAATATACGTAAAATATGCTCATTAAAAACACAGAAGGACGTTTGCCAGATGTGGGCTCGGCTAGGTCGGCTCCTAATTACGTATTCATCTACACAAAATGACCTATAACATGGTTATTGTGCGCACACTTTACTACTGTTACACAAGTGGTTTCAACTTGCGTTAGGTATCGCTTGTCACGTAGATGCAGGCAACTAGATGTGGCATTAAAGATCCTGGAACTCGGCATCAACATTTTGATGACGAAAACAAAGGGGTTTTTGGAAGACAGGTGTCTTATGTAAAAAGTTAGATTCCGTATACCTCTGTATCATGGGACCTTATCTAGAATTGGAGGTAATATTAACACGGCCACCGGTAATAATGTGGGTAGGTAAATACTTAAGTAAAGTAGTAGTTGCTGTCACGTTTAACTAAAAAACGTGCCGTCTAAGCGGTGGCCGCCACATAACGGCAGCAGTGGTTTGACTTTAATGTGTAAAAAAACGCTCTCTAGGAAAACCAACTTACTTCCAATAACGTTTCAGGAACGTCATTTGACGGTAAATTGCGGACGCTATGTGGCGATCACCGCATTCTTAGGAAACCCTAGCTAAACTGGCGCCATTACTCTGTTGCAGTTGACTGTGAGAATTGGGAAGAAGGCTCTTAAAACTTATAAGTTTTTTTTTTAGCTTATATTGTGTCCCAAAGCTGGGCAAAGGCTTCCCCTTTTCAAACCTGGCTGTCTTGTGTGATGTCTGGTCATGTTGACCATGCAAACCTTATCAGATATAAAATAGCTTCTTTATTTCACCAGATCACTAGATTTAGTGGAAGGTACATCCAGCCTCCTACATCCTCGCGTGGAGATGTGCTTGCTCGTAGTGCGGGTCAAGGCGCGCCGCTCACATCACACGCGACCCGCGACGCTAACAGTACTAACTGCAGACGCAATACGCCATAACTCCTATTTAGAGACGTTTTGCTAATGAAAATCTAGTATTTTTGTATATATCATTAGTTTATGAGTTGGAGGCGTTGATTTAGAATGTTGTCATCGTCAGAGAATCTGTGAAATGGACAGTCTCGGGCGGTTACTGAGGTAGGGGGGGTGGGGGGCTACTCTCTACTTCCGTCAACGAAGATTCGGACCCGACGAAAGTAGTACGATACTTCGGAATGAACCCTACTCCCGATTAATTAACTTATTCGGCCGGCCAAAAACACATCGGGAGTAAGGACAACTGTCAAATCGTGTCGTCATTCATTCTTAGTTCGGGCTCAGAACCAATCTTACATCCGACGGTGATGCGAAGAAAGAAACACCCGTAACTTCGGCCGGAACCAAGGATTTCGTGCTTAAAGAGTAGACACTCTGATACAGACAGACCACACAACGCACCAGTTTTATTTCGGAAAAGGGTGATTTAGTACATAATGTACGAGATTTCATGTTGTATTTTAAATACGCTTTATTTCAATCAGTGTCAAACCACTGTCTGCCACTTCCTTTCGCATAAACGGTATTAGATTTCTGTTTTCCCACCATTTCAATTATTACCGAGTTACTTATACATGCGTTCTAGGTTTTATAACACTGAAATATCATAAAAAATGCACTTCAGTATTAACACCCTGCCCACAAAAACAAACCCTACAGCGATTGACAGCACTTAAATTATTATATATATTGAGATATGAGGAACAGGGTGTAAAGTTCAATCATCCCCCATAGAAAAGGGAGGATCCTACGTCCAGATAGATGTTGTAACTGGTGGGCTACTGCCCTAAAATTGATGTCGGGACGTTGTATATTGTGTATAGTTGCGCGATGCAGGATTTCGCGTGACGTCAGCGTGATGCGTATTTCGCATGTGGCGATGTAGATGCCACCAACCATTCACCACTACGTCATCACGATGTCACCACTCTGAGTGGAGTACCTTCTTACTGTTGGCCTCCACCATGACGTTAATAACAGAAGGCAGGTGTGATGCTTCGTATATTTAGCACACTAAAAAGTTATCGTGCTAGTACAGACGCGCACATCAAGACACACACAATCTGTCAAATTTCTTTAGTCGATTTTCAACTTTAGCGCTAAAGCATAATGTTAAAAGTTGATTGGAAAAGTTGACAGTTTCGGGTACCTTGATGTGCTGGCGTTTGTACAGTGGTCACATTAGCGGCTCCGTAATTCCTTAATGATTGATGACGAGCAGCCGATCTTTCGCTACGATTAGGCTTACCGTCCGTCCGGATTGGTTCGAACAATTCCCGGCTCCTTGGCTTCCCGTCCGGAATTTTTCCGGCCTTGTCGTTTGTTCGTGCTTTTTCATATATGTACTTAAAGGGTTTTGTTTTAGAAAACATAAAAACTTAAAGGACTTTTGAAATAGAAAGATTAAAAAATGAATATCCGGATTTTTTTACCCGCGTTTGTCAGGACTTTTAAAATTTCGAAACGGTTACTCTAACTGCGATAACCTTCCGTGGCGAAGGTTCGCCAAAGAATAACAAAAACTTCTCTTGCATGTCCATCAGACACACCACCAGAACCACACGCATCCTCACACCGTGTCATATCAAAAGCAGTCTACGAGATACCGCCTTTTATCAACGAAAACGTTTAATAAACAGTTTTCAATAGAACCGTTATAGCTAATAACCGTCGCAGTGTTTACGATATGGTCGCGTGACTGTGGCAGCCCGGCAAATTGATAATTATATGAAATTATATGAGGACTAGGAATTATGGGAGATCTGTGCGATTTGTTTGTGGTTTGATTGGTGCAGAATTGTTCAAAGAGGTTCGTATTATTCAGATTGTAATCCTAACTGATTATCAAACTCACAGTCGAATCTTGTAATTGTGTTTTTACCTACAGTCCGGCCGTCGAGAGAATGCGACACCTGTCAGTGCGACAATTCTAGTAGCTAATGAAGACCAAATTCGCAAAACACGTATTCGTTGGTATGAAACTGACAAGTGTCAAGAACGCATTCTCTCGTCGTGCCTCTATTTTTCTGATAGTGCTATCTCTTATATTGCTTATATTACTAATAATGCTGATTTGTGATTGTCAAGAAAGGCGACATCAGTGCAAAATTTTAATGAGCATTAATTCGTTTTACTCCTAAAAGTTTCAAGAAATTCTTTGACCTGACATTTTAGTCGTGCTTTAAAATAATTTCAAAATAAAAATATGCAAAAAACAGATTGTTTTACACATTGATCTTACTTCAAGAGTTATTTTTTCAGTAAATTCCAAATAATATACATAGCTATCACAGTGGTACAATTGCTTCGTTTTAGCCTCGAACCTGCCAACAATTCGAGACGATTCGAACTCTACTCTATACGAGAATCAAACAAAGACCTTCACAACACACTAACGACCACCATCCCAAAGAAACAGCTTTCAATAAACCTCCAAGCAATAACATTTATATTCCTAATTTAAACTCAAACAGCCCATCACCTCTCTATACGGATGTGACGTCATTGCGCAAGCGCAGAAACATTGGAAATGGCACGCGACGTAATTAATACTGCGGGGGTCACGACCTAGGGTCATCCGGGTCACCTGAGGTCTACCGATTGGATTTTTGGCCGATATTCAATACAGTATTGTGAAATATTTATAGAGTGAATCGTGGGTAATTGCTATTAAAATTGTGGCGGTGTATGTAATGCTCGTATTTGTATGTAGATTGTTGCTAGGAGTTTTAATTGGTTGTTAAAAGTATTTTAACAAATTGTTTGAATATTCATGCTTGGTTTTTTATTCGCCGAACATAAAGACTGTTGTGTTTATGTTTCTCGCCAGCAAAAACATGTTTTGCAATCTTTTGTTACGAAATATTTCTACAATAAAAATAAAGGTATAATTTTACAATGATAATCAAATCAATCAGGCGATTAAAATTCGCACAAATTAGAAACCACATTTCAAACAATAAATACGTCACCATATCATAAAATGGCTGCCATCGCACACCTACCTACCGATTATGAAATTAAACTGATTAGGATCATAATATAGCAGTTAAAAAACTTTTGCAAGACCAACTTAACTTGACCCTTCAAGATATTGCTGCTTGCTAAGAAAAACGTCAAACGTCTGTCAAATTTAGTACATTTTAAACGGAGTTCCAAATTCCACACATTTCAAGATACATTGGTCATATTTCCCTACTAGTGGACACTAAAATATTAAGTTATTCCTCCAGCACATTAAGCATACTATTTATCGGTAATTTAACTCCAAATGGCAATCATGCTATCATTATTAATTAAATGATAATACAACATGACTAATTTAATATGTCTGCCTTTCGAAAACAACGATAAAAGTCGTAAAAATGTAAGAAATTATGGTACAGCCTGTTAAAAACTGCTACTCGGAGACATTTGTGGCACGCACACAAACACCATCGAATGTCCTGAGGCAGGTTGTAGCGAAATAAAAACTGGGCTTCACTTGTACACGTTTAATTTAGTAAAATAAAAAAATATTGTAAACAAAACTTAATGAAGGACACAGCACGATGCTTAATACATTAAAGAATAAAACTGTAACGCTGACGTGACGTCCTTGGTGTTAGAGCCCTATAATAAATTCCACTATTACGCGTCGGTCACGATACGTTTGCAAACGTTCCTATAACTCCCACAGTAAATAAATATCTGGTAATCCTAAATGGGTAACTTTGCACCAAGTCAATCGGTTATCAGGCAGCGAGGTAATAATTTATATCACTGTTTTAACTAACTCGAGATAATAGTAACTACTGAAAAATAAAAATTATACGCAAATCCGGTCCTAGACTCCACGCTGATAGTCAGAAGGCTCCTCGCTGGCTGGTATCAGAATCCACCTGCGTTGGGTTCGATTCCCAACAGGAAGCTTGCAGTCCTCTGGTCGCAGGCTAGCGGTGGGGGCTAATTCCAGTTCCGCCTACAATCTTCGGACAAATCAAGACTGAATGAAGAAACCTGTACGTGCGTGATACGTTTATTAACGGGAACACTGCCTATTACAAAGAGAAGAATGGAATAAAATTTATGAAACGATAAGAACTTTTGAATAAATGAAATTAAATGAAATGAAATAATTTATTTGCTATGAATGTAGGTACAAAAAGTATGGTGTTAAGTAAGAGAAGGATCCAGTACATTCTACCGTGAGGCATGCAAACACTTTTTTTAGTACAATTAATTATGAAATAATCTTAAAAAATCAAATATTTAACGAGTATCAAACTATTAATATAGTCAATAAAAATATAAATCATTCAATTTGTAAGTTAATTCAGTGGTAATCAATGTCAATGATAAGTTAATAATTAGTCAATAATACAATGTCAATAATAAGTTAATAATTAGTCAAAAATACAATGAAATTTGAAAATTAAAATCGCAAGGAAAATCATTGTATATAAATAATCATATTGATTTGTCATTCAAAAATGTATCAATTGTATAGTAATTTTACATTTAATGTAAATTGCATAGTATAATAACATTTTTCAAGTAGCAATTTATTTAATTTCCTTTTAAATATTTGTAGTGTGCAATTTTTTATATCAGCAGGTATTTTATTGTATATCACCGGTCCCATGTGCATAATATTTTTTTTCAGCAGTGCTGTTTTAAATTTGCCTGTATGTAAAAGATTTTTATATTGAGATCTTATTAATGTTGGCCTTGTTGAGTGATCAATATTTGAACAAAATCAATTTTGATTACTTTAATAGAAATAGAATAATCAATAGCA
Source organism: Apamea epomidion (assembly GCA_947507525.1). Lineage (NCBI taxonomy): Eukaryota > Metazoa > Arthropoda > Insecta > Lepidoptera > Noctuidae > Apamea > Apamea epomidion. The sequence goes on along the minus strand of OX382240.1, from coordinate 1,237,840 downwards.
AAGCAAACATACCCTTGGAGAAATTGGATAACCGCACAGAACTCGGTCGTTCAATCCATTATAATTATATTCACTCATAATTTGGTTGTAAGTCCAAGAAAAAATATATTTTTCACAAAAAGCCGTGTGTCAAAAAATCCTTCAAAATGAAAAATATCGGTAGGTGCAAAGGCACATTTAGATTTAAAATTCAAAATCAAAATGAAGAAAAAACCTTTCTGGTTACAAATAAGGTTGGATTTGATATAAAAGAAGGTTGTTCGTGATAATATTATAATGTAGCATTTGCCAATGCTGCAAGGTGCTCTAAGATGACCATTTTTTTTTTAAATAATTATTGTCTCACCGCATTTGTAAACTCTATATAGCATGGTACCTGTGTCATTGTCCCATATAATCCCACATTCGCTAGAACAAAAAAAAACATTATTTTCTGAATTCAGCTAATCTACTTAATAAGAAATCTGTGATACCTATCTATTTCGGAAGACCCTAACAGAATAAGACCAAGTGCTCATAAACACGAGCGACACGCGTCAGCGGCTGAGGCCACGGGAACAGTCGACGCCCGCTGTCGACGATGTATTTGAGTATGGTGCTCAAATACAATTGTCGACGGCAGCCACCGACGTTGTCGTCGACAAACCACAAAATTGACTAAGTAGTCAAATGAAAGTCCTCCTCGTCTCTCTTACTTTGCTGTGCCTGCCAGGGACAACGATCATGTCTTTGTAAAACCTACCACCTAAATTCACATTGTGAAAACAATAAATATATTGAGACTAAATGATTCAAGGAAAAGAAAAGACACAGGGCATTTCTAGTCTTAAAATACGAAAACAAATGACACACAAGCGCACCCACTTATTTTTAATGCTAATTAAAACAAGAACATAACACAAAAATACATAAAATACGAGAGATATACAAACAACGCTAATATTTTATGTAAAAATATCGCTTTTTCTATAAATTAGTTAAATAAGAGTACATTCTTGGCATAACCCGGATCATGTTACTACCAGTTTTAATTTGAATGTTATTTTTATAGGTTACGCTTTTGAAAGCCAGTGGTATATTAGTGATATATTGTTATGGTGGTGCTACTACAAGAATATATGGTATTAATTACATATAGCCATCTTTTATAAACATTATCGTTTGGTTTCTGCTTGGATAAGATTGCCTTAACAGCCTTTTTTTTTCTTTTTTTTTTTGGTGGGAAATCATCAAATAACCTCTCCCGCTCTGGCCGGAGCGGGAGGGCGTGTCAGACATTTACTGACCAAAACCCACCCGTGTTCCTTCAGTTGCCTGTGCCAGGGGTCACGGTATCTCTTTCGAACAACCCTTAGCCCTGGCAGGCATCGGCCCTAGCGGACCCCATCAGTTCGTGCTGACATCTCTTTGAGGCACGCGTGGAACACAACGCACCGTCGACCCGGGCCTGGTTCTTACCGGGCGGCGAGCTGCCCATTACTCGCCACCCGCAAGCCCGCGCCTACGGTGGCCAGGAGTCGGCTGTTGACTCCCGTCCAGGGCGTCTCTTTCGGCGGCTAGGGACGTGAGGGCGCAGAGATTGCCTCTCCCTCACGCACTCCGCCTCCTCCTTCGCAAATATTACTGCTTCGCAGAAGGAGGTGACGGCCTGCCATGCACTCTCGCTCCGTACCATGGCCTGGACCAGGACCGGAAGCGAGAGATCACCGCCGCCGTTTGCCGCCACGAGGACACGGCGGTGCCCCGCCCAAGCCGGGCAGACCTCCACCGTATGCTCCACCGCGTCCTCCGGGCGATCCATACAGTGGTGACACCCTGGCGTTTCCTCCCGCTTTATCCTGAACAGGTACCTCCCGAAACAACCGTGTCCGGTGAGGACCTGTGTCAGGCGGAAGGTGAGGGCGCCGTGGCGCCTCTCTAGCCACTCCTCAAAGAGGGGACTTATCGCCGCAATTGTGGCGTGCCCAGCACTGGGTTGCGACAATCGCACTCTCCATGCCGCTATGAGATCCCGCCGGAGCTTTGTCCGCTGTGCCGTGATTTCTCGCGGCAGCGGAGTAACGCCCCGGCGTTTTGCCTCCTCTCGCCACTCCCATGTGTGGGCGAGGACTTTGACCTCCAGATCCCATGGCGGCAATCCGGCAAGGAGGCTCACCGCCTCAGCGAAGACGTGCGGTACCCTCGGATCAGCCGGACAGCCATGACCCTTTGGGACGCATTCAACCGGCGGGCTAGTCTCCGCCTCAGGGAACGCGCCCATACCGGAGCCCCGTAAAGGGCCATGGACCGCACAACCCCCGCATAGAGCATCCGGCAGGAGGCGTTTGGTCCCCCTAGATTGGGCAGGAGCCGCCTCAAGGCAGCCCCGGCCAGCTCCAGTCTGGGAGCCATACGTCGGAAGGGCTCCACGAAGTTCCACCGGCTGTCGAGGACGAGTCCCAGGTACTTCATCGTCAGCTCGACGCCGATGTGAACCCCTCCCGCCGTTATTTGTGAACCCGACGGTGGCGCTTCCCGAGAACCATGAAAAGACATGGCCTCAGACTTGTGCAATGCCACCTTTTTTTTTTGGGTGTGAAACCATCAAATGACTCCTCCCGCTCTGGGCGGAGCAGAAGGGAGTGTCAGACTTTTACTGACTAAAACCCACCCGTGTTCCTTCAGTTGCCTGTGCCAGGGGCCACGGTATCTCTTTCGAACAACCCGCAGCCCCGGCGGCATCGGCCCTAGCGGACCCCGTCAGTTCGTGCTGACAGCTCTTTGAGGCGCGCGTGGAACACAACGCGCCGTCGACCCGGGCCTGGTCCTTACCGGGCGGCGAGCTGCCCAAAGCTGCAATGCCACCTCGAGTCCCAATTGCCGGATCCTCTCGACGATTGTCGCAACCCCGCGTGTCGCTGCTTCGGCCGCCGCCTGGTGTGACCTTCCCTGGGCCAGAACCAGCGTGTCGTCAGCGTAGCAAACCACGCTGACGCCGCTAGGGAGGTCGGCGCGCAGCACCCAGTCGTACCCGATATCCCACAGAAGCGGCCCCAGGACCGATCCCTGTGGGACACCGCACGACATCTCTCGCCGGTTCCACTCTCCCCGGTGACCGGGGTAGATGACGGCCCTATCCGTCAGATATGCCTCGACAATGCGACAGAGGTCGGTCGGTATCCGGTGATACCTGAGTGCCTCCCTGATGCAACTCCAGGGCAGGGTATTGAAGGCATTGGCGATGTCTTGAGACACCGCCAAGACAACCCCACCCCGGGTCACAGCATCCCCGTCGTGAGGGCTCGCACGTCCATGATGGCGTCCACCGTCGAGCGCCCCCTGCGGAAACCAAACTGGCTTTCCGCCAAATCCGGCCCCACCCACACCAGCTGCCCGACAAGGCGGTCTGCAATGACTCTTTCAAAGAGCTTGCCCACCTCGTCGAGCAGCACGATGGGCCGGTGCCGGTGCCTTATCAGCCTTCATCTTAAGATAGGTAGGTAAAGAGTTAAGGGTTATACAGGCTTGGCAAAAACGTACCATAATATTTAACTTATGTACTTGAAACCGAAGGGCTGATTAATAGACATCGGGAAACAAGACTGAAAGTCGCAAAATACTAAATGTTATGACCTGTATTAACCTCTTAAATGTCGTATGAACCCCACCGGTTCATATCAAAAATACACTCGAAACGACAATAAATATAATCGTGAAAACCGTTGAGCGCTTACATGCAAACGGCTTCTAGTAGGTGAGCGTTTGACGGATTAAAATAATAATAATAAACATTTATTTCTCTTCCAGAAGGTGCCTTAAAATATATGAAGATTACAACATCTGATAAATCCTTTGTGGACTGGTATCCGCAAAAGGAAAACCTGTCCCACAGATATCCAGCCAAAAAAACCAAGCCAAAGATCCCCAAATATAACAGAAGAGTTTAGACCAGCACAAGACTTTAGAGCAGCTCCTTCGTAGCAGTTAATACCAGCAAAAGCTTTTACTGCATTTTCATTTTTCTTTTGTTTTAATGAATCAAACGCAAACCAAGACGTTAACGTTATCAACAAACCGCCATTCTATTCGAGGGTCTTTATGAAAATTCACGCCACCAGTTGGCGCCATTTTGACAAGAGGTTTTCCCACTGACTATATACTATAAGTCTGTGGGTTTTCCAATTCTACAATGAATATAAAATATATAATGAAGTTCATCATTCGTTTCATTCATTCATTTAGTCAGTCACGAATAAAGACGTTTTAGTGCTAGTGAAGGCCATTTCAGAAAACCCTCATTAAGCAATGGAATTATCCCGTGTACCGAGATTTGTATGCACAAATCTAACAAAGTATTCCAATCGAAATAACAGATACACCTAAACAAAATAGCATCGTAAACTAAATTGATAGTTCGAATCCATCAATAGTATAGAGTAACATCTTGTAACTGAATCCAGTATTGTGTCACCCGAAGCATCACGAATTAGCCCGACGTGCTCCGAACATGTAGTTCACGAGGGGTTATTAGGTTCACTAAGAGATTTATTGACAAACATGACTATTGAGAAGATATATAACTACTTGATTTTGTGAATAACCTACTATTTTTCAAATTTGAAAGTTTGGTGTGGTTGTAGGAGACAGACTCAATTAAAAAAATGGATAAAAGTTAGACCCATGTTTGTTCGAGTCATTCGGTTATTTGGCGACTATCTTCACCTAAATTTCGCAACAAACTTTAACTAAACTTTGCGACCAACTTTAGGTACCTAAATTTTGTGACAAACTTTACCTATTTTACGACCAACTTTATCTAAATCTTGCAACCAACTTTACCAAAATTTTTCAAACCCAGAGAGCCCAATAAAATACACTTTGAAAATTTAAAATCTTTTTAATATTCTTTCTATTTAGAATGCCTCATTAAAACGTGAACCCTTCCACAGCTCAATCGCTCGTGCTATTATGCCAACAGCTGTATTTATGGAGCATTTATCGAGCGTTTAGCCAGCCGATCGACTACGCATCGCCTGTTTGTTCCGCTAAACGATCTTAATGAGATGTTATTAGACGGACTCTGATCTATGGAGTAGCATTGTGTACCTATATCTTACTAAGAGTAGTGGATGTGAATTATATTGATAGTAAAGATACTGGCTGAAAACTATGCATCGTCTTCTGGAAATGCTAACTTCATGTAGGTTATCTTTAGAATAGAATAGACATTTATTTTGCAAATATGTGTAATACATAATAGGTGTTATGATACATTAAAGCTCAGCCATATTTCACCATTCGGCCTGCAAACATTCACTGAGAGGAGGCCTGTGTCCCAGCAGTGGGAACGTTATAGGCTAAGTTTAACAAGATCCATAAATCCAGACTAGAGCAATTCAGGCAATTCTTTTCTATAATAAAAACTCAGTCACACTGTAGTACGTTTTATCCTTAAAAAGTTACGGAGGATCCTTCGTAGGTACTATAATAAATATGGGTTGTATTATTGCTGAGCTTATGATTATTAACCTTGATTATTTAGAGAGGCATAAGTCGATTTTTTGCGAATATATTGTGCAAAAAAAAATTAATCTTAATTTTTAAATAACACATGCAAACGCACCTACTTATTAAGCCTTATAACTAACTCTGTCAAACATTACGTAACGATGATAAATGAGTGTTACACAACTCAAAAAAATAACAACCAATGTCATACTTTCAAAAATTATATGAAATAACGAGTATTTCGCATAATAGCAGCTTATCGCGAACCGATACATTATTTCTACGATTGTGTTCAACAGAGACATAGGTCACAAGTTCAGGGGGGAGCCTTAATGACTTATTCATGATCCTCAATCGTGAGCACCTGGCTCTATTTAGAAGATGAAGTCATACCTTATATGGTATCGATATATCGAAATAATATTGATTTTTTATAGAATAATCGGCGATCGTTATTGTAATCGGTCCTTTGATGAAGCGCTTTCGGCAATTAATATGGTCCAAGGAGAAGGAGTGTCTGTTTTGGATGGTCACGCTCTCTTCCGCTCTGAGTTGAGCGAATAATTTTAGTGTTTGAAACTATGAATATGCTTAATTAATCAAATTATAGGCGTAGTGTGGACAGGGTCACAATTAAATTAAGACTGAAGTGTGCACTTCAATACATAGCTGCTTAAGGTGCTACATTCTGATGCTCATGCTACATGGTCTCTGGACCATGTAGCATGAGCATAAGCATAATCAGCGTATAATGTACCCACTGCTGGGGCACGGGCCTACGCTCTGTGAGAGGGAGTGGTCTGTTATCCACCACGCGGGCCCAGTGCGGGTTGGTGGATGTTACATGTCTTCGATTTGTTGGTTCTAGGACATGCCGGTTTCCTCACGATGTTTTCCTTCGCCGTTTCTAGAACAGTGGTAATGAAATAATTTACACAAACTAAAGTGCCTGTCTGGGTTCGGACAACTCGTAAGTCGTGGCCGTTTCCAATGGGCCACCATGGGCCATGGTGCTGATGTGAATAAAAAAATATTCAAATACGAGTACATATACATACATTCAATGGATGTTCTGAGATGCAGCAAACATCCTCACACGTGGTAACATTTTTTTTTTGGGCGGGATATCATCATATGACTTCTCCCGCTCTGGGCGGAGCGGGAGGGCGTGTCAGACTTTTACTGTCTAAAACCCACCCGTGTTCCTTCAGTTGCCTGTGCCAGGGGCCACGGTATCTCTTTCGAACAACTCGCGGCCCTGGCAGGCATCGGCCCTAGCGGAGCGCCTCAAAGAGATGTCAGCACGAAGTGACAGGGCTTCGTGCTGACATCTCTTTGAGGCGCGCGTGGAACACAACGCGCCGTCGACCCGGGCCTGGTCCCTAACAATGTTCTGCACTTGGATTGTCTGTGATATACAAAACATATGTACTTGAACTACGTCATCTTCATAGACTCAATCTCTCTTTTCCCAAATATGTTGGGGTCGGCATCCAGTCTAACCAGATGCAGTTGAATGCCAGTATTTTACATGAAGAGCCTGCTGATCTGACCTCCACAACCCAGTTACTGGGTAACACGATACCCCTTGGTAAGACTAATTGTCACACTTTTGGGCTTCTGACTACCCGTAAGGACTGTCAAAGATCTACAAATGACAGCCGGGACCAACGGCTTAACGTGCTTTCAGAGGCACGGAGGAGTCTCAATATGTAATGGATGGTCACCCATCCAGGAATCAATCTCGGCAAGTACAGTTTAACCTTCGATCGAGCCGTGCGGCTGTTATTATTGAGCCACGAGCCTCCACGAGTCTTTTTCATATCCTATGTATATTGTATTTTAAGACCATTAAGAAAACCAAGACGTAAAAATTAAATCTTTAACAAAGTATTTATAAGAAACGTGCCAATCAACTTAATCACGCGTTGTTAATGAATCAATTTCTAATTGATACTCGTTATATTATTACAACATCCGTCAGTTTCAGATCACAGCCATATGTGCTTAGCTCCATGTTTGTTATATTACCCAATTTGGAACAGGAATTGGAGGCGCCGTACTTTCATTTTGCAAATGTGCGATGCGCTGACGAATGCGCAAGAGTCACCGCTTCTTCTTGCATCCGATAGAAACTTGGAACTTGGTTTTACAGGTCTAAAACCAAGTTTTGACCGTAAAATTAGATCCTGTACACATACAGGATCAAATTTTAACAGTCGGTAAATATATGGATCAACGATTTTTTTTTTGTTACCGACGAAAAATTTCAACGCTAAGGGGACTCATGCTGAATGCATGGTTACAGTTTGCCTGTCCACTGCCATAGATTGATAGGGTTACTTGTATCTGTCTTGATAGACGCGAAACATCTTGTTTTCTTTGCATTGGTTAAATGTTATGATTTTGTTTATTCTGTCTGTTTTACTGATCGTTTATCGTTTATTTATAAAAAGGGGATACATTTACAATGAATACCTTAACAATTAAAATAACGCACAGTTGCTAATTTGCTTTTGTTCTGATGACTTTATTTTGTTTTGTTAGATCTCACGCTACTGGCAATGTATATTTTGTTGTTTTTTATTCATTTTCATGTCTACCTGAAGGCCAATTCCCGTAATTATAAAGATTCAAAATCTAGTCGCAAGCTCATCTCAGCGACAATCAAATGTCAAAAACTTGTCAAAATGTAGGGAAATTAGAGTTATTTTTGACAGATTGAGACTGAGATCAGACTGTGAACGTTCTTAAAATTACGAGAATTGCCCCTCTGTTCTGTAATAATCACTATGTACTCTCTGTCTGTAGTAATTTTAGCTCTGAAAATGTTGCAATTCCGAGCCCCCCAGGGAACAGGCAAATGCCTATTTTGGGGGTCACCATCCAATCTGTTCTAGTGCAATTAACTTAATAAATATTTTAATTTTAATGAAACTACTCTACATTCTGACTGAATAAGTGACTATCAACCAGTTTGCCTAGCCTTTTCCCAACTTTATTGGGTTCAGTTTATAGTCCCACCGGATGCAGCTGGATAGAAGTATATGTGAATGTTACTGTATAACACAAAACCTCTTGTTAAGACTGGTTGTCAAACTTTCAGCTTCTGACGACCGGTAACGACTGCCAAAGATCCACGAATGACAGCCGAGACCAACGACTTAACGTGCTTTCCGAGGCATGGAGGAGTCTTAAATAATCTTGATATGTAAAGATGGCCTCCGATCCACGGACCAACCGTGGCAAGCGTAGCTTAACCTGATCGATCGACCAGTGCGGCTGTTATTACTTAGCTACAAGCCCCTCCCTATGTATAATTGTCTATGGGATACTTAATTACACATACCTAATTTTAGATACCTGTTGTTCTAGTCTTCAATCTTCTATCAGTTCTCACACCCATCATGACTAACATTGCTGTGCTCCAAATATTGAATAACAAAACCGTTCGAAGCGCCTCTAATCTGTCATAAGCAACAGTTGTGACGCACAGACAGACAAACAAGACAGGGGTCAAGCGCCACATATTATATAATTAGATCCATAACTACAACTTTCTACGTGAGAACGTATATTAATGTCCACTACTATTGAAAGTTTTGTTTTTGTGATCAGCTCGAAAGCAAAATATCCAATGATAGACAAGGACCGCATCATAGACTTTTACAATGTAAAAAATATCGCCAGAATCTCTTCGTTTGTTAACGTCTTTATGAAAACTGTAGGCTAGCAGAGATGCCACAGACCACTGTCAGGCCCCCCTTCATTATGTTCAAGCGTTTAACTTCGGTATATAAGTCTGCACCTATCGGTCCTAGCTGTACCCAGGATTTTGTATATCTTGATTTAAAAGAGTGTCTGTCCTTGGACTTCCTTGCCCGTTATTCTCCTTAGAAATCTAGAGCTTCAACTGTCTGACTAACTGACCGACTCTTTGAAAATTCCTGAAAAGTGCCTGTAAATGGTTTAGTTGAAATAAGTTTTGAATCAATATCCAAACCTCGACTGACTGGACTGACGGCAAATAATTTTTATAGTATTAGGGTGAAAAAGTCAAAAATCATCTCACAAAAAACTCATCTTAACAAATAGTAGCTTATATTAATGTAACCCAAGTATTTAAAAGTAGTAAACAAGGCGGTCCGTTTGTTTTTATCACTGCAGCGTCCCGCGGCGCGTGCGCCGATCACGGTGCACTATAACGACGGTTAGGCCGGACGCACACCATCGACACTTCACCGACTATTTTATCGTAATGCGTTGGTGTGCCCACTGTTTATTTTATGAATCACTTTTTGTATTTACTTGGTAATTAGACTGAGGTTTAAATTTTATGTATTTCATGAAGTTAATAAGCTTACAAATTCATCAAGTTCATCGTGAATGAAACTATTTAGGAAATATATCTTCCCCTTTTTGTTTTCAGTACGGACGCCCAACGCGTGCCTCGGAGAGAACGTCAAGTCGTTGGTCCCGGCTGTCGTTCGTAGATCTTTGACAGACGTTACCGGTAGTCAGAAACCCGAAAGTCTGACAACCAGTCTTACCAAGGGGTATCATAACTGGGTTGTGGAGGTCAGACAGGCAGTCGCTCCATGTAACATACTGGTATTCAGCTGCATCCGGCTAGACTGGAAGCTGACCCCAACATAGTTGGGAAATGGCTAGGCAGATGTTGATGAACACCATCGAAAATTGAATGAGTAAAACTAAGACAGCGTTATAAAAGTTTTCATAGAAAAAGTCTATAAAAACTTTGACACATTATGTACATGTCTATCAAGCGCTCCTGTATCTATAAAATGTACTTATCAGACTTCAAACTGCGTAAACCTAGCTGAGTCCTTAAAGACTTAGAACATTTGTCTCCAACGTCATAAACCCCGTCAGAATATGTTAAACATGGCGCACATTGGCCACAATATTAAGATATCTGTGTCGTAGTAATTATAATTACAAGTGCTGTACACTGACTGGGCGGGACGAGGCCAGACTTGAAGATAGGGCTTAGTTCAGATAAAGATACTGTTGAAGATAAACTGACAAATATATATTCCAAAAATGAAACGATTGATGCTACACACACATACATAAACTCACACCTTCTTCCAAAGGGGGTAGGCAGAAACCACAGAAGGCCACCTGCTACGATCCTTACATACTCATACACAGACGCCCATTGAGAGTACTACGCATCTGACCTTTCTGATACGAACGAACAATTGATTCTACAAAACTAGTGTTTATTGGGAAGAACAAATCAAGAATAGATCATTAAGAAGGCTCTAAGATAACACCAAGATACACAATATCGATGCGAAATGTCATTTAATTAATTAACTTGTTTACTCTTCCAGCTTAGCTTTACATTAATATCTGAACCCGCTTTTAAAACCGTTATAACAAGCAAAGGTAATGAAGTTATCAAAACATAGATGAGTATTACGTTAAATGTTAAAATTAATGCTTCTTATTGATGTAAGTGAAACGCCGTAGTTAAGTGTTATGACAGACGGGATACTATCTTTGTTAGAACAGCTAGTCCCATCTGTGTTTTGTATTTATTACTCGCATAGGTACATATGGTCGGACACCATTTTATATGGTTGCTGATAATGAATATCTCGCAATTTTTAAAGGTCGTTACTATTGATTTTCTCAATTATATGTTTATGGTGGATCAACGGTAATCGTATTGTGGTAATACCTACACCATGTAGGTAAGAACTACTTTTAGAGTTATGGTTACTCACACATGTAGGTATTAGATCAGCGACGGCCTGCATAGGTGGGCAATGCTAGAGTTACGGTAAACTCATCATAATCTGCCATTGTGTATGCGTGAATATCGTTAGCACACAATGAAGCTGGAAAAGGTTGTGGTAAATAGTGGTGGGCGTTATGGAGGTCAGATAGGCAGTTGCTCTTTATAAAATACTGGCGGTCAGCTGCATCCGGTTAGACTGGAAGCCGACCCCAACATAGTTAGGACAGGCTAAGCAGATGATGAGAATGAAAGAAGTCGATGAAGTTGATTGTTAATGTTCAGCACGCTACATACACATACACTCCATAGAGGGTCCTGGCAGCCGGCTGGACCTACGACCTACAGCTGTCCAGATTGGAAAGGAATAAGTCTAGTAATAGACTGAGGGCTGATTGATCGGTCCCCTCGAAAGAAGACTAACCACGACCGTTAGTCGCTACGCAAACAGGCTCTCGTGCTACCAAATCAAATTATCCGCACCCGCAAAGAAAGTATGACGCTAAACACGATAATTTTACATTCAAAGCTACCGCCTTTGTACGGAGAAGTCAGCAACCTACACACTAATCTTTAATTACTCGTAAAATAATTAATATACCGAAAGAACGGAATGAACTGACGGCATATCGCGTGCGAAGTCGACACGCATCTAAATTTCGCGCCATAGAAAGTTTTATCGACATTGAAATCGATTAAATGCCAATGGGAATTTCGCATTATGCCTAGTATGTTTGTTCGAATGTGATAATCCATTCGATTTGCAAGTGGATGTGGAAAACTGTTTGTAAGGAGGTGGTGATCGAGCGTGACAGGTCGGTGCTACCTAGCAATCAGATAGACTTAAGCTCAAAAGCTTTGCATGTTTGAGTTAGAGTCTATTTTGGTCCTAGTTGACGAACCGTGAAGATATTTTGAAAAATATCTTTATACAGGCTGATTTTTTAAAGACCAGCCAAATTTAAGGATGTGGTACAGACCATCAAACTGAACCACTTTCTCCATGGGACAAATAGCGTAATCGCGAAAATTTTATCAACTGTCCCATTGAAAACTTCAATACCTACTCGACCTAAATGTATGGGACGGCTGAGTTTTTATTCGCGATTACGATGTTGGTCCCACGGAGAAAGTTGTTCAGTTTGATGGTCTATACCACATCCTTAAATTTGGCTGGTCTTTAAAAAATCAGCCTGTATAATTTGGGGTTTTCGTTGGCAACGGTTTCTTGTCTAGGTTCTTGAAATACAAGTATTTTAGAGTCACTTGACATCTACATTATATTTTCGAAATTTTCAACGTGGCTAATACTCCTTTATTACACCAGATTAGCGTGACCTCATTTTTAGGATTCTGTACCCAAAGGGGACCCTTACTAAGCCTCCGCTGTCGGTCCGTCCGCCCGTCAGCGGGGTATATCTCATGAACTGTAATAGGTAGTCAATTGAAATTTTTACAGAATACGTATTTCTATTACCGCTATAACAAAAACTTTAATTGAAAGAAACGTATTTGTTCGGCATTTTGTACCTCGTGGTTACGGCACCTTTCGTTGGCGAGTCGGACTTGGGCCTGACCGCTTTTTTCTTTCCCAGACACACAAAAACATTCTCAACAAGAGCACAGCATACCTAACCAGATTATTTCCAAGTGACCGCCACATAGATCAGCTTAACTTGAAGCTACACAAACATAACTCACTGGCCTCCGAACTGTTTATCACACCATCGATTTAATGTGTATTTTATTCATGAGCGCCAACGATTGAGTTATCAGCCACACTCCGTACTGGACCATTAATCTAATCACCGAAATGGCGTTAGTCTAAATGTTTTATGTTTAGTTTTTGGTAAGAAATGGTGAAACGTATGAATCTATTTTGCTTATCTTTTGTGCGATTAATTGCCTCCCGACCGATATCAGTCACGGTGACCAATCTCAACGGAGATTAGCGAGGTACGCAGGAGATATTATAGTGCTCAAGTGTGTGCGTGAACACAGGTGCACCCTCAGTTCCTTTACTCTCATAGTCCGATGGGACGGCAATCCGACATGCATGGCTTTACGTGCTTTCAGGCACGGAGGTATTAAACCGCCAACTTCCAAACTCAGACTGTTACTAAGAAATTCCTAATGAAAAACCCAACAACACTTTGTCCGACCCGGGAATCAAACCCAGGACCCCACGCTCAGCAGTCGCGCTTGCAACCACGAGACCAACGAGGTAGTTAAGTTAGTGGTGAGATTATACAAACTATATACAGATAAACCAATCGCAGACTATTAAGTTTCGTTTTACTATAAACTGATTTTCTAAATCTCTGAAACTGAAAACAAAACTACGTAACAGTTCATCATTACTTCAGTTTTTTAAATCCTGATTATTGAGTTATATGTATGTAAGTGTTTAATATATAAGTGTGTCTGTATGTATGTATAGCCTACACATTTAATTAAAATTGGAACAAAATTAAAAGAGCATTAACTTTTCGGTATTATATGACATGCTGAAAGCATACATAAATGCAATGTATTGAATATTTTTTTGTCAATTTAGGTGATGTGTAAAAGTAGCAGTGTTAAAGGACTTTTTTCGCTGACCGTACCTGTTTTAGGATGGATATAATATCAGTGTCAGTTGTATGTTAAGACTTTAAACCCTGAAACCCACCAAACATTTGCCTAGGAATCTAGTTTAGCTACAAAGCTTCAATTCCTGTCCTCAAGACTTCGAGAGCGATGCCATAGATAGTCAGCCCCAGTGTCAACCAAACTGATTGTAATCTGCCTCCATCCTCCTTCATCTACCTCTTGACGAGTCAAGACTTTTATTCACAAAACATAAACAACACAATTCCTTTCGCTAATTTGAATAATGAGTCCAAAGTTAATTACACACTATTTGTGCTAATAATACGCGATACATCATCCGAACGCATTGAAGAGTCGAACAATAAATTAAAATCAGCGGACACGAGACAACGCCGAGAGGCAAACCTCGAATAATGTACAATTTATGGAACTTAAGAAAACCTTATTTAATAAATAATAATTACCTTGCAGGTCACAGTTCACAGACTATGAAGAAATTACCTTTTTATCTTCGTGTGTCGTAATTTCTGATCTCGTTTTGTATGAAATATGGCGGCCATTTTTCTCTGCGCGCGCGCAACCGCCCGTCTTACTAATTGGTCGATGACGATATGTTTAAGTTGGTTTAATTTATGGCACCATCGAAAGTTTGAGAGAAACTGCTCAAGACAGATGACCGGCAAACGTTATTATTTCTGATAGGTTTATTATTCATGAATATTGGAGCTGTATTCTTTTGAAAGTGATTTTGTTCAATATGGATAAAGTGAATGGATGAAACTGACATTATCAATTGGAAAAATCTGTCACTTTAGACACAAAGATTACTAAACCAATTTATTATATAGGAGAATCTTTGAACAACAAGTCTCCTGAAAAAGGTTGAAATAATGACTTACACATAATCCGCTTATTATGCTCCCTGCTGTAACTGCTGGGACACAGGCCACCTCTCGGTGAGAGGGAGTGAGCCGTAATCTACCACGCGAGCCCAGTGCGGGTTGTACATGTCACGTGTCTTCGTATTTTGATCCTAGGATAACCCAGTTTACTCACGATGTTTTCCTTCACCGTTTAATAATGACATGTTAGGCTTTAATCACTCGATTTCAAATTATTCGAATGCACGAGCACAAGAATGACGGCACGGTTGGCGGAGTGGTTAAGCGATTGACTGCTGCGTTGCGTGTCGCGGGTTCGATTCCCGCACGGAACAAATATTTGTATGGCCTACAAGTAGTTGTTCCGGGTCTGGCTGTTTGTGTATGTGAGTTTAAATGTTTGTAAACGCACCCATGATACAAGAGATTTTCCTAGTGTGGGGCAACGTTTTTAAAAAAAAAGAGTAAGAGAAGAATGAGGAGATTCTTGATAGAAAATATCACAATTTACTTTTCTGTACTAACGAAATCTAGATAGGTAGGTAGGCCTGTGACGAGAACGTCGAAAGATGCCATCGATCAAATGATTACGCATAAACGGCCGACAAATTGGTTATGTCGAATGCTAATCTATCACTATGACTACATCTGACATCAGAGATCGATACATCTTACGATTTATCGCCAACCATATCGTAAGATGAAAAACTGGCGATTTAAATTATGTAATACATTTGTTTTGCGGATAGCGCTGCTCTCGCGTAAAACAAAAAAAGTCAAAGTAGTGGTTATTCTAGAATTTAGTTTTGAACACGCGAAGCTGGAATATACCAAAGACTAAGTGCGATGCAGGCAGTGGTGGCCCAGTGGTGACCCCGACTTAGGAGTTGTAGGTCGTTGGTTCGAACTGAGGCAAGTGCTTTGTGTCAATAATTTCATCACCACAGCTCTTAAAACGGTTAAGGAAAACATCATGAGGATACCGGCATGTTCTAGAACCAAAACTTCTAAGACTTGTGACATGCACCAACTCACATAGACTGATTAATTATGCTACGGCTACACTTTGTGCACTCTCTCTCGCACACCGCTCGAGTCTAGCTGAAAAAACATATAGCGCGCGAAGTGTAGTTCGCCTTATCGCGGCAATGTGGCTGCAGCATAATGGCAAATTTCACTAATGAAACTGGTCACGATCAGCTGTCATTCATATTGTCACTGACAGCTCTTGAGCACGGTTTAGATGTACTGATCGCGTTTAGTTTTATTGGTGAAATTAGTCCTTAGACAAAGATGCGCAGTACATCCATTTCTAGTTAGGTACTAGATGACTCAATCAGACCTACGTAAAGATTATAAAAATATCTGCTGTCGTTAATTTTGAACTATAGTGCTCAATTTGGCTTCTTTAAATGAATAAAGTGATTTCAGAATTATTACCGAATAATGATGAAATTGGCAGATGGTTTGATGGCAACTTGTATTCTTGAACAAGCGGGTAATTGTATTTTCAATCACAACACAAGTCAACACCCATTTTTAGAAGGTTTTGCATGTGGAAATGTTGCTAAAAAGCTACTGTTAGCTCCTAGTTAATTGCCTGAGCAATTGCGAACGCGTATCTAAACACTTAAATACTAGCATAAGTAAACTTCTCTAATTATTGATTTTTTTGCACATCGATGGAACATATCGCTGATCTTCGTTTGTTTGTAATCGATACGCTGTACGATTATGGAATACATAGCAACAATCGGTTGATGGATTCGTTCCAGATGTGTTTTGTGATCGTTGGATGGACCACCCTATTGAATGTTGTGTGTGTTGTGAGGCAAGAAAAGGTGTAAACCTAGGTACTATTATTAGTATTCCTCTTCTTCTGGGTCTTGTCGGTGATTTTATTTATACCTATATTTTACACTTCGACCGCGTTAGCGTTGGCCTCGCAAAAGTTTTCCATGGTGCATGTGTTATTGATACTGATTAAACCAAAAGTAGACCGGTAGAAAATGCCTATGGTATGAGTCCACCTCTGTACATTTGTGTGTAAAGTATTAAATCAATAAATAATTCCTAATGTACGATGTTTTACTTTATAAATAACTAGTTTCTGCCGGCGACTTCGTTCGCGTGGAAGCCGTAAGACACCAAGTCAACTTAATTTTGTAAATTATTTTAGGTTCATTGATATTTTGTTGTAGTATGCAAGAAAGCTTTATAAATATGCGGCTGCTATTTTAGTATATTGTGAACTTGTGGTGTCTTACGCCTTCCACGCGAACGAAGCCGCGGGCAGAAGCTATCATAATAAATACGGCGCCAACATTCAGCACCTCCATCATAAAAGTTTTTTTTTTTTATATGTTAGTGTGTAGGTATGTGTATTACATAAAATAAAAATTAGGTATACAGTTGCAGACCCACTCCCTCTCACAGAGAGGAGGCCTGTGGCCCAGCAGTGGGAACATTATAGGCTGATTATAATACAGTTGCAGGTGGATAAAATCTGTCATTAAAATTTATTTATTTATTAAAATCTCCAATTACTATCATTACAGGTGTATACCTACCTAATGCGATAGCGTGGTCCTAAACTTAACTTACTTACAATTTAAAACTATGAAAAACGTAAAAAACTAGTAGTAGGTACTTATAATACATCTAATAATAATAATAACTAATTTATTAAAATCCCTAAATAAAATAAAATAAAAACACAACATAAGTATAGCCTACTCTAATCTACACTATAACATAAAAAGCACATCAGAATTTTTGCGAATTCACTCAAATGGCAAAATACTATTTTCGATATCACAATAAGAACTTTACCATTTATGAGTGTATAAAACAACTTATTTATATTAAAGTACAGTTTACGCGTGATATTAGGTGTAAATAAACTTATTATCTTTCTTTCTTTTTTTACAAAATTATCTAATAGACAAGCAGCAGTTTCTCCCGCTGTACCTACTAATAACTTTGTATTGTCTTCAGGCATATAAGCTTGCAAAGCAAGATAAATCACACCAATTACAGAAGCACTTAAAAAGGTCCATCTCCAACATTGTGACACTCACGTACCGTTCCACTTTTGCTGATAATTTCTCAATTTCGACGCTTCACACAAAACTGTCAGTCTGTGATCCCATTAATGGCTGACCTCTTCATTCCGAGGTTGCGACTTAAACAGACCATTAACTTAATATTTTCTAAACCATTCCAAAAAGTATGGTAACAAAGCGGCGTCTATTAAGCCACTAATGTCGCGTTGGAATGAATCATTATTTTTAGTGGCGTCTCCGCCTTATTAGGAGGTCAATTTCTCTCGAACAATAGGAGGTTAGGTCAGCTTCGCGCCTAAAAAGGACAAAATGTCACCGGCGATTTGGAAAACATGTCATGTACGTATTTATTAGGGAAGTAAATTGTTGGGGCGATGAATTAATCGGTGTTTGTAATATTGGACTTGACAAATTGTATGCAAGTTATGAAATAATGGATGACCACGTAATAATAAATAACTCTTTATTTAATGTGACCACCGCAAAACAGATTATATCTGAGCACAGAGGTTAATTATTTGCGAGATAGTTCGCGATTACTCAATTATTTTGTTTGAGTCAGAGTTGTACAAATTAAATCTTAGTAGCAGATTTTGGCAGTTATTTATGTTTTATTTTTTCATTTGCTTGTAACTCTGACTTTTATAACTTGGTAACTCATTGGAAGACAAGTCATTGGAAACTGAATGTGTCTAACTTGAACATCGCAACATGCCTACTCAAAACAAACAACCCAAGTTACTCTTCTTTCCTCTCTCCATACCGTATCACTCCACAACCACATCATAACCCTTCAAAACCAAGTCCAGCACTTGACCCCTCACCTGCAGTTGACAGGTGAACAAAACGCTGCGCCCGCGCCGCAGGCCACCCCACCCCGCACTGAGAAAGCCGTGTCCTTTGCGCGCGCATTGACGGATAGCTCACATTATTACGTCGGTGCCATCAGCGGGTAATGAGCGTACAGAGTAATGTGAGGTACAGAGAGTACGAGGAATGATATGGATTTCTGCTAATTAGATACTTCAAAATAATTTACTTGTTGGTCGCTGGATGCAAAAACCACAGGACCGGTCGAAGTGGTGACGCTTAGTGGAGGCTTATGACTAGAAGCGGTACCTTACAAAAAAAATTGTAACTCCTAACTGTTTTACTCTTTTAAATCTATGCTGATGTCGAAAATGAATCATACTTAATTGTTTCAGTCGAAAAACGTCCACTGTTGGACATGGGCCCTCTTTCTCCCTCAAGCGTCGCTACGTCGGAAAATGATCCTGCCTACCCCGAAGCGAACAGCATGAACACTTTTTAAAACAAAACCTAAACTAATTCACACACAAACGCTCGTATTATTAAGATTGTTGAGCTTTCACGGCAAACCAGGTAAACTAGTACCGAAGCATATTTAATAATAGCTGTTATAATAACCCAATATGATAGTTCTGCTTTTTCCGTTAAATCAAATAACCGTGAAGAAACCATGAGATACAAACTTGTTGAACGTTATTTCTAAATTGTAGTGATTTTTTAATTCGCCACGCTCTGAAGCAAGGAAATTACTATTGATCGTTGCTTTTTTAATAATTATAGCAGGAAGA
Source organism: Apamea epomidion (assembly GCA_947507525.1). Lineage (NCBI taxonomy): Eukaryota > Metazoa > Arthropoda > Insecta > Lepidoptera > Noctuidae > Apamea > Apamea epomidion. The sequence continues at coordinate 1,218,450 of OX382240.1, read as the reverse complement.
AGAGATATCCTGTTCAAATAAAAAAGGATTTATTTATTTCTAGAGTAATTAGACGATTCTTATGTTTTTAAAGATTTTTACGACGATTCTTCCGCTACGAATTTTGAACGAAACCGGAAAATTAAAGCCACAGCTGTACGTACAGCATTGATACATAATGCTGGGAAATGGAGATAGCATCATCATCATTTATTTACTTGTCAGATCATTCATTGATCATTGATTATTTGTTAGTACTTACATACACAACTTAAACACGAATGTTAGTACATCCATAATAATTGTTAGTTACAAAGGTCTTAAAACTATTTATAAGTATGACACTATAGACTACAGCACACAGCACCACATACCACCACGGGCCACCACCAAAGAACCTCTTACAGCACTTTTGCTTTTTGACTATCAATCAATCAACTCAGCCTATTGCAGTCCACTGCTGGACACCTATGTCCAGCAGTGATTTCAACTCAGCCTATTGCAGTCCACTGCTGGACACCTATGTCCAGCAGTGGACTGCAATAGGCTGCTGTATTGTGGCGCAGCCTGGGAGAGGCCTACCTCTCCCAGGCTGCGCCACAATACCCTGTCCTCCGCCTTCCGCATCCATTCTGACTATAGTCAGAGAGTTTTGACTATAGTCTTGGATTATTTAAGAAAATGGGACGTTACTTGATCGAATTTTCCGCTACGTACCTTTTTGTTCTGCCAACGCTTACGAATTCAAAATGGCCAACGACATCATGTGACACCCGTCAATACCCTTCGCCTCTGTCGTCCCACACTACTCTACACATTTGTCGGTCACATCGCTTATCGGAAAAACGTCTTGCGGCCTGTTATCTTTTATAGTTTAGCCAAATTGTCGAGCGTTATTTATTAAAATGACGCTTGCGACCCGCCCGCTGAAATATGCGATGTCTTAGCGACAGGTCGCCTCGTGTCGAGGGCAGGGCTTGTAGAGTTGACAAATTGAGATGCCTTTACATACTTCGTGATTTAAGGTGGATAGATAAAGGGTGAAACACAGGGCAGGGTTATTTTTATCTTGTAAGAAGGTTACTTTATTAAACTAAAGGCCTAATATGTAGAAGGGACCTGCAAAGCTAATAAATGATATAAAAGCGATGTTAGGGCTTTTGTTGTTAAAAGCGATGCCTAATGGATGGGCATAAGCCTCAGGGGAAATCTAGTGATAGCAGAAAAAATAATATTTTGCGATATTAATGTTTTCCAAAATCTTATAATGATAAAACGACAAGCTCACTAAATTCTGGAAAAAAAAATAACAAACGTCATGTTTTAATTTGATAATGTTTACCGACGAAAATATGTCTCTTAAAATTACTCAGGTAACGAAAGACAAGCCAACAAATCAAGTCGGTCGTGCCCCAAGTCTTGGGGACGATCCTTCAATAATTACTTAAAGGTCGTGACCAAAATATACTCATAAATTGTTATCGAAACGAGGGCGAAGCATGCCGATGACAATTATCCGCTATTACGCGTCCATCGACGAAGCTCTCCGCGAATTTAATCCTGCAACTAATGTCTTAATTCAACCGTCATCTTTGAATCCTCGCCGCTTGAATTTAGAACGTATTTTTCTAACCTTCGACTTTGATGGCCGCATAGATAAGTTTGCTGAACAATTTTAGAACATTTGCTGTATTCTATCTTATTTTAAACTATATTTTCGAATAGATGATGTTTTAAGGGTCAGAATTGTGTGTTAAACTGTTTTTGGCACGTAGAAATAAATTGGTAATAAGAAAATAATATAGCGGTCCATCAGTTGCAGTTTCCCGCGTAAAAAGCTTCTAAACGATTGCAAATTGTTGCTAGTATTGGAATCGGTTCTGACTTAATGGGAGCATTTAGTTTGACCAGTTTAGTACCGAAGAAAACTATAACATCATATCAACGTTTCTATTACGTTACTCTAGAGCACAGGCAGGTCGTATCAGGTGCAATTACATCAGTCTGAAGGAGTATCACAGTTATTATTTTATGGGATGGACTGCAAATTAACTTCTTATTGCTTCTTACTGTAGGTACATATAGAATCGTCACACATAGCTTAGTTTTCCTTTTTTCTGACGTCCATGGGAACCATCTAAAATCGATGGGTCTTAATGAAATTTCTAAATTAATAATAGTGACAGTTTGTAACAGCAATTAATAATGTCGATGCACCATAAGCATATTTAACTAGCGTAGATTTCCTATATAAACAGTTACTTCATTAATCGATTCGTGGGAAAACCAAATACATTAACAATTCAGAGTATCAAAATAAATAGATCAAATTAACGATTTTGACACCACGCGAACGCGTTTAATAATTTAAATAAAAAGTAATGCGCGCGTTTCGAACATTTCGAATGCAACAAATTCAATATGGCGTCAATTTCTTTTTCTTTTTTTTAGGCAAAGGATTCCTGTCATTATGCCCATATATTATCTTCACGGGGTGCTCGACTTGAGATAAAATTGTTAGAAGCAAATGTTTCACGTTGTGTTTGATAAATTCCACATGATTTTATTTTCGTTTTATTGGAGTATGACACCGTTAATTAAGCAACATATTTTAAGGTAATTTAGGGGTCGTTAAAAAGAAAACGATGTTCTCTTGTGTTTTATGTTGGGTGTTACACAGTTATGACACAATTTTATTTGTAAATAGTTACGTTTATAATTTTATGTTTGTTTAAGTAATGAGTAGAATGAACTCGTTTTATAAATAAAACGAGGAACTTTCAAACAGCTGGGAACCAGTAATATTTTCTGATTTCCTTGATTCAGGATATGCAGCACTAAAAATATTGAGAAATACCAATTGAAGTTAGACAAATGTTTAAATAAATCCATTGAATATCATGCATTGTCACAAGTTGTGATATAAGTCATAGTTCACAGCTTATGATCTATGAACGCCCTAGGGTACACATTATATAATTAATGTCTAGAATCTAAGTTGAGACCATCTTTGTACCTTTTAATATGCATTTGAAGCAGCGATAGGTAGATTGTTAGCAAATAAAATTTATCTTACTAAATGATATAATCGAAGCCTCTTGACAAAGACCAAGGGACCTAGCCCCTGTATTTTTTGTTGTATGTTTCGAAAAAAGCAGCCCTAATATTGCCTAGTCATAATTGGTTTTTAAAGGTTACAATTTTCATTTATAACGTAACAAGCAAAGGCAACCCTATACTATACCTAGATTTTTTAACTTGCAAAAGCAAGTGCCTACAGTATGTTTATGAATCTTTTGGCGCTCGGATAAAGTTGACAGGGGGGTGCTGTTGACAAACATTAATTTGTGCAAATTGTTTGTTGGTGTGTATTGAAAAATGAATATGGCGGGGCGTTAGTTACGGTTTTGCCCATAGGCTTTTAGCGCTATAACTTCATACAGTCTCGCTCTCGTATCATTTTTTTTTCTTCGAAACAAGCAAAGGCAGCTCGGTCCATACAGCCTAGTCGGTTATTTGTCGCAACAACATAGGGACAACCTGTCGCGTAACTCAAAGTTCATATCTGGTGATCTGTGAACGCAGAGTGCCCCGCGGTGACGTCCTTAACGGGACAAAATTATTGTTATTGCCACCAAACTAATGTAATTATTTTAACCTATAGAATATGAGTGCGCTGGAGGTGATTTTGTTTTGAATGGTTTTATTTTTTTACTTTATATTTTTTTATTTAAATTATCTGTAAATAATTCAGTTCTGTAAAAAATGGAAAGGTTTTAACTATACTATAGATATCTATACATCAATAAGTTGGTAACTTATTATAAGTCTGACATTCTGATTATATCGCTCAGAGTTTTTTGCAACATTTCTGGAAAATTAAAATTTCCGTAGACATTTTTTCATATATGTATGTACCAGAAAACTAAATATTTTTTAATTCCACCAACGAACAAGACCACATCTAATCTATCACAACAAATACTTTTCACAAGATCATCAACTGCTACCCACATCACCAAACCCAATTTCATACGAAAGCTCCGGAAAAATCCGACTCCACAGACCAACACTAGTTACACCTTGCACCCAACCCGTGCACTGCCGCGTATAATTTATGCCACCGTACGCCCGCAGTGCCCCGCGCCCCGCCGGCCCTGCGGGCCCCGCGGGCCCCGCGGCCCACTGGGGCGCAGTGGGACACTTGTTACGCCGATTTATGGGGATGGGACGCTCCGCATTTTGTTGTTTCTACTCCGGTAATGTCCGCTTTACGAACAACTTTTATTATTTATTAATTGATTCAAAATGTCTCTTGTCGATTGAATAAAATTCTGTTTATGTCCCGCTTTTGGGACGACATTTTTGTGTTTAGTTTGTTTATCAGATACAGCTTAATAGATTTGAGAAATGGGGATAGCTGATGCGGTGAGATATTTTTTTCGATATGAGAAAAATATTGTCTTGCCCTCGGAATAAGGTGCTTACTTTCTAAGTAAGATGAAGAGTCTGTGGTTTGCCTTCTGTAGCTGATAATCATCTCATGTCATAAGCCGAATGTTATCAATATAAGTCTGTGCATGCGTTGGATTACTAATTTAAGGCTATAAAACTTGGTCTAATATCGCAATTCTTTGAAAAATTATCATTTACCATTGAATTAGCTGACTGAACAGACATCGTCTTGTCCAAATTGCAGTTTTCCTGAATTTTCCAATTTTTCAGGCAACTTATTCAAGCTATCTCCAAAAACCTAATTCGGACTATATCGAACATTTAAAGATGAAAATTAACCAAATCGGTCGTTGTCATGTGATGCGCTCACCAACGAACAGCAATGAATTATTATTCATATAGATTAACGTTTTCAGTCTTCTTGCATCGTAGCGACTTCCATTTCTCACGTGTTTATTTTTTCGTCATTTTTTCGTCTTTTTTCGTCATTTTTTCATAAGTACTAAAGCATGCAAAATTTCGTCAAAATCCAGTGACTCGAAACACGAATACAAATCTTTTCTTCAATCTTTCATTCACGATTACACCTAGACATGAGATAGTGTTTTTTCCACGAACCGCTCACAGCGAAATCACTGGCTCCATCTATCTGGGAGCGCGGTAAACACAACTGCGGTACATTTCACCACAAGATTGCTTCTATTTACTCTCGTTTAGGGCTAATCCATGATTGCCCGCCGGTTGCGCCGATGAGAGGTTGCAGCGGCGGGTTAAAAATAGGGCTCACCCTAATTGATGACCCTTCACCTCGAGCGAAGATGTGTGGTTGCTGGATGTGCTCTAATCTGTTAAGTACTAAATGAGTACAAAACATGCATAATGCATAGTCGTCACAATGACGACTGAAACCAAGAGGATGCCGTTGCTTAGTTTCATTTTAGTCTAGGAGAAACTGCTACTCATCCTTTCTGCTTCTGGTATAGTCTTACGTCGGTTTTCACGACAGCTCTAACTAATAAGAAAAAGTCAAACATTAGTCTTCAGGTAGTTACCATTTCCAGTGCTACTAAGTCTCTGTGATCCGGTCGTGCTCCAGATGTGAACTCGTGTGAGTAATGTTATGTTCGTGATTTATCTACCTATAGGTACATATGCGAATTGTTGTTCACTGAATGCATGCTAAGTTCATCCCTGATATTTTAAATACTATTAAAAAGACACGATCTTCTATATGTGATCATGGGGATTTTTTCGTTTCAAAAGCGCCGAATTTGGAACTAAGATGATTAAACTGACTGGGTTTTTCTAAAAAATGTTTCATCATAAATCAGATTAATATCAAGACTATCAAATAACAGGAACATTTACAAGTGTCACATTGATCAATTCCCGTTTCCCACCATTTCTTACATAACCTGATGTAATTCAGTGTTATCTCTCAATCGGTGAAGATTTGTGTCTCACACGCGCTCTTCACAACACTAAAATAACTCAACTCTAAATTAAATGCAAAAAACAATTTATATCGATGAGCACTCTCTATATCTATCGATAAAACATCTGAACGAGAAAGGCAGACGTGAGATATGTCGTGTGGAGCAAAGTTAATTACAAACACCAGGGCGACAGCGGAAATGTTATACAGAGTGAAAATATTAACATGTAATAAACAACTGCGCGCGCGCACATAAGTCCAATGGAACATCTCATTTATTCAAAGAGCACTGATTAAATAAACTCCAAACGAATACTCATTAACATCGTGATCACACGATAAACGGAATCGTACCCATTAAAACATACTGCCCTCTACGCATTAGTCGAGTCGAAAAAATCGATACCAAACAACCCGATTCGTCACGCCGTGTGATCGATTATACGTCTACTCCAATTAATCGTTGCTCGATTATGGCTGTATAATTATATAATAATAAATCGCTTTGCATTATAAAGTTATTGATCTAATAAACGCGGCCCGTCTAAGGTTTTGAGGTGTTATTATTGGGGGTAATGTCTTCATTGCCTTTCATTCAAACCGACGCGTGATTGATGGCTGCCATATCGATATAATATCGATAAGTTCGACTACAATATTAATATATTCAAATAATAATACCTTGATGAGTAATTTGAACTGTTGTTAAGTTTATAGTGCGCCATACCAAAAACGTAATATGCAAACATGTTTATGATTCGCGATAAAACGTTGCGTTACAGCGCTCGTCCCTCAGGTATATCGATATGTAAAGTGACGTGCCTAGTGCCCATGCGCCGCTAACTAACCCAGCGCTAATAATAAACTGTGTAATAACTATGATTAACGCAAGTTTAGCTTTACATTAGCTCGTGCGGTGGACGTTAAGAAGTAACGCCTTTGGAACACATTTTAAAATCTTAAAGTCGGACGTGTCAGACGACGAAATTCACACGGTCGGCCAGTTTTATCGATGGTTTCGATCGATAACTTTCACAATCGATTTTCATTACACTTTATAACTATAAAAATGTTATAGTTCACTGCGATGTAACACAATAGCCTCTTATTTAAACAGCATAGCAGAGTTTTCTTAACGAGTGTGAACAATTTGTCAATGATCTTTGATCGCAATCCGATATCAGTCGATTTATCTGATAGCAAATCGGCGATCGAACAAATTAAAGTCATTAACAAAGCAATCCAATCCGTTGCGTTACCATTCACTATAAAAGCCGATAATTAAATATTTATTCGGGGTATTAGGATCGATAGAATTGTTACACGGAATCGATTCGTCACTGTGGAAATGCTCAAATTGCCGGCCATAAAAATATATAAAACGCCGTGAAATACATTTGACAGACGAGCAAGAACAATATCTTTATTTGCTCTGTCCATTATTATCTACATTACTTCATGAAGATTCGTGTTTTTGTTTATACATACATTTTGTATTGCGAATTAGCATAACATTGCGTTTAGAATGACCGTTGAGATTTCGCAACAAGTTTTTAATTCTAAATCGAAACGCATTAGAAACGGCTGTTACTTCAGTCAATAACACCTTCATGTAATATTTATGTGAAGCCAGTAGGTGTTTCAATTACATTAAAACGATTCTCTGAGCTTAACAGCTGCTGCGCACATAATTTAAAATCCTCATTAGAATCGAAATAGTTTTTAATAAATCCAGCATATTCATTCGAAATTAAAATATTCACATTTGGGCGGCGACGCCGCGTGTAAACGCTAGTTAATTATAATAGACGATTTATCGATATAATTGAAAGCATTTATCTATACTCACACATCGGTATCGGACCGTGTTCCCGTAAACCGTGATAAAAATCGATATAAAATCGATATATAATCGATATACCGATGGAATTTATTCGTCACGCGATCGTGATCGCCTGAGATTACTTAAATGCAACCTTTTGGCCACACGCTTTCTATACAAATAGTTTGAACAGCGTATCAATTACCAAACACACGGGCCTTTAACATTCTGTAAATTGGAGTAGAGTGATTTGTTGTTTGTGTCGGACATACACGCGTTTGTTTTATTGCCATGGTTTACTTTTGATGGAAAATCCATTTAATCTGAGCTTTTGAATGTTGTTTATAGTCGTAGAATGATTAAACGTCAGTTTTTAAAGTTTCTAGTTATCTAGAGCTCCATTATAAAATTAAATGACCATTTCCATGACTGTGATAGGTTCTAAACTAAGAGCCGGTTTTTTGATTCGTAGTTAACTCAACCAATTGTTAAAAATAGTAATTAATGGTTATTTTTTTAACTAATAGTTAATTATTTAACCATTAGCAATGATATTATATCATTAGATAAACTAAAAATTGATCAAAAAACACATTTTGCAACGTACACTACTACACAACTACTACACAACTACTTCACGATTACTTCTAAGCGACTACTTCTTAAGCGTAGCTTTTTGAGCGAAAATCCTAGCCAGGTTGAAAACTAAGATTAATAAAACAGGACAGATCAAATCTAAGTAAATTGAATTTCCCGATCACATTAACAGTTTAACAGAATGACGCTAATGCCGATACATTTCGTTCAAAAAGTGTTGGTTTCACACCAAAACTACTTGCTGGCTGTTGTATGATCTACGTTTAGCAATACTGTGTTTAAGATCAGCTTGGTCAATATTGTTCAAGTGGAGGCTATAAATATCATTTTGTTTACGTTTGTTTTCCATTACGAGTTTAGCTGATAAGTACATGAGTGATGATATCTTGCTCTCTGATTGTTGGTGACTTGACTTATTGTTGCTCCGCCAAAATAGTAATGCATAATCAGCCCGTAATGTTCCCACTGCTAGAACACAGGCCTTCTCTCTTCGAGAGGGATTGAGCTGTAATTTACCACGCGGGCCCAGTGCGCGTTGGTAGAGGTCACATGTCTTCGAATTTTAGTTCTACGACATGCCGGTTTCCTCACCACACTTTACTGTCAAATCATTGCTGTGTTTTATTTTGAACTAGCTGACCGACAAACGTTATCCTGTCCAAACAATAGTTGATACATAAATCCCATAAAAAGGATCCCAGTTTCTCCCCTTTTTTCATTTTTCCGGGAAACTTTTCTAATTGTTTCTTTCCTTAAAAACATTTTTCGGACAATTACAATAAATTTACAACATAATACAAACAATTACAATATCAGTATTGATGCATCACTTGAGAGCGGCGGGACCGATTTGGCTATTTTTTATTCAAATTAGTCATTTCTACTTTGTTTTAAGTGAGCCTCCAACCTAATGCATTGAGAATCTATGACACCTTTAAACATACCAGAGTCAAAATGTGTATTGCCATCCCAGAGACAAAGTTGAGAAAGCGCTTGTCTGCTAGTGCTTGTAGTTTTACCTACTGGTACCCAATCTTTCTTCTGCAAACACTCCCGCTTTCTTATCACACAACACAGCAACGATGCTTGGTGGCAGACAAAAGATGTGTTAGCTGGTAGCGATGTAATATAATGTTTGGACTTTAAAATGACCTCAGAGTTTGTTTTGGCAGTTCTTCTCTCGGATCGAAAGGCCGCCGCCATCTAGTTTTGAAATCTTGACCAATATTAACCAGAAGATGTACTTACAGAAATAAATATTTCATTTCAGCACTTTACCAGACGAGCATTTTCAAGCTATCAAAAATAATCTCAATAATGAGTACGGCATCCAAACCTGGCCCTACACAGTATATCTACGGATGGTACCTGCTGGGGTACTGATGTGTTCATATAATACCTACCTACCACATCTTCAATTAGTGCAGTTAACGATCGCCTCCTAACGCGTGATATCCGACGGATAGACACATCCGTCCTCACACAAATTAACTAAGATACGGTTTTTATTAAGATTACGATATTATTAAAGTTTTTTTGTACGTAAGTTATATTTTTGATAGTGGGGTTTTGTTTTATATACAGTAAGGTATTAGGGGGTATTTAGGGCTAATTTTACTGTCGCCAGATAACTTAATCCGAGGAATAATTTTGAATTTCAGTTCTTCCATACAAAAACTGTCAGACGTCAATTTTATTCCACGAATAAAAATTATCTGTCGATTGCAAAATCAGCCCTTATCCTAGGTAACATCAGTATTATTTCAATAACGGATGGGTATGGCTATTACAGATAAGAGGGTCCCTGCCCTTCAATATAGGAAAATCCTGTATCTTGAAGGACAGTGATACAGGGTGGCAGGGACATCGACGCGCACCTTTACCATAGATTTAGTACATAATTCTGAACCACCATGCGTTGAAATTTTACATCGGTTATTTATTTTAATTAGCTGCTCCATACTTTTTGACCGTGAAGGTATTGCACTTTTCTATGAAACAGCTCATTTTATTTTTTCATAATAACCGACGATAAATTGCCACGCTACGCGGGGATCTAGAATTATGTTCTGAATTATGTTCTGGTTACAGTTTGCGCGTCGATGTCCCTGCCATCATCACCGCCATTCTCCTGCCGTTATCCCAATTTATTCAAGGTCAGCGCAACATGTCTTGTTCTTCCATACTTCTCTATCAGTCGTCATCTCGGTAGTCACCCTCTTTCTAACCATACCATCGTTCAGTACATCCATCGATGTCCCTGTCACCCTGTATGTATTATGTACTGTTTTTCAGCTTGCTTCATAACCATTAGTACCTGCTAACTATGAAATTATAGTTTATGGATTTCTAAATCCACTTGTATTACTTTGTTTTGTTACCTAGTTTATACCTAGTTTTGTATACAATCAAGTATTTTCTAACTGAACAGACAGCTGTGCTGCTGGGGAGTTTGTTGCGCCACTTCTTCTTCCCAGCGAAAGCACTTGGAAGTGGTGATGGGCGGGCGTTTTGGGGACTGTCTTTTTTAATTTTGACGTTCGAAAAGTGCATTCTCAGCCTAATTTTAATAAATAACTTTTGATTTTTTTGATTTTGCTATCGTCGCGATATCATGCTACGGGAGATTTCATTTACAAAATGATCTGTAGTTTGAATTCATTTTTGATAAGTGGTTTCAGCGTTAAGTGTCGACACCTTAGAATGATAACAGCCTACACATTGTGTCAGTGCCAATCTTCCTGTTGAAATAACATTAGTAATGAGTTAAAAAAGTGGTCGAAACAGCTAAAAATCCATAATAATTTTATTTATAGTTAATTAAAACGGTACAACACCAATTACATTAATTAACATAAAGACAATAATTACGTTGACTATAATATAATATAATTTAAAACTAACATGGAACAGTCAGTCAGAACAGAGAGTCTTACATACTTTCTACGCATAATTTTAATCCACAAACACATCACATTCAGGGTTGGCAGCCAGAAGGGCATTCAGCACCTTTAGAGTACCACAGACTGGGGATTCGGGTCTGGCTACAGTTTTCACTGGCAATTACGCAAACAGAATAATATATAGTGAACGGTTCCAAGAAATATTTAGCACCGTTTGCCGAATTACAACTGCCATAAACATCTCAACTGCAAGTCACTCGACCACCAACATAGACCATCGGGACACAAGTAGCTTTTAATACTTAGCACGCAAATTGTTGTTTTTCTCTACGACCGGACAAACATAAACTTTACCGCATCGAATGGAACCGTCAGTCGCAGTTATTCAGTGATTATTACGACATTTTAACACGCTCATGAAGCATACAAGAACATTCACAATATTATACAAAATCCACAACAACCTTCAATGTATCGATGCATCAATTAACTCAGTCCGTCCGATACGAGACTGCACGAACCGTCACGATTATTATATTTAGTCATAAAAGGCCTGCAGTGAGACACGACAATTAATATTTTAAAAAGAAACTCTCATATCTTAAATAAGTAATTGAACGATGCTAAATGTCAACTGTGACCAATTAAAAAAATTACATAATGCCGTACGAGAAGTGTTCGCGGTACGGGACGCCTACGACTCGACGACGACTACCAATAATATAAATCGCCACAATGGACACACAAACGACAATATCAATTAAAAAAATTATCACCAATTACCTCGCGGCGGGTCGTCAAACATTGTGTGTCCGAATTTAAATACTAATCGACGTTTAATTTAAACGGGAATCGATTAAATCGTACCGATTCTCGACGCCCGCTTATTTCGAGTGTATGTCTTAATTGCAACATCTTAGGAGAGGATCTTTTGGGGCCGTTTATCGGTAAGAGTCGGCCGCTTAATTAGTACGTATCCCCTGCGCATGCGTCGATGCAATCGCCGTCTCACCTCTCTATTCCTTATTCGAAACCACGGCTTAGGAGGCGTCGTCCCTTACGCACGCGTGCTCACAGTACCGGAATGAGCAGGACGACGATACATTTGTGTGTACTGAGATTGTGATCGTGTCCGGCGCCGGCACCCAGCGTTCCTAATGCGTGTTTTAAATGTTTACTAATGAACACGATTATTTAAAGTGACATTTTCGGATTTCCCTCTCGGCCATTACAGATACTTGGTATAAAGTCGGGCCGAACTTTATGTGCCGTATTAAAATACAACAATTTTATACATTTTGTCTATGGCGTGGCGTCGGGTGACATTCCGATGCTATTTGAAGGCAATATAGATGGGTGACGGGCGTCCACTCGAACTTTGACATCGTCATATATTTTGGACTTTTATATCGACAGAAACATAAATTATACGACAAGTGGGTGATATTGAGTGAAATAAGTGGGCTTTAATGGTCCCTGGATGAGCAAATGGCTTGTAGAACAGATAATCATCAAGAGTTTAAGCTTTAACTGTCTTTAATCTTGAGCTTTGATTAGAGATAAGATTTGATCTTTTTTCTGTGGGGTTAATTTTTTTCTGTGAGGCTAATAATGGTCCAGATTACAAAGGATATGTAGATTTGAGCCCGCCCCGCTAACTAAATCAAGCTTGTATTCTTGGATGGATTAGGCAAAAGACAACCTGTAGTAGACCCAAAACAAATACAGACTCTGAGTAGCTGCTGTTTTTCCTGTAAAAAAAGTAAAAATATATTTTAATAACTTACACACCACAGATATGCGATATTCAGATTATCATACATTCTGTACACATTCGCCGTAATAAAAAAAACCCAAAACAGGAACATAATGTTATGCAAATTTAACGTGGGCGTAGTCTCTAATTGAGCACTAAAGCGGGCGGTGCCGCGGCGCGCGCTAGTCTCAAATTATAATTTATATAACCGCCTACCTCTTAACTTAAAAAACTGACAATTCATTGAGCTTAGAAATTCATGATCTAGACGCGTCGTAAAATAAACTGTTCTTGCTGATTTATATGTTGGACAAAAGCGGACTCCTCAAGCAATAAAAAGTAGTCTAGTTATCATTTTGCGTAGCGGTAAAACATGTTGAAAGGTGTTGAACATGCTTTAATGTGAAAATATTAATCATATTTTAATATATATATATATATATATATATATGTGGATTTTGACAGCTGGAAACTGTGATATCATCATCAGCCTACAGCAGTCCACTGCTGGGCATAGCAACACGGCCTCTGCAATAGGCCACATAGCCTCTCCAATTGCACCCCATTTAGCATTTGCCGAATCGCGCTCTCCACTCAAGAACACGTCTACCCTAACGGTCATCGGTTTTACGGCTAATATGGCCGGCCCATTGTCACTTCAGCTTGCTTATTCTTTGAGCTATGTCGACAACTTTGGTTTTCTGCTGGATTCATCACATCATTCCGGATTCTATCCTTCAGAGATACTACAAGCTTAGCTCTTTCTATGGCACGCTGAGCGACCTTGAATTTATGCACCAGCCGTACCGTGAGTGTCCACGTTTTGGTTCCGTAAGTCATAGCAGGCAGGACGCACTGATTGAAAACTTTAGTCTTTAGGCTCTGCGGAATACGCGACGAGGAAACTTTGATATGAATACCTAAAGAAAACTATAGATATCGCCATGTGTCGATGTTGGTCTAACGATGACCACAAAATACAAAAAAACATATACCAAACCACGGTCACTCCATTAATCTCATAATCATTTAATTTGGTCTTTGATCAACAAACCGTTTCAGCTGTTTACAACACACACGGAAACAAAACATATTGTTCCCGCAAAACTCAAGTCACACAAAACTTCAGCTTTTAACGAAACTTCTATCTATTATAAAACGTATGGCCTCCCGCGGCGCCAGCCAATAATTCACATGTCGAAACCTTAACAAGGCTCATAGAAAACATATTAATATAAACCACACGTCATTTCCGAACCCGTAAAATATAAACAATGGATTATACAGCCTCTTAATCAAGAACTAATAAAAATATAAAAAAAACAACGAAAAAATTCAGGTCACATTAATTTTTGATATATGAAGCATAGCTTTTGATAAAATATAGTTGTGTTAATAGTCATATTTGCATATGATCAACAATTAGGGGACCTCCCATCGGTTTACGGTTGAAAAGTACGGTTTTACGGTAATTCGTATGTATATGGACGATTTAGTCGCGTGTCTAACGCGTTGTCTTAATGATATAGCTGATTATATATTAAATGATGCGTATACTGATTGTGTATTATATATTAAATGATATATCGTTATGAGGTTTTTAGTTTTAATTGTGAATTTTGAGTGAGTTATTGCGGAGTGTGTTTAATTTTCTGTTCTGTTTTGGTTTAAATTATAGTTAAATAATATTATGCGAATATTTTGAATAAGAGGTTAACAATGCTTCTTCTGAACCACCATTTTTTAAGATACGGTTAGCTATAATAAACTAAAAAAATAGAGTCAATACTCTAATATAATCAGAAAACTGTCTGTTCCTCACATTTACAATTTCTAGCTAAATCGTTTGTAGACGATTGTAAACTTCACAACATGAACTAAAACATAGGTAGTCTGACTTTTAGTATTACTTACAAGTCAAAACACAGATGAGATCATAAGTTTATTAGCTATACTTGTATATTATTATAATTTACAGTCCAACAGTAACATCAGTGAGCTATAACCGTCGTTATAATGATTGTTTCGCCTTGACACGGCCGATATCGACGCTGAAGGGAACGCGCGAGGAAAAGACATCAACGCGCTTGCGTGTTGAGGGAATTTTGTAATGATGAACTAAATAATTAAATTATAAATTTTGTATTTTGAAATTGATGTTAAAATTATGGGTTTCATTTGTCAACTTTGTAAAAGACACTTGTTTTGGTTCTTATTCTGACATTTTATAACCCAATGGAAACTAAAACAGTTCTTAAAGTAGAAAGAATAGAATTTTGGGTAAGTACTTTTATTTGTTTTCTGTATAATTGTATGCGGAATTATAAAATAGCACAGCGAGACACACTGAAAAGTAACAATACCTCGCAGTAATGCGATAAGGCCGCCCATTGTATATTTTGTAGTGTTTCATGTATTTTTTATGCTATGTATTTTTGTGGTGTACAATAAAGTATATATGAATAAATAAATAACACCTCTACATACAAAAGACATGAACGCGTTAAAACAAAATTAGCTGTTTCAAAAATATAATTTGTGCAATCAAGTTTTTAAGTTAATACAAATCCTTATGAAAGCCGAAGCGTGGAAAAGACATCAACGCCTTCAGTGAACTTAAAATATCATTAATACATTTTTCTTTTATATTGTCTACGTATGTGTAAGTGTCTTTAATAAATGTCGGTAATACGATACCCAGTTACGGGGTATCGTATTACCCAGTAACTGGGTTGTGGAGGTCAGATAGGCAGTCGCTACATGTAAAATACTGGTATTTAGCTGCATCCAGTTCGACTGGAAGCCGACCCCAACATAGTTGGGAAAAGGCTAGGCAGATGATGATGATGTATAATAATAATAATAATAAATCGTTTATTTATAAAAAGGGAACACATTTTACATTGATTACCTTAACAATTCAAAATAGCGCACAGTTGCTAATTTGCCTCAACTAGGTTGAACCTGTGCTTCAGGCTAAGAAGTGCATACATACTTAATATAATAAATTAACAATGCGCATAACGTAAAAACTAAATTAAAACTTAGGTAAATAAAAGTAAAATAGCGTGTTAGCTGTTTTACTTGCAGACAATAAGTAGGTCTTCTGTCTGTGCATAATTGTTGATTAGTAAATAATTAAGTATAATTTTTTTACAGCTATAGTAATTTAGTTTATAGATACTTAGTTTTCTATTTAATCTATTGTACAGGAATGGACCTAAGAATGTCATAAATCTTTCTACAAAGACATGTTTTGAGGCTGCATTAGACATGCATACCAGATCATTCCGTCTCTTGTTAGTGTTGTCGGCATTGTAGGCAAGCATGGTGTGCTGTTTTAATACTAAGTGCATAATGCAAAGCTGGCGAACAGTTAGTACATTGCAGGATTTATATAGCAAATCTGTGGGAAAAAAGAAGGGATGGAAGTTGCTACCTTTAAAATTGCTCTCTAAGCTCTTTCAAGTGGAAACAAATTAGTTTTTGGTGGTGGTGGTATGTGTAAGTGTCCTTTGGTTTTTGTAATTATTTGTATAGTCAGTTAGTCATTTTATTTAATACCTAGTGAATATAGTTAGTTGTGTTCAATATTGTATATAAACATTATAATATAAATAACCGACTACATAATAAATACATACATACACTCACGCCTTCTTCCCCTGTGGGTAGGCAGAAACTACCTAAGGCCACCTGCTACTATCCTTAGATACGCCTTTTGCCTGGTTTACGTTCATACATCTGAAGGCCAACACCCGCATTTAAAAATGTTCAAAATCTAGTATCAATCTCATCTCAGCGATGCAATGTCAATAATTTGTCAAAAATGTAGGGAAATAAGAGGTATTTTTGACAGATTGAGACTGAGATCAGACTGTGAACGTTCTTAAAATTACGAGAATTTCCCCTCTGCTGGTCATAAAGGCACGCCGGTTATAAGTACTTCGTAAATACTAACGAATTTTCTCTTTTACCATATAGCACTCTCATATTTTATCTCCGTACTTGTTTACATGTTCCCGTACTACCAGTGCGTTAGGTAATTGGTATGATATTCGCCCTGCTCATAACATATTAACATTCAATGGCGTTCTAGATCACTATCGGGCTCCAGCGATGTTACACAAGCTATTAAGGCTGTTAGCCTATTAAATAATCACCATAGGTAACTGAAATTGCTTGTTATATGCATACTAAGTGCGGTAGTTAGTTCATATTAGTAACTGTAACTATAGACCTTTTTTGTGAAAAATCTTGTATCTGGTATGTTTATTTATTAAAAGTTTATTCACAAGTAAAAAAAATACTGTACAAAGGCGGACTTAATGCAGGAGGCATTTTCTACGAGTCAACCTTAGGGGGATGCAGAGACAGGTGCAAAATACGGGATAAATAGCTAGAAAATTACTATAAAATACAAGAATAAATACTAATACATAGATATAGATAATATATAGATACATACATATAAACAAAATGAACTGTCAGGAGAAAAAAATATCGGTAGAGGAGAAAATGAATCCAGCAAATCAGCGCTGGGATGTTACGGCCAACTTCTGACGGTCCATATGTTCACGCGTCCATATATGTAGGTCTACAACAATTGAAATGAATTGTTTATTCTGTAATTTCGATATCGGAACTTTTGAACGTCATCTTATTTTTATTTTTTTAAATAAGCTAGATCGAGTCGACATTTCCACTCTGACTACTGCTAAGAAGACATTTCGAAACAAACTCCGGGGTCAAAGTCTCTTTTAAAGTCCAGAAGGCCATTTCTCGTAATTTAAAACGGTAAAAATCTAGTCGCAGTCTCATCTCGGTGACTAAAAAATGTCAAAAACTTGTCAAATGTAGGGAAATAGTAGGTATTTTTGATAGATTGAGATTGAGATCAGACTGTGAACGTTCTTAAAATTGCGAGAATTGCCCCTCGGTTATAATCTGGGTCAGATCAAGTTTCTGCATGGCTATTGTCAAATCTTATGTCAAGTGATTTGATTAGCTTTTGTTTTTTTTTTCAACCATTTCGAACAGACAAAATTAAAGACATTTGGAACTTCACCTGTGGGTGTGATCACAACACTAATATCAAAGACAGAAAAGAAAGAAAAAGTATTTATTGGGACTCGTACAGGATCATAAACTAAACTAAACAAACACGCACAAACAGCCAGACTATCTGCAGGCTATACAAATATTTATATTGTGCGGGAATTGAATCCGCAACACGCAGAGCAGCCGCCAATCGCTCAACCACAGCGCTAAGAGAGCCATCAAGATGAGATTCAATATCTTCAGCAAGCCCTTTTTCATGCTGAAAAGGAAGGAATATTGGTTAATACGCTTTGCTCTGAGAGGCGGGAGAGACCAAGTGTGGGTGAAAATGTCAAAGATTTTCAAGAGTTCCTCAAACAGTACCCACCTTACCTTCATACGAAATTGAAAAATTGGTTTGGTACTTAGCCAGTTTGAAACTCAACAAAAGTACCACCCAAAAAATTAGCATAATTAGATTAAAAAACCGTGGGAAAGTGTACACTATCAACTATCACTACAACTATCTCAGAGATCAGTAACATTCCCGCTAATTTGAAACTATATAAGCTTAGTGCCTACGAGTACATAAAATAATAATTTTAAGCAAATAGTACAACGTATGATATTAATATGTAAGTTTATGCCACATACACTTTCTAAGGTAGGATTACAAGAAGATTTTTCAAAGTGAAATAATCTAGCGTTTATCATAAATAACGTTTAAAATTGATTGTATTGAGTTTATATGTATAATCGGTATATTATCTTACATATTACATCCCAATATTGTTATCATATCGGACAATTTTATCACACACTTGACCACATCCTTATTTATTTTCAAATGAGGTTTATTTTCCCATAAACGAAATGTAAAATAAAGATGGTTTGAAATCAGTAGCGACATCCTATCCGAGTTATTCGATGCGCATACGCAACAATTTGAACGTAATTTATGTTCAGTTCGCTTCCAACCGTTACGAATAGGATCAGCCGAGTTATAAATATATATTTTTATATATTATATTCAGTTCGAGTTTTCCCAGAGCAGAGTACGGTTAGCATGATAAAATGAACCAGCATTTTTTTTTACGAAATGTTTTTCTTAATAACTATATTTTATATTGAAATGTCAATCCGAGTGTCATCATCATGTGCCAAATTACATTTTATTTCAAAATAGTCGTCAAATTTTGCAATGTCAGTGTCATAAAAGCTGAAGGGAAAACCTTTCTGCTGATATTGTGAACCGATTTTACTATATATCAGTATGGTCGGAAAAAGAGCCTTAAATGATAGTAATATCCGTAACGTAAAGAAGAAAAGAGCCGTACATAATTAGTTACAAGTACTTACTATGCTAGGCAGTCAAGAATTCGCTGGGTCCTGGCTTCCTTATTAAATGTAAAATTTACAAGTGATATAATCAAAACGTATCACACTGTACACAATCACCACATAAAGTCTCCCTTCATCACACCATTACTTACCCGGTAGCGAAATAAAAATCATTTACTGTTAACATTATGCTTTTATGTTAATTCAATTATGTTCATAACGGTACTGTAGTTCCACTAAACTGTCATGTGTACATGTTACTGTGAAAGCTTGAGACATGGTCAACCTTCGGTCTTGCTTGTAAAAGGCCTCATATTATTTACTTATCATTTAAGTCGGTACCAATTGCAAATAAATGTAAAGGACGTATTCAGAAATGAATCAACTCAGCCTATCGCTGTGCACTGCTGGACATGGGCCTCAACAAAGCTGCGCCACAGCACCCTGTCCCCCGCCTTCCGCATCCAGTCCAATACATATTGTAGTCTTTGATCCAGTCTGTCCCAGCCACCTTTATAAGGTCGTCGGACATCTAGCTGGGGGGCGCCCCACACTACGCTTGCCGATACGCGGTCTCCACTTCAGGACCCGTCTGCTCCATCGGCCATCGGTCCTTCGACAAACATGACTAGCCCACTGCAACTTCAGCCGATTCTAAAAGAATCTAATTTATCAAATAAGCAGAATTTTCGGGGTTTCACTTCAAGGGTTACAATTGGTAAAAATGTATTACGACAAAATATTTTAAACATCAAAACTAGCACTTTTCATCATCTACCACCTAGCCATAGATGTCCTGTAAAATCTAAGATTTTCCGTGTACCTAAATATTACTTAAATAACAAAATAAACTACTGTCTAAAAATAATTCAAACTAGAAACTCCAGAACTTACAACAGCCCAACCTTTTACCGCGACATACATATTTATTGTCCACCACACATTGTCTGGGTGATGTAAAAATTGATTTTCAATGTAAAGTTTATAGCTATCTCTGCGTAGGAGTCATTGTGTTTCGGGTCAAATATGGCAATAAATTGTCATATAGGAATGTAGTGTTAAAGAGCTTTCGTAGTTTTATGATGGAACTGTTAACAGATATTGTCGCGATCTACGGGAGTGAGTGTGGTAATTGTGAGGCTCTTAAGTTGTGAACCTGTCGAGTTGGTCTCTTAAAACTTGAGTGAAAAGGTTAGTAATGGAATTAAAGTTTTAAGTTGTTTGAAAGTGCAGTGGGTGCTAATGCTCGTGGGAAAATTAAGGAAATCAAACACTACTTTCTCATTCTACTGTTTAAGGTGTAAGATTTGGACAGTCAACACATTCGACACAAACGGTTACACAAAATTTGCATCGAACAATTGTCTTACCTAAATACGACCCTTACGACTTATGCAGCATTACAGTTACTCATTTAGGTACAATAGATAATAAGAACATAAAATACCATCACGCCTTATGTCCCCGAAGGGTCGGCCACAAGTGCAGACCTATTGCCATAAATCGGGTACACATCCAGACTCCAGGTTGCTACTGAGGAATTTTAGATAGAAAAACCCAATAATAATAATAATAAAATATTTATTTCATCAAGGTAGGTATGTACAACAATTTCTTAATCTAATAAAAAGTATTTTTTTTTAAATAACACTTTACCCGACCTGGGAATCTAACCCAGGTTCTAATGCTCAGCAGTAGCGCTCGCGACCACTACACCAACGAGGTACTAAATACTGTGTTAACATTATGCATAAAATAGTGTTTATGCTCTATAGTCCATAAGTTATAGTCCTCCATATACTTATCGATAAAATCCATAACCGAAATGTATCGACAATTTAATTAATCAATTCGTAGGCAGCGAGCACTAAGTAGGATCCCTTTCCATTCCGAAAGCTTTATTTTTTCTGCCTCTCTGATTAATGCACAAGTACGATTGGTAGTAATTACCGCTGTCAGTTCATATTATACTGGATTTGTCTTATTAATGCGTTAATAAGATATCTTGTTAAAGAATTAATAAACCAGGATCTCGTCTTGCGATCTTTGTATATCTGTATTATTAGTTCAAAAAATAAAATTAAACTGTACTTAATTTATAAAAAAGTAAAAGATTTTGTGCTTAAAAGAACATTAATTAATTAGCCTTGTCGTTTTGAAATGTCTTGTTTGTGAACGTGAACATCCTGTATCGAAATAATTGAATAAATCTTTTTAATTTAATTACACGTGCCGCTTTCACATAGTGAACTAAAATGTTATTGGGAGTTAATAATTTAAAGATAATATATTGGCTAGCTTCATCTAGATCAGAAGACCAATTCTCGTTATTAAAAACATTCAAAATCTAGTCACAATCTCATCTCGGCGACAGTCAATGTCAAAAACTTGTCTGAAATGTAGGGAAATTAGAGGTATTATTGACAGATTGAGATTGAGATCAGACTGTGAACATTCATAAAATTACGAGAATTGCTTCTAAGGTGTCTATAAATTTTATACCATCTCCTCAAAGGTTAGATAGAATACATTAAACCTTCTTATTCAGTTTGCCTTCCAATATTATAGTTTAAAACAATAAATTCTTAAAAGATTTACCCACCATACAGCACACAATCAATCACCGCGGTTGATCAAAGAGAACAATGACACATTGACACATTTAGATCCGCCGTCAAATTACAATTTTACACCCGTGCGTACACGCAATAAAGGCGACAACACACTTTTCCTTTACAATCGAAATTTCTCAACAATAACAAGGCGTTAAACCATAAAATGGTAAAAAAAAACTCGCGAGTATCGACCTAATCCGCGACCACGGTCATTAGCACACAGATAGATTTACAATAGCCATAATCCTTTCTGAAACTTACTTCCATACACCACGATAAATATGCAGTTACATCAACAATATATCAGTCCAAACCCACCCTTATTTACAAGGTGTTAAGTGTAGCCAGTCTTTTCAGGGGTGGCAAAGTTTTCGTTGGTTTAAGCTCGCCACCCAGGGCGCGCACAGCCTCTATAAATGCGTACAATTTACAACGTTCTTAACTTGAAGTTGAAAAGTTGGTCTTGTTACGTGAACCTGTGAAGATAATGGGATATATAGGAAAAAATATTAAGAGGATATATAAACTGAACTAAGAAGGTTTTATCTCGCTGGAGGATGATATTCGCGACTATGTGTGTGGGGTATTTTATCGGTTGCAAGCCTGAGTTATACGGTGACGTCGACTATAATAGCACCTTATGTAGCGTTGTTTAACTTATCTGTACAGTTAATTAATGTGGGATAATCTTTCGCGTAAATCCAGGCAAAATCTAGGGTGATATTTTAGTGAGCTGTAAAGTTACAGGAAGAAGTACGAACAACTGGGGATAGGCCCTACCTATGTATGTAAGGTGTGCTCATGCATCACTCATAAAAGGTTGAATGAGAGACACCCCTGAATTTTTGCGTCACTTCTGATCCATGGAGTGGTGTTCTATATATCAAAATATAAAATTTCACGAGGTTGTTTGTCTTTCTAAAATGTCCTCTCCTCCCTTGAACTTCTGTATATGTCAGATTAACTTCCTTCTCGGTTGCTGAAGCAAATACGAAGAATTTCATGGATGAAGGACCTTCTTCCTACATCACCAAAGGATCATTCATTAGCATCCTCAAATAGGGGGCAATATAGCTCTAAAATCAAGGCAAAGTTCAGTATTTAACAACAAAGTATCCGCAACAATGTGCTGGAGATTTATTATTTTGTTTTGTGTCTATTAAGAATTTAAGATAGGTTCGTAAGCCGCTCGTAAATCTGTGGTGTTATCAAAATGCCGGCGCTGCAGGAAAATGATAGATAGGACTCGGTTTATAGAGCAGCTTCGTATAGGGCGAGATAATAAAAGACAGGTTGCGACCTGCGAAATAGTGGGCGTGAGGCTAGAGCGGCAGGGGGACAAGCGAAGCGACAAGCGAAGCTACCAGCTATGCGGCAAGCGAAGCGACAAGCGAAGCTACCAGCTATGCGGCAAGCGAAGCGACAAGTGAAACGACCAGTGTGTGATGCAACTGGATGAGTTTAACGTTTAAGTTTATTGCTGTCTCAAAGACCGCACTCAAAACGTAGCGAAGTAAAAAAGATATTCTCATTAACATTTACAGTAACAATATAAATAAAATACAAATAAATCCTTTCGCCGAGCCCTAGGCAGTCAGAATCGCAACCAACTGACAAATTTTATCGTGACGACATGAGTTATTCTCGTATAGGTCATACACGATAAAATAAAAGAATTCAAAGAAATCCATATAAAGGAATAGGAATCAGCGTAAGTATTAAGTTACGTAAGGCCGCGTCCTAATAGCCAATAGCGATCGTCGCGCTCTTTTATAGGAACATGACGTAGTCGCGCGATCAACCAAGTCGCGTATGTACCCACGACGACCACGTGGCGTGACCGTGTGTACGTCATTTTTCAGGTAAACGATCGCGTAATCGCGTATTCGCACGACGGTTCTGTTAAAACGCAGGGTAAGAGTACACGTATTTTTTACGATAACTTACATATGTTCTATGAAAAGCCTTGTGGTACTTGATCTACCTTCGATTAGGTACCTAGCTCGAACAATATACGTACTTCTCTCAACGTTACATAACATAACATAATCAGCCTATAACGTTCCCACTGCTGGGACACAGGCCCTCTCTCCGTGAGAGGGAGTGGGCCGTAATCCACCACGCGGGCGCGGGCCCAGTGCGGGTTGGTAAATGTCTACCAATCACATGTCTACCAATTTTTGGTTCCAGGACATGCCGGTTTCCCCACGATGTTTTCCTTCAACGTTGTTTCTCTCGTTATAAATAACAATATGTCGTCATAACTACGTAATTTTAAGTTAACAACCAATGTTTTGTACCTTTATTAACACAACAAATCAACTTTAAAATTTAAAAAACCGAATTGTTTTATTTGCCCTATTCATTAACATTTCAAAAGTAGGATTTGTGTCATAAACTAATTAACGTATTGATATAATATGTCTAAAAAAAGATTTTGAATTTAAAACAAAACGCAATACCTTTAGTAGGTAGATAATGTACTGTGTGAATTACCTACATACAAAAAATATGCAGGATACTTTA
Organism: Apamea epomidion; assembly: GCA_947507525.1. NCBI lineage: Eukaryota > Metazoa > Arthropoda > Insecta > Lepidoptera > Noctuidae > Apamea > Apamea epomidion. Next base: position 1,193,981 of record OX382240.1, on the reverse strand, counting down.
GTAGATGGACTGAAATAATTTTGATGAGTTTTCCATTATCATCATCCCCCGACTTCGCCCACTGCTGGGCACAGGCCTCTCTTTGCTTGTGCCGATCCCCACGCTTTGTGCCAGCCTCATCCAGGTTTTGCCCGCGATGGCAACAATGTCGTCTGCCCCTCTCGCCGCCGGACGACCGACATCTCGTCTTCTAGTCCTTGGACGCCACTCTGTCACAGCCTTACTCATCCTGTCATCACGGCAAACATAGATACGTGCAAGAGTCAAATAGAATCTCGTAAAAAATTGTTTCAGGAAGATTTCAAGTGTACTGAAAACTGAATGAACCTCAAAAGCTTGAAATATTTACCGTCCCTATTAGTTTTAAGTGTTTTAATAGGTCGTCAATATCTGTTGCAGAACTTTCATCGATTTAGAAGTTTTTTAATACAACCATGTTTATTATATATATTTATGATCCCGATTCGTAATAAAACTTACAAATTGACAGTTATTGCTATTGCAGAGTTAGTCTGCCGTTTAAAAGACGCGGATTTAGTTCCTCAATAGTTCATATACCTAACTATAATATGGAATCACGAAGTTATAAATTAAAATTCCATTAATTACAGTATAATCAATTACCGCTAAGTCTTGACTATAAATTAGTTCTAAAGATATTGAATCGTGGAATTGATTTATTGAACTCATTTGCTACAAATTATCTTAGATTTAGATGCTCTTTTAAAGCTAAATTTAATATATGTCTTGACATTTTTATTTGCTTTTAGTTTACAAGTTTTGTCAAATTGCGGTCATCTGCGTCAATGTCGCTATTTTGATAAATATAGATTTTACACAATAAACATGAAAATAAAATTATTCGTCAAAATCAAATAGCATAATCTGCATGACGTTCCTAGTTTAAATTTCGCTCATTTATTGCCTACAACTCGAACGCACATGAAGTTTTTTTTTAAATAACCGACGATTTATTTACTTTTTTATTTATGTGCAAACCTTTTTTTTAAATCTAATACACTAATTTATATCTAAGACCTTTTATGTGCGCGGGCCTGCGGGCGGAGAGCAATGGATAGCTCTCCGTCCGATCAGGACCAGGCCCGTGCCGGACGGCGCGTATGTGTTCCACGTGCGCCTCAAAGAGATGTCAGCATAGTTGACGGGGCCCGACAGGGCTGAATCCTGCCGGGGTAGCGGGATCGTCCGAAAGGGTTACCGCTGCCCTGGTACATAAAGGGCTAAGGAAGGAACACGGGTGGGTTTTAGTCAGTAAGAGTCTGACACTCCCTTCTGCTTTACCCAGAGCGGGAGGGGTCATTTGATGAATTCCCATCCTGAAAAAAAAAAAAGACCTTTTATGTAGGTATACCCTTTAGGTAGGTACATATTTTATGCAAAATAAAGAAATTATTTTCTATTCTATTCTAAGGTAGGTATGCTTCGCCACAATAGCGGCGATAAGTCCCCTCTTTGAGGAGTGGCTTGAGAGGCGCTACGGCGCCCTCACCTTCCGCCTGACGGTTGTTTCGGGAGGTTCCTGTTCAGGATAAAGCGGGAGGAAACGCCAGGGTGTCACCACTGTGTGGATCGCCCGTAGGACACGGTGGAGCATACGGTGGAGGTCCGGGCACCGACCTCCACCGTATGCTTGGGCGGGGCCCCGCCGTGTCCTCGTGGCGGCGATTGGCGGCGGCGATCTCTCGCGTCCGGCCCTGGTCCAGGCCATGGTATGGAGCGAGAGTGCTTGGCAGGCCGTCACCTCCTTCTGCGAAGCAGTAATGCTCGCGAAGGAGGAGGCGGAGTGCGTGAGAGAGAGGCAATCTCTGCGCCCTCACGCCCCTAGCCGCCGCAGGAGACGCGCTGGACGGGAGTCAACAGCCGACTTCCGGCCACCGTATTGCGCGTGCTTGCGGGCGGGCGAGCAATAGGCAGTTCGCCAAGGACCAGGCCCGGGTCGACGGCGCGTTGTGTTCCACGCGCGCCACAAAGAGATGTCAGCACGAACTGACGGGGTCCGCTAGGGCCGATGCCAGCCAGGACTGCGGGTTGTTCGAAAGAGATACCGTAGCCCCTGGCACAGGCTACTGAAGGAACACGGGTGCGTTTTAGCCAGTAAAAGACTGACATGTCCTAAAAAAAAAAAAAAAGGTAGGTATGCTTTTTAAACCAGCGCAATATTCTCTGTGATTCTTTTTTTTTGTTAAGCATAAAAGCATAATCCTATGTTAATTCCATAAAGAAATTTGACAGATTGTAGTAGCTTGATGTGCTGGCGTTTGTACCTTCAATATCGAAATCAGAATCTGTCGTGTAAGTGTTAACCAATTTATAGCCGTGTTTACTTCATCCGTGCATCCGTTCTGTTGCAAAACATACCTTTATTTTATTTTGTTCTCTATTGATGTGTTAAAATATACAGACGACACAAATTTAAGCCGCGTCAAAGGTCAGTTTATACGTAATTTTCTGGGAAAACGTAAAGATTGTAGTACCTACCTAGACTGGTGTCTCCACCATAGCAAAGAACATGTGAAAGAAGAAATGAAAATTGGTTGCGATTCATTTTCACAACACACCATTTCTAAATATTTACATATTTTGTTTTAAATTGTGTTACATGAGTTTCGAGGATATATTTGTCAGATTTGGGATTAATGCTGCATCAGCTTCTGCCGGCGGCTTCGCCCGCGTGGATGTCCGAAATTATCCCACGGGAACGTGCTACCGGAATAAAAAGCTTGTGCTTAACCCAGGTTGTCATCTATCTCCATGCCAAAATTTTATCGAAATCCGTTCAGTAGTTTAGGCGTGAAAAGGTAACATACAGACAGAGTTACTTTCGAATTTATAATATTAGTATGGATGGATAGTAGATATTATAAATTACCCAAATATAACACCTACCACTCTCTTCCCAGAAAAATGGTATCAAAATAAAACCTACAATTTACGACACAGATAATTAAAAACACTTTAATGCAAACACAAAGAATAAAAAAACAAGAACTCCGTTGTCCAAACCGTTCAAACACACAAATTGAATTAATATTTTATGGCATCAATATCGAGTGATGTCACCGGTGCTGTAAAACTAATTAGAGCTCGCATGTCACAGCTGGAAGGTTTATGGCGGCCATTACTGTAAAATGTCACCTAGACGTCGCGGATAAAGGCGCACCTAGATGGCGGGCAATCGACGTCCATCGCTCAGATCGATCCAATTTGATCGACGTTCACTCCCGACACACTATTATATTCTCTGCTACTGCAATGCCTGGGAGTCTACTCCGAAGTAGTATCGGCCGAATGTTCGGCCTTTTCCTGCTACGAAGTTACTATTTGGTTCAGTCGGTTCCGATCCTACACCCATACACTCTTTCGAATATTGACTATGGTCCCGACGCACCTGAGCCGATCCGAACTTTTTTGCCATTTTTCAATAATATTCGGTTCGGCCATGTGTCGGTCCGATCCGAACATTCGCACTTTGCACTTCGGAGTAGGCCCCCTGGAAGCCAGATTCAACAGAGGTGCAGGGGTAGTTAAGCTCGTTGAGTCCCGGAGAATTTTGATTCAACTATCTTGAAACACGCACGTTAGAAAGGGGGTGACTACCGAGATGACGACTAGTAGAGAAGTATGGAAGAAAAAGACATGTTGTTTCGACCCCCCAGATAAATTGAGATCAGGGCAGGAAGATGATGATGTCTTGCTCCTTTTGCACGCAAGAAAATTTATCAGAAATAAAAAGCGGATGAGAAGGAAAAACAGACACGTTTGGCGAAAAATGACGAGAGAGCCGACCTCAAATAGAAGGGTTTAAAACTAGGCAGAGAAAGGGAGTGAGAGATCGAGCTACCTGGTGAGCAGAACTTAGCTAACTAGAAAACCATCGTTCATTTTATATCGATCGATGTTCGGTCGACGTCGATGGACTGCAGTCTAGTCTCACCCTTATGTCACCTACACGTTGCGTCTAATAAAGTTTTATCTGTTTGCACATCGAGCTACACAAATATTGTAAAGTTCATGATCTGAGATTGACCCTAATGTGCTTCCGTGATCTGGCAGTATTTCCTGGTATCGATCAATATACAGACTTGCGTGATTTTAACTACTGTAACCACTTTTATGAGTAGATGTCTGTAATGCCTTATGACGAATGGGATGAACAGGAAAACTGATCGCTTATAAACTTTTTGTATGGACATCTAAGACTAAATACGAAAAGTTTTCTTATTTGGGTAACAGGAAAACAGAGGGTCAGTTGACAGTTCTCGTAATTTTAAGAACATTCACAGTAGTCTGTTAAAAATACCTCTAATTTTTATACATTTTTGACAAGTTTTTGATATTGAGATGAGATTGCGACTAGATTTTGAACGTTTTTAATTACGGGAATTGGCCTTCAGTAGTTTCGTCAAGTGATGGTAAGATAAAGTAAAAGCAGTTTGTTATGTGTTAGGCAGGTACAATAAAATTGTAATTAAACGGTTTTAAAGATCGCTTCCGTGTGTTCTATTACTTTGAATTAGAGGATATTCTTATGTTACAGGCTAGAGTCCGTCGCATCGCATCGCTTTCCCGCGCTCCTTCGTTTTCGCTCAGCGTTCTTTCTGACTAATTTGGGTTTTTGCTCGACTCCCAAAGTCCCAAGTACTCTAGCGTAATGTAATGTGCCTACTTATAGCCTTCCTCAAGAATCGGGCTATCAAATGCAAAATCATTTTTTAAATTCAACTGGTAGTTCCAGAGATTACTGCGTTCGAACAAACAAACAAACTCTTCGGGTTTATTATTCGTATAGATTTAGATACAGCAACATTGATATCACACCACCTTATTAGTGTACAGACACCAGCAGGTCAAGCTACCCGAAACTGTCAAATTTTCCCAACCAACACCTTGAAACTAATGCTTTAGCGATAAAGTTGTAAATCTATTAAAGAAATTTGACAGATTGTAGTAGCTTGATGTGGTGGCGTCTGTACAACTACCGGCAATAGACAAAGCGCACACAATAAAAAAAATAAACAAAGGTCTATAAAAGACTCAAATATCCCATGATTAACGAAGCTATTAGCTACGAAAGTTATCTAACCTCAAAGTATCAATTCCCTTATTAATTCGCATCGAGTGCGAGGCGCTGGCCGGCAGCGCGACCACCCAATATGTCAAATTATTGAGACTATTAACCCCCGACTACAGTACTCGTAATTGTGCACACCACTTGTTAAACTTCCAACACATTTGTCTGGGGGACACCCTGTGCGGGTACTAGGGATGTACTGACCACTAAAGACCACATAGAATTTTAAAAAGTTTTTATTTGGATCAGGTTTTTTTTTAAAGAAATGATTGGCCGATCGCCGATGATCGTAAATGTGGCGTTCTGTAGTTTCCGCTTACCTGCATGGAAAGAATGCATGAGTTTATCTGAGTATGTGTGTATGTAAGAAATAAACTTTAACAATAAGGCGATAACCGTGCAGATAATGTTCTACCAACTATGTATTCTGCTGACTGACATAGGTACTTTTAATACTGCATGAGCTATTCAAAAAATATAAAGACAGAAGAATTTTATTTTAAATATCCAGTTTTGCACTCATCGTAGAACTGGGGTTAAAAATCATCTACTTATCTGAAGGCTGAAACTGAAAACATAAAACGGTTTGAAGCCATACACGATACAGTGCAGGATTGATACTCAGGATCATAAGTCCAAATGGTTGCAAACCCTAATACTACGAAGTCATGGTCCTTATAACTAGACAAGAACCATAAATCTGCCCAGCAGACACTAATTTTTCTCGACACAATATGTCACAGAAACTATGACATTATACAAAATCAAGAGCCAAGAAAAGTACAGCACATACCATTAAAGCTTAAATATATCATCTTCGCAATAACTGCTTAAGTAAATCACCTCACCAATAAGCTCCCATCCCTACACGTTGTCGAAGACACTGAGCAATAACATCCTCCTACGAACGCGTATATTTAACACTTTAAAACAATCTACTGACTTTAAACAAGCTGAAATAACCTTTAGGTATATAGAAACAAGAGTCATAAGCAACGCAGAAGTTATGTAGCTGGTAACACTCCAGATTTCACTGTAAAATATCGCTGGATTTGATGTAACGAGACCTTATTACATTCTGTTAAAGGTTGGTACGGTTGCATTTGTTATGTGGTTTCACGTGCCGGTCAAAACAACCTGCCGCGCGCTGCTCAACGTTTGATTTATTCGTACAAAATCGAGTTGGTATTAATTCACTCGCTATTTGTCATTGGACGTGAGAAAGTGCTTTATTGTGGGCACACAACGGGACATATTACTCAGTGCTTGTGACGTGGCGGAGCTGTTGTTTATTGTTATTGTTAGCCGATATTTAGTGTGGAAGCTTCGGGACGTCGATGCCTGTTTGGAGGATGTTATATTTCAAGGCTTCTGGATGTATAGTTCATGTTAAAACTCAACGCAAAACTTGTGATTGATTACCAACTGTCTTTAGGTAGGCATGTATCAATTACTGTTATTAAAGAGAAGAAAACTTCTAAAAATATTTAGAAAGAAAAGAAAGAAAGGTAAGACGTTTTTTTGGGGTAAACATGAAGCAGAGAAAGAACACAAACACAAAAAAAACAAGCGGAATTAGCAATTATTTTGGTAAGGACATCCGACATCGTAAGCAAACCGTGGAGACGAGACGTGCAGAGACAACTAGGCAAAAGAGGTAATTAATATTATTGTCTTTTTCCGTATTACGTTGACCAACAAAACATCGAGTCTAGTGTCGATTGTACAGTATTATAAAGAGCGTATAAGATCTAAAACTAGACAAAGACTCATCATCTCCTTGACCGATAAATGTAATACTTCAGACAGCTTCGTCCGATTAGATATCGGATCCTACCCCGCCCACGCCCCAAGCTAACCGCTACTTAAAATTAAAAAGGTATCCACTTTCGATTCGCCAACAAATGACCTAACACGCACACCGACCGAGTCTCTATTTTCGTACACCCACGCGTGAAAGTGTACATTTTTATAAAACAATTGTTATCATATTTATTTTGTAAGTATTCATTAGATATTCGTTGTGGAGGGCACTCGAGATGGAAAGTTGGACGAGTGGCTGATTCGACATCGGCCTGTGTTTCGAGATCCACAAGTGTCGGTTGAAGATCGGGTGCGAGTAATAAGTGCGATTCCCAGGCGCGATGACTGGACTCGACTGAGCTTTATGGTGTGACTGTGCTTTTGGGCTTTTATAGGACGTGTGTAATTGCCAATCCGTACTTGAGCAAGCGCGATGATTAATACTCTTGCCTTCTCTGTATGAGAAGAGGCACTTGCCCTGCAATGGAATAGTAATAGGCTAGTATTATTGTATTTTAAAATATTACTAACTGTTGTTATAGATACCGCGGACCGCCGACCTTAAAAAACTTGCTGAGACAGACTGGATGCGGAAGACGGAGGACAAGGTGTTGTGACACAGCTTGGTACAGGCCTATGTCCAGCAGTGGATTGCGATAGACTGAGTTGATTGACAATGTTAATCATTCATTCAACTGACAAGATGAAAACTTTTCACACAGTAATGTTTAACAGTCAGTGCAGTAGAGCTAAGATAGAGAGAAAATATCATTGTTCAGCAATTATTTACATGATTATTATGAAAGAACAATCTTATATCAAACTTCAATACATGAAAAAAAAGAAAATTCCATGTGCTCATTTGACATAAGTCTACATAAAAACTTGTCACCCTATCACTCAAGTTATGAGCCATTGTTGTTTTTATCTCTACTCTAGCTTGTCTCTGCATTGTGAGATAATTTGTGATGTTACAATAATATTCAGACAGAGGCCTCGAGTGCCCACGAGTACGTACGGTAGGAACGTATACGAATATATTACAGCTTAAGTTTATAAACTCAAGTTATAGCGAGAATTGATTACTTCATGATTTCGGAACCAAAGTGAAACTACACTACCTACATAGCTACAAGTTTTTACATAAATTATGCCCACTGAAGATCAAATTAAACAAACGAAACTAATTAATTAAGGATATCAAGCTAGAAACATCTGCCAAGGAGCCTCGTCATTGTTATAGTTGGTAATTAAATTACTGGTACTACACTGTATGAAACGCTGAAATTGGCGTTTCATACAGTGTAGTCTGGATAACTGTAGCAATGCCTTTACACGTAAGACGCACATAGCCCACACATCAAGTGATGGTACTAAACATCTGTCCGGTGCACCCTGAGTAGCTAGCCGCCCTACCAACCTTACTAACTATGTAAATAAAATTCATTGAGCTTGTAAGTACTACAGACGAAAAATCAGGTGAGCATAACTACACTAGATACCTAAAGGGCAATTCCCGTAACTAAAAACGTTCAAAATCTAGTCGCAATCTCATCTCAGTGACAATCAATGCCAAAATCTTATCAAAAATGTACGGAAATTGGAGATATTTTTTACAGATTGCGACTGAGATCAGACTGTGAACGTTTTTAAAATTACGAGAATTGCCCCTCAGACCATTGGATATGTTATTATGTACAGCAAAAACTAAAAACAAGACACTTCGACACCGAACAAGTGTGTAAACACGTAATAGTGTAGGTAGGTGTGAACATTATACGGTCGCTAGCGTCAAGCCACAAGTGCTTTTAACAAACCACTGATGCTTGCAAAGGTCAGATGGTATTCGCTAAACGATAAACTAGAATCTTAGATAAGTCGAACCACACTGAAGCATCAAATAGGAATATACTTACTGTCAATAGTAGGTATTTAATTTAGCTCATGATATTTACATGACTTAAATTAAATTAAATACCAGTACCTTTTACAGAGCTCCTTGTGAAAGAGTTCTTTCGGAGAAGTGCATTTGCAGTATTTGCTGTGCTTCGATTTGAGGACTACGAAAGCGCCGATAAAATTTAAAGTCTAAAGCCTGAAAACTCAGAATGATTGACTGTCTTCTAAACTACTTATTAATAAAATGAAAAATAACAATTAAAAAATTAAATTAAAAATTTAAAAGACCCCCGACAACGTGAAACACTATAAAAAGAAAAAAATTACCTTGAAATTATGACCCTACGTAAGTACGTATGAAATTTTTTGATTAAATATTGTCCTGTCGGGGGACCGCTACTATTTTAAACTTTAACGGAATGCTTGGCTAATAATTAGAGCGGTCCCCCGACGGGACAACATTTAATCAAAAAATTTCATACGTACATACTTAGGGTCATAATTTCAAGGTTATTTTTTTCTTAAAAATTTTTCTCTTTTAAATTTTTAATTAATTTTTTTATTTCATGCTTTTTGTAGGGACTCCTTGTTATTTAATTTCCTTTATTTTCTTGCGTTTTAAGATTCAGGTACTTTGGTATTTAATCAGGTTTTTTGTAATTCGCCATTTTGTGGTAGTGGCCATCTTGGATTTGAAATTTGTCATAGTGTATAGTATTCTACTAGTCAAGCCCTTTCATTTGATACCCATATAGAGGGAGTTGTGAAAAAAAAATGTAATTCGCCATTTTGTGGTGGCGGCCATCTTGGATTTGAAATTTTTATCATAGTGTATGGTATTCTACTAGTAAAGCCCTTTCATTTGATACCCATATTGAGGGAGTTGTGAAAAAATATGTAATCCGCCATTTTGTGGCGGTGGCCATCTTGCACCGATTTTCATCAAACATAGCTAAAAACACTCGTGACAAATTCACCTTTCAAACAAAAAAAACAAAATTAAAATCGGTTCATCCGTTCGGGAGCTACGATGCCACAGACAGACATACACACACACACACACACACACACACAGTCGTCAAACTTATAACACCCCGTCGTTTTTGCGTCGGGGGTTAAAAATATGTCCCCTGAATTTCTATAAAACGTCTAATTCAATGCACTTCAACTAAAATGGCAATGGTGCAACAACCATAATAACCAAAACAGATCGATTGACGAAACTTTTCATAAGGAAAGACCTATTATGACGCGGGCCGCACAAACTCATTCACGCAGGCCTTATTTTGGACAGCCCTGCTGTAGGGAATGAATTTTCAAAAATCTTTCCTTAGTATTCAATTTCGTACTTTATGGGTGCGTCCATATTAAGTAAGTAATTGTTATATAACACGGCCCAGCGGTTTTAGTAGACCACGTCACATCACGACCAAGTTTAACTTCAAGTTACGGAAAACGCCTCCAGGGCGAGCCTGTTTAAAGTGGTTAATCGCAACCATTGACACCTCACACCGCTACCTGATACATCCTCGGGTCACAATCAGCTCCTATTTAATTACGCCGCCTACTCAGTACTCTTCACTTTATCACATGATGCAGGGTGTTGGCTCTAATGAAGATGTAGAGACTTAACCCTTGGCTAGATGACGACACATTTGTTTCGACGAAGCTCGAATTTAGTTAACTGTAGACTGTACATTTTGCGTAGCCCGGAGGCAGAGATTAGGTGTACCCACCTAATCTCTGCATCTTCTCAGCAGCAAGTTTAAGGAGTTTCTGAAAAACTATTCTGATGTTGGTTCTTCAATTCGCTATGGCGTAAAACTGAAGCAACGTTGAAATAGAATAAGTCAAAATATGAACATTTCTGATTAAAATATACCTAATTATCTACTACTAGACGTCTAATATTTTCATTCGTAAATGGCCAAAGCTGCGTAAATAAAGTTTAGCCTCTATTGTGCTCGCTTTAAAAGTTGAACGTAGCCAGTCGTACGTAATACAGCCTTAGACATACACATCCTATAAGAAAAAGGTCGTTAAGTCTTTCCCAAAATTCAAATTATTCGGAGAACTTTTGCATTTTTTTTTTCCATAGAAACTAATTTGAACTTTTACACGAACATTTCAAAACAAGAAATAGCCGAATCTGTACTATCGTTCTCAAGTGATGCGCTTAACAACGACAGCATTTCATTTTTATTTACATAGATATATAGCTACATACTAAGTCCCCCTTTACTTGTTATAAGAAGTACTAGGTACACAATACACAACAACACAATTTTTTTATGCTGTCGCTATACTGAAAAGACACGACGAAAAAATTCACAGGAAAATTTTGTGAGAACAGCAAATGTTATTGTGTTTTAAAATTTCAGTCGTATTTCTTTCTTTTCTCCAACCTCAGAGGACATTCTCACACTCACATCTTCACTTAATTATTTCGCCCACATTCAAGTAATCATGATATAGGTGTTACCTCTAATGAAGATAAAGACAAGACAGTGACGCATTTATAAGCCTAATGTTTTTCAATTAACGCGTAACTTACCGTTGTTTCTGCGACGTGGCAGGAATGCAATGATCGTATGTAAACGCGTTCAATGGCGCACTATCTATCGCGCATATACTAATGATAACGTTGAGATAGGTAGTCGGGATGGGAGTTGCAGTAGCTGAGCAGATAAGTTCGTATTTAGTTTGTTTATTGTGATTAAAAATAGGATGTAATGATAAGATATATGATAAGATTATGCGTCGTAATGTTCTTACTCATGCAGCCTATATGCACTATGCGTTATTGCGTACCTAACAGCTAATACTAACTCACTAGCTATTATTTGGCTCAGTCATCCTGTGCAGATTGGTAGAGGTCACATGTCTTCGAATTTTTATTCTAGGGCATGCCGGTTTTCTCGCGATGTTTTCCTTCACCGTTTTGCGACCAGTGGTGAAGAAATAATTTACACAAAGTAAAGCAGTTTAGCTGTGCTAATAAAAAAAATATTCCTGATACTTGTGTCGATCTCTGCGGCCTGAGCGGCATAAGAGCCGACATACACGGACTGCTTGAAGCAGTCAGGATGGACTGCTTCAAGCTGCGACTGCATAGTGAACTACAGTCTTCTCACATACAAGAAACCGCTCGAGCAGTTGCAACTGCTTCGGGCGGTCGTGCGGTCCAGCAGTCGCCAGGCATACACTGACTGCTCGAGCTGTCGAATCACGACTGCTCTCGCGCAGTTACCTCCGCCCGCGCTCTTCATTCCACATTGCGCGCGCTTCCCGCCCGCACGCTTTTTGTTTTGTTTCTTGAGCAAAATGGACGACGTCGATTGTGACGCGCTGATTTAAATGACGAGCAGTTGGTATCAACTGTTCCAGCAGTTATCAATGGCAGCTTCAAGCTGTTGACTATGACTGCAAGAGCGGTCCGTCTATGTTGATCAATCGCTAACTGCTCGAGCAGTCCGTGTATGTCGGCCCAAAAGATTCGTTTGACATCCTCTTCAATGGCTTTGGTAAACAGTTGTCCGTTGTCGTACCTAGATATACGCAGATTTGTCGAAGAATCTTGATATAATACATCTGTTTTAAGATTAGTTTCAATATTATGGTTGTACCTAGATAAATTGACTTGCATAATTGTAGGTACATGAGTACGTACATACACACACCTAATTTTAAGCAATATTTTAAGTAGAATGCAAGTAGGAGCTTGTGTACCAGCCAGTTCGATATGACATTTAATAGTAGCAGGTCACAGGTTGCCGTCTGCGGTTAAAGATAGCAATATAAGGTCCACTAATAATTACCTACCTACTTACATGTTGCTAATATCCAGTCTTTAATACTAGAACATCGTGTTTTCTAGTCTTAGTCCTACTAATTAAGATGTTAAGTTAGCATGCTGTAACCACCGGACCACTATAACCTAATCGATAGCAAAATGCACATTATACGAGTCTGCTACATGTGTATGTGAACTGGGTGCAGCTTAACACCCGAAAAACGAGGGTAGGTCGCTAGGAGGTGCTTTGATTTTCACAACAATCGACTCAGGGCAGAAATAGATTCTGTCTGGGCGATTTTCAAACAAGGCCATTTAGAAAAAGCCCTTACCGCTTTCCCAGTTGTACCTACACATTTTAGTTACCTTATTTAGATTTAAGCGATAGTTTTCTCATTTCCAATACCTAAAGAATCTTTTCTTTATTTGTGTAATTTCGACAGTACAGTCGATCAAAGAATTGTAAGGTGAACTAGCTCTCCTTATATAGGTAGGAGAACGGTTTGAAACCAGCCCAAGTTCCCAAGCTCTTACCGACATTCTTCTATCGCTACTCATATATTATAAATGGACAGTAAAAAGTACTTTATCTTGGTTGTAGAGGAATAGATCCGAAGAGGTCGCGTCTTCGAGTCATAGGTTAGCCGCCCACGCGTGCGCCGTGGCTATAAAGCGTAACGTGCTGAACGAAACGCAGGAAAATGGCTGTCGATTTTTTATTTATGTTGAATACTTATTGCGTCAAATAAAATAAAATGAAACAGAGACAATATCGAGAAGGTGGTCAATAGCTTACCATCTTTCTTATGCGCCCATTTTGGATTAAGATTCAATTGGAAGTTTGTCCGCATTTTCTTTTGACTTTTGCGTGGCGATTGCTCCAGGTATATTCGAAATTTCAAATTCGTTCTCAAATACTATGTAAATTGTATTGTATTAGGTAGGTATGTCGGGCTGCTGACGTCAAACGTACAACTGAAACGCATAAAAAATATCATAATGATTTAACAATTTCGTAGGGTTCATTCACGGCGTGTGTTACCTACATTATCTTTACCTACCTACCGATATTACCAATACACATTGACATTGATGAATGTTATACATATATGCAATGACATGAATATTTACTTTATAAAGTATTATTATTACCTACTTTAATTATTGTTGTGAATGTGAGGATTATGTTATTGCTTATTTTGTTTTTTTTTGTGTTAGTTTTAATCATGATGATGATGTTTTAGTTTGAGTAATTTATGCGGCCTACCCAAATGTCCTTTCTTTGGTATTTTTCGTCGAGTCCTGAGTTGAGCTGCACGATTACTGACAAATGCATGCACTGACTGGACAGTCTGTGTAAGACCATTTCAGACACCAACCTACATGGTCTTCATATGATCTGACCAAGATTATGTCTGGACTTTAACATAGACCTCTGAGTTTGTTTCGGCCTTTCTTCTCAGAGTGTTCAGATAGGAAACGTCGACCTCATCTACGTTTAAAATATGATTGACGTGTAAAAGTGTTTGTAGAAACCTACTTACAAAAACTAAATCATTTATCATAAGCTGCTGGCTGCTGGTGACCACCTGACTCGTGTGATAAACAAGGTAGAATAAATGACAATACTGTAATATTTTCGCGACTAATCCTTGGGCGACATGGATCCACACTTTACAGACCACAGGATGCCATAAATAGTTTATTAGGTATCTACTTAGTTGAATGTTAATCGTGTGGTGAACTTAGGAGTTTTTGTAACAGAAAAAGGGAGGACAAATTGTTACCTAGGCAGGCAAAGCTATATCAGAATATGGTCTTTATTATTATCTTTATTCTTCGCTTTGCCACTCCATAAATGAAGGATTTATTAATCGCTGCCTACCTCAATTAAGTTGGTGATGACATGCGACTGCCTGAGGACCAAGCCAGCCAATTAATTCCTCGCACTGGTTTTATTAGTCTAAGCGCGCACTGTGGTGCGATTTTTCTAATCGCAAGTTCATGCGAAATAAAAACGTAAATAAATCGAGCGATTTTTTACCGCAGTGCGCGGGCTCTAGTATATTGGCGATTATTTTCCGCAACGATTCAATTTCGTAGTGCGCAACATGAAAGCGCTCTTCCTCTCTCTACTTACATATTTTAAAATGTTATGTGCCCGACAGGGTCCATAGTTGTTTTTATTATTTTTTATTTTACCACCTGTAAGTGTACATTATGGATTACAATAAACGATTTGAGATTTGAGAAGCCTAACATCTCACAATAGTGTCTGGATCGTTATCTACCTAAACCAGCAATTTTCTAAACACATTAACTGCTAGTCAAATAGCTATAAATGCCAAGCCTGTAATTTCTATTTAGACATTCATACTCGCCTCACCTTACGCAATATCTTCACAACGGTATAATTAGTAAGTTAATAAACTAAGAGTTAATTCCACATCACACCATCGCTTATTAAAACTTTAACAATGAGGAGAAACGTTAAGAATTCTGTGTTTAAACAAACATATGATCCAAGTACCGTATTAGCTACAACTTCCTCAATTAACAAGTATTCGAAGGTATACTAGAATATAATTACAACAGCAGTAAACGTGTTCTGTAAACAGCTAACACTCGTTTGGTTTGACGCACCAAACGTTTATAATAACATCTTCTAAGAAACCTTTAGGTGGTCGCAAACATTAGCTTTGTTTGAGCGCCAATTTGGACTGGCCGAGCTTTCATACTTACAAACTTACCTTCATCAACAAAACGCGGTAAAATCACCTTTATTTCTCCCCCAAAGAAGTCACAGTCTTCGCAAACGGAAGCAGCATAAATGCTCTTAAATTTTAATTGCGAAACACTGCGCACGCACACGTCTTGTGTATTCGCGAATGTGTTAATTCAAAGCAATGCAGTATGCTTTTAATATGCACTTATATGGCGTGCACATTCCGCAGCACTTAGTTTGCTGATAAAAGCGCACTTTTATTCGAGATACAAAGACATCCGTGAGTCATTGCAAACAGTGGATCTGGAAAATGTTGCTATTATTTGTGGTGAGGCGCTTTGCAAAAAAATGGAGGCGAGGAATGGCGAAGGCGCATTTTTTACTGCTTTTAAATTTCAAATAGCTTGATAAACGAAAATTGAAACGTTTCTTCAGGGCGGTCAACTAAATGGATAAGAGCAGAGAACCTTTTTCAGGGACCAAGTGACCTTTTTCAAGTTTTACATTTTTCCATCTTATTTTTTTGTCTCGGGATTCTCAGCATGCGTATCTCCGGTTGATTATATTGTCTCTTGTCCAGCATAGCTGCATAGGTAGAGCAGGTTTGACGGGAGCAGCCTATTAACAGCCTATTCGGACGTGCTTGCATAGCCCATAGCTGCATGTGACACTAGGAGGGCTAATATTATTTTAGATTATTGTGTTCCTAAAGAAGATAAAATAATGAAAGCGATAAAAGACCCTGTAAGATCATGAAACACACTATTATGAAACTTAATTACTTTTTATTAATCACTTACAACTAAAATTTATCCTAATTGAACTGTAAGGTTCATTCACAAAGATCTTGTCACCCGGCCGTCTGTACATGGCTGTCAATTCAGTACTTCATTAAACAAAATTGCTATTTACATAACTGTCAACATTCCTAGACTATTAGGTTTCCTGGGTGCCCGCACATAGGAGTATAGGCATTGGATAGGCTTAGATAAAGCGTTCTACGCGCGTCTTCTTCATTGGTATCTTTCGACGTAGTTATATTCGAGAGTTTTTAGCGTAAATACGTTTGCGTATTATGTTTTAGTTTTATTTTAATTATATCGCGTATAATTAGAATTGGACAGCGCGCACAGGGTGCGTAGGAAATTGTGTAGAAAAGGGAGAGGGAGGCCTTTGCCCTGCAGTAGGACAATACAGCCTGTATTGTCCTACTGCTTCTGGTTAGATTTATTTTTAGATAAGATAAGGCGTATAGTCGTCTTAGAAACAGAGATGTGTACCGATTGCGCGTAGAGCACTCTATTTGAACAAGCGCAAAATAACAAATACTAAGCTTATCATGCAAAACATTCTCAATTTAAGTATACCTACTATCAAAAACTCTTATGGTAATGAGGAACAATTATTGGGGCAATTGGAATCCAATGAACAGAGGAAACACATACACACTTAGCAATCTTGAAAAATCTAGCTCCTCAACATGGAAATGAATCATTCGTTGAAATCGTCAGTCAAAGTTCAGGAGTCCAATTTCACCCGTACCTTAAACTACACACTCTTTGAAAACAGCCACTTAGTAACAAACTCGCCGGGCATAATCCACTTCTCATTTTGGTTTTGTTTCTTGGTCGGTCACATATCTTATGTAGATGGTATCTTCAGGTTTGGGGTCTTCTATTTGTGTTTCATCCAGTTGAGAGCAGGCAATAGCTAGGGCTGACCCATCATGAGAGAAGCTTAGAGACGAGACCGCTGTGTTGTATCTATGGAACTGACATAGCCTCTTCTTGTTGAAACCGTCCCAAATGTTGACGTAGCCGTCAGAGCCGCCTGTTGCGAAGGTGTTGTAGACAGAGTGGAAGCTTATTGCATTCACTGGGTAGATTTTTTCAAGTCCTGGAATGAGAGTTTTGTTAGTGATTGTATTAAAAAATCTGGCTTCTCAGTCTAGCTAGGAATTAGGGAATGATTAGGCTTTTAGCAGTAAGACTAAGCATTGTGATTATTTTATTTACTAAGTACATTATAATATTTTTAGAGACCGCAACATAGAAAGACACCAGTCTATTATACTAATATAATATATAATATTTTGAATAGCTTTAGTTAGACGGATAGCTCTTTCCAAATCATCACCATAATCATAAATTGCTGGTCTTATAAAAACCAAGTAAAATCAAGACATTTTCACTTACCACCATCCTTAATCCGGTGACACTTAAAGGCATACTTCTTTTTCTGAACCTCGGGATTACTATCGAGGTACTCCACAGCCACCCGCCCTTCAATGGAACTGAGGACGTACCCCTGCTTGTTAGGGAACACTCGGATGCACCGTGTCTGGTACTTGAGGGAGGATTCACGTCTTTGGTTTACATGTCCCATGTTCCTGACATCCCATACAAAGATCTTGCGGCCTGATGTGCCGACTACAAACTTCTCGCCAACTATACTCATTGTGTATACCTGGAAGATTAAAAATATGACGTAAGGTATGGAAGAGCGGAGTCTCCCAATACAGGCATTACTTGCTTAAAGGGAGGCTCCAATCACTAATCTGTTTAGACTAATTTATGTTGGAGAAATAAATAATTTTTGAATTTGAATTTTGAATTTGAATACTTGATTTTGTAGTCGGTGATTCCAAAAGTTAAGTATTATTCACAATTTTTATAGTTTTCCAGTTTTAATTGAAGCATCTAACTTCAAAACCTGCTAAAACGATTTTTCTGGAAATCAAGTTATTGCTGATTTTAAAATTAAATAAAATATCGCTATTGGTTAGTACTGTTATAGAGGGATTTGCTCGGAACTCAGTTTGTCACAGAAAAAGTTGGTTTTGAGGAACAATCATTTTAGCGATTTTGAAATTAGATGCTTCAAATCTAGAACATCATTGTGTCCAGTATTTCTTGGCAATTTAGCTGGCTTCTAGTCCTCCTTGAGTAAAACCAAAAAGTTTGTATCCTAATTTTAGTGACTACTGTCTAACTATGGCCTAAAATAAAAAGCATCAACACCACACACAGCTGATTCTGTTACATCTTACCCTCTCATTTCCTTGATTGTAAGTTCCAACACAATTCGGCACACGACTATCCCACATCTTGACAGTACCATCCCAGCTGCCAGTGAGCACCGCATTCACTTCGGAAGCAAACTCCACACATCGGATAGCTCCTTTATGTTCACCCAGCATAGTCTCCATACTTGCATTCAGGTCATACATCTTCAGGATCTGGTCTAACCCACCACTATAGGTGTGAACAGCATCCTGGAAAGAAAATCAAGTGGCAATGTAGTTTTTCCAATGAACTGTAGGATAACAAGTAACTCATAGAGACTTTTGAACCCACAATTATTATACCATGCAATATTAGTAAACTGAGTCTGGCTATTGTTATAGTTTGTTGTAACACAGCATGGAGGTTTTAAAACTCTTTGACCATGAGTTATCAAACTCTGGAAAAAGTTGGATGGTTGCCAAGAGGTCATGCTTTACTGTACATAACTGGTCATCTACCCATCTCCAACTAAATTACTGAGGCCTGTTTCATAGATATGATAAGTTTTTATACTGTATGCTTTTACTGGCGACCTCAAACACTCCAAAATATTTTTTTTTTGTTCAAACATTATTCACATGGTAAAATAATGTTTTTACTCTTGTAAAGCATGACGTTAAAGGCATGCCCAAATAATTATAGCTTTTCAGATAAAGAGAAGTGTCCGCGTGCAGTTCACAGCCTGTATTCAAGAGAACAAGCACCTAAAAACAACTGAATTCTAACCCGAAAGCAAACGTCCAAGACGGGCAGCTCGTGGTTGTATTTATGGCGCTCCGTATTCGACGTGACATCGTACAGCCTCACAGAGCAGTCCCACGACGACACCAGCAAGAACTGATTGGATTTCGGTGCGAATTTAACGCTTGATATAGCATCGTCAGGTAAGCTCTTCAATTTGAACTCGGTGCGGGACTCCGCGACCCGCGTTACTGTCATTGTGGAAGCAATTTTGTTGGCTAATTCAAAATATCACAAAAAATAATAAAGAGCTCTTCTTTTATGAAGAATTTCACGATTTTTAACGTAAATAGCGGGTTAACCGCAAGCGAGTTCGTCCGTCAGCGACACAACAGATAAAAAATGACAATTGACTGAATTGAATTGTCTTGAACTCTTGACTTGACGTAAAACAGGAAAAACCAAACGCATAATTTTCAATAAACTAAAAGTTATTGCTGTTTAATTAGAAAATGATTCACCGCAATTTTCATTTCGATGTTTGTGCTATTTTTACTTTAATTCAATGAAAATGCTACAAAAAGGCTTAAAACACTGTTTCTCAGGTTTTCAATAAGGTGACGTAACGATATACAAACAAATAAATGTGAACGCATCAAAATAGAATCATTAAAATTCCTATATTTCGTAGTTAAATCCAATTAATAAATAACTTGTAAGCATTTCCTTATTTATTTATATTTATTATTACAGAGAAATAACTAGAAAACGACGAATAATTGTAAAATAACTTCCGACAGGATTGTGTAATCTGGTGACATTTACGAACGCACCTGTATAATTGACATGTTTGTGATGAGGTGTGAATCGTAGAAAGAAATCTCCGTCTCGCAGAAATGATTTCACAAAAATCTATAGTTCCCTAAAGTTTTGTGATGTTCCATTTGTGCTATCTTGATACGAGTATACAGTAATACGATAACAATATAACAGTGCCTCAATAAGTAATATAAATGAATATAAAACCACCGCGCAACTAAGTCGGTTCCGATAGGAACGAATGGAGTGATCAACTTATGAAATAACGATGCAAACCAACTTGAAAACTAAAGAAATGTTTATAGTCAGAGCACTAGAAAAGATTTTGGCTGATAAGGACATAAAAAGGTCCTACCACAGCCAACTGAAGAAGTCCTGCGAAGTCGCTTTAGGTAAGACCTACTGACATTTTACAGTATTCAATAACGTAATATGTTATATATTTTGTACAGTACATGTATTTATCACCTGTCACTAATTAAGTTAAAATCTACAATGCGATTGTTTTATTGTTATTGATAATTTATTAGATAGTGAATGTATTGACCTTGGTTATAAAAGTCGAAACCTACTTTTCGTTATCATAGAGTCTTGTGAAGTGTTTTCGACATAGTGGCCAGCGAGGCAGGCAGTGGATCAAATGTCAGTGGTGTGTGTGGAACCAATAATGTGTATAATTTCTACGTGACCTAGTGTGATTGTATGTAGTAACAATGTTCACAAGCAAATATCTCTTACTGTTGTTGGGTGAGCATACATGTTGATATGTCACAGTAACATGCAAAACTTTGCATACATACATTACATCACACCTAGGTTACTATTATGCCTAAAACAACCTGAGTTTTAATTAGTACCCAAGTACTAATCAAAACTATACTAAACATAATGTGGTATGAAAACTTCTGTATTTCTACTGTTGACTCTACGGCTGAGACTCGGTTTACAAAGCCTGGTAACTACAATATTATTTCTTCATAACTTTATAAACCCACATCATCATCAACATATAGCTGTCCACTGCTGGTTATAAGCCTCTCGACTGGCCTAAGTCAACCTGCTGTATCGGCCCTAACAGTTTTGATAAAAACTAAAGGACTTCCTACAAGCCATAAACACAATACCTAATGAATCATAATAAATTTAATCATTGATAACAAATTCCTTTTGTACTTTACAAATGAGATTATAAAATAATAGACTGCTCTATGCAATGCAACATTATAATACAACAACTAGCTTAGTATGCAACCATACTTCCTCTATGCTTATGGCAGGCCTGACTAGAAGTACTTTATTATGTAAATAGCGCCCATATATGCAGTGCTTTGACAGTTAATTTGTAATTTTGGCAGTCAATGCAGCAGGAGACTACACATTAATATTTACGCTCAATACTTACACAATGTAACTGTAATCTTATTAAATAAGAATACCTTAAGGAGTAGTTAATTTAATTTACTGATTAAATCAATGTGGCAGTAGGAGGAACCAGTAGTATTTTAAAACAATCTTAACTGGTAATCCAGAATTACTTATATTATAAAACCACACACATTTACCTTTAAGTAACTAATAGCTAAGTAATAACAGCCAAACGGGTCGATCGATCAGGTTAAGCTACGCTTGCCGCGGTTGGGTGTGGTCCGTGGATGGGTGACCATCTTTACATACCAAGACCCCTCCGTGTCTCGAAAGCACTTTAAGCTGTTGGTCCCGGCTGTCATTCGTGGATCTTTGACAGTTGTTACGGGTCATCAGCAGCCTGAAAATCTAACAAACAGCCTTACTAAGGGGTATTGTATTACCCAGTAATTGGGTTGTGGTGGTCAGATAGGCAGTCACTCCATGTAAAATACTGGTATCCAGCTACATCCGATTAGACTGGAAGCCAACCCCAACAGAGTTGGGAAAAGGCTATGCTTAATACCAGTATTTTACATGGAGCGACTGCCTACCTGAACTCCACAACCCAGTTACTGGGTAATATGATACCTCTTGGTAAGACTAGCTGTCAGGCTTTCGGGGGTCCTATGTCCTAGCAGTGACAACATTATGGATACCATTTTCCACCATGTATTTAATTCAATAAATAATTAATTATCTGTAGTTTTTTTTTTTTAATAATCTGGAAGGTATGTGTCGAATATTGAGTGAAGACTGAGTGTTGATACAATTGGTTACTAGCTGCATAAAAATGCAGAAATTCAATTGTCATTTTAAGGAAAACTTGTTATTGATTCAGAAAGAATTACTGACAGATGCACTTAAGATTGTCGTGTGGTTTTCCTGTTTACATCATCCACCTACCATCTTCAAGACACTTGATGTAAAATGTTCCTTTTTGATTCAATGTGTGTTTATTTGTCACTTCATAATAGAATGATGCAACTTGTATCTGTTTTATTGATGTCTTTAACGTGTAAAGACACATTAGTGATTACTACAATATTTAAGTTTTGTCATGATAAAGTCAAAATAGCATCATAGTTTATGAAAAACCAAGGTCAAGTTCATTGGAAATATGCTGAATATAAACTTTTAACTTTTTCATACTTTTTTCAGTTAGCTTAAGTCTTACTAAGTAAATTTTTCACTAAAAAGATTTAAGATTCTTCATAATTTTTTCTATTCCTGTTGTTTCAAGTTTCCCTTGAAGCTACACAATTAAGACATTTTGAATTATTATTACTAACTCAAGAAAATAATTTAAATGAAATTTGAATCCCTTGGTAAAATTCCATTTAAATTATTTTTCGTTTCCTTCCGCCCTTGAGCTATCCTTTTATACCTACCTACGTCTAAATTTATCAAAGCGAAAATTGGGGACATTGAATATTGATAACAGCTTATTGAAAAACCTATTCATTTTTATCTGAGTACATTATTTGTAATCACTATCCTCAAAGATATAGTTCATTCGAATGTATATTACATTTCCTATATAAGCTATTTGTGGGCACTCCATTAGCTATTTTAAACTATTTTATAAACATTATTTTTCTTTGCAGAGGAAATTAAAACAGAATTGAAAAATGGAGGTCAACCTGAGTCATCAGAGAGTCCTACATCGGGAACTCTCCCTCTACCCAAGAATGACGCTTCGAACATTATCACAGCAGAAAAATACTTCTTACCATTCGAACTGGCATGCCAGAGCAAGGCATCCAGGATAGTGGTTACAGCTCTAGACTGCCTACAAAAACTTATTGCGTACGGCCATCTCACCGGAAACATTCCTGACTCAACTACACCACGGAAACTCCTGATAGACCGAATTGTTGAAACAATCTGCAGCTGTTTCACAGGACCACAGACTGATGAAGGTGTGCAACTACAAATAATTAAAGCTCTACTAACAGTTATCACAAGTCAACATGTCGAGGTTCACGAGGGCACGGTACTCCTTGCTGTCAGAACATGTTACAACATCTACCTTGCAAGCAAAAATCTCATCAACCAGACCACAGCGAGAGCAACCCTGACACAGATGCTGAATGTTATTTTCACGAAAATGGAGAATCAAGCTATTGAATCAGAAGCAAATGGCAACAGTAATACAGTAACAGAAATTCCACACAAAATGCCGAATGGTAATGTTGTGTCAGACGAAACGCCTAACAATACACCAGAAGAAGTTAAAGAAATTGAACAAACGCAAGGAGAAGAGATGGACGAAGTATTAGAAGCAAAAATGATTGCTAAACAAATAGTAGATTCAGTTATAGATAATGCCATAAGTATTGCAACTAAGAAAACATCTGAAGAAGATGTAACAAATAGTCCTGATAACAATGAAAATCCATCAGATTCTCATGACAGTGGAAGTATTTCCCACGAGAGTAATGGTCAAGTGCCGACCGAAGCTACGATACAAAGAATACCATCACAAGAAAGTGTTGATGTTATTTCAGAAAATGATAACTCAGTCACAGCTAAGTTCACTCATGTCTTACAGAAAGATGCTTTCCTAGTATTCAGAGCTCTCTGCAAGCTTTCAATGAAACCCTTACCTGAAGGCACTCCAGACCCTAAGTCGCATGAGCTAAGGTCGAAAATTCTTTCTCTTCATCTTCTCTTATCTATCTTACAAAATGCTGGTCCAGTATTCAGGAACAATGAGATGTTCATCACAGCTATCAAGCAGTATCTTTGTGTGGCGCTATCGAAGAATGGCGTCAGTTCTGTACCAGAAGTATTCGAACTATCCTTAGCTATTTTTTTAGCTCTTCTGCAAAACTTTAAAGTGCACCTAAAGAAGCAAATTGAAGTATTCTTCAAAGAAATCTTTATGAACATTCTGGAGACTTCGAGCTCGTCTTTCGAGCACAAATGGATGGTCATCCAAGCATTGACCAGGATCTGTGGAGATGCGCAGAGCGTCGTAGACATATACGTGAACTACGACTGTGATTTATCAGCAGCCAATCTGTTCCAGCGATTGGTCAATGATGTTTCGAAGATTGCCCAAGGAAGGCAAGCTTTGGAACTGGGCGCTACGCCTAACCAAGAAAAGTCCATGCGCATTCGTGGACTCGAATGTCTAGTCTCAATATTAAAATGTATGGTTGAATGGAGCAAAGAGCTTTATATCAACCCAAACCTGCAAACAACTTTGGGTGAGAGAGTAGCGAAGGAAGACCATGACCATCACAGCATCAAATCTCATGGAGGATCTAGTCTAAGTTTAGTTTCCACAGGATCCAGCAATATTGGCAATAGAGAGACACTAGATTCTCCAGAACAATTCGAAGTATTGAAACAGCAAAAGGAGGTTTGGGAAACAGGCATAGACCTATTCAACAGGAAACCAAAACGAGGTGTATCTTTCTTACAAGAACAAGGTCTCTTGGGAACATCGACAAAAGAAATCGCTGAATGGTTGCTAACCGACGAGAGACTCGACAAAACGTTCGTTGGCGAATATTTAGGCGAGAATGAGGATCATTCCAAGGAAGTTATGTACTCTTATGTAGACTCAATGAACTTCGCGAGTATGGATATCGTGGCAGCATTGCGGTATTTCTTAGAAGGGTTCCGACTCCCCGGCGAGGCCCAGAAGATCGACAGGCTAATGGAAAAGTTCGCATCTCGCTACTGTGAGTGCAATCCTAACAACACGCTATTCATGAGTGCGGACACCGTTTACGTTTTAGCGTTTTCCATAATAATGCTGACAACAGATTTACATTCGCCGCAAGTCAAGAATAAAATGACAAAAGAACAATACATTAAGTTGAATAGTGGCATTAGTGACAACAATGACCTGCCGCGTGAATATTTGTCACAGATCTACGACGAAATAGCCGGTCACGAGATCAAGATGAAGAGTTCTTCGAAACCAGGGAAACACATGATCGCTAACGAGAAGAAGAGAAAACTGATCTGGAACATGGAGATGGACGTGATATCTACCGCTGCGAAGAATTTGATGGAGTCTGTGTCTCATGTGCAAACTCCGTTTACGACGGCGAAACACGTAGAGCATGTTCGTCCTATGTTCAAGATGGCGTGGACTCCTTTCCTGGCAGCCTTTTCAGTGGGACTGCAAGATTGTGACGACCCTGAAATCGCTTCGCTGTGCTTAGATGGCATTAGGTGCGCTATCCGCATCGCCTGCATTTTCCACATGTCGCTTGAGAGAGACGCGTACGTTCAAGCTCTCGCGCGCTTCACTTTGCTTACAGCTAACTCTCCTATCACGGAAATGAAGGCAAAGAACATCGACACTATCAAGACGTTGATCACCGTGGCACATACAGACGGCAACTACTTAGGAACAAGTTGGTTGGATGTCGTTAAATGCATTTCTCAGTTAGAGCTAGCGCAGCTTATAGGAACGGGGGTGCGGCCACAATTCCTATCAGGTTCGGGCATCAAGCCTCAGCCGGACTCCTTGAAGTTTAGTTTAATGTCGCTGGATCCGAGCGTCAAAGAACACATCGGGGAGACCAGCTCGCAAAGCGTCGTTGTAGCAGTAGATAGAATATTCACAGGATCCACGAAACTAGACGGTGACGCCATCGTAGACTTCGTCAAAGCGTTATGTCAAGTATCCCTAGATGAATTGAGTCATCCCACAAACCCTCGAATGTTCTCTCTGCAGAAGATCGTCGAAATATCTTACTACAACATGGGGCGAATTAGGCTGCAGTGGTCTCGAATATGGCAAGTGCTCGGTGATCACTTCAATAAAGTAGGTTGCAGCAGTAACGAAGATATAGCATTCTTCGCAGTGGATTCATTGAGACAACTGTCCATGAAGTTTATCGAAAAAGGCGAGTTCTCCAATTTTAAATTCCAAAAAGATTTCTTGAGACCATTTGAACACATTATGAAGAAAAACAGCTCTCCCACAATCAGAGACATGGTGGTTCGTTGTATCGCCCAGATGGTCAACTCTCAAGCGCCCAACATCAAGTCAGGTTGGAAAAATATATTCTCCGTATTCCACTTGGCTGCAAGCGATCAAGATGAAGCGATCGTCGACTTAGCATTCCAAACTACCGGCAAAATTATAAATGAATTGTATGAGAGACAGTTCCCTGCGATGATAGATTCGTTCCAAGACGCAGTTAAATGCTTATCAGAGTTTGCTTGCAATGCTAAGTTTCCGGACACTTCGATGGAAGCTATAAGACTGGTGAGGTCTTGTGCGACGGCTGTGGGCGCGTCGCCGCAGTTGTTCGTGGAGCACGCGGGGCTGGAGGGCGAGCCGGGTGCGCCCGAAGTAGACCGAGTGTGGCTGAGGGGGTGGTTCCCTCTACTCTTCTCTCTATCCTGCGTCGTCAGCCGCTGCAAGCTAGACGTACGCACCCGAGGACTCACAGTACTCTTCGAGATTATAAAAACCCACGGCGAATCATTCCGTCCACACTGGTGGAGAGACCTATTTAATATTCTGTTCAGAATCTTCGACAACATGAAGTTACCTGAGCATCAGTTGGAGAAGAACGAGTGGATGACTACGACATGCAATCACGCATTGTACGCCATCGTCGACGTCTTCACGCAATACTTTGACATTCTCGGATCTCTCCTGTTGGAGCAGCTGTATGCGCAGCTCCATTGGTGCGTCCAGCAGGACAACGAGCAGCTGGCGCGCTCCGGCACCAACTGCCTCGAGAACCTCGTCATCTCCAACGGCACCAAGTTCAGCGAGGACACGTGGAGCAACACATGCCAGATCATGTTGGACATCTTCAACAGCACGCTGCCCACGACCCTACTCACTTGGAAACCAGATGAGAACGAAGATAACGACACGCCTCAAGTCCGACACGGGATCCTGAAGAAACCCCAGGGAGGAGACGAGATCAAGTCTTCTAACCGGGTGTTCAACAGTCTCCTGATCAAGTGCGTGGTTCAGTTGGAGCTGATACAAACAATCGACAACATCGTGTTCTACCCCGCCACGTCCAGGAAGGAAGACGCTGAAACACTCGCCCTCGCAGCCGCGGAGCTGACCGGTGGCACGCCCGGAACGGAACAGGAATGTCAGCGTGAAGAACAAGGAATGTATCGACTGCTTAGCTCGCCACATCTGCTGCGACTAGTCGAATGCTTGATGTGCAGTCACCGTTTCGCTAAAACATTTAACACTAACAATGTGCAGAGGAATGTGTTGTGGAAAGCTAATTTCAAGGGCTCTGTGAAACCGAATATGTTGAAACAAGAGACGCAGTCGTTGGCGTGCGTGCTGCGGATACTGTTCAAGATGTACAGCGACGAGACGCGACGGGACCACTGGCCTGCAGTCCAGAAGAGTCTCATAAGCATTTGTTGTGAAGCTTTAGAGTACTTTGCTGGAGTAACGAGCGAAGCGCACCGAGACGCGTGGACGTCCATCCTGCTTTTGATCCTCACAAGAATACTGAAGATGCCAGACGAAAGAGTAAGTACATTTTGTTTAATAACCTCGTGCTTATGTACTTATCGTTATCGAAACAATATAATGGAATTAGATTGTAGATGCTATCGGTTATGATATGATATAGTGTCGCGATTTAAGAGTCGAGTCGGCTTGGATTACGAACACATTCACGTGTCGTTGGACAGACTAGTTCAGCAATCAACAATATGTTTCGTAGGTATATTTTTTCAAATAGAAAACAAGTTTCGCGATAATATATAAATAACTGTTGTTGATTGAAAGTAAAGTTTTTTTATTTAGCATAGTGTATCGCTACCGTCACGCTTTTGTTACTTTATTTGATGAGCATAACTTATGGTTGACACCAGATGCGCAAACAAAGTTTTAGCATTCATAACAATGTAACATTCACAACAATGTATAACAAGTATTTGCAGAACACCTAAGAGTCAATTTTGAAAATAAATAATGTTAAGTAGGTACCTATTACATGATTACAAATCTCTTGACGGGAATCGAACCCGACGAGGTCGCATAGCCACGTTTATAATGAGGTCATTGTAAAAGATTATAGACTTGTTCTGTGGTCTCTAACCTAAAGATCACCTTGAGGATTTCTTTCTGAAGCTTTTTCTTTTTTATTATAAATCAATCAATACGCGTATCTGCGTCCTAATCGATAACAATAGTATCGGAAATTATGAGTCAGTTCGCATTCAAAATCCGCAAGACCCAGAATGTGGTTATCTGCATGAAAGAGCCATGTAATGTATTATGCAGTTCGGATTACGATGACTACAATAACCCAATTACGCATTATTTACTCAACTTACGCTCAATGAGATCATCATAACATGTCCATGTTATCAATATCCAACAGTAATGAGTGATGCGTTGTGTTTCAGTTTGCGGCTCACGTGTCAAGCTACTACCCGCTGCTGTGTGAGATCACCTGCTTCGACCTCAAGCCCGAGCTCCGCTCCGTGCTGCGGCGCGTGTTCATCCGCATCGGGCCTGTGTTCAACATCGTCACCAACGCCCAGTAACAACACAACACTAACAAACAATATGGCCTTATAGTTCTCTAGGATATAAAGTATGACTTTGATGTTAATGTTAAAAATAATACTTCGGTTGATTCCTTAAAATTTAATGTAATATTGACAGCAACCAGTACTTCAGTAGTATTAAAAGTGATCTATCATATTTTATAGGGTGTAGTAGTCTTATTTCTAATTTATGTTATAAATTATTGATTTGATTATCAAGTAAAATTTTTAAATTGTATATTATAAAAGCATAGAAGTTGTATCTATAAATTATAATAGTTTATTCTGTATATTTGAAAGTTTTTACTGTCTGGGGAGCTGAATTCACTCACTGCTACTATTGCTTCGTAATCCTGCTAGCTAGACTGATCAGACTGTGATTGTGAACTTTTACTTTCTCACGGCTTTCCATGTTTATCGTTTTTATTTGGAGTGACTTCAGAACTCGCACGCAAACTGATTATTATATTATTATTCCTTAAAAATAAAAATCATAAATTTAAAGGTAGTCTGATTTAAACAATCTTCAGTCCCTCAATAGACCTCTCCAAGGAGTCCAGGTCCCAGATGACCAGTTGTCCATCCAGTCCAGTGGTGCTGAACTTGCGGGTGTTGGCCTTGGTGCCTTGGTACAGCCGGATGGAAGTGATAGCATTCTGGTGAATGGAATCCAGGAAAGTGTCGTTAGTTTCGATGCGCGCCTGGCGATCCAGAGACTGGAACTTCTTCATGGCTGATAATCCTCCAGACTCCTTCCTCTGAGTATTATCCAATTTGGCAACAAACTTAACCTGATTACCTTCATGGCAGTACATTAAAGGAATGCAGCTATGTCCTGCCACAACCAGGGAGTTGTTGGTCACCCAACTGCACCCCAAGAAGGGCAGGTACTCAGTCTTCATTTTTATGATACCTCTCCCTTGAGTAGCATCAGCTACATTTATGGAGCTATCATGTCCCACCCACGCGACTTTGTTCCCGTCTGCTGAGAAAGACACACTGTGCACCCATCCACCACCATTTGGTGAATTGGGAAATTCAGCCAACATTTGTCCCAAAGGCAGCTTTGTACCCCAAACATTTGGGCCAGGCTGGTCTTCAATATCCTTGATATAAGCTGAGTACACTCTCACTTTAAAATCAGCTGAGCCAGCAACCAACAGGATATTGTTAGGGTGCCAGTCAATGCTGGTCACAGTTGACCGGATTGGCTTCTTGATATGCTTGGACACCCACCAATTATTTTCCTTCTCAAAGTAGCAGATGGAGATCAACCTGGCTCCAGAGCCAACAGCAAACTTATTCTCCATAGGTGACCATTTGACACAAGTTGCAGCTCGGTTGATGCGGAGAAGTACAAGGGTCGTTGACCACTTGCCATCATCTCCCTGAGTCCAGACGTAAGCATTGCGGTCTACGGAGCAGGTCACAATGCGGTTGGTGTTTGGGGCCCAGTCAATGCCCATCACCTTCAGGTCATGTTCCACCAGGTTGTTGGTCTGCTTCCAATCATTCCCTTCTTTCTGGTAGATGTGGACTTCATTGTTGTTTGGTGAAAATGCAATTTCTGTAATAATAAGAATGAGATTGTTATATTACCTGTGTAGAATTTTATTTCAAGGAGAGGGATACGGATTTATTCAAATTTTAAAGCCTTGGTGATTTTGCAGTTTAAATTATAGGTAAGTAGAAATATAATCTTGTTCTTCGTGTCACTGGCACAATTACTGTATTTTAGATCATTTTAGACCAAAATTTTGCCACATCCACTGCATCGTCGGTGGTAGTGCAGAGGTCACTTTGACTGCATATTTTGGACACAGGAGGAGACATCTCCTATTAAGAGACATCTCCGGAGGTGGAGCATGGTTTTGTGACGTAGCTCCACAACCACACCTTACTGCCGTTTTGAAGAGGTAGCCCCACTTCTCCAGGTTGGACTTACCACCCACTTGTGTCCGAATATTAATATAAATAACTCGAAATAATAGCTATATGTTTTTTATTTATATCTTTGAAGCACAGCATGAGGTCTAATGATAAATAATGCTTGGTGGACCAAATACAACACTGGCCACAAATAGGTTTGTCCTTGGGGAAACGCAATAGGAGATAAAGTAAAATACTTACGCGTTCTGTCCTTATTCCATGCATGACAAGTTACCGGTGCCACTGAGTCACCAAACGTAAGAGTTTGCGACATTTTTAAGTATCTGGAACACTAAAGGTGATAATTTTAATTACGCAAATATTGGAAACCCCCAATAAATAGCAGTTTTTTTTTTATATTTACCTCAAGTTTCTAAGCAAACGGGAAGTCTGTCACACCCAACAATGTCAGTTGATAAGCAGAAATTCGCGGACTCTGGGCAGTCGACACGAATTCCTGAAAGCAAACACATCAATGTTCATAATTCACATCATGAACATTACAATCTCAAAAAGGCTTCATTTACAATGATTTTTAGCATTTATTTACCTATCTAATTTAGAAAACGAAAACGCAACCAAGTCACAAAACACAAAACGTCGAATTGATTGACGTGATGACGTCGATTAACGAACGAATGATGAAAGATTAGGACGAATGAGTCACTCCACTATGGCGATTCGATTTCGAACGAATAATTTATTTATTCTGTGATCAATTAAAGTTGCCACGATGAAAAATGCTTTGGAAAAAATCAGACACAAAAAATGACTTGTCATTGTCAATGTCATATTTGAAACTGACAGTAGCAAATAAATAAACGCGCTAACGGAATTTATAATTCAGCTATTCAATAATAATAATAAAAAGGAACTCCTTTTTCATAGAAACAATTGGAATTCTGTAACTATATCAATAACAACTATGCCTGGTCCAGGTAAGTTTATTTATCAATTTTTTTTCGCATGAAAGATGGTACCCGTATTGATTATAAACAAGAAGTTTTAAGTTTTTTTTTTTGACTCTTCACGTGACCAGAAGGCTGGCCTATTCTTAGCCCAAAGAATCAACATTGCCATCCAACGTGGTAATGCTGCCAGCCTTTTGGGCACTTATCCCATTGACAGTGATGCGGACGAATTTTTTGATGCCCAATGAGCTCCTGCCTTTTTCTATATTTTTTCGTATTTTATACTTGTATATAATTGTATATAGTATATATTAGTATTAGAAGTTTTACGTTTTCTGCAATATTGAGTAAAATAGTTGGTTATTGCTAATTGTGTAATTTAGCAATCACTTTTACTCAATGTTTTCAGTCTCTTGAGTTTCGTACGTGATACAAAAACCATAATATTTTTTTAGGAAAACACTACCGCGGTAATCGCAGAGATCCGAACACCTCTGACCACACGCTGGCTTCCATAGCCCGAGAGACTGCGATGTCCTTCCCAGCAGACAGCCCCGTTCTTGCTATATTCAGACAGGCTGCCAACAAGCTGAATGAGCGCCAGGACAGGCATGAGCGTCTCGTGAAATTTTCGCGTGATATCACCATTGAGAGCAAGAGGATCATATTCTTGTTACATTCGCCTATAACGTGAGTATAGATAGTATGTGTAGAAGTTAGAATGAACTTATCCGTTCCCTCTGCACCCCGGTAGAGTTATGTACTCGTAAGTTTAGCCCGTAAGTTTTAAAATGTTACAAGTTATTTGTACTTTTGCATCCTCTGCCACACTGGTTTTTTGTGATGAGTTACTATTAGGATACATACACACTAACAGGTGGCTTGCTTAGAGCCTAGCGAGTCACCTTGCGAGTAGCAAAGTAAAACAAATGCTCCAGAATTTTCGCAACCGGCCGCCGTGCACGCTAGTCAACTAGCATGTATCAAAGGATATTAAGTCAGTAGCTGTGTACGTAGCCTTATACTGCCCCTATCATGATATATCAGATTGTACAATAAAATACTGGAGGCTATTGGAGGAAAACTGGAGCTAATTGATTTAATTTTTTTTTTAAATAATTTCTTAACTCAAAAGGCATAATATTATTCCATTAATGAATACCTAGAAGATAATGCAAGATATGTGGATAAATATGTGCGGTAATAATTAGTTATTTAATTAGTGATTATGTTTGTCAGTTGTAAATATATTAAAATTTAATAGTACCTAATACATAAGAAATATTATTATGTTTCAACATTTTAAATGTTCTAAACAAATTTTGTATGCAATATTGTTAAGTTTGATAGAGGATAGTTAACTCTGTTACTCGTAGCTTGTCATTTAATTTTTAACAAAAATATTAGTATTTACTTATAATTTCGCATGCTTTTGCATAATTTCCCTACTTGATATTTGTACGCCGTTAACGGCAAAACATAGAGATCTCTGTACCTATTCTAATTCAAACACCTATTTTTACACCTATGTTTTACAAATAAAAACTTTGACTTTGACTTTGATAAATATAATAAGCAACTCACTGTAGCATATCATTAGATGAAGTACCTTCATATAAAATACATTGAAATAGCACAGTGACTTAGTTGTACAACTTCTAAATTAACATAATATTAATACATTTTCAGAAAAGATTCATCAGAGAATACTCTCACTGAAGCCAGGGAACGAATTCAGACGCTAATCAATGGACCAATCAGAAGCATTGGCTTAGAGCTGGAAAACAGGCCAGCACACCTGCACTCCAGGGCAGTTACAGCTGGATTCCAGGAGTACATTGAAGCCAGGACCCTTCTGTCCCTTATGACTGACAAAAGGATCATTACTTACCGAGAAGTGCAGAAGGAATTAGAGTATAACATCACAGATGCTGATCATCAACGGTGTCTCATTACTATGTTGCCAGAATCTGACTACATGCTGGGTCTAGCTGATCTGACGGGAGAACTGATGAGGAAGGCCATCAACAGTATATCTAGTGGGGACAGTGAGGAGTGCTTCCAGGCCTGTGATGTTGTCAGACACTTGTATACTGGGTATTTGGGTAAGACTTGACAGTAATTATATTAATTGTTCAATACTATTGCCAAACACAGACAGACTGACATGAAATATTTAAATATGTGCAACTATACAGGGAAAGGATGATGATGGGTGACTCTGGGTTTGCAACTGCAAATAGTACAGTCCCTTCACTGAAGGACTACCCCATCTCCAGTCTGTGCCTGTCTCTAACATTTCAATAATTTAATTTGTGTCCATTGTAGGGAGTTGTAGGACAAGATTTTTCGAAATTGAATCACACTTATCAGCCTTCCTTCGTCTACATCCAATGTAGCTAGTAGACAAGAAGCTGACTGGCACATAATATAGTTTAAACCAATGGCCCCATCTGAAAGCCACCAACCTTACCAAAGTACTAAAACAGCGCCAACTCTTATTCCAGGCATAACAGGAAGCCGTCTCCTAAGCCGCAAGCTCCCAACAACTCGCGCCAACGTGAACAAGGTTGAGATGGCGGTGTACGCGCTGCGCGTGCGCGGCGGGGAGACGCCCGCGAAGCTACTGCTGGCCGCGCCGCCCGCGGAGCCGGACGCGCCGCACCATCAGTCAGACGATGAGGGATATTATTGAGGGCTGATAGCGTGAAGAGATTGGCTGAATTGGCATATTGTGGTGTAGGAAGTAATTTAAATTATTTGGGGTTGATGTCTGTATAATTATAGATAACCCATATATTTTCAAAAAGTACTTTGGCATAGGATATATATCAAACACGATTTGTTAATCTTTAATCATTTTTTTCGGTAACGTTATAAATCCGCGGATTTTATGTGACGTCATATAGCCTATAATCCGTAGAACAACATGAGGCTTCCAAGGATACCTAATTTGTCAAAATACGAGTACAGTAGTTATGAGGAAACATACATACATAGCCTGTTGAAACACCACCAGTTGGAGAAGACTTGCAGTGCCATTTTGATACGCTAGCTAGGGTTCTTATTAGCCGGGGTAGCTATCAAGAATTTCTCCTAGCATACCGATATTTGACAATTATATCAAAAAGTAGCTTTGAGAATTTGAAATTTTAATAAGTATTATTATATAAATCCTGTGCCAGCCAAACTATCCTATCGCCTGGTCTGACTTCTGTTTTATTAGGATAAGCTGCAATATACAAATATGTACGTTGTTTTGTATTTTTGTGTTTCATTGAGTTTCTGACAATGAAGCCGCGTATTCACTAAGGGACAAACATTCGTTATCCCCTAGTGAATTAGTGGCTTAGGGCTGATCAATCATCTGATAACTTTATTCGTGAATAATTTTGAAATTTTGACAGTTATTTCATACAAAAACTGTCAAAGGTCAATTTATTCCTCAAATAAAAGTTATTTGCCGATGGAAAAATCAGCCTTTACCCATGTTACCTACATTTACTTCGTTTATAAGTAGCTTCAGCTGTCCAATGACTATTCTCTTTATTATTATTAGTATTACCTTTCCTAAATACATACTATTGTGAACCAACGTCTACAATGAATTATTCTGCTTTTAGTGTTCTTTATTAAATAAACAGATCATCTGCCAATAAAAACTGGCGCAGGTTTAGATTCACCCTGTTGATCATTGCGAAAATCAAATAGTACCTATGGATTAGTTTTATGCTGAATAACAAAAACGCCAATAAGTTCTTTGAAAAAATAACGTATATTGAGGTATTCCCGAGCACTCATAAATCTTGCGAGAAATCCTGGCTCGTCGTGACGTCACTGGGTGGTTGCCATTCGTCCGACTCATCTGTCCCGTATGGATCCTTCTCTTCGTCGGACTCCGCGCCGCTCCAGTCTTGTCTATTTAGAGTTTTCCGGGCTCTCTTTCCCGTAACTATGAGATTACGGACAGGAGAATCTTCGACATCATCGTCATCGCTTAAAGACTCATTCCTTGGCCTCCTTTTCCTTCTCTGACCTGATTAAATTAATCTCACTTTAAAAACAGAACACTTATAATAACTCCTCTTTCCACAACATGATTCAATATCAATTCAGTAATTGATTTAAAACTCGTAATCGAAGTCAACACTATCGCCATCTGAGTCTTCTACTTGGAAATGGTCGTCGTAAAAGTTAACAGAATGTGCGTTTATGTAGTAGACGTTGCCGTGGCGTTGGACAACTTGCATACCTGTTGGACATAAGAAAAGAACATTAATAGGTAATGAAGTATTTAGATGCACCTAGACAAGCATCAGCAAAGAATCAAAGAATGGCCCTTGAGATGTACAGTGAGAATTTCTCGATTACAAGCTGACGATGGTGCTAATAACAATAACTTGTCAGAATAAATAATGCAATTTTCTCTTATATTAAGTCCACGCCATCCACATCCAGTCCCAAGGATATTTTCTATACATAGTATAAAACAAAGTCGCGTTTCGTATCTGTTTATGGGACCACTGAGTTCCTCTAAACTACTCAAAGTATAATACGGTTTTCACCATAATTTAGAGAATTTATTCTGGAGGGTGTGTGTATAATACATTAATATTTAATTTAGATAACTCCTTAATACCAAATAATCTTAAAATCATTTATCACTGACTTGCGAGGATTTTTCAAAATTCTTCCCCTAAAGGAGTTATTAAAAAAGGGATGAAAGTTTGTACGATGGGAACTCCCATCGGGCACACGGTTTGTAGCAAAAAAATCTTGATGTTTTGACATGTCGCCAAATTAGTGGATTGCACCCGTGCGAAGCGTGGACCCCCACCCATTCCGCTAATAACTAAGCAAGGACTGTGAAAACTTATGTGAAGTGAGCTGTCATTCCACCTGATACTAGGGAATAATAGGGTTTGTCACTATTGGCAGCTCAATTCAAGCAACTTTGCCTATAATCAATAGATCAGCTGTATTTAAGCAACGTCCACCTGGTCTAGGCGCGTGGTTGTCGGGCGGGCGCGTGCCGGGCGGGTGCGCGTGCGTGCGCCAGTGGCGCGGCTCGCGGCGCCGGCACGCGCCGCCGTACGGGCACTCGCCGCGCTCGCCGCCGCCCCAGTCGGGGTCGCTGGGGTGACTGAACTGCGCCTTGTGTTGAGGGTTACGTCTGCAATTAAATGTTTATTTTTGTAAGACAACTTAGTCAAAGCTATATATAAAGCTATATACTAAATGCTGCCGGCGATTCCTAGCTATGCCATGAGAAGAAATGCAAAAGTCTTCTGTCTCAAGTCTCTTTTAAAGTCCAAACATCATATTATTAAGGTGTGCGAGTCAAACAATGCAGGGCCATGTCTTAAAGAGCATTGTAGCTTTAAGCTGACCACCCCGATTGACGGAACGCATCATTATTAGTCATCGTGTAACTCAACCCTGCTTTAGAGAGCTCAACGACCCGTCACACGACGCTATCAGATCTGCGGAACATTTTTTTTAAGCAAAAGCAATTTTTGTGTCCCAACTGACCGTTCACTTGCATCCCTGACGATATGAACAAGGCCTCTCACGTCACAACCTACTGGGCCCAAATAGTATAAGCAACATAGATGTACCTACCGTGGAAACGAAAAGAAGAAATTATGTATATGGGTTTAAGTTTAATGGCATGCGGTGTTCAGGAAAGAATCTGTTGTTTGAGACTGACTTCCACCAAAAATTTCTGGCAATTAGACTTGCTGATTTCGATTTCGACTTGATGAATCTCAGCTCAGAATATTTCTCGTTTAGCTTCAATATTACTGTAGAAGAGAACAAATAATGACAGACAACTATTACCAAAGGGATAATTGCGTAATACACTAACAGTAGCAAGGGTTTTCATTATAACAGTTCAACAACGTTCATTGCGTTATTTACGTGGTTGAGTAATTTTTTTTCGAACATATGAAGCAATGGATTAGCAATATCTTTCAAAATGATTCAGATTGTGATTGATAGTGTGTTACGAAATTAGGGTGCAGAATACTAAAAAACCACTACCCAAACCACAATTATCAATATTATCAGCCCTATCTTAGAAAACATCGCAAGTGGCATGATAGCATAGTCACATGTACCTAACTTACCTATAACAATTGGCTCCATAAATACACCTTTCTCTTGGAGGTGATACAGCTTTCGCCGGCGACCCAGGCGCAGCAATGTTGTCTTTCCCGTTGTTGTCCGACGAAGCCTGTAAAATAGTGTTATTCAAAAGACATTATTCTCTTTGAGGAATTGAATTCATTTCGAATAAAATGAGGGGTCTATTCTAAGAAAATATCGCACATATAATCTTCAACAGTTACCTGCTGGTTAACAAGATTCTGTTAGAATTAGTACATAGGAAGTCAGTACTTGAGCCAAATTGAGATTAGGATAAACCTGCCACTACAAGGTGAAGGGCGGGCGTTTTTGGGGGACTGTCTTTTGTAATTTTGACGTTCGAAAAGTGCTGATTCTCAGCCTAATTTGGATAAATGACTTTTGATTTTGATTAATTTTGACAAGCTGAGTTGACAAATGAAAATAGATCTACAACATTCAACCGGGCACAAATCCAGACTCCAGGCTGCTACTGCAATATTCCTGATGGAAAAACCCCATTACATTTTGCGCTACCTAATATTATTATGTTGTAGAAAAAATAGTTCATGATGGAAACCAAATTTACATAGCTTCATGCACAATCTTACCTGTTGAGCATTACTAGGTCCTGCTGCTGCATCCCCGGCATCAACTCGCTCAAGTTTCACTTTCTTTACATCAACGGGACTCGATTCAGTGGAGCTGTGGTCTCTTTTTGCTGGAGACCTTGGATCATCAGCTCTAGGCACTTGGGCTGGTGGGTCATAGGGTTGGGTATCCTCCGCAGGTTCTTGTTTAGTGGTGACCGATTCTTTAACAGATTCCTGTTCTGTGGTGAGTTGCGCTTCAGCTACAGTATGATTTTGTTCAGAATCCTGTACAACAGGTTCTTGTTTAGTGGTGACTTGTTCTGCTGTTTCTGGCTCAGCAGTCATTTGTTTTGCAGCATCCTCTTCAGCAGCTAAAATTAAATTACTCTTAACACTACTTATATGTTGCTGTATTATAAATACCTACATATTATGATGCTAAATTGTGGCGCAGCACAAAAAACTTCAGATTTCTTGGACGAGTTTATTTGTAGCAAATTCCTATTAGAAGAAAAGGCTCTTGTAAACTGTACAAGCTGATTTTTTAACTTGCAAATTTGCTGTATGGCTATCACTACTCAAAGCAAATTACTTGTTAAGATACAAATGTATAGATGGTGGAAGTCATTAACAAATTTCGGTACCTATGCATAATAATAGGGGTTAAAGTATGAAATTGCCGTTTTATTGTAATAGGTACTTCGAATTGACATAGAACCTTCATGGTTTGAGACCTATGAAGTTCGTCTTTTAAAAAATGTGCAACATTCGATTATCGACTTTCAGTTGTTTTTTTTATTCAGCTTAGACAAGAAAGATGGATACTTCGAAAATTCGAGTTATTTTTGAATACGAGTTCCGACGCGGAACTAACGCGGCAGAAACAGCTCGCAATATCAATGTTGCGTTTGGAGAGGGGACTACTAATTAACGCACCGTGCGATTTTGGTTTAAACGCTTTCGTGATGGAAACTTTGATTTGAAGAACGAACCACGTGGAAGACCGCCCACACAGGTGAATAACAATGAGAGAGATGGTGGAAGCCGATCCGAGCCAAACTACCCAGGAATTAGCGGCATGGTTTAACGTTACCTTACCAACAATATTGACTCATTTGCGTCAAATCAATAAAATAAAAAAATATGAGAAATGGGTGCCTCATGATTTGACTGAACTGCAGAAAGAAACGCGTGTTGAAACATGTGTTGCCTTGTTGAATCGATACAAAAATGAAGGGATATTGGATCGAATTGTGACATGTGATGAAAAGTGGATTCTTTACGATAAAAATGCAATGGCTGACCCCAGGTCAAACGCCGCAACAGTGTCCTAAAGCAAAGCTTACCAATAAAAAGGTAATGGTAACTGTTTGGTGGTCTCAGCATGGTGTTATTCACTAAGGGTTTCTCCGATCTGGTCAAGCAATAACGGCAGATGTCTACTGTGCCGAACTCCGAACAACGATAGCAAAACTAGCAGTGAAACAGCGCCGACTCATGAATCGATCTTCACCATTATTGCTCCACGATAACGCGAGACCTCATACAGCACGAGAAACCGTTTTAACTCTACAGGAACTGCAATTAGAAACCATTCGTCACCCTCCGTATTCGCCAGACCTTGCTCCAACGGACTACCATTTTTTTTTCGTGATTTGGACAATTTTCTACGTGATCAAAAGTTTTCTTCTCAGGAGGCAATACAAAATGCTTTCACACAGTTTGTCGAATCTAGATCACAAGAGTTCTATCAAAAAAGGCATAAATGACCTTCCTATTAGATGGCAGCAATGTATAGATAATAATGGTAATTATTTTGATTAAATAAATATGTTAAATTAAAAAAAAACTAATTTCAATTTTTCAGTACAAATCGGCAATTTCATACTTTAACCCCTAATATTTACTTTTCGAAGTTCGTCACCCGTCCGGAGCAGTCGTGTATCATTTTTTTCTCAAAATATTTTAATTAATGCCCTTCAAATATAACGCATAGTTGCACAAAAATAGAACTCAAAGTGCGAAACAAGAAAAAATCTAATTGTGCCATTTGGTACCTGTGGCCTGCGCCTCAAGAACAACACGCCACCCACGGACGTGCCCGCGCGAACGCGCCTCACCTCCGCGTGAGTAGAACAGTTTCTATTTTTTAACTCGCTCGCACAGTGACTCAGCGCACACGCGGTGTACGGTGCTCCAATCAAGTAATTTATCACTGATAAGTACGCGTGACCTCATCATTGAAGTTGAGCTTGCATTGAATACTGTCGCACTATTTAATTATGAATGTACAAAGATCACCACCGCGCCAGGCTACCGGCACTGCCGCCGGCGCAGGCGGTGGATCGCATCCTGATTTATCAAAGCTAAGCATGTTAGCGGTTGACTCGCAAATTACCTACCGTAATAAAAGGTAACATAGATGTGAATGCGCCACCGAAATTAAAGAAATGCGATCGAAATTGTCCCGTATCGGTTCGTTGCTAGAAAAATACGTTGGATCTAATGAGCAGATTATGACTAAAATGCAGGAAACTATAGCAAGGTCAAAGCTGAGATCACTGAATTGAAGTCATGCAACAAACAAACTGCAGGGGTGATTCGCGGAAATACAGCGCAGATTAATGAGATTAAATCATCGACATCTGGCATGATAACTGAACATAAACAATTAAAAACAACTGTATCACAATTGGAGAAACTATCGTTGGGAGAGCATAAAATAAAATCCTTTGAGTCAGAACTTAACACGCTTAAACCCACCACTGAATCTTCGACTGTAACAATAGTTAATGCTTAATGTAATTATTCATTATTAATTTTGTCTAATTATTTAACGCTTCAAAGGCGCGAAATAACTATGATAATCTAAACGTAACTACAAGTTACCTCAGGAGCCAAGAATAGTAAAAATCTAAATCAACAATAAACATATAAACAGTTGAAAAAAAAAAAAACAACCAGTGACAGCCCTCTTTAGTGATAATGAATGTCTAATAAAACTTGATATGGTTTATTGGTCTATGCTACTAATAGGTATGAGAAATATCCTCACACTAGAGTAATTTTTATGTAAATCCTACTAATATTATAAACGCGAAAGTTTGTATGGATGGATGGATGGATGGATGGATGGATGGATGGATGGATGGATGGATGGATGGATGGCAAAAACTATTGAACGGATTTGGATGAAATTTGGAACACAGATGGTTTATAACTAGAATTAACACATACAATACTTTTCATTCTGAAATTCCCATGAGATCGAAACTTATGCGGGTGAAACCGCGGGGCGCAGCTAGTAGTTAGATAAATTATATTTATGACTTGAAAATAAGCTGAATCCACTTTAAAAAAATTGTGAATTATTAACATTTAAAACAGTAAAATATTATTCTTAGATAACAGACTACTATCAAATTTAACAGCTTCGAGTTACTTCGGGAGCCAAAAATAAAACCAATAAAAAAATTTACAATTAAAATAGTTTAAAATTTAAACCCCTAAATGAGTATAGAAATCAACATCATCTGCCTAGCCTTTTCCCAACTATGTTGGGGTCGGCTTCCAGTCTAACCGGATGCAGCTGAATACCAGTATTTTAAACCCCTAAATGAGTATAGAAATCAACATAGATAAAAAAACAAAAATTTGGAAACAATATTAAAACTTATTAATCTAATTAGTTTGCCTAACTTAACGTAACTTAATAGTCGTGAATCCTGGGCGACGTTTAGGAACTGGCTGGCCTAGAACACTGAATTTAATACGAGTGAAACTAGCGAATTTTTTGCCAAAAAAAAAGTGCATCTGTGTGCATGAGATTGGCCGATGCCTCAATACGTAGTCCCTTTCCTACAATTCTCTGTATTGCTGGTAGCGTAGTTAAACGTATGTAGGGTGTCTAACTTGATGTGTAGCCATGTGTACAAAACAAAATAATAAAAATTATTTTTAACTACCCATATTCAACATTGTGCAAAATTTATGAAGAAACCAAAATAATGAACATTAGACAGTTATATATTTACAATACATGTATTTTCATTCATAGGGCACTCAACAAAAGTATATAGACAAACTTATTGTTTATTGTTTGGCAAAAAAAAAAAAAGTTTTGAAGGAGCAGAATTATATAACAAAATACCCTCATGTATAAAAAGGTTGCACTCATTCATGCATTCAAAATTCAATTAGCTGCATATTTAATCACAAATAACACCCTTCCTAAAAGCTGAATGCATTGGATGTGTGTATCATAATTGTATTTTTTGTATAATACTGTGACGTCTGTGACAAATTTAATATAATATAATTTTTTAAGCATTGTACTCATGTAAGTGACATTGTTGTGTAAGTCACATTTTTGAGAATAAATATCTTTTAAACCTAAACCTAATATTTAAGTTTGTTATTAGATTGTAATTTTCTTTAAAATAAAATAAATAAATATTTACAAAAAAAGAACAGCTAAAGATGAGTAGCATAGATGAGCATACTTACTCAACAATGATGGTGATGCAGACCTGATTGGATCCACTTCTTCCTCACCTTCGTCAAAATTGATAGGTTTGTCATCATTTGCAGCAACTGCACTGATACCCGGAGTGACATTATCCTGTTCCCTTACTCTTTCTGTCTGATCTATTTTGTCTTCTTCATCATTACATACTCCATTCTTTGTAGTTTCAGAGATAGTTGCTCTTTCTTCTGCATTATCCTGATCAGGACAATGTAGGACTTCGTACCAGAAATGGTCAGGTAGGAGACCAAATTTATCACCGTGATAAAGGCAAACCGTGGTGTCCTGATGTAATAAATGAGTTTCTATGCTCTTCTTCACGAAGAAACATGGGTTTTGGTGTAACTGAAAAGGGTGAAAAAAATATAGACTGCTTTGGCAAGCAAAAAAAACTTTGAAAAACAATCTTGATTTTTTACTTACCGATTTTAGACTGACAGTATCAGGTGTTACCACAAGCTCGGCATGGTTTCGCGATACCCTTTTATCTGTTTCATCATTCTATAGAAGAAAAAGAGGTCAAAATATTTATTAGACTGATGTTTAATTTACTTAATATTAAGCAATGTTCGATGACTCATGCAACTATTCAAGGAATAGATCTGTTACTACGCCTATTTCAATAATTAAGGTAAATGTAACAAAGTTATAAAAACCAATTTTCAAGGCTATTTCCCGATTAGTATTCACTAAAATATGAAAAAAAAATATTTTTGCGGATTAGAACAACTTACGTGAAGAAACTTCCCTCTTCCAATAACATGCTTGCCGATCGTCAGCTGTATTTTACAAGGCTCCTGTGTATCGATTCGCACTAATTTGAATACCATTTTATTGTTTTGAGAGAAACATTAAAACATTTTTTTTAAATTACAACTTGAGAAAAAGCGTTTGACATATATAGTTTGACAGCAGACCAACCAAAACAAACAAGTCAAAACATGTCGTCGTTGAACACCACAGACACAGAACATTATAGAGGGACCACCCTTTAGGGTATATCACAGAGCATTGAAATTCATAATAGCATGTAACCTTTTAGGGTATATAATAAGTTCTGTGGGGACCATAGGTTACTGCACAGAAAATTCAGGTTATTTCAGTCCCAAATCACCAATCCTCCCTCCAAACTAGGAAAGATCGTCCGATGAATATTAAAGAAAAAAAGAGTTCTAAATTAAGCTACTCGATTGTTTTCCATTTAATCTTTATTTTCTCAACACATGAATTGAACACGCCCGTCGCCCAGTGCCCTGCCCGGCCCGCTCATTTGGACTAAAGCAACGGTTTGTAGAGCCTGCCCATTGGGCCAATTAAAAAAAGCAACGTTTTGCTTACAATAATAATCTTATTTAAAGGTCAAAACCCAAAACTTTAAAATCAATTTCAAAACTGTTTATAAAGAAACTTTAACTTAAATCATGAAAGGATGCTAGGTATTTTGGGGAGAAAAAACATGCACAGAAAATATTTGAGTAAAATAATTCAGGAATTCAGGACTCAACTAAACGTTAACGTACGTTACGGGCAGATGTCAAAATTCTGAGAAGAAAATAATCGAACTTTTACCCAAGTGTTTATTTCTCTGAATATCTTGTAAATAATAAAATGATTAAAACAACAGGATCAGGGGCTCACAGGCCACTATCCGGTCAGTTATATAAATACACTAATGTTGTGAAAGGCTGGCAGCAGCGCTGGTTTGCAGTCGACCCCGAAACGGGAGTTCTATCTTATTACCTTTTCGATGGACCTGGAGATACTATTCA
Source organism: Apamea epomidion (assembly GCA_947507525.1). Classification (NCBI taxonomy): domain Eukaryota; kingdom Metazoa; phylum Arthropoda; class Insecta; order Lepidoptera; family Noctuidae; genus Apamea; species Apamea epomidion. The sequence goes on along the minus strand of OX382240.1, from coordinate 1,149,326 downwards.
GCCTGGACAACCAGCCAGAGGCGAGGTAAAGCGTTGTTGAGTTATCAGATATCAATTTACACTCAGTACGTAAAACAGCATCCCATTCAATGATTACAATCTTGGACTTGTTTACTGATTTACAAAATACACACAACTCTATAGGTATGTTATGTGTCGTCATTAATCAGCTTAGATAATAAAATTTAATGATAACAATAAACAAAATCGGAAGCTACAATGGCCTTCTTCAAAAAAATATGGGTAAGTAATGAAATTGATAAGTACACTCATTGAATTTCAGGCACATTTAGCAGCTGCTGTAGTATGTCCCAGTGATGAAGACTCGCGTACGTTTACTATCAACTGTGCTTCCGGGGACATGCTCAAGCTTAGGGCTACTGACGCCAGGGCCAGGCAGGAGTGGGTCAACGGCTTGAGGGCTATTGCTGAGATACACACTAAGGTATATGATGTAAGATTTTGAACATAGTAGTTTTTTTTTAAGCCAGGGAATATTAATGCAAGGACAAGCATAGGGGATGGACCAGCCTCTCTTGGCAGTGCTATGCTGGTCACATCTGACCTGAACACAGGATAATGGGGTAAAATATTAGAAAAAAAAAGTAGTATCTAAATATTTTTCTGTAGTAAAATAATTATTTTATTTGTTTTTTATTTCTTATCTCTATGTGAAGGATGACTCACCTTATTGATAAGTTTATTTGTTTGTTACAATTTCCAGGCCATGGGTGCCAATCCCCCACTGCAACCGAGAGAACAGCTGGCAGTGCACGATGCCATGGCATCAGCAAGAAACCAGCTGCAATCTACAGAGCTGAGGTTATTATCTTATTACTCAACTATAAATAAAGATATCATGTTTTTTGAAGAAAGCTATATTTTAATTAGCAATCAAAGTACTAACTTAATTCAACTGTTTTATTTATGGGCATAACAAGATTATGCAAAGGTGGACTTGTTAGCCTTGGCTCAATAGGGATTCTCTACCAGCCTAGGTAGCCCATATGGTGGTTCAGCATTTTTTTAAACAGTTACATGGTCACTTTTTAACAGTTCTTTTATTTCTGGTATGTAAGGTCAGTTTCATTAGTCTTTTCCTATTTTGTTTTGATAGATAAGTAATAAAATACATACATATGTGAACTACAGAACTCCACGTGCTACGATCCTTACATCTCCAACTAATAGAATGCCTCTTAATTTTTTCCAGTGATGCAGCTCTAGCAAGATGTATAGAATCCGCTGACTCACCATTTCCACACACAGATCCTGACTTATTACTATTAAAAGTGAGTTTTTCATTCTTTTACATCTTTATGCATAACCACCACCAATATGGCCAGATTAGAGACTTTTGTATAATCACAAGTTTTATTAATTTAGGGGAGTTTGTTGCACCCTTTCTTCCCAGCTAAAACATTAGTAGGGTGGGAATTTAGGCCGTCTTTTGTAATTTTGACCCCTAAAAAGATTCACAAACTAAAAATAAATGAATTTTGAATTTATGTAGTTACTGTTTCTTGAGGAAATGGTGCTACTACCAATACCTACTATTGAATATCATACCAATATGCCTTCTTTTCTGACCTGCTCTGCCGGCCTCCTAGATGACCTATGAAACATAATAAATAACTTATTTCTCCAGGCCACATCAGCTGCCAGCATGCAGTGCCTGCTCCAATGCCTGGGCATACTGCACAGACAGCAGCAGTACTCCACAACAGTCAGTATGTCCAGCAAACATTCAGACCTGGACCACCATTAGCCACCAACTATTGTTCACTTATTAATTATTAGGTACTGATAGTACTATCGATACAATGTGGAATAATACATGCTAGATGGATTTGTGAAAAGGATGATGTAACATAAGTTTGATAGTAAAAAATCTTTTAGGATTTTTTGTGTCCAATTTATAAGGGGAATACAATAGGATTGAGTACTTGAGAAGAAAAATTCATCATGTTCCTATAGGCTCTGTTCAGATGTGCGACATGCAATGCATGTTTTTACTTACACTAAGCAACATCTAAATGAATGCCTAATTAACGGGTTGAATGCCGTAATTACAGAAACAATTAAAAAGCCATTGTCTCGCGTGGATCCACGTGACTCCAGCAAGCGTTGAAAATTCAACAGTGTGCTTTTATTTAAGTATCGACTAGTATTAGTGAAAACGGACATTAGCATTGCAAACATGTACTTAATGAGTTTGGAATGAGGGGGTTTGTTAAAGTTTAAATTCATGGTGTATTGTTTCACAATGTATGTTTAATTTATAGCTTCAAAAGACAAGCATTGTTAAGATATCCTCATGTTTTCCTTATAGCTATACACTGTTGGTATCGAATAAATTGTAAATATTTTATGTAATTAATTTTAATTATAGACTTATCGTTGATACCTTTCCACACTATTGTAATGATTAATTTACACCTTCATGTAAATTCGGTTTTAATTCGAGCTACATTATATGATTTTCTATGTACTTATCTATGTTGGTTAATTTGTAACTACTTTTAGATAATAATAGCAGCTAATAAAAGCCTTCTCATTTTACAAAAGCTTAGTTTAAAAAAGCCTCTTCACCTTTTATCAATATGCAAGATATGTCAGTAAACTTAACATAATTAGTCTCCTGCAACAGCTTAGATTGTGGAAATCTTAGGTCATCATGGAGTGGTTGAAAAGTCGCGAAATTGAAATTATTTTGACGTTCATTCTGAAGCGGACTGCGGAAAAACAGTAAAAGAGCTGAACTTTCGGAAAATTTTAAGGAATAAACACACAGTGGGACTTTGGGTTGTGGGCCGATTTTGGAAAATTGCATGGAGTAAACACGCTTGGTGAATTACGGCCCACTCCCACTCAACGAGAGGCCTGTGTCCCAGCAGTGGGTACATTATAGGCTGATTATGCTAAACATAGTGGAACTTTGGCTTGGGCCACTCAGCAGGTTTCCCATTTTAGGAGGCTGTTACTGAAGTGAATAATTCAAATAATCAAAACTATATTTAAAGAAAAATAAGTTTTCGAACTGAAATATGGTGATAGGTACTAATTTCCAAATATGTAGTTTTATAACACCCCGTCGTTTTTGCGTCGGGGGTTAAAAATAATTGAAAAACTACGGTCTATGTCTAAGAATAATTATTCCGTAGAGTTGTAAAAGCGTTTTTACTTGACGAAGAAAACTAGTTTAATCTGACAGCTTATAATTTTAGATTTGTCCATCCTGTAAGCATAAAAAATATGAAGATACATAGTCAGTCAATATGAAACGTGTTTGTCCATATGTTGAAGGTACTTACGTTAAGCAGGTGAAACACCCATCTTTTTTTCCTGGTTAGTTACACCATTTATAACTCAAGAACGGCTGGTCCGACTTTTATCTTTGAATTGGAATTGTCTCCGCCCCGAATAGCAGAATAACTATTAACACATGGGATAATAACACGAAACAAAAAAAAGAATCATTTTCTCATACATTTTGTATGGAACGATTTTTTTTCCTGAGGCGGTGCGAAGTTCGCCGGCTCAGCTAGTTATTAATAGAAACCATCCAGTATTTAAATATTCATAGTAAGCACTAAATCAATTGCGGACCCAAGTAGGCCGCTGCAAACATAATTTGGCGAAATAGGGCATTATCAATTCATCCAACATCCAGTGCGAGTGCAGTGCTCCCGAACAGAATTATGCCCCATCTGCTAGTGTCCCAAATTTCCGTTCAATTGCACTCTTGACGACCAAAGCCTCTGAACCCAAAAATTATAAGAAACAGATGTAGGTATTGCCAAAACGAAATAGTAAGACCATTTAATTCGTATTGCCTACCTAGGTAGGTAATAACAATATTTATTAAATGGTCACTATTCGTTAGATAATACAATTATCATACTGTGACGAACGGAAGCACCTCTAAGCATTAGCATATTGATTGCATTTATTTTCTGGCGCAGTGCCAAGTGCCAACACGTCGCCATAATAATGTGCGCGCATGTACTAGGACTAATTTTATCTGTAAAACCGAAATACCGCATGAAGATACGTCCTTCGACAAAGGTTTTATTCAAATAGCTTGATGGTAACCACATAGAATACAAAGAAAATGACAAATCTTTTGTTTCCGATTTGTCAATCAGCTGATAAATTTTTGACCGTTTTACATATTTACCAATTTTTTTACGTATTATTGAACCACTGAAATGTGTGACCAAGAGTTTAGGACTCAGCGCATCGACCCGCGCTATCCAAATCAGAATCAGACCAAGTAAGTCCACGGGAACTACTTTTTTTACAGCATGGGAAGGTACAGAAATCCGATTCATATTTCAGCAGGAATCAGGACGGACTGGATATGTCAAATTATATCTTCATCATACATTCATTCAGTTCATGAAGAGGTTGTGCCTATATAAAATTAAATTAACACAATGATAAGTTAAAAAAAAGGGGGCCGTACAGATGCATCCTCTATTCTATGTACAGTACCCACCTAAGTTATTTATTTTTTCAGAGCATGCTACGACAATTACTGTGACTTCTACAAGTGCAAAAGACTCTTAGGCGAGGTGGATGACTGCAAAATTTTCAAACGATACTTCGAGACCATCTGCCCGAACGTTTGGATAAGTCATTGGGACGATCTTAGAGAGAAAGGAGCATTCCCAGGACCAATATGAGACAAAATTGTTGTTGCCCTCTTGAAATAAAATGTTTTTCAAAAACATTTTGTGTTTGGCTTGATAGCTTGCTTATTTTTTACCGTAAAGTATTTGATAACAAGTAATAGGTATTCCTATAGCAAGTGTTTTCTTGCTGTGCTCAGTATGGTGATACCTACAGGTTCCTTGCATGACTTACTAGATTAAACAAAAACATGGAATTAACACATTTATTCCCTAAATCACAAATTCGGCCTAAGTAAAATTAAAACTCGCATAAATTAACAACTCAGTGGCGACATTGGAATATTTTAGATCCTTCCCGCGAAGGTGCCCTCAGCACGTTGGGAGTCCCACTTCTCCACCCACTCGTTGGGGCAGAGAGACTTGAAGCACCGCTGGAAGTAGTAGCATGGCTCGTACTTCTCGCCACGTACCTTCTGGCAGCGGTGGAAATCCAGGTAGCTGGAGTAACAGTACCTGTGGAAAGGATTTAATGTTGAAGTAATTCAGATATTTTATATTAACCTTAGTTTCTGCCCATTACCGTGCGTCAAGGGCGTTATGCTGTGATATTATTAATTAAAGGCATTGACGATGATGATATTCAATGGGTGCTAGTTACGGCCGGTTATCGTATTGCAATTTGAATCATTTAGAACCGCATTTCTTCAAGTAATTATGTACCAATTTTAAAATGAATTATTAAGCTTTTCTTTATTGATAGATACTTAGACAAACTCAAGTGCTGATAGCATATCTATCTTGGTATCAGATTAATTGTAACATTACATTTAATTCTTCATTACGACATTAAATGTAAATTTCAGAAATAATTGATGATTTACAATGGAACAACCACGGTAATCAGCGTTCCTTGGCAGTGATGGTGCAAGGTGCTTTCGTGAATAGAATGATTATGTTCTTGATTTCATTTAGTACAATTTTCTATGTACTTACAATAACGTAGGTCTTTGCCGTGCGACTAAGTACTGCGAAGCGCGACGACAGTTTCTCATGGCATTCTTTCAATTAGGGACTGAAAGATTATGAACTTAATTACTTACGCTCTCGCGTTGTCTAAAGCAGTCAGTTGGTCACCGCCGGGTTTGCCTTAGATAATACGCGTCAAAAGAAATAACCGCTTGTGTTACCTTGTCTGGTTCTGGTTAGGGAACCGCGGGTCGAAAGGTGCGGTTTTGATGTCAGCGGCAGATTTGACCATCTCAGGCATGATGCTGCAACGAAACAACCTAGTCATTGACATAATTCTTTATTTGGAATCTTTTTCATAATGAAATAAGATTAAAATCTGGCATCTAGACATATTAATTCAATAAACACAGTTTATAGTAGAAAATAAAAATTGTAATATATGTAAATACATTGCAGAGGTCACAATAAAAATCTTATCCCTATTCTTAGTTAGTAAATATTATTTCACAAGAGGTCTAGTTTTCCGCTCCTCCTCACAGGAAGTCTCTCTATATTTCTTCACTTCCTGCATATAAAGTGACCATGCATCTTTAGGTGCATTGTTTGCAGTTTGTTCATCAATGGCTTTAGCCTTTTTCACTAATCCAGTCTTAAGAACTCTGCCACCACGTCTCTTCCCAATAAAAGGCAATGCTGGCTTTTTTATTTCTGGTTTCTTTTCTGGTTCAACCTTTTTAGTCACCTCCTGCATCTTTTTGAACATTTCTAAGAAACTCCCATCATTCTTGATAGGAAGTGGACCAGCCCTGGATTTGGAAGTTGAAGCTTTCATGGCTTGATCAGGCATCAGCAATTCTGCAAAATTAGGGCCTTCCACTTCGGGAGGGTCGCCATATTCAATGTCATCAACTGTTGTTGATTCAACAGCACCCGGGGGAGGTTTCAGTTCTTTGGGTGGTGTTTTAGTTTCTTTTTCTCTATCCTTTTCTTCTTGCCTATTTCTGTGCATTTTCCAGAAACGTTTTCTATCTGCCACTGTGAACTGTCCACGGCGCTTTTCATTAGTCGGTGATACAGTACGACTGCGTGAACGCGAACTGTTCGATCTAGAGCGAGATTTAGAGCCACTTTTACTAACTGAACGGTTTCCTTTTCCTCTCGACTTAGATCGGCGTTGCGACGTAGATCTAGTTTTGCTTGCTGAGCGCCGTTTCGTACGACTTTTTGATCGCGACTTTCGTTTCATTTTCCGTTTAGATTTGGAACGTGATCGCCGCGGAGGTGTGGACAGCACTGACCTACTAGACGATCGCGAGCGGGATAGGTGCGGGCTCCTCGAGAGTGATCGTTTACGCTTCGAGTGACGCGGTGAAGGCGATGGCGAGGGTGACGATCTAGAACGAGATTTCGAACTTGATAACATCCTCATCCTATACATTTTAGGTGGTGTCAACGAACTATCTCTTCCCGTTTTGACAAGTTTATTAGATCTATCCTTATGTTTTTTATGCACTTTTGTTGGTAGCATCGGAGGTGACTTTTTAGCCTTTTTATGTGAAACCTTAGATTTTTTTTGTTTCCTTGTTGGTGTAGTAATCTTTCTTGCTTTCTTATCTTTTTTGGAATGAGATTTAGCATCCGTACTTTTCTTTTCTGCTTCATGTGAAGATTTGCTTAGCCTATCAACACTTGACATTCTATGAACGTTAAATTCATCATGAGAGCCTGAAATACTTCTGTCTCTAGGTGGCACAGACTGGTCACGACCGCGAGTTTTACTCGACTTTTTCCTATAAGATCTATTGGAAGCAGAAGAATTTGATGAAACTGATTTCCTTCTTTTCTCTCTCTTCTGTGGTGAGTATGAATGTGATCGAGAGCTTGAACGATCACTGGAAGAATACTTTTTGCGTTTTGATGATTTGCTTCTAGATCTACGACGACGACTTTCCTCATAGCTGCTGTCTCGTTTTTTCGAATAGGCACTATCCCTTCTATCATAGGGAGACACACTTCTAGAATTGGTTCGGTAAGACCTTCGGCGCTCATGTCTGTGGGAGTCGACAGGCGAACGAGTTCTTTCGCGTTTTTGGGTTGGGTACTCATAACCGGCCGTTAGCTGTTGGGGATAAGTCCCAGATTCGGGGTACTTTCCGTAGTAGGTTCCATCGGGGCGCTGGTAGTAGCTAGAGTCGTAGGCGTAGGTGTAGCCGGGTGCGTACGTCTGGTAGTCGTAGGGTGGCGCGCCGTACTGGCTGTAGCTGACGCCGGTCCAGGGGTCCGTGGTGGGCATGGCTCGCGGCGGGGCGGCGGGCGCGTAGCTGGGCGCGCCCGGGTAGTCGGTCTCGGCGCCCGGCGGCCCGCCGTCCCACGCGCCACCGCGATACGAGGACATACTTATCAGAGTCCCCTCGCATAACCTGCGGCAGTTTGTAGGTGCGCACACACCTACAAACAGAATAACTTTTTGGTGTAGACAGCTGCTCTACATATACTTCGCTCGAGAGACACCCTCGCGCATCGATTACATTTTTCATGTTTCGTAGACAAATAATTTTATGACGAGAAACAACAAATTACGTAACCCGAAGACGGAGCAGATAATGCACCACTAAAGCATGCGTAACAATGAAAGCAAGTAAATTAATAGAAGAATATCAACGGAATACCTCTGTTACATGCTCACCTTTTCACAAAATAGCCTTTTCTCAAAAATTTATTTCAACAGAAAATGGCAGCGCACACATTCGCTACTCAAAACCCATAGACAATATCAATATCATAAACAATATAGAATTATAGATTATGTCGACCTCTTCCTCTAGTCTACTACTATTTTAGTGGAGTCGACGTTTCGATTCGATTCTTGTGGTGTGATTATTGCACAGGGGATTTACTGTACAAAAGAGACTCTTAACACGCGACGGAGAATAGTATGTAGAATATGGATGATTCTACATCATCATTCTGGCCCTTTAGTTCTACATCTGCATTTTTTATTAATCTGTGTTTGAACTCACTTGTTCAACTGTCAAGTAACTGTCAAAGTTTAATGTCAGCCCGGTATCCTAAAGTACTCTTTGGCCAGGCAGCAGGCTATGCTATTGGATTTTCGTATTGTTTTACGGAAATTCAACGAATTCTTGAAATAACTGTTGCTCATGAGTAAATCTAAAGTGTCAGCAGAATGGAAGAAACGTGTGAAGTCGGAATACATGAGGCTACGCCAAGTAAAGGTACGTTTAAACAAAGGGAGTTTTGTGCCCGCCTTGTCAGCCCGCCTTATTGATATAACGCTAAATATTTGGCATCGTTTCTGCTTGTGACTAGCTTATTAAACACATCTCTTGCAGAATTTTTTCAACTTGAAGAGTAACATATTCTCAATCAATGGAATAAAAAAAAATGCCTTGCGTTTCTTTTTGTTTTAGCGCTTCAAACGCGTAGACGAAGTAAAGGTAGCATGGGCCCGCAACCTGAGAATTATGTCGGAGTCGGTGGAGGCACATGACTCCGAGAGCAATGAGCGTCCGAGGAAGCCATTCTGGCCACCTGCCGCCCCGATCCCCAATCATGAGAGCCTTATGAAGAGAGCTGATGTGTCTTATACTGATGGTAAATAATTAATGTTATTGTAATGTTAAACTGGCAGATTAGCGTGTTTGGAAAAGACAGAGAGTTCTCTCCCTACAGTTGGACACTACATGGTAGATACATTATAGAAATATTTTAATCTAAACATATCTAATCAGTGCACCATTAAATGAGTTGTTGATGTAACAAAACAAAAAAAACGGTCAAGTGCGAGTCAGACTCGCGCACCGAGGGTTCTGTACAAATTTACTGTTTTCTGATTTTTCCTTTACTTGTGCTACATGACATTGCTTCCTGCCAAATTTCATTTCTAGGTCAATGGGAAGTACCATAAAGGTTTTGATTCGCTTGCGAGTGTCAAAACATGCAGCATAAACACCCGTATCTTTTGATTGCATTTAGTTAGAACTTTGATTTTTTCACTGCTTCAAGGGATTGCAGCCCTGAGTATTTGATATTAATTTCAACTTGATAACTCTACATGTTCCTGAGAAAAAAGGTCTTGACAGACGGACGGACAACAAAGTGATCTTATAAGGGTTCCGTTTTTCCTCCTGAGGTACGGAAACCTAAAAATGGTCTGCAATGTCCTTTTGAATTAACAATTGTGTAAAAAAATGTATGAACTATACAAACTAATGTAATATTTATTAGTATACAACTGAAACATGATTTTCAGTGAAAACCGAAACTGCCTCCCCTTCTAGTTTTGGGCGAAACTGAAACCTAAACTTATGAAGTTAAGAAAAAGTTAGTTAAATAGATGACTTTATTTTATGATCTCTTAGATTAGAGAAACTGAAACCGAATTAAACTAATATTTATGAAAATAATAAAATAATACATTTTTCACATTATCCACAGCCTCAGGAGTAGTATCAACACAGCAAGTCCCAATCCGCATAATCAACTCTGTGAACCCAATTCCAACAATGTATACATGGGCCCCAACGCAGAAGAACTTCATGGTAGAAGACGAGACAGTTCTCCACAACATCCCGTACATGGGAGACGAGGTCCTGGATCAGGACGGTACATTCATCGAGGAGCTCATAAAGAACTACGACGGGAAAGTGCATGGTACATCTGCTTAACATCATTACTCTTATGTTTGTGGACGGTGCCGTTTTTTGTTGCATGATTATTGTTACTTTTACAGTATTTGATTGTACTATATCTTGCTAGATTGTGTTTCACAACATATTTGCACCCTAAGATCCAATTCACACATTTTTACTTCAGTACTTGGAACTCGTGAATTAGACCTAATCAACAGGATAGGCAGAATATTCACTCTCACTGTTCTCTCACTCTAGTGTTTGGTTGAGAGTGGGGTGCAATACATAATTCAAAAGTCAATTGTCGATTGCCTACAATTTTCCCAATTATGTTGGGGTTGGCTTCCAGTCAAACCTGATACCAGTATTTCCATATAACATAGCCAATATGCCTATCAATTGCGAGACAAAGACAATGTTTTTGTTTGTGTCTTTGTGAGCTGGTATTTCAAGGTTCTGAATGAATCATAGATAAAATAAAATCATCACCTTAATAACTTTTTGTGAGCAATGGCTCTGTCCACAGACTCCCACATGAATTTAATACACATTGGTGTGTGGTGCACACATCTATGCTTCTAGATAATAAAACAATATATTTTAAGAGCTCATGAACCACAGAAATCACCATCACCAGAATAATTTAATTAATTCTGTCAAAAGTGGTACATTTCTCTGGTTCATGTTATATTTATAAGTTAAAGAAAGTAATATTCATTTAACATAGAAATTTTATTGTACTATTAAAAACAAATGCTTAGGTTTAAGAGAAACATCACAAGTATATTCTGTACACCTCATAGGCCTCCGCACTCACACAGTCACGCTTGTCGTGCTTCATAGATTATTTCACTACTTTGTTCATGCACATTAGGCTTTGTAAAACACTTTAAATTACCTTGTAAGAAAATAAAAACAGTTGAATTTATATCAGGATACTTAAAAATTAAACCACCGAAAAAACTGAAAAGCAAAAAATAATAAACCTTTTTTATTTAACCTTAATAACTAAGTTCTTAAACTAATGTAAGTATACCTAAGTAATTTTGAGTCGGCGCCCAACAATCAATAAACAAAGATCACTAAATTAAGTATACCGGTAAAACGGGGTGAATAGGGATGCAGGGGTGAATCGGGACGAAACTTTAAAATGGATTAGAACTTTAAAATAATATAGTTTGTTGCTGATAAGGACAAATAATCTTTAATAAAAAACAGTAAACACATTACAGTCTTTTCTGGCGACAAACTATATTATTTCAACGTTAAAATCCATTTTAAAGTGTCGTCCCGATTCACCCCTGAATCTCGATTCACCCCGTTTTACGGTACCTAAGTAATTTTGAGTCGGCGCCCAACAATCAATAAACAAAGATCACTAAATTGCCTTAAATTTAAACGGCGCCGACTCAAAATTACTTAGGTATACTTACATTAGTTTAAGAACTTAGTTATTAAGGTTAACTAAAAGGTTTATTATTTTTTGCTTTTCAGTTTTTCGGCGGTTTAATTGTTTTTTTTTTTAAGTTTTTATTTTATAATTTTTTGTGGCTATAATCTACTAATTGTTTGCCAAAGGGCAGGCATATGTGGCACCACTGAGTAGAGTAATAATACACAACTCAGCATTCAAATGTGTGAGTGAACAATAAATCACCCCTATTTTCCCACCTGGATTGGAATTTTTTTTCCAAATTTATATGGGACCAACTTTGGGGTATACATACCCTTTCCAATAAAAAAGGATTTATCAAAATCGGACTACTCTGTAAAAAGTTATGCGTGGTCATACAAAACAAAAAAAAAATACGAAGAGAAAAAGACGAAAAAAAAGACACTACTTTGATAAAGATTGGTCCTTGACAGCTCTGGGCAGAGAGAGATGGAAGAGAAGAGAGGAGGGAGGCCTTTGCCCAGCAGTGGGACTTCGGCTAAAAATAAATAATACAAATCAGGATACTTAAATTATTCAGTCATTACACACATCCCATGCTTAATGGAACACTGACCCATTAGTAGATAGGTCAGATGTGATTTCCGTTTCTTTTTTTACTCAGATCTCATCAATAGTTAATCATAGACGTTCAAATTACAAGCATTCATGATTAATATAAATCAGTTTTATTTTTATGCATCAACAAGTAGGATAACTCCTCATAGAAAGACCTTTTGCGTTTTTCCAAATATCGTCTTTTTTTAAGTTAGTTAAGTCAGTATTCCATTATGCATGCGACATAGGTTTTTTTTAAAATCTATGCAAGAACTACATTAGAAAGATCTATAACTAAACTGATATATATTTTTTTAATTCATGTGCCACAGAGTTGCAAGAGCAGAAATAAATTGTCAACTACAAACCTACTGTGGTTTGCCTGAGTTCATAATTCAATATTACTCGTTTAAAATTATCAAAATTTCATGAAATATGAGTACGTGTTTCGTACATTCCCCTGGGAAAATTGCATCATCTCGTAACTTTAGTAAATTGTAATCAGGAAACCAAACATTATTATTACTCAGGAGACAAAGAAGGGGGCTTTATAGACGACCAGCTATTTGTGGACTTAGTGCACGCGCTGATGTCCTACCAGACCAAGGAGGAAGTCGCCGAGGAACGCCGGGACAGGGAGGCACGGAACTCTAAAGAGGAAAAGGAGAAAGAAGTAAGTAAACACAATAGATTTAACATACGCACTGTGACAAAATTCTGTCGTCCCATCATCTCGCGGCAAAAAGGGCGATCTATATTAGAAATGAAACGGATATCCGGTCTCCGGCCTATCCGGCGGCCAAATGACTTTCCGGCCGGACACCAGATTAATCACTTAACAAATACAATCAGCGATCACAACATTTTCATTCTACAACTTAGAAAATTAATTAGTAAGTACCCGTTAAGTAGACCCGAATTCGACCGAGTCCGCCCGATCGTTCGTGCGCCACCTACGCAAGCTCGCTTCTTGCGATGCACCAAACGGCAATGTTCCGCCGGATATCCGGCTAAAAAGTTGGCTGAATATCCGGTATCCGTCCAAACAGGTATCCGTTTCATCTCTAGTCTATATAATAGTATTATTATAGTCTCTGTAATATCTCGGGTCGAAGCGAAACGGACTCTATATGATTACTCTGTAATATCCGAGAAAATGCGGAGATAAAACCTAATCATGCGCGCATGATATTAGTGGGCTCAAATGCTTTTATCTGTCTATATATTCAGAAGCCGGCGGATATTAGGAAATATTTCTTTGTGGTAATCAATCACACAGATGTTATTAATACAACTTACCTTTCCAAGAATAGTTAAATGGGATATTTGTGAGTGTCTTATAGTTGTTGTAAATGACTGTTATTTATACATATTCAATAATTTGACGACATTCCAGGCCTTGGCGAAAGAAAAAGGAATATTGGATCGCAAGGACAGGGAAGCTCGCAACTCTAAGGAAGATAAGGAAAAAGGGGTAAGTAAGACATAAATCCTACTAATATTATAAACGTGAAAGTTTGTATGGATGGATGGATAGATGGATGTTTGTTACTCTTTCACGCAAAAACTGTTGAACGGATTTGGATGAAATTTGGCACATAGATGGTTTATAACCAGAATTAACATATATGATACATTTTATCCCGATATTCCCACGGGATTGAAACTTATGCGGGTGAAACCGCGAGGCGCAGCTAGTATATAATAACGACCTGGGTGCTGCAACAAAGTGATCAAGAAGTCAAGGGATTGACAGACCCAAGAATACAAGGAGCATACATAAGGGTAAGTAAGAATAGAGGATGGTATCATGCATAGCATAATCAGTCTGTAACATTCCCACTGCTGGGACACAGGCCTTCTCTCTGTGAAAGGGAACGGGCCGTGCCCACGCGGGCCCAGTACGGATTGTTGGATGTCACATGTCTTCGAATTGTTGGCTCTAGGACATGCCGGTTTCCTCACGATGTTTTCTTTCATCGTTTTGAGAGCAGTGGTGATGAAATAATTTATACAAAGTAAACCACCTGCCTGGTTTCCTCAAACTCGTAGCTGGTACTGATACCACTGAGCAACCATTGCTCTTCGCTCTGAGAGTGGTATACTTGACTGATACATGCCATAATGACCAGGTACTGGTGACTAAGGACAAAACAACACCAGATCGCAGAGAGTCAAGAAACTCTAAAGAGGATAAGGAGAAATCAGTAAGTAATGCTTAATAAAAACTTTTTTGATGCATGTATTTTTTAAATAGGTACAACTGAGGAGGTTTTAGATCAAGAAGAAAGGAGGAACGGAGGAAGAGATTTAAGGAGAAAAAGGAGATTGAAGTAAGATGGGTTATATTATTGATATGTGTATACTAAACAGGTACCAGTGATGACCTTCCAGTCTAATGATGAAATAGCCGAGGAGTTCAAGGATCCGGAAACTCGGATGGAAGAAAAGGAAGTTGAGGTGAGCTGTTGCCTTTTCAATTGCTAGTACAGTCAACCGCGCGTACATGGTAACAATTTGAAATTGACAACGCCTGCATGTCGTAGAACTCAGGTCGGTTTTCGTAGGTCAAGTTTTACTACTACGTGTGTTTGACCGTACAACCAGGGAGGCAGAATGGTTTTGGCAGGTGGGATTTATGCCTTTTGGCTCAGAAACTATAATTTTATTTTTGGTGTGAACAGAATGATTTGTTTTTCAGAAAGATTCATGCAAGGAAAAAGAGAAGGATAAAGAAGTAAGCAAGGAAGGTGACAAGAAAGCGCTCAACGATAAGCAGTTCCCTATATTCATCATATTTCAAGCTATCAGCATTCAGTTCCCTGATAAGGGGACTGCTCAGGAGTTGAGAGAGAAGTAAGTCATACTCACTAATAGTCTGATTTGTTCTTACTTTATTACGTTATTTTGTTTCTGTGCAACCAAATGACTGACAGTACTGCAAAGGTTTCAGTACAACTGGTCTATTACTGACAGTACTGCAAAGGTTTCAGTACAACTGGTCTATGACTGACAGTACTGCAAAGGTTTCAGTACAACTGGTCTATTTTATGATTTTTGGTTCTTTTTGATTTCTGGTGTCTCCTACACAGAAAATATTTTCAAAACTAAGAAGAGAATGAACAATTGGGTAATCATAAATCTCAGTTAAGTAAATAGATAGAATGACCTAACAAACGACTAACTAAATTACGAACAAATTCCAGAATAAGAAATCAGCTATACCGATCCAGTGTTATGTACTATATTAATTTACATTTCAAATAGTAAAAATTGCAGTGCCCTTACAGGGATCCTATCAGGTGGCTAGATCCTTAAAAGTGAATATTTTTGCCAATGTTCAAAAGCTAGGTCCACACCGGACGATCCAGTGTGCTCTGAGCAGACGCGGCAGGAGCGCGATCCAAAGGCGCGGCCGGTACACACGTGTCGCGCGGTGGGGCGGCCGGTACACACGTGTCGCGCGGTGGGGCGGCCGGTACACACGTGTCGCGCGGTGGGGCGGCCGGTACACACGTGTCGCGCGGTGGGGCGGCCGGTACACACGTGTCGCGCGGTGGGGCGGCCGGTACACACGTGTCGCGCGGTGGGGCGGCCGGTACACACGTGTCGCGCGGTGGGGCGGCCGGTACACACGTGTCGCGCGGTGGGGCGGCCGGTACACACGTGTCACGCGGTGGGGCGGCCGGTACACACGTCTTTTGACAATGCTCTACAACTGGGTCCACACCTGACAATTCAAATTTGGATCGGCGCTCCACGATCCACGATCATGGAGCAGCGCTCGGGTCGCGTGCGGCACGTCCACAACGACCGTGCATTTTGATCGCGCTCGCGTGTGGATCCTAGCTGGATCCACACATAGGAAATATTTGAGAATCACAGTATGAGTTTGGGGCTCTTTTAATATAATTTTAGGAAATCAAAATGTGAAATATTTGGTTGTTCGATTAAATACATGCTTTTATTAATTTATGCCCAGATACATAGAGCTGACTTCGCGCAGCGACCCAAACGCCCTGCCTCCGGAATGCACCCCGAACATCGACGGGCCGCTCGCAGAGTCCGTGTCGCGCGAACAGACCATGCACTCCTTCCACACGCTCTTCTGTCGCCGATGCTTCAAATACGACTGCTTTTTACATCGTGAGTTACCTTTTTAATTGTATTTTGAGACGGTAGTTAGGTAGGTACGACTTTATTTTGCGTTTTAGGTTTTCTGCCAGCGCCCTAAATGTGTAACACACTTCAATCACAATTTTGAAGGTTAGGAATTACCTTATCCACTTCATAAGTTTCAAAAATTCGTCTGACCAACAATGGCATTGTGTATTCTATGTGTGTTACGCAATTAGCCCGCTGATTGATAGACTTTTCAATGAAAATCTTCATTTATAAGTACTAATAATAATTAATATTTGGTAAGACCACCACCAGTTTTAAAATAGTAGGGTTAGTTATAAACTAAAGGAAATACTAAGCTTAATTCTGACTACACAAAAGTTCCAATTTCAATCAGTATTTAATGCCCAATTCCCTAGTAGTCTTTACTATTGATTTATTTAAATTCCCAGACCTTATATACAGTATATTTGTAGCACTAAATATTTAGAATAAGTATGAAGCTAAGCTGTGTATTCCTAGGGCTGACTAGTGTTTGTTGTTCTGTTTGCGCGCAGGAGGTCAAACGGCAGGTAAGGCCGTACAGACAACCATTACCATCGACATTATTATTATTTATGCTATTGTACTCTAATCCAACACTATGAACACAAAGCGACACTAGAGATGTATCTTCCTAAAATATTACTAACTTTTGCCCGCGGCTTCGCCCGTGTGGAGTTCGACAATTATTCTACTGGAACATACTACCGGGATAAAAGGTATTCTATGTCCTAACCCAGAGCATGGTCTACCTGGGTGCCAAATGTTATCGTAATCCGTTCAGCTCTTAAAGCGTGAAATGGTAACGGACGGACAGCAGAAGGTTACTACAGAATTTATAATAATTAAAATTCTGTAGTTAATTTATTCATAAAAATCCACTTTTTGTTATTTGTGTTTATAAAACAAAAAGGATCATCTACAATTTTAAATGACTCAACAATATACCGTAATATTTCTGAAATTATATTTTTGGCAAATCTAGAATTATTCTGTGGGTGCAATATAAGCGGCCAGGACGCAATATACCGTGTTATGTATTATATCCATGGTTATTCGTTATGTGTTTTTATTCCCCTTACCTTACCCTTCGTATCCCGGAACGTGGATCCACGCGAGACAATGGCTTTTTAATTGTTTGTGTAATTATGGCATTCGATCAAATATCAAAACTGAGAGCATCTGCCGCCACCGTGTAGCTTTCATGGGGTTCTAGATTTCAAACAGTACATCTCTAGTATACCTAATCCCAAAATATTAATTTGCACCATTATAACTACCAATATTATTTTTCACGATTATTTTTCTATCACATAATCTATAATCCTATGTACGAATTATAGCACATAATATAATTTTAAATATTATCTCAATCATAACATATTATTTTATAATTAATATTTTATTATAATTATCATTCTCCTGCCCTCATCACTGTATATGTCTTTTCTTCCATACTTTATTAATCCTTCAGTATCTTTTAGTCGTCACCCCCTTTCTAACCATATCATCCTTCACACATTATTATTATAGAAGTTAATTTTCAAAATGTCCCCTAATATTATACCTTTATTTGCCCAAGTGTCACGCATATTATTTTATCCATTTATGTATAAGACATACACTATTTACACTCACTATTTACTTCACTTATCAACCGCTAAAAAGAATTCATTAAATAATAACCAGCAAAGTTTATACTAATCATAACTCATTTATAGACAACAAAAAAAAACTCGACTCATTTGCCTAATATAAAACCGTCTTCTTGCCATCTTTATTACTGTTGTAACATAAAGTTCTGTTTATTCACCTTACATTTACAGAAATCAATATTCAATAATCATATTTTTCTCATTATCGTATTCCGAGATTAATCTACGTGATGTTAATACAAATATTACGGTATGTGGCAGGCTTACAGGCGTGCCATCCGGGGCCCAACTTGACAAAGAGAAAGGGGCCCGACCTCAAATCTTTCTCTGAACCATGCGGCTCCAGTTGCTACATGCTTTTGGTGAGTAGAGTAGAATAAATTATATAATTAGTTTAATTCCCGAAGAGTTAAGCAAAGTTGTACATATAGTACACCTACGTTTCACCAGGTAAGGCCAACAACAACATGTCAACATGTTCCCATAGTAATTCATACAACACTGACTACCATGCCTACACACGGCGAATAAACCGCAGTTTTTCACGGCAAGAAAAACGTGTGAATTTGTAAGGTCCACCTTAGTCGGACCAAGACAGACAGACAGACAGACATCGCTCCAATAAAGGGAAAAAATTATGGTCTCAAAGTATCAGATCAGATCAAGGAGCTGGCCCTCGATAGAGAGGTTTAGAAAGTACTTATTCAGGGGAAAGTATTCATATAAGAAATCTTGCAGTCAAGCATTAGTTAAAAAAAAATATATTAAGAAAGGGCTTTATTTCATATTCAATAGTAAAGTTCCACACACAATCGAAATTGACAATTATGTGAATTATTAATATATACCATATCAAATGCATGTAATAAATTTCTTAATCCAACAGAAATCTACAGCAGTCGCCAACTCGAATAAACGTCATGGTGCTAATCTATGCGTCATGTTCGTGAACGGGCGTCGTCAGTAGGGACTGGTCATCTCTTTGCTGCCATGGCTTATTTAAATTTAATTTAATGTTTTAAGTGTTCTTATTTTTATTTATTTTTCATTACGGACGCTTTTAACGTTCTGCATCGTTCTCACATGAATGATGTAACCAATGCTTTGTAACCATATTATATTGATTTAAAAGAGTGTCCATGGAGTTTCTTGCCCGTTCTTCTCCATAGGTACCTACGCTTTGGAATGGGCAACTAGCTTCATTTTTCTGACTGACCGACCCCTTGACAATTCAAAAGTACCTGTAATTGGTTTAATTGAAATAAATACTTTGAGTTTGAGTTTGAGGCATAAAAGAATAAGACGTTAACGAATGGCTATAATCTTAGGTCTACTTGCACCACAAATCGCTAAATGCGTTTAACACTAAACGTATTCAAAACATCTTTCCGTTTCTGACAATCGGTTGAGACAATAATGTTTCTTAAACATTAACACAAATAGTTGTGGTGCAATCTGCCTTAATAGTCACTATTATATTATTCCTCCAGGAAGGCATGCGCGAGAAGCTAGCGCGCGAGAAAGCAGCGGGCGAGGAAGACAAGGGCAAGACGCACGCCATCGACTCGCCCAACGACGCGTCTTCTGAGGACAGCAACGATAGCAACCGCTTCCAGAAAGGTGAGACATTGTTACTGATTAAAACAACCGAATTTTATTATCAATTTTTATTACTAGTAATAAAACTGATAGTTTAAGGTACCGAATATTCAGCCATCCCAACCATCGCGATAGCCGGTGAACATAGCCTCAAAGAGTGTCGGCAAAGAAAAGATCTTTGCCGACACTCCGACGGACAACGAATTTTCCGACAGATATTGGCCTACTATTTATACTAGTATCCGAGCCGATAGTAAAATTTCTCAAGGTGATTTAGTACCAGCCGGGCAATTTTCGTATTTTTAAGAACTTTACATTCTAATCTTAGTCTCAATCTGTGAAAAAAGCCTTTATTTCTCAACATTTTTGTGACATTGATTGTCGCTCAGATGAGATTGCGACTTGAATTTGAACATTTTTTAATGCGAGAATCGGTCTTCTGACAGTTACTGTATATCCGTTTCATCACTACTAGATTATTTTTCAATCACTGAAATGGTATTATCGAAAATCATGTCTCTTAAACCTGTAAGAAGTCCGTTCATATAATATGCATTCCTATAATCTCCCATTCATATAATATTCGGTTTAAGACCTCTTAAACCGAATATTATTACTACGACTATTGTAAACTAAATGTGACTAAATGTAACCCAAATTACTGTTTCAAGATGCTAAAGAAAAAATGTTTCGCAGTTTGTGTTGTAGGCAGCAACAGTAACTCCAGTAACAGCAACTGGAGTACCAACGGACAACTCAAGCAGAACGGCGAGGGCTCCGCGGAACCGGCTTACAGTGCGCTCGGTGAGTTCTTGAAGATCCTACTTTAGTTTACTCCAGCACACCAATTTGAGTAACACGCTTTTAATCAAAATGCGAAGGATTTTAATAAATGAATCTGCTCGACACCGTAAATAACGCAATGAATGTTGTTGAATTGTCGAAATTAATTGAATTTCCCCGGTGATTTATGCAAAGTGCGCTGCACCCTATCCCCTTACTCTATTTCAATACACTCATGTGTGCGACACGCGTCGGCGACACAGGCAACTGCAACCGTCGCCGGTTGCAGTCGTGTATATGCACACTAAGGTGCCGTGCACAGATTTCTCAAGGTTTGACGATCGACACGTGTTTTCTATATTACTTCTTCTTCATGAGGAGTAGAAGCACTAAAGAAAACACATGTCGTTCGTCAAAAATCGAGCAAATCTGCAGGCACATTAAAGCACGGTTGCAGAACACGAAGAATGTCATACACTGACCAATTATTGTTCTCTGTCGCTCGCACGCAACTTATACTGACATCACACACGGAACCGATGAGCAAGTGGGATGGCAATATAATGTTTTACGCGACCGTGCAAAACCAGTCAGTTTGTAATAATCAGATTTATCAGTAAGAAGGTCTAGAATGGCCGGAGATAGACGTGTGTGGGAAAGAGAAATAGAGACCTTTGCTCAGCAGCTTTGTGGACTAGATTTATAGATAGATCAGTAAGATAGACAATTTAATGTTAGCTTCAAATAAATACCAATTTCCTTTCTGTTCCAGGTTTGACAGTGGGCGACATAGACTCCGATTGGACGGGATCTGACCAGTCTCTGTTTAGAGCTCTGCACAAGGTGTTTCCCTCCAACTACTGCGCCATCGCTCAGGTCATGCTCTCCAAGACTTGCCAACAGGTAAACTATTCACATCATGTATGCATAGGAAAGACCAAGTTTGGACCAACGGCCCTGTAATAATCGCCGTCGACCTGAAGACCAATTCCCGCAATTAAAAACGTTCAAAATCTAGTCGCAATCTCATCTCAGCGACAATCAATGTCGTAAATTGAACAAATGAAAGGAAATTAGAGGTATTTTTGACAGATTGAGACAGATCAGACGGTGAATATTCTTAAAATTTCGAGAATAGATATGATAAGCACCCATTTAAATTCAAAGTTATTCATTTATTTTCCTAATTTTTAGAGAATTAATATAAAAAAAACAGCCTAAACCTCTACACTATAATTTTAAGTATCAAGATTACAGTGTCGACGTTGCTTGGCACTGATCAACTATACTGCGTTCGCGACTTTGCCAAAAAGGTAAACAAATATGAAGGAATGAAAAAATAACTTCAAGTTCAGTTTACGCTACAACTTCAAACATTTTTATAACATTTTCAAAAGTATCGAGTCACTCTGAAACCAACTTAATTTCTATTGAAATAATGTTGATATTTGTTTAACATGAAATTACATCAATTGCCAACAAATTTAAATAGACCTTACCTCGGTCATACCAGTTTCATCCATAGTATAGTGACATGTTTAATGTCTTCGACCAATCTTGCTACATAAGCATAGCCGCCTCTCATTTCCCCTATGTTATCCAGGTATACACATACTGGATCAACACAGGCCAAGAAGAATGCCGCGTAGAAGCAGAACTAACGCCGCCACGCAAGAAGAAGAAGAAGCATCGTCTCTGGTCCGTGCACTGCCGCAAGATACAACTCAAGAAAGACTCCGCTTCACACCACGTGTAAGATACGTTATAGCTTATTTAAATCCAGCGATAGAAATTGTTGGTAAATCAATCGTTTGTCTTTAGATGTCTCACATTATGGTAATTATTAAAGCAATTCTTTTGTGTAATTCAAACTCAAACCATTTACTTCAATTCAACTACATATTTACAGGTACTTTTAAATTGTCAAAAGAGTCGGTCATTCAGAAAGATGAAGCTACTTGCTCAAATCGAATTAGTATTAGAGTGTAATAGGAATTAAATTATAAAAATAAGATCTAATAATAATTAAAACTCCATTTTTTTCAAATCTTAGTGAAAACTGCCAGGTGACTTTTTCTGAATATTACATTATTTCATGGTCAGTGTTGGTATGCATTGCGTTGAAACTATATTATGTATTTATTATAATTTGATGTTTTTTATTTTCCAGTTACAACTACACCCCTTGTGACCACCCGAACCAGCCGTGTGACAACATGTGCCCGTGCCTACAGTCGCAGAACTTCTGCGAGAAGTTCTGTCAGTGCAGCAGTGATTGTGAGTTTATTGTATTTTTTATGGTGGCGTTACGATTAAGGATCTGTTGATTAGAATGCCAGAAGAGGCTGTGGTCGCGACGATAGGTCGCGGTGGAGCAAAATGAAAGCGATAGAGGACCGTATAACATGTATAATTAAATAAGAAAAGATATGAAATTACAAGGGAACTGTTGGTTTAAAAAGTAATCTAGAAAATATTATGGACGTTAATGACGCGGGCGTGCGTGGGTGCGGCGGCTGAGTGTCGCGACCCGCCGCCCGCGACCACGTGTGGACAGGAGCGCTCTCTACAGCATGTGAGCAATACTGTTCCATTTAGTTCAATGCTTAAGAGTTAATTCTCGATTGGAAATCATGAGCTTATTAAACTTATCAGCTTTTGCTTTGTATGGTATGATCTACTCATAAATGAGACCTTGGTTTAAATTTGAAACTAATTTTGAAAAAAAAAAAAACATCAGTGTAATTCATTATTGTAAAGCTATTTCAATTTGGTTTTCTGATACTATTTTATTTTAGTCTCTTTTAAATATTAATGTAAATTAAAGTAGCTTTTCGTGCCTATCTGTGTGACCGCGTTGTTTTTAAGCAATGGATTTTGACACGGTTTTCATCACCATTTAAAGAATTGATTAAAAATGTTTATAAAGAAATATTGATGTTGTGAAAGTATAACAATCATGCGACGTAAAGGCAGGTCATTACTATTTAATAATTGTACAAACAACACTCTAATGTAGGCTCGCCTGTATTACATGAGACTCCAACACAACTCGCGAAATGTCGGTGTACTACAAGAACGCGTCTGTCTAACCTTCGGGATTATAGACGCGATGCCGTCGGATAACAACGTATGCCGTGTCGCAGGCCAGAACCGCTTCCCGGGCTGCCGCTGCAAGGCGCAGTGCAACACCAAGCAGTGCCCGTGCTACCTCGGCGTGCGCGAGTGCGACCCCGACCTGTGCTCGGCGTGCGGGGCCGACGCGCCGCACGCGCGCGCGCCGCCCGCGCCGCCCGCGCGCACGCCGCCCGCGCGCGCGCACGCCGCGCAGGTCTTCTGCAAGAACGTGTCGGTGCAGAGGTGAGGGCTGCACCAGCTTTGCATCTCATTTCGACAACTTTTGAGAACTAGGAGACGGGTCAATTATTGTTTTTAGGCATGCTGTATTATTTGCGATCCATCTTTATTTTAATCACTTGGTAATCTGTTTAATCTACTTGTGCGCCCGAAATAAACCCGGTCGTCTACAGATGAACCATTATAAAATCGAATTTGATAAACTCAACACATATTTTAGTCCACTGGAAATATGAAATGTGCAACCCCTTCTTCACCCTTTGAAATCCTTTTTGATCCATGAAACCTATCAACTAATTTTCATCATGAGTATCATTTTCCTAGTTATCGAAACCGCTAATGCCGACAGTGAGGTCGAGATATAAATCTATTAGATACGGGACACGAGACAAAGAAAACTCTCGCTGGCTGTAAACGCACTGTCGTTTATTTGAACACACAACTGTCACAAATATCCGGGGTGAAGCCCACGGATGCGCGCGGGCAATCGCGGACCGATGCCTCGCTCTCGCTCGGCCACGTTGCAACGACGCGTTACCTATGCTTGTACACAACAAAATTCAAGATGACAGCCGCGAAAATCTTGAATATGGATTTGGACCCTATTTTCATTATCAGCTGTCGAGATTGAAACCGCCATCTTGGATTCTAATTTAAAGGTGGTAAAGCAAGAAATTGTAGTTACCAAATAGTTTTATAGACCATGGCCAAATAATTGCCAAACGGTTATGTATGCCTATAGTATCCCCACTGCCGGGACTGAAGCCTCCTCTCATTGAGAAGTAGGGGGCTGTAATCCAGAATGCAGGCGCTGTATAAGTTGGTTACATAGATTATCTCACGCTATTTTTAAAGTACACAATTTTCACACTTACAAACACTATCATTCACAGAGGCCTCCACAAGCACCTACTGCTCGCTCCAAGCGACGTCGCTGGCTGGGGCATCTTCCTAAAGGAGGCAGCACATAAGAACGAGTTCATATCGGAGTACTGCGGAGAGATCATCTCGCAGGACGAGGCAGACAGGCGCGGCAAGGTGTACGACAAGTACATGTGCTCCTTCCTCTTCAACCTGAACAATGGTGAGTTACTTATTACGTACAAATTTTCCATGTACACACGACGACATATCAAGCTATACATTTACAGTTTTAGCGGATCTCGCATTGTATAGGCTTTTCGTACAATAACAAGTCAGCTTATACTGCAAATGCGCTTATGCTTGAAATGTCGTCGTGCGTACAACAGCCAGGCCAGGTCATGATTTACATACGAGTATAGAATGCAATAAAAGCTTGATTCGCAACAAATGGCGGACGATGACGGTTGCACAGCAACTCAAATTCTTATATTTTGATGTAGTCACGGTGGTGCTTAGACATATGTTTTAACCTGGTTATACGTTAAATGTCTACTGCGCCCGAACAGGGTCATTCACTCATTAGTTTAGCCTAGTATGAGTCTGTAACTTTGTGAACATTATGTAATAAATAAATCGGTAATAAAACAGCAAGTTTCAAATATTAAATAATTATTTTCAGATTTCGTGGTAGACGCTACTCGCAAAGGCAACAAGATCCGTTTCGCGAACCATTCCATCAACCCGAACTGCTACGCGAAGGTCATGATGGTGAACGGTGACCACCGCATCGGCATCTTTGCCAAGCGGGCCATTCAACCTGGAGAGGAACTGTTCTTTGATTACAGGTATACTAGCAACAATCTTTATATTGCTATACAAGCAAACTTATAAATAAGGAGCCTTAGGGGATGAGTTCCAAAAAACGATAATACAACTAACTTTAACTCATAAACACATCTAAATACTTGGCTGTCTCACTACTCGACCCACTTGGATGGGACAGCTGATATTTTTTTTCTAACTTTAAAAATGATGAATTACCATACAAACTTTCATCCCCTTCAGGGGATGAATGTTCAAAAATCCATTCTTAGTGCTCACATTCGATATATAAGGCACTCTTTTGCAGAATTTCTTTCTTCTAGCTAGACCCAGCAGTCTAAGTTGCGCGTCATCTGTCAGTGATATCTACCTATAACGTGTTTCTATGAACGAACCGACCAGACCCGTTTCACTTTCAATAGCAATAGGTTTTTAAACCGGGAAGGACTTAAATGTGAAGGCAAATAAGGAATGAGCTGATATTGGCTGGCATGGCACTAATGATTTATTTATTTTGCAAAAAAATACGCTCATTATACAAACTGTAAATGACGTCTTTCCATAATTATGCCAAGCGAATGATGCAATCTAAATAACATAAATGAATCTCATAAACATAAGTACACCTCTGCCACCCCTCAGGGAAAACAGGCGTGATGTTATGTAATGCAATTCATAAGAACTATTCTTCTATTGAATAATTGCAATTATGATAAAAATAAGTAACATTTATCTATTATTTACCAATGTTTACTTCCAGATATGGGCCTACCGAGCAACTCAAGTTCGTCGGCATCGAGAGGGAAATGGAATTCTTATGAGAACAACCCAAACAGTCCTAGGACAGATATCAGGCAGCAACAAACGACTTGCAACAGTTGCAACGTCTAAACACCTGTTAGACGAGTGCGAGTAGGACTCGCGCACTGGGTGTTCCGTACCGATAAACATACCTACTGTGATCAAAACTAAGATAAAATGCATATTATTCACAAGGTTTATTGTATATCTCTTCACATTTGGGTTTGGACTGTATATTTTAATCGTTATTGATAGCAGCCATGCTCAATAGCTTAGCCAGTAAAATAACATAGAATGCGTGTACGCATGGCTGTGACATTCACACATACGGCGTAGGCTTAGTAAAAGGGTTAGCACCTTTTGGTTACGGAACACTCGCCGTCGTCTCTGTCATACATATTTTTCCCTGGACTGAAGATCGTGAATCTTTTAAATATTACAATTATTGTAGAAACGTGAACTGATTACTTACCTTTAAGTTTTTTTACAATAAACATTTCTGATCAATTGACGTGCTTGTTTTTATTAATTTTGAAACTAGATCGGTAAGAAACAATTTTCCTTAATTATCATTGTTATCCAGCATGATTTTACTCTTCCTTACCCGTAACTAAAGTGCTACAGACCATTTACAGTTATTTTACCTCTGATTTTGCATACTGTCACAGTGATCTTTATTCTCATTCGAATAAGGTTGCTGCCATTGACAAGTCTATCAAAATCGTTGTGGTCTTTATTCTCATCACAATAAGGTCGCTGCTGCCAGACGTAAAATAACTGTGTATGGACTGTACAAGGATCTTGTTGCGCCTGAATGACATTGACAAGTGTTGTTGGTAAAATTGTCACAGTAAATAATATTGTATTGAAAATGTAAGAAAGTAAATGCATTAAGATGCATGCATGTAAGAAGGCGGCGTTAGTTCCTTTTTTAGCTTCGCGCCAAAATATCTTTGTACTGCTAACTGCTATTTATTTTTAGCTACGCGCCAAAATATCTTTGTACTGCTAACTGCTATTTATTTGCCCCTTTTTGTTGTATTGGTGTGTGTGTGTGTGTGTGGTTTTAATTGTATTAAAAAGCACCTCTATTTTACAAGCTTTTATTTAACTTGCGATGTACATGTACTCTTATGTATGTTCGGGTGGACTCTTGCAACTCAATTTTGAAGCAGATATCTTCAACCGATTCAGCTGAAAATTTTGCATGCATGTGTAAATCGGATGACAATGCAAAATTATTATGACATGGAGCTAATCTGATGATGGAACCGGAAGGTGGCCATAGGAATTCGGTAGTTAAACGACACAACCCCATCGAGTTTGGACTCGTTTGATTCGGCTTGACGAGAACTTTGGTGCTAAATAGTAACCAGAGTCTGATGATGAAGCTGGAAGATGGCCATAGGAACTCGGTAATTAAACGACATAACCCTATCGAGTTTGGGCTCGTTTGATTCGTCTTGACGAGTACTTTAGTGCTAGATTTACCATCTAATCAGGGTCTGATGATGTACAGGTAGCCTAAGTGCAGTAAACGCATATAACGGAAAAACACTGATGGAATATTAAATAACATTTAGAACACTATGTAACACGCTTTTATTTATTTTTATTAACAAGTAATAAAAGCTTGTTTTTAAAAAGATTTTTTTTTCTTTTAATTTTTTTAATAATAATACCTACGAGAAGTTAAAAAAAATGTCTACGTGTACTGAGCAAGTGTAGTTATGGGTAACTAGGTCAAACCTCGTATAGTAAAAGTACTCTGTGGTCAAACCATAGAGTATAGTAACTGAAAAGGAAGTCAAACCATGCTGGATATTAAATGAGTAATGACGTGTCATCTACATGGGCGAGTGAATCGCAGCGATAGTCACGCCGCGTCGTGGTTTTAATAGAAAGATTTTATCAGAATTTAGCTTGTAATAATCACAAGTACAAGGTTTACTTGGCTCAAACGAACGATTACTGCTAGTGAATTCCGTCCATACACCGCTTCCACTCATGTTAACATAGGACAAATTGTTTCCTCAGAATTTAAAACATACTAATACATGATAAAATGTGTGATAAACTGATAAGATATTGATTCATTTTTTGATATGTTAGTGTAACTATTACTGTAGGGCATTCGGTCAATCCTTTGACTGCCAGTGACGATTTCAAGGTTCATGATATTTTCAGCTTATAAGTTATGCCACGTAGGAGATGGCGGGAAGAGCTGGATAAGTTCCGTCAAAACTAGAAGGTGGATACGCGGGCTCGCGAGAGATGGAAGGAGTGGAAGGAGGGCATTGCCAAGAAGTGGGACAGGGTATCCTAGTTAAAAAAAAATGTTATGTTATGCCCAGTAGCGGGACAGTACATAAAGGCTAACGAAAAAAAAAACAAAAAAATGCTCAATAGAGTGTCATATTATATTAAAATTAACAAATAGCAACAACATTAGGTTTGCTTTAACACATACAGATTGTACAAACTGCATTATCTAATGAAAATCACAAGTTTCGTCTACAATAAAATGCTTAGGTTGGTCACACAGTGACTATAAAACACTGTACTAACATTACTTACAACTCTCTAATACTAGGCACAAAGCCTGAAAAGTTCTTCAACAAGTGTTCACAGACAAACGTCTTAATATACCTGCAATAAGGGGTATATGCAACGTTGCCAGATTTTTTTTCGGGAAAAGCGGGATTTTGAAACCCTTTGAGCATAAAAAGCAAGACAAAAGAAAAAAACGTAATTAATTATCCGACCGTCGAGAGAATGCGTTCTTTACACAAATCGTCGCATTGCGACAATAGGGTAGTTGCCTGGGTAAAAAATAATAATTATATTTAGTGTGGGTCGTGACGTCACTTGCTTGCTAAAGTGTCGCATGCAAGTGACGTCACGCGAAACTTTAACGGGCGATATGAAGATATCGCCAGTTAATGTCTATGTGTCTATGTGTATCTGTGATGAAGATCATTTCTTATATGATTGACAAAAGAAAAAATACGGGTTCAATATTTTTTGACAATCTGACTGACTAATTAGATTTTTTTAGGATTTTGTATTTTGATTTTGATTTCACAGGCTATTGCAGTAGATCAAATTCGCAAAACACATATTCGTAGTATGAAACTGGCAGGTGTCAAGGCCCCATTCATTCGACGGCCACACTGTAGATTACTTATTTTTTACTACTTATTATTTTAAATGAGTTTCAAATTAAGTTTACAATGATGATAGATAATCGTAGAAAAGGCAGGATTATGATGATAAATAAGTAATATATTCACTTACGAATAACTTATTTCTTTTTCTATCCCCGAAAAGCGAGACAGCCTGTCCCGCGCAGAACATTTAATTTTGGCCTAAAAATCAGGACATCTGGCAATGCTGGTTATATTGTGGTAAGTCATTAGTATAAAATATGAGTAACAAGTCAACATGCCAATAATAAGGAAAAACAATAATTTCTTTAGGGGCAATTATGTCTTTTAACAAGGTATAAAATAAATATGCTAAACTTTAATATCACATTTGTGGAACCAAATCAAAAAGGCTTACTCTGGCTCTGAACGCTTATTGGTATATATTCAACATTTAGTCTGTGAAGACGTTTGTTAATCACAGGAGCCGTCGGCCCAGCCATCTTTCCACCGCTCATGAACCTTGGAGCAGTCAAACAATGGTTTACCAAGTTTGACGTTCACAATGTTGTGTCGCTCACACAGCCATTTTGCTAGCGCATCTTGGGTTTCAGCGCGTGGTGGGTTTTGTTTTATGCTGAAAATATATTTTTTTATTGAAAATTACAGATAACACAACATTATAGATAACTTCAAAGTGCTATGAAGTAGGTCAATATTATTATTTTGTTTATACATACTCATCTTGGAAGTCAAGTGCACAGGGTTCACATGGGTAGAACTGCGCGAAAATGTTGAAAAACTGCACCATATCTTCAGACTGCTGCTTAGTTGGTTTCTTTGGGAAGTAGGATGCCATCGAGTGGAGGAAAGACCATGTTGATGAGCCTATCTCATCTTTGTCTAGGGGACAGTCCTTCCGCCGTGCAGGAGGCTGATTAATTAAAAGTAGTTAGTATAACTACGAACTTTAATTTATTAATAAGTAAGGTAGTACAGCTAAGATGACTGACCAAAAAGTAAATTAATTCACCATTGCCAGTTATTATAAGAAGTCTGCATATTATGGAACCTAGATCATATTTTCAATCTAGGTACCACAACAACCCTAACCCGCTTTATTACATCTATTGTCACAATCAGCTGTTGCATCAAGATTACATCATTCTCAGATCACCATCAGAGTACTATGAAAACTGTAATACCCAAAGTTACTATTATCCCGAAACGGAGAAGAAATAATGCTGTATCTACGAAATCTATCCATGCCCTGTATTCAGTCCAGGACAAGGACAGGAACTTCGCTAGAAACTTCTATAATTATGAAACATAACCTCACCTGTTTGTTTTTGCTCGGCGTTGACAAAGTTGCCTTATTCTGTTTCTTGGCCCAACTCTTAAAGTCTGAACACGCCCTACATGGCTTGTCCTCCTCAGCATGAGCATTAGGCATCTTCGGTGACTTGAGACTACGCTCGTGCCATGTAATTGGTCTTAGTATTGAAAACTTGTTTTGAACTAAAACTACATTACAACCGCTTCTGTGCGTTCAATGAAGACGAATAATGTACACTGACTTCTCTAATTAGTAATTCTAGAATATATTTGTGAAATCGCCGGTTTTTTGGAATATTTTTAATTTGTGCTACTGCTGTCTAAGTCAATTTGGCACGTGAAGTTTAAAGTTGACAGTACCGCATTAGGGTTGCCAGCTTGAAAATTTTAACGGAAAAGTGTTGTTCATTTATTACTCGGCAAATAGTGAACATTTTGTAATCGAAGCTGACGATTGTTTTTTTTTTAAATATAGTGCATAAACTAAAACCAATTTAATAAAACTACTTTTTATTTCTTGCAAATAAATTCATTAATTTTCAACACAGTTTCATGGAATAATTGTAAGTACTGTCGGATTTTATTCAGTTCTCAATCTTTACACTGAGCTCTTAGCAAAACATAGAATTGACTAGGTCATAATATAAATATAGGAATAAGTATATTTTATAATAGCAAATACTAAACTTAAATTATAAGGCATCGTCGATTGTTTCAAGGGCTCAACTGGAGGTGTTTTCGCAAGTAGCAACGATTTCTGTAACAAAAAGTTTTTATTTATTTTAGTTAGCAAAAACAAGATGGTTACAAGACTACCATATCTCGAAGCGCATACCATACGCCATACGCTAATGGTGAGGTGCAGAACATAAAGGCGTCACTCCACACCAACCCGCCACTAATCTACACACGTAAACTTAGCTTCGCTTTGTATGAAAACGTGGGTGGCAGGTGGGATCATCCAATGCGACCCTCTACCTGTACATTCATCCTAGGTAGCAGTGGACGATCGACTTTATATTACGATAGCGTCAACTATTCTGTACCGTATTGCAGAAGTACAGTGCTACAATAATCATTTGGCGCTCGAATGTAGCTGGCCGGGAGGCGCCGTTGGTAAACATTTGTAAAATGTATTGAAAAAACAAGATGGCGGCATTAGTTCCGATTTTGGTCACGCGCCATAAGATCCTTGTACAGCTATACAGGGTTATTTTTTAAAGACCAGCCAAATTTAAGGATGTGGTACAGACCATCAAACTGAACAACTTTCTCCATGGGACAAATAGCGTAATCGCGAAAATTTTATCAACTGTCCCATAGAAAACTTCAATACCTACTCGACCTAAATGTATGGGACGGCTGAAGTTTTATTCGCGATTACGATGTTGGTCCCACGGAGAAAGTTGTTCAGTTTGATGGTCTGTACCACATCCTTAAATTTGGCTGGTCTTTCAAAAAATCACCCTGTATAATAACTTACTATCTACAATGCCGCGTAGTGCTGTGACAGCCGGCGACGCTGGCAGTTCCTGTAAGAAGTCTCTTCCGTCGTCGCAGCAGCGGGCTAGTATCGGGTCTAGGGGCAAACTGCCCAGGAGAGGTACGCCTAGTTCTGAGCACATTTGGGCTGCTCCGCCCGTTGTGGCCGGGAATATCTCGCTGCGGGTCTGAAAACATTAAATTTTGTGATAAGAGACTTGTATGATCATTATCATGGGCATACGCGATCTTTGCTCAGCAGAGTGTGTGAATCTAGACAGTAATTTTCTTTTGGTTGGCAAACATATCCGCTTATAGACGTCTATAACACCATAGCATTTTTTCGCGCGCTCACTTCGTCACAGGATTGTGATGATGTTGTTTCTGACATGTTTGAGATTCTGTAAGATGGACGAAAGATGTTTTTTTTTTGTGCCAGTATTTTCAGATTGTTATTTGTCAGTATTACTTGTTTTGTTTGTTAATTTTGTGTATTGTATTATATATTTTTATTGTTTCTCATTGTTATTCCTTCCCAAAGAGATTTAAGATAGGTACAATAGAGAGGCTATGCAAAGAAATGTCATAGAAAAACTGTGATCCCATGTCTCAGTGACGCCATCTAGCATAATATAGCAAAATTAGAGCGGCAATTGGGAACATCGAATAGTAAAAATCAATTAAATTTATTAAAATATATTCAGCTATCGCTCGATAGATGGCCAGTGTGGTCAGTGTTGCCAGATCCGATTTTCGATCCGTGGATTAAGCTTAAAAAACCTAATATAATAATCAATCAGGTAAATAAATATTGAAAACTAAACAAATTAAGCAAAACTTGTCTCAGACAGTAAAAACTATTTTAGAATTTTATTCGTTACTATTCATTGTCCATGACACCGTCTATGGCTAGGTATCAGTTTCAAGTGTGTGTTTTTTATGTACATTTTAAAATAAAATAATTTTAAACGTGCTTTGCCTCCGAATTATTATAGCACTCAGTTTATTATGATTTTTGTGTAAAGTAGACCTATTATGTCACAAAGCGCATTTTTTTGCAATTGTCTGTTGCATTTCGTTTTCAGAAAAATAATTATTTTTACACTTTTCTTTTGCAAATAACTGTAAATCTTATTATATCGATATACGTATATCCGAGGCGATGTCCAAAAATCCGTAGAACTACTAAATTCGTAAGTCTGGCAATGCGGGGTGACACTAAGTAGAAACTATAAAACCTGTGGTAGGGATTTTATCATTTAGATATAAAATGATAAAAAGGTATCGATAATATTGAAAAAAGTTATAAGACCATTTTTTCGCATTTGAATAGATTTAAACCAGTGCCAAAAAATTAGGAAAGCAATAAATTGATTAGTAGTTTCAAAGTTTACAAGTTATTTTACTATAACATTCTTTTTACGATTTCCACAGGACACAAATATTTATGTGATGAATATAAGTGTTTGTGTTGGTCCGGGTGTGTCTTATATATTATAAGTATGTATTTATTTACAAAAGAAAGTATTAAATCCATTGTTTAGTACCCATAGTACAAGCTCTGCTCTTTGAAGTAAACAGATCAGTCGACCTTGCGTACGTACAAAATATAAAAGTCAAAACATTTATATTGAGAAAATTACGGGCGTTCTACTTAAAAAGCTCATACATGACGGTCGATCAAATAATGATAGCAACTACTACCAACAGATCAGAGCATGGGCTGCCATGCTACCTATGTCCCCAACGTCAGACCTACCATCCATGGACGAACTTGTTGAACTTGTACCATCCATGGGAAAAGTTGTTAACAAACTCCCACTTAATAAAGGATCAATAAAATAAATTTTAAACGGTTTACATCATGTTCTTTCTTATTATTTTTTTCCTTTTGCTAGGCTTCTAATAGTCCTAACGAAATGTTAAATAACCTATAACCTTTTTCAAAAATTGGGGTTTAAAATGCAAAAAGAAATTTCCAAATCCAACTGGTAGTTCCAAAGATTAGCGCGTTCAAACAAACAAGCAAACAAACTCTTCAGCTTTAGTATTAGTATAGATTGTTAAAAAAGTTTAGCTCTGCAGCATACGCAGTTAGAAAAAATCGTGATTTAACTGATTTAGAGATAGCCCGTTTACTATACTTTAGTTCCGTCATACGGTATTATTTTCAAACAGTAGGTATTATATTAGTATTAAGTGTTATTTATTATTTACCTTAATAAATATTATCGATAACAAAATCGATAAACAACAACACATCTCAACAAGGCAGTGGTAAAACTACTCAGCAATAGAGGGCGTTTATTACAAAATTAGCAAATTTTCGATATCTTTTTATGAAAATTATTTAATTCTAAATACTGAGTAAATATAAATAATTCATGCGTAAATAAATCGAAGTTTAGTCCAGTTGTTTTACCATAACCAGATTTGCAATATCGTAATGCGCAACTCGGCATATTTCCTTAGAAACTATTTTTCTTGTAGTGGACCACACGAATGTCTTGACACGCGGGCGTACGACACTAGACTGAGCGACTTTTGACCACTAGGACAAATGTATTGAATTACGATTTTGTTCGTAATGTCCTGTCTATTGTCAAGTAAATAATTTAATGTCTTTGTTCCTTCCTTATTGTAAGTATGTCTGTTTATATTGAAATTTAGCTGTGCAGTAAGTTGGATTTATGCTGTGCATGTTTTCCCCAATAAATAAATAGTCATCAAAGGTGCATTATATTAAAAGGCCTGTAAAAATCAACACTGTTACCTTGCAGTTGGGACAGATAAACAGCGACATATTCTCCAGGACTCCTATGACAGGCACTCCGAGCTTGGAACAGAACTGCAGTTCCTTCCTTACGTCTAACAGAGCCACTTCTTGCGGGGTTGTGACTACGAGTGCGCCGCTCAGACCGGCGGACGTTAGGTATTGGACAGCTGATAGGTGCTCGTCTGATGTGCCTGAGGAGGAGGAAATGGACATTAAAGCTTGTGTGGCAACAGTTTGTCCTGACAAATAAAGGGGACCCATAAACCAGCCCGGCTCACTTAGTCCGAAATAATTATGATCAAAATCAGTTGAGTTAAATAATCACAACTTGGCATCGTGGTACACATGCATAAGTGTTAATTAGTTTTTTTTTTTTGTGCTTGGTTGTAATATAAAACCGTATCTTTAATTTTCGTAATTGGCTTTACATCGTTTTAATTAAAGTAAATAAATAAGATATAAGCCTTTAAGAGTCATTAAAAACAAAACGAATTGTGGGGCAGTTTATAAAAATAAATAAAGCATTTATAAAAATAATTAAAATACATCTTAATTATTATTATAATTAATATAATATATTATATTTTTTTACCTGGTGGCGTATCTATTAGCAGATAATCCAGTTCTCCCCAGTCCACTTCACTTAGAAACTGCTTGATCATACCTAAAAACAATAAAATAATTCAGAACATTTGCTTTATGTTATTATTGTCTCGTTTTTGTGGTAAATATCTGGTGCTTACCATTTTTCTTCGGCCCCCTCCATATGACCGCATCATCTGGACTGCCCAATAGAAAGCCGATAGACATCAATGACAGGTTGTCTGTTACATACTGTGGACAATAATTAAAAATATAATTTTTACATGTCTGCAGAGAATACAATACTAACGGGCTAATGATTTAAGGTAGATAGAAGCACTTTCCTGTATGGTGGAGGCATAGTACTTCCCTAAGCGTTGTGAAGTATACTGTGGCTATTTATTGTTATAGCCACACTCCGTACGCGTGTAAATATCCAAACTAACATTATAAATGAGAAAGTAACTCTGTCTGTCTGTTACCTTTACAGGCCTAAACCACTGTAACGATCGGAATAAAATTTGACAGAAGGTAGCCTAGGGACATGAAGAAGAGAAAAACATAGGCTACTTTTCAACCTGGATATTTGTATGAAAAATAATAAAATCACACAGACGAAGTCGCGTTCAATAGCTAGGCTATTTTCAAAGATTACCTTGACAAACGAAAATAAAAAGGATAGAAGCAATAATTTCCACAACTTTTAACCAAGATCAGCCTTGATTTGTGTGTCGGTGAACTGAAACGCGGAATCGCGCTGTTACGAACTTGATCCGTAACGTTAACTATATTATCATGGTTGCAATCGTAACGTGGATGTAATAAACTAGAACCGTCTGGCGAATTAAAATACACAGTTGGATGACGAGCACATTTTGTGCGACGTCACTTCTTTCATTTTCAGCCCGCTATCGTATCCTTAGTTTATCTTTGCTCTTGGTGTTTTTGAAGCGTAGGCACACAGTTAGACGCTGCGTTAACTCAGCGCCACGCTAATAGTTTCGACACATGGCAGATAGCAAACCTTTGCTAGAAAAGGCGGTCCTTAAATGCGATGTATCTGCTTTATTAATTCATTTTCTTTAGTTGCATAATCAGCCTATAATGTTCCCACTGCTGGGACACAGGCCTCCGCTCGGTGAGAAGGCGTGGGCCGTAACCCACCACGCGGGCCCAGTGTGGGTTGGTAGATGTCTGTTTCTTCAATTGAAGCGGTTTAAAACCAATCTTTCGTTTGTTTATACTTACAACAGGCGACCATCCTGATCCAGAGTTGTGAACTTGCTCCCCTCTTACTCCGAGCACTCGAGGTTGACTGGGCCCGCAGATGTCTGCGTCTAATATACCCACCTAAAAGTAATCAAGATTATCAATATGCAATGATAGCGGTCATGCCAATGGTTAGTGACTTAGTTATCTCCTAATAGTGACGATTCGACCGTCATTGTTGGGATTTAACTTAGTCCCATCAGCCAGCAGCCAGCCAGCAACCAGAGGTTAGCTATTATCTTCAATATAGTGTCTGAGAAGATATAAGTGGTTTGAGCTTAGACACACAACAGTGCCTTTGGGCCAATCATGTCATAATTTCAGCCGAAAGACGTCCACTGCTGGACATAAGCCTAACCCAAGGATCCCCACACCGACCGGTTCTGTGCTTCTCACATCCAGCGGGTAATGGGTAATTC
This sequence comes from Apamea epomidion, assembly GCA_947507525.1. NCBI lineage: Eukaryota > Metazoa > Arthropoda > Insecta > Lepidoptera > Noctuidae > Apamea > Apamea epomidion. The sequence goes on along the minus strand of OX382240.1, from coordinate 1,112,024 downwards.
GTATTCATATAAAAATATCTTAGATCTATGTTTTCGTAAAAGTATACAAAACAACCATGCATACAACTACTAATGCACCGACTATAATAAATTACTCCATAAAACCTGACCTATATACCAGGCACGACGAAGGTTGTACCAGGCAGTACCACCGTCTGGCTGTACTGTGCGAATTCTTTGACACCGCGCCTTTGGAATCGATACACGTGTTGTCTGTGCCTGGTTCTCTGTTTGAAAAACAAAATATTTTGCCGCGAAAATGGATTTCGGAAACGCGTATGAACGACGGTCAAGATATAATAGGGTAATATTAATGTTATTTTTTTATATAATAGGGTAATATTATGTTGTAATGTTATTTCAATAATTATTCAACTTCTAGTGTTCTCCGAGTACGTACTGTCGCAGCGTGACGTTTTAATTGATGTGTAATTGAACAGCTGGCACAAGCTTTTCAAATTAATAAAAAATCAATTTGTACATAGAACACATTGGTGAAAATAATTAATTCTGCGATTTTTTAGTGTGCCTACAAATTATTACAAATCCTTTTCATTCATAATTTGTGGCTATAATTAATTTGAGTGGAACCATTATTAAAAATAATTGTTTTTTTGATAAGTCATTAGGTTATAACTGCGGTATAATTATAACCCGGCTGATAACAGAGGGGTTATCCAAGGGTCAAACACGCCCCCTATCACACGCGTTATAAAAAGTAACAACCATACACTAAATAAATTAAACCCAAGAAGTCATCCAAGTGCATCAAAGTGCATTGCCTTAAGTTCACTGGCTTCACAAGATAAACATTGAAATTGATTGATTGACGCCATTTGTTTGTTTTTTGTTTATAATAGACGAGGGAAGCTATGGTCTACATTATTAGTTTTACCATGTTTGGGTTAAGTATAACATCACATAAAGATAACACCTACCTCATAAAATTTGAAGTGAAAAGTAAATAAACATAGATAACAACCTTTTCAATGGTTATTTGTTCCATCTATGGATTAAGGATATGTGTTACTGCAGGACCATTTAGTATAAAGTTAGCTGGCCTGTAGAATTGTGATAATTTAATGCTCCAATAAATAGTCGCAATAAATACTTTTTCTTTCAAAAGCCAGCTGCATGATTGTCAGAGGCTACTAACACAAGATTGCAGGGATGTTGATGGATAGATCTTTTTTAATGTGGCATAACAATACATGCATAGCCTTTTCTTAACTACATATGTTGGGGTCGGGTCCAGATCAACTGGATGCAACTGAATACCTGTAGTTTACATGGGAGCGACTGCCTATCTGTCCTCCACAGATTGATGACGAGACAAGACTGTATCTTGCTCAGTAACTGGGTTGTGGTAAGACTGGTTGTCAAACTATTGGTATTTTCCTATGTTATAGTTTAACTTACATTAGCATCAGAATTCCTAGCAGCCAGTGCATGTCCAAGTAGAGATGTGACGGTACTCTTGCCCACTCCTCCCTTTCCTGAGAGGATTAATATTTTGTGCTTCACATTCAAGAGCCGCTCCTTAATTAATTGAATTGCAGGGTCTGGTCCTGATACTGCGCCTGGTAAAAAGAAAGTTATTTTTCATATTAGTATTATTTTATGCTGTCTGATAAATATTGTATCAATGTATTCAATCATATCCTGTTAAAAATATTGTGTTAAACAACATTGATTTTGAACAGGATACAATCTGGTAACCTTACCAGATTGTATCGATTTATTTGATGTCAGTACCTACTGACATCAAATAAATCTTATTTACAACCATATTTTCAAAGTCACAATTAGAACCTATTTAATCCGTTTTCATTATTTTTTAATAATGTATTGACTGACTGTCAATACTGTGACTGTGAATAGATTAGTCAAGCTAAAATAAAAATACATAACATTTGCTATTTAAACATTTTTTCGTTCCCAAGCACTGATAACTCTGATAAGACTGATTACAAACATGATCTCAAAGTTATTGATTCTATATTCTGAATGATCTATGAAAGCACATTTTATTTATTCAAATTTATGCACAAGTATAAAAATACTGACCAAAGGCAGACTTTAGACGACACGGTTAAGCTATTGACTGCAGTGCTGCGTGTCGCGGGTTCGATTCCCGCACAGAACAAATATTTGTATTGCCTACAGGTAGTTATTCTGGGTCTGGCTGTTTGCGAGTTTAAATGTTTGTAAACGCACCCACGATATAGGAGAAATTCCTAGTGTGGGGCAATGTTTTTAAAAGAAAGAAAAAGAATGTGTATGTAAAGTCTTAAATCAGGTGCTTATATATATATAACATAACATATTCAGATATAATTCTATAAATTCAAGAATGAAAAAATAATATTATTGCTTTGTCATTCCTTTAATGAATGAGGTTGCATTAAATTAGAAGCTTCTCCTTCAAAACGATTAATCAGAATCAATAGTATTGTCCACCAGTGAAACAATCCACAAAGAATTTCAACCTAAGCAAGCATTATGGCCAATTTAAAAGTAATAGGAATCCAGATAGAAGTATCTCTAATAGTTGCATTGCAATTAGCCAATAAAAGCGGTAGATTATATAGGACTTACAACTAGGACTGAACAAATAACTGATGCAATATCCATGTTTGTTTAAACACTTACCCGAAGCGCAAATGTTCTGGTTAGGGCATCCAGCGCACGCTGAGGCCTTCCCAGCATCGTCACTTTGGGTTCCAGGACAATCTACAACACAAAAGGGCAGGGTTTTACGAAGAAGTCTAGGGTTTCATGAAACACTTTCATTGGTTATTTACTTACGCTGTGGCGCATTGTCTGGTACACCACTCATGTTTGCTTATAGCTAATAACACATATCCCTATTCTTAAATAATAAAAAACGCTGTAATAATTAATTTAAATGATTTGAACGTCGTGAATCTGCGAATCCTACTAAGAGCAGAATAATATAATGTCAAAATAGTTTTGATGAATGAAACGGGAATGTGATTGGATTGACATAGACATTAAAAACTGTCAGACGTCAGTGTCAGTCACTAATTTTGTGTGGTTGTACATCATGAGCTGCGTTCACCATTGAATTATTATTAAGATTTTATTGTTATTGGTCATATTCTGCCAAATCATATTAATAATAATAATAATTTATTTATTCGGACTACAAATGAGGTCCATTGTGTTAGTAGCAAACTTACTTAGCCTATGTTAGTACTTAATAACTAAAACAGATTTTGTTCGATCAGCTAATGCCCACACAAGCGGACTTCCCCGGGCAGCTATCGAGTGCAGAATGATGTTGGGACTGTCACGCAACCTGCAAAGTAACGAGGCGGCAGATTTCTTGCACCATACTGCATCGAAGCTGTCAGCGCGCGCGTCGGCAAACATCGCCGACACACTGCAGAAGCGCAGCAGTCGCAAAAGCACCCTGAACGCATTTTTATATTGGATACGCAAAGCATTCCAAGCCCTTTGGGTATATCTAAACCACAGGGATGTGTCCGAGTACATACAGTGATGTGCAATGCGTTTTTTTTATTTTATTTGTTAGGGACAAAAAACAGTTACATGCCAAGCTTAACTAATAATATATTACTAGCACAATACTTAGAATACAGTTATACGTATAATCTATTCAATATTTGTGTTACTACACATGTAACCCACACCATTGTCCACGAATTCACAAAAAAGAAAACAGACACACGGTGTGCATCTTATAAGACTGTTAAGAAGAGAAATAAACAATAAAAATAGAAAGATTACACTTAGGAAATTAGTAACTCTATTGCTCTCGCCTTGAAACGATGTTTGGAAAGAGCAAACATGTTGCACTCCATAAAGTGAGCGTTATACGCATCAACGAGGCGACGAAGAGGCACGCGCACGCCAGCGTTAGTCCTGCACGAGTTTTTGTGGAATAGTCGAGGCGCACGCACCCCACGAAGCATGTCAGATCTAGGTACTATATGTATAATGTAGACTATTGGATAAAGGAAAGCAGTCGAAACTGTTATTACAAATACCATGCAGCATCATTACACCCAGAAGTAATCGTCTCGATTCCAAGCTAAGGACATTATAACGTATCAGCAATTGTTCATAGGAGACTTTAGGGCGATAACATTTATAATTCATAGTACCTACGTAGATATTTTTTCTGAACAATTTCTAGTCTATCTTTGTACTTATCATATAGAGGATCCCAAATTTGGACGGCGTATTCTAATTGCGGCTGAATCAGGCTTTTATATAATATTAAGAATGTAGAGGGTCGCACAAAGTAAATTGAAGATCTCATCACTAGTCCATACATCTGAAAGGCCTATTAAACTATATTGTCAGTATGAGCATCAAAATGCAGACGAGCGTCAAGGATAACACCTAAATCTCGGACAGATTGAACTTCATTAAGACTCATATTATTTATTGAATAATTAAATTTGATCTGATTTATATTTTTGGTAAATGAAATTGTGTAACGTTTAGGAAGACTAAGAAAGAGTTTATTTTTTAGGCAATATTCATAAAGTCTATCAAGCTCCTGTTGTAAATAATAGCAGTCACGAATATTTTTACAGGTGTTATAAATTTTCATATCGTCCGCATACATTAAGAAATGTGAGTTAACAAAACAATATATAATGTCACTAATGAACAATACAAAAAGAAAAGGTCCTAATACTGATCCCTGAGGAACCCCGGATTTAACAACTATAGAGTCAGATTCATGCCAATTAATGTCAATTTTCTGAGTCCTATTGAAAATATATGAAGCAAACCATCTGAGTAAATTACTGCGTATACCATTAAAGGCAAATTTTTCCATAAGCAGGGTGTGATCCACCTTGTCAAAGGCCTTCTGAAAATCTGTGTGAGCAGTATCAACCTGTAGCCGGCGGTCCATATTTTCAAAGAGATAGTCATGAGGTTAGTGGTGGAAGAGCGACGTTTGACGAAACCATGTTGTTCAGGTATGATAAGATGACGGATATGAGGATATAGCGTACCGTGAACAAGTCGTTCAAAAACCTTCGACAAAGTGGAGAGAATAGAAATGGGCCAGTAATTCTAGACATTATTTTTATCGCCACTCTTGTACACAGGGGTGATAAAGGGTCGTTTCCAAACAGTAGGAAATACCCCTTCCTTCAAACATTTATTAAAAATTATATGTAATGCGGAAGACAATTGATCAGATGTTCTTATGAAGAAGGAAGGTGGTATGCCATTGGGTCCAGCTCCTTTAGAAGAATCCAGCGACTTCAATGCTGTACGTATAGATTCCTTTGGCAAATAAATGTCCGAGATACATGGCGAATCATCTTCATAGCAATCAGACGGTTGCCATTGGCCTGGGTCAAAGGTAGAGCGATAGAGAGATATACCGAGCAAAAGTAAACTGAAAACAAATTGCATATTTCCTTGGGGTCACCAGAAGAAGCATTTTTGTAAAACATGTTAGCAGAGTACTTAGCCTTGTCTATCTTGGAAGAGACATAAGACCAAAAATACTTAATAGATTTAGGAATACTGTCTTCGACTGATGTCATATATCTCTATTAAAATTTAGCGGTCTCACTACGGAATAATTTGCGATAATTTGAGAAATGCACATAATCAAAGTGATTACCATAATTCTTCCACTTAATCCAAGCATGTTCTTTATTTTTTAATATTTTTATTAGAGAGGGTGTAAACCAGATCGGAAATTTTGGAATATGTGGCCTGATATATGGTTGGCCTATATAATATATGGCCTATATAATATGGTTTCATTAAATAAATCAACAGCCATCTCAGAAGAACAACGAGAGAGTGATTCTTCCCAATCTACATTGCCCAAGTCGTTTTTAATACAATCGTAGTTTGCTAAAAGTTATACCTGCGAACCGGATAGCATTTCATCGGTTTGAAATGCACATCTAGGTGAGTTAATATAGAAAAAGGGGGATGGAGGCTATCGGGAGTCACCAGGATATTGCAAGGCACCATTTGAGGGTCTGCGTTAGAGATTATCAAGTCCAGTACACGACCTGAAGTATTTTTTGTGTAGTGAAATTGTAAACCATTTATTATATTTATAAAATTAAGTAATATACGTCCCGTAGAGTCCATGCGACGCGCAGTGGTATGGTTGCCTTGTTGCACCCAGTCAATCTCAGGTAAGTTATAATCACCAAAGAATATTAACAATACGCCTTAAAAAGGGCTATCTGAATTGGCTATTTATATTGGGAAGTTGGTGCAAATAATAATATTCCATGTTCTGCAATAGTCGTGCACCGGGGGTTGTCTTTGGGTGCACTTGCATAGTGCATATAGGGATAATCGGCGATTAGTGCCATAGCACTTAAAATTGTCTAAGGGGCATCTGCAAATTGGTTTCGGCCCCTCGTACGCCTTCCAAAGATCCGGGACCCCAGCGCTCGAGATTTGTTTTAAAGACATTTAAAAAATAATAATGTAAAAGCCGACCTATTTGAAAGTTACCAAGCACTTTAAAATGAATATGCATTTGCTGAAACCCGAATGCATCGTTTTTAGTAGGATTAGGAAATACTTTTTTCTTTCCGTCAGGTTGTCTAATGCAGCAACACGAAAATTTTCAATTTTGAATTTCTCTTTTTGTTTGATTCAAATGATTATAAAATCTTCAAAATTTTTACACGTTTTCATTAAACAATAATCAAAATGGCCAAGGAAGTGTCTATGTGCACGGTAATGTAATAAATAACTAGTTCTTAAAATGTTAATTTTAAAATTATTTGATTTAGACTTTTTCTATGTATTTTGTAGCAACTCCAACAATGGTCCCCGGTAAAAGAGATCGTGGGGGCTCCCAGTGTGCCCCCACAAGTCGGCTACTGCTTCCACTCGCCGAAGAAACACCCATGGAGGCCTATCATGGGATACGAGGAGATCGAGGTGACTCCCATGTAAGACTGCTTTTTACTTTTTATCAATCTCCGATAACTTCAATACCTACAGCTTCTACAAGATACCTAACCGAATCAGTACAGGAAAAAGTAAAAAATAATGTCGTAACTGAATATGTAAATGGAAATGAAATTATATTTATTTCTGTAAAATAAATAGGTTCAGAAGAAAAACACTTTTACTTGTCTCTCTTTAACACGTTGACTTTCCATGCATTATGTAATGCATTTCCGACTCGGCCATGATGTTCGTACATTACATATTTATAATGCATTAAGTAATACAAATTACATTGGCTTTTGTGAGTTGGACGTTTGAACTAGAAAAAATATTTTTGGCAGACGTATAGACAAGGATACAAGGAAATTAAAACACCGAAAAAAATAATCCGGACGTCTCGTGGTAAGTAGTAAATTTTGCTTGGACAGTCAACGTGTTAAAATACATATATACCATATGTAATTACCATAATGTAATTTATATGGATTACACAAATAAATTATGAATCTCATTTTTTCACCAGGCCATCACAGCCCATAACCAATACCATGGTGGACCCGTGCTATACTCCGGCCGGCATGGCTGCGGAGCCGCTGCGCTTCCCTAACCTGGTCACCGGGTTCGACCGGAGCCCTGAACATGCTGCCCGAGCAGCTCTATACACTCGATACACGCAGTACGAGTGGAACCAGAACAGCATCAAGAACTATAACGAGTCTGATGCCAAGAGGAACTTCTCCGAACGTGTTAGGAATGATATCATGAGGATGCTGAGGTAAGGACAACCGCATGGCTAAAAAAAATGGATAAAAAACGAAAACTTTTTGGAAAAACATGAAAACCAAAGCTTACTTTAGCGTCATGACTTCATAAAGTACGAAATCTTTTTTGAAAATTGTTTGTGTTTGGCACTACAGTCTAACTGATGTGGGAGTATTACAGGGAAACCGATGAGATCGGCACACAGGGCCAGAGAGACTCCGGTAGGAGGATCGGTGAACGAATCACCGACACTACCTTTTGGAGGAATGAGGTAAGTCAGAGATATCACCCGATTTTATGCCACGTGTCTTCTTCAGAGAGGAAGCGAAGCAGCGAACTTATAAGTCATCGCGCTTGCATACTGCCAGAAGTCCTCTTAACTGACTTGCTGATCAATCTTGCGTCTTCACGTAGAAGATCCATTATTTTACGGCACCGTACAAAGATATCACTTTCTGGAGGACAGCAGCACTTTCAGACACAATACATTACTCGAAAACATGTTGACTCTCTCACTAGAAATATTGGTACATTTTCCACAATCATTTCAGTCCATCCTTATTAACAGAAGCTGTGTTTATAGGTCTCAATAGAGATGGAACGTTTAGTATCCACGTGCGAGAAGCTCAACGAAACTCGAAGGCAGCTGGAGCGAGCGATCGCCGGCATTGAGGGCCCATTGCATATCGTGCAGGAATGCTTGTACCACAGGGAGAAGAGGCAGGGTAAGTGCGTGACAGAGTGCGGCGGAAACTTTCAGAAATGTACTCGACATCTTGTATAGCCTTTGTATAGTCTAGAAATGCCAAATACAAAGGTTTTCTAAATTCTGTGCTTTTCCATGATTTGATTTAATGCATGAAGATTCAAATCAAAGTTTTCTTCACTACGGACCACTGGTAAAAACTTGAGCGGAATCCAGCTTGGTCCATACCATTCGGTCACGAACAAACTGTTCGTGACTAAGCAGCTAAAACACTAGGAAGGGTGAAAGGTGTTTTGGGGGTTTTCCTCAGTAATTTTGACGTTCAAAAAGTGATAATTCTCAGCCTAATGTGATAAACAAATTTAGATCACTTATTGTTCTGCCGGTAGGTCTGGAGCAGGTGCACGATGCTGTGGAACAGTCGTTACTCAGAGAAGTGGCCATTCTGCGCGAGTGCCAGAACAAGTTCCGGAATATGCTCGAAAAGGTACGAGTGCCACCATACACACTTATACTGACTGACCGTAGTAGTAGACGGGTGAACCAAAAACAAATAATTTTCCGTGGAAAATCTAAAATGTAGGTAAATGGGCGAAGAGAATTAAGTGGAACCTAGTTTTATCTATGCTACACTAATCAAATTAGCTGGAATGTTGGCAACAGATTCTTGGACTAATATTAATGACAGAGGGTCAAAAATTCAAAAAATGGCGTTACGTATAATTTGGTGTTTGTCCTACAGGTGCGGGCGCAGTCTAAGAACTGTCGCGCGACACAACACGAGCTGGAGACTGATATGCGCAACAAGGAGTACGCGCTCGGCATCGACTCTATGTGCCATCAGCTCAACAACTTCTCTAAGGTAGGTGAAGAATGCAATCGTGATGGTTTGGAACAGTTAATAAGTATCGAGATGTGGATAAATCCACCTACAATTTGGATATCATCTGATGTGCAATGTCCATTCAGTCGCCAAGTTTATTTTTTGCAGAATTTATAAATTATTAGTAGGTACCTGACCGAACCATGATTTTCAGTTGAACTCGTAAATATGCGGCTTCTGCACAACCATCCGACAGGCTATAGTATCGAAAATGACACACGTCGATTACCTGATTTGCTTTGCCCCCGACAGCAAACTGCTGTCGGAAGAATAGCGGTCGTCTATTTGAACTGCCTAAATTTTCGAGTTTTAAACTAATGAACAGCGTTTAGGGATGCGAGTCTTACGATACCATTGATTGATGTTCGATACGGTACAGAAGCGTATCGAGTGGTTGTGAATAGCTATGCTGTTCTAGTTTCGGCCGAAACTGAAACTTATAAAGAGATATATTTTGCGAGATCCATTGTTTTTCGTAGGTTTGTTTTACACACGCGGAATTACTGAAGAGCATATCGAGGCCTGGGAGGAGTCGCAAGATGCTCTTGGCATTTTCTGCGACTTGTCTAAGACCTTCAATTGCGTAATATAATACACTCACCAGAAAAATGTATCACTATGGCTGACGGACAGGGTTCTCAACCTTCTGACTTCCTATCTGAACAGCAGAATTCAGAAGGTTGATGTTAATGGCAAGAGCAGCAGGCTCTAAACACTGTGTTTATATGATCTGTGCTCTGCGGTCACCATGGGCGTTCCGCAGGGTTCAATTCTAGGTCCTCTCTTGTTTCTAATTTATATAAATGATTTACCTTATTAGTTATTACATAAGTGATAATAACAAGATTGTATTATTCGCAGATGACACTTCCCTTTATTTTTAAATCAAACGTCAGTTTTTCAACTTTGAACAAGTTAACGATGCACTCTCGTAGTTGTGCATTGGTTTAATGTAAAGACTAAGCTAATTAAATTTTCAACGCCAAATGTCAGGCAGCTAACCACCGATGTTCAACTTAATGGAATAGAGTTGAACTCTGTAGAGTCGACAGTTTTTCTTGGAATATCTATTGACAGTAAATTATAATGGGGCCCACATATAGAAAAATGGTTAGGAATGCTTAGTTCGGCCGCCTTCCCGTAACATTCGAAACTTACTTAGTAAACGATTTAAAAGCTGTATTAAAACCAAACTTTGGGGTCGCTTATTTGGGTTTTTCTGTTATAGTGCGCGCGGAAGTAGTTGGCCGCGCCTTAGGTGGCGACAGGGGTTGCCTACTGCTCGCAACGCACATGAGATTAGACAGTGATGACCAATCTCGAGATATCGTGAACAATAATTGTTCAATTATTGAAAAGAATAAATAAAAACAATTGAATTTTTAGAAGTTTATATTGTACCTATCTAATTATATTGTAATTAATAGTAAAATAAACCAAAAACAAATTAAGTATATGATAATTATTCTGACATATTTTAATGATATATGAAATTATTCAATTAATATATACTTATATGAAATGATTCTGAACTCTCTGAACTTGATTCAGAATCATCTTGTAAGTTTATAATGATTTCGTCCATCATAGTATCAAATCTCATATCATGATTCCAGTATTCTTGTTCGTTTTTTTGTACATGGTCATCGCATTTTTGCCATTGTTCGGCAGAGAATTCGGAAAATAGCCTTGTTAGTATTGTAATTTTCTCGTCCAATGCAGCATTAATGTGATCTCGGGCCAGGCAATTTTTAATATTTGCCCACACAAGCTCGATCGGGTTGAGGTCTGGATGATATGGAGGTAGTCTTAGAACAGTATGACCTACAGCTTTTAGAAGTTCATTAATCGTGTATATTTTTTCTGATTGGGTCGTATTAATCAACCTCAAGAGTTCGGCTTTGATCATCGTGGGAGAAAATAGCACGTTATGATTTTGCAACCAGTTCTGCATATTAATTTTCAAACTGGACATAGTCGGTTTCTTCTCAACTTGCACACAATGATAGGCAGCATTATCCATAACTATGACTGAGTTAGGTGGAAGTTTAGGTATTCATTTTCTATCAACCCAGTTGTAAAAATTTGTAGAGTTCATATCTCCATGGTAATCCCCCGTTTTTGAATCTGATTTAAAAATTAGCAAAGCATCGTCAACTAACCCGTTCCGGCTACCAGCGTGAACTACACACATCAACACCGTCTAGGGATATTTTGTATAAAGTTCTTAAACTGAAAAAATACTGGCCAGTTTTAAATTCTTTTGAAGAAAGCTTATTTTGTAAACCTTTTTGAACGATTCTAAATATGAATTTGAAGAAATAAATTAAAAACAAAAGATTTACGCGGCATAATGGTAGCGAAGTCCGAAGGCTTCATTTACCTACAGTAGTTTTTGGCTATTTTTTTGTGTCAAATTTAAGTTTTATAACAAGTTATAGGTTAATTTCGAATTAATGTTATTGTGTGCATCATGCAGCGGCGCCATTTAACGAGAGAGGAAATGTTAAGGGCAGTAGGCATGCTCCAAGCTGGGGCTACTCAACGGAGTATTGCTGAGGAGATTGGAACAAGACAAAACGTGATATCAAGGTTATGGTCACATTATCGTGCTACTGATGATGTGGCTGAAAGACACCCAGGCGGGAAGCGCATAACCACTCAACGACAAAACCGATTTTTGCAAAATGCCGCGAGAAGACAACCAAATGTTACGGCCATGCAGTTGGTTCAGAGGCTCCAGTCAGAGCACCAGTTGCTTGTGAGTGATCAAACTGTAAGGAGAAGGCTGCATGAAGCTAACCTTCATGCTCGCAGACCGCTTCGTACTGCAGCACTACGCCGAGGAAATCGTGGACGACGACTAGAGTGGGCTCGTGAACATTTGCTCTGGGAAGATAACCAGTGGTCTGTAGTGCTGTTCACCGATGAGTCCCGGTTCGGTTTCCATCCCGATACACGTAGAGTACGTGTTTGGCGAGTTCCTGGTCGTGAGAGCCGTCTGCAACATCCTCAGGAAGTCCATTCATACCACGGCGGGACAATTATGGTTTGGGCGGGAATTCGTGTTGGTGGAAGAACAGACCTCGTTTGGATCAGAAACACCATGACGGCTGAAAAATACCGTAACGACCTCGTTACGGTATTTTTCAGCCGTCATGGTGCATTATTGGTACTAGCACCTGCTAGTACCAATAATCTACCCCCATCGACTACAAATGGGCCAAGAATTCACCATCATGCACGATAACGCCCGTCCGCACACAGCGAGTGTGGTGACGAGCTGGTTGCAGGAGCACGACGTATCGGTCTTAGGCTGGCCCGCTCAATCGCCTGACCTAAACCCCATAGAACACGCGTGGGACATGCTCCAAAGAAGGGCTTTGAGGAATTTCCCTGCAAACATTGCGACGGAAGAGCAACTTTTTTTGCATCTTAACCGAACCTGGGACAATATACCGCAGCAAGACTTGGATAACTTAATCCAAAGCATGAAAAACCGTTGCAGGACCGTTATTAACGTCATGGGGTGTTTTACTGACTACTGATTTTTCACATAACTGTTAAAAACAGATTATTTTTTCCTTATTATTCACTTTTACTTGAGAAACACATTCATTGTTAGTTTTACCATTATTTCACGTTTTTTCTTTATTTGAATAAAAATTTGATTACGCAAAAAAAATAGTTTTCTTTTATTCTGGAGTGTAGTCTGATAAATGGGCCTTATAAAAATATATGCATGCTATGTTATTTTTAATAAATTTTGAGTAAATTGAGTAAATCCAAAATATCCCTAGACAGTGTTGATGTGTGTATTATTAAACGCCTTCCTTTGCCTATAGCTGTATAAATTCCAGGCTCCGACGAAGATTGCCAACATTTTTGGACATTGTGACTTTGGTTAACGTAAGTTTCGTCCAAAAAGAATATATTTCGTTTGTTTTCTCTGAATTTTCTTATGGCCCTCAAATATTTCACTCGCCATTCAACAATGTTTGGTCTCTCTATTAAATGGGATCTCTTCGATTTACATTTTTTAAATGAATATCCCAGTTTGTGCAAAAGTTCTCTTAAGAAAGTTAATCCGCAATCTAAAATATTATCTTCTTTTAACACGGCATTTAGTTTTCGTAGACTTGGAATTTTTTTCTCTACCGTATAAAACTGATTTATTTTTCTTCTTATCACTCCTAAATCAAAATCATCAACTTGTATTTTCTTTTTTATTTCTTTTGGTCTCCGCGAAGAACTAAATTTTACTTCCCCTGTATTTTGCAAGGAAGTTTTACTTTCAGCAATCACTCTCCTTACACTTCGTTCTGATATCCCTGTTGCTTCTGCTACTAATTTATGTATATTCGCATCAGTTTTATATTCTAAACTATTGACATCGACTCCGTTTTTAAAAAACGTATGCATTTTAATAATGATTTCCTTAGATTGCCTTTTTATCGGCGGACTCATCTCGCTATTGCAACCTCATGTGCGTTTTGTATAAACTAGCCGGAACTTTCAACGCGTGTTGCCGTCGCGAAGTACGGCGCCGCACTGAGTAACGACAGCAAGCGCCCCCGCCTCTCCGTCCCACCACTCACATACCTAAGGCGCGGCCAACTAGTTCCGCGCGCACTATAGTTTTAATGTTGGTCTGGCAGCTTTGGAGTACAATTATGCGGCCTACCCTAATGACCTTTCTTTGGTATTATTCATCGAGTCGCTGAGCTCCTTTTTTTTTTGGGTGGGAAATCATGCGGCGAGCTGCCCATTGCTCGTCGCCCGCAAGCCCGCGCCTACGGTGGCCGGGAGTCGACTGTTGACTCCCGTCCAGGGCGTCTCCTGGGGCGTGAGGGCGCAGAGATTGCCTCTCCCTCACGCGCTCCGCCTCCTCCTTTGCGAGCATTACTGCTTCGCAGAAGGAGGTAACGGCCTCCCATGCACTCTCGCTCCGCACCATGGCCTGGACCAGGGCCGGATGCGAGAGATCGCCGCCACGAGGACACGGCGCTCCGCCCAAGCCGGCAGACCTCCACCGTATGTTCCACCGTGTCGTTGAGCTCCTCAAGTTCCGACTTGAGCCTTGCATAACATAATCAGCCTAAAACGTTCCCACTGCGGGGACACAGGCCTCCTCTCGGTGAGAGGGAGTGGGCTGTAATCCACCACGCGGGCCCAGTGCGGGTTGGTAGATGTCACATGTCTTCGAATTTTTGGTTCTAGAACGTGCCGGTTTCCTCACGATGTTTTCGGTCACCGTTTGAGCCTCACGATTACTGACAAATGCTTTCACTGACTGGACTGGTCCACTTAAATCTGTGTGATACTTTCCTCAACAGACCTTTTCAGACATCGATCTACATGGTCTTCACATGATCTGATCAAAATTATGTCTGGATTTTAAAAGATACTGTGACCTCGTGAGTTTGTTTCGGCCTTTTTCTCAGACTCAGAGTAGCCAGATAGGAAACGTCGACCTCATCTAGCTTATTTATTTTAATGTGACGTTTAAAAGTGATCCCGATATCCTATTTATAGAATAAAATAATTTCATTTCATAGATTTATTTTTAAACAAAGAAAAAATTTACTTTTGGCAGAGTAAAAAAAATTGTATTAATACAAATTTCAACCAATCCAAGGAATTTCCCAATTCCAACCTTCCGGAAAATCCCTACTCGCTGTAACTAGAAGCAGCATGTCTGCTTAGAACCTTTTTGGGCTTGGTACAAAATGGATAAAAAAACCGGCCAAGTGCGAGTCGTACTCGCGCACGAAGGGTTCCGTACCATTATCTATAAAAATCACGTCTGTTGTATGCGGGCCCCCCTT
Source organism: Apamea epomidion (assembly GCA_947507525.1). NCBI lineage: Eukaryota > Metazoa > Arthropoda > Insecta > Lepidoptera > Noctuidae > Apamea > Apamea epomidion. Next base: position 1,096,897 of record OX382240.1, on the reverse strand, counting down.
AAATATTTATTTTATTTTGTTTTTAGTATTTGTTGTTATAGCGGCAACAGAAATACATAATTTGTGAAAATTTCAACAGTCTAGCTAGCGCGGTTCTTGAGATACAGCCTGGTGACAGACAGACGGACGGACAGACAGCGAAGTCTTAGTAATAGGGTCCCGTTTTTACCCTTTTTGTACGGAACCCTAAAAAACGGGACCCCATGCGACTCAAGTCAACGCCGTCTGTCTATCTGTCAGTCGTTTGTATTCCATCAACGAAAGCCAGTTTCGGCTGGGCCAAAGATTTGGCCGAAACCGAAATTGTGGATGAACCCTGATTTTATGGCCGGAATCTAACGTTTGGTCAGACGCTATCAATTATTATTTCAATTGGCAAATGGCTAAATCAGCAGTTATTGAACGTCAAACCTATGACAAAGTACTGGAACACACGTACACTGGTTTTGTGCAGTTGATTAGTTGTAACTTAAAGAGCCGCAAACTCTCAGGGCCTGCAATTCTACGCGGGCATCGAGCGCTACGACCCCACCGTGTGCGACACGGCGCGCTGGGCCGCCGCCTCCGCCGCCACGCTGCAGCGCTCGCAGTCCGAGCGCGCCAAGGCCATACAGATGCTGTCAGGTAACACACACACATGCAGATGCTGTCAGGTAACACACACGCATACAGATGCTGTCAGGTAACACACACATACAGATGCTGTCAGGTAACACACACATACAGATGCTGTCAGGTAACACACACACATACAGATGCTGTCAGATAACATACACACATGCTGATGCTGTCAGGTAACACACACACATACAGATGCTGTCAGGTAACACATACACATACAGATGCTGTCAGGTAACACACACATACAGGTGCTGTCAGGTAACACACACATATACAGATGCTGTCAGGTAACACACACATACAGATGCTGTCAGGTAACACACACATACAGATGCTGTCAGGTAACACACACATACAGGTGCTGTCAGGTAACACACACATATACAGATGCTGTCAGGTAACACACACATACAGATGCTGTCAGGTAACACACACATACAGATGCTGTCAGGTAACACACACACATACAGATGCTGTCAGGTAGCACATACACGTACAGATGCTGTCGGGTAACACACACATACAGATGCTGTCAGGTAACACACACATACAGGTGCTGTCAGGTAACACACACACACATACAGATGCTGTCAGGTAACACATACACATACAGATGCTGTCAGGTAACACACGCACATACAGATGCTGTCAGGTAAAACACGCACATACAGATGCTGTCAGGTAAAACACACACATACAGATGCTGTCAGGTAACACACACACATACAGATGCTGTCAGGTAACACATACACATACAGATGCTGTCAGGTAACACACACACATACAGATGCTTTCAGGTAACACACAAACATACAGATGCTGTCAGGTAACACATACACATACAGATGCTGTCAGGTAACACACACACATACAGATGCTGTCAGGTAACACACACACATACAGATGCTGTCAGGTAACACATACACATACAGATGCTGTCAGGTAACACAGATACATACAGATGATGTCAGGTAACACACACACATACAGATGCTGTCAGGTAACACGCACACATACAGATGCTGTCAGGTAACACAGATACATACAGATGCTGTCAGGTAACACACACACATACAGATGCTGTCAGGTAACACACACACACATGCAGATGCTGTCCGGAAGCACGCATCATCTATCTTAGGAAATACGAACGCGCGATGATGTGATCTAATATAGAGCAGTTACAACCATGGAAGTACTTGCCTATTTTATTTTTTGTATTACCATATTTACAAAGTTATGGTTTAACAACACTATCATTATTCTCCTGTCCTTATCCCAATGTATTTGTGGTCGGCGCAACAAGGCGCAACATGTCTTTTTCTGACCGCTACAGTGTTCTAATAATGTTTTCTTTTTTTAACGCAATCTTGATCTCGATAAAATGCAGGTCCCTTAACTTTAATTGTCTCGCACCGATACTCCAGATACGGAGAATCTAATTAACGTGTCGGCGACGGAGATCTGGGACCAATGGAGCAACTCTAACAGCGCGTTCACTCGCCGCATCGCAGAGACTATCGAGATCAAGAACAAGCTGCAACTGCATCTGCACAAGGTAAAGTATCCAATTTGTACTACTATTTAATCATTAAAAGCCTGTGATATCCCACTGCAGGGCAAAGGCCTTCCTACTCTCTTTCCACTTCTCTCTGTTTAAAGCTGTTAAGGACCATTTCTTGTTTAAGGAGTCCAGCTCATCCCGCCATCTCCGTCTGGCTGGGCCTGCCGCGATGTCGCTTACCATTAAGAGGGACCCATTGGGTCGTAAGTTTGGTCCATTGGTGGTCTGACATGCGGCCGATGTGTCAAGCCCAATTCCATTTTAGCGTGGCAGCTTTCCAAGTGACATCAGTTATTTTTGTTATGGAACGGATGGTCGTATTCCTAACCCGGTCTAGTTTGATAGTAGTAGTTTGATACCCAGAATACTCCGTTCCATAGCCCTCTGGCAAATCTCGAGCGTGGACCTCTGCTGATTTGTCAAAGACCACGTGTGTCCGCTTATGTGAGGATGGGAAGTATGCACACGTCAATGAGTCTCCTCTTAAGGGACAAAGAAAGGTCACCCTTCATTAGATGTTTCATGGCCCAATAGCTCTTCCAGGCATTTTCGGTGCGTCTTGCAACTTATTTGTTTTGTCTTGCCTGGAAAGAGACTATTTGACCAAGATAGAGATACTCATCGACGTATTCAACCTCCCCACCCACCACTGTGGTCCTGCGATGCGGGCTGTTCGTCATCAACTTGGTCTTTGACATATTCATCCGACGTCCGACCTCTAGGCTAGCCGTGCTAAGATCGTCTAGCATCTGAGTCAACTCGGAGGCTGAAGACGAAAAAAGGACAATATCGTCTGCAAAACGGAGATTAAATAATCTCTTATGGCCAACCATAATGCCCCTTTCCGTCCAGCCCGCTGCCAGCTTTCGGAATACTTCCTCCAGCACAGCCGTGAATAGTTTCGGAGACAGCGGGTCTCCTTGCTTAACTCCTTTCTTAATCTTGAAGGACGGTCCCGTCATGGAACTGATCTTAATCGCTGCAGTGCTGTTTTTATAAATACTTTGTAGAAGATTAATATAAGTGGTGTCTATGCTTTGATTCTGCAGGGCGTTAAAAATTGAGCTATGAGTGATACTATCGAAAGCTTTTGAATAATCCATAAAGGCGATATAAATTCTGGAATTCTGAGTGTTTCTCAATAATCTGGTTGATGGAGTGAAGGTGGTCAGTAGTAGAGAGGCCGCGGCGAAATCCGGCCTGTTCGGGAGGCTGTTGTTGGTCGAGTGATCCTGATATTCGGTCTTCAATTACTTTAATAAAGGCTTTGTACAGGTGCGAAACCAGACTAATAGGGCGGTAATTATTGATATCTGTTTTGTCACCCTTTTTATGGTGGAGAATGATCAATGAGTGGCAAAAGTTTTGTGGTAAAATTCCGGTTTTTTAAAATGCTGTTGAAAAAATTCGTAATATGTGGAAGAAGAACCGACTCTCCTATTTTTAAGGCTTCCGTCGTCACGCCATCGTCGCCTGGGCTCTTGCTGTATTTCATGCTCCGTAGTGCCTTGTGGACTTCCCAACCTGTAAATGGTGGAATGTGATCGGAGTACGAATACGTTGTTGTGTTGGTTGGGAGGTCGGCTTCTCACGGTAAAGATTTCTATAAAATTCAGTGCAAATGTTTAAAATTTTGCCTCTATCGTTCTGCCTCGCACCTGAACAATCCTTTAAACAGGCAATAGTAGGTCGCCCTTTGCTTAAAATTCCCTGTTCTGCTGATTTCAAAGATGTATTTTGTTCTAAAGCAATCTTGATGAGATGTGTATTGTGGTTTCTTAAATCTTTACGGATACTACGCTTAACAAGTTTATCTGTAGCTGTGTATGCTGTTGTGTACATGGCTAGTTTGTCTCTCTTCAATTAGCTGTTTTGTTTGGTGACTTAATTTACTGTCTTTATGTTTGTTGGTTTTTATTTTGTTACTGACCTTTTTTATAACCTCTTTGATATTGTGATATTGTGCTTGAACAATATTTTCATCTTTTGTTCCTAGTAAAGTGAAACTATTTATTAAATCTAGAACGAATTGTTCCAGGTTTGCTATGAGTGTGGTTCTGATTAACCTTTTAATAGTTTCTGATTATTTGGGCACGCTCTATTTTTAAGTTGGATTTTAAAGTCGCACGCAAAGGTCTATGGTCGGAACTAAACTTGAAATTATTAAGAACTTCTACGTTGTTAATCAAATTTTTATGTGAAGAGAGGCAAAAATCTATTTAATTTTTTGTGAATTTATCCGGAGACAGACATGTCCATCGACGATGATACTTTTTGTAGAAATAGCTGTTTCCAACGCTAAGGTTTTGACCAAAAGCGAACTGAAGTAATCTTGTCCGGCGCTCATTTCTCAAGCCTATTCCGTATGGACCGACTATGTTGCTATTGTCGAGTTTTGCACCAACTTTGGCGTTAAAGTCTCCCTGTACGATAGTCCACGTGCCTCGGTTATCGTCGCACGCCTTATTTAGGACGTCGTAAAATTATTCAATTTCGTCATCAGGATGGGCGGACGTTGGTGCATAGACTTGAACAATTGCTAAGGTTTTCTTGTCGGCTATACGGAATCTAAGAACAGCTACCCTATCTGAGTAAGCTTTGAACTCCAGAATGTGATCCTTCCATTTTTTGGAAACTATAAATCCCACACAGTATCTACTGGCTGTCCCCCCGCTATAATAAAATATATTAGAATTTCTTTCTAGAGTATCTTCTCCATCTCGTCTTACTTCGGCCAGGCCGATTATGTCCCACTTTATACTTTCCAGTGCGTATTCTAGTTCTGTTATCCGTTCTAAGAATCCTGGTGTTTATTGTTAGAAAGTGGAGCTTTTCTGTGTCCTTTGAGTATGCTTTGGCAGTCTGACAAAGAAATCCCAGCCGGGGATTTTGAGGCCCCATGGTTCCAAAGAGAGTCGGCCTAATGTCAGTCTCGGCGCCGGCTCTGCTGGAACCGATACCGGGTACTTGAGGCGCATTTTTATTCGTGTGTGTCATGAAAGAGTAGGGGTTTAGACAAATTAAGCCTCCGCGCTTGTCTAGTGCGAGTTGGTGGGTGTACAGTGGGCCGCCTGACTGGGTCCGTGGTCCGAATTTGTACTACTATAATACTTAATTTATTTTTATTCATTCCCACACATTCTGAACCGCTCTGGGTCTAGAAGTATGAAACTATGCACAAGAGTTTATTTTTTAACGAAAGTGAGCAAGGACTAAGGAAGGTTTTTTGAAAATTCATTGTTGAAAGTTAGTATGGACGTTTGTCATTTTTGCTGATGGGAAATCCCATCGGCTGCACAAAATTAGCTAATAGGGTATTAGCTGGTACCGTGGAATTGGGTTTAGAAAGGGGGTAGTTTGACATTATTAGGTAGCAAGAGAAGAGAAAACATTATGTGCAGTGACATTCTCAAACTGTGCTTAGAAATCGGAAGAAATTCCACAGAGAATATCTCTTAGAAATTCAGAAAACAAACAGGGAAAAACATTATCTTGACCTCATAAGAAGCATAAATTCCACCAAGGTTTATTTCTCAATTCAGATCCAACAAGAGATCTTCGACGTCGAGAAGACCCTGGAGCTGCTGAACAAAGCCATCGAGGACAAGCTGCAGCCCATGAAGGTGGCCCATACCCGCCTGCAGGCCAGAACTAACAGGCCGCACCTCGAGAAGTGCCGCGATGAGGCTCAGAATAGGTGAGCGATTAGTAGTTAGACAAGCAGCAGTACGTGAAGATGCAAACTCAGAGGTAAAATAACTGCGAACGGACTGTAATTGTTTTGTGAAATGTATTTAAAAACAAGTAGGCGCTGTTAGTTCCGATTTTGGCCATGCGCCAAAAGAATCGCGTTATAACTAAGATGACGTGGAGACAGTTTTGAACATGGATTAGGAGAACACCAAAGAAACAATAGGTGAACTATGCGAAAGATGACATGGCTAAAGGAGGTCATCGGATTGGAAGAAATCCAATCTATTTACGACTAACATCGAATTTATAGCAACATATAAAACTTATATCGCTACAAGGTTCTTTCGGCCCAAGGACAAAATCGGAACTAACACCACCATCCTATTTTGTCAATATAATTTCTATGACAATTCACAAAATTCTCAAAAGTCTACCAGCAACGCGGGAGGCGTCATGTCAATGCCATTGGAGTGCCAAAAGATCCTTTTAACATTTTAGGTGTACGGTATCTTAATAAAATATTTCTCCACTAACAGACTAATAAAAGAAGTATGTGACCTCCAAGAGACAATGGAGACTCTCCGTTCAAAGATCGCGACAGCCGAGGGCACGCACCAGACGCTGCTGGGCGTGCGCGCGGGGCTGGAGGCCGAGCTGCGCAACAAGACCACGACGCTGTTCATCGACCGCGACCAGTGCATGGGGCTGCGCAGGGGCTACCCCGTCACCGCGGCCATCAAGGCTTGAGGCCGAGTCACGCGGTGCGATGTCATTGCCTGTGACATACCATAAAGTTGAAGTAACAACAAAAGTTGCACCGTCTGGATGATATTTAGGTGATGCAGCAAGTCATTTGTTGCTTGAATTTTATTGTTAGCAAGAAACTGGCACCGTGTAAATGGGGTTTTAGAACATGCCTGTATAAAATTGTCCAAATGTTGTCTGTTACCTATGTCTGGTTTTGATTAGGAGAAATTTTAAGTGCAATAAAATTTATTAAATAGCGTTTGTTTTTTTTCAGTTTTTAGTAAACAAGTCGTGTGACTTCTCATCGCCAAAAATGACGAGCTTCGAATAGGTACTCAATCTTTCACCCCCTATTTAACCCATTCATAATTTCAGCCGAAAGATGTCCAGAGCTGGACTTAGGCCTCCAAGCACATCTCATCGATCGGTTCTGTGCTTCCCACATACAACGGATTTCTGTGGCTTTCACAAGGTGATCGGTCCACCTTGTGGGAGGCCTTCCAACGCTACATCTTAACGTTGGAAGCTCGTCGGTACGCCACTTCAGAACCTTTCGGCCCCATCGGCCACCTGTTCTGCGAGCTATGTCGGTTACCTTGGTTCTCCTGCGGATCTCATCATTTCTGATACGTTCACTTAGGAAATCTCCAAGCATAGCCCTTTCCATTGCCCTTTAGGGGACTTTTAGCCTTCTTATAATGCCCCTTATGAGCGACCACGTTTCGGTACCATAATACGGTGATCACTGGTAGTAACACGCACTGGTCAAAGACTTATCGTCTTGCGACACGGTACGAACTATTTTTCAAAAATCCTTAATATTTTATAAATTAGCCCCTTTAAATGGGTTAGTTTTTCTTGGTAGATTAGAGATAGAATTGATCATGCTACGCGAGCAGTAGGACAGATAAAAATTAAAAACTGAAGTGAAAACAAAGACCAACATAGATGCTGGCTTTCGTCTATTTTAATAATAAAACTTAACAAAACAGTAGCATTTCTGTACACAACACTCACTTGCATACATTTCATCTTAAATGCTGCCAATGTAGGTTCACATTATTAGCTTCACATATTTTGTAGTAAAGACGGACATTATAAATCTAAATTCTTGTCATCTATGTCTGGCTCTGGGTCACTCCAGAAATTAATGAGATGTCATTCGAATCTCATAAGTGACTTTGTTTCATTAACATTTACAAGTGAGTGCAAATAATAATTCACTTCATATAACCATCCTAATATAACTCTTTACTTGACATACGAAGGTACAGGCAGTTTCATGCCTTCCTTAGCCTCAAAGAATGTGTATGATAACACTATCTCGTCCACAAACTCCATCCTTGGGTCATCAATGAATTCAGGATCGATGTAGAAGAATACTGGCATGTCCACCTGGAAATTATTAATAGATTTTTTTTTTTTTAATAGAAAAGGTAATTCGTTATTTGAATTAGTTAATTTAATTTAAGTTATTTATTTGGTTTTGAATTGAATGAATGTATTACCAGTAGCTACAGTAAGTACAGTAAGTCATCATTTCACCTGCCTAGCCTTTTCCCAACTATGTTGGGGTCGGCTTCCAGTCTAACTGGATGCCGCCGAGTACCAGTATTTTACATGGAGCGACTGCCTATCTGACCTCCACAACTCATTTACTGAGTAATACGAAACCCCTTGGTAAGACTGGTTGTCAGTCTTTCAGGCTTCTGACAACCTGTAACGACTATCAAAGATCCACGAATGACCAACGGCTTAACCTGCTTTCCGAGGCACGGAGGGGTCTCGGTATGTAAAGAAGGTCACCCATCAACGGACCAACCGCGGCAAGCGTAGCTTAACCTGATCGATCGACCCATGCGGCTGTTATTACTTAGCCACAAGCCTAGCTAGTAGCTACAGTAACTATAATACAATGTTTTGAAACAAAGGCCGTAGACTATTAAATGAATTCTTGTTGATTTATACATCTTTTTACAATAGCATTATTGTAAAAAGGTGAGGTATCAATGGTGATGATATTTTTACGTTTTTGCTTCCTTTGCAATAACAACATAAATATTTTTACCTTCTCATATGGATTAAGCTGTTGCTCCTCGAAACAGAAGCACTGTATCTTGTTGAAATACTGGCCGGCCTCGAACGGGATCACATTGTAAGTACTGATGCCGGTCACTGGCTTGTCTGTGGGGTTGAGGGCAGTGTAAAATGCAAGAGCGGTTTCACCTGGTACTACCTGAAAATTAAATTGTTTTATGATGCAATGGTATTGTGCTTTTTTTTTTGTTAGGTTTCTGTTTGTGTGTGATAGATGATATGGCTAGAAACGGAGTGACTACCGAGATGAGGACTAATAGAGAACTTTGGGGAAAAAAAGACATGCTTCACCGACCCGTAATAAATGGGGATAAGGACAAGAGAATGATGATGATATTAGGCTTCTGTTTGACCACTATTTATGGTTTAAAACATATTCATTAAAGACACAGTTTATGTCACCTGATGATAAATAAATAAATAAAATATCTTTATTTCAGACGCAAAGTGTCCATAACTACATATAAATGACAAATGATTTTATTTTTGTAAGTAGGTTTGTACAAACACTTTTACATGTCAATCATATTTTAAAACTAGATGAGGTCGGCGTTTCCTATCTGACTAGTCTGAGAAGAAAGGCCGAAACAAACTCAGAGGTCGCAGTCTCTTTTAAAGTCCAGACACAATCTTGTCAGACCATATGAAGACAATGTAGGTCGGTGTCTGAGATGGTCTTTTGAGGAAAGAACCACACATATTGAGAGGACCTGTCCAGTCAGTGTACGCATTTGTCAGAAATCGTGCAGCTCAACTCAAAACTTAAGGAGCTCAACGATTCTACGAACAATACCAAAGAAAGAACATTTGGGTAGGCCACATTAATTACTCAAACTGCCAGACCATGAAAAAAACGGGTAATTAATAGATAATATAACAACAAAATCTCTAATATTAACAACATATAACAATGGAACCTATAATTTTATTTAATATAGCAATTAGTTAATATAATGAACGATTGATATAATTTTAAAATAACTAATTTTTATAAGCATAACATACACTAAATATAACATCGTTTGACATAACATACATTGAATATAAAATCATTTCACATACCACTCAAAAGATTTAAAACTTATTTGGTCTAATATGATGAAGATAGATGAAGATAGGTCGACGGAGCCCCGCTTAGCGGGGCTCCTATTTCTGGGTGGTTTAAAAAAAATAACCACGAAGGCTATCCGAGTCGGGGTGTTAACCATAATGACGTTTTTTATATACTTATATTAAACCTTAGACCAAATGATTTTCAATTACATAAACGTTATATCAAACAACGTTATACTAATTAAGTTTTAGAATAAATAAATGTTATATGTATAGAAATTATATCAACAGTTGGTATATCTCACGTTTATTATATCTTATGAACGATAATAAAATGAAATTAGCCCAAATGAGTTTATACGTTATGTTATGAGACGCACCCGAAAAAAACTAAGAGAACAGAGAGAAAAATAATATAAATAAAATGGACCACATAGTCTTCACATTCACAATAATTAAAATAATAGAATACTTTACAAAATAAGCAAATGTTATAGTATATATAAAATTCATTAATGTCAGTGTATATAAAAAAAAAAAATAACAAAACAGAAAAAGACAAATAAAAACATTCAATATGTAAAAGAAAAAATTGGAAGCAGCTCAATCCCAAGCCTTTTTCTCCTCAATATAATCCTTAACGGTATAAAAGGCTTTCTGGCACAACTTACGTTTAATGAACGATTTGAATTTATTAAGGCTTAGATCTTGACCGGGCCTGGAACTTTTATTATAAAAGCGTATACATTGGCATCTGAACGAGCCACTTATTTTCTTGAGCCTTGTTGTAGGTAAAAAAATTTGTGTTTGTTCCTAGTATATAAATACTAGGAACAAACACAAATTTGTTTCAATCATAGATATCACTGTATTTTTTAAACAATTTTATATTTTTATGGGCATATAAAAGATTTTCATAAATATATTGAGAAGCCACAGTCATAACATTAAATCTCTTTAAATTTGTCTCTGAGTGAGTGTGTCGGACTTAATTTATAAATTGATCGAACAGCTCGCTTCTGCAAAACAAAGATAGTCTGAATATCAGCGGCTTTTCCCCACAATAGAATACCGTACGGCATTACACTATGAAAATAGCTAAAGTACACTAAACAGGCTGTCTCTATATCAGTTAAATTATGAATTTTTCTAACAGGGTAAGTGGTAGCGATGGTAAGTGAATATGCAGTTGTTGATGATGGTGCATGCTTTAGTAAGTAATCCATAAAGTCTGTTTTTTGCAACACAGGTTGATGTAAGAATAAACTTCACTTTTGAAGAAGCCAGCAAAATGAAGAATGTTTAAATCTTATGTTACATTAAGAAATAAGGTTTTTTTATAATAAAGACATGTAACAAGTCTACTTACTGTAATGTCAAGCTGCTGAGGTTTAAAGTTCCACTGCATAGAGGATGCGGTATCTGCATTGAACCTGATCTTCAGTGGTCTACTCTTGATAGCCGTCATGTTACTAACATTGTGATCAGCCTCTGCTAGACCGGTTGTCCCACCATAACTGTATGCCTGGAAATACAGAGTATAAGACGTTTTAATAATAATTCATGTGAATTGTTATACATATTGTTGTTGTTGGTTTAGTTGTTTATTAGTGCAGTGGTCCATGGCAGTCATGCAAGTGGACACTGAAGTCTTAAAGTAATCAGTTGGGTTGCCTGCTTGTCATTTTCATGAAATGCAAGTTCCAACATCATTGGCATGATTGTAGTATATAATCCCAAGATACTATATAGCAAGGGTGTAACCTAGGGAAGTGGGGACTCATGCCCAACCCACGATTTAAATGTTTACCACATATGAACTGAATGATGAAGCGATTATCTAACATAGGTTATCTTTAGCTTACCTGACAAAATATTCTGTAAAGTGGTACAGCAGCATAACTTAAACCTACGGTCATAACACCGACCGCTATCATATAATTGAGTGTCGATCTTATCTTATGCTTCTGGTCATGGGATCCGCGACTAATAAATAAACTTGCTTGTATCGGTTTTTTGGGAGCTAGTATCGGTGAACTTAAAACAAAATTACTTCTAAATGTATTGACGTAACATCGCTTCATCCACACAAGACGGTTCATTTTGATATTGTTTATTTAACTCTATATTATACACGTACTATTGTCATATATTTATTTCATTTTGTACATGAAATGTCTCAAAATCGTGCGTAAAACATTCTCCTCACAGTTAAATCTTTAGTCAAATCATAACCAAGGTAATTTGTCAATTTGACATTGACGCTGACACGACCGTTTGAGTCGAGCAACATTTTTTTATTAAACAGCTGAAACATTTTTATGTCTAGGATACCCATTTTTTGGGTGGACGACATTATTGCTATCGCGGGTAAAACCTGGATAAGGCTGAGCAAGGAGCGTGCAGATTGGCACAAAAAAAGGAGACACTTATGCCACCAGCCGTAAGTGAGTGGGGCTTTGGATGATCCTGGTATTCGATACCCATTTTTGGCAATGTTGTAGAGAATAAGATTATACTAAAAAAAAACATAATGAGATTATGGATTTCCCATCGGACGCACGGAGCAAATCAGACCAAACTATAAACCTGGAAAGAGGAAGCGGAAAAAAAACAAAATACATCTTGACTGTATTCCTTCACTAATACGATCCGCGAATAAAAGTTGTTTATAACCATTTTATTATGGCAATTACAAGCTAGTACCCCTCCCAGGTTATTCCACAAGATACCTACTACCTAATTAATTTATTTCGGGTAACTAGGCTCATAGGAGACAATTTACACAAAATTTTACATTAATGATATAAAATATATTTATTCATAATAAAATAATGAATTTTTTTTTTATTGAAATGGGGATAGGATCGGCCACTTGCTCATTTCAGATGTCGCTACTATCACTAGTCCAAGAATTTTACAGCTAGATGTCACTATCCGTACATTTTTCTTAATAGGCGACTTTTATTTAGCGGCATAATTTATTAATCGCAACTGTCGACTGAAAAATACGGTGATCCATCTATTTCCCAAAGATTTTAAAAGACGAAACTGTGGGAAAAAGCTCTCTATTTCGTCGAGACTATTTGCTAGCTTTGTTAAGTCTTTACTTTTGAGAGATATTCGCCTACAGGAGATGCTCCCACGAGAACTAAGTCTGTTTTCATTACCTACAGGCACATAGATTGTAATATTATGTAAATAACATTAAGGGTGTGTGTGTATAAGTTATCATATAACAACTCTGAAGTTTTCCAGAGCAGGATGTCAGGAAGATCATGCTCGAGTTCAGCTCGATCAGCATAGCTATTTACAACCACTCGATCGATCCGTTTCCGTACCTACGTATCGAACATCAATCAGTATTATCGTAGGAGTCCTCTACGCGCTGTTTACAAGTCCAAAACCCGAAAATTTTGTTTTTTAACCAAATAGACAACCGCTATTCTTCCGACAGCTGTTTGCTGTTGGGGGCAAGGCAATTCAGATTATCGAAATGTGTCATTTTCGATACGATAGGCTGTCGAATGGTTGTGAATAGCTATACTGGTTATTCCTATCGTACGCCTCCAGACAAACAACCTAAAAATTACAAAATGTTCATATTTTATCTACCTTTCCACTAAAGCTGCTTTTATAAACTCAAACTCAAAGTATTTATTTCAATTAAACCAATTACAGGCACTTTTGAATTGTCAAGGGGTCGGTCAGTCAAAAAAATGAAGCTAGTTGCCCATTCCAAAGCGTAGGTACCTATGGAGAAGAACGGGCAAGAAACTCCATGGACACTCTTTTAAATCAATATAATATGGTTACATCATTCATGTTAGAAACCATGCATGTGAGAACGATGCAGAACGTTAAAAGCGTCCGTTATACCAGCGGTAGGCGCTTCCCTTGGCTTTCAATAGTGCTACACTCCAAGTCGCATCTATATTTGGCGCAGGAGCTCTCGGCCCGATCAGGACCAGGCCCGTGCCGGACGGCGTGTATGTGTTCCACGCGCGCCTCAAAGAGATGTCAGCGTAGTTGACAGGGCCCGACAGGGCCGAAGCCTGCCGGGGTAGCGGGATTGTCCGAAAGGGTTACCGCTGCCCTGGTACGTAAAGGGCTAAGGAAGGAACACGGGTGGGTTTTAGTCAGTAAGAGTCTGACACTCCCTTCTGCTCCACCCAGAGCGGGAGGAGTCATTTGATGATTTCCCATCCACAAAAAAAAAAAAAAAGCTCTCGGCACCGTTCGAGACAATCGCGAAGTCAGAAGTGTGTGTACATTTAGTTACCACACATGTAAAGCGCGCCACTTCGTGGGATAAAAATACTATAAACACATTCAAAACAACGGCGGTTTCAGGACTAACAGCAGTGCTGCTACCTAACATCTTTCAGTTTTTCCCTATTTTCTTTTTCCGGGAATCTATAAAATATTCTTTCATTGCACTCTAAGCTCTTGGTTTTATTTAAGTACTAGTTCCAGCTGTTAGTATTTTAGTCATATCAATCGATATTTAAGTGAGAAAAGTCAATCCATAAAATATAGGTAGGTACCTACCTATCTGACGTGTCTTGATAAGTCCAAAAAAAATACTATAGGTACTTATATTTCTAAATCGGAATAGTTACGTTTGTTGGTCAAATTGTTAAATGTAAGTACCAGCATAACTTACAAACAATAGACCAAAAGAAAGTTAAAACACGTGATGTAAAAGCAGAAAATTACCAATTTTGGACCTACTTATCATAATTATAGGTAGATAACGACTTATATAAAAGGTGAAATTAAGGAGATGCTCATGAGAAGCAAAAATTGACCCGAGCTAAAAATTAATTAAATATTAGATTTTAAGAGATAACTACACCGTACCTTGTACCTTGCAGTGTACGCAAATAATTCATTTCAAATAAAACTTCCACGTTCATTTAAAAATAATTAACTTTTAATATCACAATATTCTTAATACTTCTTTACGTCCGTGGATCATCGTTTGTATTCTAGCGCCAGTTTGTGTTTCGTCTTGATGTGAGCGTCTGTATGGGTTTTTTGGTACGCTTTATATGTACAATCGAGAAACGGACATCTAAACATTGGTTCTTTACCGCATTCGTATGTGACGTGCCTTCTGTACGTGCTTTTGTGCCTGTACTTCCGTTTACACTTCTCACATTGATAAGACATGTCGTAATGTGACCAATAGTTTTTTGTCTTCATTGGCATAATCGGCAACATGTTTTGCATCATTGTTTTAAAGAAATCCACATCACCTGCAACAATGAGATGACAATCTGATTCTGTTCTTTGGAGTTATGCCGGAAAACTTGTTTTTGTGCTTGAACGCGTTAACTTTATATGTTTTTCAGTTACTTGGTCTCTAACGTGATCTTCTTGATCTGGAAGCAAATGTGTGGTTTTGTAGAATAATAAAGATTCATAAAATATTCCAAATTAAGTTAACGCGTCCAGACTTGGGCCACTTTAATATTTACAAGATCGAGGACGATGAATTACCTACCTATGAATAAAATACAACAATTTAGAAAAAGTCCATTAAGCCCACTATTTTACTCGAAGAGCCGAGGTTAAATGCGTGTAGACAGTCACTTTATGCAAGCGTTAATATTTATAAGAAAGTAATCAAATAAGTACAGGCTGGCTCATTTGGAGGTCAATATTAGATTCTGTAAGTAAATTTAATTACATTAATTAACTTGATATCGCTTATAATGGTAACGTTGGTAGAAAGTGACTCAATCGGTAGTCCCAGGTGTTTGTTAGACAAACAAGTTGTTTATTGAATCAAGAACATTTATTCACATGCATAATCCAATTTAAAAGAACAAACCAAACACACTCGACTTCACTGAAAACAAAATAAAAAATACTTCAAACATTAATAATAATTAACATTAATTTTTTGTGCTGCTCTCACTAAGATGTAATATCCACTTTATTAACGAAACTATGCTTAGCCATTTAAGGATGATATTTTTCTAGACCAAGTTATAAAAAACGATTAATAATATTTTTTCTGATAGTTTTAAATACTGTAGGCAGGTTTGTACAGAATATTAAGGAACTTCTTTATTAAAATATAATTATATTGGAAATCATAGTCACTTTCATGACATATTGCAAAATGCATGTAACTAATTACATTGGTTCGCATCTTTGGAAATATAATTCTTTGGTGATATATTTATTAGAATTGACCTCATGGTCGTAACATATTTTATAATTTATTGACTAAAATAATTGTGAGTCAGATAATCTACCACCGATTATGTTAATATCTAAACTAATTTGTTGGTGGGTCTCTAGGTTAAAGTTCGTAATAAAATATAAAATTCTAATCTATAGGTACTCATACCATGAACACTAATTACATAATTATTACTTCTGATGTTACATTCATATTTCTCAACACCACAGATTGAGTGCTTAAGTTTCTCTAAAAAAACTTAACATTAAATAACCATAATAATTTACTTAACGATAGTATATAAAATAATTATTATAAAAAGGCACTAATTTCTTATTATGGCTAAGAATCGACTGGAAGATTCTTTGGTTTATAATATTGCATGATTCAAAATTTGAACTCTTTAAGGTAACTTATTTAACAGTAACAAATGCAAATAATAAAATAAGACATTTTTAACAGAAATACTGTATATGTATCTATAATACCTACATTGCTTCTGTCACAAATTTTCTTGTAGTAATAAATTTTCTTTGGTAACAAGGAACACACACTAAACAAACATTAATAACAAGAACAAGAAAATATAACAATCTATTAATATTATGCTATCTTTATAATATAAACGAAAAACACTGATGTCTTACGTATATTTTGTTGTCTCTAACTTAGATTTATATTCTTCTGAACTGAATCAACATATTCTTCTAAACAAGTTTATTTAAATATAAAAGCTGCCTTCTAAGCTACCGAGTTTCGTAGACAGGAACCTTAAATATAAAGTTAGTAATATTGCTTCTAGTTGTGACGTAATACTTGTGTTATTGCTAACTTTATGATACATTATTATGTTGCTTCAAGTTTTGTCTTTCATATTATTGTTAGGTAGGTACTGAAATTTACTAAATAACATTAGGTACTTAAATATTATTTCGCTTTTAAATCATGGTGATTCTAACGTAAATATTGGTAACTGACGTCTTCCGAAAATATCTATAGATTTTCACCAGCGCCTCTAACGGTCAATCGAAGAAATAATAAGTTTATCCCAGCACTCGGGAGTTGTTAGCAAATTATAAGTTGCAATACAACTAACATATTATATAATATAAAAAACACTATATTCAGCAGTCTCTTTGGATTGTCCTGCGCATTGCTGTTTTGTTTTATATTACATTGAATAAAGGCGCGTATTATGATTGACCAATAGAAGCACCCAGTGATAACACAGCACAAGAAAAACAAACTTTTCTTGTTGCATAAAATATTTTGACGGTTGTTTACTGATTTCGAATCTACCCTCAGTTTTGTTGTATCAGCTCGAGTTTTTGCACAGGGTGAACGATTCCACCAAGGAAGACTATGGAGGACCGATTCCAGGGTCGCTGGAATGCTTATATTATGGCCGATTATGCTGGAGTATTCAGAGAAGCATTTCACCGTTCAAAAAACAGTTGAATATTATATAAAAGAAAATTCAAGTTTATATTTTTTTGGGGAGTGATATGAAGATTCGAATGACGTTATTGCGGCACACGCTATGGAGAAGAGCCAGCAAGAAACTCCACAACACCAAGACTTTCGTACTAGCGTACAGTCAACAGCAAAAGTAGATGATCAAAATCAGAAATTCAATACTAACGAACGGAGTTCGCGTCAGAACTGTGTGGCTGTACTAGTAGTAAATGTTTGATATAATTTACAATCACATACTTTTGAATCACTTCGACGCCACAGTTTTGACGCAAACTCCATTCATTAGTATTGAATTTATGATTTTGATCATCTACTTTTGCTGTTGACTGTACCATTAAAACGGTTTTTCGAATCCGCGTGTTCGAGACGTCATTCGATATAACGGTTTTCGACCCAATGTGTTTTCGAACTGGCGTAGGTACCACTTGTAAAGTTTTTCGAAATAGCGCGCGTCGCAATAACGTCATTCGAATCTTCATATCACTCCCATTTTTTGTACAGTTAGAGTACCTTTAAAAAAGAAACCCCTTATAATTCATAATCTAAAGCCGATATAAAAAAAAAAACTGATAATATATTTGAAATCTGCGTCAAAAATTACCTTACAATGATGTAAACTATTCCATGCAACAGACATGCTGTCGGGCGGTGTAATCTATTTCTTTTAAGTATAAAAAAACTATGTTTTTCCATACAGACAGCTAACCAAAAGCGTGTCGAGGCGAAATTAACATCCTAGAAAGTTAAACTTGCAAAAAAATTGTAGGACATATTAAATTGCCGTCGGTGCGCTGTCCGTGTGGTGCAGTATAGGCTGAGAAACTGCTGCACTGTGCCGGTATATCATTAACTATTATTAGTAGTTATTAGTTTCGTAAATAAAACGTATGTATCGAGCCACCAGGGCCACGTAATTTTCCATATAAAGACACCACGGCACGGTGTAGCGTTTGTCAGTCCTAACAAAAACGTTTTAACAAGGATACAAAAATTAAGGCAAGATCTATAGTTACATGCCTACTCAAAATTCTTTGGCACTGAAGATTGCACTGGATACAAAATAAAATTAATGTTGTCTGTATTTTCTTTATATTCTCACCAATCTCTTGATTCGTTTGAAGTCTTGAGTTAAGTATAAGGTCCAGACGTTTTGCTTCATGGTAACAGTTACAGCTGCAACAGATGAATTTTTAAAGCCATTAATAATCCCATCATACGATTGACATACATTGTTATTGATAAGAAACGATACTGTATTTACAGAGATTTATTTTGTGTAGGTAGAGTGCTAAGCAGAACTGTTTTATACGACTAAAATATAGCATGCAACTAAGTTTAAAAAAAAAGTAGCAGAAATTGGTTGCTTAACAAAAATATTTCTTGATATATTTAAGTCCATGGGTAAAGCTCATATAGGTACATGATCACAGTTGAGGAGCTTCGATTTGAATTAGAAATCGAACAATTGAAGATACTTTCGCTACAGTTGCATACAGATATGCGAAAATTTTAGGTCACTAAAATGTGGTACATATACGGTTGGAATGTTATGGGTAGTCTCACTACCAATCACAAGCCGATTGTCAGTAATCAAAAGTAGTATGATTTAGTTCTCTTGAGAGTAGAATTAGTAGGAAATGTGGTTATTTGAAACAATCACAACATTGGTTAGGATTAGTTTGGACCTAGACAAATTCTCATCAAGAGTAAGTAGGTAGGTAACATACTTTTAAATCGAAAGTACTGCGAGTGATCGGACACCGCGTTAGTAACAAACGCAAACTAGTCGGAAAGTTAGTTAAGGAATAACAAAATTACTGACATTGGAGGCCTTTAGCGGCGGGTCATTCTGATACGAAATCCACCTTCTCTGGCATATCTTTATGTAGATGGCGCTCGTGTAGCAACAGATTGTGTTTCTGATACGCCCTGTACACACAGTACGGACATTTGAAACTTGGCTGTTTTCTACACTCGTATTTTATATGCCGTTGGAGTGAGCCCTTGTGCTTGTATTTGTTTCCGCAGTCGACGCATTCGTACAGTGTCCACCCAGCCTTACCGCTGCTCAACCCAGGCGTACCATAACTCAATATATAAGGAGTGTACAACTGTGCAACTGAAATTAAACGCAAATAAAAATAAATACGTGCACATAACAGCTACCACCGTGTGTAAAGCGAAGCCACCGATAGAAATGTGCTACCGTGTGAAAGCTAAGGAAAATGCACCATGTCTCCCATTAATTTGCTCATGTACTACTGGTATTAATCTAATACTAGCTCCCTTATAGTCTATTTTAAAGTAGCATGCAACCAGTTATGCATAGTACCATTAATTAGTTACAGTACATATTTTGAATGTGAATTCATTGAAATTAATAAATTCAACAAATCTCTTCATTTTTGAGAACGAAGATTCTTACATGCATATTATAGTTGTTATTATTACCATACTCAATGAAATAAGAGACTCACGACATTCTACAATCTCCAAGTCATTGAGTACGAAACCAACCCTTTCATCACAAATATTAAAACAAATACATACCAAGAATAGCAACTTTATTTAAAATACAAAAAAAAAGGTTATAAAAATACAATCAAATGCATTTTAATCACTGTAACTTCTTATTGACAGTAAATTGTATCTACAATAACTACAAAAATATTCTAGGTAGTAATTTCTTATACAATAAGTTTTTGTTCGTAACATCACTTGGGTAATGATACTGAATACGCGGGGCGTAATGTCTACTAAAATGTACTCCTCTGTCCTGCGTCATCTACCAACAGCATTTTTTTTAACTTTATCACAGCTATTTGTGTATTATTGTGTATAAAAATAAGTTGTATATGTTTTGTCAAGAGTATATATTTTCTATAAAAAACTATAGTCAAAAAGCACTATGTCTATCATTTACCTTTTTATATATGACGACTAGGGTGTCCCTTATTTTCAAAGTTTTAATTTTACAATGCATAGGCTATTGTTTTATTCATTTGGGCTTAAAACACCCGAAAACATGTTTTTTTACTTATTCGTCACATATGCGGCGCGTTCTCGTTGTTATTGTCACTTTGTCTCGGCATAACGGGTAGTTAGCATAGCTATTGTTTTATATTTCGAAGATCTGGAAGAAGTGGAACTTAGAAGCAATAAAAAAAAGTATTTTTTTTGTTGGTGAACCAATTAACAGGTGCAAAATTACCGTCTAATCGTCAAGTTCTCGCAGTTCTATTTTTCAACATACTTGAAGTGAAGTTGACTGTTAGTAAAAGCGCAAATCTTGTCATTCGGGAGTGTACCTAATATATTTCTTGGAAAAGGCTAGAATACCTACCAAAGCTGTTCCTAATTGTGTTAAGAAGTTAGTGGACCTTTATCAGGTCTGGCGCGAGCTGCAAAAAAACAGCAAGAAGATTCAAGATTTACATAGGCGCCGCGAGCAGAACTTTCAACTTGAATTTGATCATTTATTCTTTAGACAGATATCAACTACTAAAGCATCAGAGATTAGGTTTATTAATTCAGTCTGTAGTAGAAGCACTTGGTTTTAGTTTTGACGATTACCCGATCAACAAATCTATTCAACGCATACGAACAGAAATGAGAAAAGATAGAGCGGGATCTATTAAATCCGATTTTCAGAATAACGTGCCCGAAGTAGTTACTGTTCATAGGGATGGAAACTTTTTACCTGGTCTGGACGTAAAAAGTTCTAAAGAAGAACACCTGCCAATTATTATTTCATGTGGTCAGAAGCAATAACTTCTTGCAGTGCCGAAGTTAGAGAGCTCTTCCTGAAAATATCAAGCGAAAGCAGTATCAAACGCGTTTCTTGATTGGAACCTGAATGATAAGGTACAAATAATGTGCTGTGATACGACAGCATCTAACACAGGACGCTTGAATGGAGCTTGTGTGCTTTTAGAGCAAAAACTAGAGAGAGAGTGTGTTTATCTGGTTTTAGAGAAATTTTGATTAAATTGTGATTTCGTTTCTGTCAAGATTAAATATTTATTTTGAAACTTGACAGTAGTTTTCTTCATGAAATTGTATCTTCATGGAAAGAAGGAAGCTAATTGTAAGGTTTCTAGTTTAACACGTTGACTGCCAGGCAAAATAGAAAATCTATTGTTGGCGGTCACAGCTGAATGAGCTGTTAAACTAATGACAGACTTTCATGGTTTGACTACCGCAGATGAAGAACCGAAGCAGTTCTTATTACGCCGTGTGCAAGTACACAGAAAAAATTACCCAGACTAAAAAAAAGAGACTGAAGAGGAAATATCCAAGTCAATAAATATAAAAATTGTATCTTTTTGGATAATTACATGAATAGCATTATATGAATTTGTGTTTCCATCAATATTTATCTAATACTAGCTTCTGCCCGCGACTTCGTCCGCGTAAAACTACTTTTCTTATTTTTTTTCCCGTAAGAACCTTCTAAAAAGTATTAGAAAACTTAAAAAAAAAAAATGGATGAAATCGATAAAGTCGTTCTCAAGTTATGGCGTGACCAAGGGAAAAAGGGATTAATTTTTATATATATAGATAATGGTTTTAAGTGATCACCTACAACTACATTTACGATCACTTTAAGCAGGTATTTTCTAAAACTTTATGGCCCCGTCGGCACGGGTTAAAATTAACGTAGAAAGTTGAAATTATGAGTTTCAAAAATCGAAAAAAAAAAAAAAAAATATCGCCCATATAAGGGACACCCTAATAACGTACGGTTATTATATCACAACCTAGAAATTTTGCAATAATAAGTTACGAGTCATCCTTAATTGAACCGAACGTTTTTACTGAAACATTTTAAACCCTAATGACTAACTTTTTGAAGGCACTTAGTTTTATACTGACAAGATTTATATGGTTGTACTTTGTGAACTCTACATTTTGATTGTATGATGGTAACTCCAGCGGATAATAATCTAATGTGGTAGTTTGTTGGTAAAATCACTCAATTGTAACTCGGTTTTCCTGGTGACTTTATATCTGTAAACGGTAAATTAGAGCTACGACGGTATGAGTTTACATACATGCTACCACTTCCTAAGCTTAACATAATTTCTAAATGGTAATGTATAAAAATACTTAAAACTATGTGGAAGATAAACGGAACTTCCTTGACATACCATCATGATTGTGCTTAATTTACTCATTGTAACAAACCTGTAATGGCAGTGTGTCTAATTTCAAAAGATTCAACAATCAATTTAAGGCTCTATCCTGGCCTAACATTCACTAATAAATTGGCCCCAAATATAACATCCAATATCAATAAAGTACTAACAGATATTCATCTCGAGGAACTAAACTGTAACCAATCTTCACACATTTTACGACAGAAACATATCAAGCTTAAATTAAAAATAAAATAAATGCATTAGATGTAAAGAGATCTAAAAATAAATTGAAATAAAAAAATTAACTTATGAGTATTACAATAATAATGGAACATGCATTTATGGCAAAGAACTAGTGCTTGCTAACTAAGCGAAAATAGCTTCATTTTCATTAAAACTATGATATACAGTAGGTAGGTATAGAACTTAATACACGATCGTGTGTGTGTTCGTAAAGTACACCCGAATACAACATTATCAATCCCAATCAAAACACAACGAGGTGTGCTTCACAAATTGAATACAATTTGGCGTATCCAAGTTCCAGTCATAATATATCTCAATTCTCAGTGTTGTATCACAACTGAATACCCATAATTATCTATAAATTCAGATTTAGAAGATAGTAACTGCAATTGGTAACAACATAAATCCAAAATCAACTTGTATTTACTCAAACTACCGCCCTCAAACTACGTACACGAAACCAGGAATGATAGTTTACAATATTAAATGCTGTACATAAAAATATAAAAAAGAGAGTAAAACCGTAACTATACAAAATCACTTTTCGACTTAACATACTGGATAAATGCAATAGTTGCAAACACTGCTACAATAATGTAACAGCGCGAATACTATTAGTAATTATTCGTCAAATTGTTCAAGTTCATTAAGGTATCTATATTTCGTCATCATAACTTCGATTGTTACGTTAATTACTCGATTAGGTAACGATTTAAGGCACTGTTTGTGACCTCACGAATGGCGATTATATCTAACGTGACTGTCTGACGCCACTATCACAAAAGAGATTTCATCACATTTATCACAATAGGGATAACTTGGGAATTTGTAAGAACTTCTCTATCTATACGTGTTGTATTTTTTTTAAATTTAACTAACGATCCGATAACGCCAAAATAGATATATCAAAAAAGGTATCTACTCATAACTGTATCAATAGTAAACTTTAATAGAAAATTGATATGTAAAACCTAATTTCATCATTGTTCAACATTCTTATCAAATATGGAGTATTTATTTAGTGACTAAGATTCACTGAGTGTGTCGAGCTATGTACAAGCGTCGACATTGTCCTGCTTTATGTATTGCTCGGGCTTCATGTGCACTTCTCGGTGCATTCTCTCCATGTGGCGAGCGATATGCATTTTCTGTTTGGCGCGGTACACGCAGTACGGGCATTGAAATTGTGGCTCTTTACCGCACTCCCACTTCTGGTGATTCCGGAGTGAAGACTTTAGTTTGTATACTCTTCCGCAGTCAGGGCAAGTGAAGCTCGGCTCGCCGGGCGTGGGCGGCAATGAAGGCGCCGTGACTCTCATGCCGGCGAAGGGCAGCGCGAGCCGGGCCGACCACTGGTCCCACGACAGTCCCCCGATCCTAGTGAACGACACGTCTTCGGGCCCGCCGCCACCGCCGCCTGAAATCGCGGAGATGTATCATAAAATGGGCACGTGTCGCGGCCGCGCACACAAACGCAACATTCAACATTCCCGTGAGGTTAACAACAGTTACAAGCAAAACATAAATACATGTTATATACATAATAAACATAATACATACATACAAATAAATAGATGTATAGGTATACATATAATAAATAAAGATAATATTCTACTGTGAGTGTCCACCGAGTGCTGTGATGAAAGCTTTGCAAAAAGGAAAAGTAAAAAAAAAGAACAAAAAAAAGAAATAACGTTTATTTTTTATAATTATATCCTTTTATATCGAGGATTCACTGTTTCACAATATACTTTCTTGTTTACAGTGGTTTCTGAAGCGACTCACAAATTCTTTGAAAATACTAGGCATGTAAAGAAATCTCATGGTTGTTACTGGAGCATTTTAGTCACACAGCTTTTGTCATTGTAATAAACATTTTGTTAATGAAATGTAGTCTCCCGACCCATGGGCTTTCTTGTCTACCTGAAATTATTAATTATATTAGTATGAACGAAAAAGGAAAAAGAAAATAATGCATCATGCGCAAGTTGAAACTCAAGCAAGTGGGTTTGGATGTTTTTTATTGACGACCATGCGTACATGCGGTTGTTAATCTACGAACAGATATAATATGCGTGACAAAAGACTTACCTAATAACAAGTTTGTACATAACAAGTTACAAACGTGATACATGTAACATACTGGAATTGGCAAAAAAAAAAAGTGTAAATTAAGCAAGGAAAACACATTTGGTTCTGATATACTATAGCTATATTTGATTAAACTTTTCTACCAAGTAAACCCCAATATATTCATATAAAAATCACACTAATCGATAACTACTCCAATAACATTAACAAACAACATAATAACATCCAATTTTTATATAAATCCATACATCTGCACCTCATACCGCAATCGTAACATGATATGAAGGGAATATTGCATATATCAAAAACATTATTTTTCTATGCTTAGCCATGACTTGTTTCAACAACAAATAACATTCTTTATTTCTTATCATCACGTTAATAATCTAATACTGACTTTGGTCAAATAGCTTTGTTATCCTAGTTTAACAAAAAAATATCAACAGTCAATATGCTAAACGAAACATGAAAATATGTTATTGCATGTAAATATCAGTTAATATCAAGACAACACGTTTCAACAAAAATATAAATTTTGAACACATTTTATATCCCAGTTCACCAAAAATTCTAACCGAAAATATTGTAAAATATCAATAAATATGTTTTTATAACTACAGGTAACATTGTAGGCACATTATTGATGAGCTTTTAACTAACTAATTTGCAAATTGTTCCGAATTTTGGTGCGAATGGCGACAAGTAAACTATCGTTACATCGCACTAAAACTCGGAACAGGGCATTACACAGGACAAGAGTCCTTCAAAACATTATCCTAATAAATAAACAACATTAAAATAACTTTGGGTTTGCTACAAAGAAAGTAAGGAAGACAAGGTAAAATGGTCCCATGTACTAACAAATTAATGGAAGAAAACAATTTAAATAAATTATAAACATGAACAATAGGGTCGATAATAGTCGATATAGCGAGACTAACGATTCGTCACGACTGTTTAGTCGTACATTATAAATAAATCTACCCGTGGTGGAAACTACCGTGGTTAATGTTACAGGTACCTGACGGAGCAGGTCAAGTGTTAATGTAATATCAACTAATTATTTAATATCATTGCACTAAATTATCAATTTGGAATTATTCCTTTCTAGGAATGATAGGTCATTAAAACTAAACAAATTCGAGTTAAATAATGGAAAGTCCAAAAATTTGGTTGCAACGACCCTCGGGTCTTTGGTGATTAGACAGTTATGTCGAAATCACTTTGGAAAGGATTGCTCCTATACGCTAGTTTCCATTTGTCTAATATTTAAAATTACGGCGACCTTGGGTCATATTCTTCTGAATAAAATACTTAGGGTCAGTCTTAACTACCATAATAAACTCTAAAACAAAAACAACAAAATTAACACTAATGCCGTTAGGGAATGTGCACATTACAACTATTTCTTTAGTGTATATTAAAATGTCTTCAACAAAAAATAATGTAAATATAAATAAAATTATTGCAGTACCGATTTGGTTAGGTATCTACTTTGGTCTAAAGATTTTTGAAATATATTTCTCTTCTTAAATATAACTAAATAGACGTTTTTTTATTCCGCCTAACTTTGTTGCTAGCGTAGATGTACCACTCGTTGTTGTGGTGCTTCCTAATGTGGACGCCTAGGTTGCCCCTCTGTTTGGCCTTGTAGGAGCAGTAGGGGCATTGGTGGGATGGTGCCTTGCCGCCGCACTCCACGTTCTCGTGGCGCCGCAGGGTGGACTTCCAGCGGTACTTCTTACCGCAGTGCTTGCATTCGAACTGCCGGCTCGCGTCGTCCGAGCTATTGCCGTCTCGCTTCCAGTGACCTTTCATGTCGGGTTTGGTATCGTACACGTCGTCACCCGAGTTCCCCGAGAAGCCACCGTTGCTGTCGTAGAACGTGTCGGACTCCTCTGGCAGCACTATGTCGTCGGTATCGTCATACTCCGCGTCCGACTCTGTGTCGTCTTGTTTGATGGGCATGTTGTTATTCTGCATGAACGCTTGCTGCAAGAGATGCGCCTTAATGTTCTCCGGAATGGAGTTCAGCGTATCGAGTGGCAGCTTGGGTAAGTGCAGAGGCGAAGCATAGGGCACGAGGTCTTTAGTGGTGTTGGGCTTCATGATATTAGTGACCTGGATGCAGGAGGGCACCAACGACACCAGCGACTGCGACTGCGCCTGCTGCGCCGACAGCAGCGACAGCAGGGCCGACGGCAGGTGGCTATCCTTGTGCAACTCTGAAATACAATACATTAACGGTATTGCAAATAATAAGTTAAGCGGAACTACATACTGAGTCTTGTTAATTCTACCAAAGGCTAAAATAAAATTAAGGAACCAAAGAAATGCGTTATAATAATAAAAAATATAAAAAAATAATTTCTGTTAGAAATTATAAAAGGCGAAGCTTCTAAATTCATGCAATACATGCACAATCCAAATAACAGTAACTGATTTTAAAACTTATCTTCCCATAAGAACATTATCGGAATGGACTGGGTGACATTGAACGGATACAAAATTAAAAATCTCTGAACTCTTTAATCGTTTAATAGCTCAAAAAATATTGAATATCAATCATTTATCAATACATAGGTAAACATGACGCATATAAAATTTAACTTTAATATTATCTAAAGGAAGATCAAGTAGTTTTGTAGTAGTAATAAGGCACTAGTAAAGCACTGTGGTGTGATATCGGCGCGGTTACATTCACTTGGGCTGGTGTGCACTCGGGTGCTTCTTGTCAATGTGCTTCTTGAGCTCGTTGCGGCGGTGCTTGCTGTAGGCGCAGTACGGACACTTGTACTGCGGGTCGCGCCCGCACTCCAGCGTCACGTGCCTCACCAGGTTCTTGCGCGCGTTGTAGCATCTCTGACAGTTGGGACACTTGTACCCCTTCTCAGTCTTGTACTGCGCACACGCCAGGGCGGAGTGCGTCGGTAGTATGTTGTACGGCGACGAGGACGAACGAGACTTGCCATGCGGCCGATCAGGTGACGATTTGGGTGAAGATTTGGGTGAAGATTTAGTTGAAGACTTAGGTGAAGACTTAGGAGACGACGGTTTCGGAGACTTGTTCTCCACCACCTTTTTGTTTTCCTTGGCTTCCTCGGTCGCGCTAACGACGGGCGGCGGTGGAGGCGGCGGAGACTTCACAGTTTTCAGTATCGCTAGTGTAGTGGTGGTTGTCTCTGTTGAGTCGTCGTCTACTTTTTTACTACGAGTCACGATATTATTCCGCGGCGACGTGTTTCCTGCAATAAAAATTTCAATACAGTCCGTTTATCAGCCTTCGAAAGTTGCGCGTTAAGTAATAGATTTCAAGTTCAAAATAAATAAAAACAAAATTTATAATAACGAAAAGAAATATATTCAAAAAAAAAAGGAAAAAAATATGAAAAAGTAACTTCAACGATATAGTAACTGGCTACAAGTATAACAATTTAACAAAATCGTAACTTTCTGTTATAACCATTTACGAGTAAACAAAAAAAAAAATACTGCGAAAATAAACAGCAAAAAATCTCAAAGGGAAGATCAAAAGGACTAAAGCTTAACAAACAGTAATCAAATGTAAACTTAATATTCTTATTCTTAACAATTCATGTCTTATTAACTCTTTTATAAAGAAAAACAAGTACAAAATGATAACATAATCAAAATCAAATCAAATAAACTGCTTCAAAAACGAGTGTTAATTATTTTTCTGTGTGATGCTCCTTCATCCAGTTGGGATGTTTCTGAGCAATGTGCGAGATCAATGTCTTTTTCTGAGAATACCTTTTCCCGCAATTCTCACAACAAAACTGCGGCCCAGTGACACATTCGTACTTCTCATGTCTCAACTTGTTCCTTCTATACTTATAATGCTTCTTCTTGCATATTGAACATACGTATAAACGATCTTTATTCTCAATTCTACGAATCCCTGCCTTAGTTGTGGCAAAATCACGTTTCTTTTTCGACCTTTTTTGTACTGTCACCAATTTGTTTCTAACAATCTTTCTGACTTTCTTTTTAACACTTTGGTCACATCCATCTTCGAGCTTAATGTCGTTGTTCTTAAAGTACCCACGGGTTAATGGAAAAGGGGTTTTGGCGTAATGAGTGTTAAACATTTCTACCAGTTCTGGAAGTGTAAATGAAAAGCACGAAAAAATTATTAAAAAGCATTGGTGTAATTGACACAGATACACAGGTTGGAAAGTAGCTCGCAATGAAAGGAAGCCTAGATGTTAAGATGGTGACCTGTGTTTTTTGTGCTTACAAGAGTCAAGATGTCAAGATTTTGACTTGTAGTTGATGTTGTGCTTACAAGCGGGTGTTGTTAAGGTAATGCGCGAGTAGGAGATAGCAGAGACAAAGGTAAATAAGCGTAGGTATTGTTAGCAATGTCGTGTATGATGACGTAAAAAGGTAAAAATGTATACTTCATTGTTTATGCCCCATGTTTATGTCCTGTTGCAGTCTGGTGTCTTGGCTTCAAACATTTAATTGTTTAAATGTCCTATGAAATAATTGCATAAGTATATCGAAAAATGAAATGCGCATCCACTAGGAACTGGTAGTGTCTCACCATGCTTCCGATAATTTTGTTTATTCTATTATATGTAGACCTAGTGAACATGCATAAATTAAACGAAACAATTTTTTCTTATAATTTTGAACATGAATTGCTAAGAAAAGACGTCTGCAGTGAAATCACATGTGAATGCAAAAAAAAAAAAAACGAAAATAATAAAAATAAATAAATAAGCCACATAACCATCAACTACGTGGACAATGTAAATAATTCACATTTACCTTCATTTGGGGCGCCGCGTGCAGACAGTCCAATCTTCTACAAACATTCAATTTCACACTTGTGCTATAAAATGTTTTCCACGATATTTTTGCTTAGCGAAGATGAACCAACTAATTTTAAACACCCAATAAAACATGGGCGAAGTGAAGTGTCGTGCTTATTGAAATAAATTGTACTACATATTTAATAACTAAGATATCATTGACAATAAATACGTAAAAAATTACTTACCAATAAAAATAAACCATTCCACTCCAGTGTTAGACTATTAACGTGTTTAAATAGTAAATAGTTGCACTAATTGCCAAAGTTAATTGCAACGCGTGCTTTCTACGACAATATTACATTACTGAAGCATGCAATGATCTACATTCACTAAGATCCCATATCACAAACATAAGCGTAACAATTTCTGAGTATTATTATCGTAAACCTATACTTACCTTTCAATTACCTCGCCTTGAAAAGGCTACATTTTATAAAACCTTATTACCAAAATTAAAAAAACCTTTACCTGATGCACTGCAATATGTTTAAGTTTCATAACGTAATAAAATATAGAACTGTAATAAGATTAGTAGTTTATAATAATATTAGATACTAATTAATATAAGATTGTAGTTTCACATGTGAAAACACTAGCACTCTCATATCCACTGTCGTGAAAATATAATATTTATATATAACATAAATAGATTATTTTAAGCAATGACTGTTTGTCTATTTCAAATTATGGGAAGACATTGCGCATTTCATCCGTTCCTTGTTTGTCTGGGACAATTAACTTTTCATACATTTTTGATATGACAAACAGACCAGTATTGAGACAAAATTTTATAGAAAAAAGTTAATTGTCCCAGACTATCAATTGAATCCCATGTGACATGTCGCGTTGTTTGTTGAAAGGTACATTATATAATAAACATCGAAAGCAGTGTCAACGCAACATGTTGTCTGAGCGAGGCCCCGGCGCAGGCAGGCGCGGCCCGCCGGCGCCGGCGCCGAGGTACAGGTGTGCGAGCTTACCTTGCGACTCTCGCGCGCCATCACTCGAGTTCATAATATCATCTTGAGATCGTTCCATGTGCCATTGGAAATCTGTAATGTTAGAATGTGGCGCTAAGTGAAACGTGTCATTGAACATATTTTGGAGCTTTAGCGCACAGAAAGCGATTCGATCCTATCTGCAGAGCAGATTCCATAGTTCATCACATGAACTATGGAATCCAAATGCACATTTAGGTGTGAAGAAGCTCTAGACAGTATTAAGTTAGATAAAATATTACAATCAATTAATATGTAGAACCAGTCAATAAGCTGGAGAAAGTAAAACAAAATACCAGTGTGCAAATCTAAAATGAACTATTTCAAGTTGTACTTATTTGAACATGTTATAATAAAATGTTATGTCCACACTTCTGTTTGTTTTATTTTATGTGGACATATGTTATGACTAGTTTTACACATGTAGTAGTCGTTTTTCTAATTAAAAATGACTGTAAAATGGGCGGATAATCATTTGAAATCATACTGTTAGCACTTACTTACAAAGTGATTTAACCTTTATACACAGCTCGTAATGTTTGGTGTGGGAAACAGTCTTACTAAACGTAAAAGCCACATTAGGCCAGATTGGCAAAAAAGCTGGAAAGGGCTAATATGTATTTCAAACTTATTAATTGCTCCTTTAGGGTCGCGGATTTGCTTGCCCAGGTGGGTTTCGTTCGCATGCGTGGCACCCACTATGCACATATTCTTTTATTTATTTTTTTAATGCATGTAGGGCGTATTGTATAGTGTTGTATACCGGGCTGGTGTCTAACTCCACGTCTAACCGCGTATCTTGCGTATGGGTAGGAGACCGGGGATGCATGCGTATAGGATGTGGAAACATGCGGGCAAATAACGCGAAACTATAAAAGCGACCACCTTACTAACTGTATGAAAATTTAAATTAAGATCATGTATCGGATTAATACAAAAGTTAACTAACTGACAAATCTTGTGGTAACTGCTGACATGAAAACAGATTAAATTTGACAGGCTGTCTGAAAGTGAGGGTTAGTATCAAATTAAAAACATTTCAATATATTCTATGCATTAGTCTACAAAGCCATAGCTGTATGCAACAAGTGAATCTTAGTACAGTTTGAAGTGATATCCATTAGCAGATTTTGCCATTAATTTAATATTTTAATTTGGCAGTAATGGCCCTACTGACCCGGTTTGCCAGGGCAGGTTATAGTTGAATGCTTTTGGCATTGAATTTACTCTCTAACCTCCACCTCCTCATTTATTATCAAACAAGATCCTTCCTACCAAGGATATGAAAATAAACTCGTTTTCTTCCAACAACACAAAATAATACTTTTATGAATCTAAATGTTCAGTCTATTGTATATAGTGAAACACTTTTACATGTCAATCATATTTTTAAAACTAGATGAAGTCGGCGTTTCTTATCAGACTACTCCGAGAATAAACACCGAAATAAACTCAGTAGTCCAAAACACTGAAACTAGACTTGAAGGAAAACTTCAAAGATATTTGTCTAGTGGGGCACTATTGTCATGACGTCATAATAAATGGAGCATAACTATTAAAAAATAGGCAAGAGGTATGAAAACGCGACACTTACTGCGTACAACATCATTGTGCGCGACAACGGGCTGTTCGTCGGTTTCCTCGTCGAGCGTGAGATCCTCGACGCCATCTCTCTGCATCTCCTCCTTGCAAGCGCCGTCGTCTCCGTTGCCTTGCGCGTTGTCGTTGGGCGGCGGGATCGGTACGGGCGGCAACTCGTTGGACATGCGACGCGCTTTCTTCCGACGCCGTGTTGGACTCACTGACCCTTCACGGCTGCTGTCTATACTACCATCACGAGCCTGCTAACATAACATAAACTTTTGTTTATCATCTTCGTATAATTAACTATTGAGGAATTGCCTGTCAACTGTTTTTATTAAATAATTTCATAAGCAGATGGCTCTTTAGTTTTAAATGTTTAAAACTATTATTATTTAGGTTTAAAACCAAATCGCTATTTGTGTCTGTCTGTGTGACCGATTAGTTCTTCTAATGATCACAATCGAATTTAATGCAGTTCTCCATTTATAGAATTTATTCTTGATAGTTTATGTGTAATCTGTTAATATTTTACTTAGATATAGCACATAAATCTTGATATTTTTACATATGGCCATCAGTAAATAGTTGCAAACATGCAAAATAGGGTTGGGTTAGTAGGGACTTAAATGTGAACATTCAGCAACCCTACCCTCACTGACTGGCTAATACTTTTAATGTGGCATGGGCATGACTTGTTTTTCATGCCAACACAGAACATAAATCTCCCCCTCTGAACATGAGTCGACGTCCAACAGCGACCATGCTACATAATTATCTTACTACTCATGTACTAGAAGGACATGTTTTCTTCAATGGGTATTATTATCTACCTACTTAAATAACTAACTAATATTAATTATTTTTCCTGTTATATTCAAATAAATTATGTATAGTTTCATACATCTTATTTCCTCAACTGATTGCATTCTTGCCGAATATAGAAATAAGGCAAATATAAGTAGTCAAAGTAAGCTTTACAAAATATTTCATGACTAATATAAAACAGACATTGTTATGTTTTTACATGTGTTCTGCAGTCCATTATCTTTTGTTGATGAATTGCACATAACAACATCTGCCAACACATGTGCCAAGGTTTAACATTTGAATGTTACTATAACTTGTGATTCTCATCCAATCATGTGAGATACAACTTTTTGTCAACATTCCAAACACATCTACTTCTGTGTACCTTGTATTATTTGTTCTAGAATGTATTTGCATTTTTCATTGTTTCAGTATGAAATATGTTCTCGTAGCTCTTTGAGAGTAGAATATTATAAATACTGAATACTGTCGTTATCACAAACCTGTGGTGGTGGCGAGGGGGCACGAGGCGGGTGTGCAGCTACAGTCTGCGCAGGGCGCGACGGTGGCCTCGAAGGCTTATTGTCAGAGAGACCCTTGATCTGTAGGGACTCTGCGGCTTTCAGCAGTGCGGCCAACTGGTCTTGAGATATGTTGACCTCACCGCGGTACATGTAATCCATCATTGCTCTCAACTCGGCATATTTCACATCTTTGAGGATAATTATTGGATGCTTATCAAACTGCTGTGATAGTACACTCTGAAACAAATCATCCAACCATTGTTTCACTTTGTTTACTTTTACTACTGGCTGTGTTTGTAAATATGCTAATGAAAGTTAGTCTCAAATAACAATTCATTGTTAAAAGTAAAAATTCTCTTGAAATTCAAGAGACTCAATATCATGACACCAAAATCAATTAAATGTAATTAGTTGATGCGCCAAAACACTAGCCTGTCATAAGTTAACAACTGTTACTGGCATGATGTTAGGTAATGAATAATTGCAAGCAGGCGTTTAGAAAAAGTAGTAGAGGCAACTTTCGGTTGCCAACTCATCTATGCACTGCCTAATTGTTAATACATGAAAGCTAGAATGGTACAAGTGGAATGTTTATTAGAGCAAAACTGTGTTGCCTTGCAAGTAACTTAGACACGATTGTAATTGACCTACATTGTAATGAGTTTACGTACCTCGAAATAGGGACTGCATGCTGATAGGACCACTTTGTGGGCCTTGAGCGTCTGTCCTTCTGCAGCCAGGGTGCAGTCCACGTGCATGCCCTTCTCGAGAAGAGTGTCGAAAACAGACACCAGTGTCGACTGATGGTTGTTCCACCTCAGGCAGAACTGTTGGTCGTCGTCCATGATGCCGTCTAGCCACTCGCCGCGCCCTCAGCCCTACAATGAATAAATCAAAGCAACGTCTAAACAAGGTCTAACAACACCACGCAATAACTAGGCCATTATGAAAACTTCACTAAGACTACACAAACATTGGATTCTGAACGATTATCACTGTATAGCGTTAATTATCTCACCGAATCACTTCATACGATGAGATCACGCCCCAACTTAACTAAATTAACTTTATGGACCACATACGAGTCGTCGTAAGCGACGCGGCACAAAGAAAATGGCCGCTTTTCCAGCGCGACAAAAAATAAAATGGCGACGAAAATTCTAAGTTTTACTATTTTCTGGGCAAACTTTTCATGACACACATTATCTGTTCAAGTTCATCGCGTTGCTAAGGCACGACGAACATCGGAATAGTTGAAAGTCAACAAAGAAACTTCTGAGAACTTTACTTCGAAAGTTCACGAGTGGAAATTTTCAAGATGAAAAGTCCTAGCAATAAGTAAGCCCTTAGCGGAGCCGTAACGCTACACCAAAAGATTAAAATTCTTACCTTGACTATTGCATTAACTGTTTTAACGTATTTTAACACTTTTATTTCTTCAATAATTTATTGCCACTTTAATTTTAACACATTTGCACACCCGCCAGCTTTCTTGAATGAAATTGAAAACACTAAACTAAAACTATGCTATGTTGCAAGTTTAGAGAAAGGCACCTCTACAAAAATCCAAACGAAGTACAAGTTGGAAGCGACGCGAATGACCCAAAATAAGCTCCATAAATGTTGCCATTAGCAAATAATTAGAAAGCTTGAAAAATAGTAAATATCTTAGTTAACTAATGCACAAACAATCAATTAGTTACATAAATAAATACTTTTAATGTTAAAGATTTGAATTCTTTATTCTTTTGTTATGGTATGCCACAACTGCCATTATGTATTTAGAACACCTTGTCCTTGACCCACATTTTGACGGAACATCTCGTGATTACAAAATGTTTGATTTATTTCAT
Source organism: Apamea epomidion (assembly GCA_947507525.1). Taxonomy (NCBI): domain Eukaryota; kingdom Metazoa; phylum Arthropoda; class Insecta; order Lepidoptera; family Noctuidae; genus Apamea; species Apamea epomidion. Next base: position 1,061,365 of record OX382240.1, on the reverse strand, counting down.
AAAAACTTTTTATTTATTATTGTTTTTCGTGAAAATATTAACCTACAGTCATAATTTTAGATTCGTTTAGATTTATATCTGTTATTTGTAGTAACAACATCATTACAAGTAGCGTATAGCGCCATCTACTGGTTCTCGAGAAACCTATAACTTCAATGCGTCTATCGGCTCGTCGCGTCGTCTCATCGTCTGGAATACTTGTTTTGTTTACTTTTTACGTACGCCGTGATTGTTGCAATCGCTATAAAGACAGCGTTATGTTCTTTTTCTCATTAAATAAACTCTACAGTTCTACGAATGTTCCGAAATACCCTACTGCACTGGTAATGTCAACCAAACAAGTTAGAAAAGTGTGTTACTAATTTTAATTACCTAACCACTTTAGTTAAATCGGTCATTTGTTTACCAAACAAATGACCGATTTAACTAAAGTGGTTCAATTGCTAATTGATGGTACCATTTATTGCATCTTGCACATACCTATTACAAACGAATTTACCATCATCGTCATGTTGACTGAAATGGATGCTCCTGCACAATATTAGTTATATGGTTATATTTGAGCTTATAATAAAAACAGTATACTAAATGATCAGTAATGGAAAATATTGAAATAAATAGCTACCAGTAACACCCGGTTTTGGAACGAATCAACACAAGCGCATACCAATTATTTATCAACAGCCGATCAAATCACTTTGCACAGTTTCAATTTCGACACATCGTTGATTTTCGACCCAGAAACCTGAGGGGTAATTTTTGTATTTTTAAGAACGTTCGCATTATTATCTCAGTCTCAATCTTTAAATACCTCTAGTTTCCCTCTATTTTTGACAAGTTTTAGACATTCATTGAGGCTGAGAGTAGATTGCGACTTAATTTTAAATTTTTCAATTACGGGAATTGGCCTTCAGGTGTTGTATCCGGCGTTTAGGCATTATTTAGACAAAGTTCGGTCAGCGCTCTATCCCATGATCGCACATGCTAAAACAGAACGAGTAATATGTTCGAATGGCGGGTATGTGTCACTTATTCAATCAAATCCCAGTCTGTTAGAGTATCTTATTTATTTGTAGTTTTGTGCCCAGTGCACGTGTTCGGTTGTGACATTGTGACCACACATAACATCACGACGGTTTTTCCCGAAGGATTAGACAGTGGTGTAGGTACCTATATTACACACACACATTTCGCAAGTTATGTTTTGGGTAGGAAGTGATCGTATGTGCATAAAACATTATAAATGACTACTTACAGCTACTTATCTGTAATAAAAATCCTGACTGCGATGACCGATGTTTGAGATACTGCAACGACCTTCGTTCGCACACAATAGGTCCATCAGTCGCCAGTAATCTACCAATTGACGATCAAGTGTGTGCAATGCAATCGCTGTTGTGTCAAAGTGTTGAATATAACTAACTACAGCTGTATCTGTGTATCTATATTATAAAGAGAGGTACTTGAACAATGTTATTGGGAGGAGCTATGTAACTAGCATTAGTAGGTATCGAACTCTTGAGGTTTTTGAACAAACCATATTCGTAATCCGGTTAGACTGGAAGCTAACCCTAACATAGTTTGAAAAAGACCAGACAGACATTCGTAACACCACAGTGTAAATCTTCCCAACGGATCCCCCGTTGGGAAGACTTTGGAGACCTTGGTGGGACTACCTGGACCACACCACATAGAAGATGGCAGTTTGAGCTATGCAACACCACGTAGAAGATGGCGGGAAGAGCTGGACAACACCACGTAGAAGAGCTGGACTAAATCAATAAACAATATTCCTCATTAGCTGGAAGCAGGCCTTTGTACAGTAGTAGAATGATGATGATACAGGGTGACAGTAGCCAGCCACCAGACTTTTGTACTCTATGTTAGTAGGTAAGCAGTAAGTGAAGATGTAGTCGATGATGCTGCAATATATCCTAAATGTACCCTATTTACTCGAGCTTGAACACTTACTGGTTTATGAGGCTATCGGGCCACACGGACTGGCAGCAAAATTCGTCTCTAGACTGCCTGGTGGCGATAAGTCGAGTAAAAAGTTAAAGCAGAAACATCAAGGCCTAAATCCTAAGCTGAGGAATCAAGTAGAAAACGGAAGTTTGAGAATGGAAAGGGAAATCAACCCAGTTTGGTTTGAAACACAAATCATAATCATAACCACGACCATAACTGTCTCACGGCCTCTAAAGTCTCGCGAAAATCCAATTAACTAAAACTTCGTGCTAAAGGAAAGATTCAATTACGATATAATTAATTAATTTTGTACGTCAATGAACATGTTTTAGAAATACCTACCGTAGAGTTTTTTAAAACTACCCTACCTTTCAATTTGTATAAAAATTATTGTACTCATAAAAAAACATTCTTCAACAAAATACTTATTACAAACGAGGAAGTGAATACTACGGAGACTTTTCCTCGTAACTTGAAGATACAGCCGGCGCTGGTTCCCTCGCAAGCTTTGTCGCTTCGTTATAAAAATCAATAGCATTAGTAAGTTCGTACAAACGAATTATACGAATCTCTTTGTGTGCGTCGCCAGGCTTTCGGTGTGCGGGAAACAAAAAAAAACCACGAGCGAAATTCTTGTAATAAAAATCAATCGGAGCGGAGAGAGAAGGCGCCGCGCGGGGCGCCGACTGGTCGGGCGTCCGACCACCCCCTGCCTCCTCCCTGCATACCTACACGTGCTATAATGCACCTACCCTCCCTGCCGACTTTGTCTATCGCCAATTTTAACAGCAACAGCCGTTTTACAAAACTTTCTCAATTGAAAAACAATGTATCTAAAGTAGTCTCGAAAGTTTAGGCAGCCGCCTGTATGACTGCTAGCCGAGTCTGGCGTGGACTGTAGAATACATAGCGGCGCGGCGTGAGAGGGAGCACCGCTACAGCGCGGTGCGCGGCCGGTTCCCGGCAAAAAGGCGTTTGTTTTTATTTCTTTGGCGCGGAAAAAAATGAGCACGCGCCCGCCCTGCACCTCCTAAACATGCGCCACGCAGCGACGCAGACTCGGCCGGGTGTGTGCCGAATTCACTTTCATTTGCGACATCTCATCGTTTCCCGAAGGTCACTGTGCAGTCGCGGGTGTCGGGACAAGTCCGCGGTGCATGTGTGGCGCGGGCGAGTGCTTGCGGCGGCCACCGCTGACCGACTAGGTGAGTCGAGTGAATTTCGCGCCCTCGTCTTCGGCAATTCCGTTTCCCTCGCGTTTATCGGCACCCGTTTCGCACCGTCCTTCGCCGTGTGCCGGGAAGACGGTGAAAGTGAATGTGTTTTCGTATCTCGCGGTGTGTCGGGGTCGCGCAGACGTACGCTGCGGCCGCCGGCTCCTCAAATGGAACGATGTGAAGCGACGAGAGAGGGTTAACCGCGCAACTTTACATTCACTACTTTCCTCCACCTCTGTCTGACAGGTGATTGCGCACGAATATACACGCTAACAACAATCTCTTAAAGTCGCTTATCCAAAAATCTTATAAGTTTTCTCTATGTATAAAGTTTTGAATCAGTCACGCGCGTTTGTTTCAGTTGGAAGTTTCTGCATCGAACTTCATATACGTTAGCGGCATGCATAAGGGCTTTAAACAAATAAAATTAAAAAAGCTCGTGAGACGGTCTGGCTCGCGAGCGACTGAGAGAGAGAATCCAACTTTGCACTCTTCATTTGTGCACCAATCGAGAAAAAATTCAATAAAGCTCGCTTCCTTTTGTCTAATTGCCTATGTAAACCTACTTATAGCATGGGGATTGTTCGATTTCTGCGACATTCCGGGGAGAACATGGGGTGGCACGTTGTTGTTTACACTTGTACTCACAGGATAGATTTAGCGCGCTTTTGTTATTGTGATAAATACGATTATATCGTCAACATAAACTTGTATCCATAACTCGTTACTGTAATTCAAGTTTATCGCCGTGAAAGATTTATTTTAAGAAACAGTATTTAATTTTGTAGACGCGGCGAAATTATTAGTTTGTTTTTTAATTGTTTCGCTAGGAAATGCCCGGCCACGGACTGTCGCAAGTGAAATGCGAACCGCTCTCGGATGAAGACGACAGCGACTCACAATTCGCGCACAGTTATCTATCCAGTCAGGTAACTTTAATTAGCATTTTATTATTTAGTTGCACGATTTTCACGGGCACTTCAATGATTTATCGGTACCTACTTTTTAATAGCTCTTAACTATAGTTTGCAATTATTTCATGCCATAACTTCTTTATATTAACTGCTTTTTACTTTGAAGTTAACTTTACCTATAGTTTCTGTTACGGTCGGCTACTAACCTACCTACCAAGATTGCAGTTGACACTACAATTGGGTTATTCTGAAACAGAACTTGACATATCATAAAAGAAATGCTATGCTCTCAAGGCTCAAATAATTACGAAAAACTAGTTTCCAACGCATACATTAGAATATTTTAATGAGAATGAAATGAGATTGAACAAAAGCGTCGAAAGATAATAGTATTTTAACGACTTTGCAACAGTAATAGTATTTGTGTTTTATTAAAATTCTCTGTTTCTAGCATTAGGGTCATTCAACACTGAAACGCAGCACGTGTAACCACATCTCGTAAAACAGTTTTTCAACCGCTAATCGAATTATAAAAACTTGTTTCATATTACCTACTTTGTACTACATGTGTTATATTTATACGTGGAAAAAGATTTTAGACACTCTCAATAGAAAGTTATTTTTTTATGTTGACGTGTTTATGAGTAGAAATAGTTGAGATTTCTTAAGCTTCTTAAAATGCGAAAGTCCTATAGAAAGAAATTAACTTTCATACAGACAGTTTCTGGCAAAAAAAAATAAGAACAGTATTGCTATTTCTTGCCAAAATGTAATTATTTTGATGCTTTGATGAACCCGTTTGCCCACTAAGTTTTATCAAGGTGTGGAACGGTAGGCATATTGTGTAAGCGTGGAGTAGATAGATTGTAACTAATGTCAGGGCTTCCAGTACGAGCACGTCACACGTGTAATGATGTATTTCCCCTCTGTTAGCTCACGCCCAGTGTCGGTGTACACCATTCATTGAACTGCTTGCTCAATGTTAAAAGAATTGATTCTTTCTAAAATAGTAACATTTTAAAGTTAAAATACTTAAATGATCGGACGTTGAAATACCTCGAAAAAATTAGCCCTTTGACCAACTGAGAAATGAACAACGAGGTAAAAAGTACTAATTAGGATGTAATTAGAACTAAGAAGGTCTTCCGTAAGATATTAATAAAATCCTAGAATAGAGCCTTGGGGAACACCAAATCAATGTAGAAACTTCACTATTAAATTTCGCTGTCAACACACGAAACAAGACTGTTTCGTGTTAACATAAGACGCTAGACATCTTAAAATCCATTTTCCGTAAACAAAGTCGTAAACATACCGAAAATATTACTGATTTGATAAATAATATAGACTTCAAAGTCCTCAGCTAAATCACAAAAATAAAGTACCTACAGTTCAATCTTCAATCTTAAAACGTACCTACATCCTTTTCGATATTTATACCTGACGGTTCTGCAGGGCAGTGGCTTGGAGGAGCTGGCACCGCTGGCGCCGGCGGGCCCGGCTGCCACGCCAGTGTGTGTCAAGCAGGAGCGAGCCGAGTCACCACCAACTACCACGCTAGAGACGCTCGAGTCAGCACCACATAATGCCAAGGTATTTGGGAATTTATGTTGATTACTTTAATCAGATTTGCATGAGAGCTTTCACCAGATTCTGATATCAACGATGAGTTACATAACTTTATTAATAACTAGCAGCGTCCCTCGCTTTCACACGCATAGGTATCGATCCCGTGGGTATATCGGGATAAATAGTATTCTATGTGTTATTCTGATATATAAGCTATATTACTGTAAAGTTTCATCAAAATCCGTTCAGCAGTTTTTGCGTGAAAGAGTAAGAAACATCCATCCATCCACCCATCCATCCTCACAAACTTTCGCGTTTATAATATTAGTAGGAAGTAGGATTATTTATAGAAGGAAGTATATAGTAGTCAGCCTTTATATACGTATTTTGTAATAATTATTAGACTCTGCGGATTCATTTGTTGACTTCATTGAACATACCACGTAATTGTATCACTTAATTTATGTAGATGATGTTCTACACTGGTCATCAAAAAAATCAGCCCACCTACCGTTTTACCGCAAATCACGTTTTTTCTTTGGCGAAACAAAACAAAATGGTTTAGTACTGATATGTTTAATTTAACTTGTTTATTTACACCAATTTTAGCACAACATAAACATAAAAATTATAAAAAAAACTGAAATTTCATTATAAAAATAAAAAATAAAACTTTTTAAAAACAAGCTTTTATTACTTATTAATAAAAAGGACTACAAAGTAAAAAAAAATTAAACCTGATAAGAAATAAATAAAAGCGTGTTACATTGTGCTCTAAATGTTCTTTAATGTTCCATCAAAATGTACCACGCTTTTATTTATTTCTTATCAGGTTTATATTTTAAACTTTTTAGTCCTTTTTATTAATAAGTAATTCAAATTCAAATTCAAATGATTTATTTCAGATTATAAAAAAATCCATATAATGTTAGTATAACTTAGCCTAATATTATCCTATAGAATCCTATAGAATCCAGGTTTAAATTAAATTAATGGTGTCTAGACTCTTAATAAAAGCTTGTTTTTAAAAACTTTTTTAAAATGTTATTTTTAACTTTTTAGTATTTTAACGGAGAGATTGACTACGGCGTAGTTCGTAGCACGTAGCAGTGTTTTTCCGTTATATGCGTTTATTGCACTTAAGCCACCTGTTCATATTTAGTACCTGGTTACCATCTAGCACCAAAGTACTCGTCAATATGAATCAAACGAGCTCAAGCTCGATGGGGTTATGTCGTTTAATTACCGAGTTCCTATGGCCACCTTCCAGCTCCATCATCAGACCTTGGTTACCATCGAGCGCCAAAGTACTCGTCAAGACGAATCATACGAGCCCAAGCTCGATGGGGTGGTGTCGTTTACTTACCGAGTTCTTATGGTCATCTTCCAGCTCCATCATCAGACCCTGGTTACCATCTAGCACCAAAGTACTTGTCAAGACGAATCATACGAGCCCAAACTCGATGGGGTTGTGCCGTTTAATTACCGAGTTCCTATGGCCATCGTTTTTTCAGCTTAATATTGAGTGTTAGGCGAATGACGGCCTGCATTCGCCGTTTTAGTGACCTAATCAAGGTTTTGATGGTTTCTTGAGGGATTCGGTTCCATTATTCCCTGATAGCGGTTTCCAGGTCTCCTAAGGATGTAGGGGCTGGATTATGGGCCTTTTGTTTTAGGGTGTCCCACATTTGCTCTATAGGGTTAAGATCAGGGCTTCTCGCTGGCCACGACATAACCCGAATACCGACCTCTTCAAGATAATCGGTGACAATGCGCGCTACGTGTGACCGTGCATTATCATGCATTAAGTCAAAATTTTCTCCAATGTAGCCGGCATATGGCACCACATGATCTTCCAAGATCTCTGTGATGTAGCGTACCGCAGTTAAAGCACCACTTCGTATGAAAACTAGCTCCGTGCGTCCCGTTAAAGATATCCCAGCCCAAAACATTATAGAGCCCCAACATAACTGACTGTTTCTCTTATGCAACACTGGGCATAACGTTCACCTAGTAGTCGCATGACATTACGGCGTCCATCAGTACCGTATAAAGTCATCCGACTCTCATCGCTAAAAAGCACTGACTGATAGTCCAGTTGACGTGATTCTGCGCAAATTGAAGTCTTACCAATAAGCTGTAGTCAATTGTGGACCTGTTGCTGGCTTATGTGGTCTTCAATTCTGCTCACGTAATTTCCTCCTTACAGTACTGTCACTTATAGCCACAACCCGATCTTAACGTAAGCGTAGCTGGAGATCTACGCCAGAAAGGTGTCGATTTCGTAAAGCGGATACCACTATAAAGCGGTCATCCTTTTGAGTTGTCACCATAGGGTGACTGGGCAGTATCGAAAAAGATCTGGAAGACCTATGTCTTCCAGATCTTTTTCGATACTGCCCAGTCTCCAGAAGCCTTTGGTAAACTCGCCGAACTGCAGAACGGCTGAGATTTACCCTCCTGGCCAGTACACGTTGACGCCTTGTTGCAGCAAAGCCACAACTTGGGCCGCCTCAGTTTCAGTAGTGTCCATTATTTTTTGACAGAATTAGTCAAAACTACAGCCTCAACAATTAAACTTAACGATATTCACATGAGAACGGGACGATTTGCTCCGATGTTTAACCGTCAAATCAGCACTCAACAGTATTTCTGTATAAAAAATGGTTTACCTTCTGACAAACAAGAGGTCAATCATCATAATATCGACCCTCAAAATAATAAACAAACATGTGATACAGCTTATCTGTGAAACAGTCGATCATTATGGAACAAAAAATGGGTGGGTCGATATTTTTGATGACCAGTGTATTTACTGGTAATAGATGCTACCTTTTAGTTTAGTAGCAGTAAGCGAAATCGGCATTTACATGAAAATTTGTTGTTTTGACAAAAATAAAAAAAATTATAAAAACGTAAAGTTTAATTCTTTATGTAAGTTTCCTACACTGTTTCATGTCAGCAATATGTCACGTCCTAATTGTATTACTTAGGGACGTTTGAATTTAAATAGTTAAAATACAAATTCTGGCTAGGCTATACTTTTGATGTCCCCAAGCTATCCTAACTAGGATTTTAACTTGAATATTGTCAATATCAAAAGAGATAATGTAACATCTACCCTTCGGATGTCTGGTTTGATTTAGAGCTCGTCCCTGTTGGATCGCCACATGGACTTCATGAACGTCACCGAAGTGCCTGACTCCACTGACTTCATGCCGCTGCTGGTTGTCAAGGATGAACCCTCGTCCGAAGGTGGTATGTACAGTGTAGCCATTACCTGATAGTATAAGTTATATGAACCTAGTGTTGTGATGCCATTTGGAAAAGCCCATGGAATAGCACATATTTGCTTTTTAGAATGATTTACGGCTAAAAAAGTTACTTAAGCTATGAAGAGATTTTTAGACATCCCAGACAAGTATTAAAGACCATACGATTTAGTTCAATCTTAATAATATAGATTTATCTGATATCTTATTGTGAGTTCATTTTATGCAATCACTCAACTTATCCGATTTCACACAATTTAGTATAATACTCGTACATATTTTTAAGTGCATTGTTCTGAGGAAGTTATGTGTCATGTATTCCATAGAGGAATTGATTTCAGCGACTGTATCTTCTTGCCCAACAAATGGCAAAGTCGACATTTATTTATTATGCGAAAAAAGTGAAAAATGTATAGAAAGTAATACTTATTTTGATAGTCATGGTAATTTATTGAGCATTTGATGAAATGACAGGGTATGCTGCGTAGTTACGCACGCTATTTTAGAACGGATCAAACCTGTTTTTTCACTCCCTTTCGCGTGCGCGAATATTTCTATTTTTATTTGAAGAGATTGATGGTTTTGTTCAAAACCTGTTATCGTCGACATCGTGAGAAGTGCCATAAACTTTTCAAACCGTACTTAGCTTGAATTTAAAGAGGAGCACTTTTAACGGGTCTGCTTGAGAATTTATAGAATTTTATATCGCGCTTTGGATAGCCTTCTAGATAGCCTGTAGAAACCAGCCTGCTGGCAGTTGGGAGTCTTGACAAATCAAAATTATAGATATTTTACCTGCAAATCTCATTTGTTACACATAATGAAAAAGGTCTAATCCTAGAGCCCAGTGGGACGCCGCAGTCACTTCCGTACTTCGTTTTCCAACCAAGATGAGTTCGTAGCTTTTGTAAGAATTTAGGGGATGTAATAACCTAGTAGCAAACTACTGGATGTTCCAATAAAATAGCCGTAACATAACTTACAGAACAACCACATCTTAGCGGTGAAGACACGAGCGACTCCTGCGGCCGACAGACTTCGCCCGCGTCACGACACAGCCCCAAGAGTTGGACCCAGCACGACATGGAACGAGCTTTGGATGCTCTCAGAAACCACCAGATGAGCCTTACGAAGGTACGTAGCTTGTTCATGCTTGGGGCACTTAATATAATACTTTGTATACGAACTTAATTCAAGCATGAAGTAAGCACAGACTTTTGCGCGATCTAGACATACTTTCCGATTTTATTTGCCAAATGCAAGCGACGTAAGTCATATACGTGAAATCCGGTATTAGGAAAGAACTTCCCAATAGGTCAGTCTTGTGAACACTTGTCGTGGGCATTTCCTGATGACTTTCTCATCCCTGTCTATTCGTACTGCTTCACCTGTATCCTTAATAGGCGTGACGTAACGCATACTTGCTTGTTTAAAGATTCACTAATGTTATTATAGCTGGTAACAGCAACAGCCGTCACGGTTGGAGTCCTACAGATTACATGCGTGACGGGTGTACAGACGCCAGCAGGTCAAGCTACCCGAAACTGTCAAATTTTCCCAATCAACTTTGAACCTTAATGCTTTAGAGATAAAGTTGAAAATCTATTAAAGGAATTTGACAGCTTGGTCTGAAGGCGTCTGTGCCTATGTAACCTTCAGCGTATTGTATACTTATAATTTATTTGTTGATGACTGTATTACCTACCTACTTAGTTTCTATGAGACTTATATTGAAGTGAAGTAAGCCAATTAAGTTGAAGGATGGGGTAATTTAGTATTTCCTTCTGCCTTTGTTGTTCAACAATTCTATCGTTGTTTAGTTGTTCCTTTATAAACATCATTGTCAGGACATCTTTAACATAAGTGATACTACCGGACTACTGATTTGTATTCTGTCTTTTTTATTGCCCATAAAATTCTAGTTAAGATAACATAAGCTGAAATCACATCATCACATGGCAGTTAAAACATTTACTATTTCGGAAATTTAAAGGCATCAGCAACCTACGGCATTCCGTCCACCACGCTCTGGCAGCGAGCCCACCGGCTGGGCATCGACACGCCAAAGAAGGAAGGAGCGGCCAAGTCCTGGAGCGAAGCTGATCTGCGAGGGGCTCTGCATGCCTTGAGGGCAGGCGCTATTTCTGCTAATAAGGCCAGCAAAGCTTATGGTAAAATGTTCTACATAATAACAATTTGTTTGATCTGAGAACACACACATAATTACAATTTGTTTGATCTGAGAACACACACATAATTACAATTTGTTTGGTCAAGACATATCTGAAGATAAATTGGCTTCCACTTTTGTCGCCCATAGAAAAAGCTCAAGAAATTTCTGCCTTTTTTACATGAAAAACACTTAAAAAAAACACTTCAAAGTGAAAAATGACTTTATATTCGGAAGTCGATGTCTTTGGTTTTGAATTTTCGTTTTTTGCTACAGACTTCCGAAATAAAGTTATTTTTCATTTTGTAGTTTTTTTTATGGAAGTCGTTTTTTTTTGTAAAAAAGTTTCATTTTTCATATTTTAGTAGTGGCACCTACCGAAATTACATAACCATGAAGTTTAACAAGGCGTTCTGGGGCGGAGAGGATATCCTAATCGCCGCGTCTGAGTTCTATCTAGTTAATGTGCATGTGCACATGGATACAAGAAACACACTGGTGTATTCACCTACAGGTGAACCAGTACCCGGCAACATACACGTCCTCTACAAGGACCGGCACTATGATAGTTGGGTCATGACCGACGACGAACATTACAAAGATCTAATGCAAGAATCAACCAATGCCAAAACATCACAACACACTAAGCCTTTAATTAACGGACATCCCTCGAAACCCCAGTCTCAAACTAACAACACCCAATTGACTGGCTCATTAACACAGTATGAACAACAAGTAACATTATATACACCGTTATCAGACGTAGTCGCAGATGTTAATGGGTTCACAATACTAAGAAACCAGCCGTCTACCGTAATAAAATACACTTGCCCAGGATTGCGTATTGCAACCTGGAACGTCCGTGGGGCCTCAAAACCGGCAAAAAAAGATAAAATAGACGCCGAACTTTCACTTAGAGGCATCCATGTAGCCTGCATACAAGAAACAGGGATGAACTCGGGAGCATACAACTCCACACACTACGAATGGCACCTATATGGAGCCACAGGTAAGACACACCGGGGGCTGGCAATTTTAATCAGAAAAGATGCCCAAATTGAATTAGTTAACAGAAAAAAGGATACAGACGCAATGTCAGCTACTCTTAAAGTCGACAGGGGAAATGACACACCTGCTCTTCTGTATATAATCAACTCTCACATCGAACATTTCAAGGAAACCAGCATGTCCTAGAACCAATAATTCGAAAAAATGTGACATCTACCAACCCGCACTGGGCCCGCGAGGCCTGTGTCCCAGCAGTGGGAACATTATAGGCTGATTATGCTTCTATCTCTTCTCTCTCTCTCTTCTATTTCTTCTCTTCTCTCTCTTATGTTGGTATATCTATAGACGCCAGCACATCAATCTACTACAATCTGTCAAATTTCTTTAATAGATTTCCAATTTTATCGCTAAAGCATTAGGTTTCAAGATTGATTTGGAAAATTTGGCAGTTTTGGGTAGGTTGATGTGCTGGTGTACCTACTTAAATTGTGAAATAATGTTTAGAAAAAAAAACCGTTTTTGAGAGACCGTAACATAGATTAAGCAGTTATCTGTGACGTGTTATGGAAATCAAATATTTTTTTCTGTCAAAATGATGATAAACATATTTATATAAGGACGAAATAGTTTGGTTAGTGTACGATTCGAAAGCAAATGTGTCACGAAGAAAGAGGTCGATGCCAACTCGTGGAAGACGATGTTTGCACAAGCAAGCCAGGAAATGGAATTTCTTACGGCGACAGATGGATACCGGGCGCTTTGCAAGGTCGGTTAAGTAAAGTAAAGCTAGCATTTAAAGATGCCTTAAATTTTACTACTTCGAACAGTCGTACATCATTAGCAAACAGCTCCTTCACAGGCTTCCTAAACTTGATCAGACAAAAACAAAGGAAATGTACGTTAATCATTCTTAGCGACTTTAACGCACATATTGGTCGCCATGATACACAAAATTACCAAAGCAAAGGGCTGATTCCACAAAATCTTCTCCATGACCTCTCCAACTGCAACGGGGAACTGTTAATGGATATAGCCAACAGGGAAAAACTGCAAATAGAAACGACAAAAGCGAGATCATCATGCAGGCTAACATGGTCAAAGGGCACTCAAAAGTCCCAATTGGATCACATTATAACGCCACACGCAACAGAAAAACTCTTCGAATTTATTAAAGGTGAATGGGCCGCTAGGTGCATATCCGCCCATAAAATAATCTGGGGTTTGCTAAGGACAAACCAAATTTCAAACAAAAAAGAAAACACAAAGCACAATAATACACAATGGCAACAGCTACCCGCGAAGGAGGCAACAATAGTGGCTAAGGATTTCAACTATAAACAATGCTATTATGCCGCCCTCAATAGCAAGTTCACCAAAACAAAATACCAAGATTGCATAACAAAAAAGCTAAAAAATATAGGAATCATTTCAACGGACGAAAATATCGAAATACCCTGGAATACCATAACGAAAGTATTAAAAGCGGCTGCCCAGGAAACTTTAATTCTTCAGCCAGTTCTCTCCAGAGATCATCGACTAGCTCTTGCTAACCTGCAAAAGGCTAAATTCTTACAAAGCAGGCAACCAGATAATCCAAATAGGCATAACCGCGTAAAAGAATGCCAGGCAACACTGCAAAAGGTTAAATATCAGGATGAACAAAAAGCATGCAGGGCCTGCCTCAGCGGACTGGGGAAAAACCACCCAGCGAAACGCATGCAGATGCTGTACTTCTTTTACAGGAGGAACAAACTGCAAAAAAAACGTCGAAAAGGATCTACACATGTACCGATGACCACATGGGAGCAAATTTTAAAAAAATCCGAGGGCTGTCTTATACCAACAGTTAATATAAAAAAGCCGATAACCGAAGTACAAGGTGATGGACCCACTACAGATGACGTAATGGAAATCATCAAAAAATGCGAAAAAGGACAGCTCCCGGGACCGACCAAGTAGTAATCGAGCTCTACAAAGCGATGCCCCTAATACTACAGGAAGCCGTCACCAAACACATGAATAAAGCCTGGACACAGAACGAAGCATATCATATAAGCATATGACACATGGCTGGAGACCGTGCAGGTGCCAATCCCAAAAAATAATAACCCTAAAGATGCGAATGATTATCGCCGCATATCGGTTTGCAATACGGGTTACAGAATCTACGCCTCATACGTCCTAAAAAACTAGATAATATAATAACGGAATTGGGAATAGATCAACAGACGACCACATCTTTACACTCAAAAGGGTCTTAGATGAGGAATGGCGTGCAGGTAAAAGAATTTATGTACTCGCCCTCGACATAGAAAAGGCCTTTGACAACGTAGACCTCAATGCACTAAGCGATATCCTATTACAACGCACCAACAAATCGCTAACTAACAGGATAATCAAGGTATGCTTGAATGAACGAACATGCATCAAATGGTGTGGCCAGCAAAGCAGTTGGATTGTTAAAGGAAAGGGAGTCAAATAAGGTTGCCCTCTGTCCCCTCGCCTGTTTACACTGGTCATCGACGAAGTCCTTAGAACCCTCGAGGAGGAAACCCAATTAATAAAACTTGACCAGAATCGTGAAATCTCACTCGCCCTGGTACTATCATTTGCGGATGACCTTATCTTCATTACAGATGACCTAGAAGGGCTAGAAGGTATCTTATACCATATTAAACCCCTATTAGATAGTGTAGGCCTCCAAGTAAACGAAACAAAAACAAAAATACTAATTAGGGACCCCATAGCTACACAGAAAACGACATACGTGACCCTTAATGGAATAAGCTTACCGACATGTGATGAGATAAATACCTAGGTACACTTATAACATCTACATTAAGCAGACAATGCACTATTAAAAAACGTTGCAAACAGGCCATAAAAAACGCCAAATCGTTACTACCATTTATAAAACACTCAAATATGGACTGGAAATTAGCCAGACTCATGTATCGAATGGTGATCGTCCCGTGCATGATACATGGTTTGAAAGTATCGGCACATAACAAAGCTAACAGGTGTCCACTCAGAAAATATGAGCGAGTTATCATGAGAGATTTGATAAACCACTCCAGGAATAAACCGACACAAAAGAAAATGCATGAAATCTTAGACGGAAAAACAGTAACCAAACGCATCAAGAACCACAGGATGTGCTACCTCGCACATGTCTACAGGCGCCGCGCACCACATCTGCTGCATGCAGCAATGGAGTACAAGGCCAAAACCAAGAAGGTTGATCGACCTATCTACACGTGGAACGACAACCTAAAACAGGATATGAAGTACTTCGACAAGGGAATCGATTTCTGGATGGATACGGCTGAAGACAAAAACAAGATTTAGATTGCTGCTAGTGAAATATACAAAAAACCGGAAACGGATAGTAGCGAGAACTCCGACGACGACATCGAAAACAGAAACATCTAACACAACATAACACAGCAGAGCAAGGACATACAAAAGAACCGAGAAAGCAGTAGAACCTCGCCAAAAGATTCACGGGTATAGCTCGAGCTGAGTAGTCTTTAAAAGATGCCCATCCATAGACAAATATCACCCATCTCTCCACTAATCCAAGGCTTACTCTAGGATGCATATCCGGTAGGCTCTTAAATCCTACCCTTTCCTACGGGCACGTCTTCCTTACAAAAACCGCGCCCCCCGGTCTTCTTCTAGATATGCAATGGTCACTGTAGCACCTTGAATATGAGGCTACAGGAGCTAGTGCGAATCTTGGGGTTCATTCGATTAATCGAGTCTGGTCAAACCACGCTGGGATCGGTGCAATTCATTCATTCATTTTAGTTGTGGCACCTACCGGTCACAAATTAGAATACCACTACCTGCTATGTAAATAACAAGACAGGAAGGAAGTTGATTATAACATCATCCGATTGGCTACGGAACCCTTAAAAATGCCATTTAGGTACAGTGCTAGTCAGGTAGGTTTATTACTGATTTCTATTAATTCAAATTGATGAAACAGGATCACATTTTTATAAAATCTCATTTTTATCTAAGTTCACCTAAGAAGACCAAAAATAAAAAAAATAAAATGTTATTCTATTCCTAAGAAAAGACTTGATATCATTTTTAAACAAAATCAATAAAATGAAAAAATTCTAAAAAATAATGTCCAGTAAAAACTTAAAATATACGTAACATAAGTATCAATCTATACAAAATATATCAGCCTTGCATCCGCCATACCCTTCTGGAATCGTAGGCAAAAATGGCGACCTGCGTGCGGCATGTCTGCGCCTCTGCATATTCTTTGATCATCGTTTTAGTGCAGCGCGCCACCGCGCGCGTTTTACGTATTCGGGGGTAGAGCGTTTAGCTCCGCCCACATGCACAAGGTCAGCGAGCCCTCTGTACACCTTAAGGTTTAGTAATTTCCGCACGATAATACCACAAGTTGCAAAACTGCGCTCTGAAAGACAATTTCAAGAGATACTTCAATGCTGATGTTCTACTGTGTCTCAAAAGTTGTATGTCTTTGCTATGCGGACTAAGAATCCATTACTAACGTTTCTAATATAATTTCCGACAGGCATTCCCAGCAGTACACTATACAAGATAGCTCGTCGGGAAGGCATCCGCCTCTCGGCGCCCTTCAACGCGGCGCCCACCGCGTGGCGCCGCGCCGACCTGCAGCTGGCGCTGGCTTCCATACGATGCGGCGCCAGCTCTGTACAACGTGCTGCCACGCAGTATGGGATACCTACAGGTAGCTAAACTAGGGTTCCACCTCTGTAGACATTGTTGACAGTTCGACCTTCGTTTGTCTTACAATCGATTCAGTTTACATAGTTAAGACCCTGAACAATGTGGTTTTTACCATCGACATCGGTAACTACAACAGCCAGAACACCCTCTCTCTTGATTAAATCGTTGAAGGCAGCCCTCGATCAATTGAGAATCCTTGCAAATGCTAAAGAGAGTTGTTCCGTTGCGCACCAATAACAAACTTCTACTTACTGGTATCAATATTTTGCAGGAACGCTCTATGGACGGTGCAAGCGAGAGGGAATCGAGCTATCTCGCTCCAATCCCACTCCGTGGTCTGAAGACGCCATGGGTGAAGCTCTCGAAGCTGTCAGGTACGGTCGCGGTCATTAATGAAGTATCACCTTAAAGACTGTATTGTTGTGAACCCGCGGTAAAGGCCGTACCTCCGCCTGTGTGCATAAAGTGATGTATCAACACAGAACGCTCACCTCAATAATTCGCACACTGCCTGGCGTCGAACGAAACAAAAAACATACCGTCGCTTTTGCACACAGGCTACGTAATTACGTATGATCTTGGTTGGTTCATACCATTGCTAAAATTAAACTCATTCCATCAAGTACCGATAGTTGGTAGTCTTACGTATTGGATTATTGAACGCATAGGTCTGGGTTCCAATCTCGAGTTGGGAATTTAATTTTCTTTTCCAACAATAATATTTATCGGCTATTTTGTTATTAGTTTTTTATAGATTAATAAACAAGAATCATAATGTAATAATTATTTTATTTTCATTATTATATTGCTATTGTAATACGGGGTTAAATAAAAGTGTTTTATAAGTGATTTCAAAATGTTTAAACGTTATAATTTTATAAACTAAAAAAATAAAAATAAACTTCTAGTCAAAACAGTTTATTTTCTCATAAAGAACAATTTATTGAAGTAAAGCAAGTAATCAGTGAACTACGACCATCATCATCTTCCTGCCCGTATCCCATGTTACTTGGGGTCGGCGCAACACGTTTTCTTCTTCCATTCTCCCCTGTCAACCATCACGCTATCATTCACTCCCTTCTCTTTCATATCATTCCTCACACAATCCATCCATCTTTTCTTCGGCCTTCCTCTCCCTCTCCATCATCAGTGAACTACGACCCTTAGACCTAAAATATTGTATCTTAGTAATATAATAATATTGTGCTTTAACTACTAATGGTCAGTTGGGGCCGGTATGTGTTCGAACATTCTAGATGTTTCTACAATAGAAGGTTATGGAATTATCTGCGGCACTATATAAGGCCGGGACTAGCCGCGACCAAGCAGACTTGGTTCTGCGATACAAGCGAATACATCGAAAGCGATCTTCAAGTGCGACTTAAGAGCGATTGTGTTTTATAATTAGTGTGTTTGAGTTGTTATTAGTGTTGTTTAATTAAAGTGTAACTTTTGGTAATTTTTATCGGCAGTTTTTATTGTCACGTACCCGAAGCTCGTAACAGTATTTATTAGGACTTATTGCTGTAATAGCATTTTCACTATGAAAAGAAGATTAAAACTAAATCTCAAAATAATCCTTATTACGGATATGACACAATATTATTTTAATATTACTAAAATCAATTTGTAATTTATAACCTAATACTTTGTTTGTATAACCCCCATTATTATCAATGCTATCAAGTAAACGCTGGCGCATGAATCCAACAATATTGAAACATATATCTGTTCCTCTTAATTGTTCCCATATTTCCATTCAATGCAACTTCAACTGCTCATCAGATCTCTCATTCCATGCTTCCCATCGCTGTATCGCAAAATGTAAACGTACTTGTTTATGTTTTTCAATCAAATATCGGCGAAACGAAAACCAGCTCAAAAAGCTGTGTCGAATAATTTGGCAAAATATCTCGTTGGTATGAAACCACTTGTTTCATTATTCACTGACTAGCTGGGGCCATCTTTTGACCCTCCGACTCACAGTAGGTATTTCTCTAAAACAAAAAAAGAGTACTGTTAGGCTACAAGCAAAGTACGAATATTACCAATTTGAAACAAAATTATTTTGAAAATAGAAATGTTACATATTATTATATTATTATTATACTTAATGTTATATTTTATATTCATCATTATTTTTTATTTTTCTATTTAGGCTTTATGATAAATATAAAACGTTTAAAAAAATAACTAAAAGGATCAGCAGTAATACTTTAATTAGAAAAAAATCGATAAAATAATTAAATCATAATACTCACACTCAGTCCGGTTTCATCAAATATCTGTGATATAATATGTATTAAGTCCACTTTTACGCAGCGCGATAATATCTGCTTTCATCTCATTATTTAAATTTCCTTGCATTTCAAAATGAACTAGAACACCGCTAATAGATTAAACACACGTCACTAATCTACAATAACAACCGACCAAAAACAAATAACGTTCTATTTAGTCGCGGTGAATGAGTGGTAAGTTAACTGCATCTGTCTACCTTATTGTTTATTTTTATAGATTTCTGTGGGTATAATCATAAAGTTTAACGAATTTTGTGAACAAGGCGAATATATACGGAACATATTCAATAGCGTGATAATTCGAGTAGGCAATTATAAAAACATTTAAAAAAATTGTCACCGCGCGTGAGATTCGAACCCACGGCTCGCTACACATGAACGTGCTTACCGACGTATGATAACCGCTAGGCTATCATGCCGTATAACCTAATAATTGAATTTATGAACTGAAATCAGTTGCAAACGAATGTGAGAGTGACGCGTGTGTCTATCATCGTGACACTGTCACTCCACTTTTGACCCTTACTGTACCTACCGATTTACATTAGGATTTATGATTTTAAAAGTACCCACTAATCAATTGACAGTACTTATTTTAAAATCATCGTTATTTCGTAATTTCCAGGGTGGGCCAGATGTCCATCAACCAGGCAGCGATCCACTACAACCTGCCGTACTCCTCGCTCTACGGGAGATTCAAGAGGTGCAAGTATCAGATGCAGGTAACTATTCATCAATGTTTTATTTTATGTCATAGCGGGCACCAGTGCGGGCATCACCTCTACTATGCTGTGAATAGGTATATTGAATATACCTATTATATATGTTATAGTTTTTGATATTTTCAGTCCAAATTTTGGACTGAAAATGTCAAAAACTTAAAGTATATGTAGGTAATTCATACATTACAACTGTTATATAAGAAATCGATGCTATAGTCCTTAATAAGTGATGATGTTTATGCAATTAAACAAAATTATTCCAGTAATTTATAAATATCCAAAATAATGCTCGTTAATGCTGTTCCAGGGTATCCCTCAAAATCAGCAGCAACCACAGCAAGATCCCCACAAAATGGAGCAAGAGCAACAACCCCACGAGGTACCACAGTACTACCACCAGGTACCATCCCACCAGGAACCGGATCCGCACACATACGCCCACATGCACGAATATACTCACCAAGACCAGTACGCACAGTACTACCAGGGTTTTAACAGTATTGCGACCAGCTGAGGGTATGGGTACACCTCTAGTAATGAGAGGCTTCGACATTGTCCATATTAAGGCGAAAACATATTAATAAAACCCGATGCCAACTGGTGTTCATTGTCGTTGAATAAAAGTGGCATCGCGTGTCATGCATGTGGCTATATCTGCCATTATTTTGTGATTATATTTTGTCAAACAGTCCGCCTTTATTGAGAGCGTGAAGATACGTTTTTAATGTAATGTTGTCCAGTTCAATATTTAATTCTTAGATGTCGCTATCTTATCTTTAATATTATATTTTTAAGGAGAAATTATCTCTCCAGGTGTAGGTAACACCGAATTAAGCTCGATTTCTTTATAAATTCAGAATTTACACATTTATTTAATTATGTCATTTTATTTTTAATTAAATAAACTTTTTTCAGTTCTAATAAGATATTGATAAGACAATGGCTGTATGGTATAATGTAGTCTGTAGTTTGTATTTTTGTAAACAAAAAAATCTACAATAGGTCAAATTCAGAACATTTTTTAGTTCGCTTTTCCAGAAAAGATGGTAGGTACTAGAATACATACAATTACTTGATCTGGTGGAGCAATTATGTAAACAAAGATGTTTTCTCACTAGTCTTTATTCTTGTCACCGTTTACGGACGTAAACGGTGACAAATTACACTACTTTAATTTCAGCCCTGTTTGCTATCATAGATTACCTTAATTGCGAGTCTAGTTAAAATAGTAGGTAGTTGTTATGGCAATTTCAGTTAGTTGTCTATACAACTAACTGTATTTATCCCATCTCATGTAAGTTCAATATATAATCGTTGTAATTGAATGAAATAGGTATCTACTTATCTATTCATATCACTCTTGAACGCTTTCATTAAAATGGTTAGTGAATATTATTCATTAATTCTGTGATTGCTTTTCTGATATAATCAGCAAAATTATGTACTTACAGTATGTAATTACTATATTAGTAATTTATTATATTCCAGTGATTGTGTGTAACACACTTTCTGCCGTTTGTCAGTATTTGAATACGAGTAGCGACATCTATTAGCGTAAGGTAGGAAACTGCTAGATAAAACTAGAGAGAACTGCCATTAAAAAATACGTAATTAGCGAATAAGTCCTTAATATTGAAATCTAGTTTTTACAACATCAATATTTCTATAATATTATATTGCTATCGCTACGAAATTGTTTTAGAATTATTTTTCTTATTTCTTCAATCAATGGGAATCTTACGGAAAGCTGAGACAGCAGAATGGTAAACAAGGTAAACTGTCAAATGCGCGCAGCAATATTTTTCGGCTCTTTCAATATTTTTCGGTTTAATTTCATCCTTGTTATTTTAATGTAGGTTAAAATTTTACTAAAAGGATAAAGACATATAGGTATTTAAGTATTTCAAACATATTTCTTTTTACTTTACAGTATACTTTTAAAAGTAAGTTTATACTCGTATAATATATCACAAAAAAAGATTGATATATTAGGTTTACCGACCTTTAAATAAACCTTCATTCTTCTATAAGAATAAAGGTTTATTTACACTCAAGATTGTGTTCTGCATTTTAGAGCTGAAAAATAGTTTTCAGCTCTAAAATGCTTGGGTGTTTTGTGACTGTAAAGGGCTTGCATGTGACGCAGCAATTTCCCATTGCTTTCGATGTTTCTCATTTTTAGTGAATTAATGAATGGCGCCGATTTCCTTGTTCATAAACTAAACTTAAATTTAATTTCAGTGCATCTTTTTCTTTCTATTTCATTAAGAAACGGAAAGAAGATAAATATTAGATCATCCCGACGAACGAAAAACAATTTACTATCTAAAATGATTAGGAACTTTAACCTTTTTGTTATCTAGTGTCCTCTAGCGATAAATTGGCGGTAAGGTTTTTCCTGTCGTTTTGGTAACAGATTTACAAAAAGCTTTATTAGCCGACTTCAAATGTCTGCATTTGATGAAAGAAAGCAAAAGCAGCAGATGTTTTTTTTCTAAAGTAAAATGATAGAGACTTAGGAAAACTGCTATTTAGGACCCAGAAAACATTTTCTTCCTTCCTATAATTGTAATGTGAAAACGGTACCTTTTGTACTTTTTCGGGGTATTTTCAATGTATATGTGATGAAGATCAGCAATATTAGGACAAGACAAGACGTAGTATTTACGATAATGTCTAATGTATGCCTTTATTTAGAAACAAGGTATCGAATAGATGTGTAGTACTCGTAATGTAACGGTAAAGTGGCAATTTCTTGTTTTAGTCAAGGAAATATACGAAAGAATTATTAATAAGATTGTAATAACATTCTGTCCAGACGAAATACGTAATTTTAATGTGATAGTTTATAGTAACATAAGTTTAGAACATTGTTCATCGCTTTGTTTTTACTAATGAAATTATTGAAAGCTTTTGTTATTTCAGTGCTTTTTCAAAATGTTTAGTCGTCCAGTAGCGTGGCCTTTCTCTGTTTATTTATTCATCAATAGATGGTGTTGTTTTTAATTGTAACATTGTTTGTAACTTCGCAGTTTGTAGTCAATGTTCAAACTAGCAATAATCTTAGTTTTAAAATGTGCGATAACTCCCACCGGATAGTACTTAGACCCATATTAAACTTGATAGACTGAATGCTTGTTTTATTAACCCCTTACATGGTGTGGTTGAAGTGCCTGGTTTTTGCATCTCAGACCCCAGACCCAATATTGGTCTACAATCGGGTATCGTAGGCGGATCGCTGTTACTCCATGTAAAAAATTGAGATACCTATAAGTAGTATTATCATCATCTATCTGGATACAGCTGAATACCAGTATTAAATACGTTGAGCGACTGCCTAAACCGTGGTTTAATCTCAGAGGTAAATGCGTAGTAACAACCATGAATGTAATGGGCCTAACTGGAGGTTTATTGATAAATTCATGCTTGTACTAAGTCATTCTGATGGTAAGTAAAACGATGGTCTGTACATAAAAAAGTCGCTTTATTTGTTATCTACAGTTAGATATAAAATAAATTACATAATGATTTTCATGGTTCCGGCTGCGGCGTCCGTGGCTACAATATACAATTTTTTCATACATCTTATTCACTTTACAATTAAGTATGAATCTAATATACCATTGCACAAAATACAATTTTATCATTCGTCACAACTTATTCAGTTCTAGTTTATTTCGGCACCTGTCAAAATAATATTTACAAAAGTGTTAACTACTCGACAATAGATGGCGTTGCACGACGTCAGCAGCGTGAGAATGTAATCAGTCAGTGCAGTCGTCCAATGCCATCTAGTGTCGAGTTATACGAAACTAATAAAGAAAAATACAATATTAGATTGGTATTTTCACTAGGATTGTCTTTTCTACAAGTTGTAATAACATAACCGAAGTTAAACAAATACATAAGTAGATTATGAACAGCTTCTCACTACTTACTATAGGGATGAAATGATATAGAATCACTATTTACAATATGACATCAGAGATCATTACAATAGATACAAAATGCTCAAAATGCGTTCGGTACACACTACGGGTCTAACGTCACAGAACAGTATCAGCACAAACGGCAAGGACTCATCAACAGTAACATGTGTATAAGATACATAATTTATTATAGTAGGTTGAATGATGATGAGGCTCAGCTGTTTGTCCTACGAACGTCAAGGTATCATTATAATAGTTACAGTACAGAGCAGTAAACTACTTCACTGTTAACAATAAAAATATACGAAATTGGCAGTGTAGTCAATGAGGTAATGAAACTAAACGGTGGAGTATTTTACTGTCTCTTACGTTAAACGTCCAGTCGTTATGACTATTACTGGACGTGGGTTAGGATACTTTTAATTTAAGTGACTTGCGGCGCATTTGTCTAAGTTACATTATAATTGCCACTGTTACAGTGGCGCTGCGAAATCTCTTAAACGAGAGTGTCCTTCGTCAGTCTGGGGCATCCGAGCGAGGGGCGGCGAGGACGCCACGGCCGCAGCTCGTCCTAACACTAGTTACGTATATGTTGTGCGTCGCGGAGATACACTAGGACTAGACAACGCGCGACGTCTCACTCCACAATGTTAGCACTAACGTCTGGCGCGTCACTATCACGAGAACGTCATCGCGTCAGCTCGACCGGCCGAGCGCCGGCTCAGCGGAGGTGCTGAGGGAACTGCGGGCTCGACGGAGCGCGACATCGAAGCTCGAGCGGAGCAGAGCCCCGGCCGCGCCTGCCGCCGAGACACAGACGTACATCTGTCCCAACTTACCAACGGCTAGGCGGGACAAGCGGACGTCTCAGTAGACAAGCCGAATCGACTAGACGGGTCCGTAGTCGGAGAGCGGCTGCCCCGAGCGCGCGGAGGGCGCGACCGTGGCGGGCGCGTGCGGCACCAGCGGCGCGGAGGGCGCCAGGCAGGCTGCGGGTGGCGCCAGGCAGGCTGCGGGCGGCGCCAGGCAGGCGGCGGGCGGCGCCAGGCAGGCGGCGGGCGGCGCGGGCGCGGCGGCGGGCGCCGCGGGCGCGCGTCACACGCCCTTCACGAGCGCGCGCTGCGCCGGCGCCGGCTCGCGCCCGCCGCGCCACACGCGGCGCCACGAGTCCAGCGTCTTGCCCGACCAGATCCACACGCCCGACGTGATGCCCACCGCCAGCGCCATGAAGTACTTGAGCATGAGCGCCGAGTACAGCGGGCGCGGGCCGCAATTGGCGCCGCACGCCACGCGCCGTAGCCACTGCTCGTGGCCGCCCGCTTCGTACGCCAGGCAGCCGATCACCACGCCCGCCGGCACCGCGTACAGCACGCTGAACACGCCGATGCGGATCATCAGCTTCTCCAGCTTGTCAGCCTTGGAGCCGGCGCCCACGCCGCCCTGCCGCTTGATCACCGAACGGATGCGGAATAGCGACACGAAGCCGGCCAGCAGGAAGGTGGCGCCGAGCGCGAAGTACACGATCAGCGGCGCGAGCACGTAACGTTTCAGATTCTCTGGTGACGAGTTGCCGACGTAGCAGATGCCGGCGACTGGGTCGCCGTCCACTGCGCCAGCTAGTAGCACGGCGACGGTTTTCGCGGCAGGAATGAGCCAAGCGGCCAGGTGGTAGTACTGTGCGTGTCCTGCGATGGCTTCGTTGCCCCACTTGAGTCCCGCGGCGAGGAACCATGCAAACGACAGCACCACCCACCATATAGAGGATGCCATGCCGAAGAAGTACACTAACACGAAGACGAGCGTGCAGGCGCCCGGCCCGTTGGCAGACGTGCGCAGCAGCGCGCCCTCGCACACGACTTCATCGTGGCCGAGCGCCAAGCGCGCCAGGTAGCCCAGCGACACCATGAAGTAGCACGCGGACAGGTACACGATGGGCCGCTCGGGGTACTTAAAGCGCTGCGAGTCGATGAGGAACGTGGTGAGCGTCATGAGCGTGCTGGCGGCGCACAGGCCGCCCCACATGGCGACCCACACGGCCGCGAACTCCTTCTCCTCGCGCGTGAAGAAGGCGCCGCGGCACGGCAGCGCGCACGCGGCCACGCCGGCGGCCGCGCTGGCGTTGTGCAGCGCGCGCACGCCCACCAGCGGCGCCCGGCACGCGCACGCGCACGCGCCGGCCGCGCCCGCAGCCGCGACGCCTGTTTGGCAGTTTTTTGGGTCCGAACAGGCGGGGCGCGGCGGCCGGCGCGCGGGCGGGGCCGGCGCAGGCTCGCGCGCGCGCTCCGTCTCCTCCATGCACAGCTGGTCGGGGTCGCCGGCGCGCGGCAGGCGCTCGCACGCCATGCGCTCGGGCCACTGAAAGCCGTACTTCTGCATGAGCGGCGCGCAGCCGTCCCGCGCGCGCTCGCACACGCTGCGACACGCCGGCAGCGGCTTCGCGTAGTCTTCGATACAGATAGGCGTGTACACGGAGCAGAGGAAGAACTTTAGGTCGACGGAACATTTGATCTCGACGAGCGGCCAGTATTGGTGGACCTGGAAAGATAAACATAATATCATTAGCTTCAACGAATCCAAGGCTTGTGAACCAAACATTACTTCAAAATTCCAAACATTTATTACAATTTAACAGTGACAAGACACTTGAATTGTCAAGGAGTCGGACAGTCAGAAAGATGAAAGCTAGTTGCCCATTCCAACGCGTAGTAGGTTCCTGTTGAGAAGAACGGGCAAGAGCATGTGAGGCTCTCATGACACGAATGAAAGACAACGTAGGAATAATGATCAAACTTGTCACCTTGGAAAAGAAAAGGAGCTGCAGGTTCAGCGGTGCAAAAGGACTGACTGAGGTCGACAATAAAATTTGTCATAAAGACATAATTGTCTAGTCTGCGGTGATAATGTTGCTTATGTTACCCACCTCAAGGCCGGCCTCCTCCTGCGTGTCATGGTCCAGCGCGTTGGGGAAGGAGGTGAGGTTGTACCCGATGCCGCGGCACATGGGGATGGTGATCTCTTGACAGCGCGGCTGCAGCGCGCCGCCCCGCGCCACCAGCGCGCCCGCCACCACCCACCACACCAACATCGTCATGGTGCTACCACAACCACATCTGGAAAAGATAGAAAAAATATTTTTAAAACATGGGCTTTACAATGAAGAAGACTTTCGCAACGAAGTAAGCTTAAGTTTAGTCTTGCAGCACTCAATGCAGAGTCGAGGTGATTAAGACTGCAGGTTCGAGATCGATGTCACTGTTCACGTACACAATTTCAAAACACAAGATAATACATTATTTCTTGGATTACTGCAATTGCAACGCTTTGGTAACAAAACTGGCGCGCTAAAAGAGGCCCCTTAGTAACTCAATGAAGATACTAATTCATGAATTATCAGAAGTAAATAACACAAAACTTACTGAAAGCTACAGTCTGCATGTTATTAAGAACCCTAGTACTGGTTTTTACGGCTCATTGAAAAGGGTCCGTACACAAAATGCTATGCACAAAACTACACCAATTTTCAGACACTCGAAAAACGACGAAACATGTAAAATGAAACTGTCAGAGTAAAACATGATTGTTATTGTTGATGCAAGTGAATACCTCTCCAGGTGGTGCTATCGCGGCAATCTGGCCGATATCGCGGCTTATCGCTCGCTATCGGTACACGCCGATTACACAATATCTGGCATCGCATTGTGCCAGCGACTACTGTTCGTTTATTGTCATACGATGTTGATAACTTGCTGATAATTGTGCTGGATTGTTTGGGGGATCCTTAGTATTGTGAATTTACTGCTCATACGTCATAGTTTAAAGTCTATTCGACTATTTAGCCGATTTTGGGCCTAGTGACCTGGACCAGAATTGTAGAGAAGAATTTTAGAATTATGTTTTTCTGTGATAATGTTGGGTAAGTTTTGCCACTGTAGGCATGTTCTTGTTCTTGTATCGCAATAGCTTCCACGACTTGATAATTCTTTCTAATTTGTAAGTAATTATCGTTAACGAGGTCAATGTGTTTGTTAATTAGGTCAATACAAACATTAGCATCAACAAACGATTTCCGAAAACAAATGAATAAGTAATTAAAAAGTTGTTTAGTTATATTGTCCGTATTTCAATATGTACTTAGGAAAATTCTAACGATTTCCTTGTTTTGTTTGAAAAACAATACGGAGAAAATTCTTATGCAAAAAATTTACATCTTCCAATTTATTTAGCGAATTATTATTGTCTAGGAAACGTTTCAAAATACTTTTATAAATTCGACACTCAACGCTACTAAGCTACCTAATGGTCATACAAATAGATTTCAGAAACAGCAATAAAAAAAAAAAAACAAACCAGAGAATTCTAAAAATCGTCTCAAGCATTCGGCAGAATACCAATGCAGGTCGGTGGCATTCGAATTAGTGGAGTTAAATAGTTTTATTTATTTCTGGACTAAGACTAACATGTGCCACGGTACATGGCGTTGAGATAAGATGAGATGAGCTATGAACGGGCGGAGAGAGGAGTCTGCGGTCGTTGCTAGTATTCTGCCTACAATGGTGAATCTCACTGATGCAACCTGCAAAAGTCAGTGTGCCAAATAGTGATTGCAATCATGGTATCGATAAAAATGCAGGTTGCATTTTTAAGGCTGGTCATTTTGAAAAACACGTCAGTCTTTTCTTAGTTACAATAGCTAAATGAACAGAATTTGCAAAAAATACGGTTATAATGACTTAAAAGAGGATTTAATTAAAGACTGATTTTGACGGAATGAAGTCATGTTTAATTTGCTAGTTTTTTAAAACTGACTTAACAAAACTTCAGTGAGTATGCAGAACAGAAATGTCATTGACAACCAGTCTACAACTTAGTTGATCTGATCTGTGTTTTTCCCGTCGCGCTCGTCGTCCGAATCGTCGGTTAATGCGCTTTTAACGACACGCCATATCGACACATGGCTACAAACAGACAACACTGATTCCACCGTTAAATTAAATTAGCCGTGAGCTATTTAAAATTCTGTGGTTACACCGAGTTAATTGTAGCGTGCACCGTGTAATGGGGGCTTTTTGTACTAATCAAATGTTATAGAGATGTGTTTGTGTTCAAGTTAGCACCCAGATTCGTCGAGTCGTTTTTTATCGCGTGTCCGTCCCTTTCTCGGCGGGTAGGGGATTATTATCATAGGATGGGTTGGTCAACGTTTACCACGACGTTTATGCGCTGATACTAATAATAGTCTGTATCAGTTTGTTGCTGTCAGTTATCTGCTCCAATACATTAATGAGTTTATTGTGCGACACGCAATAATTCAGCGCGATTAACACAACAATATAAACTGCGCAGTGAATGGTTCCTGTCGAGGAGTTTATTTATTATAACTGGTATTGCTTCTATTTTAAACAGCGTGTAATGAAATCTCATAAAGTTGTAATAGTTATGCGCAGGCGCGGATGTAAGATTTGTTTGATCATTGATCAAGAACGAGGCGAGATTACGTGGTAAGGATGCTTAGCTTATTTTACCTAGCACACCAGATTACTTTTTTGTGCCATTGTTGTGCTTGCTATCACATCAAAAAAGGAGGAGGTGATCAGACCAAGTCTAGCTAAGTATTTATGCTCGTCAGATAAGTCTAGCCAAGTAAGCACAGCACAAAAATAAAGTCATTCATGCATAGCCGTTTAAAACCACAGGCTGCCTTGCATTCCTAGTACCTACCCATAAAAGCCTGGGTCCAGGAAAGATAAGCGAACATTTTTATTTTTTCCAACAAATAGTCTAGACTGGACGTCCGCAGCGCATAACGGGCAGCGCGCTAATGAAGCGTAAAAACGCGCATTATGCGTTTAATAAGGCAGCGATTTGAATTGAATGGAATCGAAACGTATCGTAGTTGGATAAACAAACCGCTCGTAAAACTGTGCTGGTTCCCGGTACGATACGCGTATGCTGACGTAGGATCAGGTCGCAGTGTTAGCGGGCAGGAGTTCATTAGCAAAAGATTTTAATTAATCTGTAGGAGATGTTCGCAAAAGATAAAGATGTGCTAGATGTGTGTTGAATGGTCAGTCACACAACCCACTTTTGATATTTTTGACCACAACTTTGATTTTTTGACAGCGAAGAAAAAATAAGCGTCTTTCTATTTCTTGTGTAATGTAATGAACATGTAATCTGTGGGTGTGCCAGTACTTCGTTCCGTTGATGTGTAACCTGTCATGTTGTATCAACATGGTGCCAAGTTTCATCGCACTTTCTGCCAGTAGACTGCGTTGCTTCCCGTATCGATTGGGTAATCAATTAATTATAACGTGTTATTGATTTTGATTCAGAGTTGTTCGCGGCTAATAATGTATGTTCTATGTTACTGTGTTAATACTGTATAAGTATCTAATGAAATTAAGACAAAAACGCGTATCTAATGTTAATTTATTGTTCATTTCAATCTGTACTAATACTAAAGCTGAAGAGTTTGTTTGTTTGAATTTGAACGCGCTAACCTCGGAAATACCAATCGGATTTGAAAATTTTTAGCATTTCGAAATTCTTTATGCATTTGATAGCCCAACTCTTGAGGAAGACTATAGGCTATTTAAAACAGCGATGCGATGCGACGGGGTGGGTCGGGGGAACAAGAATTCTCACGCGGACGAAGTCGCGGGCAGAGCTTGAGTACTAAGAGTACTTAGTAAGTTATGAACCAACATAATACACAGTTTTACAACTTAAGCGATGAGTCAGTATTACTTAACATACATTCGGTTGTTAATGGTTATTTAATAGTTATTTATCTGTAAGCCAATGCCTACGACTTCAAAGAAAAGTATTATGAGAACGAACAATGGCAGGCTGGTCTAAACTATGACTAGCTAAACGAATACAAATCCATTTGAAAATTGCACTCGGTGAAATAGAGCGTCGTATTTTTTGCGTACAATACGCTCCGCTGTCAATGCGGCCGTGCCCTGCCCTTTATTACAGTCGCACGGTTATTCCGCTTCACTGGAAATAGTAATAGTTGGCGTCGCGAGTTAGCAACGACACCTTATAGCCCGAACGTGTTGGAGCCGCGGCGAGCACGCAGCACGCCGCCGCACCGCGCCGCGCCGCCCGACCTGCCTGCCGTGTTTGCTTTAAACCTAATTTTATTGAGTTATTCAGAACTGGGCTATTTGTATTAGTTCCGCGTCCTGCCTTTGCGTTAACTCGACGACTGTACGGAATTGAGTCTGTGAATGTATTCGCGTGACCGTACGCGAGTTAGTCGCCAGGAAATTGAGCTGTTCCTTAACTCGTTATCGTTACATGTAAATCTCACATAGAAAGCTACATTTGTCATAAATATTTGACAGTTTTCATAGATTATTTTGGCATTAGAAAAGTCTTTGACTTCAAATAAATGAGCTGCATCCTGTCTGCGGCTGGCGCGTTGCCACTAAAAATTACAAAAACTAGTCATAAAGAGTCACTTCTTAGGTGTCGCTTTACTCAGTGTTTGTCATCTGGCTGGTCGATTAGGTTCCAAATTGGCATATATTCGTTGTGTTCCGAGGTTGATGCC
This sequence comes from Apamea epomidion, assembly GCA_947507525.1. NCBI lineage: Eukaryota > Metazoa > Arthropoda > Insecta > Lepidoptera > Noctuidae > Apamea > Apamea epomidion. The sequence continues at coordinate 1,030,001 of OX382240.1, read as the reverse complement.
CGATCGCCTGGCGGGCTGCCAAACTGTTTAAAAGCTTATAGACTTCTGTTTTGGGACAAGTTACTGACGTGGGCGGGTCTTGAACACGCCGCTATTTATAAACTTACAGCAGCAATGCCAAACATTTGCACATGTGCGGCGACTATTTTCATTTAAATATGCGTTTTTTGTGACCATGCCGGTCAGGATTGATGGTGTTAAATGTCAAGTGATGCAAAATCAACGTTCCAAGCGATGACTTGACAATCATCTTGTCGAAATTTCAGTTATTGTGAGATGATATTTTTAAATGTAACAAATAGACAACCAGTTTTTTAGCGAACTCTTCTCGACAATAACAATCGCTATTAGAATGTTGTTTTTTTTTGTATGTTTGTTTTTCCGATTCGTCCGCTGTGTGCTCGCTATTCGAAACCGTCCTGCAAACGGAATGCAATGACCAATGAAGTATTTCTACAGCAAAAAGAAATGGAGGAAATGACTGCCAAGAATTTAGGATTTGATACATAACTTTCAGGTAGCAATTACCCGGATTGGCTAGCAGCACACCTTTTTAATTTCATCAAGCTAACTCTACCTTTTTTTACTATACATCGGCTGAATCTTATCCCCGCTGTCTCTCCCAACTTAAGCCATACATTTCTACGTCTGTTGCTAATGAAAATGCGTACAAACGACGTGTGCACGTGGTCAAATGTTCGCAATCGATACGCGCACTTTACGAGCTCCCAGCTCATCGCCAGAGACGAATATACGGTGCGACCCGCGATCAGCCCAGCGTATGAAGAAACAGAATTATGTAGCAAGATAATTAATAAAATTAGCGTTTTGTTGGTGAACATTTTTTGTTGCCGTGGTGAATGGTGATCTTAGCGTTTCATTAGTGAAATTGTCGGCTTCCTATTAGCTACTAGAGGACATTTTTATTTGGTTGACTAAAGTTGGGATAAGTTGTTGCGAAAAAAGGTGATATATCGAGAGGGTGTAATAATATCCTCCTATATTATGTTGTCCTTTCGACACGCCCAGGAGATTACGGCAATGTCACCACTCGCCAGATATCTGTGGGCAGTGCGTTGGAATTGTTCGGCTCAGAAATAGGTTTATGCTTATTGGATAGTGGAAGCGGTAAAATCTAACATCAGGACGCTGACAGACTTATAAAATGCGAACAATATGAAGTCTCAAGCTCATCGATTCAATTACAGCATCGCGTCTAAGAGTCCAATTAACATATCTCACACAGTTTGTAGCGCGTTATGTGAATAAACTGCTAGTTTTTAAACACCCGCGATTGGCGGCTCTGATGCCGCGTAATTATGACCGCGCGTTTATACCATTACATTCCAACGTTATGGTGCGCCAGTCGCATCAATTGTTGTAACATCATGTGTGGATGTTAGAGTAGGACATATTCTTAACATATTATAGCATCAATTTCACGTTTTAGTGCATAAACAAGTGATGTAGATGTTTCCGTTTCACACAGCGCGCTTACCATAACAGCCTCCGTCCGTACAATAAAACTATTATTGCTTTAATTCTATAGTTATTTTTATTTACGAGGCTGCACAATGGACGGGCCCACATCTCGCGACCACGCGGCCGGTCGTCGCGGTCTCGTCGTCGTAAAAAGCGCGCGACTAGTTCGTCGCGTTGCGTCGTCGAACGCTATTTTACGACCGATCGCTTCCTGTGGACGCTGGAGAATATTGCGTGTACATATACATGGTGTAGGTACATGCGAGGGATATGCAAGCTACTCTGAAGTAGCGCTAAGTTTAAAACTTCGGCCATTTCGCGCCAAGGTATGAGTAATGGGCATCCGGCCCACCTGGGGCCGAGTTATGGCGTGGAATTAGGAGACATTGACACTTTTACCCTAATGGTGACAAAACCCCAGAGACTAGCGAAAGGTCAATGCTTGGTTTCAATTTCAACGCGTTGATGCATAAGTTCTTTTGGATAGAGGGGTTTTCGAACACGTTTCATTAAGACTTTTTTTTAAAACAAGACCCGCACCCTAATTGCGTAACCCACTATCAACCACAATCTGAATAATTTTGAAGGATATTGCTAATCCAATGCCTCATAATTATGTTCGAAAAATTTGTCTGCTCAGACACGTAAATAACGCAATGAATGTTGTTCAACTGTCAAAATGAAACCTACTGCTACTGATAGTGTTCCGCAATTACCCTGCAGCACAGGGTGGATCAACGACTCCTTACTTCCGTGATCCCATGAAGTTTACCTAAATTTATAGCCTGTACATCCAAGCCCACAGTACAACCACCATACCACAGACTACGCAATAATATGCAGAGTGACATCAAAATAATTTACGACTGTGTTGGGCCGTAAAGTCGGGATCGCGGAGGCCGCAGGAGTCGAGCAGTTCCGTGTTTACCACCTATAAACCAGGCTCGGCATGCCAGCGAGTGACACTTGAACCCCATACGAAGGAGTTCTGACTATGTGTAGCTGTATGGTGGGATAAGCTTAAGAATAAGGCAGGCTATATTCTACGTCTTCGTGATGAGGTCATAAAATAGTATAGGCGTTAGAAGAGATAGTTTTCCAACGATGTAATGGTTGAAACTCTGACGCAATGATCAGAATGGTCTTGGAAGGATGGTGATTGGATTGTTGGGATAAGCGAAATCTTTGGTTATACAATCTCATTACAGACGCGGGATCGTGATGTAATTCGCTATTCAAGTGTGTTTAGAATTATATTTCCATTCAAGATCCATCAACAATCTACATACACAATGTGTAACACACACTGTAGTTCGTCAGCCCCCTCCCACCGATCACACAATACATGGGAACACGTAACAGTTAATTATTACATGACTCTGAACAAAAACCTACCGATGAAGGAGATTAACCCCGCGCATTAAACAAGCTACGCCTCGTTAATACTAGTCGTTTTTATTTTTTATCTTTGTTCTTTTAACTTATTTGCATGATTGATGGTCATGTTACATGCTAAAGTATATGAAGTTATTTTTTGGCAATGTTTAGGCTGTTTTTTTGTGGGTTAACGAGAATATGTGTTTGATGGACATCTCGTAAGGTTAGAAGATTAACAGACGCACGTCAGAAATGTTTTACGTTTGTGTGATGTGCAGATTTGCCGCCTCTAATAATTTGATATGTGATAAATAGATAGACTTTGATTGACGTATCAGAATAACATCAACATGTGAAGTTGAGTGGAGGCAAATAGTCTTAGGATTTATTTAAACTTTAATCGCGGTTTATTTTTTATTTAGTTGAAGTGTCGAGTATGCATCAATCGCACACAGTCCACCGCTGGACAAGGTTATCCCTCGTTGTTTATCTAACCACTATCTTCAGGTTGCCTTGTTAATTTTCAGTTAGTATAGTACCTCGTTAAATTAAATTATTTTAGTACCTACATTCACAGAAATCTTAGGAAGGAAACAGCCAATGCCAAGACGAGTCCATGACACGAATTCTACACTTTTTTCAGGCTATTTCCAAGCCATTTCCAAGTCTCACCATTTAAAACCAGGTCGAATAACAATAAAAGGTAACAACTGGCGGTTGACGATAGTTCAGCGATAGTGGACTGTTTAAATGAGCCCACAATTTCTTGACGTGCGGCGAAAAAAGGAACCAAAACGTAAAATATACTGAATTTGACGTAACAGATGACATTTTCCTTGAACAGCAGCGCCACCGCGTAGTGTCAGAAAATGCTGGCCACTTTGTAATTGTCAAAGTGTGAAAGTGAAAACTTGTCACCGTTATTATTGTGCTGCCTTATATTTGCATTGTGGGTCAAATCGTGAGTATTGTTGCATTTAACGAGGTTCATTCCGAATGAATGCTGATGCTGTGGAAGAGATAAATGAGGAAAGTTTTTTAAATTGGACATAGACGTCAACGAGCAACAATACTTTGTGCTGGCTTTTAAACTAACTAGGTACTGCCATAATTCAAATTTCAACAATGTTGGTAAGTAATTAGGACAACTCTTCAGCAATTCAGATAAGCCCTGTGCAGCAGCGGATATTTATGATGGTTGAGCCGTTTATCTCTTCACAGCGAATGAAAAGAATGAATGCATTATAGTCTCATTATGAAAAATTATAATCATAAATTACTGTAAGTACATATAATGAAGGGCTTATTGATAATCCATTTGTTTCCCACTTGTGTCTAAGCTATATAACTTTTAGTTCACATCGAGCATAGATACCGATCAATACCCCATTGTAATTAATAATGAATAAAAATATTTTATCTTAATAGCAAGTACGTAAGTACTATGGTGTGACAAGGCGTTGCTCGATGCGCAGACGCAAGAAAGGTCCATTGTAACATTATCACTAATGAGTCACCCTGGATTCTTGCATGCTAAATGCGTACACGGCTACGTGATTAATGGGCCGTACGCCAATTACTAGGAGGTCTGTCCACCCCGTAAAGGAAGGCGAGCGAACATGGCCGCCGGGTGCAATGACCTGTGGGGTAGGTATGTGCGAAAAATTGAAGATATGCGAAATGGAGCGCCTTATCTTTACGCTTATTTTCTTAGCGGAGAAAATTCTACGCGACTGTTTTAACAGTCGATGAGTCAGCATGAAGGAACTCGCTACTGACGCCGAAGTTCTCTTTTTTCAGGCCTGAAGAAATATTGCCTTGTATCAGCATAGTATGTAAGCGAATGATTTATACTCTTCCAGCTACTTTGTATAGAATCAAGTACACATCGGTGTTGGGAATTGACATACATTCTTCGGGTAAACAAAGGACGGACAGTTTTAGGGCCGATGCAAATATAAAAAATCGTAAACGAAGCTTCATAAAAGAAATCAGACAACAATGGTGTTTACATGGAAGTTTTCCTACAACCAGGTCCAGTTAGTTTTTACCCATTTCTAAGTACTGTCGGACCACGCTCTCGTTACTTGAGAAGATTACAGAAGTCATAGCTGCCTCACTGGTCTAGTGGTAGCGAGCACTCGTGCTGGGCATGAGGAGCTGGGTTCGATTCCCAGGTCGGGCAAAGTGTTACTGGGTTTTTCCATCAGGGATGTTCAGTAGCAGCCCAGAGTCTAGATGTATGCCCGGTTCATGGCAACAGGCTCGCCCCCTATTATCTACATGGGACTTTAAACATAACTGGCGAATTGTGTGTGTACTATTATGTACACCGCTGGCCAACCCTGTGGGGAAATAATGATGTTATGTAAGATTAGAGTAGTTCTTATTTAGAAGTTTCATCCTACTCGCTGATATCAACGAAGTGCCATTCTGGTGTTATTTTATAAACACTCCTCATCTCCAACGTTTCTTTACAGTTGTTGTTAGTGTAACTTACAATGGCAACGTGCGTGTTTGATGTCTTTATTCACTATTTACACTTGTTTTCAGTTTCAGGGTCCCGTACTCGTTTCACGGAAGCCCATTGTTGTGGTTTCCGACTGTCTGTCTGTAACGTCTAATGCAGACTGGATTTTAGATGTTATTAAGGATTGAGGAGTGTTTTGGCTAAATCTTTCGAGATTTTGATATTAGGACTTTTTAGTGCATCGGAAATTAAAATTAAAAAGATTATTTTCTTTATCTTTAAGAATTGATTGGATGATAAATAGACAAGGTTTCGAACATGAATAATTTGCAAATAATTTGTAATTAAGTGAAGTTTATAACGGTGTAAACAGCTCATATTAAAGTCTTACTGAATAACTAATCCGCAAACCAGTTAATCTTCGATAAATTCGTATTAGTTAACAGGACACGCACAGTGGCGGCGCACAAAAGCGAATGCCAAATTAATGAGGATAATGCGTAACACTAATAATCACTATTTCCGCTGAGTTCGGGTACACACGGGGGAAACAAGCACTCGCTTGTAGAACATGACCATTTGAAACTGCGGGCGAATTGGGTAATACACTAACAGTAGCAATGGCAATTTTGACAGTTTTACAACATTCAGTGCGTTATTTACGTTGTTGAGCAGGCAAAATTTTTCGAACATATGAAGCAATGTATTAGCAATATCCTTCAAATGATTCAGATTTGCTGCTGATAGTGTACAATTACCCAGCTGAACCATATGTGGACAGCCGGACAGTGAAAGGGTTAATACAAATTAAGAAAATTATGATTCTGTACTTCGATAGGCAATGCTGACAACGGCATAAAATTAACTACTTAAAGCTTTACATCCCACTGAAAGTGTTCAACAGGTCCGGTAATGATTTCATAGCTATAACGCAATGGAATGAGATATTTGCGTGATGCGATTGGTACAACTTACTGCCGTCGCAGGCCGGTTGACGCAAACGCAATCAACAAGGGTCAACGTTTTCTCGTTCATCGCAATTTTCCGCTTGACAAATCAAACTTATGCTACGGGTATGGGCTGACTCAGGAGCGACAGCGGTAAGGTGTTATTATAAAAATGTTTTTTTTTTTTTGTTCGAATTGTATCGATGGGAAAGTGTTTGGAGTCAGGCAGGCATGAAAGGGCAAGAAGTTCTGATGCGGTGGACAATGCGGATGCCTAGGCCAGTAAAGTACAAATACGAAAGTATTAACTGCAACTACTGCAAGCTACTATGTGCGCGTATTCCAAAAAATATTAATGTTGATAAGGATCATAATCCAATGAAATAAACATACATCAGTTCGGCCTTTGATTCGTCATTTAGTGCCATTGCTCTGTACGGTATTCGAAACTCAAATCCGTCAATGCTGTTAGCCGCGCCCCCGCGTAGTTTGCGCCCCAGGAGGCAGTTCCGTACAATTTGGGCGGTCATCGTTAACAGGGTTAAACCCAGCCACCCAGCTGCCGTCGCTTCCATCCTGCACCACAGGAGACACTTGATATTGCCAATTTAAACTTTTTTAATGACTTATTACCGAAAATTTGAGAGGCCTATTTGGGGAAAACTATTTTGGTGGATGAAATAAAATTATTGTATAAACTGTTTTATTTTTATAGGAAGTTTAAGTTAGTAAGTTTTACAGGCAGGCAGAATAGTCAGTCAAATTATTGTACTAATTGCACAGATTACTTCGTTTAAAACCAATGTACTTAGCTTGTATCATTGAAATATTTTGTTATCCACCTAGTTACATAATCACGATTCCAGGTACTAGCACGTGTTACATTAGCAAATTCATTTGACTTTCAACTAGGTGATACAAATATACCTATATTATTCGTTGACAATATTTGTCAATCCACCAAATTTCGCCGACAGATGGCGTGCGTGTGTTTGATATTGAAAAAATGTATCCCACAACCGGCTTTATGACATTTTAATGTAAATGTTGGTCCGGTGGCGACTCCACATTTTTGCGATGCGATCGTATCAAACACGACTACCATACCACTACCATTACCACTTTTATTGTGAAATGAATGACTAACTTTTTGTGACGAGAGTACCCCGACCAGCCAGTGTTATGAATACGATTTTAATATTAAATTATAATTCTAAACGCTGAAAATTTGAATTTATGAGATAATTTATTACGATACGAGAAGCTAATGTTTGTTGAAACTATGATATTCATCAAGTATTTTATAATCTCTTGGCAAACTATCCGATGAGTAGTTTTGTTATTTACAAAAAAAAAAAAACTTGGCAAGCAAATCGTGTACGTTCGCAGGTACGATTTCATCTGATCGCACTCAGCAGATGTTTGTCGTTTGCGTCCGATATTCCCGAGAATGGCCGCTAAGATTTACGGATATCCGGCGCGAGATACAACTACAAGCGACTGTGTGGATACAACTGCTATTCAGATGCCCGTATCTTTATCGCACCCTTCAGAAAGGTAACAATTTTACGTTTAAGCTTCGTTGACAGGCAGATATTGAGGACGCCCTCGCTTCAATTGCTTTCGATCCCTCCGGAATTTAGATTTTTTTAGTTTTTAGCAACAACAATTTAACAAACTCGTTCTAAATGGTAAAACTTAAAAGGTCAGCGTCCAAATTGTCGATTTGTTTCTAAAGTTCGCTGAAAGGGAGAGTAAAATGACTTTAGAACATTCGTAAAGTAATTACGTCTTTGTGCTAACTAATGCTGACATCACTCAAAGGAAACTAGGACCCATAAAAGTAAGAACAATGAGTCGAAGCATTCGGGAACAGCTAATTCGAGCTCTCATTTCGTCAGTTACGTCTATCTGAATAGCCAGAGTAATTTGGGTCAATCAAATCTTCAGGGACGTGAGAAAAAATGACGTACCTGGACGAGATACTTGCAAATATTTATGCAATATTTTTTATAATATTTTGTTTTAAGACAAGGACGTATTTCTAACAATGCCGGTGTAACGGTGGTCGAAGACTCGAAGCAGCGGGAAACAATGGAGCATCGGTGTCACCAAATGAATTTGTTGTTTGCGAATTTTACGAGCTCGGAGAGAATTCTTCTCGTGTCCATTGTTTATGTCAATGTATTTTCTGCCTTTCCGGTGAAATATACATAATATAATAGCGTGACGAACTGACAATATGAACTAGAACTTGATTTGATTTAGAACTTCAATGGATGGTTTCCTTATTCTAATACTTCCTTTGAAGTGTTAATCATTTCTATCAATGCTGGGTAGAACTACAAACGTATTAGGTACATTCGTGCTTCGTAGACACTTGGCAGTTACTTTCATCATCGTCTGAATTAGCGCACAACTCAATTCCATTTCATCTTTGATCAAGTTGAGTGTAACCCGAGTACCTACGGTAGTGGAGCATCGTTAGAAATGTCACTCCCTTTTGTTTCAAAAAGGGGCTTTTTTCGTATCGATCCCTTGCAGGTAACCGGGAGCGGATGATTTATTACCCAGCTTGTTTGTTCAAATAATCGATGCCCTGGCAAAATTCACCGCGTCACACGAAATGCGCCCATAAAATAACCACCCCACGTTTAGTTTTTGAATGAGGTGGATCGAACGCATCTCGATTTAATGGCCCTAAACGAAAATACCGTGCGTGCAGTGTTGGCTCGCCGTAATATTTGGACAATACCGAGTGGGCTTGCTAAATTTCCATGCGAATTTATTGCAGCACTAAATCGGGGAGTCATCGCGCCGTCAGCAATATTGTTTATAATAAAACAGATATAATTTCCCTTACGCTAACGTAAACAGTCGTACATTACGCTCGTATATCTCGCTTGACATCCGATAAAAGTTTCATCGATGAAGCTTATTACTAGGCTGTCAGCGAGACGCCTTGCCTACATTCTCGATAGTAACGACGGCGCCGACGATATCGATTTCTACATTCTTATTGAATTTATAGTACCACAGTGTTTTCCAGTGTTCAATTTAAATTCAGCTCGCTAATTCTGTTGCCTTGCGGCTTTTACACAATTTATGAAAATTTTTAAGTAAGTCCAATCCAAATTTCTTAATCCAAATTCCCAGTAATTCAGACGCTCAAAATTATAAAATTATCACTTCAAGATAGGGAAGGAGTTCGCGATAATAGTGCTTGCTGGTCTGGGTTATTGATATTTTGTCAAATAAACATGTAGTGTGGTTGTAATAGAGCGTCGTTACAAGGTATAGTGTGTACCCAGATTGCAAGATAAGGCACTGATAAGTGATAACGTACAATATCAAATCGTATGAAAAAATACTTTATCGGTAGCGTGGAGTGGAACATGTCTTGCATGTAGTACAAGTCAGAAAAAACTCGTTACGTAACCGAACTTTGATTTTGAAAACGTAACACAGCTTATGTTTACTATCAGGAGTTCATGTTCTTTGATAGTGGAACAGAGTTATTTGAAATTAGAAGGCATGTGACACAAAGATAACTGTCATTAGTAACTAGACCCATAGACACTAGTTGGAGTTTTCTTGCCTTGACAAGCAAAGGCAATTCCACAATGTTCCTAATTCTCATTAATTCCAGTGAGTGTCCGGTGTCTGCTGGTAGTTTATCATAATCTGGAACACATGTACGAGCCTCTGCCGATAGTGGTCGACACGTCGCTATCTATGATCGATCACTAGTGCTGTTTAATTACAGCCATTTATCGACGCGCATGATTTATTGATATTGGCTCCGTATCGCGGTGACACAGAAATAAGTTTGATTGTAACTTGGGCTTCTTGTTATGGATTGTTTTATGAAATTAGTATTGTAAAACAGATAGCTTTATATGGCGTTGTGTCTACTGTGGCAATGATTAACTATCCGATTGAACTGAGTCTGTCGATGTTGGCTAAATATTTTAATTGGAATGGTTTTTTCCTCCCAGTTTTTACTGTCGTACCTAACATTATTTATTCGCGTGTTACCTATACAAATAATGATTAGGAAAATGATTCATTCAATGGATATAGAAAATTAGAACCTCCCATTCTAAGCAGAGTCGATAACAAGCACGAGCATTTGTTAGTCATAAAGAGCAGAGCTTATGAATCAATAATCAACTGACAAAAAGTTGCTTAACGTTAAACATCGTTTATTTTAATGAAAATAAAAGAATAATACGGAAGGCGAGAGCCGTCCATTGTGGTGCAATTTGGATCTAAGAAGGTCTTAGTCAGATTTGAAAAAGAAAATGTTCAAACAAGATATCTTCCCCTGGCAAACGCTAAACAAATTGCAAGGATAACTTATCATAACATATTTAGCACCGACGTTAATTGCGAAATGGCTTAAGACGACAAAAAAAATACAACATGGAAGAAAGCAAGTGGCGCCGGTAGCAGCAGAGAGACACAAACTCATCAATTTAATAATATCTGTATCAAGATAGCCTTGGGTTATTTGTCGGAGATTAATTGCTAATAATCCACTTAGTTTCGCACAAACATGCATCATTACTTGTATAGATAATAACGTTTTTTGTGTTCATTAAACACTTTATCACCAAACGTTTTGATACGAATTAAAATCGTGAATTTGTCACGTCTAAATCTGAATTAACAGCGAGTCAAATAGCTAATAATTTAATTATGTATTGTGACAGTCGTTTATTTTATGTGATTTTTTAATCAATGGCCATATTGTGTTACGCAAAGCAAAAAGTTGAACTTTTCTGTCTCACAAGACTTGTATTTAGTAAATAGTCTTCTAATTTAAAATATGTCAGTGTACTCTAGTTATCAGCTTCAGGCAGAATATTCGCAGCAGTGGAGATACGCTTAACCCGAAATTGATTAATGTCTCTCTCACAGATTTATGTTAGAAACTTTCAGTGAGCACTGACGGCTGAAAGCTTGTTTAGAAAGTCCAAGTTCATCAAAACTCTTTACACAAGTTTGAAGTGATTCCTGTAACGTCTGCAAGTGAATAACAAACGTACAGATCAAATATTTTCTAAACACTTATTGTATGAGCACGTGTTGTGATGTTTAACGGGCACTTGTCTTCAACAGCCAGTGTTATCGTAATGAATGGCCCTGTTGATACACTGCGCTACCGTATGCTTGATACTAGCCACAACGTTACGATACGTTCCAATCCTAACGGATTATGTTTGAAACGGTGTTCCATTTCTTTTTCTTAAATAAACCAGACGTTGGACACAACTTTTTCTAACGAGGTTTTTGTTTTTTGCTGCAGAGGTTTGATCGTTTACGGCCTATTTGGTTTGCGTCTAGACTTTAATGTACATATGGTTGTCTCTGCGCCTTGGAGGCAGTGTGGGCAGAATTCCAAGTGGTATGAACATAAGTTGAGAGTTGAGACGGGCGGTATCGGGACTACACAGCACACCGTGTTGGCTTTTACATACAAGTGTGTTTGCTGGAGCGTCGCGTCTACGAAGTACGAACATTATCACTATCACTATATTCTGTGAGACGATTCCTGACCGCGTCTGTCTTGACTAATTTATGAATCTGTATGGTCTGACAATTTAAAAGGTCCGAAGTTGATTAAATTATGATACTTAAAATTTAGTTTGCGTTTTCAGCGGTAGACTTCAGTTAACCTGAAGAATCGCTGGTAAAACTCAGAACAGCCCTAAAAACAAACACTACAGACAAAAGCACTCGCGTGAAAGGAATTTCTTACCCTAGCGAATATCCGTCCACCAGCAAAACGAGTAAAACCAAAAACCTGAGCAGGCGTTATCAGCGAAACACACGGGACGGTAAAATAAAAAGTCGAAAGCGTCCGTTTTTTGGTGGACCTTGTAAAGCTATGGGTGGGCTGGGGTTACGTGGGTACGATATATATAAATAATTTGATAAATGGCGGGCAGGACGGTAGCCCAGCGGGCGTGCATCGCTCGTTAATATAGTTAATAGTTGTTCGTCCCCTAACTCTGGCTAGACATACAGTACCTACTTACATGTGGGCTAGACGCGTCTGGGAGAAGAGATTAGCGCGTATGAGATGGTTTTTCTTTGAAACGTCTTAAGGACGAAAGGGTGCATCTATTAAGTCTAGACCAAAGACGAATGAGTGAGACAGACTTATGCATTCTGAGAAAAGCTCGCGCGATTCCTTTAATAGTGAGAATTTAGATATTATCGAAGTCAATCCTATCGTGTGATAAGTAGTACTTACTTTCACCTGGAAAATGGATGAGAAATACGTTGTGAGAATATGAAACATTATGAAAAAAAAAAAGAACAATAATTTTTAATGATAAACTATTTCCGCCGACCTTGTTTATCTTAGATGCAAGTTTTATTAAGAGATTAGATAGCTCCAAAAATAGATTCACTGTTATCGTCTATTCTGGTTTACTGCCACCGGATTCGAACGGTATGACATTCAAACATCGGTTGTTTGATATAAAAAGGAGTTTTTATCATTAAAAAGTCTTGTTGATACGTAATTATAATATTTATAATGACTCGTTGAGTTTAGTAGAGGATCCACAAAACGAGCTAATCAAATATGCCGCCGTGTAATCCGACGGTAATTTATGCGAGCTCAAATTTGTAAAGCCTCATAGCCGGGAAACAAACACGGCATTGTTGGACGCGTGATTCGTGCGTGTGATCCCGCCGTGTGTGCTGTGCGCTGTGTGCTGGCCGGCCATCGAACCCCACAGAACCTTTATATCCATTCAAATAAGCACTAATTATATTTAATGCGTTTTACCTGTAATTAGGAGGTGTTAGAAAATGTGAAACAGTGTTTAACGGTTTCGGAACAGTTTTGGGGATTGTTTACACGCTTACGTATACGATTAGACTTCTTTATGAGGTGCTTTCACCATCGCGCCCACGCTACATCGCGAATACAAACAACGATGCCCAATCTAATGCATAGTGTAAACATTACTCAGTATTTTATCCACTGTCGTGCGGCGCAGTGTTGCTACACATTAGCAGTTCACTCGTTATATTAATCATTATTATGAGTAGGGAACACTGTTAAGTTTCATTGTTATTTTATGAATATATACAAGCGCGGAAGTTTTAAAAATGGAACACAATAAAGTTCATGTAGTCTAAACATTTTAACAGGCTGTAAAACACACTTTCGTCAATCTACTGGCAATAACGATAAATACGAAGCGTGGACACGTGTTGTGTAGGCACAGTGTCCGAATAGATTCGCGGACACTTAGCGAGCAGTTAGTTCTCCCTTCGGCAGGAAGATGGGCGAGGAAAGTGGTAGGTAGCTGCTCGTAAATAAAGGCGTGACTCAGTCGGCCGGTGGCGTTGCTTCGAGCTATTTTCGACTTGCAAATGAGAAAGTGCATCGACAGTGGAACCCTATAGGTCGGTTTAAGTGTTCCAATATAGATGCATAGACGGCTACTTATTGACTTCTGCATAAATAAGTAGGCAGTATGGTGTAATTTCTTTGCGCTCCAGGTGGCGAGTGCGTTGCACTGTCGCGTCCACAAATGCATTCAAGTATTTTCTCTCTACGTGCATGCAAATAAAATTATTTTTGTAAACGAATAATTATACAAATGTAACTGGCGATGGGACATTATCATTATCGTTTTACACCTGATACCTTGACAATTTTTTTATTTGATCTTAAAGAATGCTGTGTAATAAAGTTGGTTTTATTAGTTGGTATATACAGAATAGACAACTACCACTTAAAATAGTGGACATAAATTAATACACATTATTATAAATCAACGAGGATTAGGCCATAACAATAGATCATGGGAAATAATGTGTTTATTAAATGATAGATTTATTTTTATGCGTGACTGTACCAGTTGTTTTGAATTAGGAATCTCAATGAGTGGTAGCTGTTATTCTCATAGCGGGTTTTTCCGAGTTCTTGATTATAACCTAACATAAGAATTAAAGTTTCAGCGAGATATAATGCCGTCCACATAGATAATGCCGGTTATCTAGCCCAGATTATTACAAGCCGTGTTTAGTACACATAACGGTCTCTCGTCCACAGTCTATACTTAGATAAATCATGCATCGGAACTGCAGTCAGCAGTACATAGGGAACAAGGTTCATATCTCGTAAGCGGACACTTATCGCCTCAAAACAAATCCCAAACGCGTTATCTCAAATACCTGCATACGTAAATACATCGACATTGAATCAATATTAGATAGGTTACCTACCGCTGAGCACGGCTCGGGCGCCAGGCGGCAAACGGCAGGCGGCAGTCGTTGACACGCCACTACACTCACTGTACACACTATTTACTTCACCGTCGTCTTAAACAACACCTAATTGAATCCATGTTATCATTTAAAATATCGATCAGTCACACGCGGTACGAAGGGTCTCAGGCGACGCCGTATATTTTTACATTCAACGTTGAGATATTTTCGATAGCAGTCCGGTTTTTAGTTACACACACAAGTTCACAACGTTGCTGGTTCGTTTCACTGTTGTAGCCGGTATACGAACTTATTGTCACTGATCAGCTGAGCGTATGTTTGAAACAATATCGGGTTTACGTAAATCGAACGCGAAGTAAACGCGTATCAACACCACGGCGCGCGGAGCGGGACTGATGAGTGAATGAACGGAGCGGAGTTCGCTTCTCTTCGTAGCGGACGGCGCGCGCGGGGGAAGGACCGAAGGACGGAAAGCGGCGAGTATCACCAATAGATGGCGCTACAAGGTTTTCTTAAAGGAGTTTTTTTTAACAAAAATAAAATAATTACGTGGGTGAGGATTGAGAGCCGGGCGGGGTTCGCTAAACGTCCGCCCGCCTCCTTATAAATTAGGAAAACGTTTTCAAATTATTTCCCGTCAAACATTTACTCTCCAATTCGTCGTATTCCTTCGATGTCCGGAATCAATTTACGCGAATCCACTTTAGGCGTTTTAAATTTTCCCACCTCCTGTTTGCCGTTTCCAACGTGACGGAAATTAATGTGTGCATTGCGTTCTTTAACGTCGTGGAAAAATTTGCTCGTTTTCTGAAACGAAGCGTGGAGAGCTGTGTAAATGTAAAAATTCTATTAAATCACGGATTGGGCGGGTAATCGCGAATGGAAATCGATTAAAGTTTGCGGAGGCACTCGGGATGGATTCTATCAGAGGGCCGATCAGAGTAGATGAACTCATTCTCGATTCCTCATTGCTCCGGACGAGAATAAAGGAAAATGTTCGGGTGCCTATAGACATAAACGCGTTTAAAATAGAATTATAGGACGGAGATTGTATCTGTCAATTTACTTTAGTGGGAAAAGTTAACATTACTTAGAATAGATTTAGAGATTAGATTAGAGATTTTTTTGTGAATGGTACTTGCCAACCGCCATTTTTCCTATTGTGTTGACCGTATTAGGAACGTCGCACACGTATCTGAAATCTGTGAAGGAGCGCCAACAATTCGTTATTATAATCCGGCCCAGTGCCAAATCTCCTTGTAGGAATAAAACAAAGCGTTTTGACATGTGGCCCAAATACCTAAATAAGAAAGAAAGCAGCCTTTTGGTCACATCACTATAATAAGTCATAAGTCATTCTTTGAAGGGATGTGATTTACCTTTCACCAAAATGCATTGTTTTTTTCTACATTCGTTTTTTTTATTAAATGACAGTTGCTAGTATTGTTTGTGGAGTACAGATCGAACTAACCGTAGGTTATAAGTATATTAAAAGTAACATGACGTGAACATGACTCATTTAAATAACGAACCGCACTAAACAGACAAAATTAATAGAGTGTCAGTCATCATGTGTAAGCTCACCATTACTAATTTTATCACACGACAGCGTTATTGTGCAATAGTTTTACTAATAATCTCAATTAACACAAAATCAAAACAAGAAGCCATCTTAGACAATCAAATAATTTATCACAGCATCTTAATTAATAAATGGCCATGGCGCTAGGGGCATAAACAAGTTTAGTCCATGGTATATGACAGATGATAGGCGCGACCATAAACAATGGAGTGGGCGCGATAAGGGCAGATAAAAGCTGATTTATTGTGTGGCGAGCGCCTTAAATCAATTATAGTGACGGCCGATATAGAAATATTGGGTGATGGAGTGCAGCCTACCTAGAAAAAATGCTGAGTTATTTTTTAATGGCTGTGTAAACTAGCCTGTTTCTATGTTATGTAGATAGCTATGTAGTTTCTTGTCCTTATTCTGATAATCTTCATCCCAGTTCCATAAGGTCGCTTATTAAACGGTTATATTCCCCGCTATCTTGAAACTACACTGGAAAATATTTTAGATAACAGTTACGATTTTAGATAGGCTGACACCAGCACGCTCATTGCGTAACACACTATCAATCACAATCTGAATCATTTTGAAGGATATTGCAACTCCATTACTTAATAAGTTGGAAAAATGTATCTGCTTAACAACGTAAATAACGCAATGAATGTTGTTGAACTGTCAAAATGAAAGCCACTGCTACTCTTAGTGTGTTATGTAATTACCCCGCAGAGTAGGTACTAAAAGGTGCTAGGGCTGCATCCATAATATGCCTGAACTATTCTTTGTCTGTGCTCTAATGCTAATAATGCATGGAATGCTAACTGTTGATGCTAGACTGACCTTAGGACAGAACCATTGTTGTGTTCAATTGAATTTCTGTGATCTGATCAAACAACTAGTTCTCAGTCAAAGAAACGTGCAAAAAAAAAACCGGCCAAGTGACTGTCGTACCACGCGCGACGAAGGGTTCCATAGTCGGACGAATGTATCCCAAAAACAAACTTGATGTTGTAGTTGCAAAACTTGGTCTCCCATACATAGATACGTCATGGTTAATTCTCCAACTACAAAGGTAAGCTTGAAAAAAAATGTGATAAACTACCTATTAACAATTTTCGGACTGTGTCCTTTACATTGCTGTGAGACCTTTCTTCTTGCCAAATTCCATTTTTTTGATTAATTTGCGAGTATCAAAATATGTCGCATAAATGGCCGTATATTTCTGCTGCGTTGACTTAGAAGGTTGATTTTCTCCAAGGCTCCAAGAGACCGTAGACCTATGTATTGTATATTTATTTCAACTTGATACCTCCACGCCTTCCTGAGAAAAAGGGTATTGACAGACAGACGGACAACGATGTGATTCTCCAAGGGTTCCGTTTTTTTCCTTTTCAGGTACGAATTCCTAAAAACTATAGTAACGTAAGTACTTAAATCCTGTTTTCCTGCGTTTTGGAAATCCCAAGTTTTTATTTGAATCCGAAAAATATGGAAATATTATGCTGTCGACTACCACGTCGGACAGAGGAGGTTGGTGAACGCCGCGCTTAATAAAGCGCTTTATGCAAAATGTAAAAAAAAGCACAAAAAAGCAAAAGTTCATTCTACTTTTTTCAGTATAAATGAAAATGACTTTCGTGGGAGTTTCATTACAATGCTAAGCCCCGTTCTTAGTCTAGACTAAATCTGAGAATTTATTTAAATAAGAAAAATATAAAGGTTTTATGTGGTTTATGTTAATAACGTGAACGCGATTTTATGTAACGACAATAATGGGACCATGTTCATAAAAAAAATTATATGTTTTAATACTGGACTGTTATTAACATTATTAAGTAGGTACTCGTTGGCAGGCAGTTAACACCAACGTGTGAACGGCCTGCCGACGAGTAATAATGTTTTTTTAACTTCCCTTTAGCTTTTACAACCCCTAGGTCACGGAATAGACCATCGACAGTCATAATTATTAATGTCCACACATGTGTCAGATAGTACCGATTACTAGGAAACAATAAAGCAATAAAAAGTTCAACAAAAACATAATAAATGTCAATTAAATCAAATTATCTGTCCGATAACGCGTACAGTCAGCCTGTACATCGAGCACCAACGAACTCATTATGTGTTATCTGTGCTTTATTTTTATTATAATAAATTGCAATATTTATTTATGGCAATAATTTATATTATAACGAATTACCGCCTTGTGCGGCGATTAGGAGCGGCGCGATAGATTGTGCGCCATGTTTCTAACTCTAAATATGAATTGATCATGATTCGTGGTGCAAAAGTTTAATGTTTCATATTTAACTGACTATGTACTAGATAATATTTGCCGAGCTTGGCTGGCACTGTATTTGTGATAACTATTAGTTAGAAATTGTTTTTGTTATTACATTATTATAATAGCCCAGCCGTTCTATAGCTAAATCTTATCAGAGAACATAAATTGTGAATTTCAAACATGTAGATAGACTGAATACATTATCTGAATTTTAATTCATTTAGGTATCGTGATTCCGATGAATAAATAAAATTTCCTTGAATATCCTAAAGTTAGGCGACCCAACTACCTAAGCCAAGAAAGAATTATGCGACAGCGATAAAAAAAGGAGAGAGCCATATTTATCTGTCAAAACAACGTCCCTTTTTTGGCAAAAGAAACTATCCAAAAAGCCAGCACAACAATAACTTTCCTCGGGAGTACCAGGACAGGATAGCTAGTAGTAGGCCGCGTTGCTTACCGCGGGACAGAGCTACACTCGATGGCAAACAAACGGCCATTATGTACACATACGTGCATGTGGCATGCCGCGACACAATGGAAAGGTGGGCTCGCTGCACCGCACTGTACTGCCCGGCGAAATACGATACACGCTATTTGATTAGAGTGGTTTATAAGAAGTGAATTTTTGTAATCGCCTTAATGGGTCCGGGGAACTATGTAAGTGTAACTTGTAGTTCGAAGCCAGGGCTTTGATAGAGCGTGCGAAAAAGTATTATGGGTATAATATTTTAATGGTGCAACATTTTTGTACTACTTATTGGCAACTGTTCAAAGCATACCATATAAAATCTGTGCTTAGAATAGCTTTGCAGTGATTTAAACCAAACTTGTTGTAACTTAAGAGTAAGACTAAGTTTTAAAGTGTTCGTAATCCTCCTTCGTACTACTTAATGCACGCTCAGTCCCCAACTATTCATGCACAAACAATGCATAGCCCGGATTAGTGACCGAAGTGACCGAACGAAGGATTTTATATTAATGTGTCACTTTCGTGATAATCGCCCGAGGATGGAATGGTACTGCGAAATTGCGAATTAGTGCGAATCATGGCTGCTTCGCGTTGATAGCATTTGCAGATATGAATATGGCAGTCTTTAGTTAGGTACTGAATTTTTTTTTTATAATGAAAGCAGATGTTCACTATTTAAGAAGTGTAGAACATTTTCTCAAAGAAAACGCATGATGTTACTCCATGTAGGAATAGGTTAGAAATTGTTTAACATCTACCTACCTACGTAAAAGCAAAAGATTTCTTGGAAATACCTAATGCATTTTCCGTGTTTTCTCCAAGATTTCACTAAGTTATAAGAGACATAAATATCTGAAAACACTTTATTATGTAGGCAGGGCAGGTGTGCACGAGTAAATAAAGTTACATGTTTTTACATTGTCTATCTCTATTTTATAACGCTATCACAGCTGACGGCACACATCCACTCCAATTTATACATATAAAACCATCGACTCCTCGCACTTCGATTCCAAATAACGATATTGTTTTCATAATCAGTATCGTGAAAGTCACAATGCGTGCTCACTTCGATATTTATCAGAAGCCAGGGGATTATGTGAACAGATGTTAAATCCTGGTAAATCGGGGCCCGTTGAGCCAGCTCGTTACTCATGAACAATATGGTTTCAATAAGCCATTAGCCCTGTGTTCGTAGCGAGAGTTATTGCAGCCAACACCGCGGCATAAGCTAGTTAGCTATGATTTGTAACGATTTTAATAGCTGGTAATTGTTAGGGTTACTTCTATTTTTATTGTAACTCTGTTATTTTAGATCGAGTTCTATTTTTGGAGCAATTAGTCTATGGCTTCTTTATTTAAATATTGCCGTTAACTCAGACATAAAAGTAATTATATGTATATCCTAAGGCTTTATTCCTGGTTACGTCCTAGAGCCTTTTATAAATAAAATGTCGTCTATTTGCGAGGCGTTATACGAAAGGGTAAAGAAAAAGAAAAAAGGAAAAAAAAAAGAAAAGAAAAAAAAAAGTAAAAGAAAAGAAAGAAAAAGTAAAAGTAAAAGTATTGAGTATTGGGTTTTATTTGAAAATTATATCTCTATTTGCTACGCCCACGTGTTCTTTGGCAATAGAAATAGACATAATTTATTTGGTTATACATTATTTGTTTATTGTATACAAATAAGATGGAATTTTATAAATAGTCCACTCCTGATCCCTTTTAACGTACGGCATGCAATATTTGCAAATAATAAAATCAGGTAAATCGATCGATCAATAATCGGATTAATCACAAAAATCAGTCTTACATAGTCACCGTTAGACATGAGAGAGCTTTCCCAATTTACGTCCCAAACTCTATTGAAGTTTTATAAAATTTGAACATTCACCTGACCTATAAATGTAGAAGAAGCCTATACAATATTTTGAATCTACAAAAACCAATAAAGGCATTCATCATTCAGCCTAAAACAATACGACATAAAAACAGACAGTAGCACGCGGGACCACAGACTATAAATTTGGCGGACAGTCGCGGCGCGACAGGAGTTAATCTTTGCACCGTTATTCAAATACGTTCTATTGCTAGCTACCTATTGTGAATGGGATTATTTATTTGTGTGTAGTTTCAGTTCGGCGACGTTCCATTGTTTTAGTGTAATAGGATGGGTAGGTATCCGGCCCTCATACAGGCCATGGTCCGGAGCGAGAGTGAATGGGAGGCCGTCACCTCCTTCTGCAAAGCAGTTATGCTCGCGAAGGAGGAGGCGGAGCGTGCGAGGGAGAGGCAATCGCTGCACCCTCGCGCTCCTAGCCGCCGCAGGAGACGCCCTGGACGGGAGTCAACAGCCGACTCCAGCCACCGTAGGCGCGGGCTTGCGGGCGGCGAGCTATGGGCAGCTCGCCGCCCGGTAAGGACCAGGCCCGGGTCGACGGCGCGTTGTGTTCCACGCGCGCCTCAAAGAGCTGTCAGCACGAACTGACGGGGTCCGTTAGGGCCGATGCCGCCGGGGCTGCGGGTTGTTCGAAAGAGATACCGTGGCCCCTGGCACAGGCAACTGAAGGAACACGGGTGGGTTTTAGTCAGTAAAAGTCTGACACTCCCTTCTGCTCCGCCCAGAGCGGGAGGAGTCATTTGATGATTTCCCACCCAGAAAAAAAAAAAAAAAAAAAGGATGGGTAGGTACCCGCATGTAATTATATATGAAAGTCATCGATCACTTTATTAGTGCTCGATGATGAAAGTATATGAATGCTTTAGCTAAGTTTGAGCTTAGCAAGTATTTAGTGGCTCCCGCCTCGACCTACGTACCTAGATCGGGGGTTCAAAACCAGGCAGGCACGTTACTTTGTGTAATTTATTTCATCATCACTGCAGGCCTGTTGGTCTAGTGGTTAGTGACCCTGACTGCTATGCCGGAGGTCGTGGGTTCGATTCCCACCCAGGACAAATGTTTGTGTAATAAGCACGATCATTTGTTCTGTGTCTGGGTGTAATTTATCTATAATATTTATGTATTTAGAAATATATAAGTATGTTTATCAGTTGTCTAGTACCCATAACACAAGCTCTGCTTAGCTTGGGACTAGATGGCGTTGTGTGATAGTTGTGGAATATTTATTTTATTTACTGCTCTCCAAACGGTGAAGGAAAACATCGTGTGGAGACCGGCATGTCTTAGAACTAAGAATTCGAAGACATGTGACATCCACGAACCCGCACTGGGCCGGCGTGGTGGATTATAGCTCGCTTCCTTTCACAGGGGAGGCCTGTGTCCCAGCAGTGGGAACGTGATAGGTTGAATATGTTATGTAAGCATTTAGTTGTGGATTCAATGAACACTACTACTACTACTCTACTTGCAATGTTCTTGTTAATCATCTTACAGTACTCTTGTTTTGCAGAACTTAGAAATATGCATAGGTATCGTTACACGTAATATTTTACTAATAAGTTGTTTTAGTCTTGTATCTCTCTTGAATTGTATTTTATAGATATATATCATCATATATATCATCATCTTTTTGACTGACCGACCTTGACAATTCAAAAGTGCCTGTAATTGGTTTATTTGAAATAAATATTTTGAGTTTGAGTTTAGATTTTACGCGGCTAAATAATAACAGCCGCACAGGTCGAAGGTTCAGCTACGCTTGCCTGTCCGTGGATGGGTGACCATCCATTACATATCGAGACCCTTCCTTGCCTTGGCGGCTGTTATTCGTAGATCTTTGACAGTCGGTACGGGTAGTCAGAAGTCCAAAAGTCGGACAACCAGTCTTGCCGCGGGCTATCGGCTTACCCAGTAGGTAACTGGTTTGTCAGATAGGCAGTCGCTCCATGTAAAATACTGGTATTCAGCTGAACCCGGTTAGACTGGAAGAAAGCCGACGCCGACATAATTAGGAACAGGCTAGGTAGATAGCAGATTGAGTTTGTACAAGGTCATGTATTTAGTTTGTACTAGGTCATGTATTTAGTTTGTACTAGGTCATGTATTTAGTTTGTACTAGGTCATGTATTTAGTTTGTACTAGGTCATGTATTTAGTTTGTACTAGGTCATGTATTTAGTTTGTACTAGGTCATATATTTAGTTTGTACAAGGTCATGTATTCAGTTTGTACTAGGTCATGTATTTAGTTTGTACTAGGTCATGTATTTAGTTGCGGCATTGGGAATTCTCATGCCATAATCTCATAAGTCCGAGGTAGCTTTACTTAGGTGGAGACAATAGTAGGCAGCTGAACAATTAATGCAGTAAATCTACTACGGAGTGTGCAACGTGCAATCAAGGTGAATAATGAAGGCCTTGTAACTGTTGGCCGCATCGATTAACTGACTATTTTCATACTGTGGTACATATAAATATTGATGTATGCAACCTTAATGCGTCCTTTATTTAAATGTTATTAAATGATTCAAGATATACAAGGTGGCAAGGACGTGTAAAATGAAACCATGAATTCAGCTCATAATTCTAGACAAATTCGTAGAAAAGTTTCGTCAGTTATCATTATCAATGAAAAATCACGACCTATCTACGCGATTCAAATGTATGGCAGATCTAATCTTTTATTTAACCAGCGAAAAATTTTAAAACAAGTGGGTTCAGAACCAAGTACTGAATCCATGGTAGATAACATTTTGTACGGCGATGTCCCTGCCACCCTGTAATTTAAAACACGATAGGTATATTTGTGTTTTTGAGTTTTTGAGCCACGCAAGGACCTTCATTACAATATTTTTTTAGTTTTGTGTCGGCACACGTTAGGAAGATAAAATTAACATTTAAAATTGTCATGTTAAAGATAAAATCTTACAACTTTAAGCGTAATCAGATACATGTGCTCTTTTCTTATCACAATCCGATCTCAAGTGGTTAAACTATCAAAAATTCTATGAAAATTATATTTAACATATTTTAATATCCGTTCATTTGAGGCGTACCTGCGTAATCCACCTAGCGACAGATAGGACACTGCGATAAGACCACAGGATACAGGGAAACAGAAGGCCCACGTATTTTATTTTAATCTTTTAATTCTTCTAAACAGTGTCCATCTCGAAATGCTCGCACCTACTTAAAGTTTTAACTTAAATAGTGGTAGCTTTTTAAATAGTCTAGTTCGTTTTGCATATACTGAGAAGTTGAAATTTTAAACGTGGTGGGAATGGGTGTTTCTGTGTGGGAAGAGCTTAAACATGTAGGTACCTATGTACTTATAACTGAACTGTGCCTGCAATGTGAATTGCCCAAACGGCCAATTTTGTAGCGACGGCGTAATGCGTAGTAGTTAGCGTAGCGCGTAGTAATTAGCGTAGCGCGTAGTAGTTAGCGTAGCGCGTAGTAGTTAGCGTAGCGCGTACCAACTAGGTATTTTCTTTTTTTTGACAAACAGGACTACGGGCTGCTTGATGGAAAGTGGTTCACTAAAATACTTACAAGTAAGTTCTTGTTACTGTGTGTGAGTTCCGTATGAGACAGTGTGAAGTGGATCTTTTGTGTTCCTAGTTACGGTGGTACTTCGGAGTTAACGCGTGGCGGACGGTTTAATCCGCCACCCCTAGGGTCTGACAGTTTCAGGTATTTTTGGACGACAGTTTCACTTCTATGTGTTTAAAAGCTTTTAACTGGGAAGTAACTTTTAGAATACGGTTTTATGAACTGTCCGTTCTTAGTTTTAGTGCATGATTTCTAAATCCGTTTGTCTTTTGCTGAATAAAACGAAAACGATTGGACGGTTAGGGTCCGCCTAGAGTTCTCCTAGTCTATAGAAACGAACAATTCAACATAATCGCCTAGTAACTAAAAATAAAAAAGTGCTTATGTAAAGACCTACCACTGGGGTCGGCTGCAGTGCGATTTTGTAACCATCTCACCGTGAAAACTTAGGTGAAGTGAGCGTGGAGTGACTATAGTGAGCTGTCATTCCAACTAATGCGAGGGATTGACACTATTGACAGCTCACTCTAAGCTTACTTCACCTAACTTTTCACGGTGAGATTTTTACAGAATCGATCGGTGGTTTGTCTTTGCATCACCCAAAGGTTGAGTGGTAGAAAATGCCTATGGCATTAAGTCCGCCTCTGTACATTTGCGTGCTTGAAGTATTAAATAAATAAACTCTACAAATATTTAAAAAGTCTCTAATTATATTTCCATAAAATATTTCTCAAAGGCATATCTACGTACTTAGTAAGTTATCGGTTACATGAGTGTCTAGACAACAAACAAATAGTTGGAACTGACGAGGAGTCTCCAAGGTCTCCAGACAAACGAGGTTCTAATGTTATAACCTGCAGCTAGTAGTTAACGCCAAATCTTTAACTGCGCTCACTAATGTGATGGTTTACTAGATAAGGAACTTGTCATTATGACTGCATTGTTGAAGTACTTCGTTATTGCTATTTTGGTTGTGTGCGCAGCAGGGATAACCTCATACCTTCGGGGTAATGGGGTCAAATCATAGGTATTACGGAAGTGCCTCGTTGGTCTCCTGGTTACAAGCGCGACTGCTGAGCGCGGGGTCCTGGGTTCGATTCCCGGATCGGACAATGTGTAATTGGGTTTTCAATTAGGAATTTCTCAGGAACAGTCCGGAGTTTGGAGGTCGGCGGTTTAATACCCCATGCCTCGGAAAGCACGTAAAGCCGTTGGTCCTGCGCCTGATCTCTCCCCGCGAGTGTCGGGTTGCCGTCCCATCGGACTATGAGAGTAAAGGAACAAAGAGTGCACCTGCGTACCTGGCTAATCTCCGTTGAGATTGGCCACCGTGACTGAAATCGGTCGGGAGGCTATCATTATTATTAGGGCAATCATTTCCAAATGTTTTCTCTAATGTTTCTTTCGGCCAACAGTACATACCTGATACCTACTCATTCTAACCACTCCTGTAAAATACAATAGGGACCTGGAGAAGCTGTCTTGGAACGCACATAATAACAATACAGACAAGAAATTGGAAGAATACATACGTAGGTATGTAAAATAATGAAAATAAAGATCAATTTCCAGTTCTCTCTGTCAAGTTACCTATAGCATAATCATCAGTCTATAATATTCCCACTGCTGGGACACAGGCCTCTCAGTGAGATGGAGT
This sequence comes from Apamea epomidion, assembly GCA_947507525.1. Lineage (NCBI taxonomy): Eukaryota > Metazoa > Arthropoda > Insecta > Lepidoptera > Noctuidae > Apamea > Apamea epomidion. The sequence continues at coordinate 1,004,039 of OX382240.1, read as the reverse complement.
GGGCTGTAAACCACCACGCGGGCCCAGTGCGGGTTGGTAGAAGTCACATGTCTTCGACTTTTTTGTTCTAGATCAGCGATTCCCATTTGGTGGGTCGCGACCTGGTACCGGGGCCATCAAAATAAAATACAGGGTCGCAGCATTCCCGCCTTGTTTTAAAATAATACTATCGATCGACGCATCGTAAATATGGTTGGAAAAGTTATAGTAAAAACATTTTGAATTGTAATTAATACATATTCGCTTTGTCGTAATATATACATACTTCTAATAACAATAAATATGTATTATTTTAATTAATGTAACCAGCGGGGAGGGAGGGTTAAAACTATTGAGGGGGTCACGAAGGGGTAGTATGAAAATTACCGGACCATGGCAGAACAATGTTTGGGAACCACTGTTCTAGATCATGTCAGTTTCCTCACGACGTTTTCCTTCACCGTTTTGAGAGCAGTGGTAATAAAATAATTTACACAAAGTAAAGCGCCTGTCTAGGTTCGAATCTACGACCTACAACTCGAAAGCCGCGGCCGTGACCACTGGGTCAACACTGCTCTGCTGCCTATTTCCTCCAAGAAGACGAGCGTGGTATGTTATATAAGAATAACTAGGTATCGAGAAGTGTCCTGTTTATTTCAATTTCCAACCAGGTATTTATATATATTCTTCCAATTAGAGAGCACCCCAACGAAACACCAAGACGAGACAGTAACACAACGGTAACAAAAACTCTCAGATCGCGTTACTGTAACGTATACCCGTGAGCGCCTGTGGCCGACCGGGACTCGAACCCGTTATCCCGACACGACCGCAATATACACTTTATGTTTCATTGTCAACTTGTGACTGTTATGGGTGATATGATACTACATTTTTTTATTGATTATGTATGTCTGATTTCAGATTTATTAACCATGACTGTGTTTTTGTTTCTAATTATTCTATTGCCTTTCTATAGGGTCGCCTTTAGCCTGTCTTCCATCTCGCTGAAAGTATGAAGACGTGTCTTTTTGTGTGGTGTCATCACGGTTTCATAAGAAAGCCTAAAGTAATTTAATTTCTGTTTCATTAGGTTTCAAATCAGAAAACCATCGACAGCCTGCAATCTTCCACCCACAGGCCCCTTTAGACCGTCGGCAAGAACGACGATATATGTATTGTATAGAATTAGTAAGTACTCTAAAGATATACTGTTAGTCGGTCATGGGACGTTGAAAAACAGATGACGATGTCCATACTTATTAGCAAACCATCCAGTCCAGAATTATAATTATGTATTAGGTATGTTCAAACTGTATGTACTCCCCGTCACTTTTCCCTAAAGGTTCATTTGAAAACCAGCGTCAGACAGCATCTGTCTGGCATTAATGCTGAAATGAACCTTTTTGGCGCAGCCGTGAGGCGCACACTATTGGTGCCTGAAACATTATGTTTTATTTTATTAATTTTGTATTTTGTGTTTCACGAACTGTGTCCAAATAAACTTTTTTCTTTCTTCTTTCTTCCAAACAGGAAGTCACTGCTGCCAATCCTCTCACCATTCCCCCTCACAGCCGTTGATTACAAAGATTGCAATTGTGCCCAACTAGTACAGGAAGCTTATTACCAGCCAGGCACAAATAACCACCGTTTTCTAACACGATAATGACGCATTTCCCTAATTCGAGACTGAGGCCTATCCACGAGCGGGCTAACAAGCAGTTAACACGCTGTATATTTCAATTACATGCCCTTATACTGAACTGGAACACTTTTTGCCCGCGCTGGGAAAGGCAACATTTGTATACAGGCTATGTTCTTGCTCAACTGTTATTGCCGCACCATTTACATAACAATTTAATTGAACATTTGTTATGTATTGTCGTGCTATTAACTAACGGACTAGTTTGTATTTGGATCATAAATCTTGCTCTAATTGTATGCGAATTGCCTGGAGCTAACATAGTTCTTTCGTCACCGTGGTTGTAGTTTGTTTTGCTTCTAGTTGATACAGGATGCAATTTAGTGTGTAGGAGCACTGCCACGGAGCGATAGCCGTCTGACCTCTGTAGAGTAAACAGAGAAGACACTGCAATATCCTACTTTAGGCTTTTAGACACTCCGGCTTCTGAGTCTGACACAGATAAGTATTTTACCAGCTACATCTTTCTATCTATACTTTCAATGACTGACTGAAAGACTTTAGAGAGATAAATGAAATAATTATGTTGCTCGGAACTCGGAAGACATGTGATATCTACCAACACGCACTAGGCCCTCGTGGTGGATTACGGCCCACTCCCTCGCATAGAGAGGAGGTCTGTGACCCAGCAGTGGGAACATTGTAAGGTGATTATGCTTGGAGGGTGTTAAGTTTCAGGATTTTCTAAATTCGTCCCCAGTGCTGACGAAACGTGGAGCTGAAGTGTGTAAGCACACAAAGTCACGGGCAACAGTTAGTAACTAAAATATTATGTAATCAAACATTAAGTCATGTACAGTCAGACAATTAAACCATCGCACACTCTCAAACTGTGCTATAAATCATAGCGAGCTCTAATCTGTAGGCGCAAACTGTTGTAGCGCCGTATAAGGCAATAGAGTGCCTGACCAAATTAGCGAGTGGAGCATACGGGCCGCATTCTTACCGACAACCTTGAACCAGTTGCGCGGGCGCACGCCGACAGTAGGGCTGCCCTCAGGGCTCCAGGGAATGAGAAAGTGGTGCTGTGTTTAATGTTGTGCCAGTGTTTTGATTAAGTGATTAGAGAATGGGCTACTTTGATCAGAGGGGCAATTCTCGTAATTTTAGGAACGTTCACAGTCTCAATCTGTCAATAATACATCTATTTTCCCTAAATTTTTGACAAGTTTTTGACATTGATTGTCGCTGCGATGAGATTTTAACGTTATTTATTACGGGAATTTGCCTTCTGGAGATAACAGTGGCTTGACGAAACGTTACGAAAATTGCCTTTTTTTGAGGTAAGTATGGCGAAAATTGTTTAGTAAGCATTTAAATATTTGAAGTATTGATTTTCGCTGTTGATAAATAGATATAAGCTCATGTCTTTCAGTAACGTGGTGAAATAATAAATTCGCATTAAAACTCATAGAGTTATAATTTCGAAGCATTTACTTCTACTGAATTTATCAACCACTGTACAAATAATTAATTGTGACCATTTATGTACATACACAATCGAAAAATAAATCAATATCATACCCGTAGGCATACTAAAGGCAATCAATCGCATTGTATTGCCATGTAGCACACCACATTATTGTTATGGCAACACTACACTCATTTGTCACGAACGAAAGCTCCCATATATTAGTTTTGATGTAGCTTTTAATGGTGTCAATATAATTAATCGGATACTGTATTGAAATCAACTGTGAAACGATGATAATTTATTTTCGTAATAATGTCTTGGAATGGTAGTTGTTTGACGTTCTGTGTGGAAATGATTATCTGTTAAATTTCATCACGCTAAAAAAGAGGGAATTCGGAATAAATTTACCATTCCGGGGCTTCGTGTGGTAAAGAGAGGGAGCTATACGCCTTGTATAGCTTCATCTCGTGGCTAAGAGGTGATGGTAAGCTCTAGGGGTTATGATATAACCTTTTTTAAATTTTCGTGCCAGCCCTGTTGTGGAGGAATACGGGCACTAATCGCATTCGACGTGCGCAAGAGTGCCCCACGCGAGCATTTCGCAACTCCGCCCTTCTGACCCGGCACTACGTCAATTTAGTCAATTATGGTATCAAAATTATACCTCATAGTTTATGTTCTAGGTATTAGGCTCTAGACAGACGGACCGCATGTCAACTGCAATCCAACCGCAAATTGCAGTTCGGATGCAGTTTGAATGCAGTTGACACGACTGCATCTCTGCATATCTGCGGTCCGTCTGTCTAGAACCTTACTGACAGTGCTGATTACGTTTGCCTAAGTACTAGAGGGTTTAACTAGAAACGTTGTATAGAGTTAAGAGACGCTCAAACGACAAAAAAATGTGGGCTAACGCAGACGTTAGTTATTATTATTACTTAGCTTTAAGCACTTATTTAAAAAATGTATTCATATTGTAGTACTTACATTTGTTCCGCACCACACTTGTAATGGCAGCTCGATCACGGTGGTGACGGAAGTTACTGGTGCTTATAGCACAGGAGTCCTCCTAGTTTATGCCCAGTTGCACATGCCACTAAGTTACAGTCTAATTTAAGGTACACAAATTGTATGTAAATAGGCTTAAGTCTTGAACTAATAAATATTGTTTAAAATATTCTTCCCTTTTTTTCAAATTTGCTAATGGGCCTGCTGTTGACCACAATTTGAACTTTTATAAATAAACGTTTATAATAATAATAATAATAAATGTTGTTCCCGTCTTTTATCAGGCGGGAACAAGGTGCGCGCCTTCAACGGTTGGGTCATGCCGGTTTTGATGTACTCTTTCGGCATACTCAAATGGACTCAGACCGAACTCGACGCCCTGGATAGGAGGGTCCGTACGCTGCTAACTGCAAATCGAATGCATCACCCACGGTCATCGGTAATGAGGCTGTATATCCCGCGAAAGTGTGGAGGTCGAGACTTTTTAAACGCTAAGAACCTCCACAATCGCGATATATGCAGTCTCAGGGAATATTTCCTAGAAACTGACGTGGGGATGCATCGAGATGTAGTCGCGATGGACAAGGGCCTCACACCGCTCTCCTTGGGTAAAGAGAACTGGCGCAAGCCAGTAGTGCTTGGCACTAATGAACGCATGGAGGTATGGCAGAGTAAGGAGCTTCACGGGCCCTACATGGGCCCGATGTAGATCTACTAGCGTTCGTAGCCTGGCTACGTTGTGGTGACCTCTTTGCAGAAACCGAAGGTTTAGTCTGTGCAATTATGGACGAAGTTATGATGACGAACAACTACCGGAGATTTATTGTGAAAGACGGCACGGTTGACATCTGTCGGGCATGCCACTGGCCGGGGGAATCAATCAGGCATATTATCTCCGGGTGTTCTCGTCTAGCTAACGGAGAGTACTTGCATAGACACAACCTTGTAGCTAGGATAATCCATCAACAACATGCTCTGAAATACAACCTTGTGGAATCGGAGGTGCCGTACTACAGGTATGTGCCCGACCCAGTTCTCGAAAATGGTAATATCACATTGTACTGGGATCCATCCATCATCACTGACAGGACTATTGTTGCCAATAAGCCTGATATAGTGGTGGTGGATCGATCAGAGCGACGCGCAATGATTGTTGACATAACCGACCCGCATGATGAGAACCTCGTGAAAGCCGAGAAAGATAAACAAATCAAATATCTTGACTTGGCTCGCGAGGTTGTTGACATGTGGGATGTGGACTCAGCGATCATTCTGCCGATAGTCGTGACAGCCAATGGCTTAATAGCCAAGAGCCTCGACCAACACCTGAGGAGGCTCTCGTTGGGCAGCTAAATCAAGGGCTTGATTCAGTAAGCGGTACTTCTGGACACGGCTCGCATTGTCAGGAGGTTCCTCTCTCTGGAGCCCTGACCACCGGTAGCTTGGACCCTGTTCCTGATACCGATGGGCTACTATTTTTTATATTTTTAAATGTTTTATACTTTTTATATTCTAATATTTAAAAATATAATTTATATGATTACATTAAAATAAACGAGAAAATAATAATAAAAACTTTATTTCAGACTATAAGGTCCATAAATATGTTAGTATTTTGGTGTTAGTAACAATGGTGCTTAAATAAGTAGGTTAGTATTGTTAGTTTTCACAAAAATAATTATAATTATTTATTTAGACCTATGACTGTCCCCACCCAAAGTTTAAATGCTGCAGCAATATTCTGAAAAAACTTACGGTGTGTTCACTTCAAATAGAGTTTTGGCATTGGAACTGAGTAAGTTTGATAGAATATCGTCTAACAATAGGACTACCCCCAGTCCTACTATAAATTGGTCATAAGTATATCAATGAAAATAGTGAACTTTTCCCGCAAAGTTGGTATGTAAGTGACCGTCCCGCATCAATAATGATTATGGTAAGAACATCTCATCATAGTTCACATTCTCGCTTATGACTATGACTAAGATTCCAAGTGATTCTACATTTATCAGGAATAGATTAGATGTTTCTGTTAAACACACGATTTTTATCTTTTCTTTCCCAAAGAGTCAATATAGCTATTAAACTCGTGAATATAAGGCTGATGGCAGAATATTGAATAATATTAGGATTCGCTAACATTTAATTATAGATCAAAGATATTGCGTGGGCCGACAGACGATCGCTTACAACTGCCAAGGACTCTCCTTGTGTTATTTAAATTAAGTTTGTTTTGACAAGACCTTCTTTTTAGATTCTTATTATACTTACATATTTAAAAAAAAAAAAAATTATCATTTATAAAAAAGAATACAGGATTATTCATATTAAATAGCAACCAAAAACTACTAAGGTTTAAACTTGTGCTATCATGAGTCTATCTCAATATCGAACTATACAATGAAGCATTTTATATGTATGCGTTATTAATTATTGTAATAAAGGTGCAGAGTTTGTTTGTTTTCTTGTTTGAACGCGCTAATCTCTGCAACTACCAGTCAGATTTGAAAAAATCTTTTTGTATTTGATAGCCCAATTCTCGAGGAAGGCTATATTTAACATTTTCTATGACTCTTGGGAGCCGAGCAAACCGAAAAAAGTCAGAAAGAACGCTAAGCGAAAACATAGTAATAGCGAGGACGGGCGATGCGATGCGACGTGGTGGGTTAGGAGCCGAAATTTCACGTGGACGAAGTCAACAGCCAACTTGATGAGAACAGCAGTTTAACTACTACTCACAATTTTTATGAGCTGTGGCTTGAACTGTTCCAAAATGGCTATGACACCCACAGTCCACTAGCAACATCGATGACGATGGCAATACATTTTTAATATTATAACTTAACAAGCTTCTGCCCGCGACTTCGTCCACGTGAAATTTCGGCTCCTAACCCACCACGTCGCATCGCATCGCCCGTCCTCGCTATTACTATGTTTTCGCTTAGCGTTCTTTCTGACTTTTTTCGGTTTGCTCGGCTCCCAAGAGTCATAGAAAATGTTAAATATAGCCTACCTCGAGAATTGGGCTATCAAATGCAAAAAGATTTTTTCAAATCTGACTGGTAGTTGCAGAGATTAGCGCGTTCAAACTCTTCAGCTTTATTATTCGTACAGAAGATGTGTATCATCCGACAAATTCATTTAGTTTGGTTCTACGGGGCAGAAAATGTTCTCTCCATTTGCTGGTTCCTCTAATCCCTGACAAATCTAAGGTAGTTGGTATCTCTGGGAATGCGCCTACGTCGCGCGTCGCGAGTCGCGTGTCTAGACAATTATAAACAATAATGTGCACTAGGTGGGCGTGTGATTAACTGCGCGGGCGCACGACTCGCCCCCCGCGCATTTTACATGTAAATTATTACTTGATATGTTGGATAAATCTTCAGCCTATGAATGCGATTTGCAAGTATAACTGCAGTAAAAATATATATCATGTTTTATGGCAGTTTTAAATTATTGTGTTGCGTGTCCGGACTGCTTAAGTTGGTTTTATATTTGAGCGGGCAACCAGTAGCTTAGATCTAACAGCTTCATATTTGTGCTGCATATTATTGAGAAGATTTACTGGGAATGAAAACGAACTCGATAGCGAAACAATGTCGGACCCAAAATCAGTTGCACAAGAATTTATATCTACCTTCTATATCTATACTAATAATAAAGCTGAAGAGTTTGTTTGTTTTTTTGAACGCACTAATCTCTGGAACTGCAAATCGGATTTGAAAAAATCTTTTTGCAATTGATAGCCCAATTCTTGAGAAAGGCTATAGGTTATTAACATCACGCTACAACCGCTAGGAGCCGAGCAAATAGAAAAAAGTCCGGGAGGACAAGAAATTTTACTCGGACGATGTCGCGGGTGGAAGCTAGTGTAGGTATAAAGATACAAAGCAGTCTTAAGATGTACCGTAACACACCACCACAAACGTCAGACAGTATCACGTGAGCCCCACAACTAGAGGGTGACACTGACACATCCACCTTCATTCCACAACACACAGAAACATTTTAATGATGATCCGAAACCATGAATGTAATGTCATCCGCCATTCAAGAGCTGCGCCCGCGCCTGTGTGGCCATTCCTAAGCTATCGCACTTCGCAATCGTTCACACGCGCACAGGTGAAGTTTTTAACATTTTTATATCAACCAATACGGTGACATTATGTAGAAACGATGTAGAATTGAATTATTTAACGGCCGAACGACCGGCCGGCGGTCACTCGCGGACGGAGATCATTTAATTTATTTATTTTAACAATTTTATCGTAAGTTATGGGAGAGCTTTACATGGAGCGACTGTGAATGTGGTTATGATTATGAGTTTTTTTTAAAAATAATGTGGTGTTGCATTGGTTAAAAGTAAATACCTAAATACATAAAAAGTGAGAAGTGGTGGCCCAGTAGAAACGACTACGACTTACGAGCTAGTAGGTCGTAGGTTCGAATCCTAGCAGGTTTACTTTGTGTAAGTTATTTCATCACCTCTACTCTCCAATCGGTGAAGGAAAACATCGAGAGGAAACCGGCATCTCCTAGAACCTACAATTCGAAGACATGTGACATCTACCAACCCGCACTGGGCCCGCGTGGTGGCTCCCTCTCACAGAGAGGAGGCCTGTGTCCCAGCAGTGGGAACGTTATAAGCTGATTATGTTATTACCTAAATAAAAAGTTTTATTTGCGGTTAAAGTATCTGAAGAGACCTTTTGCAGGCTTGCATATAGGTACTACTTATTTATTGCAGAGCGTAGCGCATGCATAGCCCATATCCTTATGAACAGAAAAACTTTCGTAAATTTTAAGATCCTTTTGCCGGTGGCGACCGTTAAATCCAATATACCACTTAGGGTACATCACAAAAGGAGGCTCATTTATTCCATTAGCGTGTCAAAAACGGCATGTATGGATAAATGGGATACTAGTTGTGTTCGATAATCCAAATACCATTATACCACCAATGTTACAATTTTAGCCACAAAAGCAGTCGTTCCGTCATATCGTAAGATCTAAACGTGCTCGATACCAGGCGCGCAGCACGCAGCAGGAGGCAGAGTGAGGCGTTGTACTAACGGATAGTAATCGATACCTTACATTATTTACGACACACGACCGCCGATCGTCTTTTATTTGCGCTCCTACGCACACGATATGAAAGTTAAAAATATGATCGCGTTTTGATTTATTGACGGAGCCTGTAAGGAGGATTAATACAATGTTTGCTAGGCGAGTTGATCGGAGGGCTCATGAATAGCAAGATGAGCCTTATGCAAAGGGAGGCGTGGGATGCTGCGAGATGGTTTAGAGATGTTCAGTCCTGAGTTAAAGGTTTCTCTTGCGTTCCAGATTGGTAAAGAGAGAGAGGTCCCGACTGATGTAAAGTGGTTGGAACCATCACCAAAAGAGAGGTTTGTTGATACGTTGCCAACTATCGATGCAGGAGAAGAGTCTCTTGTGCTTCGCATTTCACAGCCTCTAGTGCCCCAAACTAAAGCAACAAGAATGCTTCAATAAAAAGGTTGAGGCTTTTCTTTCATGTTATAGTGAAACCTACTCAAACCAGCGAATTCAAAAGCATTAAAACTGCTGCGATGGCTGATTCCTGAAATAACGCAAACTCAGAACCGCATGGATTCAGTAGTCTAAACTGAATTCGCTACGCCAATGCGACGAGATAAAACAAAAGACGTTCGCAAACAAATCACTTGAAATGGAAATGTCTACCAAACTAATAATATGCTAAAATATACAAACAACCAATAAAGTAATAGTTACACAGCCGATCGGGTGAACGAACCAATGAACAAGATGCTTCATATTTATATGCAAATACTGGCAACATTAACACCTCTCTGTTTACGAGAATATCCAGATAGTATCGCACCACAGATATCTTATATCAACGTTCGGATTTTATATAAAAATAAATAAAATCTTGATCGGTTTGCGTGTGATAATTTTTTATTAAACGGTTTCTGTTGCGCCTCGCCCAGTCAAATTAGGAGCTTTTTAAAACATTATTGACTTTTTTTAACAGCTTAACTAATGTGTATTTTTATAATTGGATTTTTATGGCTGACAATACAAATAAGGGTGTGATTAAGATTGTAATCAATAACCATGTATTATGCAAAAGCAGAACCTACTTGGAACATACACGTTGAAGGCTATTGGTAAAATATTACTGTCCCTTGATAGCTTCTATTATATTGTTTTTGAGTTTTGCTACAGGTTTAACAATCAACTTGTTGACACTGAGGTCCGCTTGCACCTCAAATGACTAAATACGTTCAGCGCTAGACTTATTTAATACATCGTTGTGTTTTTGTCAATCGTTTGAAGATCACAGAGACGGAATGATGTTTTAACTATGTATTATATAAGAACATTGGCAATGATGACTGTCGCCTGACAGTCTGATAATGATGGCTCCCAGACTTCAAGAGCTGCCTAGCTCTTGAAGTCTGGGAGCCATCATAATCAATGATATTTTACATTTTTACCCATGCTTTGGACAGAGGCTGAGAGATATGTCTTATGGTGACTATATTTAGTGAGCGGCATCTATAAGGCAAGTGAGATTTACATAATTTCAAGATTATCATCTAAATATCCATTGATAGCCTCATTAATTTGTTTGATTTAGGCGACACATCGAATCTTCAATATTAATTTTATGGTGTATTCTTGTTTCTCTTTTCATAAATTTTATAAGTAAGATCTGAGTGCAGGCTTCCGAGATAGAACCCGTGACGTCACCGGAGCCGGATTACTTTCAGTTAATTAAGCAGCTAAACAATTTGCTGGTAACTTCACGACGACCTTAATGGCGGCTCGGGTTACACCCCGGTTCTAATTCCTAAAACGAGTTAATTTTAAACTGTTTCGCTGAAGGTACGTCTAACGGATGCTCGAGGCGATTGCAATGATCCTAACCGTCGTCTTTGAGTTAATCAGCTCCAGCTGAATATCACTGAGAGTTAAGCAGATTTCGGCCTTCCTAATTAAGACCTCGTTGTAATGTTAGCATTGTCATAACAATTAAGCATTAAGGATCCTGTAACTATTTGCCAAGGTGCAGGTTAGACATGGGGTTACTTGGTATCGGCGTACCTAGCGGGTCCTGGGTTAGTTCCACTACTAACCTTGTTAACTGGACTATCTTTTCACCACGACAACAGCTATTCGCATTTAGTTTGTCGTATATTTATCCTTAATAACGAAATAAGACTTAATATAATCAACATGCTTGACAAGTCCATACATTCAAAATTAGTAACCTTGACTTTGTGAGGATAATGTCACCTTTCATCGGCGACGAGGTTCTTTGTACTGATACCACATCATTATGTATTTTATTGTCAGCCACCATCTTCTTTTTATTATTCCTAGAGATTCTGTTACTTATGTATATCAGAGCTAATAAATTAAATATTCCATATTGATATTCTATGGTAGATAATGTCCTCTAAAGCATCCGCTGCCGGTATATTTGCAAATTAGTCGAATTGACACGTCTTCGAAGCTCGGCGTCGGCAGAATTAGTAATGAGGCGTTTTACTGCCTTACTGCTAACTACCAATTAGCTGGCATTCCTTGTAATAGAGCAGTTATATGTAGATGTGTGTGATTTGAAGCAGTAGGAACTGCTGCCTTCGTAATACGCAGATACCTTTTATTAGAGGAAGCATCGAGTGGTTAGTTTATAGGGGGCTGAGACGTTGTATGCGAAGTCATAAATATTGTTTTTAGTGGTTTTCCCCCAAGAAGGAAAGTTACTCTATCTGCAGTCTTAATGTGAAACGTAAAGTCTTTTACTGGTTTTTTTATGTATGAAATTACAATTCGAAAATATATGAATCTATCAGAATCACGATCTCTGGACAAGTTAATGATCGAAAATATTAACAGTTACGAGTATTATCAAAGCGGTTCAAAGTAAAATTATGCAACTCTAGTCCATCGCTTTTCCCCCTAATCTGCATAAAGTTGTTGCCTATCGTTTAGTCAAAAGCGTAGGCGTGATCAACGAAACCAATGATTACCATAGACAAACAAATAGACACAGAACAACTTTCCGATCCGTCCCTATTTTAATGTCCGTCCTTCCCGTCCAAAAGTACCGAAGTACTACATTTTTAATTCGTCGAGACCCAAAACTCTTGCAATATCGGTTTGTACGCAGTCACAGCTGACCAACTCATGAATTATGTAGGCCGCGTACGCACTGGCCGTTTGTACGACTACTCGTATTTATTTGTCGATGTATCGATACGTATTCCGAATAGATATTCGATATTTTTGCCGATTATCCGCGCCGGCATGGGAACAGGAAACTGACATGTGTCATGTTGATTTATAGTTTTAGTTGGGACTTGTTAGATAAAGTTTTTCGTCTTTCAAATTTCAATAAATTACGTATATTTCCATGTTCGAATGGCAGTGGAATTTGTGGGAAATGAATAGCTGTGGAACTTTTCTAAATTCCTCTACTAACCGGCATAGACCGCTCAGCGATGGTGCTTAGAAATTGTCGAGTACGACTCTCTCATTCATGTATGATTCAGTGTGAATGGAACATTTATGTTAGTGGGGATCAATGGTACATTTTGAATTCTAAACATCATATTCGTGGACCTTCCGGTTAGACTGGAAGCCGACCCCAACATAGTTGGGAAAAGGCTAGGCAGATGATGATGGTATTCGTAGACCTTTCTACGTACGTTTTTATTTTATGTCAGTTGTATTTCTATCATGCTGGGCCACTAGACAAACCATGGCTGACCCAGGCTCTGAAAACGAAAAAAACCTAAAGAATGGAGTAAAAACATCTGTATACAATCAACAAGAGCATCGGCTGGGTAATGGGTGTTAACGCGATCAGTCGCGCGTGCGCCGTTTTAGTCGCGCGATTTGTGCCGCGACGCGTCGTTAGTCGCGGCGCATACCGACCGCTTAATTTCCGCGTGATCGCTCGCCAACGACCCTTGTGCACAGATTAGTTTCAAAATTGCCAAATGTTTTTTAGTGAAAAATGTTCCCTTGTTTCTAGTGGATATGACTAGTTTCTATTTCGAAAATTGGATGGAAAAATATTGGATTTTAGTCTCGTTTCATTTGTTTTGTTTTATGAAGAAATTTATGAGAATAGAATAGAGTATACTAAGATACTCTTCATAAATTATAGATATAAATGCAGAAATTTTACAAATGATGACGCAATGGGTTGTCTAATCGGTAAGAGCGTGAGTCTGATTCTTAATATTTATAGATTCTGATGATGAAGTACTAACGGCTGACCATAAGCTTTCCTTCAAACGATGGCACAAGTTTATGTATCCAAGAAAGATTGCGATGACTTGCTCTGAATTGAGCCTTTACGGAAGTCATCACGAAAACAATTTCCACGTGAAAATCTCCGTAAAAGCTTCAATTACACTTACATTTTACAACCAGAAGTCCGACTCGCGGAACTGAAACCTCAACTCATCACCGTAGTATATAATAAGTATAAATCATGGTCTATTAAGTGGAGGCTGGCTTATTCTGTAACAAAGTGTAGCGCTTGCCGGAACGGTGCGCCCGGTAGCCTGTAACGCCGTCCGGCGATAATTTATGCCGTAATTAAACCGGTTACTGCCGCATTGAGAGCATTGCGCTGCATGCACGGTACCGCACCGGAAAATAATACCGATATATTTTCGTTTAGAGTTCGGAACGGTATTGCTGTTTCAGTAAGTTTTTTACTTAAGTAGTATTCAGGGACTTGACGTCGTAGTCTTAGCATATTCTGCAATACTTGCGACTGGGTTCTAGAGTAAACAAATAGAAATATCAGCACCTACAGTAGCTTCCAAAGGTTAGTTGTCATTTTTCCACTTCAGCTGTGACACCGTATTGAGATTTAAAATTCTAGTGATCCAAATGTTTGAACTGCTATAACGTTTTTATTGACTAATTCAACTACCGACGACTTATTATAAAAATAATCAAGTAATCTCCTAGGAGCACCTGATTATTTGTGAAACAAAAAAAAACTGTGCATGCCATTCTCTGCACTCACATGCAGATAAAAGTTTTCGTTGAAAACCGTTCTTACTACAATGTAAAGTACAGTAAGTTACTTCACTCATTTGCATAGTTAAATACAAGCTTACACTGTTACTATTTGCATAGTTAAATAAAAGCTTACACTGTTACTATTTGCATAGTTAAATACAAGCTTACACTGTTACTATTTGCATAGTTAAATACAAGCTTACACTGTTACTATTTGCTTAGTTAAATACAAGCTTACACTGTTACTATTTGCATAGTTAAATACAAGCTTACACTGTTACTATTTGCATAGTTAAATACAAGCTTACACTGTTACTATTTGCATAGTTAAATACAAGCTTACACTGTTACTATTTGCATAGTTAAATACAAGCTTACACTGTTACTATTTGCATAGTTAAATACAAGCTTACACTGTTACTATTTGCATAGTTAAATACAAGCTTACACTGTTACTATTTGCATAGTTAAATACAAGCTTACACTGTTACTATTTGCATAGTTAAATACAAGCTTACACTGTTACTATTTAACACGAGTTTCACAAATAAAACTTAATTTCTGAATTAACTTGATACTTCATTTCGTGAATTTCGAAACTGGAGCGACTGTCAGTTTGATTGGCATGCCAACCACAAGCGCAGTTGATTCGTGGCTAAATTAAATCATTGTGAATTATCATCGAGCTTGTCAACTCCATACGTCGTATCATTCGCAAATGAGTACCGTTTACGTAATACGGTTATACGATATTTATTGAGAATTACACTCTATGTATTTATATTTCATTTGAAAACAAAATATTTCTCGTTAATTAAATTACGGAAGGATCCTGAATGAAATACAAACATACCTGGGACTAACTACAGAAAATGTTGCTTACTGAGTACCACAAAAAAAGGTTATATGTAAGGCAGAGATATATTCTATAAAAAGCTCTCTAACAAACTGCCAAAATGAGCAAAATTAAGCTTCAAAAAGCCAAATTATTTACCAAAAGGTTATTTAAAGCATCCCATTTTTCCTAAAAATGTATCGTTTATTAGTACTTGGCAGATACTCGCTCGTAAGTTCATATTTATTTAATCAGTTGATAGCACACGCCTGCGCAAACAGACAAACACACTGACTGGCTGTGCGTTTGTACAGCGCATAGCTGTGATTGGTTGCTGGTCGCTGTTCGAGATGCCGCGCGCCTTGTGTGCATTACTTCTTATTCTGCTGGTCACATTTAGAATGGGCGCATAAAGGTTTATAGTGGACACAGTTGTTTTAAGTAGCCGTACTTTAGTAAGGGCAGAAAGGAGTTGGTTGGTTGTTAATTTCGAAATATAGGGAGGTTGGTACCATTGATTGCTTTTTTTGGGTCGGTAAGAAACTTTGGCAAAAGCTTTGTTTTTAAGCCTCCAATAATCACAGCGGACAACCTCAACACAGAGATGTTTGTTCTTTCGTCTTTTCCATTTCATACAGTTTGTGCATCGTCACAGTCAGTCTTCAAATTGGCAACTCTATTAACTTTTACAACATCCTCAACACGCTTCTTTTCTATCTTCTCCTTTTTATAATTAATTTCTGCGATATTTATACGGCTCGATCTCAGAATACCAGATTCTCAAAATACCAGGACCGAGCTATAAAATAGTTTTTTTACTTAAGATCGAACTTCGCAACCGTTAATAGTTATAACGCAATAAAACCATAAGCGTTTCTAAACGTTCATCATTGGCTCAATAAACCGTTTATTTATAACAAATAAATACAAGTTTAAATTGCCTTATGCATTATTTATTATAGACAGCGTCGGATTGGCACCAATTTATATAACTAGTGGTAAATCTCTCTCTTCACGCCACATTTCATTCCCATGGATTGAGTACCTATTTTAATATTTTTATGAGCTGTTGATGTATATGTATGATGAATTGTGTTAAATAATAAATAAGAAAGCTTTATTCTGATTTCTAAAGTCCACAGATGGACACCATCACCATCATTTGCCTCTTCCCTTTTGTGTTGTTCTGCCATCAGGCATAGTTGGACATATGTAGCTGGGATAATATGAACAAACTCATTCCTATTTGTAATGTAGTTGTTTGTCAACAGTTTGGATTTTTGGGGTAGCTTGCTAGACAGTTGAGTTTGAATAACAGTACACATAGGTATTTGAGTAGATACTCATATAATAATCTCATATATGAGATTCAGTTAAATAAGATGGAGGTCTTAGCTATATAAAGTCTTAACTCCATCGTTGGACCATAAAATATTTTCAATCAAGGTAAGCAAATATACTGTCGGCACAACATGGAGATTTTATTTTATATTCAGTCAGACAATGGCTGCGATGCTGCCTCAATTAACAAAATTGAACGAATGATGAGCGAAACTGACGAATAAATAAAATAAAAAGGATGTGGAAAAACATGTGTTCTGTTTTTATTTACATTACATACACTGGATGCCAACGTGTAAACTGTTGAACGATAAAAATGAATGAACAAATAAAGATACATTTTTTTAATGAATTAAGTATTACTGTGGCTTATCAACTTACGTTAAAAGTTACTAAGTGTAGAAAAGTTAATAAATATTGATTGATAAATGAAAGATCTTATGGTAAAGTTGGAAACAATAATATGAAAGGCAAACCCTAGGTAGAAGACGTTTCATCAGATGGTAATTTGTATAGATCTATTGATATTATAAAGTTGTTGTAGACAATGATGAAAGGACAGCATTAGTAAATAAAGCGATGCAAGTTTCAAAGCAAAATCATAGACAGACTTATTAAATCCAGCTCGTTTATCCGTCCTTACAATCAGACTCAGTAAAAACCAATTGAATTAATATGCGCCAGTAAAGCTTCCACATCACTGAAACGGGAAACATTATCGTCAAAGATTATTCAGCATTCGACACGTATACTTCATTCACTTTCGCGTTTATAACGAGTTTCGTAGTAAAATACAGATGCGTACGGTCTAAGCTACCAATGTAACCGACTGGTGTATGTAGACCCTCCCTTTTTTATAGTAAACTGTTTCGTAGGGCTCAGGGAGGATTGGTGGCTGATTATGCACACGACAAATGAATTATTCACTTTTGTAATGGTAATTAGTATTCGATTGGTGGTGGAGACGAGGCGTGGTGTGCATCATGATGTTCGCGACAATCTATAGCGTACCGTAAGTAAATAATGTGTTTTTTATGGTAAATCATTGTAACTTGTAAGCTGCTGCGTGGGCATGTGCGAACTTCGTGAAGACTATTACGAGGGTATTGGCTTAATGCAGCCGGATATTGATATCGTATACACTCCCTTTGTGGTTTCAAATGGCGTGAAGTATGACAGAAGAAAAGCTTTGTTTTATTTGTTTTGTTCTGAGAATTTCGTATCATCGACCTATAATTTGATTACAGGTTCACGTCTAAACGGTTCAATATAACTGTTGTATTCAAAAGCTTTTGTAATAGTACTAATCTTTCTTGATAGTGATAATTGATCAATTAAAATGTTGATCCTGTTGTATCGGCGTTCACTCGTAGTTTGAAGTGTGACTCATTTGATTTCAACAGTCTCCTTTTTCGTAAACGTAATCTTAACATTCAAAGCTGTCCTAAAACGCAGCGTCAGTAATAAGTATGCAAGTTTATAGCGCAATAAATCTGTAAGATATAAACACTACACGGAAACAACGCGTAGGCAGCACATTTCCAATGCAGACACAAAACGCACAATATAAATTCAAATATGGTGCGAAAAAGCTTTCATAATGCAAACAATATTACTTTTAACCGGGAGATTGTGCAAATGGCGTTTCGTAGCGAGCGGTCGGCACCGGCCACACACGCCAATATTTTTTTAATAACGCCCCCCCCACACACGCGTCTATATGATAATGGAGTCGTAAAAGCTTCCAACGAAATATGTTTTCCTAATGTTTGCGAAAACAGATCTTTATTGAAACATTTTACGATCGCTTTTAATTTTAAAGGAGCCGTAGAGATTTTATTGGAACGTCTGTGTGGCGAGCGTCGGAGGTCTGTGCCCGTCTCTGTTTCATAAGGACAATAGTGTAGTGACAACAAAAGCACAGCGAGAACTGTTGACTTAGGAAGTCGAGTCCGGGAGCGTCCGAGATAGGGACCACCTACGCTTGGCGACTTGTATAAAGTGCCTCGTTGTCACAACGAAGGAAATAATGGCGTTTGTCGTATCGTACGCGGGTAACGAGCAAGATCGCATCGACAAGATCGAGTGGACCGGTGAGCGAGGCACGTTTATGATCGAACGACGTGTTATTCTATACGACATGCTACAACATATTTAATGGCGTCTAACGTTAGTTTTATGGTTGACACAAATCATTCGAAATTAATACCCGTCATGTAAAGCAGACATTACGAAAAGTAGCGGACTTTATTAATGTTGAGAAGCTGCTCATAACACATCCACACACATGCGTGACCACCTACTGCTGTGCGTAGGCTTCTCACACTTATAAACATCACTGGTCATAAATAAAACGTTGATTAATCCGAGAGAGATTTTATGTCACGTCCAAATAAAATGTGACGCGGGGGACAAATGAACACGTTCTCCCGATCGACTGACTGCGATAATCTGTAAAACAAAAGATAAAAGAGAAATGCGACTAAATGTGAATAATTGAGCTCCAAAAACTAGTCGATTCAGTTAATCTATAATCGATTTCTTGTCGTAGCGAACGTGTAGTCGAGTTCGTGACAGATTCAAAATCGATTACGCTCGGTTCGTGCGCTCTCGATACATTAATTGGGACGAAAACACTGCGAGCATCGACAAATATCTTGAATAAGACGGTGTTATTTTTTTTGAGTGGAGGGACATGGCTCGTTAGCTCGCCACGCCTGCTGTCAGGCGCCGGGGCCCGCGTCCAGACCTGTCACTATCAGCGCATCTTCTCATTACCGCTGAACTGATGGGGAACACCGCGAGCGATGCATGCAAGCGCTTAAGTTCGCACCAACAATAAGATGACATTTATCATACGCGCTGTTATCGGTTATAAAGCGCAGCTCGTCGCTAACAGGTGTGGCGTGTAACTTGATATTTAGACACGTAATAAGCGGGGCGAATGAAAAATGCTCGAACGGATAAAAGTGACAGGATAGCTGGTGACGAAAAAAACTGTATTTTTCTAGGAATCGGTAGCGGAGACGTGAGAAGTTTGTAGTGATAATATTAGTTCTGCGGTGCATTTCCATGAACCGTGGCGTTTCTGGGAGGGTTCGTTGGTGACATATTAATTACTAATAGAGCGAGATGTCCGCGCTGAGCTCAGCCACTGATATCCTATTAGTATCACGGACGTGCTGGATAAATAGATAAATACTCAATGTTGCATACAAACTGCATACCGCTGTTGTTTGATTAAACCCACAATCAATTTGGATTTTCCACCAGTTAAGCTTAGTATTTATAACTTAGGACAATAGGTACAACTTTCAGAACTAGTACGTGATAAGACTTTCGCTCGAAAGGGGAAGTTTTTGTTTTAGTAATTTCCACTAGTAGATCCCATTTAGTGACGGACATGGTTAAAACTTACCCTTAGCCTTATTATTTTTTTATGATTAGGCACTTCAACGATTTACCAATAACGATTAGGCAATTCAAACAAAAAACACATTTCGTCACTTACGGAATTGCCCAGCACTAGCACAGAAATTAATAAAACGTACAAGATATCGTTAGTTGAATTACATATAAGTTATAAGATAAAATATATAAAAAATGAGCTATGTTCACAATTACGATCGAAAATACAAAATACTTAAAAAAAAAAAACTACAAAGAAAGGCTGACAGAGAAGGGAATGGAGGTAAACACAGTTATTAATGGGCGGCTCGTTTATGTCGTTTCGGATCGCTCATTTTAGGTGCTTGATAATGATTTGATAGAATATTATCATAATTTTATAGAATATTATTATTATTTTATTAAACTCAAACAATCATCCCACTTTCGGTATTTCTACCTATTTTTTAAGTTAATGTTTTTCGCTCGCAAGAAGTAAAGTGAGTTCTCCATTCAAAAAAAAAAATACCAGGCGTCGATCGCGTGTTCGGAATTCGAATTCAAAAAATCCCATTCCATTTGACAGCTTTGCGTAACAAACGATAAAATTGTCGAAGCAATCAATATGGCGACAGTTGAGAATCCGTTTAGTCGAACTTTATTATCAAAACACGTTGAATATTTATTGTAGATATCATGGAACTTGTGTATAAAACCGGTATAATATGTTACGTGATATAAATATGTAATCATTTAAGATTTTTTTGGGCGAATTAACAAATTCTTGAAAGGTGTGTGGGTCCGAAAGAGGTAACCTACTGAATTTCATGCAAGAGTTTTGTTATTTTTTTATTTATTTTTTTATTGGCAATGTGCTAACTCTTGACCTCAATCCAGCCCAGAGGCAGGGATGAGATCTACGGTGGAACGAGCTTGCCCAGAAGAAGCCTATTCACTCTCGCCCTGAAGAGATTCGGGTTGTATGAACTGTTGTTGCTGCGTTCATTATGGAAAATCGATAGCTTATAATCTTTAGTAGGTTAGGCACAGAACAGAAAAAACAGTAGTTTTCTGTTCTGTGAGGTTAGGTATAGTTTCCATTTCAAAATAAAGTTTTAGTCCAGAAAACAGCGACAATTTGAAACTTTGACTTATTTATGATTATTGGATACCATTCCCAATTTATACTAAAGACATTGCTTGCCAATTGACATGTGCTTTTAGCATTTAGCGATTTTATTTACACAAATAAGGCTCTATTTCCTTCAAATAATTAACTATTTACTTTAGTAAAATATAACTCAATTTGCAATAGAATGGACTATGTAACAGATTTCCCGTGGTAAATTACGAATATGTATATTGCTTCTAATCAAGAAGCAATATCCCGTGAAAACTACCTTGAAATAAATAATAATTACCAGGGTTTGTTAGATTGGTCATTTTAAAGAGTTGTTTATTTTAATTTTCAAAAACAAACGTTTAGCTTGAATGAGCTTTTATTCAAGCTAAACGTTTATACAGCTTATGTAAAAACGTAGATACTTCTGAAAGATAACTGTGGTTCTGTGGCTTACAAATAGACTCAAGATATGCGGCTGTCATTTAAGTAACAGATCATTTGCACAGACTCCTACTGAGCAACGCGACAATATCGCCCATTTAAACTCGCTTCCGCGAAAGCCTCTAGAAATTGAATTGTCACGGCACAAAGCATCTCTTCCTAACGACAGAGGCGATTCATCAAATTGCCAGGTAAAATGTTTACTTAAGGACAATTACAGTTAAAAGCCCATGCCAAATTCCATCATAAGGCATCCGAGGCGTGCCGTATCGCCGCCGCGTCGTGCCATGAAATTGACTTTGTCACTGCCCATAAATCTTCCCGCCAAACTGGGAGAAAAAAGATGGCATCCTACGAATGCGTTCGGATTCACCAGCGGATGTTTACACAACAAGCAAGCTCACCATAATGAACGTTTTTTTGCGAATCTCTTTAGAAATGCTTTATTATTGTTTGAGGGATTCGCGCACTTTGCGAATTCTTTTGTTTATAATTGCATTGTGTATCAGACTTGTCAAAATGTTTCAGTTTTTTTACAAAATATTTGGAGTCATAAATCTAAATTTATATTATTATAAAAGTTAACGTTATATTTCGAAAGACGATACGTTACTTGCAAGTCGACAGATTTAGATAATCCTGTCACTGGCTCAGAGATCACGAAGTTAAACAGCGTCCGGACTCCGGTGGCAACGCGGAGAAAACGGTTTATTTGTAAACATACTCAATAAATAAATCAACGCATGGGCAGAGATAGAGCTGAGAGAATAAATAAAGTGAAATAATATCGCAATAAAATATAATTGCATTCATTTATTGCATCGTGTGAAAGACGCAGCTTTAAGGAATACCAAGAGTGTGATGTTATCTGTTTTGCATGCGAACATTACGGCTGGCACCAACATATGCCATTATCGGGAAAATATGATGTTTTTTAGCTGAGCAACGAATGAATTAATATCGGCGGCGTAGTCGTCGCTTCCTTCGCTGGAGTGTTGCCAATAAATAGTTTGGAGCGAACTTTCCGCGAGTGCGGGCAGGCCATAACTCTTGCCCCCGGATGGCAATAAACGTCACGGGACGCACTACCTAGCACTATCAATCCGGTTTTGCATCCACTATCTCTCGTCTCCATCTCGTCGCCATTTTGTGGCCCGCGCGCCAAAATGACTGTATCTCTGTTGGACGGTATGTCGCGAAGGTTTTACGTAGGCAGGCAAAACTTTATGGTGAGAAGAATAGCTTTGTTGTTGCTTACTTTTTCCTAGCGTTTTTCCAGTCTTATTGGTGGAGTCACCAGTACCTAATCATGAGCTAAGATAGTACAAGTAATCTGTGGCTAAGATCGTGTAAACTAGCACCAGCATTGAAATTATCTTTTAGTGATATCTTGAGGACGAAAGAACTTTTTGTATTGGCCATAAAATATGGCAGACTAAGAACATTATTTTTTATGAACAAAACCCTTCTGATAGAAAACAATAACGCATTATTCATACAAAGGATGTCAACGAAATCCTCTGTAACCACAACTTTTCAATATTTTGACTCATGCGGGCAGATAATCCGCTTTAAATTCTATTTCTCTGCAGCTAGTCTGCCTGTCCAATAGAAATAAGACAAAAGGAACAATAAATACACGAGAGAAAAAGACAGTGTTGCTATACGAAAAAAATACAAGACGAGGGTTGTCTGGGAAAAAAATGGTGCCGTATGGTGAGCGGTCACTGTGGTCCGTTTGTTTAAATCTGTTTTACGATTGGTCGTAGGCAGACGTTTTATGTAGGTGCTGGTACATTTAGCTTAGTAGCGTGTCGGGAGTTGATTGCGGCCGTTAAATTAGCTAATTAGCAGAAGTTTATTGAGCGATTAGCTGATAATAATAGCCGCTTAAGTGGTGTCGACTGCCGGATTGTTTGTTTCAACGACTAAAAAGCTTGTCTATATATAAGTTTTATTTTATATCTTTTTGTTGGAGATTGTTAACTAAAAGCGGTTTCAAACCTAGTTTATCGTTAATGTATCCCAGCCTCATTTGCATACAACATTGTCTGCTTAATTAGTCTGAACAACACGACCAGTTAATAAATACGAGTTCATACGAGTGTCCGCATGACAAAGCGCCTCAACCGTAGAATCTATAATTTTTTACCTCCCATAAAATAAACACAGCACTGACAATTTACAATCGAAAGCTAAAAATACAAACGTCACAAAACATGTCGCCGATGATTTATTTAACGCGATATTTATGTATGGCCGCGACAGGACGTGAATGGTGTCTGTTCCTTTTAGTTTACATTACTTGCTTACTTCACAACTGTAGTCCACTACACCATGTACGAAAGCAGTAGGGTTGAAACTGGGTAAATTGTCGGTATGTGTAAGTTTGTTATTTCCAAGTTAACAAATTTAGGTTTGCGGTCAGTTTTCGTTGGAAAAATAACTGTGTATAAGGGAGATCGTGTGCTGCGACGGTAAATGCTAAGTTGGTGTGTTTGGACGTGGTGTGGGTGGTTACAATAGGTGCGCGTGGGCACACGGGTGCGCTCGCAGCCTCGAGTCTCACCTCACTGTTTTTATGACGTACATTATGCATGCAGATTTCATTATAGATTAAAAATTATAAATAGTCGAAACGATCGTAACAACGCCTCGGCGGTGATTAGTGCCGCTTGATGGACGGCTTGTGTGTTTTTTAAATTAAACGGTCGACATGTGATATTTTATCAATAACGAGCATGCTATAAATATTTAGTGGCAATCTGTGAGTTAAAACAATTTGGAAAGAGGCTTTTATTTAACTCGTTTCCAGTGAAATTGAATACTTGGATCGCTCCGAAAATGCATTCTTTACACATTTTTGTGTAGAATGAGGAAATAATGTTGTAAACTACAGCTTTTAACTCTTCCCAGTAAAGTAGAGGGTCGACACTAAAGTGAAGTGCGAACCAAGGAAATAGTTTATCCAAATGTAGGCGTAGCCAATATACTGAACATTATAGCGACGTCTGAACCCGCTGTTATAGATGCTGCTCTTTGTGAGCGCCGCTCCGTGTTAGTGCGGGTTAGCCTCCTGTCACCCCGTGAGACATAAAACAAAGACGTTCAATAAAATTGTACTGCTTTATTTAAAGAATGAAGTATTTTATGGATCACTAAAGCATAAGCTTAAAGCTGATGGTAATGTTACAATTCAATCTCATCAAGCTCAACAACTCAACTCAACTTGTTATTTTTTTTTGTGTGTTTATGTTCTTTTTTATGCTTCATGTTTGCCGCAAATAAATGCTTTTTCTTTCTTTTCTTTCTTCTTTCTCAATACATAAGTTGATACCTATCAATTGATAAAGACCTATCCTAGCACAAAAATTATCATCACTAACAATTTCATCTCCAATTGTCCCACGATCTTCATTACTTCCAAAGTCTATCTTTACCCGCCATACATTGACTGCTACATCGTATCTCATACTTTTTCCATCATCATAGTCAAGTAAAAAGCGAACTTATTATGTCATTCTTTATAAAAACAGTTTCCTTTCTGCTGTCATTTGTGTCAGTAAGCAAGTCATTGCGAGAATGTTTTACCATAACATAGTGTACATCTGGTTGGCAGTCGGCTGTGGGGCCAGTGGGTGGCGCAATCCCAACTATTTCTATAACCTAAACATCGTCCCCTTCAGATATCGATTGTCATTGTCGCTGTTCAAAGCTCTACTATTGTTTCGTCAATTTACTTAGAAACGGCTTTTTTAGCTTCTACTCTAGAAGAATGAATAGATAGAATCTACGGCTTTATTATTGGGAATTCGATTGTATAAGATACTTTATTGCGTACCCAAACATAGATGCCTTTACGGATAAAGGACATCATATCCTTATAATTTTAATATTTTCTGCATCAAAGGATCGCACCGGAATACCGAAAACAACATACATGTTCAATTCATTAAGGTAATTAATTATCACAGCGGGAACAAAACCCGCTATGACAAAAGCTCCATTCGATTATGAGAGATGAAAAGATTATGAGATAACGTCGCACAGTATCCCACACACATTTGTAACATTTAAACGTTTTAAAATATAATGTCCACCGCCCGCATCCTCGTCGTAGTTAGAAAACAAAATGTCGTCGTTTTTGTTTGTTTTGTTCGTAAACGCATTCGTCACGGCTTCGAGAGACACCACCCTTTCCTGACGTGTTTACTCATTGTTCGACTCCGTTTAACTCTGTCCTGCTCAAGATTTGAGATAATCGAACGAAATCAGATATCACATGTGGGATTGTTAACTTTGAGTGTATTTTGTCGATGTCATGGAGAGTTGACTGGTTGGAATACCTTAAAATATTAAGATTGTTATGCTTTGTCTATCTTTGGATTGTCGTTTTATGGTGTCTGTTTGGGACTCTACTAAATTCATTGATATTAAAAGTGTATTTATAAATCAATTATGTTTCACAGATATCAGTTACACTCTCAGGTTTCCTAGAATATTTGTTTTGGGACCGGTTCCTATTGTATAAAGTTCTCAGATATTGTACGAGTATGTTAAATTAATTGACGACCCTTGTCACAACCTCCAAATACAAGAGGTGACGTGACAAAATAACTAGAATAGGCAACCACATAACGAGGCAACAGTCACATCTTTAGAATTTCCTCTCCAAAAAAATTTAAATGATGTTTTATTAAAAACCACGGTTTAAAACAAACGAATCACTAAATCAAACCGCGGCGCGGGTTTATGGACAGGTAGACGAGTTATTAGTAAAACTTACAGACGTTATAAATTTTGGCTGACTCGGAGCTTCGGAGGCTAAGTTTAATAGAATCATTAATACCCGACATCAGAGGGCGAAGCTACCACTGACTCATACAGAGCCTCATACATCCCGTACGACGACCTTGGAGGAAGGTCGCGTGGTATTGATTATACATGCAAGCCTAGTATGCACCATCCTTGGGTTAGTTGTTGAGAGAATCGATCGGTAAACGCTATAATCTTTGTAGAGTCTTCTCTTTGTCCTACTTACACACATGTTAATGTGACTGTAACTGGATTGTTTCATCACACACACAGTTATTTTGGAATTTTACGATAACATAGAAGAGGACAAACCGTAATTAAATTGGAAAAGATGGAAAGCAATATTTTATTTAAAAAAAAAAAATCTAGTTTCACAAGCACATATTGAATATGCAAGACGTGTTCTAGAAGATAAAAACGCCGATATTATCGATGATACACAGTATGAAACACGTGCAAAATTCTCTTATAAATTGATGGTAATATCGAACCCTGTGCCGGCATAAAATTGAACGAAGCCCAGCTACCATAGTATGGGGTCTATTAGTATTGGCGGCATTAATTTGCATGCAGATTAAAGTATTCCACGCAGGTATAGATGTAGTAACGAGGTGATTTTATTAATTTGCTGGGAGACCGAATCAAAGGTCGCAGTGTCACTAACGAGATTCCAGCTTTTCAGATAATTGAATTCACTGTTATTACTAGAAGTGTGAATGATAGCATTAATCAATTATATATTATGTATACCAACATAGTTTCAAGACCTTTGTAACTAACCATTATTATGGATGTACTAACACTAGTATTTAAGTTGTGTATGTATCTCCTAACAAATTTCATTTTATGATCCGAAAAATAAATGAATTGAATTGAATTAATTAGTTTTGTCGACAATAGGATATTTATAGAATAGTTAGTTAAAGAATAGGTAGGTTTGCGTAATGTGGGAGTGAGAACTAGACTGATGTGGCGTGATGCATTGATGAATCAAAACATAGCTAGCTGGGCTCAATACCTACTTCGATTGTTTTATAGAAATACACGGTAGCTATGTTACATTGCAAATGTGTTTGAGTTATTATTGATGCATGTGCCTGTTCTGGAGATAATAGTATGTCCAGAGTAGGTACTTAAACTAAGTTGTACTTACATTATGAATCACGGTCAGAAACAAGAGCAGCTTTTGATCTGTGAACAAAAACAAAAGTATTTCAGTAAAGTTTGCAAGCGACACACGTTGATATTATTTTATTAAATATTTGGCGCTTTCAAATTATGCAGGCTCTCCGCGGGAGGCAGCCGTGAATTGAATGAAATAATGCGGTTGAGTTTGTTTTGGATTTATCATGTGATTATAATGTTTTAATACTTATCGGGGAAATATGAAATATCATAAATAATGCAGTACTTTATGTAGACTATTAATATCACTGCACGTATGTTTTAAGTAGTCAGTAAATAAAATTCTATCCCATCACAGATCGAATGGGTGAATCTGATTAACATAATATTATGATGTATGAGGCGCGATCATTTTTTTTCAGTTTCGCCTGTGATCTGACATGTTAATGGCAAAGCAGTAAAACAGTCAACATTCACAGACATGTATCGATTGTTACATAAACATTCTGATTTATATGTAATGGTAACTAAACGTTTTAAAGCAAGATCTATGTTTATCGTAATTCCAGCAAATTGCGAAAACAACGATCTCGTTCTTGTAAATCCAATCTCAATCATTGAAACATTATCCTCAAGCGATTAAATTATCGTAAATACGAAATAATCGTTACTGTATAAATTCCTAAACGTATACTTTATCGTTTTGATTCCGAGTGCGTCGTTCGACGACGAAAACATAATTTCTAAAGGCCCTCCATTATCCCCCTGGCTCGAGCAGCTGTCCCGCTGCGGGACGCCATTTTTTCGACCATAAATATCAATTCTCACAATCCAACAAAACGCATTCGTATTTATTTAGGCGTCACAAGTCGTGGTGTCTCGCAGGGCACGCATTTGGGAACACTTCCTTTTCCTTTTGCAAATAATCTATTATGTTGGTCAATGCGTCGTAAAGGTGTGATTTATAATGTATTTAACTCGTAATGTTACTTTATTTATTATTTGAGTTTAAAAGTCAAATAATTTTAGTGTTGCCAACTGAAGTGCACGCGCGCATGTGAATAAAGAAAAAGAATGCAGTCGTAAAATGTTGGATCATTTTATTCAGTACTTACTGCGAGGTTTAATTCACACAAACACTATAAAGAAAGCTAAACAAGTTTTGAATGTTTAAAATAAAATAGTTGGCGATAAAACGTGCAATCTTAGCGAGGTTTAAAAATAAGATTTTATTGTTTGAGCGTAATAACTGGGGACTTGGAATTGTGGTCGTTCGGAAGTACATAATATTAATGACTTAATAGTTAAAGTTTAAGTGTCGGCCAGACAAGTTGAAATGCTTGGAGGGGTAAGTAATTGGTCGAGTAAAGCCGGCTATCGGAGCGATTCCGAACACTTAGGTGTGCCAACACAATTATCTGTAAATCTATTGGATGGGCTCGGAATAGTCTTTAGTGATTTTAACTTTATAAACTTAATTTGAATGACTTTAGCTGTCTTATTGATGTCATTCGGGTTATTTGTTTAAATTTGTCGCAAGGCTAAGCACTTTGAGACTTCTAATGATAATGTGTGATACAGAGATCATACGGTCATTAGCTTTTCACTTACGCACTTTACACTTACGATGATCATAATGAATATAAAGCCATAACGCCGGGTCGTTTATCGAGGAATATTTTAAGTTCACAGTATCAATATCTTCTAAGAATACCTCGTGGAATTTAGCTCCCAGAGCTACGACATTATAATAAGATGAATATTTTGATAACATAAATTAATATGTTTTGAATACCAGTCCCTCGTCTGCATTCTTGAAAATGTCTTGCTTGAGAAGATCAGTTATTACTGCCGATAGTCTAATTAGCTTTTAAAACGATTTGTCCCCATCTTGTTATTTTTCTCTGGCTTTCTATATGTCGTTCTATTTAGATTTCTGAAACTGAAGTTATTGACGACTATGTGTTTTTTGTGTTCTACTATAGCGTAAGATGTCCTGGAAAGCCTAAGTAGGAATATCTAGTACATATATATCGCTCGGTATATGTGTAATAACTTTTGACAGTCTACTGACTACTAGTTTAGTTACTCAATGACATAAATAATTGATAAAATGGAATCAAAACAAGAATCTAATACAATAAATAAATCTTGAATGTAAGTGGTACCAGTGCCCTTTATATTGACATCACATTGATATTGCGTTGCAAAAAGACTATTAATACTTTGATACAAACAACTAGTTATCGTTTATACTTAACACCTTGTTTGACAACATAATTAATTAGTAAAAAGCTTTTATCAAACACTTGTCTTGTCTCACACATTTGTCAGTTTTTTAGATTTACGACCGTACATTTTTTATTGTCTTGATATGGTTTGACCAATTATCATAACATTCAGCATTTTATAACTTTTATCTTTTTCAATTCTTCTACTGCGACAAAAATACTTCGCTTATCAGTACTCTGACCTGCTGATACACTTGCAGTATCTCAAATAGGTCTGTATACTAGGTATCCTACATAAGACATGTGACGTACACTCCGTATCTCAGGTCAGGCGGCGCCTACACCACTCATGATAGCGTATTCAAATCGCTTTAAATGTAACAGGAAATGTTTCTAGAATTATTACGCTGACTAAAGGCATTTCTGGTTTGATTTACAGTTGGAGAAAACGTAAGTATTCGCTGTTTAACATTCCGAACCAGGACCAGGAGGTTAAGGGAAACGAGTCCAAATGATTGACAAGGAATTTGTCACCTTACTCGATGATGGCATTTTTTAACAAAGACAGAGAAGAATGGAAGGAGAAAAGTAGCATGTTAAAGAAGGGTATATAGGATATATGTCAAAGGATTTAAACAAGGAAAATCGTAGAGTTGAGTAGCGAATGTAGAATGATGAATATGACTTGGGCAATGGTTTAGTATAATGCTAAAGATGAAGTAGAAAGATTATCACGCAGATCTACTTAATTCCTGTCTTTATCTTCCCACATCTCAACGAAAAAAACGGCTTTGAAAAATCACCTGTTAAACAAACTACATATTCTACACTACTAACTGATGTTTACAAACATTTAGACAGTCCAAATTGTAGTTCTGACAGCAAAGCGACTGCTATGCAATTAGTCGCAGTCGCATTACATAACCGACGCGCTAACGAGCCGCCGCTCGACTGAGATTAAATCAACTGATTAGGAACTAATTCTGTCACCGACCTCTGGATTACTAGCCTCGTCTTATACTTAATAATCACAAGGCTTGACACCGTTTAAATCTGAACTCTATTTATTTGCGGCTAAAGCAGCATTTAGATTTGTGTTTGGATTTCTAGTTTTCAAATACAGTTTATTGTCAAGTGATGTTGATGCTTAAGTAGGTGGATTTAAAGTTGAGTTTGCATTGGCAGGAGAAAATGTAGGGAAAACTAATGTGTTGAAACCTAAGATATGTATGACACAAGAGTTAGATGAATAGGTAGTTAATGTGATTCATGTTAGTATAATGGAGTTAGAACGAGCTGCAAGGATTATGTTAAATTATATAATTGGCTCGTTTATGAATCAAGGCTAAACGGATCATTGACAAGGCGTTAGGCCCTTTGTACAACACGTTTTTCTTGCCGTAAAAAACTACGGTTTTATTCGCCGCGTGTAGGCACGGTCGGCAGTGTTGTATGGAAGATTGTTGACAGACACGTTTTTCCTACGGCGCGTTTTAAGTATACGCTGTACTGTAGAAAAACCATGCCATGTATAAAGGGCCTTACTGTGGTGATTAACATCCTATAACAGAATAATTAATGTCTTAATGAATTAGGCATTCTTAAATCAGCATTGGCTTTTGAATAATGCCAATGATTTGTCTTAAATTGACAATTAGACTATCGATTTAGTTAGCTCAGTTTTCAATTCTTGACGAGATAACTACTATTGAAATATTATATAATAATTAAGTTAATTGGTTCTAAAGTAGTTAAAATAGTGTTCCCTAACCACGATCTCCATAAATAAAAATCGAAGACTAGAAATACTGGTATTCGTAAGTTAGCTGAAGTAATTCGGGAGGGCTTAGCGGCTCAGCGCATAATTAGAGGTGTACCTCAAGGGTCTCATTGCTCATTAATATTCCAGTAATTGAGCTCCGCTTTCCTACTATTTCTAATTAATGTCTCCACACTGCTGTCGAACTTTAATTATGTATTTGTGGCTTAATTAAGACGTATGTTGAGGAAAAACTTAGGAGAATTAATTGTTTTGAACGATAAAGGTTTAAGAGAAGATATATTGCTTTCATTAGATGGTATTGGCAGAAGGTGGGATTAACAATGGCAGTCAGAAGAAGCACTTGAAAGAATGCTACTGATGCGCAACCAACGTGGCTACCTATACTGGGCTCCAACTATATACAAAAAAAGAAAACTACTAGGAAGAGTACCACAAACACGAAAAGAAGAAGAAGCATTTGAAAATGTTGCGACTGCTGATGGACAGGATGCAGCTTCAGATTCTATAGAACTCTAGTTTGAAATAAAGCTATGGAAAGCTAAACAAGAAAGTGAACCACAGCACCAACATAAAGTTCTTGAGCCTGACTGTCTATATGCTGCAAGGATAAAGGAATTGTGGTTCTGTCACTAAGCCACGAAAAGGATTTAGGAACAGTTGTCGCTATAACTTTAACCATTTGTTTAGACCATGTCCCTGTCACACCGCCAGTTGTAGTTCATAACTAACTTATGTTTATTGTTTATGTAACGACCTGTACAGTTACATGCTGTCTTTTATAGCAGCTTAAACTAGCTACCGAGATTTCGAAACCGAATAATTTTTAATCGAAAGGCAGATATCGATACTTTAACTGCATCGATACCTACACGTGTAATAAAACGCATAAACATTTAACGACACTGTCAAAACAACGGTGCGGACTTAAAAACAAAATGATGAGCTATAAAAACTCCGGCGCAGGCGATCGTATGTCGATATTATCGTGAGATCGATGCTCATACTACGGGACATCACTGGGTGTCACATTACGACATACATACACGAAATACATGAACATACAATCGATAAATGACCAATCCATTGCCGGACCACTATAGTCTTTATTCAAATTGTCTGGTACAAAAACAGAGATGTTTATCGCAGTAAGCTTTTAAGCGATTTGTTCAGTTGTTTCATGGTGAGGTTGTAATGTTTTTGTAGTGTGTAGAGTAGACATTAGTCAGCGGGTTGTCGCTATATATCACGCGATACCATCGGTACGTTTGTTCGTGCATTTTTTATTAATATTTTTATATTAGTTAAATGACGTTTCTCTATGTGGGTTGATACATTGTTCATGTTTTTTCCGTTTGCGTTGTCTCAATTAATTTTGTTAACAAGATGTCTGTTTACTTCGCAGGTAAATTATATAAAATTATGTTTCTTTTAGTAGAATCTATGTTAATAAAAGTAAATTGCTGAGATACGTTTGCAATAATAAAACATAATTTATTGACTAAGGGTTTTATGTGTATATTTTATTGTATTTATTTAATTTAAATGCAATGAAAAAGTAATAAAATTTTAAATGCAAATATTGAAACAATAACAATAAAAGTTTTAAGATCCACTTTCCCTTTTTTTTTGCAAATAAATCAAGTTATAATTATGCAAGAGGAAAGTTTCAAAACTCGAGTACTATTCACAACAACATGACAGGAATGTGGCCCTTATCAACACAGAGAGCAGTGTAGCCCATTGGTATTGGCCGCGACTTAGAGGTGTTGGTCTTAGGTTCGAACACAGACACTGACAGGCGCTTTACTTAGTGTAAATTATTTCACCACCACTGCACTGTGAGGTTCTAAGACATGTGACATCTATCAACCCTCACCGGGTCCACGTGGCGGATTACGGCCCGCTTCTTCTGACCCAGAGGAGGCCTGTATCCCAGCAGTGGGAACATTATAGGCTGATTATGTATCAACACGCTTGGCAATAGATACGTGTTTGGCCATTGTCTGAACTTTAGCTCTAGAAAGCATTTTAGCCGCCGCCGTCGCCGGCGTAGTTAAATAATGTTTTGTTAAAGAGTAAGTAGATATCAAATATTTTTGTTGAAAGCTTAAATAGGTACCTTATTAGCAACCACACAATAATTTCTGGGGTATTTGGTATCTGACACCAAAATAGTTAAAAAACTGTAAAAGTCTGGACCCAAAAAGGTTTAATTCCTAAAAACTAAGTCTAGACAGCTTATCGCATAGAGGCACGCGCCCTATCTCCGGCACGTATGAATGGCTGTAATTAGGCGCAACATTCGGCCGTGCCTATCGTTAGAGCCTCTCTAACTAATGAGCTTCTAGTTATTAAACTGGCCCTTTCATACGGCCCTTTATGAAGGACTTACGGTAGGGCTGCCGAAGATATTCAGTGGTATAGTTCAGCATTGATTGAAAGTTTCTTGATGTACAAAGATATGGTTAGACAAACCATTTCTCAAGTTCATTTCTTGTTAAGCTAGAAAGTTATCGAATATAATATTAAGGTTATCGTGTTATACAGGGTGGCAGGGCTAAGGGTTATTAAAAAAAAATGCTGTTCAGTTTATTTGACCGAGTAGGTATTGCACTTTTCTATGAAAAAGCAGATTTTTTTTATGATAACCAACGAAAAATCTCTACGGTAGGGGGATCTTGAATCTTGTGTTGAATTCATGGTAACAGTTTGTGGGTCGATGTCCGCTAACCTGTATATGTATTACTTATTATTAGGCTTACCTAATAATAAGTAATCCATTGGATAGTAATGAACTGTTGTGTCTGAAATTATGTGATCATAGTACTCTTTGGAGGTCATCAAATTGTATAATCATAAAATTTCAGCCCTGTCTGTGGGTTCATCATTTATTCACTCGCAAAGAGATGAAACCATGCACAATCCCTTTATCCTTTATCAAATCCTTTAATCCGGTACGTTTAATTAATGCTCTATCAATTTCTATAAGCTTTTACAGCTATATTATTTCCAAATCCATTACAAACCGACGACATAAAGTTTTAAAATCCTGTACTGTAATCCAGAAAGTGTTCAGGCAACCCTGCGTCGCGTGTTTAGATCCCAAGAGGTGGTGAATTTATTTTTACTCAGAGCTCGCGGAGCTCTGCTGAAATACATTTCTTAATCCTAAATTAATCATTTTTAAAAGAGGGATTACATCGCCTCGTTCCATTGAGTGAATTAGATTAAAAGTTAAAAGGTTTATTAAAGTAAGGCGACCTTTCAGGCTTTCATGGCGTTTCTTATCAGTAGGTCCGTGCTTATAATGGAGTTTCTATATCTATAGCAAGTTGAAATGAAAAGTTCTAATATGCTGCTTCGATAAGTCCTCAAGAAGAGTGTGATTGGTTTACTGATTAGGTCGTGCTCACTGGTCGCAAGCGCGACTGCTGAGTGTGGGGTCCTGGGTTCGATTCCCAGGTCGGGCAAAAATGTATTAAGTTTTTCCATTAATTTCATAATAACAGCCCGGAGTTTGGAAGTTGGCGGTGTGATACCCCCGTGCCCCGGAAAGCACGTTAAGCCGTTGGTCCTGCGCCTAACCTCTCTTCGGTCGTATCGGATTGCCATCCCATCGGGCTATAAGAGAGAGGAAAGAGAGTGCACCTGTATCTGCGAGCACACTAACTGTGCGCTACAACATCTCCCGCGCCGAAGGCTAGTCTCCGTTGAGATTTGCCGAAATACGACGAAATAGTCCGACGTTGCATTTTGTTTCCGTTTGGTGTCTTATGGCTGAATGTCCGTGCATATTTCTAGCGCTTTTAAGTTTTTGCGTTATGAAATATGATATCGCTTAACTAGTTCACTAACTGTAATTTTTACAAAAAGATGAAAAAATACACAACACTTTCACTATTCACAGGATTATTACTGATTCTCGGTACCTTCTGTGCTTCCTCTGATGGATGATCTAGTTCTCTGCATGGTACTCAACCCAATTTCCTGCTGAATCCATGTGCGGTTGCAGCTCCTGTACATCCGCAGGCCAACATAAACTGCTAAGATTCCAATAATGGCCAGCACAATGTAGATCATGATGCTAAGCCGTTCCACGTGGCTTCCGACTTTCTTCCACGTGGCGTCATGACGGCCTCTCCGCGCTTTGGCTGAGGAAAACGTCTTCTTTTTCCACAGTCGAGCGACACATTATTATTCCACTGTGGTAATTATGCTGGTATAACTGAAACTCTGATCAACTACTAAAAATCCCCTTGGCAGAATCGCGAAGCAGGGTCGCCATGTAATGTTGGGGGTCCGTAAGGGGTGGTTTGAAACAACCACATTTGTTTAGTACTATTTAATGACTGAATAATTATTAAATAAGCACTTAGGAGGTTTAGTGCAAACTCAGCATACATGATAATTATAAAGGAGTGTACTTACTTACTAAAGTAGAGGAACATACATATTATATTCATACACTTCAGGTCTGTAGGACTATATTTAGGTCATAGGAATTACACATTGGAAAATTGAAGCATAATAATTTATACGGACTTAAAAACGAGTGCTTACAGTTTTATCAACTGGGATTTAAACATGACTCTATGAGCTGAAGTTAGTGATTGCCAGACAAAAGGGCCAGCTACTCACTTTGCATCTTTTTTCCGTAGAAATACCTATAAACATGAAACAACCTTGCAGTTACTTCCTGGGTCCTGCAGTCCATACTTCTCACCAGGTGCGACAGCCACAAGGTCCACAAACAACACTGATATCATTGTCACTGATAACAGAACGCTATAAAATGGAATTGTAGTCTTGTTGAGGAAACTCCGGAGTTCTCGTTACGGTAGTGAATCATGCGCAGATATCGCGCTGCTACCGGGTGTTGTTTGTTTGTAAGTTGAGTGTTTGTGTATTTGTATCGAGTGTATGCAAATAGATTTGTAGTTGCATTTGATTTATATGTTGGGTCTGCCTTCAGGATATTTGCTTAGTGTTAAGGTATTTGGATGTGGAACGGTTGCCGAGACACGGTAGAAGGAGCGTTGGCAAGCCAATAGCCAGATGGACGACCTACAGAAGATCACGGGGTACGCCCGGATGAGACTCGCAGAGACCAGGGAAGTATGGCAGAAAAAGGAGGAGGCTTATACTCAGAAGTGGGTGGAACATGGCTGCCAATGATGATGATGATGATGAAGGTATTTGAAGCTTTACTGCTTGTTAACTTGATAGGTCGGGAGGAAGCGTAGTATTACTGTGTTTGGACAATATGATGAACAGGGTAGAAAGTTCCTCATCCTTCATTGAAAAGGGACGAAGTTCCGACCAGACGGGTGATGTGCCTGGTCGGTTACTGCGCGCGTTGTTGTCGGTTGTGGGTTTCTGATCTGCTTGCGCGATGGAGGATTTGCGTGACATCAAGAGTAATGTGTAGTTCGTGTGTCGCGTTATAAATGGCGCCAAAAATACTTGTGACAGCCAGTCAATAACCATCACTTCCAAATTTCCGAGTGAGTGATAAGTTTCCACTATAGAACGTACCAGTCACCACATAGTACACAGTGTACCGTTGTGACACTTGACACTGTATTGAACAACTTGCAGTATGCACTACTTCTTGTTAACATTGCAAGTGGGTGATATACGAGTAGTTTCTTGTTATCTTTAAACACATAACTACTGACATTCTTTTTCTTAAAAGATTTTGGCCAGGTCCTTTTGTAAATTCGTGTAAATTCCTGTTGTAAGACGGCACGGTTGGAGCAGTGGTTAAGTGATTGACTGCTGCGCTGCGTGTCGCGGGTTCGATTCCCGCACGGAACAAATATTTGTATGACCTACAAGTAGTTGTTCCGGGTCTGGCTGTTTGTGTATGTGAGTTTAAACGTTTGTAAACGCACCCACGATACAGGAGAAATTACTAGTATGGGGCAACGTTTTTTTAAAAAAAAAAGAAAAAAGAAAAGAAATAAAAATCGACCAAGTGCGTGTCGGAAAACACACAATGAAGGGTACTGTAGTTAGGATGTGTTTTATATTTATTGTCATAAATATTTTATATTAATTTTAACTTGATACCTTTCCTGAGAAAAAGAGTCTTAACAGACAAACAGACAAAGGGATGTACGGATGGACAACGAAATGATACTAGAAGGGTTCGATTTTTTCTAAAGGGGCAGAGAACTCTAAAAATCATTGAGAAAATTGATGTGGTTAAGGAAAACGTACTGGGTGTAACAAATTCCGTAGGTAATTGTATTGTTTTCCCTTGTAGGGTGAATTAGCGCTAATTTGTACAATTAGTCACCAACGTGTAGATCCATCCCGGTGGTCTATTACACCATGGTAGGTGTCGAAGTTTTGGTATGCGAACCAACACAATGTGGACATGTGGACGAACTAGGAAGCCTTACTGGGAATGTATGCACAGGAAATAGTCGCTAACTGACCACACGCACACTTAATATCAACTATTCTTACCACACACTCCCATACTGGTCGTAGGCCTTCGTCATAAATGGAAACAATATTATGTAAACCTGAGGTCGTAGGTTGCTACCTACGACCTATGTATACTTGTCTGTCTTGTGTTGTTATACTTATCTAAGCCTGTGGTCTGCTGACCACAGGTTTAGATAAGTATAACAAATTCCAAGCAAATATGATAGGTATACAGGGTGGCAGGGCCATCGACGCGCAACATTCAGAAAGCACTAAATTAAAAAAAAAAAAAATGCTGTTCCATACACTTTGGCCGCATAGGTATTGCACTTTTCTATGAAATAGTAGATTTTGTTTTGATAACTGACGCAAGCTTTTTACGATGGGGGTTTAGAACCATTTGCTGAATTCATGGTTACGATTTGCGCGTCGATGTCCCTGCCACCATGTACATATTTCCCAATGCGTTTGTATCTGTTGCATATGAAATTTGATTTTGTCAAATCAGCCGTCTACTGTGGGCACTATTGCCTCT
Source organism: Apamea epomidion (assembly GCA_947507525.1). Classification (NCBI taxonomy): domain Eukaryota; kingdom Metazoa; phylum Arthropoda; class Insecta; order Lepidoptera; family Noctuidae; genus Apamea; species Apamea epomidion. The sequence continues at coordinate 965,826 of OX382240.1, read as the reverse complement.
GACATTCTCCTAATGAATAGTCTATCGAACGACTATAACTTAGGTTCTATGACTTACACACCGATCCATTATTCACCTAACCAGCTCCACAATTCTTGAAACAATTCAATAACAAACAAACAATATGAACTTAAATAGATATCCGTTTAACTTAGCATGCAGTCGGGTGACAGTTGCGCAATTATTGCTCCATTGTCGCCCTGCGCAAATTGCGTGAACATTCCTCACTAGATGTATTGTGTGGAGCTATTTTTAGGAGCTTGAGTGGAAAGTGGATACTTCCTACACGATCATGATTCATCTGGAAATGGGAACAGGGTATTCCTAAGTGTTGGAGGTTGGACTAATTTAGGAAACAATCTGATAATGTATAGTCTTTAGTACATTCATTCATGTCATTGTTACGTAATCGGAGGGTTTTTTTTGTATTTTAATTTAAATTCGCTTTACCTTGACGTGTTAAAATATGTACCTATGTGAATCCCAACGCCCAACCAATGGGTCAGTTAATATTAACCTCGGAAGTCTTGCCATTCCTGTGCTTCAGATTTATCAATGCAACTTTTAAATAACCTAAGCCTGAGATAATGAATAATCTGCAGAGACACAAGGAAAACCAATAACACAATGGAGTATTAAAAAGCAAAGGTATTTGAAATCGACATATTCAATTAAATCGCGACTACTACCTGCGAATATTTATAGTTCGCCATTAAAAATGCTAACAAACCTGTCAGCAGCTGAAATATAGTGTTCCCTTCCGAAAAGTAGCATCGATTCATCTAGAGATCGATAACATTCCCCGCGGCTAACTGATTTATATTCACTGAGTATACAACATGCCTACATTTCCTTTTTGTTTAGCAAGTCGGTTGGAAGCTTAGGACTCACTTAGGGTATGAATAAAGCGAGCTCTATGGAGCGTAGTAAAGTGTGGTTGTGGCAGCATTTTTGGTCAAGGAAGAGGAACAAATATAACGAAGTTTACGTCATGCAGGTTTTTAAACAGTTTTTCACAAAGATTTTCTCAGCATGGTCGAGGTCTCAGACAAAACATGCTTATCCTTACCTGCTTCGCTCGGTTTTTAGGACTTGACAATACATCGTGTTTTTTTTTAATTGTTAGTCAAATATTAATGATTTACTGATAAGCTTTCCGGAATAAATTTTCAAAATGATGCTGAAAACCTCATCAAAATCCGTTTCGAAGTTTAGAAGAATAACGCGGTTTCACACACAGACACGAAAGGCGACGAGTGACGAGCGAACTACATAAGCGCTCTATACCTGATTGCATACTCTCAAGCTGGAGGGTGGTGTGTAGGACACTCGGCAACCTTCACAACTTTGTCTACGTGGCACACTGAACATTTGGCGATACCTTCAATAAGATAAACTGTATCTATATGTTCCCCAAAATGTCCAATTTCTCGTGTTTCGTCAACTGAGGACTTTTTGTACCGGTCATGATCTAAATTCGTGGGAAAATTCACAATTTTCGTCTCGAGGACTAGAAATGAGGTTGTGTTGGTGAGGTTTGATAAAAAAGTTTGCTGTTTTCTATTTTGTTGTGCCGAAAATGTATTCTGTGTCTAGGAAATGTTATAAGCGTTTTGCTAAAAGTAAACCCTAATTTGGGGAGGTGGTTCTTCGGTTATTTTATAGGGAGAAAACTAAGCAGCCCTTTGGAAAGTGATAAGAATCAGTTGAGGAAAAGTGCTTGTTACAAAGATTTTTTTGCGCTATCCAAGTTATTTAGATATTCTATTGTTCTTGTGATGAGAAGGAAGTAAGTAAACACCCAGATGACGGTAGATCTCTATCTACCGTCATCTGAGTGTTCCTGCCCACAACCCAATTTGGGTACATCTCTATGTACGCAAATTGGGTTGTGGGCAGGAGGGTGAATATAAACGCCAATGTATCGTGTAAACATCTTCCATCACCGATATTAGGTACTGTAACAAATATTCCAGCCGTATACTTACTACAGCTTATCTCAGGGAGTTCCCGTGATGTATTACCGTGTATATTAGCACATAGCTCGGTGTCTAGACGCCAATGTATTGCGCCGTACATCTTCGCGAATGACGCCTCCGACTGCGGGGTTGTCGGAGGATTTCCGGAATCGGATTAGACTAGTGTATATTGAGTCTATTTTATTAAGAAGGTTTATTTACCTTTAGTAGCTCGTGGCTAAATAATAACAGCCGCACGGGTCGATCGAAGGTGCTATGCTTGCCGCGGTCGGATCGTGGATGGGTGACCTTCTATTACATATCGAGACCTCTCCGTACCTCGGAAATAACGTTGAGCCGTTGGTCTCGGCTGGCATTCATAGATCTTTGACAGTCGTTACGGGTAGTTAGTTAGAAGGACAAAAGTCTGACAGTCAGTGTTGCCGAGGGGGGTCGTGTGACGCAGTGACTGGGTTGTGGTGGTCAGATAGGACTCGCGCCATGTACAATCATCATTCAGCTGGTTGGTTTTATTTTGGACGACTTCTTTTTGTCCTACCAAGTTTTTTCTATTTCTACTACAAGGCAAAGGTAAGTGAAATGCCCAAATAGCGGCGAAATCGTCTTACAAAACTGTTCTCGTCAAATCATTAACCAAAAAGTTTAAGACGGGATAAATGCAAATGTTTCTTGTTTCCTGTTGTTTTTTCATTTAGTTTCTCTTTCAGAGCTTCAGTAAAAGGCGTGGTTTTCATTTCAGTATCGGAAAAAATGAGGCTAATTAGAACCATGGAACTAGGTTATTGGCACGAAATGTTTTCTTGGGATTCATCTTGAGACTGAATCTGTTATGAAAATACTGAAGAAGTTTACGGAATCCATTAGGGTTTCTTTAAACCGAGAAATTGAAATAAATTCAAAATTTGCCCTGTATTTTCTCCTAAGTGGATTTCACAAGAAAAATAAAGTATAGAAAGCCGTTTGTTTAACTTGCACGTAGCTTTTAGCATGCACAAATTGTATTTATTTAAGTTTATTGCAGTTAGCACTGCACCTTTTGTTATTTCAACATCCTTTTAACCAATACAAATACAATCTCTTATCTAACAACCTTATCAGTCACGAGTTTTATCGCAAAAACTATAATCCGGATGTCACAAAAAGGGCAAAAGAGGAAAATCAATGTGGTCGCAGCAGTCACAAGTCAACTCGAATAGACCTCGCCTGATAATCTCTGCTCACAAAAAATGGACCAAAAGCTGTGACAGGCGATAAGGAGTCCATGATCAGTTCGAGTGAGGATTATATTAGAAAGATTGTCATATTTGAATGTAAATAAAAGGTGCAATAAGGTTAAGGTTTTCGAGGAATAGCAAAGGATTTTTATTTTTTAAGAAGTTTTTTTAGTGAGAACTTGTGCAAGTAGAGTGTTTAAGCTGCTTTTCGTGCTTATAGTTTTCCATGGAACTTGGAATTCTCTGGGTGATTGGTAGCTTAAGTGAACCTTGTAATATTATCAGAGCATGTTTTAGGTCTTGTCGAACCAGTGAATTGGCGAAAATTCAAACGTAGACTGTTTAGACCCCTATAGACCCTAATCAGCAAATCCGATCTAGTAGAATACCAGCAAATTAGGATCTCAGTAGCGAACTGAACCGACAATATATTCCACACATTCCAAAGTTAGGTCCGTTCCAATAATCAGCCACGTAAGCTGTGTGAAATCGGGACACAATTCACCAACCATTCTCTAAACTCATGAAATACTAAACATTTAAGCGAAATCCATTCAACATTTATCTCATATCGCTTTATCTCAGGTAAGGCCAAACGTGTCAAATATTTTGACATTACCAGCCGTTTGTGTGTCTATCCCCTGACAATCGGTGACATTTGTATTGTCAAACGAATAGTTTTGACATTCCTTTGTTCACAGTACAGATATAGGTAGGACTGTGTGTCTCCGGGCTTATAATAGCGATGCGTATTGTGAAGAATTTGTGAATAGTGAATAGATGTTAGAGAAGAATGGAACCAATTAAGTGGGGATGGATTGATTGTAATCTTATTAGTGGATTGTCATCGTTTGAATTAATTTGTATGGTGTACTTAAGTGAAGTTGTGAAATGATGTTTGTTTTAAATTATTTCTACGTGAAGTGATTTGTGTGGTAAGGTAATAAGGGATTGCTCGTCTGATAAAATCAGTTGATGTATGGACATGGTCAAACTTATGGCTATATTTCGTTAACGGTTACATTTGAAAGTTTGTTTGCCAGTGTGGTAGTTAAGTAAGATGTAAGTAAGTTGAACCTTAGAAAACGGATATGATAATGAAACGTTAATATTTTGGAAACACAAGATAATCAACTAAACAATCATGAGAAATCACAAAAACCTCAGTGTATCGCTAATTAAGAACAAACTCCGAAGCGTGAGCTTGCAAAATAAAGAACATATTACTGTCAAAAGTCGCACTTGGTTTATGATTTGCATTCTTAAATTTACGTGATTATGTACATTTTCTAGTGTTGCGATATGATAAAAACTACTTGAGGATTTTTAAAATATCGTCATCGAAACGTTCGGAAAAGTCAGATTCTGGAAATGGACAGAATGGTTGTCATCATCATCATTTCAGCCGAAAGACGTTCACTGCTGGACATAGGCCTCTCGAAAACCTCCCCACAAATGGTTATTATCGCAACGAATTATCGCACGGAATAGGTAAGATTACAAAAATTACTACAACGAATTTTCCAATATTATCATGTTTTAAGGAAAGAAAAGATAACGCCACTAAAGTATAAAAACAAAAATAACGCACTTCTCGCTTAAATAGCATGTTAAGGTGCAGTTCAATCTTATTTATTACATCCAGGGAATGTGAAGGTTAACTACTGACTAGTTTAATAAAGAAACGCTACTGGACACCAGTCTATCACCTCGTACTTAACAAAGCGCTATCTGTGCACATTAATCTAGTCGGCAGCACGCACTCGTTACCAACTCGCCTCGGCTTGATCTCAGCAGTCCCACACGGACGCACGCAATTAAACTTAAATATCTACTCTCCATTATCACGGATTTATCGATCTCGATAACTTCGCAAACATTTAGACTTGAGACAATATAACGGAAAGGTACAGAGGGCTCACATACAACATAACTTCACGACTTGTTTCCGCGAAGGGTTAGGCAGAGGTAAACCAATTGTGTACCCACATTTCAACAGTTACGTTTAAGTGCCATGTTATAAGAGGCGAGCCTATTGCCTATAGAGTATCATAGGAGTAAGTGATAAATCTTCTAATTAATTCATAAAATCAGCGTGCTAAGTCTTCTGTAGGATAGAGTCGTCCTAATGACTTCTTAATGAAGAGTCAAAGGAAAAAAGTAATCCGTTGGAAGCAGACAGGTCCAACACCACAGTGTGTGATGACATCGGACAGGTCAGACTGGCTTTATCTTTGCCTTGATAAGTAGGTACAGTCAAACTAACCCCCTCGCGGATAGTCACACTTGACTCACGCTGTGCATAATAATGCACTATGCATACAACTATTGGCAAATCTGAATAGTTCTGAGTCTGCGGTTAATGAAGCTTTTCTTATTGCTCACTAAAGCTACGGTTTCGGTTCTTCTGGCTGTCATGAAAATGATGGCAGCGGGGTTTGACTTTACAGTGTCAAAAAAAGCTCTCTAGAAAAACTTCTTCAGTCTTCAATACCAACTTCCTGTCATAAATAACGTATTAGTGACGTCATTCGCCGGTAATTTAAAAAAAAAAAAAAACAAAAGTCGTTTATTCAAATTAGGCTGAGAATCAGCACTTTTCGAACGTCAAAATTACAAAAGACAGTCCCCCAAAAACGCCCGCCCTTCACCACTTCCTAGTGCTATCGCTGGGAAGAAGAAGTGGCGCAACAAACTCCCCAGCAGCACAGCTGTCTGTTCAGTTAGAAAATACTTGATTGTATACATACTAAGTAAGTACCTTTGTTCAGTAATTAACATTACACGACCAGAACATAACATTAAATTATTTGCCATGTGTCCAGCTAGCCACGCCAATATACCAACAAATATAATAAAAACTATACGTACTCAAGCTAAAAAATTATTAATTAAAATTAAAATGTAAATAAAAACTTACTACCCAAATAAAAGCCTCCAGGCATAAAGGGCGTGACAGCTTACATATTTATGCATTGCTGGGTTCTGTCCACATAGCTGTCACTTGAAGTCACAAATGATAAACTAAGACCATCGCAGTAAAATAAATAAATAAGTTAATAACAATAACCTGTCAGTAAGCTAATCCTGGAGAAAGAACACAAACATTGTCTTGCGTTAAATTAGGGCGACCAACTATTATTAAGGTTATTATAAAGGTTGGATTTTAGTTGAGCTTTAAACGCATTAAAAGGCAAGTCTAGCAAAGAAGAGGGTATCTTGTTATAAACGGTTATACCAAGCCCAACAAATGAGTTATGAACCTTATGAAGCCGGTGAAAGGGAGAACGTAGTTTGTCCTTATTTCTAGTATTAACACTATGAATATCACTGTTTTTAGTGTACAAGGGTAGATTTTGCCTAATATATAAGATGTTGGCAAAGATGAATTGTGATGAACCGTGAGGATACCAATATCTTTAAAAAAATCTCTTAGAGAAACTCTGTAAATTGCTCGAATAGCTCGTTTTTGAAGGACAAATATATTTTGTATATTAGCGGCTCTGCCCCACAGCAGAATACCGTAGGACATAACGCTGTGAAAATAACTAAAATAGACTAAACGAGCTGTATCAACGTCAGTGTATTGTCTTACTTTCCAGACGACGTAGGCAGCCGAACTGAGCCTTCCTGCTAGACTTGATATATGAGGTCCCCACTGAAGTTTGGCAACTACTGTTAGTCCTAGAAAAGTTGCCGAGCCTATAGTTTCAAGCACGTCTTTATCTAAGACGATGTTGGGTCCTAGAATTAAAAACGTTGCCCCACACTAGGAATTTCTCCTGTATCGTGGGTGCGTTTACAAACATTTAAGCTCACATACACAAACAGCCAGACCCGGAACAACTACTTGTAGGTCATACAAATATTTGTTCCGCGCGGGAATCGAACCCGCGACACGCAGCGCAGCAGTCAATCGCGCGGACACTGTGGCGGCCACCGCTCGGAAACTATAGCTTTAGGCCTACTTGCACCACAAATCACTAAATATCAACGTTTAGCTTAAACGATTCTACGATCGATTCGACGACGAACAGAAACAGAAAGCTGTCTGAAATTTGTTTAGCGCTAAACATATTTAGTGATTTGTGGTGCAAGCGCGCCTTAGTGGACATTCCACAAAGCGATAAGACCGCCCATTGTGTCACCCTCTGTAAAATCTTATATATTTATGTTCTGTAATTTGTATGGTGTAGGTACAATAAAGAGTATTCTATTCTATTCCACGGAATACATTTTCTGTACTGAAGTTATATTTAAATGTGTCCATTTACATAGCTAATTGATACGATTGTCTCAGATTGACGCCACGCGTTTCAAATAATTAGTGAAACAAGTTTGTTTAGCGCTCAACAACATTAACATGCAAATCCAGATTATTGTTAATGGAATGTTTTAGCTAATCGCATTTGTTGCTTATTTACTTTTAGTTTATTTTAGTGCCGAACGCTGATTGACTTGATGAAATTAAGTATAATTTGTGTGGTATACATATGGCTATTATTTATTAGTATGCAAATGGAATGTATTCATGTAACCATATTTTTTTTGGTTGACGTAATATCTAAAGTTAACGTAATCAACTGAAGTTCCCAGTTTTCGTTATTTAAAAAAAAAATGGCTTATTTCCTCCTTTTAATTTGATGTGTACCCCATGTGCCCCATGTAGAACGAAGAAAAGACGTCAACTGCTGGACATAGGCCTCCCCCAAGCACCTCCACTTCGACGGGAAACACACACACTTGTAGACCAGTGTGGCAATGAAATTGAATAAAACGTCTCTCTTTGTATTGTTACGAAGCTACATTGTGTAAGAGGGTTGTACAAAAATTATCGACATTGTATAGTATTTAAATAAAACTGCTGTAGCGTGAGTTGGACGCGGCGCGCGGCGGTGGCGATACCTTCAGGAGATAGCTCCCAACGACCACTGTGTACACTTCTGTGCTACAGAGTATGTCACAGACACGACACCATTGTCTCTTTATAAACCAAATGTATTGGAGTGTTTTTGTGGAGGAGGAGTTTAGTGTAGTGGAAGCAATACTTTAAGTAGATTCCGCAGTGTATATTATGTAACAGACCCGACATCTATTTAGTGATGAATGAAGCTATGTGCCAAATAACCAGTCGCAAAGCTGATGCTGAAAAGTCTCGTATCACGTATGTTTATGTAAACTACATCATTATAGTCAGTTGCGAATATGCTCTTACATAATTCGGAATTAGCTCAACATATATTATGTCACGGTCAAAGTGTTGAACTCTCTGCCAGCGTCTGTGTTCCCTTACACCAATAGCTCGTCAGCCTTCAAAGCAGGAGCGAACAGGTATCTTCTGGTTACTCACGCTCCATTGTAGGCCTCACCAATCGCTATCCTTCAGACAGGATCGAGGCCAAGAGCAGGCTCATCAGGCAATAAACAAATAACAACCTATGTGTAAAGTTGATGAGGGTACCCTATAATTCATTTTACTAATCCACTGATTTTCTTTTTTCACAGATGACCTGTCCGTTGATATTTTTCATCTTTGTCGTCTTAAGTTATCAGACTGAGAGCATCAGGTCACAAGTCCTGGGGTGCAGCATTAAGATGGTGATAACAGCCGCTGACCGACTGAACGCCAATGTTCAGTCGTTCAGCGGGATCATTGCGCCTGCGCAATCACGGCGCAATTCGACGATATTGCCGTAATGGCCGCCTTCAGTTGCGGCGTAAGAATTGTTTGTTTTTGTGTTTCTGATGTTGTGTTGAAATGGTTTTTGGAAAGTTGCTTTTTGCATAAGCTTAAATAAATGATTCGGCATTGCAACAAAAAAAGAGATTAAACTAGTCAGATCTAAACTAGTTGCTAAAAACTTGATCTTAATTAAAATTTATTACAAGTCATCCTCAGTCGTCTCATTGATTCAAGTTTCCTTTAAGTAGGTATTTGATGGCAATAAAAGGAAGATAAATTCGGTATTTATTCTCACCTTCGATCAACTTCATTGCCCCATTTCCTGGAATCATGACAACGATTTTCTGTCAGTGCCCTTTGAGATTATACAATTTATACATCACTAAATTTCTCACCGATCCTTAACAACAAAGCAAAACTAAACCAAATAACTATACAAACAGATCAGATAAGAATCTTAAACATGTAACACCTAGAGACACTACTGACAGCCTAAGAACATTACACAACAAAGTAAAAGATAAAAGATAACATCTTGTAACTGAACGCGGCAATAACTTTATCATTAGCTGCAGAAGAAAGCTCTCATTGCGACAATGTAATGCTCATGATAATTGCTGTTTATACGTTGATGTTATCGGCAATAAGACGACCGAGTGTATACAGGGACGCGCATTGTTGCCTCGTTGAGTAAAGATAATGGAAGGAAAAGGAATATTGAGTTGATGTTCAAAAAGCAGTTTAGATACAGAATAGGTACGTATCTGATTGGAATAGATCGTTCGCTATATAGGTTTAGGCGTAATCCTAATTTGAGAATTAATTGACAATCCTTCGCTTCAAGGTTGATCATGATGTTGAATGAAGCATGTTGAGACTAGATTGATGGCATTGATGATACAATGACGCGCTCAACACATCCCTTTGCTTTATGTTGAGATAGGAGCCTTTTGGCCTCGTGCAGGAGTTTCTATTTTTTTATGACATTTTGTTTCTTTATATTTGTATGATTGTGTTTAGCTTTAGTTTGTGATCTTCCTGTGCGAGTCACAATAAATACTTTTCTTTCTTTCTGTACTTGGTAAAGACGGATATAGATAGGCAGATAACCAAGTTACAGCGAAATACGTAAATAGGAATACATTGAAATAAAAAGAACAATGAGCACTTGTATCACAACCAGCGATCTCTGTTAAGATGTTCTGTTTCGATGAAGAGGTAATCGGAACTGATGCATCTACAACCGATACAAATCGAAGTCACATGGAGCGATTTAAAGACGTGTCGCCTTAACTTGCTCTCAAAATGTCGCTCATCAACATGTGTCGCAGTCTGTCGCAGTCTGTCGCAGCGGCTCAAAATAATCCGATTACGTGTCTTTGAATTTCCATATAATTGTGGCTTTGACTTGTCACAGTCGATGAATATTTTTACGTGAGAGGATTTCTTTTTACCTTTTGACTCCATGTTATTGATACCGATGTCTTTTTGTGAATATGTCGCGAATATATGGTAGGAACGTGAATGACAAAGTTGAAAGGTTTTAAAATGAATGTTATGAAATCGAACTATGAAAATAAGCTGCGCAACTGATGCACTTGTTTATTCAGACTTGAAAAAAGGTTATCAGTTATCAATTTCAAAATAAACTGTTTTGTGTTCAAATAAATGGTATCCGCTGATTACTCGTATGTCCAAATCATTGGTAATTTTATGTCTTACGTATTTATATCTCATAAATACCAAACGACACAGCTTAAAATTGACGATAGCGGTTTCTTTTATTTAAGGATTATTCTTCCGCAGAGCATTCAAACCCATTTGCAACAAAATCTCTAACATTTGGCAACCCTACAGCTAGGCTAACGAATAACTCCCACATGTACTCACCTCGTTATCGATTTAATAACGATACGAGTCACTCGATTCTAATCTCGATACGTAATCGGATTAGTGGATATTGTCAACGAGATGTGATTCGTACCGAGTCGCCATTGTCGTGACTTGAGCCTTAAGTAACGTTTCAATGAAATGTATCGATTGTTGAGTTGACGAAACTTTACAGACAGGTTACGTAAGAATTTAATGAGCCGTGAACTTATATATAATCAAGAAAAGTTAAAATGTTCCCTTTTATTATAAAAATTCCAAGTTTAATCCAAATCTCTTCAGGTCAGATATATTTTTAGATTCTGATTAACTTTTGTTTTTTGTTTTTAATTTTAATTCATTATTTTTTAGCTTGACTACGTATAGTTTTAATTTTATTTCTTGGTATATTGGCGTGGCTAGCTGACATATGGCAAATAATTTAATTTTATGTTCTGTGTCTTGTAATGTTAATTACTTAACACCTAGTATTGCTTACAATCAAGTATCAAGTATTTTCTAACTGAACAGACAGCTGTGCTGCTGGGGAGTTTGTTGCGCCACTTCTTCTTCCCAGCGATAGCACTAGGAAGTGGTGAAGGGCGGGCGTTTTTGGGGGACTGTCTTTTGTAATTTTGACGTTGGAAAGTGCTGATTCTCAGCCTAATTTGAATAAATGACTTTTGATTTGATTTGATTGGTCAGTTTCAGTTTCCACTCAATTCCTTTAATAACAGTTCACAAAGTGCTGCATTTATTTCTCATTTCGAATTCAATTGGTAAAAATATCTTTCTTTTAAGACTTTTGTAAGTAGGTAGGCCCAAAAGCAAAGAAAACGTTGTACGGTGTATGTTCCTTTGTGTTCAGAAAAGTATCGGAGCTTTCTAGTGTAAGAGTTTATGAATCATACAGGATATTATTTCCTCATAAAAATGAGCAATAAAGAAAATCCAGGGTGTTTTCGAAGAGGCAGCGAGTGGCCTTATTTCGGACCAGCTTTCAAGTCCTGTTGGAGTCCGGCCAGGGCGCATTTTGGCCGACAATGCGACGCTATCTTGCGCTGTTTCGCGCGCTAAAATAAATGTCGCCGGCCATTTTGTGATAATGTTTTAATTTACGACTTGAAAATGTGAACGGAATGTGTACAATAAAACTTATTTATTGGTGTGTAACCACGAGATTTAAGGAAACGGATTAAATTGGGTCGAACGTTTAACTCAGTGCAGTTAGACCCGCTATCTAATTGCTACATTAGCTATTCCTACCGTCATAAAAAAAATCTCTGACTATACAAGAAAGTTATGAATAGAGTGGTGGCAAAATCTTTTGTGAATTATCAACAGATTTTGTCACCACTCTATGCCTCTATTTTAGTTTTGCCTGTTGACTGTAAACCACTTGCACCGATTGTGCCCCATACTAAGGGGCTTTGGTGATCACGTTAGCAGTTTATTCAACAGATAAACTAATCTTAACCGAAACACAACTAAACAGCACGAATCCCAATATATTCAGTCTTCGCGGTATATTTAGGGCAGTATTCCTGTCGGTAACACATCAGTATATCGAGTTACGTGCACATTACCGCGCAACCGAACACTGCAGTAGTCAGTACACGTGGCTGCTTTACTTATTTATAGAAAATACCGACGAGGAACTTTTTAACATCCACAGTAGTGATGCTGACTGGATTATAGTCTTGCAAGTGAATCACATGTCTAAGAACCAAGAGTTCGAAGACATGTGACATCCACCAACCCGCACTGGGCCCGTGTGGTGGATTATGGCCCACTCCCTCTCACAGAGTGGAGACCGGTGTCCCAGCAGTGGGAACGTTATGGGCTGATATGTTTATGTAAGCCAGCTATGTGACCAGAACCCAGCAATGCATAAATATGTAAGCTGTCACGCCCTTTATGCCTGGAGGCTTTTATTTAGGTAGTAAGTTTTTATTTACATCTTAATTTTAATTACTTATTTTTTAGCTTGAGTACGTATAGTTTTTATTATATTTGTTGGTATATTGGCATGGCTAGCTGAAATATGGCAAATAATTTAATTTTATGTTCTGTGCCTTGTAATGTTAATTACTTAACACCTAGTATTGTATACAATCAAGTATCAAGTATTTTCTAACTGAACAGACAGCTGTGCTGCTCGGGAGTTTGTTGCGCCACTTCTTCTTCCCAACGATAGCACTAGAAAGTGGTGAAGGCGGGCGTTTTTGGGGGACTGTCTTTTGTAATTTTGACGTTCGAAAAGTGCTGATTCTCAGACTAATTTGAATAAATGACTTTTGATTTTGATTTTAAGTGAATCATAATATTTAACGGCGCAGTTTAGTCTTCCAGAAGTGGTCATCGTATTCAGCAGCTGCAATATCAACAAGATTGTGCCGGAATATAGCAGTTCGTCGTGGACGTGGTACGAGAGTGGCTCGCTGACGTTCTGCTAGTGTCACCAGCCAGTGTCATTCGACCTTTTCGGTTGTTTCTAGTAACTTCGTAACAAAACGAGACGTCATTTTCATACTATTCTTTCAATTCAAGAGTTGGACCTTCATGTAGACGTGAACTTCTCATCGGCAGTTTTACAGATTTCACATTTCGCAGTGTGATACAAAAATTTCACTGTTGGATTGCCAATAAAGTACATAACTAACTTAGGTAATTTACCTAAAATACGAACAAATAAACAGCAACAGCATACACATATACATTAAAAACCGCACGACTCATGTTATCAGCCAACTTGTGTACGAAACTTAGCAACTAGGAGGTGCAGCACTACAAACTGAAAGTTTTCGACAGCACGATAAACTGTTTAACTGCACTCTTACGGCAATACGGCACTACGGCACGACAGCGCCACGGCACTCCAACGGTGCCACTTATCACAGTTATCACACTATTATTGGAGGATCGGTTACCTTCGCTAACTTTGACAAGTATTGTAACTTCAAGTTTCAAGATGCAGTTAAGATGGAAGTTCTCAACTCAATGTGAAGATTCTGACACATTTGTAATGTTTCGTGTAATGTGACAGGCGAAAGTGGTAAAATATTTGTAGATAAAAATATATTGTAATGGTTTTCATTGTATTCCAACGTCAAAGGAGATACATCGCTTTTTATGTAATGCTCGTTTTACTACCACTAAAATGGGAAACGCGGATTCATATTTGCAGAATACCTATTATTTTTATTTCACGTTATGATTCCATCAATATTATTAATATAAGTATTAATAAATTGCTTGTCTTTAACAAAGGGATATTGCAGTACTTTTACTACTTCAGAAAATAATATTGAATACCTGAAATACGATCCTATTATTCTAAACGATATTTTGTTCAATACACTTTTACAAAAGAAACAATCGTCTTTTGTATCCAAAGTGTATGAAGCGCGAATCTAAAACTATTACAGAAATAATTCAATAGCTTGTGCTTGAAAATACACATTTAGGTCAGAAAGTTAACACTACATCGTAAAAGGTGTTCCAAACCTGTTACAATATTCTGCACACTGAGAAGTGTTTCTATTTTCGTTTGTTTTGGGTTACTCTACTGTGTTAGTCATGATTTTCATTCGCATGAGTAGTTTCTCTGCTAACAAAGAATAGACACGTCACTGTCCCCAGGATGATGTTAGGACTGACGTGTGACGTAAGCATTACAAGTGTGTAATCTGATCTGCACCCTAATTGTGTAACACACTTTCAATCACAATTTGAGGGTTTTGAAGGCAATGCTTCATAGGTTAGAAAACTTCGTCTGCTCAATAAAGTAAAATAATAACGTAATGAAAGTGACTGAACTGTCAAAATCAAAGGCATTGCGATCAATTGTTTTTTTAAGTGGGTTAGGCAATTAGCCCGCTGATGTTTTTGATATATGCTGCAGTTTCCTAATTTACCCGATTTTAGGATGCCACTTAATACATAGTTTTTAGCTACGTTGGCAATGCCAAAAAAAACTCTTAATCTTTCAGGAGATTCCAATTTCCAAGTTGGCATCTCCTGAAAGGTTAAGGATTTTTTTGGGTAAGTATATGTATCTGGTATTGCCCAGTACTAGTTGTAAACGCTGTATACTCTCTACTGTTTTTATCTAAAGCTACTTGGTAATATCCTTGATTAAGATCTAAATGCGAAAAATAGACTGAGCCAGAGAGCGAATCCAAAATTTCCGTAATACTTGGCAAAGGAAATTTATCGTCTACAATACGGTCATTAAGCTTCCGATAATCGACCACTAGTCGCCATTTTTTATCGTTGCTACTTTTTTTTTGGTACCAGTAAAACAGGACTCGACCATTCACTCTTCGCCTCTTCTATAATGTCATTGTCAATCATTTTTTGAATTTGCCTATTTACTTCATTTTTCAAAGAATGCGGCAATCGGTACTGCTTCGTATAAACCGGACTTGTATTTGGTTTTATA
Source organism: Apamea epomidion (assembly GCA_947507525.1). Taxonomy (NCBI): domain Eukaryota; kingdom Metazoa; phylum Arthropoda; class Insecta; order Lepidoptera; family Noctuidae; genus Apamea; species Apamea epomidion. The sequence continues at coordinate 950,637 of OX382240.1, read as the reverse complement.
GTTATGGATTGTTCATAAACACTTGTAGTCGTTAACTTATCACCTGGTAAAAAGAAAACATCCGAATATTTAGAACATAATTCTTCAATTGATTTCCGTTCGTCCATTTTTAAATGATTTAAATTTAAAATGTTTAATAAGTTCTTTGCTCGTTCTAAACTGTTAGCGTTTGATTTAAAATTGCATAAGTGAAACTCTTCAATTGAATATATCTGTGGTTGAAAAGTTGGTAGGTAAATATCATGCTCGTTAGTGTTCAAAATTTTAACCGGTAATCTATTATTTTTTATTCGTCCAATACATCCCGCTAGAAAAACATTTTCCGCTAACTGTTCGCTATGGATAATACAGTCATTCATATTCTCAATATTTAATAGCAAATAATGTATCGACTCACTTCGTGCTGGGATATGTAACACCTCAGCTGAGTAATCTATGACATCACTTAGTTCTAATGAATAATACTTTCCATAATTAGATAGGTTAATGACATTAGTTTCTAAGTTTATATTTGAAGCGTACTGACAAAGAAAATCTAAACCTAATATTCCATCTGCCTTTAATGGTATGTTATCAAAAACGTGAAGCTTGATATTAAAGTCAACAAAGTGTTGGTCATCACGATGAGTCAAGCTAAGTTGAACAAACCCTGATGAACTAATTTTACCTCCAATACCATTTATGATGGTTTCATCTCTAATTACTGCACTATCGTATGGTAACGCATCTTTTTTAATTACGGACAAAGATGCTCCGGTATCTATTAACCAATAATATTTCCTATTACCTATGTATAATGCTAAAAATTTTGCCTTACCTTGCAAAGCTAAAATGTTATGTTTAAGATCGAAAAAACTGCATTTCGTTTGTTGTAGGCATACTATCGTTCTTATCTTGTTCATTGCTGGAATAAAATATTCTATTGGTACGACCTTTACTACGAGTTTCATTACTCGATCGATTCTCGTTCGAAGTTTGATAATCTCGTCCACGTCCGTTACCACGATAGTTATGGAATGATCGCCCACGTGAGTTATTGAAATCACGTCTGCCGAAGTTATTTGAATTATGGCTAAAATTACCTCTCAAATTATTTGAATTATGCTGATAATGATGTCCTCGACTGCGTTGGTTTAACTGCTGACTATGAGAACCACGGCCATTCCTAAAGTTGTTGTTATTGTTATGAAACTTACCTCTTCCGCGGTGTGAAAACTGCATGACATTTTCGTTGGTCGAAGTCGATGCCGATGTCAACTCTTCATCTTTCGCTGCCTGGATCGCGTCCTTTAAACTGTCATAATTACGTGCAGCAATAATCGTACTTAGTCTCGAATCCTTCAACCCATCTGCGAATCGCTTAATTGCCAATTTTTCGTTTATGGGCTTGAGTACGGAATAACTATCAGAATTACCATTTGCTTGCGATATGGTCAGATTAGTAAATAACTTTTCTAATTCTGTTCCAAACTGATCAATTGTACGCCAGCCTTGCGTTGCGTTTTGTAATCGTGATTGTATTGCAGTAAACGATTTTTTTGGTAAAAGTGCAACACGTAAATCTCTGACAAAATCGTTCACAGATGTGTAATTATTGGTTATACGTAATTTTGCATTTTCTGATAATCTACTTTTCAAAACGAATGTCATTAGTAACTTTTTCCCCGTTTCCGACAACATGTCTGCGTACATTTCTATAGAGTCAATGATACTTCTGATATTATTTTCGTTATTGGTCATTACTGGAATCAAACTACATGCCGTTTTTAAATCGAACTCCATGATTGATTCTGAATTTGGACTTGCTTCAGAAATATCACTGTCACTATCACAGTCTGATTTAATTACAGCGCACAAAACATTAATTTGCGAATAACACGATTCTATTTCGCTTTTCGTAACTGATAATGATTTTAACAATTCTGATTTTACTCCTGGTTTTGTAGATAATAGCTTTATTAATCCTTTACTTTTCTCATAAATTGTTTCAACCTCACATAATTTATTCTTAACAATATTACCCTTAAATCGTGTTTTTCCCTTTTTAATTAAATATTTCCTTATTGATATAAGATCATTTAAACAAAGTAACAATTCATCTTCCATTCCCTCATGCAAAAGTAATATATATTAATTAAACCATTTAATACATACCCGATTCTCACAGTGAATTACTGTAGTAGGGGACACAGCGTGTAAGATGATACATGATGATATACGATCACTCAAAACAAACTTAAACTGCTAATTTATCTTAGAGTTCATTATTTTAATTCTTAATGTCTATTATCATTTTATTGTCTCTTTATTTATATGGTAATTCGCGAATTCATCTTACGCACTATAATACGCACAACGCACTTGAGACGCACTTGGTATGCACTTCACTAAATAAATGATACCGCACAGCTGCCAGATGAGTATGATGAATACTCCGACTTCTACGTCATTGGAAGATTTGCTTGCTCTTCTCCGCGAATTGCTCTGGAACGGTTGAACGATCGTCGCAGGCTGTTCTGCAAAATCTGGTCCCTGATCCAGGAATGGTGACAATTCCTGTACTGCTTCCACGCAAAATATATAATGCCAAGACCCAGTAAAACGCAAATTACTATGAGGATAATACTGATCGTCGAAATATGTGCCTTCAATTCTTCAACGTGTGCATTATTGGAACCAGCAGAATTCTGGTTCACGAAGACCGTCTCCTTTTCTACGTTGGAACGACACATTCTCACTGATTTCCGGACGTTAAATTAACTTTTTAAATGTACTTGATTCATTTTAATTACGAAAGTTCCATTATCCACAAATATTTTCACGCCAATTTATTACAAAGAGTTTAATTTATTTACTTTGCTTTGGAGCCGTAACACTACGCCGAGATAGAAGTCGCGTCACGCGCCCCAAAAATGGCAAGGGTCGCCATGTGGGGATGTAGTGTTATTGAAACAACTGTTCTCAAGCGATTACCTTTAATTACTGACTGCAAGAGTATAAATGTGTTAATATATTAATAGAAGATACATTCATATGGATAGGGTCATAGACCTTATACTATAGGTAGTACTACTACACCTCAGGGCATTGGTTAAGGAATATCGAAAGTATAGTGGTCATTGGTTAAGGAATATCGAAAATGCACTCGACACACGAAAGCTCAAATACAATCAATAAAAATGCGTTCATGGTTTTAAAAATCCCAAATCGACGAAAAACAGTAGATAAATGACACAAAATGAAGCTGATGATGGAGGCGTGAGGCGCACCCGACATTTTTCAATGGCATTGTAAATGTTCAGTAATTAACGCCTGAAACGGGACGCTCCAGCCGGAAGCAAGCGTGTCGCTTACCTGTTTTACTTAATTTTAACATTTTCGGAGATAATGTAGGAAAAGTTTGAGAAATGGTGGTGTCGGGTGACAGCAGGCCGGTTGTTATGGAGCTTTACTAAACATCTATTTTTATAAAAGTCAACGTTGCTTTTTTACAGACTTTTAAACGACGCGTAGCGGGTCTCATTAGAAAATCTCTAGGGATACTCGAGGACCCTTACCAGTCTTCTGAAATAAAATACTGTCAAAAAATCAGAATCTGTTTGTCTACCGAAATGCTCAAGTTAATTTATATCTCATGCCGGTTATAACAAATGGTTGTCAAGATACCAACACATTTGGCAGACGAATTGCGAACTTAATTAACTGCAACTTTAATAAATCCTAATTCCGCTGAGCTCCAAACAATGCTGCAGGGTGAATACATTGTGTAGTTGCGAGGTGACCCGTAGTGATTGAGTCACGGCGGTCCGTCTAGCGTTATTGTTATTAATTACATATTTATTGGATGTTGCTTGAGATAGGATGCGACCATAGCGTGAGCAGTAGCGAGAAACATTGGGTCAACTTATGTGGTCTACTGGATGCTTTGGTTAAAGAAAATAGGCCTCATAAAAGTTCCACAATACATATTAACATCATAAGTAAATAACGTCTTCTTGTTCTGATCATCGATACAATTTCGTTTGGGGCATAACTTGGATTTATTGGTCTGGGCTCTTTACACAAGGCATTATTCACTCAGGGTCTGTGAGTCTTGTGCCTATCGTTCTGTTCATGACTATATTTTGTTTCGTATCAGGAACGCCAGCCAGAAAGACTCATGAAGGGTCCCGCTAACAGGCGCGACGCGACGATGTTACAGGATTCTGGTAGAACAATTTCCTTGAAGTTTTTGTATGAAAACTTATTCTACTAGAGTCGCGTCGCGCGGTCGCATGGCGCCTGTCTGCAGCGAGTCTCATTCTTTTGTCTCGTCTCTCATCGGAATCGCCGTCGCTTATCACCCCGGAGTGCCCTGACCAAGAATTGATATAAATAACATTTTGACAAGGCTGGTGAGTGTGGCACTGTGTATTGTAACGGTTGTAAATCGCACCGGACGCTGCGCCCGCGCCGCTGTACGTCATCGATTGAAATTGGTCAATGTTTAATTGATTTATTACTTACTGTGTTTGATTGGGAACATTTAGTCAGTCACCCGACTGACTAAATGTTTGACTAAAATGTGATTGTTTGTTGTAACAATCCTACTTAAAGTTTAGTTTTGTTTTTTGTGGCACTTCATAAAACATACTATGAGTCGTCCAGGATTAGCATCTACTTTTACACCTAAAGATGGAGGTGGTTGGTGGATGGATGTCTCAGGCGTGAATTACACCGGTAGTGGTTACTATAATTAGAATTTAATTATTTATAGGTAAAATAATTGGATTATCTCCATCTAAGAAACGAAAAATTATTAGAAGATTTTCTTTCTTTCTATAATCAATACTCAATACTTACATTTATTTGCATTCCACAATGTGAACTTAGGTGGTAGGTACATTACAAAATATACATAATTTTAGATCATTGTGGACCCTGTCGGGCAGCAAGGTAGTATAGAGGAAGAGGGCTATTATTATTTGAAAAAGTACAATATAAATGTTTTTACTACTACTTACTTCGACTTTGATTTTATTTATTATCTTTGGTATTAATTTTTAATTATTCATTTTATTTATCATTAAAATATTCATTAATATTATAATAGCATTTATGGATTAGGTATTGTTTTAGTTTATTTATAAACATATTCAATTTTTGTTCATTTTTAATTGCTTCTGGTAATTGATTATACTATATTTTAACTGATATTACTCAAGTGCTTGTTGAGTGTATTTTCAGCTTAGAGCCACCAGGATAAGATTCTAAGATATTACATTAAATTATAAAATAAATATATAAATAACTTCTATCTGGAATTAATGTGTTAGTTATGCTATAATATAGAAAAATGCTGAAGGGATCCATCCTTTTACACACACCAACCCTTTCCCGCCACAGTTTTATAAAAGCCTAGTCTGCGAAGCAAAATCTCTTCATCAAGACATACATCTCTCTCTCTGGCAATCACACAAAACAAAAATACAATGGCACAAAGAAATATTGTCATCATATTTATACGAAGAATGACAGTGAACAATAAATAACCGAGAAAAGCAAAAAGAAAGCGACTCCCGGCGTGTCTGTATGTATGTGGCAGTGATTCCTATGAAAATGTCCCATAACAGGCTTCATAGAAACCTTCTGAGTCCCTCACAATGAGGAAATATATCACGATGCATTGTTCACATGCGGTATTCGTGGATTGTGTGTGTTAGACACCGGGTAGGGAAATGCTAAAAGGTTAGCTTGGTGTGGAGGACTCTGAGAAGAAATACGAGGTATACTCGTAGCTAGGCGATGATATTATACAAGAAAAAAATCCACGAGAAAGCTGCATATAGGTAGTGCCGCGAGTTCATTGATGTTTGATTTCATGAAAAAATATCACTAAAATTTGTAATGAACAGTATGCAGGGTTGTACCAGCTAACTAAATGTAAAATTTACTGATGAGATGTATACGACAAACATGTCCAAAAATGGGCATGTTGAAAAGCCGTCTTTTGGGGAGACAAACGAAGTCAGTAACAGAAATACAGCTCTGTTCAATGTTAAAGGATTTTTGCAACGAAGTTCTTTAACGCGACTTGCGGTAGGAGTAAACTGGTAGAAATCGTCTCGTAACGATAAAGCGTTATGCTCCATGCGACTTTCTCTCTAGTGGTTTTCATGGTTTACGAGGGAGTCAAAGCCGATATTGAGGTTAAAATGAAAATCCGAGATGGCGGCTGCGAAAATTTTAAAATTTTTCATCATGGGTGTCGTTTTCATGGTTTTCGAGGACTTCAGGGCCAATAGTGAAAATCAAAAACTTATACGAGATGGTTCTGTATTAAACCGTGTATTCAATTCACACTGTCACACACACACATGTCTTTCTATTATATACGAGTGTGTGTGCGTGAAAATATCCCGTAGTATGTAGGGGTATATGAGGATATCGGATATCTATGGGTCCCCCGAACGCACACGTTTTTGTTCTCAATGAGTCTTCTATTCCTTTTCTTGTGCATGTCAGTAAGTAGGTTTGGCGTAAAGTGTGACGTCATAACATGGGAAATTCGGCGACGATTTAAGATTTAAGATGTCGCTCGTGAAACTCAAGATGAGGTGTTCACAAGGAATTGTGGATGGTTTACTGTTCATATGCGCGTGTTTGAAGTGGCTTTACGTTTATACCGGTGAAGAATGAGAGGGAAATAGAATTCTCGTTTAATAGAGTGAATGAATTGGAATAAAACGAGGAAATAGCAAGAAATATTTGTACAGAAGTAACGAAAAAAGGAATGTGGTACATTAAAGTAAAATCACAGGTTATAGAAAGCTTTTATGTTGAAAAGTGGTAAATTGTATGTTTACCAGCTCCTGCTTGTGACTTCGTCCGCGTGACATCGCTTGCTCTGCCGACCCAGCCCGACGCATCTTACTGACTTTTTTTCATTTTGCTCGGCCCCTAACTGTCTTAGCGTGATTTTTAATTAGCCTATAATAGCCTTCCTCAAACATTGGGGTTCCAAATGCAAAAATAATTTTGCAAATACGACTGGTTTAGCGCGTTCAAACAAACAAACAAATTCTCAGCCTTATTATTATAATACATAGATTAGTATCTAATTATTACCTACCATAGATTAATACCTAATAATTATTTAATATGAAGGCTAGAGACAGGATACATTTAAATGAATTACTTCATTACCCACTTTGTGGTCGGATTTCTATCCTATAAGCCAATCTCACCAGCTAACAAGCGCCAATCTTTAGGTCAATCTACGTGCAAATTTTTACAAAAGTTGTAAGACTAGCAGACTCCCCTCACATAGAGCGGTTTAATTTGTCCTTATTTCATTTAACAGTTTCCATTATACATATTTATGCCAACACATGTTACCCCATAAACTTATCTAAACGATTAATCGTAAAAGCTCTAGTAGGAAACAAGCAGGTCTCGGCAATACACAGCCATTTTAATTAAGTAGTTCTCCCTATTAGCTACATCGTTGACCAATGCCAGCTAATACATAGGTGTTGCGGCTAAGTATCTCATTACGATATACCTGTTAGGAAGAGATGGCGCAAAGGATAGGTATAGTAACATGGAGAAATAGCAACTGGAAACACCTGCATGAGGGCTCACAGAAGCGAGAGACAGAAGAGTATGGTAGAAGGGAACAGAGTCATATACCTAGCAGTGGATGATGATGACCATGGGTGTGGTGAAGCTAAACTGTGCCATTTATGGGACAGTTTTTTTATCTTATGACGGGGGACTCATGAGTAGAATGACGTCAAGGACGGAAAAAGAGCTTTAAATGAAGATTCATAGTATAATCGTAATAAAACACGGGATTTTTTTTAAAAGCTTTTTTTTTACATGCCCCCGAGTGTAAATACACGGCAAGGTAATAGGCTCGCTCCCTATTACATGGGAGTTAGATATATCTGGTAAAATGTATGTGTACTACAGGTATACCTCTGGCTAACTCTTCGGGGATGCAGGCGTGATGTGATGCTATGTATATAAAAACTGCTTTGCGCATACATAGATTAAGTTTCATAAACACATTCGCGATGCTCCTTCCAGGTCTTATAACTCTTAAGACAGTAATTAAGATTCTACGGCGCATGCCCGGTGTCGCCTCGCCCCGTACGGGGAACCTGCGCAGGCGACGACCACGCGTCCCGCAGGGCTGGCGCGGAAACTCAATTAACACCAACGATTGATTAGTCAGCCAGTTTATTATAGACTAGAATTGGAATTGATGGGGAGTGGTCATTAGTAGTTTATATGTGAGTTACACATCCTTACTTCCGAATAGGAGGTGTGTATGTAAATGGGTAATCATTGAGTAGCTATCTACCAGTCAAACAAGAGTGGTGAAGAGGTTAGATGGCAGGTGCTTTGGTTGAGCCGAATAACGATTAAAAAAAAAACAATTAAAACTAGGTACACAAAACATAAATTTCCAATTTATTATTGAAATTAGATAGTTCACAGAGCATTGATGTTATATTTCGTCATTGATCTGTTAGGAATATGTCAGTTTGAGGAAGGCATTATAATAGGGGGACCTTTTATTCCACCCGCTATGTCAAATAAACGGACTTCTACCGACCGAAGTCCCACAGGCCTACCACTCACCACAATCATCACAAAGGGTCCCTGTGTGTCGTCTAGACTCTAGAATCTCCGGTTCTTTCATCATTTGCCTATTTTTTCACTTTTGTTTGGCGTTTGATACTCGTATGTTGAACGAGGTAAGTTCAGAAATGATGGTGTTCAACTATGATAGATATCATTTTTCAATGAAAAGTGTTGCAAGTTGCGTGTGCAGCCCCTTGTCCGCGCTCGGTGGAAGCTGCGCGGCTTCTCAAGAAAAACCCATATCATGTTGGGTCTCACGTCCCGCGGTAGTACATACGACACCTTGTTACTTACTACTCTCACGTTGGAGCACGTCCGTCTGTCTGTGACTCACAGCTTCTGCTAACTACTGGCCATGAATGGGACACCTGATATCACTGCAATGGTTGGTGTCTAAACGTCGAAAGTTCAACGAATACATCTAAGTACCTACATATTATTAAGTTCTTGTAGATTGTTTTAATGGAAAGTCGTGAGGGAATGTTGCCATATGCACCAAGCTAAGTTAAAGGATTGGTAATGGTCTGTCCATGCAATGCTATGCATACCAAAATGACGAACATTCAGTTTGAAAGATACCAGCTAAATGCTTGCCTTGATTGAAAAGTCCTCATTCATTTATTTCATACTTTAAGCACACAAATGTACAGAGGCGGGTTTAATGCCATAGGCATATTATTCCAGTCAACCTTTTGGCGATGCAGAGAAATTAATTAAGAATTAATGTTTATTTCGTTGAGCTGAATTATGACAAAGTAAAGGGAAGTCATAGACTTATATCTATGAGAGAAGTCGTTCAAGAAATGGAAAAGGGGTTAGAAACCGTTAAAGTATGACATGTAATCCTTAAAAAAAAAACTAATAATCCGTTCATCAGCAATCGCTATCTGGTAACAACCACTAAAATACGAAAAAAGCTAATGTAATCGAAGCAACAGTCCTTAGTAGACTCCTTACATACGTAGACTGTGCAGTCTGCATCGTAACGCGCACATTACCGTACTAATAGTTTATTATAGCAAAGATGATGGCGAGCCAAGCCGGGGCATAGCAGATAGGTAGCATATCTTCATTAATTCAATATGGCGTCAGTTTAAATATAATCTAAATGAATTATTTAGCTAGTGTGTAATGAGGGCGTAAAAAATAACGATGTAGGTACGAGCAGCAAGAAAGTAAGTGACGATTGTTTAAGTTGACAGGTTTTATTAATGAAAACTTGTTCATTATAATATTAATTGTTTTGAAAAAACACGTGACAGAATAAAATTACGATTGGCTAATTAATTCCAAAAAATACAGAAAAATGTCTTCACTTGTTTGCTGTCTGTACCTTGGCGATATATGTAGGTACTTCATTATCATAATTGCTCTGTTTTTGCAGTCTACCCCCTTTTATAGCTGTTGGTGTTATGTTTCTGTAGGAACTTATGTTAATGTGGAGCTGTCACCCATCAGCTCAGTGTTGTGGAGACAGGTGATGTTTTATATCATAAAAATGGAAGATCGTGCATTTTACTTAGTAAAAGGCCTTAAGGATTATTTATTTTTTCATCCTACAAGCTATACATTTTCAGTTTTAGCTGACCTTGCATTGTATAGCTTTGTCGTACAATCAGAAGACAACATATACTGGTTATATATAGCTTGATGTGTAGCCGTTCGTACGAGTCTCAACGCACCAGCATTGCCTTTCAACTTAGGAATTCTGTTTTTTTCTCTATAGGTCCTCTATTCTTTGTTCTACTAAAGACACAATTAGTGTGTATTGTTTATGCTTGTTTTCATGGACTAATTATTTGACGTTTAACTCTTAGACCAGCAAAGATGTAAGATAACCTTAACCTCCAAATCCTAAGAATGTAATCTAGTAAACTGTTTCATGTAATTGTACGCAGAAGGCAAGTCACGATATTATATTATCCGTCTTAAAATATTTACTATGAAGCGGAGTGATAAGGGTTCGCAGAAATCAGTGGGTGCGCGGGCGCCGGGTGAGCGCGATAACCTCTGACATAGACCATTATGGCTTGCGACTCAGTAACTGTACATACAAAACAAGGACGTTTGTATGTGAGTGCCGGAGACAGGACTGAGTGAGACTTCAGTTTTTGGTGAAGATAGACTTTATAATAAACTAGCTGACCACCCGGCGAACTTTGTACCTACCGCCTCAGAATCGTTATCGAAATCATTTAATCCGTTCTCGACATATCATCAAAAAAGTAGTTTCATATATGAAAATGAACTGTATATAACCCTATTCTTTTTTTAGTGAATTTTCCATGTTTTAATAATTACAAACAAATCAAATATCATAAAAATCGATACAGTCGTTCTTGAGTTATAAATGATGGGGCCGCCCACGGATTTTACGACTAGACGAACCAACATTAAAATTAATGAAATATAGACAATACCTTCCGGAATAAATTCACTAAATGATGATGAAAACTGCATCAAAGTCCGTGGCGGAGTTTATAAGAACAACGCGGTCACACAGACACGAAAAGCGACTTTAATGTATCGTTAAGAAAAAGAATGTAGTAAATGTTTAATTTATAGATCTTAGGTTCATGTACCTCTGACGTACGCAACGTGCTCAAAATAAATACAAATTGGCGTAAACAAACCACTATTTAATAGAAAAGCCGTCCACATAACATTCTGATTTACACACAAAAATTATTATGTTTTGGGATAACCTGAAAAGGAGAAACGAAGCGATGGCTGGTGTCCAAATAACTAAGATGGAATGCTGAGTCGAGTAATCAAATAGATTAATGATGTGGCCAGGATGATTGTACCAGGGGATAATTGTACCACAATCGTTCCAAGTGTTTTGCCATACAATGTGTTGATTTGTAATTTTCGTTATTTTTGACTAATTATAAGTATTATGGCTACAAATATGTAACTCACAAGATATAAAACGAAGCGATGACTGGTTACAAAATAACTAAGATTATAGTAAAACATTCCTCAATTTGAATAACTTGAGTAGACCAGATCGAGAGCCATTCTCTTTAACAAGAATGGAAGTTTTGATTCTTGAATTAATTCCAAAGAGCCTACTAATAGTTTCAATTCTCATCAAACAAATATCTTTGAAATGGCTGTTAGAAAACAAGAAGCTAAGACGATCATTATATTTCAACAGATTTCGTAGAATTTCAAATGGGCTGAATTCATTAGAAGTTAGCTGAAGTTTTTACATTTTAATAACACTTGCTGAAACTTGTGTTGTACCTAAGTAATTTATTCTTAGACTAGGGATTTAAGAGAGGGGCTCGTGGCTAAATAATAACAGCCGCAAGTCAATGATTACGTTTGCCGCGGTTAGTTCGTGGATGGGTGACCATTGATCTATGACATATCGAGACTGTGCTTCGGAAAGCACGTTAAGCCTTTGGTCCCGGCTGTCATTTGTAGATCTTTGACAGTAGACGCGTAGTCAGAAACGCAAAAGTCTGACAACCAGTCTTACCAAGGGGTATCGTGTTACCCAGTAACTGGGTTGTGGAGGTCAGATAGGCAGTCGCTTCGTGTAAAATACTGGTATTCAGCTGCATCTGGTCAGACTGGAAGCCGACCCCAAATTAGTTGGGAAGAGGTTAGGCAGATTTATAGACTAGAGATTTAAGAAGCTGTTAATTTCCTATATTAGTATGGTGTAGCTGTGTAATTGTTCGTCGACTTAGCCTATTGCAGTCCACTGCTGGACATAGGCCTCTCCCAGGCCGCGCCACCCTGTCCTCTGCCTTTTGCATCCAATAGTAATGCATGTAATAGTGTAAGATGTTTTTTTTATGTATATGTATACATTTATACCTAAATGTGAATGGTCATGTGAAAATCTAGTAACACTTCCGCATTACAATAAAAATTCACGCGCAGACGGTGTAGGTACCCATCGTCCCATGCTGGTCCACATCATTGTCAATTTGTAATCGTTTAATGCTAAACATAAGCCTTGCATTGGACTGCCAGAAAAAGCAGTTTTCTTAGAAATTCTCACATTACGAGTTGAAGACGCAGAATATCTGAACAGAATCATAAAGTTCACCCATTTCTTGCTAAAACAAGTGTTTCTGCTAACCATCTTTTCTCACTGCATACAAAAGTATTATTAGAAATGGGTACATATTTTATTTTTTCCGTATCCGTAGTAGTCATCGCGTTGTCGTCCGTACATTACGACGACAGTCGCAGGCGCAGCGTTGACACGTTTAGTGGAACACGAGCGGTTCGTACCGCATGCCTCGAGCATTTTTTTGTGAGGATGCTGGTGGGCCTAAGTCACGGCCTATTTCTATTATATGCTAAAAACCCTGCTTTATTATTTAAGCTGCATAGCTCCTATCCTACACAGTTGATTTTCTTTTAAAGGATGTGATCCAGCAGCAGCATAAGAGCAAATGCTTCCAAATATTCTGAGAAGGTCCACCGTGTGCCTTTAGTCAATAAACGTTAGGCAACTAGCAACTTACCTTCACTAGATGGAAACTATCCATGAGAATTTCTACGCGATAAAATGGTGAGCTTTCTTATTTTATTTTTAGTATAGCTGTCTTTATATTGAGAATAGGTTAATATAAATTTATCAGAAAAACAGTAAATACCAAACATATCTGTATTTTATTGAGTCCCATATCCGCACTAGTCATCGCGCTGTCTCCCGTACATTACAGAGGCGTCGCCGGCGCATCGCTGACACGTTTAGATGCGCGCGAGCATTACAATTTGTAGCGCATGCGTTATTGCGCTTCGCGACGACGGATTTATCGTGGGACATTGTTTCCACGTATGGCGATCACATGTGTGGTGTACTGGGTAAGATTTGTTCGGAGTTTATGGTATTCTGAAGAGAGTAGGACTTTTTGTAAGAGATATGACAGGTTTATATTTCTTTTGGTTCTTATTCTGATGAAAAATAATATTTCTGTCAACCCTTTTGACTGAGTATGGCTGGAGTGTGGGATTCTTTGATATTGCTTCCCACAAATGGGTAGGCTAATGCTCACTTATCACTGAGGGAGTCGACGGCTCCGTCATCTGTGACGCGCTACTACTTGGGAAAGGTCTTTTCAGTTTCATAGATTTTCAATATGTATAGTTAATGGTTACTGTTCGCCTGCATCATCCCACTGCTGGGCAAAGGCCTTTCCCCACGACTTTCAGTTCTTTCGATCCAGGGCTAAAGTGGATTACTGGTCGCTTGTTTTCTCCAGCTCGTGCCGCCATCTGCTACGGGGTCAGCCGCGATGCCTTCTAGCTGTGTAAGGGCTCCACTATTTTGGCCCACAAATCATTGGGCATACGGCAGATGTAACCAGCCCAGTTCCACTTCAGCTTAGCAGTTTTTTGTAAAGGTACTTGCCTAATTTGAATGTTTAATAGGTTAAAGATTACTAAAATAATTAACATTTTTCAACTAATGTAACTCTTTACATCGTTGAAAAGTGTTATTTATCATTTCTCTCTTTCTAAGTCTACAATCTCCATTTAGTGCCTAATCGCTAAACCTTAGTTGGTTTAGCGATTAGGCACTAAATGGTACTGTTAAAAATAATTCTTTAATTTCGTCGTTCTTTTGAGTTCATAGACAAAAAATGACAGTTACCATATATACGCGAAGCCGATTATGTATTTTTTGAATAGATAAACAGTTGAACTTGGACCTTAACATAAAAACTATCTTAGTTTATACATATGTATATGTAAGCGAATAAAAACAAACATTTTGTTTGATTTATTTCTAATTATAGTGACCTCTATGGAGACCTCAAGCGCTACAAACTGAGGATAAAAAAACAAATAAATCATGTTGATAAGTTGTGTGTTTTGTTTAATGTTGGCGCATTAATATTATTGATATCGCAAGGTTAAGATCCGATACAGACGTAAAACTTTTATCATTTGCGATTAGCGATTTTGTAGCGAGAAAAGCATGCGCTTGAGCTTATTATTTGATCGTGCTTGTTTGCTACAACTAGTTTAACTAGCTATGTATTCACTGCAGCCAATGTTCATGATGCTGATGGATATGCCTATATATAGTTCATCTGAATTATGACTTAAATTGCTTTAAGCTGTATCTAACCTATGAAGTGCTAGGAGTAACGCACACGTTCAGTAATGTCACTTCCTCTACATGTGAGGGTTAAGGATTTTGTCTTTTTTTTGTTGCAATCGTAACCGGCATACTTCTTTCTTATATTTATGGTAAGCTGACTATGAAGTAATGTGCCATTACAGTGAGAGCACGCAGGTCCGCGTCTCACTGGCTAGCAATAATGGCTATGTTGGCGCATCACTGCATAATACCTTTATGATGCTTGCTCGTTACACCTACAGCTTCTGGATGCAAATCGCAACAGCTTGAAGCATGTCTTGTGCTTGGGCCTTATTGCGTCATACTTAACGAGATGTCAGTGCTCAGGCGCAGCTCACTTACATATGTACAAGTTGATTGTTCTTCTAAGAATTGCTGTTTTTTATAAATGTTAAATAGCGTAGACTGGAGATCTTTAGAGCTGACAAATCGATTTGGATTTATCATGTGTTTTTGTTTTGTTTAAATACATGTGGAGATAAAACTGAACTTGTGTTTGTTTATTACCTACTTTAGTAAAACATAACACTTAAATGAATCACGTACTCACGGATGTAAAAAATATACTGTAAATATATTGTTTTTACTACCCAGACTTACTTTAAAGTGAATAGGTAAAAATAGGTCCTCCAGACCGAATTTCGGTCATGGCGACTAATCTCGGTGGAGACCAGTCTTCGGCGCGGGAGGTATTATAGTGCACAAGCGTGTGCGCAGACACAGATGCAATCTCTTTAACCTCACTCTCATAGTCCTATGGGACGGCATGAAGTCCGACCGGAAGGAGATTAGGCGCAGGACCAACGGCTTAACATGCTTTCTGAGACACGAGGGTTTCATACCCCCCCGCCTCGCCTCGACTGCCCCTTTGTTGCCGTGGTCATTGGTGTCGATTCCCTGGTCGGGCAGCGTTGATGGGTTTTTCAAAGGCAGGTAGGTACTGTACGGTAATGTATAACATTTCTGGAGCAATCTAAATAAACATATTTCAATTTTATTGTAGTACCAACTGGGTAACCAATTTGTATCTTACAATGTACCTACCGTACATGAAATTAATTCAAAGCTAGTCTATACAGGGTTATTGGTATAACAATAACAACCTTGCAGACTGGATTACTAACATCATAAACAACAACTTTTGTTCTATGACTTTTTACAAAACGTAATACATTTACCAAAATCAAACCTTTAAGATTTCGTTGTTCTATCTAACCCCCGCTGGGTTAGATAGAACAACAACAACAAGGTTTTTTTCCCCTTTGCCAAATTTTGTACTAGGTAGTTAGGTAAAGATACCGCCGTGTCTAGCACGGCAGTTTGTTTACCTAACTAGCGCTTTCTTTTGCTTCGCGAAGAGTTCGTAACATAAAATCGAAATATTTTTATTTTTGTATGAAAGTCAGATGAATTTGATTCTGATGAATTAATAAAAATCATAGAACCAAAGTTGTTGTTTATGATGTTACGAGAATTTAGTCCACAGAGGTTTGTCAATGTTTTACCAATAAACCTGTATATTGTGACAGTTTCAACTAGAACCAACAATCTCTTCTAACAGAATTCGATAACAACTGTAACCAAATGAAGTACCTAATTAAGAACAATCTGCCGTTCCAGCGTACCAGCACAACGTACCAGCTCACTTGTCTAAATCATTAAGTGCAGACTTATGAGGCTGTGACGTCGTAAATAACACAAGTTAGCATCGATATATAATTTATAGTAATTTATCGGCAATAAATAATATCTAATTAGTCGATATTTGTGGCCGGAGCTGAATTATTAGAACCAGTTCTGTGACGAAATGTGGGTCGATGGAGAAACGCGAATACTGATTAGATGTTTTGGTATGATGCTAGTAGGCTTGTGTGGGGTAAGTAGAGAGGGAGAGAGAGAGAATTATGTACACATAGTGCAAGTGCTACATAAGCTACCTTGATTTCATAGATTATTAGAAAACCCTTGTCGAAACCACGAAAACAAACTTATTGGTGATGGACTTTGCAGCCCCAAGAAATCTAGCGTGGATAGAGTAATTACATACATATTGATGTATTTTATGTAGGTATACCTCGTAAATACAACGTCGATTTTTTATAAAATCATGAAATAAAAACATGTTGTGGTAACAATTATTCATAAAACCATTTGTTTGTGTTAATCACTCAGTGTTAATGTTAATAATAATAAAATATGATGTCATCAATGTATTTACGATTCATTTATCTTTTAAAGGTTTTAAAAAACAAACCGAATAATTCGCTTCCATTTTAAAATAAAAAACAATGGCCGCCTCTACCGGCTTCCTCACACTCTTGCGCACACAAATAACTTTAAATATTTTGACAGGCTGACGGTTTTATTCGCAATTGCTGTTAAAATTCAATATGGCGATGCTGATTCATGATTTTCACACGCGGCTTTATGAAAAACTACCAATAGCCTTATTACGGGGCCTTATGGTTTATGTTATCGTGGCAGATGTGTTGTTGAGTGTAAATATAAGGTTGTGTTAATGTGTTTGTCTGCGAGATAATAAATCAGGTGGCAGCCCTACGGATCACGTGTTAGGGCGCGTATACACTTGTTGCGAGTTTGGGTAGCATATGTGGTGGGTGATTATGTACGATTTGTGAATAATTATGGTACAATTAATTAACACATGCTAATTATGATGATGATGATGATGTTGTTAATTTATGCAGATGTCAATTATTTACATAATGCTTCATAATAACGAGTTTATGGTGCACACTCTTATACAAGGACATCTACCGATGTATTCTGTAAGTCTCATCGTGAAAACTAGGGTGAAGTGAGCTGTCAATAGTGTCAATGATAACAATACTTTAATTCCTATTTCCTTTTTTTATTATGAATCATGCTTCTACTCATAAGTGTTGTACTAAGTAAATTGTTGTGCCCGAGGGTCCATGTGAACTTTATAACTATTATTACGACCTTGTAACCACGTGTTATGCAATAAATATTTGAATTTGAATGTGTTAATAAGATCTTTCAGGGTATAGTCATTGTGAATTGAAAATACATAAACACCAAACACAACAAGAATTATAATTAGTAATCCTAACCTAAACAGTGAAGGCCCGATGGGACTAAATAACCATTAGTCTAATGAATTAAATATAACTTGTAGACTAATAATAATAACATTATTAACGCAGTAATAAGCTTTTAGGGAATGCCTAATAGAGTCATTGTTAACTATTTATTGGTCCTGTTTAGCGCCAAACTGGACTCTAAAGGCCATAATATAAATTATTCATGAACAGTATACAGTAATAGTTGAAACTTTGCATATTTCGTGACTAATAAATACTTCCAAATAGTCTAAATGTTGATGTTTTTAAAGCTGGGATATTTAATTTAAAACGTCCTGATATGGAGTTTTATGACTTCGCAAATCTATACATACAAATAAATAAAATTGAAGTGTCTGTTTATAATGTCAGCAGCTTTTTTCTAAATACATCGTCTGTTTGTTCCGGTCAATCTCCGAAAAGGCTGGACCGATATGGATGAAATTTGGTATAGGGGTACTTTGCACCCTAGGGAAGAACGTAGGCTTTTTATTGACTTGCCACCATGGCGGAAGCTAGTAATAAAGACAGTTTTGACGGCACGGTTGGCGCAGTGGTTGACCGATTGACTGCTGCGCTGCGTGTCGCGGGTTCGATTCCCGCACGGAACAAATCTTTGTATGACCTACAAGTAGTTGTTCCGGGTCTGGCTGTTTGTGTATGTGAATTTAAAATGTTTGAAAACGCACCCACGATACAGGAGAAATTCCTAGTGTGGGGCAACGTTTAAAAAAAAAACAGCAAAATTCTTAGAATAATTTATTTATTCATGCTGTTTGTATTTTATTGCACTATAAGTTTTGCTGTATAAAGCAATCACATTGACATGTTTTATTTACCTGCAACGGCTGCAACCCGCTTGTCGTAAACCAGTTTGACATTTTAGAGCCATTTATACAGAGCACCAATCTGTTCAATCTTTTTTAAATGTAACCTTCATTCAATACCGTTCCAGCCTTAATCCACCCTGTTAGGAACACACCTTAACATCGCCGCTTGTCATTTGTCAGGGCTGCCACTTGTCGCAATAACACGGACATCGTGAGACCGCTCGCTCACGGACACTTATGTATTGCTCTGTAGAGAGCTCGCCAGGAATCTTGGCACTGACAGCAGTGTCAGGAGTGTCGGGGAACTGGGAGATAATTAAACAGAACGACATAGATGAAACTATGGACTAACAGTTAAGAATCAAACTGGGATCAACGGTGATTCATTTGAATCGAAACCCCTAGCACATTCCACTACCCATAGCAAATATGCACCCATATTCAGGCCATGGGTGAGATAAATAGTAATTTTAGGTTATTAATATTATTTTGGATTACATTTATTTATTATGTTATTGCCAATTCGTCTAATCAATAATAATTGACTATATTATTTTAAATTAGTATGATGTATAATTATGTTACATATTTTGTTATTTAAAATTATTATTTTAAATTGCCTACTTTGATTATGATTATTTTTTTGTTAATTTTTATTTTGATTATGTTATCTAATATTTTTATGTTACGTCGAAATTACTCTATGGATAATTTATTTGTCTGACTAAAATAAATGAATTGAATTGAATTAGCTTACAATATTCTTTTTCTTGGTTATCCGATGATGTTCATTTATTGTGTTCTAGCAGCGCCTCGCGGTTTCACCCGCATAAGTGTCGATCCCGTGGGAATATCGGGATAAAAGTATCGTATGTGTTATTCTGATGTATAAGCTATAATAATGTAAAGTTTCATCAACATCCGTTCTGTAGTTTTTGCGTGAAAGAGTAACAAACATCCATCCATCCATCCTCAGACACTTTCGCGTTTCTATTAATAGCTACGCCCCGCAGTTCCACCCGTATAAGGTTCGAGCCCGTGGGAATATCGGGATATAAAGTATTCTATATGTTAAGCTTATTTATAAACCATCTCTGTGCCAAATTTCATCCAAATCCGTTCAGTATAGTTTTTGCGTGAAAGAGTAACATCCATCCATCCATCCATACAAACTTTCACATTTATAATATTAGTAGGATTAGTAGGAAGGAAATAGGAAGTAGGATTTGTAGGATAAGATTGTGACAACTTCTAGTTTAACTTCATTCATAAAATAGAAGATAGTTACAGGAAAGGAAACGTCGGCAAAATATCCTGGATCGACATGAGTTGTCAAATGGTCACGACACAACTAAACGTGGTCTTTGTATGAATTTTGATTAATTGTTGCCAATGTTTCATGATCGGAATACCATCCCAATCGAATGAATCTCCAGCGACCACAATAGCATTCTCATTCCACATCGTCATCTGTGATTAGTGAGGGCTGCCCTCGTTCACTTGACACTTACACACAACACTAGCTAGCATGCCAAGAATAAGATATAAGAATCTCTCGCAGGACAGTCACGACGCTGCCAGGCTATCTAACTAGGTTAGGTTCACGTTAGGCCTGATTACTTGCTTCACAGGCATCGAGATAAACTTACCTACATAGGATTAGAATTCAACCATTATTTCCTTATTTCAGTCCAAGGAAACAAGGCAATCTTAACAGCAACGTTTGTCATTTGTCAGCGCTGTCGCGACAACATTGCCCTCGTCAAGTTAACGAGAGGTAGCAATGTGAATTGCTCTGAGATATCGAACAAGATTAAACTTGTGAACGGGATTGTTTTGGGTCGAGAGACTGGGTTTTCGATCTTTCTGAAAATCTGGAAATGTGCAGTGTAGAACATTCCTAAAACAGATGGACTGGACGCCAAGCTGGATGCCATGATTGCTTAGCGAGACAGGCTGTTTTGTTTTAAATTCTTTTAAAAAGATATTATAAGTATTGACGGAAAATTAACAAATACTTTTAAATGTATGCACTATTTTAAGCTCGACCTTGAGTATGCAAGGATGTCAGTAGGTAGCGCTCTATAGTTTCTGCCTACTCTATGGTAAAAAGGCGTGACTATATGCATATATGTGTATTTTATGCTTGCTCTGAAAGTTTCTAATAAACTGAGGTATGTCTATTGCAACTTATTGTATTCCTGCCAAAATATAGGTATGGGCCAAATAGCGTCAAATATCCGCATCATCTAAGTATGAAACCCCTCCGAGGCTCACAATTTGTCCACATTAGTCAGTTACGTCGAGAACTCGGAACTTTGCTGAGCGTAACATCTATGTATGTAGCCGTAGTACATATGCTGAGCGTAGCAAAATAATGCGCTCATTTACCGGAGACGCTGACATATTGCGGCGATGAGCTCTTGTTCTCGTTACTTGAGGAGTTATAAAGTTAGGTTGTTTTGTCAATTTTGTGGTGCTATTGTTTTTAAACCGTCATCATGTACATACGTAATTGTCTCAATTTATAGAGGTGGAGGCCGCTCACGAAATGATGAAGGAAAACATCGTGAGGAAACCGGCATGCCCCAGAACCAAAAATTCGAAGACATGTGACGTCTACCAACCCACACTGGGCCCGCGTGGTGGATTACGGTCTGCTCCCCTCACGGAGAGGAGGCCTGTGTCCCAGCAGTGGGAACGTTATAGACTGATTATGCTATAGAGGTTACCTACATTTTCATTAGAATGTTTACTTGTTACAGGCAGAGACTCCGGCTAAGGTTGCCAAAGCCCTTAATTTTAAACTAGGAAAGCGGGTTTGCCAAGACGTTCAATGTTGCCGGTCACACTTCAAGTCTCTTTAAAATATGTCTTAATAGGTACACAATGCCTTTATCTTTGGTTAAACACAAATAGCTTTGACCAATGTTTAGTTCTGTAGCTGAACATATAATTATTTCAGCTTATCTTAAAGCAAAGCTCATTACTCAATTCGTAACCCTCTACATTACCAACGTGAGAAGTCAGTTCTTTACTTTCTAAGTAGCAACCTCCACAATACCAGCGCATGCGCACACAAAGCAGACACAACTAAGTATTGTAATTACCACAGCACTGTTGCCCAAACAATGCGGCTTGTAAACAAACGCTAAGCAAACATGCGCGAGCGCAGCGTTAACAGTTGCAACCATGTTGTGGGGAACGGTATACAAGGAAAACAACAACAGTTAGTGAGGCGTAAAGTTTTTATACTTTAAACGGTAATATATACTTTGAAGCTAAGGAACTTGACATTTGAATAGGACCTGCGCCTGTGGGGTAATTGCGTAACACGCTATCAATAGCAATGGCTTTCATTTTGACAGTTCAACAACATTCATTGCGTTATTTACGCTGTTGAGCAGACAGATTTTTCGAAAATATTAAGCAATGGATTAGCGATATCATTCAAAATTATAGAGATTGATAGTGTGTTATGCAATAAGGGTACTGGACCTTAACCCTTCGAATGATTTATGACACTACTAACTGCACTGTAACTGTAGAACAGACTACATTTATGACACTACTAACTGCACTGTAACTGTAGAACAGACTACATTTTCTTTTGTGTGCACTGATGGTGGAATGGTCTGAAATCGCCATCACGCAATAAGTACCTAAGTGTGATGCTCATTGCTCGATCGTTCTCCGTATGAGATATGAGCACTTACTCTGTCGTGGAACATTTGCAGGCTGGGATTATTCTACCAGTGCTGAGTAGGAGTACATTTCCAAAGCACAGACTATAGAAATTTGGTTGTAGTATGCGATAGGCCAAGGGACAGATTGTCAAGAAAATGGGGCAACAGTGAACTATCGCGTTTCTTACATATACTATTACTATTCCACTAATGCAACTAATTATCGTCCCCTTCTTATACAAACAGTGAGTAAAGTCGCGAATCCCCACAACTGGGATATGATGAACTCCGATCTAGTAAATATTGTCTGTAGGGGCGCTAGTCTGCGGAGCGTCGCCGGTAAGTGCCAGCAATTGTCAGTTATTGAGTTACAGGCACGCCGCGGGACAGGGGTGAACGGGAGTTTTCTTATATTTTTCTATTGTATTCGATATAAAATAAAGCCAAGTCAATCACCTTTCAACCACTGCATGCACAATTTTTTCCTGTTCGATATTTTTGGCCATTGAACCTTTCATTGTACTGATTACTACTATGGCTTCGTGTTTATTATGGTGTTCTCGATAATGACATTTTATCAAAACAGTGTTAATGACTTTCAACCAACATAATTAAAATGCACTAATAGGCTACAACGGTCTAGATTATCTTTCTCTCGTCAACGTCACAGACGCGCACATACTTACTAAGCAGGTATGTATCAGTAGGTAGACCAATTGCTCATGCCGTGGAAGTAATATAAGCCAGCGAGCAAGATGTAAGCGAGGCTGACTGACAAAGAACTATGCAATGATCACAGCACCTGACAAATTAACTGGTTATACACTTACAAGCTTAAGTGGCAGCGGGCTGGACATGTATGTCGAAGGACCGATGGTCGGTGGAGCAGACGAGTCCTGGAGTGGAGACCGCGTATTGGCAAGAGTAGTGTGAGACGTCCCCCACGACCTTAAAAATGTGTCTGGGACAGACTGGATGCGGAAGGCGGAAGACAGGGAGTGGTGGCGCATCCCGGGAAAGGCCTATGTCCAGCTGTAGACTGCAATAGGTTGAGTTGATTGATTTTGTTGACACTTACATGTCTGGATCCGGTGGAAACGAAATAAGTGTAGTGTTATAAAACGCGAAAGTTTAAAGCAGTGACTTGGCATGTCCGTGGTAGCCCTGCGTGTAACTCGAACCACGTTTCGCACGTTCCGGCAAACACGGGCTAATGCTAGAGAGGTGGCGGTGCTTGCTCAGCTGCACTTGACTTACACTCGCTTTTTGGCTAAAGCTTGTCACTGTTAGTTTGCGAGGGATTGGGCTGGTTGACGCATTCTTATTTCACGAACCTACCTAGTGGATGATCAGCACACCCGACGTTTTTAGAGCTACTTACTTGGCAGGTCGATCGATCAGGTTAAGCTACGTTTGCCGCGGTTGGTCTGTGAATGGGTGACCATCTTTACATACCGAGACCCCTCCGTTCCTCGGAAAGCACGTTAAACCGTAGGTTCCAGCTGTCATTCGTGGATCTTTGACAGTCGTTACGGGTAGTCGCCCGAAAGTCCGATAACCAGTCTTACCAAGGGGTATCGAATTACCTAGTAACTGAGTTGTGGAGGTCAGATAGGCAGTCGCTCCATGTAAAATCTGAATTCGGTTAGACTAGAAGCCGACCGCAACATAGTTGGGAAAAGGCTAGGCAGATGATGGTAGGTGCTATATATGAGCATACAGAATAGCAAACATCTCATATCGCAGCATTGCGCCTCCTTTACAGATATGTAACTTCAACTACAAAGCAAAGAACCGCTATAAGTTCTAAAGGCATGCAGGCTATGTTACTTACCTGTGCCAAGCTTTGTTTGCAATAATTAATTAATCAAATGCCACAGTTGAATATAGTGAACACAATATGATCACGGACTGCCTTGTGCTATAAATTGCTGTATTGTTTTTTCTTTCTACAGGTCACCTTGATTCAGTTTTTTGCTCAAGATTTGTATTCACCTAATGTACAAATCTCCGCGACTGACAGCCGATCTATCAGACGTTGCCAATACACAAGCTTCCTCTCATTGTTTCAAGATTAACATAATCGCCTTATCTTCATGTTTAATTCTATTAATGGATTGGCTAGGGCAGTCGTGTCAGAGTTAATAATAGTTTATATTTATGAAGCCCACTAGTCGACTCCATAACGTTTGCATTTTGAATTATGTGTTGTATGTGTTTAGCTAGCTTCTGCCCTCGACTTCGTCCGCGTGAAATGTCTTGTACCTCAACCGACCCCGTCGTATCGCATCGCCTATCTGCGCTAATATTTCGTTTTCGTTTAGCGTTCTTTCTTATTTTTTTATTTTGCCCGGCTCCTAAGACTCCTGCGTGATGTCAAAAAATTCAGCTATAAAATGACTGGTTTTTCCCGAGTTTGTTGTCGTGATGTTCAAACAAATAAACAAACACACTCTTCAGCTTTATTATTAGTATAGATTAACTAAGAAATCGTTCGTTATTATGTGAACAAGCCTTATTATATCAATGTTTTTTCCTCCTCCGTAAGAGTAAAGCCAGGTTACGTTACGTCTACTTCTGTATTGTGATAGTTACTGGCTGGTATTATAACTACTGACAGCAGCGTAAGAAATAATCCTGTGATCACCATCCTGTTGGAATATTTTTCTCTATCTAACTTTGCCATTTGTGTCTTTCTAACAATCCTGCATGTTTCTAGCTAGAGGTACCAAGCTATATTTACAGCTCCTTCCCAGGAATGAAAAACTCTTAACACAAGTAGGTAAAGCGTTCACATGAGATTTAAGCGCAAAAATCGCTAAAAGCAGTTTCTCCTGGAATGCTGCTGCGTTGTTTGAATGCTAATCGGCGCTGATCGGGATGCCGATGGCGTCCCGATCCGATACGAGCATCAATTTGACTGTGAGCGACGGCCTAGTGATAAACTTAAGTGTTCGATTTACCATGTTAGATAAAAATGTATGTTTATGAGTGGACGGTTGTGGAATTGAAAATGAAGGTGTAGTGCAAGTGCCAACGGTGCCAATCGCGACTGGATATCTTAGTGAAGCAGTATGATTGAGATTATTGGTTTTAAACAACACTAAGTTCAAGACTAGGGTTGGTAAACATGATTAAAAAGCTTTGCCTGTCGTGGAAGGTTCCACAGATTTTGTTATATTTCTTTTACACGTAATAAATTAAATGCGGATTGAATACCGTCAATTCCGATGTGCTTAATCATAAACATACCTGTTGAAATTACCTATGCTACATAATTACGCGAAAAGACAAACATTCAATAGATAAAGATGTTCACATTGATCACCGCTTATTTCTAAGAATCAAAACTTCTATAAGAACTTGACATTTACAAGCACTTCATAAATCTTTAGAAGAAGTCCTTGTCAGTTTGTGTCAGAGTCGACTCTATACGTTGGGTAGGTACCTATAGCACTTTTTAGGCACATACTGTTTGTTGGTAAGGAAAACTTCACGATATACTCGACATCACCTCATAAGAACAAGTCCGTGACTCCTCGGTTCTGCGAACATACTGATGTATGCACATGATGCACGTTTTTCATGTCGATCCAGGCAACTCATAGGTAAAGTATGACACTATGTGTTTGGTGTAGTAGGTAGGTATTTGAATCTAGACAAGTCTGATCGAAGTTTTTGAGGAAGGTCTACATTACATATATTGTTATTTTTTAGGAGGTAGGTATTTAAGGCAGTGATTGCACATGCTATTTTATAAAAGTCTGCTTGTTGTCAGGTGAAATCGTCGTATGGTCAAAAGTTTCTAAATATTCGGCTTTTTTCTCGAAGTGTGTTTTATGGACATCGATTGAACTGAAAAGATGGCTGAATTTCAGAGAATTGTAGAAGATCACTTTGTGGTAAATCTTACAGAAGATGGTGGCAACGTTTGGAAAAAGAATGATTCTTTAAATACATACTTGCTACGCTTGCGAATCATGTTTTGTTCAACATGGGACAGACAACAGAGGACAACAGGGACCTGACACTGACCTGCAAAAAACGTAACAAATTTTTACTACTACTACCTACCCTGGCGTTACCCCCTTAAACACACACACACACTAAAAAACACACACGCACAGACATACTGAATAAATTTGCTGTAAGTTTCCCGAATATAATAAAACAATACTCAAAATTACTTACTATAACTTACTATTCAAATCAAGTGAATAAAACAACTTTTAATTACTCAAGTATGTACAAGTACTTATTTACTTAATACCGCACAGTTCCGCAGACACGTTGAGTAAGTCGACTATTGTTAATCCGCCCACAACTGACATGTATGACAAAATCTCGTACATTATTGAAACGGGCCCACGCCGGCGCCCGCGCAGTGCTTGACGATAATACTTATTGTCACATCGAGTAATGCTTGTAAATTGTTTAAGGCTCGATTGTTGGTACATAAATTAGTCAGAGTAATTAATATTCTATTAGCTATTGTAAGGGATTGGTAATTTGTTCGTTAAATTAGCTATGTTAATAAGAAGTCATGCCTAGCTAAACTATTAAGGTAGGTATGCATAGGATTTAAGGCATAAAGCAATGCTGAAAGAAAAGCGAGTACTTGATATTCAACTCCCGGTGATGCGAGTGTAGGTGTACGTACCTAAATGTTTAGTAGCCTTCAGTAATTGGCAAATCCTTCTGAGTGTGTTAAATATAGCTATTATATTATGAAGAAGCAACATTTGCCGGCCATCTTTGAGAAATGTTACGGGTAGTCAGAAGCCCGAAAGTCTGACAATCAGTCTTACCAAGCGGTACAGTGTTACTCAGTAACTGGGTTGTGGAGGTCAGATAGGCAGTCGCTTCTTGTAAAATAATGTTATTCATATGCATCCGGTTAGACTGAAAGATGACCGCAAAATAGTTGGGAAAAGGCTGGACAGGTGATAGTTATGAAGAAGTAACTTATTGTTGCCTCGCAGTGGGACCACACACGCTGAAAATAAGAATATCACTTAAACTTCATCAAACCTCTTAAATAAATTCCATAATATATTTTTATATATAAATACTCGTACGTTCAACCAATATTAAAACAGTTTTCCAAATGTCTATACTGACGTTTAATCCACACGCATGGCTTTATATTTATCTGCGACAATGCTTACATTATGAACATGCTCGTTTCCCACGCCGGCGCCCGCGCACTGCGCACTAACATGCAACCATCTTTACTAGTGTGCCTAGGCTTTTGTCACAAACCTAGGCTAGGTCGTAATTAACGTTAGTTTTTGTATAAGAATGGGAAATAAGTGACGAGTATTTAATAGTTTCTAATCACACAGGTTTACGTATAGCATTTACGGTTTTAAGTTTTTATGGTCTACGGTCAGTATGCGAGTCAGTACTGACACATAAACGTATACGAGTCCATCAAAATGTCAGTCACTGATCTGGTTCGTAAATTTGGCCCTGATTTCACTGAATTACAAACGTGGCCTCGTGTCCGGCACCCAATAAGGCCCTTTGTATACACGTTTTTCTTGCCGTGTAAAACTATGGTTTATTTGCCGTGTGTAGGTATGGTCATCAGTGTTGTATCACTACACTACAGCGTTGTGATCACTATGGAAGCTTGTTGATGAACCCGTTTTTTCTACGGCTTGTTTTACACACCGTACCGTAAAGAAACCGTCCCGTGTACAAAGGGCCTAACGATGTCTTGCTGACAAACAGACTGACACGATTATCCCTTCGGGCTGTTTTTATGTTAGGATGTTTATGGATTTGCAACCAAACGATGCGTTTCCTCGACGTGGTGTGGTCGCAAGTGTGGTCAAACATCACCCGACATGGCGTCCTTGACAAAAGCCGCAATTAACATCGCCAGACCAAATAAGAAGTAGTTGTAAGTATTTATCTCCAAGTGCTTAAATCGTTGGATTATTATTTACATACATGCGAGCTGCCTCCCACGCCGGCGCCCGCGCACTATTGCCAACTTTACTATTGTCACATCTGGTGGTAGAGCGCAATTAGTGTAGATGCGACAAACAGTTTATAAACAGCTAGTTTAGAGCATCAAAATCAAAATATTTCACATAAACCTACATGGCCACTTATGAAACATCAGAAGCTCGGTGCACGGTTCCAATTGGTCGTTTCCTATGGAGAAGAGCCGGCAAGAAACTCCACGGTAACTCTTTTATCAAGTACATAACTGATAATCTTCCTCCCACTAAGTCATGTGGTCTTCATACCTACAAACTCAATGGAACTGCTTTTAGCAGAGGTTCATGACACTGAAATGCTCTTACAAGCTTCAACGATACAATCAAACTTCCGACTTAACAGTCTAGTGTATCTAGTATGAACAGTCTAGTGTATCTAGTATGAACAGTCTAGTGTATCTAGTATAAACAGTCTAGTGTATCTAGTATAAACAGTCTAGTGTATTTAGTATAAATAGTCTAGTGTATCTAGTATAAACAGTCTAGTGTATCTAGTATAAATAGTCTAGTGTATCTAGTATAAATAGTCTAGTGTATCTAGTATAAAAAAGCGCCTGTAGGTTATTTATTTATTTAATACTTCAAGCACATACATGTACAGAGGCAGACTTAATGCCATAGACATTTAGATAGCTATAGGATCCATAGTCATAGGATTTTAAGATCTATCCACTTTTGCAATTCTGAGTACTGCGTCACTCGTTTGACGATAGAACCGATCGTTGATGATCTTCGATCGTTACCTACTTGAGATAAAAGACTATCTCAAACGAAATGACCTATTCCACCTCCGACCCACTTGCCACTTGACTTGTATGACAACTACTTTTGAAATGATAAAGAAATCCTGGAGTAGGTACTTAGCATAATCAGCCTATAATGTTCCCACTGCTGAGGGAGTCGGCCGTAGTCCACCACGCGGGCCCAGAGCGGGTTGGATAGATGTCACATGTCTTCTTCGAATTTTTGGTTCTAGGACATGCCGGTTTCCTTTACGTTTTGAGAGCAAGTAGGCAGTTAGTGCAATGAATATCGGATCTGCATGAACCTCGCACATACTCTTTGTCACCATTGTATGTAGTCGCCCACCGCATGGCACCTCTTGCTAACAACCAGTCAACCACGCGAACTTTGCGTGTCGCCTCCATTCAACCACCACCAACTCATAACCACACCCCTATCTCCACGACATAAAGACCAATATTGCTTGGCCAATTAATTAAGATAAAGATAAAATAATTATCAATGAATATTAATGACATAGGATAAACTCACAGCAGTTGATGCCCGGACGTAGATATCTGAAACGAGAGTTATTTATTTAGTTATACGAGTAGATAGCAGGAGTTATTGAAGAGATTGAAGGTGAACCGTTTAATCTTATGAATGATAGCGATAAAGAATAATGTGTGCTGTACCGGTTTGAATTAACTGTGTTGGGTGGCCAGGGTTTTTAATCAAAGATTATTTAATATTATACTAATAATGAGCTGAGCACGAGGTCCTGGGATCGATTCCCAGATCGGTCAGTGTTATTGGGTTTTCTGTCCGGAATTTCTCAATCGAAGCCAGAGTCTGGATGTGTGCCCGGTTGATGCAATAGGCCCGCCCCATATTACATGGGACTTTAACTTAACTGGTGAAATGTGGGTGTACTATATAGATACACCTCTGCCCAAAACTTTGGGGAACAAGGCGTGATTATATCTTATTAAACTTTAAATAACACAGATCTCAGACCGAACTGCTCTTAGATATTTTATAAAAAAATCTGAGCAGAAGAAGAAGTTTATGTTATTTGAATAATAAGCGCTAAGAGGCTCTATAGGATCTATTGGGCAGGCAGTTCAAGATAATTTCATACTAATTCCTTTTGGCAAGCCTCAGCTAAGTCTGGAGCCAAGTCGTTCACTATTAATGAACCAATTAGAAGAGAACCGTCTATGTAGGAAATAGGAACCTGATATATATTATAGGCATATGTATATATGACCTATGTATTATATATATTATATTTGTCAAAGAATGGCCCGAAAAACAGAAGCTGTTAGTTGCCTGAATATAGCATCATTAAGAATTCAGAAGAAGTGGGACCACTCAAAAAATATTTGTCTTCTAAATGACTGTAGCGATTTCATTGTCGTTATATGACAAGTTTTTGTTTTAATCCGGAACCTGATGGACCACCGTGAAACTTTAATGGAAGCAGGTTTTTGCAGGCGCTGCAAACGTGCTGCACAGCCTACGATCAGACCACCCACAGGTGTTCCTAAGGGTATCGAGAGGAGAAATGAATACGTTGGAATGTACTACAACAGCAGTTGATCAAATACTAGAGAGGGGTATGGAGAGTTTTGTATTGTTAGGTGTTATATTTATTATGTTAGCTTTATATGGATATTCACGTGCATATTTCCGAGTTGTCGAATAGTTTCAGAATTATTCACGGCTCAGTTTACTTTTGAATCAATTTCTTGTTATGTTTTGTTATACAAAGTATAATTTGATACAGCAGCCAGCACCCTAATAGCGTGACACACTTTTAATCACGATCTGAATAATTTTAAAGGATATTTCATATGTTCGAAAAATTTGTCTGCTCAACGACGTACATAACGCAATGAATGTTGTTGAACTGTCAAAATGAAAACCATTGCTGCTGATAGTGTGTTACACAATTACCCCACAGGTTAACAATCACCGCGGCTGGTATTCAGTTCAGCAATTTTCTATTGACGTAAACTATAGAGACCAGGGCCTCCCAGTAATCGCTAGTAGGCCATGGTCTCTAGTTTACGTCTACTGTAGTAATAAGCATTTCCTTAATAAACTGCTCAATCTAACAGCTTCATCCAACGTTGATCAGAACTGCGCAGTCGGTGGTCTACGCGCACCACGCGCGTATTAACGACGTCCTGTGCGAGTCAACTGCAGCGTTCACACTGTGTTTACTCGATGTTTACACGAGTTTACACTAAACACAATAATTAGACGCATTAGAGTGTTGCTGCGAGTTATATCGAATGGTGAACACGGGCGCGGAGAATAGAGAGCAAGCGTGGAGCTGTCAAAACGATTTAATTGTAGATGAGTGTATAATAGGAATGTTAGATTGTTCAACGTTATACATTGGACATTGGACAGGGGGCCGAAAATTCATTTATTGTTTTCAGTCTTCTGAAAAATCTTGAAGAGGATGCGTGATGTTGAAGTGGTGGAGTTACAGATAAAATTGCATATTTGCTGTGTAATCTGATACTGTAGTTATTTGGCAGTGGACATTCCGAACTAATGATTTTTTTCTCAGATAGAACTACACCAGCCAACAGTCTAAAGTTATACGCACAGCTACGTCCGTGTGTCCCGCAAACAGTCCCGCTCGTTACAAACCCGCACTGACCGCATCCTGCATTGACAAGCGCCCGCGCACACGACCGTCACACCGTCAGACCGCGCGGTTCCGGGTCCCGGCGCCTTCGCAAAGATTTATGAGCAATAGTAATGTGCGCTGAACTCAACGACTGTGAGTGGTATTGGCTAGTTATTCCTGGTACAGTTCTGTCTTTGTTTAATAAGCTACTATTTGAGGTCGAGGAACAGTTCAATGCGTGTCGTGCAGTTTTAGGGTTATGGTTGACCATGGTCAGGGTCCATTTTCTTCAAATATAGCTTAGTTTTCCGTGTACGTTGTGCACAGTAGTATTGTTCCGTCAATTACCACGAGATACTTAAATTAATACATAAAGACGTTACTATTCTATGTAATACATGCGATGCTTCCTGTTGCTGACCTGTCGCATCGGCTCTAGGCGGAATCAGTCAGTCACTAAGGTGGATAAAAGCTGTCTGCCCAAAGCCTACTTTTATGTACCAATTTTTTTATAGTTATTAATAGACTATTTTATATTAGTTTTCCTTAAAACTTTACTGTCTCAATTAAATTGTAAAGTGATGGCACAGCTTTCAATAGACTTAGATCACGCAGGTCGCTAATTACTTGCACCTGTCGTAAATATATTTTAGTTATAGTTTATTTTTAGGCACTAATAAAATATTTTATAAAATTATTACTATGACGTCACACCTCGAGAGCAGGGGTGGCCCAGTGCTAACGGCCGCGACTTACGAGTAGGTCGTAGGTTCGAACTATACATATAAGAAAGAAGATTTTTTTATTTGTATGGTTCGAACCCAGACTGGCGCTTTAGTTTGTGTACAATATTTCATCACCACTGTTCTTAAAACAGTGAACGAAAAATTCATGAGGAAACCGGCATGTTCTACAACCAAAAATTCGAAGACATGTGACATCTACCACTGCGCACTGGGCACTGGTCCCGCGTGGTGGATTAAGGCCCATTCCCTCTCACCGTGAGGGGGCCTGTGTCCCAGCAGTGGCCCCAACATTATAGGCTGATTGTGCTAAGGTACAGTTACTCGTGGCAGGCTATTTTGAAATAAACCAAGTCACTTATTACCTTCATTTAACTTCTTCCCACCCCTATCTTCGCCCACACTAAACACACGGCACATACAATATGCACACATAACCAACATTAGCATAAATAGTTGTCCTTCGCTAATGTATGTTAAATAGGCTGAACTGTAACCCCGGTAACCCCGTGTAGCCCTCGGTGCCCCGCTGTAGCCTGCGG
Source organism: Apamea epomidion (assembly GCA_947507525.1). Lineage (NCBI taxonomy): Eukaryota > Metazoa > Arthropoda > Insecta > Lepidoptera > Noctuidae > Apamea > Apamea epomidion. The sequence goes on along the minus strand of OX382240.1, from coordinate 917,605 downwards.
ACGTAACGGGCCTCAGTAACCGAGCCATTCAACTTAACTATGTGTACAACTAAGTCCTTTAGTTAGAGATATATTCAGAGGGTTTGTAGAATGAGAGTTTGATAGAAAGTTTCTGGTAGATATTGTCATTAACCGACGGATGAATAGAAATATGAAAGCATCAAAAGTCTTGTGACTTATAGTCGATTTCTATAATTTACGGAGTCTTATTGGCTAAAATTAAGACTCTTGTATCTTTACCAATAATGAAACAAAGTCCTCTTTCCAAATTAGACCGCTCCCATATGTAAGTAGCTATCACAGATAAAATTGGCTTATGAATCTATTTATATGCCCAGTTTGGCAATAAAAAATACTACCATTGGTATGAAAAACTATTCGTTTTTGTTCATATGAACCGAGCACACTTAAATTATTTTCATTTAGTTGATTCTAGTAAGATTGAGGATCGTGATAATCAGTGTTGAATAGTCAGAATCATCATCAACCGCCCGTGTCCCATGTGACGTGGGTGCGGCGCATCACGCGAATAATTATCGGATTAAAAGTGGTAAGGTGTGTATGTGTCAATTCACACATAATAATCTGGAAAGCAAAACCGAGGGACCTCGCACCCAAAGTCTTTACAGTCTAGCTGACTCGTGGAGGAAACATATATACGTTTCATAAATTTACGTAAAATGAAGCGATCCCGTATATAATTAATTTACGCCACGACCCCCGGCCCAAGGCCCCAGGCCCCAGGCCCCGACATATTTAAGTACATCGTAACGTCATTACAATTTAACTTAATGTCATCGCAGCTTCACTCCCATTTATTTGATAAATAATAAAGTCGAAGAAAATTCAATTAACCCCTTTTTTGTAACGCTACGAAACTGGACCCGGGTGGAAACTGGACCCGGGTGGAAACGTGCTTTTTATTTCAGAATAACGACTGAATTGCATTTGTTTTTATTGTTAATTTATAAAACTTGACGGTTGTTACTTGTTTGTTATTGGAATTTCTAATAGCCTTTGTCGTTGGACTCGTGATTCAAGCATAAAACAAATGAAACTTTGCCATTTCATTGTGTAAGTCTAGTTTACAAGATAAGAATCTGCGTTGTCATTGTAACAGCGTATTATTGTCATACTGCAGGGCAGTTGTGGGTGGTCCAGTGGTAACGTCCGCAACTAACGAGTTGTAGGTCATAGGTTCGAACCCAGTCAGGTGCTTTATTTTGTGAAAATTATTTCATCATCACTGCTCTCAAAACGGCAAAGGAAAACATCGTGAGGGAACCGACATGTCCTAGAACCAAAAATTTGAAGACATGTGACATCTACCAATCCGCACTGGGTCCGCGTGGTGGATTACGGCCCATAATGATTAGGCAAGGCAAACGCCTGTTTTTATACGGAGAAGGCACGAGCATTGATCACCACGCTTGCTCAAGACGGGTTGGCAATTTCAGACTTATACATATATTGACTGTAAGTCCAGGTTTAATTACGATGTTTTGCCTTCCCTGTGCCAAGTAATGTCCAAGATAGCTTCTGAAAGAATCCGATATTCAAAAAAGAAAGAGAGAGAAAAAGAATTCACATGTATGAATTGGAAAAGTCACATTGATATTTGGTCCACTAAACAAAATGTTACAGCTTACCTGATGCCTATGAATTGAATGAATTCCTTTAATGTGGCATGATTGTATGGCATTACTAAGCACTTAAGGAGACAGGTAAAACTGCTTTTTCCTCATGAAATATGAACTTCTTTGCTTCGCGCTTTTGTCAAGTCAATGAACAGAGCTCCTTCCCTACACATGTGACATGGGATCATGAATTTCGTCAATTTGTTCACAATGGATACGCTAAGCTTTTAGCGTCATGGCTGCGTCATTTGACGCGGAAGGGCGTCATTAGAGTCAAATTGTTCCTTTCATTCGTTCACACTCAATTAAATGCACAAATTCTATAATGTTCGCTGTTCTTAAGGTAGGGTTGGCGCGCTCTAGTGAGTCTGGACAAAGTGTTTTGGTGAATTATTTCTCATTTTATTATTAAATTATCCACATGAGATCCCAAATCAGGGACTCTATTTTAAAAAAACGCCCAAATCCTCTCTACTGTGGTTTGCTTATTTTAGAGCGCAAAGGGTCTGTAGAAGGTGAGATATAGATTGTGACTCCAGCCGGTTTATACTACAAAATTTTGTTTCGTTAGTTAGTGCGGTTAGTGGAAATGCTCAGGTGCGGTTCGGGCAAGTGCTGTTGAAATCATTGCTCTATGTGGAATACCTCATTTATTTTACTATACTATGAAGTGAGATGCCATTCTTAATGCTAGGGATTGACACTATTGACAGCTACTTTACCTAAGTTTCCACGATGACATTTTAACATAATAGATCAACAGTTCCTCATCGACACTACAAAAGGGTAAAGTCCCTTATAGTGATTTTGACGGTTACTTCCCACTAAATTAAATACTTAGCATAATATAATGCAGGTTAAAATATCCAATTATGCAAAGAAATGACGGTGTTCTTTCCCGTGGCCCACTGACCTCGATTAATATCTCCCCTTAATCTTATTGCGCCATAACAACTTTCAAACGACTTTATTTAATCGACAAACAGTTTTCTGATAAAACGATTACGCGCTCAATTTCCCGTCTATTCTATTTTCCTGTAAAATCGATCACGTCAGGGTAGACCCATGTCTGAGTTTGTTTAAGATTAGAGTATTAATGTGACCTTGCTTTCAAGACGACCACAGTCTTCGTGATTAGTGGAAGTCCTCAAATGCGGTTCGGGCAAGTGCGGTTGAAATCAGTGCGCTGAGTGGAATACCTCAAAAACATTTGGGGAAACTTTTCAGGCAGCTAAAGGTCACTTGTGATATTCCCGAAGAGGTCCGTTCAATCAGCACCCAAACTGCTTAGCACACTTACAATATCAATTATTATGAAGCATATTGCTAATCCATTACATATTAAATGTTCGGTAAATGTTCTGTTCGTGTATGTGAGTTTAAATGTTTGTAAACGCACCCATGATACAGGAGTAATTCCTAGTGCGGGCAACGTTTAAATAAAAGAAAAAGAAAAGAAATGTGTCTCTTCAACAACGTAAATAACGCAATGAATGTTGTTCAACTGTCAAAATGAAAGCCATTGCTATTAGTGTGCTACTCAATTGCTATTAGTGTGCTACTCAATTGCTATTAGTGTGCTACTCAATTGCTATTAGTGTGCTACTCAATTGCTATTAGTGTGCTACTCAATTGCTATTAGTGTGCTACTCAATTACCACAGGTCCGAGTTCTGTCCAATGTTTATTTTGTATTAAACTCTGTATTTGTGAAGTGATTGCCGATTAGCATTTTTTCAATAGGTTTTTGTTATTTATGTTCTTCGTTCAAGGAAAACAGAAATAATGTTCATTTAATTTGAACACGTGAAGGAAAACATCGTGAGGAAACCGGCATGTCCTAGAACCCAAAATTCGAAGATATGTGACATCTACCAACCCGCCCTGGGCCCGTGTGGTGGATTACAGCCCACTCCCTTTCAACCAGAGGAGGCCTGTGAGTTTGAACATTATTATAGGCTGATTATGCTTATGCAATTTAAATAAATAAAAAAAAAAAACGAGTAATACATGAAGTGGTAGCCCTATCTTACAATAGTGCGGATCACGGCGGCCGTCACAACATTATGACGGTGTATCGGCAAACAATTGGCGCATTAGGGCACGGGGCGCCCATTCACGTGCGTCTTGTACGCTACTGTGTTGCGTTTCTTTGTTAGTCGTCCTGTTTCCATTGTTGAGTACGGTACGGTATTCAAGATGCCAAAGATGATGGAGACTTACAAGATGAAGGCGCGATGGGAGTTTCTTATTTTCGGGCATTTTCTGATGTAATTTGTATAGAATGAAAAACGAAATTCAAAAGTAACAAAAAATACATTACTTGGTGTTAAATCTTAACATTAAGCATGTTATGGCTTTTGTTAACTGTTTGTAAGTTCTTGGCACTAACTCAAGTCATAACAACTCGACTTACGTGAAAAGCAGTTAATTACCATACGTGAAGTTTACGTTATTAAATCATCAGGATTAATGTTCTTTTCTTCGAAACAATAACTATACAATGGAAACACAACTCGACACGTCAAACGACATTTTTTGCGTCGTATTAAGTCGCATTCACACCACAATAAAGTTCTAATGACTTGTCATTCCGTCCGTCTGAACAAATCCGCTAAGGATCGCAGACGTAACATGTAATCTGTGAGTGCGACACAATGGGAATGAAGTGGCGGGAGTGGCCCGCTTTATATTGTTAAAGATGGAATATCGGATTCTTAAGCAGATGCTGCGTCAAATTGTGTGGTAAAATGACACTTGGATTTCATTTTCGCTTTGGTGTAGCAGATGTGGGTATGATTGTTTTAATACTGTGTAGCTACATCGAAGGGCGCTGAAAGGGATTCCGTTTGACGTAATATTATCATAACTATAGGAGTGAACACAATGGAATATCAGGAAAAAAATTAGTACGCTTTTTCACAAAACGAATACGGGTACACGCTGTACTACCTTTCTGGGATTACGGGAGTGATGTTAATGTTGTGTGCCTGCTCCGTCGGTCTCGTGGGTGCGCGCGACGGCTGAGGCCGGCCGGGCAGTGGTGTTGGGTGGTGTTGGGTTTTCATTAGGAATTTCTTAGGAGCAGTCCAGTTTGGAAGTTGGCGGTTCAATACCCCCGTGCCTCGGAAAGTACGTGAAGCCGTTGGTCCTGCGCCAGATCTCTCGGTGAGATTGGCCACCGTGACCGAAGTCGGTCGGGAGACGTGTGTACCTTTTAACAATGTCCATTTTATAAGGCCATCGTGTTTCATAATGAATTATGATAATTTTTCAGTACTGACATTATTTTTATTATTTATTTAATGGCTTCACACTTCAACAGTCCTGTTCATCTTATAAATTCAGACGATGACTATTACACCTCTTTACTCTCAACTCTATATTCGATATCAAAATATCCTTTCAATATAAATTCCCTAAGTTAAATCACCATAGCATACTTTAATACCTTCCAGATGTTTTCGATACTGAACTACTGATACATTTACCATCACGGTCTCATTTAGAGATCATCGCGAACATTAGTAATTGGCGCGGCATGTCCTGGAATAGCCGTGATTAATATAACGCGCTATATTCACGCCGTGTCGTGGGTGGGTAGGCTGGGGTTAAGCTCGGAATTAAACACCTAATCGTTGTGTTGGTATGTGTGATTCATATGTTGGGGACGAATTCTGGAGTTGATGCTAATTGCATGAAAGTAAGTAAATGTATTGAACCTGTAGTCCTTCAGATACTGAAAAACCAACTTAACTTGATTTAGCCAGAGTCTAGAGGCAGAGCCTTAACTAATGGTTGCTGGGAGAAGGTAGGAGGAGTGTTGGAAGACCAATATTGCCAGGTGGATTGTTATCTATACATACAGGAAAAAAATTAAGCAGTGCGCAAACTGTAATCATGAATTTCATGTTCATGATTTCCGTTGATAATTCTGCGTTAAAAAAAATTGTCGGTTATTTAAAAAAACATTAGCTCTAGCACGCATTTTCACCGCGTAGGTATTGCACTTTTTTTTTAAATGAAATGGTGAAGACGCTAGTTATTTTAGGATGGATTATCTACAAAAGAATGCGGGCAAGACCTGGATGAGCCTCGCACAGATCAGGTAAGCATGATACAACAGGGAGGTGGCCTACACTCAACGGCTGGTAGACCAAGGCTGCCAATGAGGATGATGAGCTAGCTAACCTGGCACCATCATTTTTATAGAAAATTAAATATTATTATGAGGAAATACATAATGTCTCGCCAGAATAAGCTGCACAAGTAAATCTGGCGTTGACAGTGGGTATGTAGTAAATAGCCGCGCGTCAAGACAGCTTAATAACTTAATCTGCGCATTATATTTATAGCGGGCGTTCGGCCGCGCGGGTATGTCGCGCGTTGTCGCGATTAAATGCTCGGCGCGCGTGTCGCCAGTGTGCCATCCGCTTATTTTTAAAATACTGCTGTGATATTTCATGTGGGGTAAATATTGAAACTGTGTCGATAAATACGTTAATGGCTTGCGAATTTATGAATATCTTCAGTTGCTTTTAGTCTTCTTGGTTGTTAGCATGGCTGGTGATATTTAGATTACACTTGTATCTTCTGTCTATCGTGCTCAGTGTGCTACGTGAATTATTTACCCCATTAAAAAAAAACGTAAGTAAGTACCTACTTCTGTCTATTAACAACTTACCAAGAGACAAGACAACAACACACTTCAACAACCACTTTTACAACCGGACGACAGATTGTTGTTCAAACTTTCCACAAAACGAACGCTTACGCGTGATGATCATGCATACGTGCAGATGAATAATTTGTTCACATTTCTGATAAACCATCATGTTCTGTCATCCTAAACTAACGCAACCGGCTGTTGGGAACATTAAGTTGTAGGTACATTCCTAATACATATAATGTAATTACTTCACTTTAACTCCCTCGTTGTTCTAGTGGTCGCAAGCTCGACTGCTGAGCGTGGAGTCCTGGGTTCGATTCCCGGGTCGGGTAGTGTTATAGGATGTTTCCATTTGGAATTTCTCAGTAGTATAGGAGCCCGGTGTTTGGAGGTTGGTGGTGTGATACCCCCGTGCCTCGGAAAGTACGTTAAGCCGTTGGTCCTGCGCCTGATCTGTCCCCGGTCGTGTTGGATTGCCTTACCTACTAAGCGAGTAAAAGAACAGAGATAGCATCTGTGTCTGCGCACACTTGTACACTATAATATCTCCTGGGCACTAGAGGTTAATCTCCGTTGAGATTGGCGGACGTGGCCGAAATTCGGGCGGTAGGATATTATCATTAATGTAATCTTATAAAACTTTATTATGTATAATCTTAAAGAAATCCCAATTATTCTTGTGTCACTGACCAGCCTCAATCACAAACAGTTGTTTACAGTATATCAAAGAAATTCTCACTTTTGTTCTGCGGACTTGGAAACCAGGACTATAGAAACAATGCCAGTTATTACTAGGTCAATGGGCAGACCATTTTCAGTTTTTCTTTTCATAATTCAGTGCTTTGTTCGCGGCTTAGTCGGTGGTACCTAAAGTTGTCGGTTTATTCATTTCTTAAAGTATACCGACTTATTTGATACCCATAATAATAATAAAAAATTCGGCCGAAAAAAGAATCCTTTGTCGGTCGGACTCTACTTAATTGTTAGCAGGGTACCTAATGCAACCGCAGTTCTATTAAAAAGTCTTTCTTAAAAGACGAGCAAGATATGATATTATCAAGAAGGTGACTCGGGTCTTCTAAAACAACAAACTACGCTCACCGTCTGTCAAGCGTAGTTGTGTTTTCTCCGAACAATTTCCTCTTTGGCCACTGTAGCGGTCAGTGAGCCGCGCTCAGCCGCAACAATCACAATGAAAGGTTGTCAGGACAACTTCCCACCGAGCTACAATATTAAAAACAATCAGAAACCCTTTCCAGGCTGCCTCAATTGCCATCAATCACGTCTGGTTAGGCAGTCATTACGCAGGCGGCGCGCGATCCATCATTTAGCACTTGCTTACTGTCAGAAGAATTTCGTCATTCGGACACCGGCTTGGTGTGGATACGTCCTTATTTATATACTGATTGGTAACTGTATAAAGTGTAGTTTAGTTTTAAATTAAATATGATAGGTCGATCACCCATATGATTGGTGAACCCCTAGGAATTTACCTATTCGTTGGCTTCCGTGGAGAGAAGTAGAGATGGCGTTGGTTTTGTTCAGAATACGACTGCCTCAGTATAGAACCTCAGTGTAGTGACCCAGGTATAGAATAGTAAAGGCGACTGTAACCTCTTGTTAATGTTTATTAGTTCAGAGGACTGAAATTGCTGATGCGTATCCAAGACTAAAGTTATTTTAGTTTATACGATAGCATAGTCAGTCTATAACGTTCCCACTGCTGAAACCGAACACTGCTACAGCTATATAATCCACCACTTGGGCCCGGTGCGGGGTCATTGGTGGATGTCACTAATTAAATTGCCTGTCTGGGTTCGAACCTATGACCTAATTCGTAAGTCGCGACCGTTTCGACTGGGCCACCAGCCCCTACTGCTATCATACGATAGCGCTCCCTATAAACTAAAAATCCTAAACTAGAATGAAGCATGTTCAAACTCACATGGCAATATCCAACTTTACAAACTAGAATCATACAATTTATCTTAATGTTATGAACTCCAACATAAAGTAAAGCCACACATTATCCTGAGCTAGTGGAACGTATTCATCATATTTACGCTAGCCGTCATTCTGACAGCCCGCCGCGCGCGCATGTCTCGGCATACAAACACATAGGATTCATCGACACCCGTTGCCTCTCTTCAACACAAACAACACACCAAATTATTCAATTTTCAACTATGATGGGTGAAGATAAAGTTAAAAATCAGTTGATGTTAACAAGAGGTAACAGTAACATTATTTTCCAAATGATATTTAAATATTCCTGTATTTTTTTCTTAATCTTAATGTTTTGACTCTGGAATCAATTTAGAAAGGACCAGGGGCGTAGCTACCGGTGTATCCGCCGTATCGACGATACGGGGCCCCTGAACTACAGGGGCCCCCGACGTGACGTGTATAAGCAAACCTTTTTAAAATAATATCCAGAACCTAAAATTCTTGTTGATAAATGATATTTATTTCTGTAAATTGGTTCAAAAATATGTTTAAAAAGGGGGTGAGTACCGAGATGACGACTAATGGGGAAGTATGGAGGAAAACTGTGTCTGCCTCATTGGTCTAGTGGTCGCAAGCGCTACTGCTGAGCATGAGGTCCTAGGTTCGATTCCCGGGTCGGGCAAAGTTATTACTTATCCACGAACCCCTCACCTTCTATGGCAGTATGCTATATTCTATATTTTGTAAAAACAATACCCTCTGTAGCTTCACAGTTGGGTAAAAAGGGCTCCCAAACAAAGATACAGGGCCCCATTAGGATGGGCTACGCCACTGGAAAGCACTACCAATTTATTATATACCTATGTTAAACGCAATAGAGTCTATTTTATTCTGCTTGTTTGTTATTCTTACAGAACGGAAGCCGCGGCGAGGGTAGGAATATATTTAGAGTAGTGGCGTCCAACGGATGCGTGCGCGCAACTATTCGCGTTTTAATGTTATTGCTAAATGTGTTTATGTTTGTATCTTATTGCGCGTAAATTCTTGCGAAAATATCAAATTGTATTTACATTTTAATGTTGGAAGTTCAGTTAATGGTTCATTCCGTATCTGTTGGGGATCAACGGCTTCACTCCGGAGTTGTGTACTAGTATGTACATACTAAGTATTGGGACTTGAGCTAGGTGCTCCATGTCGGAAACAGGTTGTTAGGCTCGATCTTATCTGAGGTGTGGAGATTGTTGATTAGTGATTGCTATCTCGGTATTTACAGACGGCTGAGAGAAATAAACATGACTGTGTTAGATTAGAATACGTAGCGTATATTTGTAGCGGGTATTTTATGGGCTTCATTTGTAAAATATCCTTTTCTAAATTACAGGTACGCTTTGAAACTTGTCAAAAGAGAATCAATTCTTGGCTCATATTCACTGATGTGTCAGTATTACTCAAAAAGTTAAGGATCTCGGATAAAAATAGTGAATTAAAGTTTGACCAACTATTTAGATAGACTTCCCCTATTACGTGGGACTCAATCGTACCTGGCGAAGTGTGCGTGTACCCACTATGAGGACACCTGTTCCAAGCCCTTCCGGGAAAAGAGGATTATTATGTAACAGTTGGAGCCGATTATTCTGCAATGTTCAGAGACGACAATTACCACGGACCTGAGATTCCTGAAGTAAAGCTACGCAATCGCTATAACCGGCGCAGGGCTGAGATCGAAGCCACGTGTAAACACATGTATAGCGCGCCGCGACCGCGTCCGCTCGCCACAAATAGATCGCTCCCATATCGGACATCTATTTCACTGTAGACCACACAATGCACAGAAAAGATATGAATATTGTTGCCTTGTTGGACAATCCTTTTACTGTGTTTAATAGATAAAATGTTCGATGTTATTATGTTTGCGCCCCATCTTATTATGTATTATTATTATGTAGCCCCATCTATAGCTCACTCAAGAATGAAGGAAATATAATGAAGCATTGCAGGAAAAACCTTGTCCGCTGCACATCATCAGTTAGACAAGTTGAGGCTGACACTACAGTGACTTCACTCATATATTATACGTAGAGGCGAAGCTGTCCATTGCTCAGTGGTATGTTTCACCAATACCCTTATTGCGTAACACACTATTAATCTCAATCTGAACCATTTTGAAGGATATTGCTAATTCATTGATTCATATATTGGAAAAATTTGTCTGCTCAACAACATAAATAACGCAATGAATGTTGGTGAACTGTCAAAATGAAAGCTATTGCTACTGATAGTGTGTGGCACCATTACCCCGCTGATGCGGTTTAGGATAGAGGAGGCAGTTGAGTTCTGAAATCCTAAAGAGTTGGACCATGTCATTATTGTCCTATTATTTTGGATACGATCTTCAAAAACACCTATCTATTCTCTGCACAAGTCTACGACTACCACCCCGATCCAGAAGCCAACGTTTTGATTGAGTCCACAGTTTATATACAACATTGGCTCGCTTGTTATTTCCACACCTTCGACTCCTATTCACCATGATCACAACGACATAACCACCACACATCGCCCAAATGAAACCTAACCATATCAGTTAGAACTTAGAGTTGGTTTTGATTTGTTGTGGTGTCCGTTGTTTAATCAAGCAACTGGCCAGTTATATTTGACAGGTTTATCGACTCCTGAACTTGTGGAAGAAAATGAACTGCAATGGTATTGTCATTGTATGCGTGAGTGAAGTATGCTTTGTGCTCGTTCACTTTAGCTTTACTGCGCTCTTGCTGGATTGGTAGAATTGTATCGTTTTTGGCATTAGGTGGCTTGTTTCTAGATTTTAATTTAAGTACTAGAATTGATATTTTCCTTAAAAAGTCTTCGGACGGTCTGTCTTGATCTCATCCATTGTGGCTTTTTATTATTTCGAACTAATTGAATCACGAAAGTAAATGATAATTACTGTCGCAGGTGGTGTTTCTAAGGTCTTGAAGTTGAAAACTTGACTCTTTCTTTTAGGTTTTGTTTTATATTCATGAGTTTAACGATAATTGGCTTGCCCTCATTTGTATGCATATATGATAACATAGATAATGACCCGTCCATACTCTTTCTGGATAGAACATTTGAGGTTCCCAGCATTCTTCAATAGACCCTCCATTGTTTCTATCATACTGATTACCAGCACATGTCCCTACTGTAGCAGGCAGTTCATCACAGTTCGGCTGGCGGCGACGCGTACATCCGCGGCGCGGTGCGGAGCGGCGCAGGCGTCGCGATCGATCCTCATCCATCACTCCTGCCGGTGACACGCTCTTATTGGGTAATTGTGGGACCCTGGCACGCGGTGCAAAGTACACTGGATTGTTTGTTTAGTAGCTGATGTCATTGTCTAGTTAGGAACTGTTGAAATCGTAAGGTCCAGTTGAAATCTAGCGTCAGGCACTAGTTGTCTGCCATTTGGGCCTAGCGCAGCCGTGAGGCATTAATTTATTTTTAAATAAAGTATTTTTTGTTTGTTTTTTCTTATATTGAGTGTATGTATGATATGTTTGATACACGTTTTATAACAACAAAATAAATATATTTTCTTTCTCAGTCTCTTTTCAAAAAGTTTTGTATCACAACTTGGTCATTGTTAAATGATGCTTTATGGGCCTTCTTACTATCACTATCTACGTATTTAAACACAGTTGAAGGTCTGGGAATAAAAGTCAAGACACGCAGTTACTGAGTGAGACCAATACAAAGTTTGCCACGCAATACAATGTCGTTGAAAGTTCTCTACGTGTTGTTTAACTCGGGCGCATGTTTTCTTGATCTTTATGCAGTGAACTGCGTTAAAGTAGAGAGACAAATATTTAAAATAATGTTGTTATGCTTTAAACCCTTATGTTATTTTGTATTCCTTGTCACTGACATGTAGTTTACGTAGAGTTAAAAATATAGTCATAAGTTATTGAATGACTAGTTTTTGGAGCACCTATTTTATGCAGTGGAACATTATTAGCTGATGTGTGTTGAATTCTTACTCGGTAATAGTGCCCAGGCCTGGCACATGGATCGCAGATTATTGTTCATCAAGTCTAACATGTGAAAATATTTCAGCGTCTGGCTGAGATAAGAGACTTTTGGCCTCGTACAGGACTTTCAGTTTGTATGTTAATTTTACTTTTGTTTTTCTATTTTTTATTTGTTTCTATGAGTTTGTTTAGTTTAGTTTGAGATATTCCTGTGCGAGTCCCAATAAATACTTTTTCTTTCTTTTATTTCTTTGTTTTTAGTCTCTAGATTTCATCGAAAATAGACGGGATGTTAACTCATCCAGGGCATTTATAGGATCCAGGGCCACCCAACATCCTACAAACGTCTCCACATGATCTACCACTGCCACCCTAATTCCACGACAGTGTAATAAAAACAAAGTCAAACAGTAGCAGCTACTCGGTGCACTAGCACAAACAAGTGACGAGCGTCGACAAACATTTGTGGACAATTATTGACCATACCGGCCATCCACCAACAACCCACATCATGTAACAACGCGCCATGATGTGAGCTTTTTAAATTGTGGCGTGACGAATTGAAATGATGAGAGGGTGAAATGTAAAATGTTGAATTGTCAATGACATGGTTTGTCAACAGTATCTAGTTTACGTAGGCAAATAAATAGTACTGAGTAAATACCGGTTTCCAGATGCTAGGTAGGTATTTGAAACAAGTGGCTACTGGGAGAAATTCAAGTGTTTGACCTCTAGTATATTGTATGCTCTGAAAGGCACGCGAGTGTTTGTAATGAGTGTTGTAACTGTGAGTGTTTTTATATTTTGGCTAGCTTTTGCCCGCGTGGATGTCGGAGATTATTCCTATTGGTTAACGCGCCAGTAAAGCTCCCAGTCGGCATGATTTTTCCGATATCTTCAACAATCATCGTCATATTTCAGCCAATGACTACGACACTGTGAATTCTGGCTTGAAAGTCTGAAAAGCTTACCACTAACTTCAAAACATCCACAAACCAAACATAACTTTGGAGACCTACTTCCGTTACATACTTAGTCGACTTTCCAATCAAATAGAAATAAGTAGGGTACAAATAACCATGTACACCCAGTGTCCTGACACTGTTAACTCCACAATGTACACATTATATTTGTACAGATGAGAAGCTTACACTTGACACCTAGCCCCTAACCCCGTGTACACCAGTTTTGATACTTGTTAACCTATGTACTTATACCGTCACGCAGACAAGTGTTGATACATGCTTGCAACCACTCCTCTACCAGCCAATCTTCATACTTGCACCTTTCTACTTCACCACTAACCGTGTCTTAGACAAATTTTGATACTTGCATGCTAACTATGTATGTAGTCGACCATGACGTAGACAGATCTTGATACTTGAGGGTCCACTTGAAATAGGCGGACACTACCCACGGTTAATGTTGACTGTTTCGAGATCAAGTCAAATATTATGATGAATTTCATGGTAAGGTCGATGTTAGTGTGGCTTGTCAGTGTCGGTTAGGGTAATCATGTGTGCTGGCTGGTCATGTGGTCATGTGGGCACCTCCCACGTTCATGGAACTAGGTAGGTACATTGAGGCGAGCATGGTAGTTGATCGTATTCTTAAGACATTTATTAATGACCATGATTTTAATTTACATATCTCGGACTCAAAGCTAGGGTGAGTAAAAACAGAGATACAAGCGATTTAGTACAGATTTTAAATAAAACTCAATTACTATTTAAATAAAGGACGAGAGACGACGAAGGTAAAAGATTTACTTAACGAATAAAACAACAGAAAAATGAGGCTGTATGCACAGTCGTGCACCACGAAGCAAAATATAATGAGAACCAGAATTTAAACCAGCCAATTGTACTTCCCATGTAACAGTCAGCCCCGGCGCCACATACATGATCAGGCAATCAGTGGGACCGATCTAGGCTGAAGTAAAACAGAGCATGCGAGGTCAGCGAGTCAGTGCTGCATAGCGAATGGCTGCAGCGGCTGCAGCGCAAATATTTGAATACGAGCGCCGGGACAACATGCACCCAGTACAGGGGTACCAGGGTTGACACGGGAGGACTATTGGAGGAAATAGATAGACAAAATACAATAGATTAATCTAGTTAGTGTAAATAGTTAGTTGTAATAATATAGGTATTCATTATTTAATAATGGATTTGTTACCTACGTAGAAGGAAAATGGAAGGATTAGTTACTTGATTAAGTACAGAGAAAATGGACGTATTGGACGATTGCCTGAGCCTTATGACAGGACAAGAGAGTTGTGACAAGCAAGAGAAAAAGTAAAAAACACCCTTTGTGCTTTATGTCTTTCCTAGAATCGACGTCATCGTCATCGCGCCTGTATTCCCCGAAGGGTTAAGCAGAGGTGTATAGTACACCCACATTTTGCCAGTTATATTTAAGTTCCATGATCCATTTAATAAGGCGCGAGCCTTTTCCCATTAATTAGAAGTGCACCTAGTTTTGAATGATCACTCGTTATTGACGGTGATCCTATAAAGACATTGAATCAGATCAACCACATAACATGACTTTATCCAACCTTCCCTTTCAGTATAAAGTAACCATATTTACTATTATTCCATTACAGAATAAGACTTCCCTAATAAATGGCATGCATTGCCTTCCACCAACACCACTCCGTTCAGCCCTGTACAGTGTACGTAGCTCGTTGATTGCTGATTGCTTTAGCGGTTCGGCTCGTTAGTGCCGCACCAGTGCCGTGCCGTGCAGTGCCGTTGCCGCATGCCGTCCTACCGCACATGTCGTGCCGATAATTAGCAACTGCGATTGATTGCACATCAACTAATTGATTGGGAATTTCATTTGGACTGAAGTTTTGGGCTGAAGATTTGTTGTTTGTATCTATTAAGGCTGCTCAACTTTTCGGTCATCCAGATCTCGAAATAACAAAATCAAGTCGGGCAAGCTAAGCCGTTTGAGATTGCAAACGAAGCGTTCGCTATAGTTAGACTTGCTTTAATTATAATTATTATCAATAATTCTGTTTAGTATTTATTTTGTGCAGAGAAATAGAGTTTATAAACTTATTCTACTTATAAACTTATATACTCTTTGTTATTTATAAACTTATATATACTTTATTGTAGGTACATCACAAAAATACACAATAAAAATACATTAAACACTACAAAATACATTCGGTGGGAGTCAAAATTAAACTAAGAACCTATTATATCAAGACATGAACAAGAAAACCTATGTTAGTTCCAATGGATCAAATATTGCGGTTTTGAACTGGGAAATATTGTATGGAAAATCAAAAAATCTGCATATTTGCAAGAAGGTATAGTGAAAATGCTCCAATGACACCTTTGGACAAAAAGTTAAGTAAATATGAATTTTCCTCAATATTGGCAGAATGGTGGCAGCACCGGCTGTTCGTAATACTACCGGCTCAATTTTGAAAATGATGATAGAGTGACGTCATTCTGATCGACTTGCTACTAGGCTACTTCTTCAATAATAAGCGTTTTCTTCTGACATCAGCTCTTAGCCGCAGTCAATATTGGTTGAGTATTTTTTCCAAAAACAGTTCTTAAACTTAATAATTAACAATACCTTATAGTTAAATGATAAATGATTTTATTTTGTAAGTAGGTTTGAACAAAAACTTTTACACGTCAATCATATTTTAAAACTAGATGAGGTCGGCGTTTCCTGTCGGACTAGTCTGAGAAGAAAGGCCGAAACCAACTCAGAGGTCACAGTCTCTTTTAAAGTCCAGACATAATCTTAGTCAGATCATATGAAGACCATGTAGATCGATGTCTGAGATGGTCTTTGGAGGAAAGAACCACACAGATTGAGAGGACCTGTCCAATCAGTGCACGCATTTGTCAGAAATCGTGCAGCTCAACTCAAAACTTAAGGAACTCGACGATTCGACGAACAATACCAAAGAAAGGACATTTGGGTAGGCCACATTAATTACTCAAACTGCCAGACCATGACAAAAACTAAGAGAACAGAGAGAAAAAAAAAAATAAATAAAATGACCCACATAGTCTTCACATTCACAATAATTAAAATAATAGAATACTTTACAAAGTAAGCAAATCTCATAGTATATATAAAATTCATTAATGTCAACGTGTATATAAAAAAAAACAGCAACAAAAAAGAAAAAGAATAAAAACATTCAATATGTAAAAATTGGAAGCACGATATAATCCTTAACGGTATAAAAGGCTTTCTGGCACAACTTACGTTTAATTAATGATTTGAATTTATTAAGGCATAGATCTTGAACGGGGCTTGGAACTTTATTATAAAAGCGTATACATTGGCGTCTGAACGAGCCACATATTTTCTTGAGCCTTGTTATAGGTACAACTAATTTGTGTTACTTAGTTACTTTCGGTTTTTCAGATTTCAGAGAGCATTTCGCCTTACACCAATATAAAAGTACTTGAAACGGAGACTTAGTTTAGTACGGTATATACGTATTCTTACTACGCATTTTACAGAAAAGTACCTATCGTCTGATATAGTGCAAAATCTCGTGTACATTCTTCTCTTACCAACCCAATATTGCTAACTGACTATTTTCTTGAAACTCATCTGTCAATATTCAAAGCTGCAACATTTAAATAAAGGAATCATGTCACGATAATTGGAAATTAAACTCATGTCCCATATAATCAATTGTCCTTCACATTTGACCTGAATATTCTATTCAAAGCCACTCGAAAATGAACTTTACACCGTTGTCTTACGAGTCGAAAGCTATGTCAAGCAAAAACACGCTATAATGTAGGGTCAAGTGTTGATCACATAAACAATGATCTAAATGGCGTTAGTGTCGACGCCTAGCGGAGTGGCGTAACAGAGAGTGAGCAGGATAGATGCCGAAGTACTGGTTGGATAGATAGTTCAAACTAAGTAATAGTCTATTATGAAGACAAGTGTCTTCATCATCGTAGAAAAGCTTGTTTATGGTAGCTGTTGGAGTTCTCTCGTGCGTTGCATACCTACTCGTAAAAGTTTCATTGTCTTCCAAGAGAATCGCCACCCTAATTGCGCACTTTAAATCATAATCTCAAACATTTTGGACAATATTGCTAATCCATTGCTTCTTATGATCAACAAACGAATGTTTTTGAACTGTCAAAATGAAAGCCATTGCAACTGTCAGTGTGTTACGCAATTACCCCACACGTGGAACTCACATCTTACTCCACTGTCCTACCCACTCTATTTCTTGCTAATATCCTCTTCTTTCCCCCAGCAGTCTTATTGAAGTCCAGTTCATATTAAGTACTAGATAAAATCTAAGTCTGGATCTGCGACGACGTCCTCAAATATTTTCAATGTTTCCCTCTCTATGTCTTGCAGACAATATTTAGAAGTTTTAACGAAATCTTCATTGACATCTTTAGTTTCATAATAAAAAGTATATTGGGCGTTGGACCAAAACGTTTAATTAATTTAAAACAAGACACATCCCATTCCAAACTGTCCAAAACTGTTTAGCTAAAACAAACACCATCTAAAAATACACTAAAAGCGATATAAAACGAGCAGACCAACAGACAGACGGGCAGATGTCTAATTAGTTCCGAGAGTCCCGTGATATCTGACACGACGCCATTTTATTGTTGCGCGCGTTTAATCTTCTGCTAATGAATCTGTTGCGGTGAAGAAGTGTCGCTGTGATTTGTGACTGTTGTTTGTTGATTAGTTATTTAGTTTTGAGTCTTGGTGGAGTGGCATTTTAATATCAGACTCTTTAGAGAATTGACAAATCGTTAACACTTTACGTTTAAATTATTATTTTTGACAATTAGAAAATTGAATCGTAGAAAGATTGAAGTCCGCTGGTCTGCGTCTGTAGCAATACATTTACATAAAACATTTTGCGATTAATCGTGAAAATAAATTGCTTATAAAATCTTTTCGGCTTTACTTTCAATACAAGAAAAGGCTGAATGAACTTAATTTATATTAATCATATCCAGAAATTATTATTTAAATGTTATATAAAGGTAACTCCTCTCTGCCAGTGGAACCCCAACTTGCTGTAACTTGACCTGTTCATTTACGCTTTTGGGTTAGTGATGCCCACAAACGACTTTTAATTTAACACTATCCCAACACGTAGAAACACACTTTAGTAATAAACCCTATAAAGAATATATAAAATTGTACTTTCAAAATGATGGCAGCGTATAACGTCTGTTTGGTGGCGGTGTTGTCAGAAAAAACTGGTTCATTTATCTATCAACATTTAAGTTTTCTTTACAAACCGCATAATATGTATCATTAAACGAATTGTAAGCTTTTTGAAATTTTTTATAAAACTGCAGGAATAGTTTACGACGAAGTCTTATTTTGCTTTTCGTTTTTGCGACGTTTCTCGACCCCAAAAATAAATAACGTTAGCACATCCTTACTGGCAAATATTTGTATGCTACGCATTAATTAATTAGTCTCGTGAAGATAACGACGTTAATGCGTCCCTCGACACTCGACATATCTCGCACAGTCGACATATCTGGAGACGCGTCTTGTATGATTGAACACATCAATGATGTCCCCTGCATGTAATGCATGTAATGCATGTAATGCATGTAATGGAATCAACTTTGTGGCATTTTGTTTTGTGGGCACTGTTTTTAATCACAAAACTGCAGGATTTAGAGGTGAGTAGGGTTTCGTGATTCCCAAATTGGTAGATCTTGTTGGATGAACTTCTATGCTACCAAATACTACTTCTGACTAATGAATTTTGCTTTAGATATTTCTCCCAGATGAGCTTGCTTGTTGCTTGCATACACGGGTATGAATTACCCGCTACATCTCTCTAAGGCCACAGTACGATAATATAATCATCCTAAAATCAAAATCCAAAATCTCGTATATACACGTTAAAGTGATAAAATACTGAAAAAAAATGAATCGTCGTCACTGCCACCCCGTCCCTGAAACTGGACCCGTCGTGTTGCGTCGCTCAGCATTCGTTCGTAATTAACTCCCGACAGATAACGCACGCGGATACGATTCCTACACAAACATTCATTGGTTCACGATTAACTAACATCTAATCAGTGCAGAGGTGTCAACGATTTTTTTAACTTTTTTGGAGCTGAAGATTGGAGACCCTTCTCAAATTGAAAGAAATACAGTAGCACTTTGATTTGGTCGGGGAATGTATTTTGTCGCTTAATTAGTGAGCCAATTAAAGATTTTGATTGCATTTAATTTAATGCTGTCCTTGAATGTCTTACGATTTTTTGTGATAGGACTTATCCAATTGACGGCACGGTTGGCGCAGTGGTTAAGCGATTGACTTCTGCGCTGCGTGTCGCGGGTTCGATTCCCGCACGGAACAAATATTTGTATGGCCTACAAGTAGTTGTTCCGGGTCTGCCTGTTTGTGTATGTGAGTTTAAATGTTTGTAAACGCACCCACGATACGGGAGAAATTCCTAGTGGGAGGCAAAGTTAAAAAAAAAAAAAAAATTGTTTTTGGCTGGAATTGAAGCACAGAACCAAATTGGATGACATTAAAAGAGCCCACGTTCAGGTGTGGGGAAACATTGGCTTCATAATGATGATGGAGAAGTAACGCTTTTATTGAAAGCAGGCAAAATATTATTATTAGCCGTCATTTAATTTACAAAGTTAATACGACCATAACTCGCACCTAACCTCAAACCACCGCGGTAAAAACTTTTAAGCCAAAAATTAATAAAAAGGGAGATATTCGCAACATTATTACAAGGCAGATTACGTCTGAGTCCCGGGCTCCAGTCCCGGAGTAAATCCCGGCAGGTCGGCTCAATATCCCGGCTCATGATAAAGTCATAAAGGCCATTGGGCTCACGTGCGGCAAGGAGGGGGGAAGAAAGGAGGGGGTAATGACGCCATTTTTGGTGTTCGATGGAAAGAGGATGAGATTATGGAAAGAAAGTGAGTTGGTAATAAGTACCTGGGCAATGGGGTCCGCTAGATAATGTACAATGGGGTCCGCTAGACAATGTACTAGAGTTGGTTTGGTTAATTCTGGAGACGTGAATATACAGGAGAAGACAACACACTAGGACACACTATAAGCATGTGTAGTTAGGAAGGGACAGAAAAATATTTAAGTTTTTGAAAAGTAAAAAAGTAACTGAATGCACAAGCTGAGTAAAAGCAATGCTAATATTTGTAAAGTATTAATCAAAATATTTTCAATGACACCGTATTCCGATTGATATTCTCGAAAAACCCAAAACAAGTAAATGCACACAGAACAGTCATAAGTAAGACTCGGCATAAAATATTTCGGGAACAGCCCATCGATTGTTAACATTCAATAAAACATCGGAGCGACGCGTGTGAACGACTGTACCTGTGACTGTTGAAGACGTTACCGTACAGTCGCATGGAAGGGTGATTATGTGGTGAAAGGGATTTTTCAGCGCAGTGCTTGGAACTGACAGTCCGTATCTTTAAATGTGGTGAAATGTCTTCTCTTGTGGTGGCACAGTCTCATCATCATCATTTCAGTAGAAAGACGTCCAATGCTGCAGCATAGGCCTCCCCCGAGCACTGCCACATCGACCGGTTCTATGCTTCTCGCATCCAGCGGATTCCTGCGGCCTTCACAAGATCTTCGGTAGCCGGTGAGCATCATGCTGCGGAATCAGAAGACAGATTCACTGCTTAGGGAGCAAAGGGTACTTTGCATAGTCTAATTCCGAAATTCCGCTAATGACGTTTACAATTTGACAACTCTAATATTGAGCTTTGAGAGTGGTTCATGAATGTAGGCCTTGATGCACGCATAGTATTGCGGTAGGATTCAAATAATTTTAATTACTATAATTATAAGTTCTGCTGAATCTTTCGTTGGTTTTTGACTGGTTCGTTGGTCCAGTTGCAAGCGCTACTACTGAGCATGGGGACCTGGGTACGATTCCCGGATCGAGAAAAGTATTATTGGCTTTTCCATCTGGCATTTCTCAGTAGCAGTTGGCGTTTGGATTTGTGTCTGGTTGATGGCAGTAGGCTCGCCCCTTACGACCTAGGACTTAAACATAACTGGCGAAAGGATGTACTGGCGGTGCCCTTCTGCCGCCCTTCGGGGAACACAGGCGTGATGTTATGTTATTATCATTTCTAAGGTACATTTTTTTTATAAGATTTCTACTAGTAATATTATTTTAGACGTTTGTTTTTGCAAGCAGTACATCATGATCAATCAAGATAATAGTAAACATCGATATCCTATATTGCGCGTGGTACTTACGTGCGAAATAACACGAACGGATAAATAACAAATCGCATGTAATTGAATACGGAATTAATTAATGGCAGTATTGGCGCCATGTATCTTGGTAACGCGCGAATTTATAATATACTTGTACGGCTCATTTGTACTCATCCAGCGGCAGCCGTTAGTAATTTATGAGACAAGAGCGATCGGTACTGGTTTTCAATGAATGCGATGGAAATCAGATGGCCTTGTTGTATCGATGTGTATGTAATCGTGTCAACGATAGTTGCTGGAATACGTTCGTTCAGAGACACCGCACGACTGGATACATAAAAAATACTTCTCTAAAAAAAGTAAGTTCAAAAAATCAAACCCGACTACTGAAAAATCACGCTCTGAAACAAGAAAACATTCTCCTCCGAAATTGTTATATACAAACTATTTAATATTTATCGTAATTTATTTTCATGTACTTTATACATATTATTCATAGTGATGTTCAGAGGATAATCGTGGTCATATGCCACTTTGTCCTAACACTTATGATTGCTTGCTACTGTTAGAATGTATTGTTTTGTTTGGATAAGCTTTTTTTAAAGTTCGTGACTTTATATCCTCTAGTCTAGAGGGCGCCATATTCAATTTAATGTGACGTCACATAGCCTATAGCCAACGGGCGATCAAGAGGCTTTCAACGATCACGGCTCATTTGTCAAATTATGATAAGTAGCTTAGAAGTTACAAGGGATATAGATGAGTATGCATACCGGTCAGAAATCATAACCCTGTTTTTGCTTCACCGTAGTCGGGTAAAAAATATTTTATCATAGGTGGAGCTCTATTCTAGTCGCTAGGAATTTTGTTTGTGGTCCTTACCATCTCTACGTAGCTCGTTGTTTCTGAGTTAATTCGACATTTCTTTATTTCATTTACACAATGTTTCTCTTTATCCAACATTTCGGTAATTATTATTACTTCTAACTCCATTTTATAACCGGCTCCCTTACCCGGCCGTGGGCCATCACCCGTGTATAGCGCGGCCATTTCACCTGAGATCCGGATCAAGCCGGTTGGGCGCGTGCGAATGGTTTTATTATCCGGAACGGTTCGCATTACCCGGCCGTGTGTTTAGGGGCCACCTGTGGGCCTTAAAGTACTGTTCATTGGATTTTTTGGCAGTATAATCAGTATTTTGGGTCTTTGTGATGATGTGGGGTCATTCATGGATCACATTAGTGGCGGAAATAAAATACGGCTTCAATATAAGGAAAATAATTCTCTTTATGTATGTCAGATCGGCTTATAATGAGATATTTATGTTTCCCCATTCATAGCTACCATAGACAACTTATCTATTACAAAAGTAAAAAAACTTTGAAGTAAGTTTGGTACACCTACGAATGCAGCTGGCATGCGAACTTATGCTCCGGCGGCGCCCGAAGTTATGGAATAGAACGTGTTCCCTCAGAAAGTTGAGAAGTTTGCGAAATAGTTGCGTCAAGTTAACAGTCAAAGAGGAGTACCCAGAGCTGCGGCGCTCTCAGCACCCCATTTATCTCGCAAGAGATTTCCCTCTGAAAAACTTTTAAAAGTTCCATCATTTGTTTGAGGACACTTAATACTTGACGTTGCGAAAGAAAATTGGAGATAAAAATATGTAAATACGTCCGGACCATTTACATTTCTGGAGGAAATATCTGATATCTTCATAACCAACAAAACTTTGTCTTGAAACAAGTACTAACAATATGAACAAAAACAAAAACGTTCGGAGTACGTTGCGAACCACTAAAAAATGCACAAACACTCGACGCAAGTCCTCCGTGGCTCGAGGGCTATGAAAATTTCACCGGCGACCGAGAGGCCGGTTACAGGTGGCCGGTAAATTCCGGCGCGAACCGGATAATACCGCATTACCATGCCCGGGACGAAACGCTCGCGAAAGATATTTTAATATACTTTTATATTTGTTACACTTTTCTGTTCGACTGTAGATGAAGCTTTTTTTTTTGTTGGTGTTTTTGAGCGTTTTTCTTTTATGTTGATGTATTATGAAGTACAGCGTTCAGTGTTCTGAAGGAACAGTAAAATTAAATATTTTCCGGCCACAAAAGTATCCCCTGACTGGGAGCACAACACATTACGACATTTACGACTTACAAGGTTATCAAAAATAATATTCCCATTCCATGTTACGACTATTCCTCTTAGTTCCGTATGAAGATCACGCTGGATGCGTTTGTCTTCACGCCGCTAAAGTCGTTAACAGACATCATTCTCCCACCCCCATCACAATAGACATCATTCTCCCACCCCCATCACATCATCCTCCCCCCCATCACATCATTCTCCCCCCCCCATCACAATTTATTTGGGGTCTGCGCAACATGTCTTTTTCTTCCATTCTTCTTTTTTAGTTGTCATCTTGGTATAGTCAAACCCTTTCTAACCATATCATCATTCACACAGTCCATCCATCGTTTCTTTGGTCTTCCCCTACTCTTATAGCCATCGACATTGATACTCAAAACTTTCCTCACGACATTTTCCTCATTCGTCCGTATCACATGCCATGATGTCATGTGAAAGTCGTCAACAGTACCTACACTAAAAGATGAAATGGACAAGAATGACTGGTTTGCTATTCCAGAGGGCCTACACAGGTGGCAATCGCTTTCAAAGAGTTTCGTTTTTCTACAACGACTTTCAATAGGATTGACATAAGCTTTTCGGTATCATAAGTCAATCAAATACAGACATTATAAACGGTAGTTTAGTCTAACATACTGATATTCGCAAGAAAGTCATCGGCATTAGTAAGAAGGTAATCCCACTGAGCTGGGTTGTCAACCGGCCCGAACCCGCGTCGGCCCTAATCACGGCGACCCGCGTCAACCGGGTGACCACCCGCCACCCGACCCTACTTACTGACTACTTACCGGTGCATTTCACGTTTTCCTGAAAGGACTGTCAATATTATGTAGCTTCACTATTGAGTACCTACGCACGACGACGTATCAAGTGTCAAGCTATACATTTCCAATATAAGCTGACTTCTCATTGTACGAACAGCTTATACATTGCGAGGTCAGCTAAAACTGGAAATTTATAGCTTGATTTGTCTTGACTTGTTTGTTGTTGTATGTGTATAAGAATATCGTGAAAAAAACAGTAAGTTGCTAGACTTGCGAGGTCGCGGGTTTACACCCCACCCGCTGCAATATCGACCTGAACCCATTTCTATCGGACAGTATTTGTTAGTTGGTGCAATGAACATGAACAAGACAACATGCGACCGACATTGTTGGTGCATTATAATCAATAATAGTGTTTGTTGAACTAGTGCAATGGACGTATTTCACCTCGACACCAATCGATGAAAATAGCTACCAATAGTGGGTTTTCCATTTTATATTTCTAAGCCAGTACCCCTTTCTATCCTTTGAAGCTGTCAATGCTGTTAATCCCAAACAGGTCTCCCTTGTTTCATCGAAAAGAAATTGCCAAATTATCACTTCCCAAAAAATTTTCGTATAATTTCATTTGCCAAATTATTACTTAGCAAAAAATCTATTCACAAATAATCGTAACGCAAACCTAATGTTTGGCAAGTCAAAGTTAAAACAATGGCTTGTTTACCAACTAGTACTTTTACCAATTTTTATGTACTCAAATATTTCGGTTGGAATAACTCATTTTACGCAAAATAAAATTAGCCAAATATTTAGTATCGTCAGTTTTCATTTACCATTTCTATTCAGTCAATTGTTATAGTCTAACTAGTTCAGTCTCGGGTAGCCTGTTTTTTATAGCCTGTTTATACATATAATCTAGTCGTTTCTGGCGTAGGAGGTCACTGTTTTAGCCTAACCTAACCTAAGCATTTTTTTTTAAATAATTAACCTCGTCTAACTAGTTCGGTTCTTGACAGCCTGCTAAAAATATATATTTTTTCTATATAATCTAGTCGTTTCTGCCACTCGCCGGCCGAATTTTTATTCGCGATTACGCTATTTGTCCCATGGAGAAAGTTGTTCAGTTTGATGGTCTGTACCACATCCTTAAATTTGGCTGGTCTTTAAAAAATCAGCCTGTATAATTCCCAAAAAATGTTATTTTTGCCTTTATATTTTTTGCCATAACAAATCATTGGACCAAACGTTTATTGTCTAAAGATTGTTTGCTGTAATAAATCATTTGATTAAAGACCAAATGCCTAAATGATATTATTCTTGATAATATTCTGCCAAGTAAAAATTTGACCAAATGAAAATGTGCGTACTAAAATTATTCCAAACATTGCATTTGTATAAAAAAAGATTTCTAAAATTTGTTTGGGTAGTGAAATTTTGGCAAAATCTTTTCGGCAAAACGGCAGGATCCCATCCCAAACATTAGATGGAATGACAGCTCATTACATCTATGTTTTCACAGTGAGATTTTCACAGAATATACCGCCTCCTGTGGTAGATAACTGCCGAATTGCAACAAATCAGCCCGCCATGTATGAGTTATCTCAAAGTATACTTCATATTAATCCTCTAAGGATCAATAAACTTACAGCAACACAAGTAATCGCGTTGTCCTTGTCGCCGGAGCACGCGATCCTTCACGTCTGCCTTGATCACGCCGACCCGTGTCACCCGGAGCACGCGATCCTTCACGTCTGCCTTGATCACGCCGACCCGTGTCACCGCGGTACGGAGCAGCGTGACTATAACACGTAGGCTAGTGAAGTGACTGTCGATTTGGGGAGGCTGGATATGCGTGGATAACATAAGCTACGAGTAAATAAAAAAGCTATGAAATTATTCTAACTACCAGCAAGGACTTATCAATATTTACTATCATTGTAGAAAGTTTAAATCCCAAATTACGTAGTAAACTCATTTAAGAATTAGTATGTATGATCTCAATGCTTTCTATAAAAACCTTGTTTGAAAGAATTTTGGAACTTCCAAAAATAGGTACATTATCTACATAGAACCTTCATGACATAAGGGAAATGTCCTTATAAATGCAAAAACATACACACATACAACAAATAAAGTTACTAATCACGTTACAAACACGCGATTCCGTCTTGCGTGCGTGTCCAATGAGGCAAGAGGGGGAGGGGGGAGGGCCTGCCAGACGCCGCAGTTAGCGCGTTCGCCCGTGCTGATAACGTGCCAGAGACTGCCATTCATCCTGGCGTGCCAGCGTGCCAGTAAATGTGTCAGAAGATTTTAAGGAATGGCAAGAGATTGGGATGTGTTTATTGCGATGGTAAGCATCGGTTTTGCGAAGTTTAAGTAAGTAATTGTAGGAAAGGTGGAAAGGTCTTCCTTCTGTACTAATTAATGGATTCCCTCCATTTGGTGTAGAGAGGCCTATGTCGTGAAATGGATTGCTAGTACCAACTACCAATAGGGTCCTATCTATAAATAAAATTGTAATATCAAAGCACCCAGATGGACAAAAGTGGGTTGGAGCACAATTAACAATGGTGTAAGAATAAGAAATCCGACTATGACCTTTACAAGACCTTACTGAATCATTTCTTCGATCTCATGAAGCGACGCGCGCTTTTTTTGTGGTAACCACGTGTAAGTACAAACACGCTGTGAAAGTGTATGTAAGCGCAGGAGCTTTCGGTACTGTCCGGGACACGGGCGAAGCTGGTAGTGTTTGTGTGTGTTTGTATGTGTGAGTTATGTACTAACGCTACTCGTCTTCACACACACATTCACGGCGTCTTTGTACACTTGCTTACCGCAAGTAAAGCGCGCGTCGCTTCGTGAGATAAAAACATAATAAGATGAAATTCGTGCAGATTATGGACCAGTCTAAAAGTACATGTTACTCCTGTGTGTGTTTGTGAGTATGCTATAACTACACAACACAACTTGTGGAACTCTTCAACAAGCTCTCTTTCCCCGTAAGGTCGGAAACGGATCCTGGCGGATATTGTTATGCGGCTACTTTACGAGTGCCGCACTTAACTCGGTGCAGTTATAATAAAACTGTCCAATGTGTTCGCGCTATTTCCTGTGCATGGTGAGCAGAGTTTTAGCAAGTTATAAGTTATTGGTGGTAAAGTTTTGAATATATTTTAATAGTACACTGTGTTATGTGCTTAGAATAGAGTGTCTCAACTCTTGATTAGGCGTCATAAAAGGTGAATAAGTTACTTAAAATGTCATTTATAGGCGAGGAGCAGCAACCACTGTGTAGTAGGTAAGTATTTTATCATGTAGATATGATATGTAAATAAAATAACATACTGTTCCAATGCCTACTCTAGGACGCATTTCCGGTGCGGCTCAAAAACCCTTCCCTATCTTAAGGGCCCGTCTTTCCTACCTTTACAGCGCCCCCTGGTCTACTCCTTGATGCCTATATAGCACCATGAAACATAAGGCTTCAGGAGCTAGTGCAAATCTTGGGGTTCATTCGATTAATTGAGTCTGGTCAAAGAACGCTGGGGTCGGTGCATTTAATTCATTCATTCATTCTTTTAGAAGATGGATCAATTTACTTTTTAAGCATCATGATAGTGAATTTTGATTTTTGTATATTTGCCTACGCTATCCCACTCCTGGGCAAAGGCATCCCTCCAATGGAGTGGAGGGAGGCCTTTAGCCATAGCCCGCGTCCTCCTTCCAGTTTTGACGGAACCTATCCAGCTCGTCCCGCCATCTCCAACGTGGTCTGTCCGTGACCTCGCCTCGCTGTCTCAGGGCACCAATTCTGTGCTATTTGGGCCCACAGTTGGTCCGGCATGCGGCAGATATTTCCTGCCCAGTCCCATTTAAGTTGGGCAGCCTTTTGAGCCACGTCAGCTATCTTTGTTTTGGAGCGCAGTATTGTGTTTCGAACACGATCCGTTAACTTAACGCCTAGTACCTATACTGCGCTCCATTGCTCGTTGGCAGACCTTGAGTTTGGACTTCTGGATGTTAGTCAAAGACCAAGTTTGTGCGCCATAGGTTAAGACGGGAGGAATACACATGTACGAAAACAGTGATTTATGTGATACTGACTATTAAAAACAGTAAATGAAAGGTATCACAAACAATAATTAGTGGAGGCCTATTAACACTATTATCATGAATGAAACCTGTCAGGTCTTTAGAACCGGTAGCGGTAGTCCTAACGCGTAAGTGAGCCGCGCCGATCTTGATTGATACCCCGAGAGTAACACAGAGTAGCGGCATGTCAGAGGTGACGGAGTAGTGATCATAGCATGTCGGAGGTGACGGTGTAGTGATCATAGCATGTCAGAGGTGACGGTGTAGTGATCATAGCATGTCGGAGGTGACGGTGTAGTGATCATAGCATGTCGGAGGTGACGGCGTAGTGATCATAGCATGTCGGAGGTGACGGTGTAGTGATCATAGCATGTCAGAGGTGACGGTGTAGTGATCATAGCATGTCGGAGGTGACGGTGTAGTGATCATAGCATGTCGGAGGTGACGGTGTAGTGATCATAGCATGTCGGAGGTGACGGTGTAGTGATCATAGCATGTCGGAGGTGACGGTGTAGTGATCATAGCATGTCAGAGGTGACGGTGTAGTGATCATAGCATGTCGGAGGTGACGGTGTAGTAATCATAGCATGTCGGAGGTGACGGCGTAGTGATCATAGCATGTCGGAGGTGACGGTGTAGTGATCATAGCATGTCAGAGGTGACGGTGTAGTGATCATAGCATGTCGGAGGTGACGGTGTAGTGTTCATAGCATGTCAGAGGTGATGGTGTAGTGATCATAGCATGTCGGAGGTGACGGTGTAGTGATCATAGCATGTCAGAGGTGACGGTATAGTGATCATAGCATGTCGGAGGTGACGGTGTAGTGATCATAGCATGTCGGAGGTGACGGTGTAGTGA
Source organism: Apamea epomidion (assembly GCA_947507525.1). Taxonomy (NCBI): domain Eukaryota; kingdom Metazoa; phylum Arthropoda; class Insecta; order Lepidoptera; family Noctuidae; genus Apamea; species Apamea epomidion. The sequence goes on along the minus strand of OX382240.1, from coordinate 888,230 downwards.
TCATAGAATGTCGGAGGTGACGGTGTAGTGATCATAGCATGTCGGAGGTGACGGTGTAGTGATCATAGCATGTCGGAGGTGACGGTGTAGTGATCATAGCATGTCGGAGGTGACGGTGTAGTGATCATAGCATGTCGGAGGTGACGGTGTAGTGATCATAGCATGTCGGAGGTGACGGTGTAGTGATCATAGCATGTCGGAGGTGACGCTGTAGTGATCATAGCATGTCGGAGGTGACGGTGTAGTGATCATAGCATGTCGGAGGTGACGGTGTAGTGATCATAGCATGTCGGAGGTGACGGTGTAGTGATCATAGCATGTCGGAGGTGACGGTGTAGTGATCATAGCATGTCGGAGGTGACGGTGTAGTGATCATAGCATGTCGGAGGTGACGGTGTAGTGATCATAGCATGTCGGAGGTGACGGTGTAGTGATCATAGCATGTCGGAGGTGACGGTGTAGTGATCATAGCATGTCGGAGGTGACGGTGTAGTGATCATAGCATGTCGGAGGTGACGGTGTAGTGATCATAGCATGTCGGAGGTGACGGTGTAGTGATCATAGCATGTCGGAGGTGACGGAGTAGTGATCATAGCATGTCGGAGGTGACGGTGTAGTGATCATAGCATGTCGGAGGTGACGGTGTAGTGATCATAGCATGTCGGAGGTGACGGTGTAGTGATCATAGCATGTCGGAGGTGACGGTGTAGTGATCATAGCATGTCGGAGGTGACGGTGTAGTGATCATAGCAATTCTTCTGCTTCTTTACCTAGTGTTATTGACGGATAGCCGTTTTATTTTTAAGCTAAGTCTAATATATTATTTCAATACATATTTCTCTAAGTTACTTTTAAGGGTGGGCTTACAAGTGTTAAGTTGGTTGTAAATATTTATCACTATATTGCAGGTGTTTATCATTAGGGAGCAAGTACTTACCATCAGATTGCAAGCACTTACTATTAGGGTGCAAGTATTTATCTACTGATAGACTGCGAGAATGCAAGCACTCGACTGCAAGTACTAATTATTACATAGGTTTTTAAATGTTTTACATTATTTTGTATACATTAACTGTATACAAAATAATATAAAACATTTAAAAAAAGTAACGGTGGATTTTCTTACTCATTCTTCTCTATACGAAACTACCTTTTGGAAGGGACGACTAGAAGCGATTCTATTTAATCGTAAATATTGACGTTCAAGACTGCCTATTTGAAATAAATTTTACTTTAACATACTTTGACTTTGACAGTCACTCTCAGCTCTTTCTCTATTAGACGATTACATTATACAAAACACTCGCAGCCCATTCTTTAGTTTTATTACAATATAATCTATGGCCCTGGTCACCCTCCGCGGGCACCTGTATCAATGAGGTGTATCTCTCGGGCACAGGGCAGGTCCGGCGTCATCCCCTTCCTAACTAAACGCTACTGACGCGGACGGAAGGCGAAATATTGCCCTTTATTTGTACGGGAAATCGTTGATACAGTCAATTATTTCTTCCTCTGTATCTACCCCTATAGGAAATATATTATTATACATTTATTTATTGAACCGTTCATGTACACGCATAGAAACACTCAAGAAGAAACGAATAGAAAAATACGTACAGACACGAGCACCAATATGTCAACACTTTGCAACTTTCAATTGCGATTTTTTCGTGAAATAACGAATGCAACGTTGAAATACGACACATTACATAAACCTATGGATTCGAAAATGCTATGTTCGTAACAACATAAAATTTCATTTAAAAATAAAGGAGTAAATCGCTTTTGAATAAAGCCGAGTGTATACATACTTTTGCTCGTGACTGTACAAAGGTGGTGCTTATTTAAAAAAATATGAATCTGTTCTATCATACCTGCGATAGGAGAAATGATATAGATAGAAAGAAATGTAGATACTGTGTGTAGACGACTAAATAAAATACGTAAGACCAAACTATTTACTTAGGTAGTTTGATATAAAAGATACAATATACTTACAGATTAACCATATACCTACTTAGTTAAAAGCTTATAAGTTTCATTGAGTTCGGTTCTATAAAGATGGAATACAATGGTATAGTAAGCACCGCATGGATTGTCATGCAGTGTTTGCTATACCTACCTAGAGAGTAAGGGAAAAGAGAGTGCATCACTGCACCTGTCTGTGTATACACTTGTGTGTGCACTATAATATCTCCCGCGTTGATGGCCAGCCTCCTCAGATGCCGCCATGGCCGAAATTCGGTCCGGAGGACTAGTGTACTACATACAGGCTGAAATAGATGAAAGTCAATGACTTTTGAGAAAAATAACGGGTCCTTTATGTTCAAGACAAGTTCATAGATTTCCCAACAGTAGCAAAGTTTGGCCTAAAACGTCTCCTAGGACCAGTACACAGACCTTCTGAATAAATCTAAGTCTTCAGAACTCCTAACTTATCGACTGGAGTCCATCTTTACAACCTAAACTTCGCACATATTTTATGTAACAGACAAATTCTGAAATGGAACTCAATTTTAAGTCACCGTTATGTGTCAAGCAGCATTGCTGTCTCTAACATTTTAACATAGCGGCAGAAAGACTAATAACAACCAAGTTATTTCTATACCTTGTTTAAATTAAATGACGTCTGAACATTCGAGGGTAAGTATGGTAGACATTCCATTTGGCCAAGAATGAATCTCGAATGGTATTTCTTTTCTACTCAGTCTGATCTTGAGCATATCGTTCGGGTATACGTATGTTTTTACCTTAAACAAGGACAATGACCTCTCAACCCTTTAAAAAATCACTAACCCGCCTCCTGGATCACCCCCAATTTGTAAGGAATCGGTGATTTGTTTCAACATCGAACGCTCGGGGCTACGTACATAAGTTCGCGTGAAAAATAACGGTAACACACTTGATGTACGAGGCGAAACGATACTTATGTGTTCGAATTTAGAATCGTGTACTGACAGAAGATTGTGTTTATTCTGATTTTGAAAGGTTTTTTATGTATGCCAGTATTAAAATGTTGAGGAAATTAAATCATTAGGAATTGAAACATAGAATAGAAGAATAGAACAGAATACTCTTTATACAAACCCATACAAATTACAAAACATAAATATATAAAATTCCATAGATAGAGGAGTAGGGATTTTTTATTAATTGCAAATACAGTTGGTTAATTTGATATTGGCATATCATTTCAAATGAATTCAGCCATCTATGTGCGCTATCTAATGTACGCTTAGTATCATTTCGTATCAACTAAAGCATCTTTTCAAGGTTTGGATTATTAGATATTCACTTTACTTACAGAAATTTTAAATATGCGCTTTTACCTAATTCATACTGTAGCCTCTATGAACCCACATTTAAGCTAATGCTTGCGAAATTACCATATCATTTGCAAATGAAAACATTCACACGTATTCTCTTACACAATAATAGCACTCTATTGCACATTAGTTAGCGTGGAGGTTGTACAAATAAAGCATTAGATTCGCTCAGCGAGAGGGCCGGAAGTGGCCGGCCGGAAGCGAGCCTCTGCCGGAAGTACACCTCATTTCCTGTTACTGTAACATCTCGGTGAGCAAATGATAGAGATGCAAGCTTTTCTTATTTCTTAGACAAAGGATTTCTGGAAATTCAGTTTGTTATTTGCTTTTTACTTACATACCTACACAATACTTGTAATCATCGTTTGAAATCAACGTAGCGTGGGAAGCCCTCAGGTAGACCAATGATCTTAGATGGTGGGAGAGACAGACTGAATGCGGAAGTTCGGTAGAGGACTATATTCAGCGGTGGACTGTGAAGGCCAAGTTGGTTGATTGATCAATTGAACGGTTCTTAATAACTGAAACTCTATGAGCAAGCTCAGGCTCGTCAGATTTGTCAGGCTCGTCTGGCTCTGTCTCGCATTGAGTCATTCATTATGCTGATGCTGCCGATGGCAGTGTTGCGTGCATGTGACGCATATTTTCCCCAAACTTGTTCTTTTTTTGTGTTTGTGTTCTTTCTCTGCGTCATGCTTACCACAAATAAACGTATTTTCTTTTCTTTTCTTTCTTTCAAGCGTGCTGTGACTTATCGAATTTAAAAAAAAAATTAATATCTCCTTGAGAGAGCACGATCAAATCTTCTTGTTTTGATGAAGCAATTCATATTACTTTTGGTAGGTGGGATTGTCTAATGTTCCGTCACTTTGTCGGACTCCAAAGTCTACGAGTACCCACGTAAAAAGTGTGAAGTTCGGCTCTAGACTTTACCAAGCATATCATTATTATTTGGATACTAATATAAATTTTAAGTTTTCTACTATATGGATTCTCTGTGGTCTGAAATAACGGTTTATTAAAATTATTTGCAAGCTTCTGCTGTCGAATTGGTGGTTACATACATGTACATACGTTGGTAAGTAATAGTTATGTGCTCGATCGATCGTAAACAGTTAAAAACTTGGAAGAAACTTACAATCCTCGAAATAGAGTTGCACCTTTAAGTTAGTCGAGCGAGCACCCCTCTAGCCTTTAGTAAGTCTTACAACTTGTACTTACTGACGCAGGAATCGATACTGAACTTAAAGAAGAAGTAATATTTTCAATTCCCTCTAGAATAAAATTCAAGAGGAAGAAATACTTATTGTTGTGTATTTTTATTTAGATTGGTTTCACCAAAGGTCTTATGTAGAGTTTGATCTCATGAATAAAACTAGAACCAATTATACCCAATTGGTACATTACATAAGATATATTGTTTTGTTTGATAGAAACTTGAGAACATAACATAACATCACACCTATAATCCTCGGTGGTATGGCAGAGGTACTTACAGTACACCTACATTTCGCCAGTAATGCTTAAGTCCGATGTAACAGGGGGCGAGCCTATTGCCATCAAGAGGGCACACATCCAGACTCCGGCCTGCTACTGAGATATTCCTGATAGAAAAACTCAATAATATTTTGCCCGACCTGGAAATCGAACCCAGGACCTCATGCCAGTAGCGCTTACGATCGCCTGACCAACGAGGCAGCTTGAGAAATGGTAAGCAAGACGAAGCCAACTCCTGAAAAGCAAGATTTAGGTTGCTTCAACACGCAAAGTTTTGTTTTAGTTACCAGTATCATATTTTAGAGAATTTATACCCAAATTACTGCAATCGGCATTCGAAATAATCTACTACTGCATTCATTAAACAGTGATCAATAAAATTCCTAACAAAATTGCTATCATAATGATTCTACCTCACGCCCACACGCCAACATTGTCATAAACTGGCATACATTTATATAGTCAGTGTCCCGGCTCGTCGCGGCACGACCGCTAAACATCGCGTTCCCAATAACAAATTACTATATCCACATACACAGCGCTGAATATACACTCAAATTCAATAGCCTGCAGTCAATTTCACACTGTTTATAACCAACTTACACACAGCCTTACAAAAGTCATTCTCAACTTTATTCCCGTGATATAAGAGTCGGTTATGTGCAAACGGGTTGTGGGTTTACAGTATCCCGCAATATTTTATCTTGAAATTTACGATTGGATATAGTGTTACAGAAAAAGAAGGCTGTTTTGTGTTGTGGTCTAAAGTACGGGCGAAATGAACAGCTGGTATATAGGCGAGTCATTTATTGAGCCGTAAAGGAGGCACAGAAGGCCTATGTACGTATCGGGATGAAATCAGTAGTTAGTTGTTTGATAATCTATTTGCATTTTGCTCGTCTAAACTAATATTATATAGAGAAAAGATTTGAGTTGTTTGTTTATTACGCTTTCATGCTAAAACGGCTAAATTGATTTGGATGAAAATTGGCACGTGGGTAGACCATGACATTGTTATTCATCGTAGATTGTTGACGAAGTGGCGGGCGACAGCCAGGTAGCTCTACGAATATAATCGACATGAGTTCTACAACACAATACTTTAGACAGGTGCATTCGGTTTTAGTAAGTAAGTATTTTCGAAAACTCGCACTTAAGTCACGCTTTTCTGTGACTTAAGTAGTCCATTTTTACACAGAACAGCGTGACTTAGGACACACGAGCTATAAAATAGTATACGATACAATGTACTATTTTAGGCCTACACAAACCGCTACCCGCCTGCAACATACTCCACACCTCATGATTGTTGTCACAAATCGCTCGGCGTGCTCACAAAATTAAAAATAATCCGCGCGATATCGCATCGGCCACAATATTAGAGAACTTTATCAGCCGTGCTATTGGTTCTGTTGTGTATTCAGCGTGCGACGGGTTGTGGTGCAAGGTTTCATAGCAAAGGGCATTTAAAATAATACACATACCTATTAATACCTGCCCTAATAATACTACTACCAAATACTTAGAAAATATGTAAGTATCTTTATCGTTGGTCGAAGCTAAGATAATCTCCACAGATGGGGGTTCACGGACGGCTCAGATCTCAAGTGCACATCCTCACAAACAATAGCCCACCTTCCATCCTGCGCCGCATTCCCTGTCACCTGTGCACTTGATGATCTTATGACTGCGTCAGTGAGCGGAGTTCGAGCAGCTGAATTTTGGGCCAAAGATGTTTGAACTGTTTGTCATCGCTACGCTAAGAAGAAGCTCCTCCTACAACCCACACACACCATGGTGTAGCTGTAACCAATAAATGATGTCTACCTTTTTTTTTTTTTTTTTTTTTTTTTGTGGATGGGAAATCATCAAATGACTCCTCCCGCTCTGGGTGGAGCAGAAGGGAGTGTCAGACTCTTACTGACTAAAACCCACCCGTGTTCCTTCCTTAGCCCTTTACGTACCAGGGCAGCGGTAACCCTTTCGGACAATCCCGCTACCCCGGCAGGCTTCGGCCCTGTCGGGCCCCGTCAACTACGCTGACATCTCTTTGAGGCGCGCGTGGAACACATACACGCCGTTCGGCACGGGCCTGGTCCTGATCGGACGGAGAGCTACCCATTGCTCTCCGCCCGCAGGCCCGCGCCTACGGTGGCCGGGAGTCGTCACGCGGCTCCCGACGCCCGGAGCGTCTCCCTCGGCGGCTGAGGCGTGAGGATCTTTCCCTCGCCCATCCCGCCACCTCCTTCGCTAGCATGACTGCTTCGCAGAAGGAGGTGACCGCCTCCCACTCCCTCTCGCCCCGGACCATGGCTTGCACCAGGGCCGGGCGCGAGAGGTCGCCGCCGCTGCCGATCGCCTCTACGAGGACACGGCGGTGCTCTGCCCAAGCGGGGCAGACCTCCACCGTATGCTCCACCGTGTCCTCTGGGCGATCCTCGCAGTGGCGACACCTGGGCGTCTGATGATGATGTCTACCTTACTAATTTATTCCTTTCACAAATATGCACAATCTTTCAATATTTTACTAGTAACTGTACAAGCTATGAGAGTATTGCATGGGAGGAATTAAATGGAACATTGCTGTGATGAGCTAATTGGATGATTGGTTGACAGTAACAAAATCTCCTTTTACCAACCAGTATCCGAATTCAGGCTCCGATATTATAAAACTGATAACTTCATGGCTCAATGAGCCTGTTTAAACAGGTCACTCTATTCCTGTATACATACTATAACAGTTACAAGTTGACAAGTCCATGTAGCGAATAAAGATAGCGTCGCACTTTATACCTCCACTCCACCGCGGTGCGCTGTTCCGACCAATTGAGCGCTAATAAGTAGCACGACAGTGGCTCGACTTTACACAACGACGCCTGTTCACCTCCCCGTGCAAACTTTATGTCTACGCGGTTGTTCCTTTACACAATCATCTGCCTAGCCTTTTCCTAACTTTGTTGGGGTCGGCTTCCAGTCTAACCGGATGCAGCTGAATACCACTATTTTACATGGAGCGACTGCTTATCTTACTTCCACAACCCATTTACTGGGTAATACGATACCCCTTGGTACGATTAGTTGTCAGGATTTCGGGCTTCTGACGACCCGTCACAACTGCGCTCACGAAAAAACATTCAGCAGAAGAAAAGCACCCATTGCTATCAAAAGACTGTGGTATAAGTAATGAAACTACGAATGACGGAACAAGCGTTCCTTCACGTTCGCCGCTCCTGCGAGGTAATTGCGTAACACACTAACAGTAGCAATGGCTTTCATTCTAACAGTTCAGCAATAATCATTGCGTTATTTACGTTGTTGAGCAGACAAATTTTTCGAACATACGAAGCAATGGATTAGCCATATCCTTCAGAATGATTTAGTTTGTGATTGTTAGTGTGTGACGCAAGTAGGGTGCTGGTCAGTCAGCCGCTACCGACCTACTGATGGAATCTTTTGACCACAAAATAAGAATTTGTAGAGTTGGTATATAATAATAATTGTCAAGTTTTACATATTATCTGAATTAATGCGGCAATCTCATGACATGTTCACATAAGAAACAGGGAAACCTTTAGCACTCTAAAACAATTGCAACCTTTACTTTGCGTCGAGCTCAATATTATAAGGTTGTAACAAGAACCACGAGTGTGGAAACAATATCTTCCACTCCGTCCCATACAACACAACATTATACTGCGAAACACAGCCATCACTTCATACACTAACTACGTCACTAAACCCAATGGGGCAGCCCTAGTGCAACGTTTTACTTATAAAGTGAGACTTGAGACGATTTCTGATACTTGGCAATACTAAATGTTTATGGATATGAGTTTATAGAGAATGTGTAGGTAGGAATGGCGGGGCCTCCAAACATGGTTGAATATGGTTCAGGCTAAGTGTGTTTGAATGAGAGGAAAACCTTTTAAGGCTGGGTCACGGGTTGGGTTTAATAATGATGGGTTTCAAATCGTAATCCTCTTTTGTGCTACGTATGTAAGTATGTTTATGTTATCTTTGCATACATTTTTTCCACGAGGAAATATTAGAGATAGTCAACTAGGCTACTAGAAATAGCGAAGATGCGCTAGATGTAGTACTTGAGCAGGTACACTATGGCACACATAAAGCGCCCCAATGCGCAAAAATATATGGTTTTACCGAAGCATTTATATTTATTCCAGCACCACAAACATCTCCTGTTATCATTACTTAAAGCTTTTACACACAGCAGACAAATTGCCAGCGGCAATATTTTCCCCAAAAATGTCGTCATCCAAGCTTCGTTTTATTCCAATTAAAATATATGGAGGTACTTGTCGCCGCGCAATGGAGTACAAATTAAATAAATGTGGAGTACTGACGTTTCGGCGGATTGGATGGGGCAGGCTCGTGGGCGATGCAACTTGACGCCTAAGTGCCGCGCGGGTCCGCTGACACACGACACGGGAACGAGGATTGACGGATGACGAATGATTGTAATTAATGGTGAACGTAATTTGAGAGTGAGGGGGGATAGTAGGAAGTGCTCTTAGTGATATCGGTTTGATGCTGATTAGATGGTGAGATGTTGTTGGTATGGGTCGTGTGGTGTTTCACGATTAATTACTGAAGAGATGCACGAAGAAGAAGATACATTATTTTTTAATTGTGCTGTTTATTTTACTCCTTCGCGCTCCCCGGTCTACTCCTTGATATGCAATGGTTTCTGTAGCACCATGAACATGAGGCTGCAGGAGCTAGTGCGAATCTTGGGGTTAATTCGATTAATCGTGCCTGGTCAAACCACGCTGGGATCGCTGCAATTCATTATTATTATCTCGGGACCAGTGGGCCGTGCCAGGGGCCGAAGCCAACTCGCAGAGGCCCTTTAGATAATTTTTAAATGATGAGGAGGCACCAACCGACGATTATCGCTGTATGCACCATGCAAGTGCACCCCAGGACAACCCCCGGTTGGTGCAGGACTATTGCAGAACATGGAAACAAAATATACTGGGCTATGGGTGTGGGTGGCTATTTTAGATCGGTTACCTTGAACTATGGAAGGCCTATGTCCCCTGCCTGACCAATGATAATATAATTCACAGATAAAATGGCAGGGGGTGACTTGCACACTCAATAATGGGCCCCCCAAAACGGTTGCTAGCACATAGTGTCGTAGCAACAAGGGGGCAACATGTCCTGAGGTGCTTGTAAGGAGTGGAGAGGTATTCCACGGCTATCAGGACAATCCCGGAAATACGGTCAAGATCCCTACCAGCATCTTATTGAAATGCTTCCTTCCTCCGAGCATGTTTGCTCTTGCGAATCTCCACTCAAGCCAGCCAATAAAGGCAAGAATGAGATGGGAGCTCTGTTCCTCGTCAGTGTTCACTCCAGCCGGCCAATAAAGGCAAGCCAGAGGTGAGGGACACTTCTCCCGGGAGATAGGGTCCGTGGGGTCGCTACTGCCCAACAGCTCGCCACATGCTGCCCTGCGGGTTCCTGTATCTCTCTTGGTCTGACTCCTCACCCTAGACCTGATCCGGCGAAGTAAACTCTTCCGTCACAGACCTAGAGTTTAGAACGCGCAAGCTCCACCACGACGTCAACGTAGAGATACGGCAGTGGGGTAATTATTAAAATAATTATATAAAAAACAATTCATTCATTATTGTGGTGTTTATTTTACTCCTTTTCATGTCGGATACGAATTTACCTTCATATCTATTGTACGATTGATTAAGGTATTAAAAAATTGATGATCTAAACGCAAGAATTCGTAATAAAACACTTTTCTTTAATGAAACCTTTGTCACAAATTCACTCCAATACATTTGCTCTTTGACTTATTGAAATCTATTCAGAGCGAAAAAATATCGAAATTGAGGAAAATATATAAAGCAAAATTTCGAGCCACATTCCTAAAATTGCGTTCATTTCATTGGCGGTACAGCACACAATAGAACATGACAAATCAGTACGTACAATGCCGTGCCGCGCAACAATGGACGCGGACCCAAATCACGGACCCACTTAAGGCGTTTGACTGATTGTTTCATTTATCCTGAACGAAGTAAGTAACGGAAAATGAAAATGGCAATGTAATAAAATAAGGTTTTCTGAGAGAGAGGTAACTTCATGAATAAGGAAGTAAGTGAATATGCTCACATCTCATAGGTCTAAAAAGATGCGATGTGTTACGCAGTAAACAGCAAACTGATTTAAAAAAATGATTTTATTCATTAGCTTATTACTAAATTACATAAATTGGTATATATTTGAAGTTAACGTATCGAGTTCGAATGTAAATAAGAACAACTTTTAACTATCTAATGACTTATTTACTAGGCAAGGGATGTGTTAACTAAATAAAGATACGATATGTCTTAGGTACTAATAGTGAATGATGTGGTTATAATATTATAATAGATGTGTCTATCTTATGTGATGTTTGTCGAAGCAGACGAGTCCTAGAGTGGACAGCGCGTATCGGCAAGCGTAGAATGGGACGACGCGTCGAACGTCATCGCTCCATCTATCTGGCGTCGCGACGCTAGATAGATGGAGCGATGACGTTAAGAAGGAAAGCTGGTTGGGACGGACTGTATGCGTTAGGCGGAGGACAGGGTGTTGTGGGCGCAGGCTGGGAGAGGCCTATGTCCAGCAGTGGACTGCGATAAGCTGAGTTTATTGATGTCTATCCGCAACATAAAAGTGACTTCAATGTATCTCTCTCTCTCTATTGTAGTCTTATCTTATAGTCTTCTTCACCGTGTCCGGCCATCCGGCGACGGCGACTCAAACGAATTTTCTTTCCTTTCGTGAATCCTCTGCTACTGACTAGTAAAGCCCAATTTGGTTTAGAAAACCCAGTCACACCGTGTACACTGCACAGTTTCTATCTAGTAAATGGCTACTATAAAGATGAAATGGAATGCCTTTAGAGAAGATTAGACAGAAAGGTAGAGCCTGGGAAAGGCCGAGAAAAACACCAAGTGAAAGAGAAATAAGGGTTTGACAAATACATTTAGACGACCAGTAAGTCGGCACACTATCACTTTAAAAATACATTTAGACGACCAGTAAGTCGGCACACTATCACTTTAAAAATACATTTAGACGACCAGTAAGTCGGCACACTATCACTTTAAAAATACATTTAGACGACCAGTAAGTCGGCACACTATCACTTTAAAAATACATTTAGACGACCAGTAAGTCGGCACACTATCACTTTAAAAATACATTTAGACGACCAGTAAGTCGGCACACTATCACTTTAAAAAACAGAGTATTTTTTTTTTAAATTTTTTTTTTTGAAAACGTTGCCCCACACTTGGAATTACTCCTGTATCGTGGGTGCGTTTACAAACATTTAAACTCACATACACAAACAGCCAAACCCGGAACAACTACCTGTAGGCAATACAAATATTTGTTCCATGCGGGAATCGAACTCACGACACGCAGCGCAGCAGTCGATCGCTCAGCCACTGCGCCAACGTGTCGTCAGTATTCTCGTATCAAGCTGTTGTTTTGCATCTCGTCAAATTTCAGGAGGCTGTTATGAAAGACATAAATAATCAAATAAAATTACGATCCTGGTAAATAATGAATATATACTTGTTTTTTTTTTAGTTATTTAAGTTTGACAGTATTTCAGAATACACCACTTTTAAAGAAAAGAATCGCGTTATGGTATCGTATAAGCGGCCGCGTTTTTATGTGTGTGTAAAAGGGCAGTTACAGTGCGGTCTCACACCGGCCGCGTTTTAAAATGTGTCTCCCACGCATGTCGATTTCCGAAAATTAGAAAAAAAAAAACTATTTATTTTATTATTGATTCGTGTCGAAAATCAGTAGCACAGTTACCTCCTTGAATTTGACGAGGATGCAAAACGACTCCTTGTATATACCTACTTATAAAATATAAGTACTTCGCTAAAAAAGCGGAACAGCAATAAAAGGTTCTGTGAAGTTGTATCGCTTTTTATCGCTAAACTTTGAACATATTTCTACTGTTTTACCGTTGTCTTATTTTCCGAATGGGAGGCCGGGGAGTCGACGAGGAAAGCTCTTTGATATGCTTAGGATTTTCTTAACGTGTAAAGGCAAACAAAACTTGTTGGTATTTTATTTTTGCATATTCGTGCGATGATTAGTTCGGTTTATACATTAATTGTAGAGGAACAAACTTGCCTTAAATGGTTTGGGACTGTTACCTCTAGTCTTGTACAGAAACGCGACAGCCACTTTCTAAAATAAAAATGTACCTACATCTTAAAGCAGAGTGCATAAAAGCTCTGCTCTCCACCACGAGAATTTATTATAGGTACAGAACAAAAGATGTTTCAACTTCAACATAAACCCATAAATGTCCAAAACGCATTAGGATATTAGCGAGTCCAACTTATCTTCACACGTCACAATTCGCACTGGCACCAAACCCGTACGCCACGCCACGCAAGTAAAAAATATTTGACAAGCTGCCGATAAGAGTGAAGTGTCACCCTGGGACGCCCGGGGTACGAGCCGATGCCCCGCGACGATTGATAACGTGTTCTTAGAATAGCGGATGTAGCAGGTAGTTGAATGCATTGATAATAGAACTCTGGTTTTTCTGAAATCATTGGATGGCTATGATGCGTTCTATTTTCACATACTTTTGTGCATTCATTGCTATTTCTTCAAGATAACTGCAACGTGACCAATATTGATTAATTTCGAAGGTAACTGCTACAAATTAGGTAAACTAATGAGGCCTGAGAAGCCTTGAAAAGAACTTACCTACGTCATAACTAGTCAATTATTTAACGATCTAAGAAGATGAAGGTGGCGATGGAAATATATAATAGCATCTTGGCAGGCAAGGTTGGGTTACCCAACGGGAGACGACATTCAAAAAAATAATGAACTTACTTACTTACCCACGTTCACAGACCGAATTTTAAGTAAAAATATAAAATGTTCGATAGCAATGATATAGTGTTCTCGTGTCCAGCTCCAAGTTCCCGCTTTCCAGATAAGGTTTCCTTGAACAACGGATGTCAAAGTAGTTTGGTGCATTACATTATGAGTTGGAATGGAATCAGAGTTATGGGCCAATCCTCTGAAATGGAAATTGAGGTTACGTGATATGTTTCTTCGTTTAGAGTATTCATTTCTGATGAAGTTGTTTGAATCGCTGAGTTTATGGGTCTGTTTGTGTGAAATTAATTCATTTTACTACAAAGGATATAATATTTTATCTAGATATATTATATATTTTATTCTATGTAGAATCCTGAATACCTATCTGTTAACAGCATGAACTTTCTTGGCATCAAATTCCCGAATTAAAATCAATCGTCAATTTCCTTATCGATATCGAATTTGTCAACTGCTTTGAGCACCTTTCTCTTATCCCGTTTTCTTTTGTTCCTATCTTTGGCTTACTTGCCTACCTGAAGTAAAGCAGGAGTTTACGAGAATCGATAACACTGATGCGTCCTAATTATGTCCCATTGCACCTCATGTCTGGGTAACGTTTCGCACAGTCTCGTCTTCTTAGATAACAGTTCGTGGTACAACGGATGTCACAGGTAGTTTAAATGCCTGGTGCATGATGCACGGAGTTGGAGGATTATTGGCTTGTAACTTGATAATACCCAGAGATGAGATAAGTCAAGTCGATGACGGGTTCCTTTAAAGTAATTCTACGGTAGAACTTAGCAGTAAACATGAATACACATAATATTTTGGAATATGTGGTTTATACCGCATGTATCAAGGAAACACCATAATGGACGACGATGACTAAACGATAACTACTTCAAAGAGATTCCAGGATCGTAGTTGTCAGTGGTGTTCTAACACCTCTGTTATTCCTATCTATGATTAGTCTAGCATCTGTTCTGACTTTTAGCGTTGCTTAAAACACAGACGAGTGACAATACTTGTGATCATTTCATTTTCATTTCACAATGTCAATTTTTCTATAATTTTAGTTAAAGTTTTATTTAATTAAACTTTTAAAATCAATATTCTTTATTCTACTTACCATTAACCTAACACACAAAAAAACAATAACTAAACTGAATCTAAAAACAAACTAAGTAATAATAAGTATGTACAATGTCGCATCAAAATCTGTTAGCCATCCTTATTTGAAATAAGTCTTGGGACATTTTAAATGTAAATACACATAAAATTAACATCTTTATCATTCAACAGCTCACGAATCAATTGGTACAAATTCTGTTGAAGAAAAAAAAAAAAAAGCTGTGGGGCGACATTTGCGCGCCATGTTGGCGACGTCAAGTGCGTGCGCGCAGGTAGCAGACACTCTTAGAGGAGACACTAATGTTGGGCACGGGTTAAAAGGTTTATCGATAGTATTTTTGAGTCTTTTATGTTGATGATTTTGAGTTTTAAAATGATGGAAAAGCGGATGAGTCTTGCAATACCATGACGTAAAAAAATAAAAAGGTTTTATTAAACTAATGACGTGACGTGGTAAGTCACCATCAAGATGTAGTGATGATCATAGTCTCTTTAGAATCCGTTAGTAGTTCATCCATATAAAAACTGTCAGACGTCAATTTTATTCCACGAATACAAATTATCGGTCGATTGAAAAATCTGCCCTAAGTAAATTTTAAGCATTATAAGTACTAATTATAATTACAAGAACTGGTCCTCAGAAGCTTTAAACAGAGAGAAGTGGAAGGAGAGTAGGGATGCCTTTTTTTTTTTTTGAGGATGGGAAATCATCAAATGACCTCTCCCGCTCTGGGTGGAGCAGAAGGGAGTGTCAGACTCTTACTGACTAAAACCCACCCGTGTTCCTTCCTTAGCCCTTTATGTACCAGGGCAGCGGTAACCCTTTCGGACGATCCCGCTACCCCGGCAGGCTTCGGCCCTGTCGGGCCCCGTCAACTAAGCTGATATCTCTCTGAGGCGCACGTGGAACACATACGCGCCGTCCGGCACGGGCCTGGTCCTGATCGGACGGAGAGCTACCCATTGGTCTCCGCCCGCAGGCCTCCGGTGGCCGGGAGTCGTCACGCGGCTCCCAACGCCCGGAGCGTCTCCCTCGGCGGCTGAGGCGTGAGGATCTCTCCCTCGCCCATCCCGCCACCTCCTTCGCTAGCATGACTGCTTCGCAGAAGGAGGTGACCACCTCCCACTCCCTCTCGCCCCGGACCATGGCTTGCACCAGGGCTGGGCGCGAGAGGTCGCCGCCGCTGCCGATCGCCTCTACGAGGACACGGCGGTGCTCTGCCCAAGCGGGGCAGACCTCCACCGTATGCTCCACCGTGTCCTCTGGGCGATCCTCGCAGTGGTGACACCCGGGCGTCTCCTCCCGCCTGATTATGTGCAGGAACCTCCCGAAACATCCGTGTCCGGAGAGGACCTGCGTCAGGCGGTAGGTGAGAGCGCCGTGACGCCTCTCTAGCCACTCCTCAAAGAGGGGTCTTACCGCCGCTATCGTGGCGTGCCCTGCGCTGGGTTGCGATAGTCGCGCCTTCCATTCCACCATGAGACCGCGCCGGAGGTCCGTCCGCTCCGCAGCGATTTGCCGCGGGTGCGGAGTTTCTCCCCGACGTAGTGCCTCCGCGCTCCTATCGCCTCCACTATCGCCTCCAGATCCCATGGTGGCAGTCCGGCAAGGAGGCTTGCTGCCTCGCCCGAGATCGTGCGGTACCCCCGGATTAGCCTTACGGCAACCACCTTTTGGGGCGCGTTCAGGTAGTGTGCGGCTCGCAGCCGCAGTGAACGCGCCCATACCGGGGCCCCATATAGGGCCATGGACCGCACGACCCGATCGTAACCGATGTCCCACAGGAGCGGCCCCAGAACCGATCCCTGTGGGACACCGCACGACATCTCTCGCCGGTTCCAATTCCCGTCGCGACCGGGGTAGATGACGGCTCTGTCCGTCAAATACGCCCCGACTATTCGACGGAGGTAAATCGGCACCCGGTGATACCGGAGTGCCTCCCCTATGCAGCTCCAGGGCAGGGTGTTGAACGCGTTGGCGATGTCGAGTGACACCGGCACGACCACCCCACCCCGGGACACCGCGTCCCCCGTCGTGAGGGCTCTCACGCGCATGATGGCGTCCACCGTCGAGCGCCCCTTGCGGAAGCCAAACTGGCACTCCGCAAGATCCGGCCCCGTCCTCACCAGGTGCCCGACGAGGCGGCCCGCAATCACTCTCTCAAAGAGCTTGCCGACCTCGTCGAGCAGCACTATGGGCCGGTATGCGGACGGAGAGTCCGCAGGGCGCCCTGGCTTCTGAATGAGGACCAGCTTCCCCGTCTTCCAACGGAGTGGAAACTGGCCTCTCTCCATGCATGCGCTTAAGAGCGCCTCCAGTCGAGGCCCGAGAGCCCTCGAGGCCAGGACCCAGGCTTTACCCGGCAAGCCGTCGGGTCCCGGGGCGGTATTTTTGGCCTTCAGCCTGCCTACCGCCGCTCTCAGATCTACCCCGGTCACTTCAGGGTAGGGAGGCCTTTGCCCTGCAGTGGGACATCACAGGCTTTTAATAATAATAATAGGTACTAAAACGATATTTAAACTTGTAACTTCTATCTCGAAAAGCTCAGTTCCAAAAATTGGAATAAAGTAAATCAATCGACAATGCCAAATTGCCAACACACATCACTAAACCCATAGTTTTTACGCGTCATATATCAAACACTTGAGATCTTTATCTGAGTGAAGCATTACTGGTCCACTCGAGCGACCCACACTGTCCCACTGGCGCAGGCTGCACAAACAAAAAATAACCCGATAACACTGATTGAGCCAACGTTTTAGCGACACAACTAATGGGAAGCCTTGCTTTGTGTCTCCGTCAGGATATTTGTCAGGTTGCACGGATGTTTATGCACGCAAGATTAAAGACATAGTAAAGATGCAAAAATGTTTACCTGGTTTCCTTATCCTGGTTGCCGTTGGAGTATGAGACACTCTATCTTCTCATGATTATAGTAAAAGGCAACTACGAGATTATTGCAAGAGTATGGAGAGATTATGGAGAGAGTGGAGTGAGTGTAGTTAGTAAGTCACGAACTAAACATTATTACATAACTACATACATAACATAATCAGCCTATGTAGAGGTATATGTCCCCACTGCTGGGACTTAGGCGTCCTCTTTCTGTGAGAGGGAGTGGGCCATAAAATACCACGCGGGCCCAGCGCGGTTTGGTAACGTGGATGTCGCATGTCTTCCAATTTTTTGTTCTAGGACATACCGGTTTCCTGATTAATTTTCGCAGTATGGGCTTATGATATGGTAATTTATTGGAATGCTCCGTGAGGATCTAATCTCTATGTCTAATAATAGAAACCGACTTTTAGGCATTTTTAAGAATGTCAATGATTATGATGGATAGAGTTATATATTTTTCGCATAGCATAAACATAGTCAGGCTATAATGTTCCCACTGCTGGGACACAGTCCTCCTCTCTTTGAGAGGAAGTGTGCTGTAATCTACCACGCGGGAACAGGGCGGGTTGGTAGATGTCATTCTTCTTGTGTTCATGTCTTCGAATTCTTTTGGTTCTAGGACATGGCGGTTTCCTCACGATGTTTTCCTTAACCTGCTTGACAGCAGTGGTGACGAAATTATTTAAGTACACAAAGTAAAGCGCCGGCGCCTGTCTGCAACTTGAAAGCAACTTCTGTGTGACCGATGGATAGGACATACTGTATCTTTGTAGGTATACATTATACATATAATTATATATAATTGGAGGAAAATGTTGGAATACCCTGAATCAGAAAGTTCAGTATCGCCGTCACGAATGAATCATTGGAATATTTCAGTTCTCTCTACCGCAGTCGCCAAACGGAAATGCCTTCGGATCTAAACATGAGATAGGTAGTTGATTCTCTCCGCTATTGGACAGTACTGGCTCTGTGTGTCGGTACTAATCCCGCATAATGTTGTACTGGCTGTACTGTAGTGATACTATAAAGTTATGGTTTCAAAGACGCAGTGTGCGGCGAGCTCGTGTTACATGCGCGAGCGATGCTGGGCCCGTATTCATAGTCTAGTTATGTAGTTTTTGTTTTAGTAGAGGAGAATCAGTAGTAGGATGGATGGGGACTTATTGAGGAGTAATTAATGAAAGTAAATTAGGACCACGGCAAGTGTAAGTAAAAAATAGAGGTTAGTGCTGACTAGCCGTGTGAGCTAAACCGGTTGACGTCATCACGTCAACGCCGGCTGTCGCTCAAAACCAGCGCTGGGGCTCTGTCTCGCATAGGGTCTTAGCATTTATGCTGACCGATGGCCGTTTTGCGTGGACGTGACGCATTATTTTCCCCTAACTTGTTATTTTTTTTGTGTTCTTTCTTTGCGTCATGTTTACCGCTAATAAATCTATTTTCTTTCTTTCTTCTTTCCAAATTGATTTTAAGGATTCAACGTTGTTACATAATAAAATATCCTGAGCTTGTTGATGTTAATTTAATAAGGGCATTACATTATCCTAAGCAGGTAAGTCTCGGAAACGAAAGAATGAGTCGTAATTGTAAGCCTATAAAAATGATTCAAACTCACAAAACGTGATGTACCTTTAAGAATGTCATTACAAGCGAATAAAAGACAGGATGGCCATTATGACGGAGCCTTCTTTATTACGCAACGAAGTAAAATAGCCCAGTGAGTAATAAAAAGTCACTGCCAATTAAATTCCTCCGTATATTGCGCTCGTGTAACTAATAAAATAAAAATGAGTTTCATTTGTTTTCATACAAAAGCAGTTTTATGAAATAAAATGAAAGGACTGAAAATTATTTTTGTACAGTATGGCAGATTATAAAGTCCTTAACGGAAGGTGCTAAAAAGACGCGAACTTTCAGTTGTTCTTCACGTTTTCCTTATGTATTGAAATAAATCAAAATGCACTTGAAAATGTTGTGAAGGAATTATGGTGTGTATTTAAAAAAGAAACACATGTTAATACATAAGTGACTAATAATTATGTTTCTATTTTTTTAAGTAAGCTAACGTATTTTCTATCCATCGGGTTCTGGACTATGAATACAGGCCCTACACGTGGTTTCGCTCACCGCTCGGCGCGGACGCAAGGCAGGAGGTATTACGATGATTTAACACTGTTACTCTGCACTCGCTACATTTACTGCAGATTAGTGCAGCTTATGTAAACGATGTACGAGTTTCTCAATAGGTACACATTATAATACAAAATGAAGTTAGTACTAGTTAGTAGTTAGTAAGTAAGTTCAACATATATTATGTCTAGTCTAACTATGTTGGGTTCGGCTTCCAATTTAACCAGATGCAGCTGAATACCAGTATTCTACATGGGGCGACTGTCTATCTGACCTCCACAACACAGTGTCTGGGTAATACGATACCCATTGGTAAAATTGGGCGTCAGTGACTGCATGGGTACAGTCAGGAACCTGAAAGTCTGATGACCAGCACCCTAATTGCGAAACACACAATCAATCTCAATCTGAATCATTTTGAAGGATATTGCTAATCCATTGCTTCATAAGTTCGAAAAAGGTTACCTTCATAAAGTCTGCTCAACACGTAAATAACGCAATGAATGTTATTGAACTGTCAAAATGAAACCGATTCTGATTGATTGTGAGTTACGCAATTAGGGTGCGGGTCACAAATGACAGTGTCACAGATCCACAAATGACAGTCGGGTCCAACATTCTGTGGCACTAGAACCTATTAACGTATAAGCTATATTTTCGGGTCTCTGGCTTCTAGTTTTTGAGGCACTGTAGGCTGAATAGCATTTTCAGTGTACAATATCGTTTATTTAAGAAAAATACTAAATCGAAAACTATTTTATTTACTGTTGGGCTTTTTAAACGACGAAATGAAAGTAAAGCTACTCTTCTAAAATAGTTTTATCTCATACAATAACACCAATAAGTTTAAGTTAAATATTGAAGCGCTTAATTAACAAAGTTAAGTTCCAATGTTTCTCTACAAAGTATTACAATTAAGAACTTTAACGCATTCATTGTACAACATACCTTATGCCTCAGATTACTAGGTTCAAATTAAACTGCGCTTATCGATAATAAATGAGGATATAAATTTAAACGTTCAATATTTGTTTATACAGTACTGCAATTAAATTCTGTAACACACCCACAGCAAAACATAACAAAACACTATAGAGTTAAGGTCCAAATTCCTATTGAAGTTATTATTACGGGGTGTAAAAACAATGTTGCAAAAATTATCGGCGAAGAGTGCGAAGTGGCCACCCAACTCGAACAGAACAGTCACGGTATAGACAAGCACAGAACTTTCACTCAATAGCACTGAACGTTTTCTTCATTTCACATTTTTTGTCACTACGTAAACTGTTAAAATGTGAGTTTTTGCCGCATTCTTATATAAAACAGCGGGGTAATTGCGTAACACACTATCAGTAGGAATGGCTTTCATTTTGACAGTTCAACAAAATTCATTGCGTTATTTACGTAGTTGGGCAGACAAATTTTTCGAGCATGCGAAGCAATGGATTAGCTATATCCTTCAAAATTATTCAGATCGTGATTATTAGTGTGTACGCTATAAGGATTCAGTATTCTTTGTATTCTATTACCATTCACTCATCCTTGGGCGTCTACTTAGAAGTCATAAGTAGAGACTGGATTAGGTATACTTTTAGGGCCGGCTCTAGATTCGTGCCCAGTTGATGGCAAAGGTGTCACCCGCTATTGCATGGGACTAAAAAATGACTGATAAAGTATGGGTGCATTATTGGTAAAGAAAGAAAGAAAGAAAAGAAAGAAAAAACGTTTATTTGCGGTAAACATGACGCAAAAAGAACATAAAAACACACACACCTCTACCTAGCCCTTGGGAGGTTACAGGCATGTGCGTGTGCGGCAATTATGTGTTTCCTATTATGCGATCGACAATTATTTGTCAAACATGTAAACAAATATAAGTTATTGGAAAAATTACTTTCATTCCTACACAATAAAGTTCAGTTTACGATACAACTTCAAACATTTTTAAGACTTTAAATAATGTTAGTCACTCTGAAATCAACTTAATTACTACTACAATAAAGTTGACATTTGTTTAACTTGTAATAACATCAATTGGAAACGTACATTTGAATAGACCTTAGGTATTCTGCCCCTTCATGTTCATAAAGTTCACTACTGTAACTGCAAGCCTTCTGAGCCACGTTACTTGATGGCAGTAAGTGCATAAGATACAAGATGGCGTGCAGTAAATTTGTTAAGTGCGCGGGCGCAAGTTGAAGTGCGACGCGATTGGCTGTTATGTGCAGTATAGTGTCCACGTATAGTTGAAACGAGATTTCTTTTTAAATCATTCTTTCACAAATTCTTTTTGCTGTTAAAAACAAAAGGAATTGTGCATATCGAGTTTCAATAATAGCAAGTTTCAATACTCGATGTTAGGGATGGGCCGAAAATCGGTTCGCATTTTGACAAAAAATTATAAAACTAAACCAGTAAAATAAAATCATAAGCATTTATTTATTGTTTGTTAGTTGTGACTAAGTATTCTAAACATCATAGCATGTTTACATCTAAGATCCTAAAATTTACAAAAAAAAAAAAAAAAAAAACAGGTTCTTGATTTTGTCGTGCATTTATAATAATTAATGTCTCAGTAACAATAAAACGTTCCAAACTGTTCATATTTTCCAGAAAAAATAAGATAATTACGTATGCTTATAAAACCATAATTTTACATTTTCCTATCATAGACTTATGAAATCAGAATCTCCTATTTAAAACTCTTCATTTATCCTATCATTCATAACAACTCAAAATATAAAATTAAACATGAAAAACAACAAAAAAAATCGGGCACCTTCTCTCACAACAATGAATCAGGCGCATCCTACTGCTAGCGAGAACGTTGTGCGCCCGATGACAGCGAAATGCGCGCGCCGAGCGATTTACAGCGAGAAGCGCGCGCGCAGCTTCCGTTTCCTGTCCGAAGCGTCTGCTGGTCTGTGCGTCTGTGGTATGCACTGCGATGCTAGTATATGGAGTTGAGACTTGTTTTGGTTTAACATATGCTTCATTTGTGATCGTTGTGATTATGGTTCAGTGAGGATGAAGAATGCGTGAAACAAATGAATGTGACTTGTATATGGGCTGCGGGTAAGGAGGGTCAAGGTTTTACTTCAGTGAAGATCACATTGATACACAAACGGTGTTACTGAATTAGCCATCACATAATAGATAGGTATATAAGTAGTATGTATCACGGTCCTTAAAAGACCACACAATGAGCCGACAATACCAATCAAATGTCACCTTTTAAAATAAAAGGTTACTTACCCGATAGTCTGGGAAGAGTCAGGATTTATCTGTGAACAAAAGTTAAATATATATAGCAAGTTATGTAAAATAAATAATTAATCCTATATGTACACAGTCGCAGCCAATAAAACAGTTCTCAGTACCATTCAATAATAGGAAGAGTTTATTAACGTGTTTCTATAGAAATTGGTGAGTAAGTAAATACGTAGGAACTTAACATAAGTCACAGAAGTTGGTCCAACACAAGCTATTATAAACAGACGGAAACTTTGCGTGTTAATATCGTCCGCCATACGTACAACTTTATGTTTAAGGTCAAACACATCAACTTACATGGAACTAAGCCCCTTTGCACACACTCCTGTAGCTGGATAACCGGCGACGGATACGCGGTAGTGCATGTATGCGAATGCCGGATGAATTGTGCCGGTATACACTTCACCACCACCGGTTCCCCGGTACTGACTATCCGGTAGCCGTAGTGTGTGAAAAGGGTTTATATATTACGATCAGTTAGAGAAAACTTATGGTTAATTAGGTTGGTGATTTGGAGTTTCGATTGTCGTAATAATTATGCTTGTTACATACTAGTTATATGGTAAAATGCTTTGAGTTTTCCTGAACCTGAATCGTATTCAAAATTATACTTCCTTCCACTTACAAATGCTACTAATAGCCTATTCTAATTCCATGATACTATAGACAAATAATTAGATCAAATACTTTTACCAGTCTTGTTGTTGTGAGGCACACAAAATATTCTATATTCTTTTAGAATAAAGTTTTTTCTTTTTACATTGTGTGTACTCGTACTTCTGAAAATAAACATTTGTGCCAAATAAACATATTTTGTTTCTGTATGGCAAAATATGTACACCATAACAAACAGACAGAATGTTAGAGAGCCAACAGGAAAATACGGCGAACATGTATTTTGAAAAATAAGAGCATATTGATGATGGTGTAGAGTTGGAATAGCCTGTATTTCAACTCTGTTATTGACAACTCCTGGTCATGGTTTTCTAAATAGGTACATTCTATGAATGAATCTTCCTGTTTATCACCCTTTATTTTATCAAAGGATCTAATATAATATATAACAAGGGACATCTAAATATAGGTAGGTACTCTTTGAATGAATCTCCACATAACCCTACACATAGTACAGTCAAAGCCTTTATCTGTATAATTACCCTGGAAGTTTAGCTATTATATGTAAATCAAACTTAGTTCAGGCAAACTTGAAGCAAATACGTCGTGGAACTGACGGAAACTTCCGCAGTAGGTCAACCGGCTCATATGCATGTGTAAATATTCATTGGAATATAATGGCAAATACTCGTATGCACATAGCTATGTTATTTAATTTCACACTAGTGATATTAAGTTGTTATCGATACTTTTACGATTATGGTTCTCGTTTAAACCGAGTGGTCAAAATCAAAATATTTTATTTCACATAAACCTACATGGGCACTTGTGAAACGTAAAAGCTAGGTGCACGGTTCCAATTGGTCGTTTCCTAAGGAGAAGAGCCGGCATTAAACTTATTTTGTTTTAAGAAAGTTACTTTTTTTTAATAATTGGCTTTTACAATATGCAAATAACAGTGTTATAGGTATGGGAGGACAGTGTAGGCTGTTCTACAAGTACCAGGAATTCAACAAAAAAGAAAATGGTCAACCAATCTACAGTCTAGAAGACCTACAACGTTCTCATATTCACTATAAGAAAATAATCTATTAAAAATAAATAAAATAAAAACCTATTTAAACCAAATGATATGAATACCATTACAACTGTAACGGGTAAGAACGAGGTGGAGCAGACTTAGCAACTGTTCTATTGTACTGTACCTAGAAACTAAAATATTGCAATGTTTTTCTTCCAGTTAAGATAACCACACAAATGAAAAGAGCCTGTATTATATTGGTAATAAGAAGCACCACCACCGTCCGACGACCAACGACCTTAAAAAGGTGGCTGGGACGGACTGCGGAGGCGGAGGACAGGTTGTTGTGGCGCTGCCTGGGAGAGGCCTATGTCCAGCAGTGGACTGCGATATGCTGAGTTGATTGTTGATTGATTGACCATCACCGTCAGTCTGACACGGTGATTTTGGCAATACTTTCTTCAACAATTTAATATGATACTATAGAAGATCCATTATCAGTAGTGTTAGGCTAATGAATTTTCTAGTTACTAAGAAAAAGACCACCGGACATTACCAGACTATTTAAAAATGTACCACTAATACTTCCACAAAGCCTTCCGGGAAAGCCACACACGATCTTTAAAGTCATTAATTAGCCTAGTTCTAATTACAAGTTTGCACTACAGTCCACTATCCGAGCCTCTAACTGCAGACGCATAATTACCCTGCCCCCGCCATGCCAGGGTAATACAGGGTAATTTAAACGCGTCCCCTGCATGGAAGGGTTAAGTCGATTATGCTAATGTTACGAACCGGGAAGATACTGAGTGTCTTCCCGTCTCTAAATAAGTTAAAAGGAAATGCGCTCCTTTTGATGGCAATAAGCTATGTGATATTGTTTATCGTAGCCTGCGTATGATAGGCGTGTTTTATTCATGATGCGACGAGTTTCGAGTTTCATGTAGACAGTTATGTATTCTAAGCTTTACATATTTTTGTGTATTGCATTAAATTGGTCAATATGAAGAACTTATGAAATGACTTGCGTGCTTGTCTGTATGCGCCGGTAGATAATTGAGCACAAAAGTTAAAGTCAAAACATTTATTTCAAATAGGCCCATAAAAGGAACTTTTGAACGTCAAAGAAGAAGTCACAAATTATATAAATAGTTTATTTTTGTAGAAATCAACTTAATTTTCTTGAATTAAGATAATTCTCAATTCTTTCTTGTAACACCAAACATAAAACAAGGTGGAGACCACTATGAGACAATAAATTAAACGACGTATATCTAATTACACATTACATTATTAATTACATTTGCAGTCTGTATACAAAAATTCAACTAAATTATATCCAATAGTTTACTACACTATAGCTGGTCAAAGATTGGTAAGGCCCATAGTCGGCCCATCACTACTATTTCGTTTATTTGAAAAAAAAAAAACACTGTTTAAATTCAATGTTAGGATCTCTTTGATTGTTTCAAAATACATACGTATTGCCAGTATATTTGCATTTATTGTCGTATTGTCATCTCCACATTGTATATTACTACTAGATATTTTTGAGCAGAAGTAATGCGTATATTTGCAAAAATACATTCGCTGACACAATACATACACAGCTCCGGGCTATTTCAGTTTCATGGCGTCCGGGTAGAGGGCAGCCCACAGTGTCACAGGGTCAAACGGTCGAGTGGACGCTGATGATAAGATGAATGGTCCACATAAACGCACGCATCCTTTTTGTGCGTATCAAATGAACCGTAAATACTAAAGAGGTATTAAACGAACCGCCATTTTTAAAGCTTTCAAAAATAAAATAAACATTGTTAGATAGAAGCGGGTTGGTTTCAATTCAATAAAAAACTCGTTAAACAGGGTAGGTCTAAATTGTCGCAACTATTTTGGTGTGCTGCCATTTTTATTTAGTGCTGATGGCGCTTTTTCTACCGTTTTCGTTGTATCAGATGTGTCAGTTTGAAAATGGGTAAACAAATGCCTAGAAAAACGCGTTGCTGAAATAGATTTTAGTTTAAACTTTTACGTCTAGCGATAGCTATGATAAGAAGCAGATGTCCGATGCCATTTGGGTTAACAGTAAGTGGTGGCTTATCGACAACAAAACGGATAACAGCCTTATCATCCATTTCCTTATCATCATCATCATCTTCATTGGCAGCCTTGTTCCACCCACTGCTGAGTATAGGCCACCTCTTTTTCGTGCCATGCTTCCTTAGTCCTGCATCAGCATCCTTATGTTTGGTCATAATTGGATCATAACTAAACACAGATAGAAATCGTTTACCAGCAAGCGTAGTAAAAGCAGTGATATCCTCACGATTGTTTATTGTAGTTATCTGTGTCAGGACTATTGCAACAAGTAGGCAGAAGAGTTTTACAGTCTGAAATGACCATATTCAGTATCCTTGTATTGGGTAACATGTGGAATACTCAGTATCCTTGACAATACATCCTGTATTGTGTACTGAATATACCACGTGTTACCCAATGGTAACATGTTGTATATTCAGTATTCTTGTATCGGGTAACATGTGGTATAGTTATTGCTCTCCTATAAAGAGGTAAAGCAGTTTCCCAAATACTGAAATAAAGGCAAATAGGCTAATATTCGAATTTAGAGAAAACAAAACTACCCTTTGAAGTCCGTTTACAGTGCGCGAAAAATCGCGAGCAAATACACGAAAATCTCGGTCCGTGAGGGGCGAATAATGTTCTACGAGGGCAATCGAAATACGGATGGAAATCTGCTTGTAACAGGCCAAATAGAAAGCGTTTCCTTTGCTACTGCTGCTGTGTCTTTTCTTTATCATATTTTGTGTGTTCCTTGAGTGTTGTTTATAGTTTTCTTAAATAGGTTACTCTTTTGGCTTTAGCTCTTTCTAACAATGCAATTGCAAAGAAAAACATTGTTTTCCACCAGAATTGGATTCAAACTAGGTATACACAATTTTATTTCCCAAAAAATATAAGCTCCGTACCTATACCGTTGCAGGTCACATTATTATGACTAAGTGTTATAGATCTGTATAATTACTATGTTAAGACCAAAATTGGACCGACACTTATAGCAAATAAATTGATTTATAACTTTGCAAGATATCCAATTGCAAAGTGGAAATATTCCAACCACAAGTAGACACTTGGTATTATTGTCTGGTAACTGAATCGGAAGCGACACGACAAGCATTCGAAAATAACCATAATAAAACTGTAAAACAATTTGCTCAGGTCCCCAAAGGTAGCGTCCCCCAACAATCGGTGGGGAATCGTTGTAAAATCGCTTTCCATCGACGGCATTCCGTGACTCGCATCATTAACTATCGCATACAACGGGCAATGGACTTGGTATTAGTCCATCCGTCCATCATACAGGTCTATTATTTATTAATAAAGACGTGTTCTCCCTCGGTAACGTTACATTATACGAATTTCATAATTATTTATTTACGTGATTTCATTTATAATTCAGGCGGAGGTAGAAGTTCTATTGTTGGACAAAGGTTCACCATTAGAGGGTATTTTTCCATTATCACTACATTTAGGGGGTCGTTGGACTCAGCATGTTGCTCCCCTGTAGGTAGATAATGATTGTGCTACTTTAAAACCATTAAATATTGTATTATTCAACTGGCGCTATTCGTAAAATATCGTGTGCATACTAACAACTTGGTCGTGTGCATACCTATAGAATCTGTAGTTTTAGTATGCAGCTGCCAACCTACAATGTTGTTAGCTTTCCTTAATAAAATAAATTAATCTGCAGTCTAGCCGGATGCAGCTGAATACCAGTATTTTACATGGAGCGACTGCCTATTTGACTTCCACAGCACCTGGGTAATACGATACTTCTTGGTAAGACTGGTTGTCAGACTTTTGGGTTTCTGACTACCCGTAACGACTGGCAAAGATCTATGAATAACATCCGCGACCAACGGCTTAACGTGCTTTCCGAGGCACGGTCTTGATTTATAATGGCCATCCATTACAAATCAAGGTCAGTTTGTGGATGGGTGCCCATGCACCCATCCACAAACTGACCTCGGCCATAGTAGCTTAACCTTCGATCGACCCGTGCGGCGTGCGGTACTTAAAACAAACACGTAACTCCGCTAGATTCCTTTTCCACCTATGAACGGTCATACACCTGTCTTCCCTCCACAAATATATTTAGCTCGTGTAACATTTCATTTAGGTAAATAAATCGTCATTAGCATTGCTTAAACAACGTGTATTACCACTTAATATGCCGATCACATTCTAAGCGAAAATACAAGCATAAAGTTAACAGAAGCAACAAGAAGTACAGTTAAATAAAAGCATGAATCGCTAATTTCTAATGCGATTGTGTCGAGAGCACGCGAAGGGCGCATATGTTCTAGTGATGCGACACTAGCAGACAATATCGATGTCGATACAACGCCTGAAACAAAAAGGACTAGCGAATGAGGGAAACGGGCCGCTAATATCTAATACTATTGTAGTAAGTGCTTGTGTAGGGTGCGTAAGCTGTGCCGAAGGGTGGATGGAATGTTGTGTGAAATGTCGACATCGATAATTAAGTAACTGTAACGTGCAAGTTGATTTCAGTGAAAATGGTAATTTATATAATGATGAAGTTTTTACTCCGTGCATAATTATTCGGATACTTGAGGAAACTTTTGTAATTGTTATTAGTACTGTGACAACTATAGTATGATTGTTCTAATAACTGTTACTCATTTCTATACAAACCAAAATGTCTATGAAAAATACAAACTAAAGGATCCTAAAAGAAGTTGAAAAAAAAAAATCGTATCAAAAATTATGCATAGGCACGAAGAAAAATGCCAAGACACTATCATAAAACTAGCCCTCTAATAACACCAATCATTTCCACCACGATACCACCCCGACAAATAATTAGATCTTATCGAACCAATTTCCACAAGCGACTTTATCGATAACGAGTATCGATAAGGGGCACAACCCTATCGCCCCTTCGGTGCTTGTCATTAAGGGTGATCCATCAACGTCCGCCAGGATTTGGGGTGTTCGACGCCTGCGCGGTGCCCTCGGGGGGTGCCAGGAGGTAGCGGGGTAACAAACAAAATTAGATATTCGTGCGGTGTCCCCGCAAAGCGGTGCGAGTGCACCCTGATTGATTGCTTTGGTTAACATATACATACGTATATTGTTCATATAGTTTTCGTGGGCATGGAGACCCATGAATAAGGTTCAAGCCCCAAACAGTTCGTTGTCCTTTCAAATATTTTGTTCAGTTGTCAACAAGTTCAAGCAATGATATTACATTCGCTAAAAACAAGACTGAGTCACATAGTACTTACTTAAAGTTTATATTTATGAGACTCAGTCTTATTTGTAGCGAACGTAATATCTTTGCTTTTACATTGGATAGATACTAAGTTCAATAAAATCTTCAATTCATAGCATTTCTCCAAGTTTATAAAGAGAAAGGAAACTGAGATAAAGAGGATATTAGTCTCGCTCCGCAAGCCTTACAAATGCAGCCGCGCGAACGAACAGTATTTTAAATAAAAAAATAATACTTCTTCTCAAATTGGATTGCAGTCTCAATAGAAAACAGCAAACAAAATGAACACTAAAAAGTTTCGCGAAGAAATCTTATCAACGAATGCTTTTATATCAAAACAAAGAACTCTGTTTGTTTGTAAACTTCGAAATAGTTGGCCACAGTCGGATACTTATAACATTAATTTATACAAAACTCCTACCAACTTAGTACTCGAAGTAAAAACAAACAGTACAAAAAGTGAAGGAGAGCAGCAAATGCTCGGAGGAGAGCAATCGAGAGCAAGTCTCACGACTGGCTTCGTTTGTGAACGAAACAAAGCAAACGAACTACTTTAGCATTGAAATATTGAGGTGCAATGCGAATTCACAATTTCCAATAACAATGGTGCAATGATTTAATACTCGCCCAGACGGAAAAAGACGAATAAGTCATGACTGCGACTACACGAGTCAGTGCTCGAGCAAAATCACTTTCTAAATTCTAACTTAATAAAGGCACTTGAAATTCCTTTTAACTTTATCCGATTGTGACATAGTTCGTTACATTGATCAAATTTTGTTGAAATGGTTTTATTTTCCACTTTGATTTTAAATCATTTTAGCAAAGCCATTATCATTTAGAACTAAGTGAAATTCAATAAAAGCATACTGAAGAAAAACAACAGTTTACTATGTATAAACGCGTTCTTTGCTAACTTCATCTTGCCTTATCAAACAAAATACGGATATTTTAGAAGCGTATCAACACATATAGTTGTGTGCCTAGCCTACCGCCCTGCAGCACTCCTCCGTCTGTGCGCGTTCATATCGCTGTACACTTGTCTAATGAAGGCTTTGACGCTTTCCCCAAGGAGCGAAAGACGCGTTACATAACCTCCACCAATATTATATTTCCTACTCTACCTCTAAAGTAATAAGATACATTTTAGATCGTGATCAACCCTACGGAAAGCGTACGTACGGGCGCCATAGCGCTGATACTCTGTAATCATGAGAAGCTATCCCTGTTATTTGTTATGGAATTAAATTATTCTGAACAATTATGTTCGTATTGTATTGATGAAACTTAATTGTGTACAGTGATACAGTAGACTGACAGTTATTTTATTGATATAGCTTTAATAAAGTGTCTGGGACAATTTTCTTAATTTTGTTTAAGGTTGTAAAGACTCAACAAAATACAAAGAAATATAGTTATCCTTGGAGTCGAATACTATTAGTTCGTGTAATCTTATTACTTTTTTTGGTTTTCCAATTTTCTTTTGTTTTATTTTACAGTCATTCATTTCTCACTTCATCTTAAGTACAAACTCACTCAGACACTCAATAATTAGATTTCTACTTTATGTCCTGCTTCTATTTACTGATCACATCTGTCGTGCTTCCTATTAAAATTATGATCGGAACAAGAACCTTAACAGTAAACATCTGTAATTTTATTTAACAAAAATGTTAATGCAGCAATCAGAGAAGATTGGACGAGCTCCTACGAAATAAGTTTTGTGAGAGAAAAACTTGAAAAAAAAAAATAGAATTGTTCTCGTGTTTGGCTCATTTCAATGAGTGTTCTAATTTTTTTGTTTTGTCCCATCGATCTGCGAGTCCGGTCATGCTCGAGTTTCACTGGCGACGGTCCAATGGAGCCTCCGCGAGGCTGCTGCAGGCTTCCACTGAGGACACCATGCGTCAGGACCTTTAGGAACCTTACTCGTTTGTATTAACATTATATTGAGCTGATAAAAAAACAAAGGAGAAGTTTGCTCGTGTAGAGAGACACAAAAGTTTCAAAAATTAAAAAAAAATATTTATACGTCATAACTCATATCCTTAGGTTATCACCTCGCTTTTTAGGTAGACACCTTTTTAAGTATATTTTAAAATATCTTGAAAATAAGGAGTGTTAAATTATACTATGTCTGTTTTAAAATTTCAGAAAACTAATATTTTAAAATAAATCATGAAAAGCCTGCAAAGGGGAACATCGTAAAGGACATAGTCTCATAATGAATGTTTGTGACATAATGAGAACAGCAATAGGTAGAACCACCTGTGACGATACAGACACGAACACGTAAATTATCAGCAGGTTGTGTGCGACTGTGTTCACTGCTAATGTCAGTGGAGCGAGTGTATTAGATCTGAAGATACATGACATGGATACAATATTCTAAAACGATTTTACTAACTGATTTTATTTAAACTGGATGTTATTTTGACTAACGGGTGAAATTGAGTGGAAACTCGGCTACTATGATCGCGATTATGATACTCAAATGACGTTACAATATATATTTTTATAATGTGTTCACAGAAAATAAACAGAATTTTTAAAACCACGTTGAAAAATTTTACGACGTATAAAATTCCAATTTCATTTTTGCGGCGAGAAGCGATACAAAAATTGTAAATATAATTCCATACAAAATCTGGTAAATGGGAGTCATAAATTTAACATGTCCCAGGATGTTCTAAACATATGTTACCCTAGCTTTCACGTGCCGTGGCTACGCCGCACTACGCCACGCTCTACGAGTCCATTGTGCTACGCCGTAGAGCGCTACGATATATTGCTACGGCGGTAAATCGGTCGAAAATATTTCTGTTTGCGCGTATTGTCCGGTGCGGTTGGGACTTGGATTTCAGAATTTCTATTTTGTACTTTCTTTTTATTATTTGTATGGAGTACCTGTAAGTCTATTTTCTAGCAAATGTATCTAGCTTATCGGTGGAACGACTTTTCGTAGGTGTTGTATGTGGCGCTTTTTATTTTAAGTACGAATGTCAAAGATATTATTGACATATTGCTAAATCGCTAATCACGTATTATCTTAAAAAAGCGTCTTGAAAGTCTCGTTTGGAATGTTGCTGTTAATTTTTTAAGCAGTTTTTTGGGCAACATTATGCATGTTAGATTTGATTTCAGAAAATCGAGCCACCTTATCAAATAAATCTAATCCATTACCAACAAAAGCAAACGAAACCCAAAATCCATACAAATCACTTTCTCGCCTAAAAATCCAATACCATTACCTTTTCAAAAAATAAAACTCCACAAAAAGCCTTCCCTTAACATAAAGTAAAGACGATTCTTCCACCTGTCGCGCCGGCACAAAGGGGTGCACCGCACGGGAATCGACCGCGCGACCCGACGTGTGGTTTACTGGCGTTGTCTGAAGCCGACTTGGATGGACGGCGGTGCGCGATTAATCGTGTAGCGATGCGCTTAGATGTGGCGGCCATTGATGTTGCTATGTACTTTTACATCAATGGATTATCGCTCATGAAGAAATGGACGCTGCTCTTAAGTTTCCTACTTTTAAACTATGTCTCTTAGTGCTGTAATTGCCCATCCAGCTGACTACAAAGACGAGTGTTGATTTACTTTTTATATGATGCTTATATGATTTATTTATTTAAATCATATAAATTAGTAGGTGCTATAGGATTTATTCCTGCAATTATCGAAACTGGCATAGGCCACTACAAATGTCACTATCTTACACCGAAAGATGAGATGTTCTGTTACGATGATTACGATTCTAAAATTCGTATAAGTACTAATCAGCCAATATTCATTCATTCTATAACTTATAGCGAAATTGATTGCTAAATAACCAAATCGTAGGTACGATAGACATAATCTGTTATGAAAATATAAATTTAATAAATTACTTATCCTGGTTTCATTAATACGAGTATAATGTGGTCACCCTACACACTGAATTTACAAGAAAATAGTTAAGTATTGTTTTTTCAGAATCCAAAATATATACATTGCTGAACTGTGCAGATATATTTAGCAGACATTTCTGCTAAATGTTAGTATCTCTGGCTTTAGATTCCGTTGAGATCTCAGGTGGCTACAGTCAAACATATATAATTAGAACGTCAGGATTGAGGAGCCAATGAAAATGCGTTCATATACAAAATTTACACTGTTTTACTATTTTATTCCTATACTGCAATAACAAACACAACACCTGCTAAATGATCATTATGTCGAATATATTAATTGATCGCTCACATCCAATAGAAATTCACCTCTTGAGTTTAGATTGAGTAGCCATATTGAAAGTATTGTATTTTCTTTCATTTAAGCGCTACAGAAGCTACATTTTTAGACGGTAATATGCAAAATTGCTACTAAATGATACAAAATTTTCATAAATATTCATCTATTACTTAACGAGTTCCAGGTGGCTCCTCAATTCAGAGGTTCAGATTGAGGAGCCACTTTTGCATTAAAATAACTAGTGATATATTTTGCTGCTAAATCTAGAATTCGTGCTGCAAAATAAGCTACATTGCTGCTAAATAATGGTGCTCCTCAATCCTTACGGACATTTTTTACTTGAGACCAAACTTAACAATAATGAACAACAAACTAGCGACACTGATCCGACCATAGAACCCGCATATCTAACGCATTGTTATCAATCATCCCACAAGGTCAAGGGTACCCATCATCCTCTCATTTGCCATAAACAAAAGACCTACGTCGGCTTACGGCTATCAATGTCGTCACTGTAAGAACCTCATGAAAATCTCTTGGAATACATCCGGGATTTCCTCCTTACACCGTTGTACGTTGTCACGTCTAGAATACGTTTGTGTGAGTCTATGTGTTTGTGTGTGTGCACGTTCGTGTCTCAACCGGCACGACTGCCGCAATCACAACAATTAACGATACCTATGCAATTACTGAATATACTAAACTACATATTATTACCCACAATCAAATAACAACTCTGTTGCTTAAGGTATAGAGTATAATATGTGTTGTAGTATCGTTAAATAATGCAGGTAAAAACGCGCTGGTAGTAAATCACGAATGGAGAATAATTTTCCAGGGTAGGAGCGCCGTAAATCAAGGAGACACCCTCTCTGAGGGGGCAGCGGGGCGGGGGGGGGGGCTAGGTAGTGTACCGGTTGTAATTAATGCATTGTTTCACTTATACACGGCTTCTTTATTCCTTGTAATGTGCGGTGTTAGACTATTTTCTAAGTCGTATGTTTCTGAGATTGGAGGTTGGGGTTGAAAGATGGATAGCTGCGAAGGTCGGAGAGGGTAACATTCAGAGAGTCATAGAAATCGTTTTTTGGCAGGACATGAGGGGAATTCCAGAGCATACATCATTTTTAACAGCGAACTTATATCCATTTCCACCTTCATCATCATCATTGTAGTACCATGCACTGAAAGTGATTTTACTAAAGTATGATGTCCCATCTGTCAAGAAAGAATTAAACTACATTAAAAATTAACTTGACTTAAAGTTTATCCAGTTACCTTACTACCCTACTTTTACCTCAAAAAAGTCGTCAAGCACCAACCACCTGACTCTGAGGGTATTAGCCACTTTCCTAAAGTAACCTGCCCTCGTTTGGCAAAAATATTTTACGTAGGAGAACTGGCAAAGGTGCTTCTACGATCCTACGTTTTTAGTTCTAGACATTCGGAAGGAGAACTTTCTTCGAATTATTTTTAGAAGAAGTGGAGAAGTCGGATAAGTTTTAAACCATTACTCTTTTTTTATTGAGTAATGTATGTGATGTTACTGTTAGCTTCCTCGATCGATATGAAAGCGTATAATTTAGATAAGCATTTAGTCGTTTCGGCCAGATGCAGAAATAATTGATAAAAATATGGTAAAGAGGTCAGAACGTTATTCATATATATCAGTTTGTATTCATTCACTGCTAAACACAGGCACGTGAATGGCCAAAAGAAAGGAAAAAAACCAAAAAGAAAAACACAACAGAACCCGACACTCCAAGCTGTATGTCCATTGAGGCTCCTCACTAGCCGACAGTTTCCAACTTCTTATCCACTTCCACACGACTTATCTAGGAAGATGGACAGCCAGACTTATCACTAGCCATCCAGAGACCCAGAACCCCTTTTATCGTAGCCACTGAAACAGAAAGTGACGCGGGTTCATTTTTTAAACGCACCGCAGCCAAAAGCCCACTTAAATTATTCACACGCCTTACTCAACGGGAAAGTGGATAAAAAAAAGTGAAAACGTGGCATATTTCAAACCCCCAACCCTGCTTCACCCCCTGGGCCTGGATGACAAACGACTTGACCTAACCCGACACGCCACGAGGATTATTTTTTAGTAAGGATTATAAGGCTGGCCGCGGCGGTTTTCATAATTTTTGTGGTGAAGTTATTGCAGTTGAAAAATTTTTGGGATTTCTTTGAGTAGCCCTTTTTATTAAATGTGGGGATAATAAGTTGGTT
This sequence comes from Apamea epomidion, assembly GCA_947507525.1. Taxonomy (NCBI): domain Eukaryota; kingdom Metazoa; phylum Arthropoda; class Insecta; order Lepidoptera; family Noctuidae; genus Apamea; species Apamea epomidion. Next base: position 851,652 of record OX382240.1, on the reverse strand, counting down.
CTTCGTGGTTGATTTAAGAACTTCCGTGAGTCTATTAAGTTTTCTCTGAGTTGGATGTTGGAACGAGTGAGCAACAAATGGGTTTATATTTGAATATACCTTTATAATAACTGTTACATGTTACGTTGGTCTGTCCGGCGCATTCTGAGCAGGGCAGTCAGCCTCGTCACCAACCTAGCTAACTGGTAAATTTGACGCCTGCTCACCCAGCGTAAATATAATTAGGTCTTACTTGATAAGTTGGTATTTGAAAGAAAGAAAATGCCCGAATGAAATGAATGAAATGATTTGACCTTACCAGTTACTTCTCATTTCATGAACTTCGTAAAACTAAAACGTTCATCTCTCGTCTCAGTTCTATTCCGTCCACGTTTTGTTTACGGCTCCTCATTTTGTCTGAAACTCGTAAACCGTAGCAACGAGATAGGATTTACTGTGGAGCCTGTAATCATTATTGTAGATACAATACATATTTTTTCAGCATAATGTTTATAACGTGTTGTATGTTTCAAGGTCTTCTTTTATTATCAAAGAGTCTGATGGGATTTCCTTGTAGGAGAAATAAATTTTATTTGAAGGAAGAATTCCTTCATAATGCGCATTTATAAGGATACAGGAAGACGCTGCTGTATAAGTTTTTTATATCAGAGCAGTAATAGAATGTAATGTAGTTCCTCTATTTCAGGTGCCACGGACCAGCAGAACATAGCTCAACCGTGCCATCCAAAACCAGCACAAGAGCAGAAGATTGATGATAGGTCAGCCAACCACAAGATACCATTCACAAGCTCAACTGAAAACGCCCACGAAGGTTTCATTTGATAAGAAGCGCGTCACAAGAGACCGTATGAAAAAACATCCTTCTCACAATATCAGTACAATTTATCATCCTCAACTTCATTGAAAAGCACCATCCTTCCACCTGCAGCCAGCCCACCTGTACCTACGTTTATCTCCGCATCCATTAGTTACAGCCGTATCATCTAATACGCGATGGATGTTGAAAAACGAGTACCGCATATTCAGGAATAACCTTTACGTTATTAATGATAGCACACTAAGTGAAACCCGATGGGCTGGCCAGGAAACAGTTACTGAGCAGAAAAACCACTTCAAACATTCTATTGGACTATAAATTAAAAAAAGGGAGAAAAAGGAAATAGGTATTCCAAAGACCATCGCATTTAGCGCACAAAGAATTTAATGTTGCTGATCATTTTGACAATCTTGTACCTAGCTGTTGCTTATCACGACAAGTGATGAAACAAAAGCTTCTATTTTTTCTTAACAAACCTACATATTTTGTTTGCGGGTGGCGTTGCGTTGGGCGTAATTTGCAAATTATTCGGTGTTTTTAAAAACCTGTAATTTACGATTGAGGAGACTTGTACGACTGCGTGCTAGATCCTTTTCATATTTTATAGAAAAGTGGGTCTTCTGTATGTCCTTTGTATGTGGTAGCACCCAATGGGCCGCGGATTACCTTCCATGACTTGGGATCTCGTTTGCTGATCAGCACTATCAGCATGACACGCCGGTTTTACACAACAACGCAAATGCTCGATTTCCCACGGATTTCCTTGAGTTTTCCTAAACTGTGGGTACCTGCTTATTTTGCTGTGAATGATAAGTATTTTTCTTTATCGTTTTGGTGTTGAATGGGGGTTACTTGGGCTCTTTAATGGACCATGTTTCGAACCTGTTCGTAAACGGGTGCAGTCAGCGTCCGTTGAGACTGGTCATCTCTTAACTGGCTTATTGAAAATAATATCCTATAGTTTGAATTGTTTCTCCATTTTTTGTTACATTGTTCTCACATATAGACGCTACAAGAATAATGTACACAGGATTTTTTTATATCTTGATTTAAATGAGTGTCCTTGAAGTTTCTTGCCCGTATTTTCCATAGAGTTCCACGTTTTGGAATGGGCACTGACTAGCTTCAACTGGCTGACTAACTCTTTGACAAATCAAAAGTGCCTGTATTTACAGGCCCACTCCAAGTCAAAGCATTTACTAACCCATTTTTATTAAATTATTATATTAAATAAATGCGTTGAGTTTGAACCAGATTTTGCAGAGGGTTAGGTATATAAGTTCTTCTAAAAGTGACCTTTTTTAATGGGCCTGATTAGTGCCGATTTTCAATATTCAGGCAGTTCTTGAAGACATCTTGACAGCTCTCAGGTAGGCAAACATGTCGATTCACTAAAATTAATAAGGATAGACGTTCTCTGACGCTTGTGGATTTGGAAACTGTTCCGAAATATAGGTAAGTACTTAATCGTCTAAGATAGGATAACAGAAATAAATATTTATATATTTCTCATGATGAAGCAATGGATCATCCTTGGTTACAATAATGATGAATTCATGTCACCAAGGATGAAAACTAAAAATATGCCATAGCTAATGAATGGCACATGAACCTAGGCAACGCAACAGATTAAAGAATAAAATAATAATGCAATTATAATCCTTTCAATATTTTGCGACAATAGAGAACCAATTCATTTATAGCTAGGATCTAATTTTAATGGTGCACCCTGCCGGGGTAGCGGGATCGTCCGAAAGGGTTACCGCTGCCCTGGTACGTAAAGGGCTAAGGAAGGAACACGGGTGGGTTTTAGTCAGTAAGAGTCTGACACTCCCTTCTGCTCCACCCAGAGCGGGAGGAGTCATTTGATGATTTCCCATCCTGAAAAAAAAAAAAAAAAAAAAAAAAAAAAAAATGGTGCATATCACATGTGATATGCCTGGACTTGGACACAAAACGAATTACATACATACTATACAGTCAATGTCCAATTATTCTCGGCGTCAAAAATAAAACCTTCCTGAAATGGCCGATGCCCTTTTAACACCAATAAAAAGTGCAACAATCCAGTGAAAAGCAATTGAACAAACAATAGAAAAACGATGAAACAGAGCAACGCAATGAAACGCAAATAAAAACATTCACTCAACGTTGAGAAACAAAACGCGATCAAACAAAGCCGAATTTTTCCGAATTGACACGAACTGTGCTGCGACGTCACACTGATACCGAACATGTCATGTTCTGTACGAAATTTGAAATAACGTTTTGTTGCTCTGATATTGTTAGAGTATAGACATTTGATCAAACGGTTCTGTTTGATGACGCCACTGAACTGAAATGTCTGTTGCTTTTCTAAGCTGTTCGATTTGCTGCTTTGTAACTAATCCCTTTAAAGCCTTCCATTGCAGTAATCACTATGTACCACACTTTGGACATGTCGCAACTCTGACTTCCAAGATACAGGCAAATGCCTAGTTTGGGGGTCGCCGTCTAATCTATTCTTGTACAAATTGTGACTAATAAATACATTTTAAATAATTGAAATTAAGTGGACTATCTGCTCTGCAAGTTACATTTCTGCTGCGAATAAACTCATGTAAAAACAGACTCCTCAAAATTATAGTCTCGCTGGCTTCATACACGTAGAACTCCAATCAAGACCAAAAGATATGCTGATACGCCTCACTCCTTACGAAAAACGTGAGACACATACAATATCAATATAATTTGGAGTTCGCGAAGCCTCTGGCGGTCCGTCTAATCTTCTAATACCTTCTTAGCAGATTTGAGAGGAGGAAAAAGTAAGGAATAACCGAACAGAGGGTAGTCCGGAAATTACTGGATGTCTCGGGGCGCGGGGCGCGGGGCGCGGGGTGGGGGGGGGACGGTTCACAAATGAAGCAATTCTCGCTAGTCCACGCTCCATCGACTCGTCTTATTAGAGTAATCCGCAGGCTTCGTAATTGTTTAATAAAAATACGATATGACGACAGTCAGAAGCCGTAGACATAGTCATATTTTTGTCTTTTGAGGGGTCTGCCATTTATATTAATACTTTTATTGAGTGGGTCGTGTGTGGAGATCTGGTGTGGATAGATATTGTTTTAAGAGGTGTTGCTACTTCAGGATCTGACATCGCAAAATAGTTCAATGGCAATGTAAAAAAATACTATGATCATTTGTTCCAGTTTCAGATCAAATATTAGTCACGTCGCTACTTCAGAATCATTTCTTATTTATTTGCGGAGCACATCGAATAAAGCCTCATAACTTTCCTACTATTTCATCCCCGGGTATCATAAAAATCTACGAGCCAAATCAACCACAAATCAGGTCAATAAATAAGCCCCGGGGAGAAAAACACACGTATTCAAATGAGCCCCCATTGGCTGAAGATGAAGAGCATGCTATCTTGGGGAACATAAATAATTCTGGTACAGAACTGCGGTCTGATCATCAATACCGCTTAGCTTTTACCGGTAAAGGTACCGTGCCTACCCACGCAGGTCGGTGGAGATAAATTGACATCATTTGTTTTGTATGTTTTACATATTTTAGAGCTGATGTTGCGAAAAGCCAGGTTTCTGGGACAGATGTGATTTCAGGTAAGAAAAGGAATAATTTATTTGTAAGAGATACGTCATTACATAAAAAGATCTTAAAAGTAAGGTAATGCTCTGTGTTTGGTCACTCTTGGCATATAAATGATTAATATGATAACTATAGCTATTAAATTATAAATCCGTAATTGGGTGTAGTAAATACTAGCTTATATATTTTAAAATAACATTTCAAAGAGCTGTGGATTTTGTGAATAATAAATATATAAAAAAGCTTGGACTCTGTTCCCGATACCGGTGGGCTACTATTTTTTAATGTTTTTTTTTCTGTTGTGTGTATTTTCTTTTTGTTTATAAAAAAATGTAATTTATAAGTACTTAGATGAAATAAAGGAAATAAATAAATGATTTAAAACTATTAAATGAGTACTAATATCTAAATTACAATGAAAAAATAACAATATAGTATTTGAGTACATAAGCAAATGTTTTATTACAATTCAGAATCAATATCAGGTAGGTATACTACCTATAATTACTTTTGCTAAATTAATGCTGATGTGATAAAATCTATTCTCTCCTACACTATTACTCAAACTCAAAGTATTTATTTCAATTAAACCAACTACTGCAGGCACTTTGTAATTGTAAAGGGGTCGGTCAGTCAGAAAGATTAAGCTAGTGGGCCATTCCAAAGTTCTTCTCCATAGGAACATAGTAGTATGTTCCTATGGAGAAGAACGGGCAAGAAACTCTATGTCCATGTCCATCCACTTTTAAATCAAATATTGGTCTCACACTACTACGGTTACGTCACCACTACCTTTTAGATAAACCCATCGACTCTAGTTTAAGTGAACTGTTTTATATCATTATATGGTACTCTAAAGCTTTGAATCCTGGTAGTTAACCAAACTTTGTATAAAGTTAAGGAATCATAATTAAAATAATAAGTCATCAAGCAATTTACCCTTTTAAGATAAACAAAGAAAAGTAGGCATAATAAATAACAGCAACGACCCGGTAAAGTTGCCGCCATGAATATCAGTTAGCAGCCGGGGGGATAACTCACGGTTACTCTCTACTGGCTGCAGTAAGCGGCGGCTGATATGCGACAGATCACTAGAGTGGTTTCATGAAGAGAAATAGGCTGTACAATGAAAATAAGAATGCATACTTAGGCTCAGTTGTATCATTTTGCTCTTCAGCGTAGCATAGTCCACAATGATCAGGTCTTTGTGAATGTACATCCTAAGTTTACATTGTAGAATGTAATGCAGTAATACACAGCGTGTAACAGAAATGCGTAGTCATATTTAAGAGTGGTCATATTTAAAGGAGACTGAAACGATTACATACAATCTTGGGCCTGGGTGACAAAGTCAAAGTCAAATCATTTATTTCAAATAGGCACATAAAAGGCACTTTTGAACGTCAAAATAAAATAAAAATAAAATTGATTCTAGTCGCCCCTTCCAAAAGGTAGTTTCCGTATGGAGAAGAATGGGCAAGAAACTCCACCGTTACTCTTTTAAAATGTTTTACAATATTTTGCATACATTATTTATATAATTATATGTGAAAACGATGGACCTAAAAATTTAATTACTATACCACAATAGGTGAAAGAATTACAATGGATAAATGAAACCATGACATATAGATTAACTATGTCATAGATACATGGTGCTCACATATTCACAAACATTCCAAAAGTAGACGATTTTCATAAATAAATAAGGAGTAATAAGTCCGGGTGTGACCCCAAGTAATTACAGAATGTAAATCAATGTCAAAGAAAAAAAAAAGAATAAGTTATACAATTACATTAGCAACCAGTTTGATTTTGTCTAGACTCTAGAGATTGTCCTATGGTGTAAAAGGATAAAAGTGGTGTCAATTAATACCTTATATATTATCAACCTTACACTGAACATTCTGCGGATTTTGTCAATCTGAGAACAGAGATATACATTAGAGATTAAGTAAAAGTGAGGTTATGTTATAATCTTTAAATAACAGCTGATTCCTGAAGTGCAAAATATGTTCTTTTGCAGTAATAGTTATTACATTTAGTAGAAAATGAAAAATCATATGAATGAACGTCAAAGACTTCAAGTCTGTAGGTAACAGGTATGGATTTATGAACAGGATGTCTAAAATAAAGTAAAAATAATTGATTAAAGTGTTTTATTCGTCTTCTATTATAATTAAAATGTCGTCTAGGAATTGTGCAGGCGGTACTATATGATCTTTGTACCTAGCCCAGCTAAGGTTCCATATAATGCACATTATATGAGCGCAGCAGCCTACAGTTCGTTTCCCTTCAATACAATTACAGTAATGCATTACTATAACCTTTCCTCTACGAGAGCCGTTGACTACAATATAAACAAAATTAGATTTTCGACTTATATGTCGGGATTGTATGCGACTCCTAAGTAACCAGGTATTGGACCATCGTGTGGGTCGTCGAACCAGTGTATTGCAGTGACCAGTTGTTATCCCACAATTAACACAGCGATCCATAGTTTGAACAATATCCAATCCATAAGCCGGCGGTAAAATCCAAAATAACAATTCCAAGTCAAACGTGTGAGCGATCTTCGGTGCCCAGTGTGAAAGTAAGGGTCGTACAAGGTAAGCAGGGTCGGAATCCGTAAAATACAAAGCAGTGGTCGTGAAAAATTAAGAATAATCGGGAAAGCACTCAAAACGCATCGGAAAACACGAAACGAGCGAGTAAACAAGAGCAGTCGGCCACTGTCTAGTGTCAATGTCAGTCAGCTGTCATGCCAGTGACATAAATAGACTAAAAATAGAAGACTCATTTATTTTTTATGTTTATCGATATGAAATCGATAATCATTATAATTGGTTTTTCAGTAATTCATTGATATTTTATTTATTAATATGACTGTAATTATATGCACTATATTGCATATAAGTATATATAGTGCATTTAATTACTTTGAGTTCATTATTTAGTGCAGAAGTTTTATTTTCGTAACTGTGTAATCGATTACTCAATAGATAATCTCACGAAAACTATCTTTCTTATATTTCTCCGCTTCCAGATTGAGAATTGAGGTGATTTTTCATATTCTAAGATTAAAAAATATGACTAATGTTTTAGATCATATCTAAACTTATTACATTTGGGCCCACCGTTTTCCATCTCCTCTAACAACTAACTAATATCGAAGGTTAACTTAGCGAAAAATTAATCAGTGGGGCAATTCTCGTAATTTTAAGAACGTTCACAGCCTGAGTTCAGTATCAATCTGTCAAAAATATCTCTAAAATCCTTTTTAGTTTTGACAAAAGTTTTAACATTGATTATTTCTGAGATAATTGCGACAATTTTTAACATTTTTCCGATACAAAAATTCAGAATCCACTCGACCCAAATGTATGGGACAGCTGATTATTTTTTCACGATTACGATATTGATCCCATGGAGAGAGTTGTTCAGTTTAATGGTCTGTAGCTGTACCACACCTTTTAATATGACCACACATTTCTGATACACGCTGTATATTCACTATTGAGCATTCCTGCTCTGAGATGATTATGACGAACACATAAAGTGTTATTATTCTGTATCAGATTTTTTAATAGATAAACTATAGTTACGTTATATTTATACCTATTCATTTAGATTTGCTGTATGATTTTTCATTTACATTATAGCATTGTGGCCGATTTTTCAATCGACAGATAATTTTTATTCGTGAAATAAAATGGTCGTCTGGCAGATTTTGTATGGAAGAACTATCAAAAATTCAAAATTATTCCTTGGTTAAAATTATCTGGCGTTGGAAAAATCAGCCGTTTTTTTTTTTTTTTTTGAGGATGGGTAATCATCAAATGACCCCTCCCGCTCTGGGTGGAGCAGAAGGGAGTGTCAGCCCTTAGATAAGTATATAAGAACGAGCTGCGCCCCACAGTTTCACCCGCATAAGTTTCGATCCAGTGGGAATATCGGGACAAAAAGTAATCTATGTGTTAATCCTGGTTATAAACTATCTGTGTGCCAAATTTCATTCAAATCCGTTAAGTAGTTTTGGCGTGAAAAAGTAACAAACATCCATCTATCCATTCATACAAACTTTCGCGTTTATATTATTAGTAGGATTAGTAAAATAAATCACTTTAAATCTAAACCAAATTTTTTATAACTAGGTACTTAGAATCACTAATTAATATGGTTTAGTCACAAGTACCAACTATTTTTTAATGCCAAATGGTAGAATGTACCTAAACCAAACATTATGTTGTAACAAATTATTTGTACCATTACATGTACCATGCAAATAAACATTTTCTATTTCGAATTCTATTTGCATTACTATTTAATTTCTATTTTTTATCTAATTATTGTATCGTGAACGAAGAACGTTATTAAAGGCTGCACTTTGTCTCTACACAATCAACAATTTTATAGGCATAAAATATACATACAGGTTACGTCAGAGTTTATATTTACTGTTCACCACGAAAGAGAATTTACTATTCAATTAAAACTATTATGTAACTGACGCTGTAAGCGATGTTCTTGACAGCTGTCATGTGACTTATTTATTGATGACTCGTAAATTGCTAGTGGGAGAGACTGAACGTGTGAATTTCGAAATAATTGCGAAAATAAAATATCTCTTAAGCCTTTACCAAAATACCTTTGTTAAATTTCTATATCTATGTCTGTAATTTATATAGTGTACATAATAAAACAATATTCTATTATATTATATTCTTAAACAAATGCGATTTTAAAGATGTCCCTCTTTCCTCGTCTGTATTTGAAAGTTCATATCATATTATATGTATATTCATATCTTTCGGGTATTAGGCGACTGATATTAAAATAATGTCGAACATAAACGTTTTATTAATAAAGCACTCAATTTAAATACGGATATTGAACCACTTGGGGCCTTTAAAAAATTACGTTACAAAAATACACGACAAAGTCACAGATTGATTTTCAATTTTCTCAACACTTGATTCTGAACAATTAGAATAATTTTATGAAGCGAAAGAATTGGAATATATTGAAATAAAACGTACCTTCAAGTCACTCACCTTTTTGTATAACCATCAAGAAAAAATAATTGTCTCTGGACATTCTCCTCTATAAATATTTATTGCCAGTAATTCTTTGTTATTTTCTATTCTTATTTCAAAATTTCCAATAGAGATCGTTTGTTCTTTGTTTTTATAGATGTAAGCGTTTGATTAAATCAATTGTGTTTGTTTACGTAGGAAGCTAACGACATCAAAATATTTTGTGCGATACTTTGGCTCCAATTTTATGAAATATTTCAAAGATTTTTCTTGAGAAGTTGAGAGGTCTGTTCTTTAAGAAATTATTTGTTCGTTGAATTCTGCATTCATACGCTAATATTGAATCTATTATTAAATCTGCAGAATACGACGAAACACAACAACAGTCATTGACACCACAAAAGAAAGCAGCACCCCAACCGATCAAAAACCCGACGTCTGCCGAAAATTGACGAACAAAAAGCGGATTAAACCGGTTATCGGCGACTGCTAATAATAATAGTGTCGTCAGATAATCCAGTGTGATGGATGACGGGGGCACTGCCCACCCCTTTTAATTGCCGCCGTGAATGTGCCTGTCAGTCACGTCACGGTGAATTTTCCATTTATATTATAATAAGTTGGGATCTGTTTTGAAGCGGTTTTCTTGGTGTATTCGGTTTAATAAAGGTTTGTCCCCAAGCTCGGAGTTTTTGACAGAGGGGCGAGGGAAATGCACGAGCTTATTTTTTGGAATGCAATTGGTTTCGGGTGAATTAATCATTGTGGAGGCCACTTATGTTGGTAAAGCAACAAAATACGTAATTAAGTGGGTGTCTAACGAACATTTTATGTCAAGACATAAATTACGTTGCAAAGCCCGTGAATTGAGTATGTAATCGTTGTTATTTGATGTACGTATGTTACGTTAACCAATCGTTCGAAACAACCGGCCCTTATAGTAATAACATACAATAATTTCTAAGATGATCACGATCTCCTTGGTACATGTCTTATTGCTGTATTCCAAAAAGAGCATGAAAAAGCCCTTTTTCTGCATTAAGTGTTTCTTTCAGTTGATTTATACCCAGCCTTACATCTTCCGCCATTCTGAGCCCTTTTCCCCTAATCTAACTTCCCCTTTCCTCCCTTTACCCTAAGATAAGCAGCTGATTCTGTTCATTTCCTTTCCCACACGTCAGAGTATCGACTTTGTGTATCGTTGCGTACAGTCGCAATGAGCCGTCATTACCACCATCAATCATCCGCCGATACCGCACGACCGAGGCCGAGCGCGTGCGAACATCTGCGACCACTACAGGCTAATTCATCATTTTGCATTCGACTGTACTACTATGTTATTAACGTTGCAAAATATACTTAAGTTACTGGTGATAAGGTGAGTTTTGCGTTGACGAGTATTATAAATTCATCATATCTCGATTGACAGGTCGTTTTGCAGTTGTCAATAACTTTATACTCATCTAAATAAGAGCTAGTTTCTTTTAATAATTTGTCTAAATAACTATGCACAGAATATGTACCTCGCAGATGTGTTGACAATATCGATTGTGTGCGAAATGTTATTATATTAGTGTAAATATTAAACGCAGCACAATGGTCCCATTGCTTTGTGCAGCGCATCTGGTGCGTTGTTGCTGCCCCGTTGCTCATTTTGTTAATATCGATAGATTTGTACAAAGTTAACTTTCCCCCGCTAGCAGAACATATCGGGTAGAACACATCGGGTCAGCCCTGTCTGAGCGGGATGGTGAAATATGTATGTATGCACATAATCCTATTTGGTTTGGGGATTCAAAAGGTTTGTAGCACTGGAAATACTGTTAAAATATCTCCGTGTTTATTTTAGACTTTAGCCTGTTATTTTATATTCAAGCTTTTCACTTAACAAGAAAGGAAAATATCTGGTCTTCTATTTATTTATAACTGGGACCTAAGTAATATCATTTTAATTTTTCCCCAATATACATGAAATATATGCTTCAAAATATGTCAAAACCTTCAAAAATGCAAGTAATCTCTATAGCAGAGTGTACTTATGACCTTTTGAATGTACTCTAGTCTTTTACGTCTACAAATCATGCCACAACATGCATCATCCTGCGCCATGTTTCGCATTCAGCCGCCGTGTGGAACCCGCGTAATTTAATTGTGCCGGCCGCGGGCACAATGCCGCGTGATTGGACGCTGCCTACGGAATCCTAAATGCTGACAGTAGCCGATATGAGTGGGTTCACTAGTTCGGGGGTAGGTGTGTCCTTACAAAAACCACTGATTTAATATGAATCCGTAGTGAATCAATGTGGCTTGTTCTGGTTGTGGTGAGTTTGATTCGATTTGGTAAGAGTTGTGTGCAATTTGTGGTAAGTTAATGGAGAAAGGAGATAGAAAGGGTGTTACCCTTATGAAAACATGCCTACATGAAAGTTTGCTTTCCTTGGACGATAAATAGAACGATGAACACTCTACGACATGTGCAATAGCTACTATATTTCCACTTACCCTAACTATTACCTCCATATCATTTGATGTTACAGTTCCCTCTTATCTATTGACTGCGTTCTGGCGACGTTGGTCTCGTGGTCGCAAGCGCGACTGCTGAGTGTGGGGTCCTGGATTCGATTCCCAAGTCGTTGGGCAAGGTGAGATTGGGTTTTTTCCTTTAGGAGGAGACATTTCTTAGTAACAGCCCGGAGTTTGGAAGTTGGCGATGTGATACCGTGCCTCGCACCTGCACCTCTCTCCGGTCGTGTCGGAAGAGAGAGTGCACCTGTGTCGCGTCACACGCCTGCAGTATAATATCTCCCGAGCCACAGGCTAGTGTCTGTTGAGATTGGCCGCCATGGCCGAAATACGGCCTGGAGGACTATACCCATTAAAACTCTAGGCCGGTGTTAGGTGTCTAGGTTTTTCCTTGACGTTTAGAAAGCACTTACTTTATTATTTCCCTAAATAAGCAAATTGACATAGCACGGAAACCACCTAACATACAATTTCCACTTCCGATTCCGTTACGACCGCCCCAAAGCAGCCCTATATTCCTACAACGACAACCGCGACCTTGCATTTCCCATAAAAATAGGGACCAGCAATAAAAATAATCAGCAACTTCCTCGTTGTGAATAAAACACAATAATACGAGCGGTTTGCGCGTCGACACGAGAGGCGCCTTGTTACGGCAGGAGCGGACCCGCATCACAATGAGAAGTGTACGGGACCCAGAGACGCTGGCAGCGTTCAAGCTTGGACAATGTATTTCAGCGGAAAATAAAAGTTATTTACTAACAACAACAGTAGTGAAAATTGAATTTAATTGTTTTCTGTATGCTAAAATTAAGTCCGAAAATTGTATTCTTTACAGTAAATTGTGGCGTCTTAAGGTTTTCTTATATTGAATTTTGATCAATCACAGACAATCCATTGCAGTAGTAGTACTAATGATAAACTGAAGAAAACCAAGTTTTACTGTTACCTGTTTCACCCCTGCACTGCTGGGAAAAGGCATCTCCCCATGACTTCCAGTTCTTCGATCCAGGGCTATATGTGGAGCAAACAACTAAGTACTTACTTAAATCTTTATTTAAACTGATAGACTCCTCAATCATAACTCAAATCTAGTTTAAAATGAGATTCATTTGATTCATAGAATACGGTCATAACAGTAGCAGGTAGTAAATCTAAAAACTAATCTGATTCTGACTGCAGATTCTGATAACATGTGAAGATCTATAGTCTCCATTCTTTATCCGAATATTATACAACTAGCGACCCAAGTTTGCTTCGCTCGGGTGCAAAGGTGACATTTCAAAACATCAAGGCTTTCAAGTGCTATATCTAAGTTAAATACTGTGTTCTACATATACAACTTTCGGAACTTCTAAGTGATGATGAAAACCGCATTGAAGTCCATTGTATATTTTAGAAGATCTAAGAGAGCAATGGCGGCCACAGAGAGCCATGGTGTCCCAGTGGTAACGGCCCAACTTACAAGCTGTTCGTGGGTTCGAACCCAGGCACTTGACTTAGTGTAAATAATTTCATCACCACTGCTCTCAAAACGGTGAAGGAAAACATCATGAGGAAACCGGCATGTCCTAGAACCAAAACTTCGTAGACGTGATGTGATGTGACATCAATTAACCCGCACTAGGGCCCGCGTGGTAGATTACAGCCCTCTCGAAGAGACGAGGCCTGTGTCCCAGCAGTGGGAACATTATAGGCTGATTATGGAACCGGTCCAAGAGACAGACACGAAAAGTGACTTTGTTTTATACTAGGTTGTAATGCTACCCTCACCACAATTTATACTAGGTTGTGATGCTGCCCTCATCACAATTTATACTAGGTTGTGATGCTGCCCTCATCACAATTTATACTAGGTTGTGATGCTGCCCTCATCACAATTTATACTAGGTTGTGATGATGCCCTCATCACAATTTATTTGGTGTCGGCGCAACATGTCTTCTTCTTCCATACTTCTCTATCATCATCACGGTAGTCACCCCCTTTATACTAAGTATAGATAAATACATTGTCAAGCAATTACATTTGATTGTTAGTGGCCTGTGTTATTAAAATGAAAAATAGAATAAAATCATAACATTAATGAACCCAAAACTAAGAATAAAGGAAACATTTCGTCGTTGGTGTTGTGTCAGTTCATCCGGTGTTCAGTGCTGCCAAATTAAAAAATGCACACAAAATGCAGGATATGTTTGTGTTGTCTTTTTTAGCCAATTACCACTAATGAGTAGTACACACACCCATAGCGAGATCTGAATGGAGTTCCGACTGTTTTTTTCGTGCCACGTTTTTCATTATTCGTTTTAGCATAATTAGATTTTATTCTCTTACTAGGAATTGGATAAAACACGCTAGTAAAAAAACAATTTTTAATAATATTGTAGCTGAAACCTGTAAAGCATCAGAGAAAATCATTTCTCAGCGTAATACAATTCCACGAAAAACTCTTTGAAAATAACCTTTGTCGTTAAAACATTTAGCCGGTTTCTAAAACCCCATTCAATGTAATCTTTTATGAAGTTGATTTCATTGATTGTTGTTATTTGTTATTTCCGAACGAATCACAACAGGTTACAGGAAGTTAACTGATCAGAGAATTGATCAGCTTTTCATAAGATTCATGGAACCAATAGTTTATTTCTATCTCCAATAAAAACCTATTTTCATAACAACACATGAACGCGGTCAACACTTTAAATGCCAATAAAACGATTTCCAGATCACTGAGCAGAGAGAACAATATGTTTTATTGCGAAACAATAAACTTACCTGATCGCTGTCCAATACACCGTGCGCCTTACACTAGTAGTCTCGTAAATATTTACTGCTAGCAACACCTTACCTAACATCAATACACACGCGAATCTACACCCTATATACTACTACATACGGTTTGATTTAGAATAGAAGACTCGTAGTCATAAGTTCATCAACACACAGTTTGTTTGTGCTGTCCAAACATCGCCTGTTAAGAACTACCAACTATTGTTTAACTTGATAGTTATTTTTATCGTTGAACGGTTAGTTTTTAAAATTTATGATTATTATTGTATACAGATTTCAGTTTGCTCTTTGATTTTTTTATTATTATGAGTAATTTGAATTAAATATTAGTATTATAAAACTACTACACTACTACGATTACATAATACAATTCTAAAATGACACTAATTGAATAACACTACAAAAAAATCGTAATTTAATTTGTCGTATTTCATTTTAGCGCGCGTATCGTTTTCCCCGGCGTAGAGCCGTACCGTAGGGCGGGCGGCGTACGCGGGCGGGCGCCGTAATCTCTGGGCGGCGAGTGAGTGCGGCGCTTCCGGGCCGCGCTTTAAATCCTCCACTACTTATGTACTTATAGTTGTACTAGTCATTTTATGTCACGTTGTGAGACGAGAGTTTGTAATCTACATTGTTTGCCGATTAGATTCTGGTGGCGGATGTTAATTTTGATGTTAATAAACCTACTAAATTAACGATACACGTGGTACAAAGTATAACGTTTCGTATTACTCTATTCTTTGTGTAGCTCATTAGCTTTTATTCGAATTTCTATACCCTTTTGCCATAGGAAATCAATTCTTATGTAATTTTTTCTCCCTTCCAACAAATCGATTCTACTTTGTAACCACATTATATTATAAGCAATAAAATATCTATAAGTTTACAATGTGTCAAGTTACTACACTACACTATTTTTATTGAGTAGCATATCACCGCGGATGTTTACTCATTACTTTTACTACACCATAAACCGTAACCTCACATTCTCCCCCTCCTACTAATTACACGACATAAAACTACAAATAAAACATAAAAAACCACCCCTTAGTTTTCACCCTACAAGTTACTAGTATTTAATAGTAGAACCATTGAAAAGCTCGTAAAATTTTTATACGGCATAAAGTTAAGCGAAGCAGGGGGCGGTAGTTAGTCGACATGATTGCGGACAATAAAACTAAATGGGGGATTGATTTAAGACTTGTTAGTAGGTGATAACCGACCTGTGGGTTTTGGCAAAGAATAGGTAATCCGCTCACTATTAGGATGTTCTTAAATAAACGACCGGTGACAGGTATAGGCTACAATCTGATTATCTGAAAATTTTGAAAGATCATTTCATAGTTTTGTGCGATAGTAAACAACACCTTTCGTGAAAATGTGACTATTATGTCGCATTGTCAATTATATTCAATTGACCCAGAAGATTAACCAATTTTTTTCTAGTATTTTCTTAAAGTCAGTCAGACCGTGTACTGTATGTGTTTTGACAATCTATACTAATAATGAAGCTGAAGAGTTTTTTGTTTTTTGTTTGAACGCGATAAACTCTGGAACTACAGGTGAAAAATTATTTTTGCATTTGATAGCCCAATTCTTGAGGAAGGCTATTTAACATCACGCTATGATCCTTAAGAACGCTAAGTGAAAACGCGATGCGGCGGGGAGGGTCGGGGGACAAGAAAGTCATAAATATATCATGTCAAGTGCGGCAGACATAGTTGTGATGGCTTTATTTCCCCGAAACAGCATTTTCACATAAAGCTCAACTACTACCAAACACGTGGAAGCACACGGCAACACTGTGCGCTGGTAAAATAAAATCAAATAACCTTCCCCACAGGCATACCTGAACCAATTCCACGCATAGTTGCGAGGATTCCGCACGAATCGCATCGGCATCGGCGCGACCGCGGGATACATTCACAGCGTGTAACAATCAGTATGGATCAATGTACTAGTATACAGAACACTTTGTAGACAGTACTTATTACGTTAAATAAAAATACATGTGAGCACCACGTATCTATCACATAATTAATTTATATGTCATGGTTTCATTAATCCATATTAATTATTTTTACCTATTGTGGTATATTAATTTTATTTTAGGTGCATCGTCTTCACATATTATTATATAATTAACGTATGAGTTTCTCACTCATTCTTCTCCAAACGAAAACTACCTTTAAGAAGGGGCGACTAGAATCAATTCTATTAGTTTACCTATTTCTAAATGCCTACCATTCACCGCTATCTTTTGATGAAAAGTTTATTTTTAGCCGAAAATACGGCGCCAAAAAAAATCTAATTTACAATATTATATTACGGAATAAAGTAAGTAAAAGAATTTAATATAGAATAATGTTAAGCTATAAATAATTTATATTCTATATGTGTGTCAGATTCCTATAAGTGTATATTAACTTACCTACAGTCCTTATTTATACCATTGGAGAAAAGTAATGACAATATTGTTATAATAGATTTGATTCAATTCTAATATTTATATAAATTCTATTAATTAAGTTATGTAAGGCTAGGTACCATTATCATTAAAATTTAATTTAATCTATAAGCCTACATGATAAGCAAATAAATGATTTCCATTTCCAACGGTAAAATTATGCCTCCAGCATCAATCTCTGCTGCAACATTGATCATAGACAGAGAGTTCAATCATCATAAACCATGGCACATGGATTGGCACACACGCGTGCCAGGGCGTATTGCTCCCACCTTGTTGCTCGTACTAACATCCCATCAATCGTAAAACCGATGGTGGAGTGGACGTGAGTTATACGTGGAATCAGTGCTTAGCAAAGCACACAGTCGATATTATTGTGTTGCGGGACAATAAATAATAATCATCCTATAATGTTCCTACTGCTGGGAAACAGGCTTCCTCTCTGTGGCAGGGAATGGGCTGTATAAATATACATATAATGACTAGCTCCTGTCCGCGACTTCGTCCGCGTGATAATCCTTGTCCCCCCGCCCCACCGCGTCGCATCGCATCACCTGCCTGCGCTATCACATCGTTTTCGTTTAGTGTTCTTTCTGACTTTTTTCTTTTTGCTCGGCTCCTAAGGGCCATAGGGTGATGTTTTTAGAGGTATGAGGAGCAGGGTGTCAAGTTCACTCATCCTCCATAGAAAAGGGAGGATTCTCCGACCAGACGGGTGTTGTGTCTGGTGGGTCACTGCCCAACGATTGATATTGGGGTTGATGTTGCTAATTGCGCGGTAAACTCTGCTTGCGAGATGCAGGGCTTGGGTGTCGTCAGTATGACGCGATGCTCGCATGTGGCGTTGTAGATACCGCTACATGTTAATAGCCTATACCCAAGAATTGGGCTATCAAATGCAATAATAAGTTACGTACATACAAACTTACAAACAGACAGACAAATACCTCTTTATAATATTAGGTATAGATGGACAGCTCAGCAATTATATCTGGTTTCATGATTCATCCATTAATATATGACGCCAAATATATGTGATCATTTGTGGAAGGCTTATACAAGTGGCAGCACAATTACAATTATCATCAAAGTACACGAAAACTATCTGGCGAGACAAGCGACCTCATAATATAGGATGCTTCATAGGTGTCAAAAATATGTGTCAATGTTAACGGACATATCTTACGACATAAGAAGCTGTTTACTCAGTTAAATTCAGAAGAATGTGATCCTTCGCAGCGATCATAAATATCGGACATCACTATGGCAGCATAAAACTTAACAGTAAATTATACTTGCTCACCTACTTTAAGATGGGTAATTGATACTGACAAAATACTCGACATCGGCTCAGTTGCCAAAAAGAGAAAGAAATCAGATATTATTGATATTTCTACTTTTAAACATGACTGTCAGATATTATTACTTTCAGTGGGATGTCACATATTTTTGTAATATTAGCGGCACTGATTGTATAGATATTGACATGGAAGAAAAACAATCCATTATTCTGTCAGGTTTTTCGACAGCAAAAGTATATCAATCTTTGTGGTTAATTGAAATAGATAGCAGGAGGAGTCGATAATTTAATTAATTTGTGTGACTCCCAAGTTTACAGATTCTATCATATTTTTGTCAAAATAAATGTACAAGTAAATGTCTACTTGTAAGTTGAAATCTCCATTCCAAACGCACCTCAATCTAAATACTCCTTCACGGATAGTTATATCCAATCTTCATCCGATCCTCATATCGAAACTAACTCCGTTTCCTTTCCCTCACCTCGGTCGCACACAGCAGGCGCTGCTACCCGCAGGCTGCGATCAATCAGCCGGGATGTATCTCCTCTTTGTGTCAGGATTACAGGCGCGTGCTAGATGCTAATCAGGTTATTGGCTGTAGGGTGTTGCCACCGTGGTGAATAGTTCCATATGTGGTGTATTTGGTGAAACAGAATGGATGCTTGTATGCTTAATGCGAATTATCGTTGCAACTTCCACAAAGCTTAGCGGATATCTACCTAGTTTCCTGCCCTTGGCATTCGGATATTCGGATTGATGCAATATAACATATTTATATGTGTATATCATTATTATGGTTGTCACATTACGTTATACTAAAAAAATACAGTTACAGAAGCACTAATAATGGAACTTTGCCGAAGCAACGATGTAAAGGAATGCGGGGCTCTGCACAATTAAATTTTTTCACAGCATTATTATTCGTCATTGTTTTATGCTGAGGACAAAAAATATAATAGACTTTTTGAATACGTGTTGCAGCTGACAGCTCAACATAAGCGCATTACTTTTTATAATAAAACAAAATGGTCGCAGTCTACAGTACTTACAACGTAGTGCTGCGGGACCGCTGACACTGAGCAACACAAATTGAATTCAATATGTAATTTTTTATTTTCCTTTACACTACAGTCCTGGGAGGCTTTCAGTGTCGCCACTGTAGCGCCACTTGACGGCGACCTTTTCAAACGACACTGTTAAATTTTTAAGTGGAGTTAGAATAAAAAGTCGGCGTTGACGGCGAGCACAATGCGAGGCTCTCCATTCCGCAAAGTTTTTCTCTCTTTACCAAAAGGTATGTGGAGGCCCAGTGATGATTCGTTATTTTTCCCCGCATTATGGCCGCCGCGAAATGTTTCGGCTGTTTTTCATGAAAAAATAATTTCTCGTTCTGTATTTTGTAACGTGTTTTATATTCAAATTCTTTCATTCGCGATTGAATGGATGCCGATTGTTTGTGCGGATTCGAGTTTATTATACTGTTGAAGTTAATACGTTTGAAAGTTATATGGGAGTTTGGGAGCTTTGATAATAAACGAGAAATTCATGACTAAAATGTTATTCACGTAGGCATAGATGAAAGTAGACTGCAGGCACACAACTAAACTGAAACGTGTCTAAGAAAAGATATATCCATTTTTTTTTTGCAAATTTCAACAAAACCCAAATTCTGCGACTTGGTTCCAATTTAAAAAGGTTCGAAACATTAGAGATTTCATTCTAAAGAGATTACGTCCGTACCTACGCAATAAGACTGTCTACCTAAATATCTCAGGCTAGACTAGACCCGTCCGAGTGAAGGGGACAGTCGGTGACTAATCCCTCCGTCTGGGAGACGACTGAGAGGCGATGTGCCCTTCACAGAGATACGCACTTTCAAAGTCTTGAGTTTGTTTGTGATAGCATTTCTAGAAAATATATCGAGTTTTTCTGAGAAAAGTTGGATTTAGAATAATTTGATTGTAATACGCAGACATGAGACGTATAGGTAAAATCGTGTAATACTTTTTTAAACTATTTTTTGAAAATATCGACGAAGGTTTTAATACGGGGTGGGCAGGGTGGCAGGGACACCGACGCGCGACCTAGACTGTTACCATCATAGATATTTTTTTACATTTCTATGGTTACCTCGAATTCAGCACATGATCCATAGCATTTATTGTGAGGAGTCAGTAAATGAGCCAGTAGAAGTGTAAACATTTTCAGTAAAACTTCAAAATTGTATTAACTTGTTTTGATAAAAGTTGACCCAAAAATTTGCCAGTATCGCCCCAATGACCACCACCTAGCAATAATATTACTAACGCACACTAAAACCTTTTACTGTCCCATCAATTAGGGCGCCATAAAAGGCTACACCCATACATTTTCCATGTATAACATGCACAATAACAAATACGGGTGTTAATTTACGAGCATGGGCCACGCAGGACCACACTATACGACATGCCATAAACCATGCTGTTCCACTGTCTCCGATGTGAGGGGGAGGTTATGGCGTTATGAGGTAATTGTCGGTGGTGAAATGCAGGAGTGCGGAAATGTCGATGGTGTGAAAACGTGGAAATTGTTCAATTTTTGGGTGTTGGTTAGTGTTTTGTTGGTAAGAGGAATTTAACGTTAATTAACCGTCATCTACTTACAGATATATCGGACTCCTACTGACCAGCACCGTGAGAGCTTCTTTGGAACTGATGACGACCAGCATTAGCCGTCCAAGAAGCAACGCAAAGAACTAACTGCATTCTTTAATGATTAAAAAATGTGTTCTCTGCATGACAATGGACTAGGGCACGATATACTGTAGGTACCTGTATCACACAGATCACTGTTAGAGAGCTTATCTACAATTTTACACCAATGCTACCTGAAATCATCACATCAGACACAGAAGACAAGAAACAAAAACATCACCTTCAAATCCTACAAATTACTCACGATCATGACCCAACTCTATGAGCAATTAATTTCCCATCGCCTTAATCCCGCGCCCCGGGATTATGGCGCACGCGTCCCGGCGCTAATCCCGCGGGATCGCATCTGCGCGGGATCCCGGGACTGTTTACAGTTCATATTGAGCGCTGGGAGACTGAACACCCGGCGGGAGCACGAACAGTGATTAAGTTCTGAGTGGCAGCGTTTTTAAAGGTCATGCAAGATTGTTGGGAGATGATCCGGTTAGAGGTTGTTCTTGTGTCACTCATCTTTTATGTATTGAGATAAGTGGTTTATCTGAGGTTTAATTCAGCACTTATAATTACGCTTACCTATGCTACGATTCCATTCTTCAATTCAGTGTCTAATAAATATCTACAGGGTGGCAGGAACATCGACGCGCAATTTGTAACCATGAATTCAGCACATGATTCTTTGACTCCCTAGCGTAGAAATATTCTTAGACCCCCTAGCGTGCGTATATTTCACCGGTTATCAAAAAAAAAGTCTTCATAGAAAATTGCAATACCTGCGCGGTCAGGTCTTGGTATATCCAAGCAGGGGGTTTCAGAATTATGTACTGAATCCATGGTGACAGGGTACGCGTCCCTGTCACCCTGTATGTCTCAAGGTTACGTAGAACCTGAGTAGGAATAAAGGTATCTTTACTCCATCGTATTTCAGCCAGTCGGTACATAGATATTCCTGATACTAAAGGATAGGATCAATAAATATCACTTGACTAAACTAAACCCATTCGATATCATGTTTGAAAGCATTCATCAAGTTTGCTGCATCAAGCCTTCATTCCTGCCCACCCATTCCGACTCACTACGCGTGAAGATAACTAAACAACTCAATCATTTAATAACATCAACTAACATACACCAACATAGCTATTACAGTTGTTATCAAGCGTACACGGGGCGGTTTCCGTCCGGCATCCGGCGCTTATCTGCCGTATCCGAACCGTACGGACCGTATCCGACGGCTAAGCCGTATGAAAGTGGGTACTGAACGGTAAGCACGATAGTGTATGGGAATGTTAGCTAAATAAGCTAAAACAACGTATGGCACAAATTAGTAGTTTTATTAGAAACAGCAAACTATTCTAAGCAACCAAAATGACGTAAGCCAATAAAAAATATCGGTACTATTATCCATAATACCTACTGAAATGAGTGGGTATACACATCTTGATTCAATATTTGATAGATTTCGTATAAGCATCGATGGTTCAGTGGTAGAATGCTCGCCTGCCACGCGGGCGGCCCGGGTTCGATTCCCGGTCGATGCAGTATGCTTTTTGTATTTTCTTTAAATTTTTTGTATTCGTTTTTGTTAGTGAAAGTAAAATTGCTTCATCCGTATGTACTTATTAATAAAGTAACTGTAATTACAATGATTTAATTAACAATTCCAGTAGTTTCTGGACGAGGTAGGTATCAGCATTATGAGAGTTAATTAATATATTGTAGTAAAGTATTGTTAAAAATTTACTCTTGTAAACAACATTTAAAACACCAACCCATTTAAGATTAATTAAAATAAATAACCATGAAAATAATGAACGCCTAACATTTCAACAATAGCAACGTAATCCTCTCCGCCGCTACACAAATTGTAAACGGAACAAAACATACAAAGGCGCCACACATCACATAAAGGTGCAGCCACATTATCATAACGGCTAAGGCTACAATGGATCGCGCGGGATTTGCCGCGCGTCGACCTAAGTGGCGTTTAATTAAAAATATGTCACGGGGCGCGACACGAGGGGTGAGGGGCAAGGGGACGCTTTGCCGACGTCTTATTGTTGGAGGGGAAGATATTGTGTTTGTATGGGTTATTTTGTAATTGATTGCTAGAGTAATATAAGTAAATTGTTTTAAACTGTTGTCTCTACAAGTTACCCAGATGTGACCAACATATTTGAAAAGATTTGTTTGCCATACCAAAACTTTTTTTAATGAAATCAAATGGTTATAGGCCTTGTAGACCAGAGATTTGTTGACCATTTTATATTTTGTTAAGTATCTGGTACTTTTTGACAGGCCTACACTATCCTACCAAACCTATTAACGCTGTTATATTAAATAGGAAAATATTGTAAAACCAATCATTTATAAAAGAGTAACCGTGGGGTTACTTGCCGGCTCTTCTCCATAGGAAACGACCAATTGGAACCGTGCACCTAGCTTCTGAGGTTTCGTAATTGCCCATGTAGATTTATTGTGAATTTAAATATTATGATTTTGATGGTACCATAGCATAAAAATAGGTATAATCTAAGTCCTCTGTAGATCTAGAACTTGGTACGAACTAAATTTATTATGCATGTAGATGCTTGATTCATAGGAGAATACGCATTCTTTTTGCACAAAAAGCGTAACAATATGAAACAAGATCATCCGTCCGTTGATAATATGAACCGAGCTCATGTGTAGCGCTACACAAACGATAACGCCAAGTTAGGCACAGGCCGCACTGGCGCGAGGCGGCACGACGCGCGAGTGGAGGCGACGTGTCTATTATCTAGTTAGTTGGACGGAGGACGTCCTGCTCCTGCGGGAGGACGCTGTGGCTGGGCTAAAACAACTCACTAGGATGCTGGAAGATCCTAGGATGAATCATGATATGGTGCAAGAAAAGAAAATCATGTTGCTTCAACTTCTAAGAACACCATCAAACAATCTCAGTATGTGTCAGTAACAGTCATGGATCATGGACTTTTAGTTTTCTAATTACTTTTCATGTCTTGAAGTTAGAAGAAGTTCTTGGGGTCGTTGGCGATATGTCTGTCTGGTCTCATTAAGTCTGGACCTGAATTAGTCAGCAATAAATCTTAATGAGAAGTGAGTTTCTGTATGTAAAGTCTTTGGACAGAGGGCTTGTGTTATGAAAGCACAGGCTAAGAAACCATCTCACCAGCAAGCATTGAAGGAATTTTGAACAAAACCTGCTAGCCACATCCAGCACCGTGCATCATTGCACAAAATTCAAGCGGTCAAGTGGCACGCGAACGCTTCGTAAAGGTTGGCGTACACTAAAGTGAAACAAGTCCGCAACGGGCCCCGCGACGTTGCCCGCACTGTTACACTGCCACCGAGACCACTGGCCAGTCTGTAGCACTTGTCCAACTTTGTTTAACTGTCACAACTACGTGGATTGTTTGCTCAAGTGCGTTTGGTCTGGCTACACCTATTTGTGATCGTCGGGCGCTTCCCTTGCGGTGTTCATGTGGAGTACCTAACTAACTTTCTTTTGCTAGAAAGACCTCCCACGATTTACAGCGCAGACTATGTACTACGGAAACTACGATAAGATGGAGAACGTGGATTTTCTCAATGAGATGACACGTAGGTAAGATTTATAGAAATGAGATAAATGCTGGGCTGAGTATAGAGAGCAGCGACTAGTGGTGTTGGCCCTATGATCCACTATGGGCCACGGTATCTCTTTCGAACAACCCGCAGCCCCGGCGGTATCGGCCCTAGCGGACCCCGTCAGTTCATGCTGACATCTCTTTGAGGCGCGCGTGGAACACAACGCGCCGTCGACCCGGGCCTGGTCCTTACCCGGCGGCAAGCTGCCCATAGGTCGCCGCCCGCAAGCCCGCACCTACGGTGGCCGGGAGTCGGCTGTTGATTCCCGTCCAGGGCGTCTCCTGCGGCGGCTAGGCGCGCGAGGGTGCAGCGATTGCCTCTACCTCACGCGCTCCGCCTCCTCCTTCGCGAGCATTACTGCTTCGCAGAAGAAGGTGACGGCCTCCCATTCACTCTCGCTCCGTACCATGGCCTGGATGAGGGCCGGACGCGAGAGGTCGCCGCCGCCGACACGGCGGGGCCCCGCCCAAGCCGGGCAGACCTCCACCGTATGCTCCACCGTGTCCTCCGGGCGATCCCCACAGTGGCGACACCCTGGCGCTTCCTCCCGCTTTATCCTGAACAGGAAGTGGTGTTGGCCCTGACTTACGATTTGTAGGTCTTGAGTTCGAACTCAGGCAGGCACTTTACTTTGTGTATTTAATTTCATCACCACTGCTCTCAAAACGGCGAAGGAAAACTTTGTGAGTAAACCGGCATGTCCTAAAATAAAAAAAAATCGAAAACATGAGACATCTACGGTGGATTACGGCTCACTCCCGAGAGGAGACCTGTGTCCCAGCAGTGGGAACGTTATTCACTGGGTTGCTAGGCTGAATTATGTAATGAAACATGAAATTGATAAACTACTTAACTATTGCAAAGATAGAGGACTAACTTTCAAATTTTGAAGTCAATTGCTAGTGTTGCTTATTTCTGTGGCTAAGTAAGAAAATGCCGCTAAAATTGTTGTGAATTTCAGCTTTTCTCTATGTGTTTACTTCAGATTGACATCAATCTTCAACCCAATATAAACCAACACTGGCCGCCTACACGTGTAGTTACTTAGTAGCACAGTCAACAGAGCGATACGTATCGAAGGTTCAACATCGGCACACACGGTGGAAATGTACATAGCTATTGAAAAACCACTTTTACATCGGACACTTCAATTCTAACTGCAATCACGCCGTGTAGTGTGTAAATAGTAAACCAATCGCAGCGAACGACGGAGTTGTAGGGCTGCCACGACATGCGAAGCGCTGGACAATACCGATACCTATCTTAGTTTCTCTAATAACTTCAAGTTATTATCTTCAATCGATTTAAGATCTAAATTGAACATGATGAACAACGCATAAACCCTAAAGAAAAAACGATCCCTCGCTAAGAAGTATTGCGTGTAAGCGTTTGGGGGAGCTCGTTCGTAGTTCGATATAACCGAGCGAGGGACTCTCAGCTTTACAACCAGAACACTGCGGTGGAAAGGTTTTTACATAACACCGTTTGTGAATGTCGCTGTATCGTTATCAAACTTGCCATCAAAGCATAAGTAATGCTTGATTAAAACAGACAGCTCCAATAACTACTTTTTAACCCATGGTGCCTCAATGGCAATGTATTGAGTATTGCACTCTTAGCCATGGCTGGTCACAAGTATTCCTATCAAAGTATTCTAGTGTCTAAGTCGTGTGTGCCACCCCTGCGGTCTCGTCTGCCGCGGCGCGACGTGCGGCCGCCACCACTGTAATTCCGCGACGCGACGGCAGATTCCGTTCACCATTACATATCGAGGATAACTTGACAACTTAAAGTAATATTGTGGAGATTTCTATGTGATTGAGTTGTATTGATAGTAAATATTTACGCAACCAATCATGGCCGCTGTTGAGTCTAGATGCTGTGTCGAGGTTTTGTGAAAATCGAAAATACATTTGAACCTTTTGCTGAAAGATCAGATTCTCTGTTAGATTTTTTTAAGCTTATCACGGATGTGCTTATGCTGGATTAATTACTGGTCTACAACCTGCCAACCCGTACGGGGCCCGAGAGGAGGCCTGTATCCCAGCAGTGGGAAAAGTCTGATTATGCTACAACTGACAGGTTTCGCTAACAGGTGAAATGAGTGTAAATCATCGACTAGCAAACTTAATAACATGGAAGATGCTAGCAATAAAGAACGACAAGGCCGCGCACAGTATGTTTTCAATCTGAGTTTTTTCGGCCTTTCTGCTCAGAGTAGTCAAATAGGAAACGCCGACCTCATCTAGCTTATTTTTTTGATTTTATTATATAATATGACCTGTAAAAGTGATTCCGATATCATATTTACAGAATAAACAATTTCATTTCATTTCGTGAAGTGTTTGTGTATCTGTATGTTTTTTTTGTAATATATATTTCTAGTGTACAATAAAATATATATTGTGGTGTATAATAAAGTGTGTACTTAAATAAATAAATAAATAACCCTGAACCCAAGAAACATATTTTTGTCGTCTAATAATAAATGTTACAGGTACTGTAACATAACCGCGCCACATAATGAATTTCCTCAACACCTCGGTACATTATAGTCCCCCGGCTGTTTGCCCGTCATCCGCAATCCCCATCCCTCGGGGTCTATCCTCCTGCTGTGTAATCCGGTCTGCTTGCCGACTCTATTGGAACGGATGGCGGATGGCGATTGCATTTAACGCGAGCCTCGATTGGTGGCGTATTTACTTTCTTGGGTACGAACATTCCTAATGTTAAAGCGATTGTGACGATGTGTTTGATCTTTTATATTCTATTAGATAAATCTGTGCGATCGGAAAATCTGTTGGTTTTAGAAAACTTAACATTTTCAACCAACTTAAAAGTACTCGAAGACGGCTGGAGGTGGACCGCTTTGGAAAAATATTTTTTTTGTTTGAAAGGCTATAGTGGTCTATGGCCTTTCAAACTTAACCTTTTTAACCCCCGACGCAAAAACGACGGGGTGTTATAAACTTAACGTGTCTGTGTGTGTGTGTTTGTATGTATGTCTGTCTGTGGCATCGTAGCTCCCGAACGGATGAACCAATTTTAATTTTGTTTGAAATTTGAATTTGTCGGGAGTGTTCTCAGCTATGTTTGATGAAAATTGGTCCAAGATGGCCGCGTATTGTCCTGTCGGGGGACCGCTACTATTTTAAACTTTAACAGAACGTTTGGCTAATAATTAGAGCGGTCCCCCGACGGGACAGCATTTAATAAAAAAATTTCATACGTACTTACGTAGGGTCATAATTTCAAGGTTATTTTTTTCTTTTTATAGGGTTTCACGTTGTCGGGGGTTTTTTTGTAAACGTAACGTTCCGTAAGTTTCATTTAATATTATTAGAAACTAAATAGCAACAGCAGTAGAATAGTGTGGCAGGTTTTATTTTCCGACACGATACGATTGATTCAATCGTATTCGATTGGTTATTCAAAATGCAGGATATATTAACTTAAATCAAGTTTTAATTAATATCACTTTCAGCATGGCAGCATGTTGCACTGCGTTATTATATCGTAATACACTGCAGGACATGACATGCTTCTCCCAAACAATGACCATGTCCGTACAGCATTTATTGATGAGCATATTGCACCAGGCTGACAGGCTGTCAATGTGCCACTTACAGTGATGATGGATGACGTGCTACTGGAAACGTTACGTTGACCGTCGGAGAAAAATATAATAATTGAGCACGTAATATTATACAGATATTGAAGCTGTGTGTGTGAGATTTCTATGACTCTGTCATCTGACTTTTTCAAAACCATTAGATATTCTGTTTGTTTGGTTTGCCATGTCCAATTTGTATCCCGACTGCACCAAATAACTCTGCATACCAGTCACAAACTTCATCCATCGACGCTTCAACTACGATGTAAATGGATTCCGTCTTCGAAGTATAGTATTGAAATCATACAGCGAAAGTGCATGCCTTTCCGGTCGAGTAATACAGTCACAGAACTGCGGAATTGTGAACTACCGCTAGGAGTTGCGGACTCCGAGCTCCGCGAGAATACTGCAGCTCTATGGGTAAGGGTGATGCCACGGTGTGGCTTATAAAAGCAAACGGAATATTTACACTGAATAGGTACTGAGGCTGTAGAGACTATAGCTTACATGCGACCTCTGCGAGTTCGTTATACATAGATGGCACAGGTACGAGACAAAAATTAATTTAGTTTAAGATTAGAATAAAAAACAAGTAAGGTTCAGTCTAAGAAGCGGCAGGCAGAACATGGAAAAATATTTAAATGTAAAAATGTAAATCCATTCTAAGAATAGTTATGGATGTTACTCGTATAAAACAAACGAATTGTTTTATTTACTCATCCCGGTACAGAGAGTCCACAGGAGCTCTCACAGTACACACTGATATAAAGAAGGGTAAAATGGTAAATCTTAACTAATTATATATTTTTCGCTTACACTTGCTGCTCCTAGGGCAAAGCCGACGCGTTTAGGATAACTCCGACCAAGTGGTGCCCCATGTGTCTCATGTGTCTCTAGTGTCTCATGTGTCTCATGGGTCTCTAGTGTCTCTAGTGTCTCATGTGTCCCATGTGTCCCATGTGTCTCATGTGTCTCTAGTGTCTCATGCGTCTCAAGTGCCTCATGTGTCTCATGTGCCTCTAGTGTCTCCAACACTCTAAGGTAAGTACTTCGGTATTCGACAATATTAATGACAGTAGGACTGTCATGTACATGACACACGTATTCATGGTGTCCGTTGGTAAGTACTTGCTGACCATCTTATAGTAAGTACTTGGTATGCAATAACAGCATTCATTATGTTCAATAATAACGATGTCTAGTTAGTTGTATTCCCCTGGCAGCTGTGTGCAGGCAGCTTAGCTCGAAGAATTGAAAAGAGATCTGGGAAATAGCTGAGAGTTGTTGGAACACAATCGGGAATTTCTAGAAACTTCGCCCGCCATAACACGCGGGCTAAGTTCTTGATAAAATTTAATTACCGTCGGGATTCAGTCTAACGTGATTTTCACCTGAGAAAAATTCATAAGTAAGGTAAGAATTCGGCATTGGACGCTGGTTTGCAAGTGATTGGAGGAGTTAAAGTGGTATTTGATCGAAAATTGAACTTATTTATTTATTAAGGTACACCAATAGCTACTATGTATAATATATCTTGAGTACCTAATTATGTAATTAGGTCACAATAGCCACGGACTTACACAGTAGCCAATTATAAGTTTAGCGGCAATCTCAGAAATAGGTAATCACACACATAATAATAATAAATCAAAAGGCCAGAATTTAAAAAAAATATGATAGAATGATTCTTAAACTTAAGATTAATAACAAAAATTAAAATAAAAAAACGAACAATATTGCAATTTTGCCCACTTACTTAAGAATAAGACTAAACAATATACATATGTAAATAGAATCAAATAATAAAAATCAGATCGTAATGGAAAGTATTGCTTCTAAAACAAAGTATAAAGAGAGTTTCCAAAGTATACTAATATAATAAATTAAGATTGTGTTTTTCAGGTTTTTAGTATTAAGTATAATACATCTACTTACAAAACTTCTGGCTACTTAGATGCACTGTGCTCCTTCCTGCTTTCCCTCTATTTGACCTGAAAATAAAGAAAGTTGAACGTTAAAATAATTTCGTTTCGTTATCTTTACATTTATTGTAACTTCGATGAACACGGACGATCAAAGTGACCCTGTTTACTTCATAAAGAACTCTTTCATATCGTCTGAACCCGTGTATCTACACAAATAGGATATCGGCCAAGCGAGATATCGGAAAAGCTCACAATCGCGAAAATATTTCAGTGGCAAAATAGTGTAAAATCCTTATCGGATCAAATCGGCGCGCATCGGAGCGGACGCGCGCGTATCGCTGCGATCGCCGGCGATTCCCGGCGATATTCGCTTTTATGAGGACTTTTATTCGTTCAGACGATTCACACTTTCCGGCCCAGTGGGCACAGATAATGAATACAAGTTGGCTCGCTTACTGCTACAGTACTACAGTAATACACAGAGTAGCACAGAAGGTCGACTCCGTACAAGGAGCGCACACAAGCGCACACACATAGACGCGAACAGATAATTTCAAACGAATGCCAGTAATGATTACTCTTGCACTCCCTGTATGTAGACTGTACGTAGACGCACGACTGTGTGTGCGTTTGTTTCTCTCGTCGAATGCGGCCAAACTTCTGTACGTATCTATTCTGTGGTAATACAGTGCCACAGTGCTACCTGCAGTTTTTTACATTTCATTAGCGCCGAGAATTTTGTTAATTAATTTTGTGCAAGTTTTTCGTTCAGTTACTTTTATTGCGGGAAGGATTTCATTTAAAATATAATTTAAAGTTTTAAAATGAATTAAATGTACGGCCGCTATTCATATTTAAAGAATAGCTCTAATTGTTCAGTCAGCGAATAAGAATAGGTAAATCTACTAAGTTCAGCAGGATTGCGCGACTTACTTTTATTGGGATAACATCGTAAAACTGGATTTTCACACTACTCAAAATCACCACCCATAATCAATAATCATCCAAAAATAATAACGCTCTTACAAATGAGCAATAGTCATCAAGTCACGACACGTCACGTCACATAAGGGCGCCCCCACACCGCGGCGTCGCTCGCAGTCGTCGAGTCGTCCAGTCGGCGTAGTCATTAGAGACGAGTCATTATTAGCTCCATCTGTCGATCGACACGACGCTCATTTACTTTTGCACGAGTTTGTTATGTCTAACAGAATATAATACGTACTTACGAGAGTAAAATTCCGTGCTGTTCCTACATACTAAATTAGTGAAAGATTTTGAGGAAATTCATGTTCGGACTTCGGACAAAATGAGGAACGTTAGAGATCTTCGTTCACTGTGTTCATTACTTCATTCACGAAAGACAAGACAGTGTGGGAAATTATCGATATCTACAAAACACCAACGCTATCTTTAGATAATCTTAAAACAGAGCTAGATTAGATATCCCTAATCATTAATTTGGTGTGATTTTAATCGTGTTATCTAATCTCTAAATTGCGGTAGGTAGGTCAGGGTACATGACCTTGCAAATTTTCAAAATTTCATGCATTCATTCTGAATTTCATGCAAGTAGGTATGTTCTTACCACCTATACTTGTATAGTTTCATATGTTCAAAAACCTATCAAGAATATCAAGTTAGTTGGGAA
The DNA here is from genome assembly GCA_947507525.1 of Apamea epomidion. Classification (NCBI taxonomy): domain Eukaryota; kingdom Metazoa; phylum Arthropoda; class Insecta; order Lepidoptera; family Noctuidae; genus Apamea; species Apamea epomidion. The sequence continues at coordinate 819,617 of OX382240.1, read as the reverse complement.
AGCGAATTTCCCTTAGATTAGGTGACCCTCCCCAACTAAAAATTCCAATTACGAGCAACCCTCAATAATAACCGCATATCCAACCCAACTCGGCGACCTACCTACATGTACACGTACACATACAGGAGAAGCAGGAAACAAAAATTATTTTTCATAAAAGATATAGCTTTTTCATTTTGGGAGCCGAATTAGTTAAAAGTTAAACTGATAGAATATGCTCTATGGGACTTGGGACTTTGTGAGAATAGCACAGATGTAGAGAAGAATTAGGGTTCGATTTTTAGGAAGGGTCATTTGTAAGACTAATAGGGCAGTGGTGGCCAAGTGGTAACGGAACCGTTCGAACCCGGACAGGCGCTTTTCTTTCTGTAAATTATCCCATCACCACAACTCTCAAAACAGTGAAGAAAAACATCGTAAGGAAACCGGCAAGTCCTAGAACCAAAAATTCGAAGACATGATGCCACATGTACCAACCCGCATTGGGCCCGCGTGGTGGATTACGTCCCACTCCCTCAGACCGAGAGGAGGCCTGTGTCCCAGCAGAGGTAACATTTTAGGCTGATTATGATGTAACTGTAAGACTAATGAAATTGCAAATTCTCTGAATATTATAATAATGTCTGTCAGAAATATTGGAACCAAAATCATTTCATCTTAAATTCTTGGACTTTTTGCGCTACACCTTTCGCATTAAGGCGTGAAACATATTTGTTCTGGTACCCCCTTTGATACAGACGACATCACTTTGTACCTACACTATCAAATATATAAAATTGGGTAGAAAGAGGGTAGCCGCGCAATATCACGAGCGGGGGCGTCCGCCGCGTCAATATTTGAACTGCACACTCTTTAATACACCTACAACTTGAATTTGATATGGTGGCGCGGTGGCGGTGGCGTGCAGTCTGCGGACTTTCTCTTCTAAGGAAGGAATGAAAATATTCTAATGTCTTTCCCGTATTCATGGGGAAAACAAAGTGTTGCATATTATGAACTGTTAGTCTGTTTTTTCATTGATGGCGTCATCATCAAACAAATGAGGCCCAGGTGCATGGGCTCGTACATTACTCTACCAACTTACGCGTCGTAGATTCTGCACACAGCATTTGTACCTATTATTGCAAATAATATGCATAGACATATTTCAATAAATCAGTGCTTAACGGACATTTCCTGTGGTCGGTTTTATTTTATCATCCCAATAGAATCGTCCCGCTATCATATCACTAAATGTAGAGGATCCCTACACTTGTGAGTGATATGATAATACGGGCAGTATTTTTATTTAATTTGATTTTATGCAAAAGAACAATCGGTTTCGCTACACAGCAACAATACCTAGTACAGTGAACTTCAGAACACAGATATAAACGCCGAATAAAAGAGACTGCTAAAAGCGATCCCTTGAAGTCACCTCTTGCCTGAATTACATGAATGGTTTCCGAGTAGCAAGAAAGTAAGTATTGTAAAGTAAGTATTGTAAAGTAAGTATTGTAAAGTAAGTATTGTAAAGTAAGTATTGTAAAGTAAGTATTGTAAAGTAAGTATTGTAAAGTAAGTATTGTAAAGTAAGTATTGTAAAGTAAGTATTGTAAAGTAAGTATTGTAAAGTAAGTATTGTAAAGTAAGTATTGTAAAGTAAGTATTGTAAAGTAAGTATTGTAAAGTAAGTATTGTAAAGTAAGTATTGTAAAGTAAGTATTGTAAAGTAAGTATTGTAAAGTAAGTATTGTAAAGGGCAACTGCGGGCAGCTGTGTAACACACTGTCAGTCACAATGATTTCATGTTGAGAGTTCAACAATATTCGTTGCGTTATTTACGTTGTTGAGCGGACACATTTTTCGAACATATGAAGCAATGGATTAGCAATATACTTCAAAATGATTCAGATTGAGATAGAAAGCGTGTTACGCAAGTATGGTGCAGTTCTATCAGATTAGATTTTTTTTTAATTGCGTAATATTTTTGAACCAAACCATTGTATTTTCTTTCTCATACATTTTCTATACGGGAAAACAATCAGGGTGCCTTAAATGTTCAAGTACATATTACCGGTAGGAATTAAACCTGATACGCGAAGGTTCACTGAAAAAGGGTTCAAGTACTTTGTTAATTAAACATTACATGGACCTCGGGTCAGCACGTTTATAATTAAGTCAGTTCCAACCTTTTGGACAGAGATACATATAGAACCAGCTAGGTGTCTAAGAGAGATGGCAAATCATGCTAAGTTTTTTCAACGGTTGAAATATTGGTGAAATGGGTTACGCCAAAAATAAGGTTCACAAGAATAATTGCTGGTTGGAAATTCTATTTCTGGACGCTGAGTCGTGTTTTGATCTCATTAAAAGGGTCTAAAAGGGCAAGAGTGAAGTTCGATGCAAGCCACGTACCGTAGCGTATTCATTTATTAATCACTTGTTTGAAGGTCTCCAAGTTGCACAAAACAAAATAATAAAAAATATTTTTAACTACCCATATTCAACATCAACGCGCAAAATTAATGAAGAAACCAAAATAATGAACATTAGACAGTTATATATTTACAATACATGTACTTTCATTCGTAAGGCACTCAACAAAAGTATACAGACTAACTTATCGTTTATGAAAGCAAAACAAATAACCCAACGTAGCAGTCGCTGAGCTAGTGTTCTGATCTTACCGAAGATGAGAACTAAGTTTGGCAAAAAAATGTTAACTTTTGAAGGAGCCCAACTATATAACAAAATACCCTCACGTATAAAAAGGTTGAACTCATTCAATGCATTCAAAATTCAATTAGCTGCATATTTAATCACAAATAAAACCCTTCCTAAAAGCTGAATGCATTGGATGGGTGTATCATAATTGCTACCATGACGTCTGTGACGAACTTTATATAATTTAAATATCTTTAAACCTAAAAATTCGTCTGAAAGACAACGTAAATGACGCAGTGAATGTTGTTGAACCGTCAAAATGAAAGGCATTGCGATTGTAAGTGTGTTCCGCAATTACCCCGCTGGACTAACAATGGACTAAACGGTGCTAAGTTCGGCACAAAAACAAACACTTTACATTAACCCAATGGTAAAATCAAGTTAGCAAACACCAAACCTGAACATGTACCGCATCCAAATTTTCCTCCTTTGATACAAAACCTCCGCACTCAAAGGTCCAACCGCCCGAACTATCCAATTTTTACCGAAGTCACTTATTGCGAATTCACTTACAATTAACAGCGGTGCATTAAGTGCATGTCCCCTCGGGGCGAGAGGGGGGACGAGGGGGTGAAGACAGGAGGGGGGCGGGGCTAACTCGCTTATGCACCCGGAACGTACTAGTGATTCAATTTGAACCGTTTTATTGACTGAAAATTGCTCTAAAGTGTAGAAGGGCCAGTGCGACAGTGCGACTGTGCGACAAAGGTGTCGCAGATGGAGTCTACTGAGGCGGCAAAGGCTTCGTTATGTTAATTCCTTTTAATTTATTCGTTTCTAGACAAGACGGAGACTTTGTGCTAGGTTTTGTTTGATTGGAATGTGCGACGGAATTAAGGATCGATTTTGAAGAATGTAAGCTTTCGATTTCGGATTAGATCCGGAATGGAAAGCTTACATTCATCGATAAAATAGATTTTATTTTTCTTACCACAAATTATAGCTCAAAGTTAAATTAGTCTACAGATACAATTTTGTACTTAATTTGTGGAAGACTGTGCCTAAAGTAAGTTTTTTACAAAACCTGTCAGTCAGGTCTCCTGTCATGTCATTGACTGAAAGTATATTGACTCATTGTTACAATTTAGTGACAGTTTGTATTATGCCTGTTTAGATTAATGAGTAGGTATCTAATTTATTACGGAATCCAGAACAACTCTAACGCCGCATCGCACATCCTTGAGGCCCGGGATATAACATGTTATGTGTACTATAAAGGTTCTCTGCAAAAGTCGACCTTATGTAGTGCAGGCTGCAGTAAAATAACTCTGGTAGCATTCGGACAGTCAAGCGAATTTAGAATAAGGTTTTTTTTTAAAATTAAAATTGTTGTATTTAGCTTTTGGTTGAAAAAACCAGTGATGGTACAGCCGTGTTCATGTAATAAATGCAATGAATATAACGTAGCATAAAGTTTACGCCCCAGACAACATAACACAATACACTCATGGTAGCCACCCTACTAGACCAGTAACGTTCTACCATCACCATCATCACCCCCAGCCCACTTCCCCTACTGCTGACATAGGCCTCTCTTCATGTGCCAATCCCCCCAACCCTGTGGCAGTAGCCCAACGTTCTATACCTAGAGAATAATTTTAGGGTTCATGAATTGTTTCAAGTATAAAAGATTTTCTTAAACCTTTAAAACTGTTATCAACTAATCAAAACGGCGCTCAGCACAAGTTCCCCATTCTCTTCTCCTCCAGCCCCGCAGTAAACCGTAGCTCGTACAACAAAGATTGCTTCTCGATATTAAATTGAGCAGACAGACACCAACACTTAAACTAAACGTTTGGCGCATGTTTGAGCACCGTCTGCAGTTTTGGTGTTCAATGATTTTATGATCTTGGTTGCCCTTGGATTGTTGGTATTGAGATAGCTGGGTATTTGTGTTCTGGTGGACATCTTTGGGTTGTAAGCGATATTTTAGAGTCGGTAAGCATTCTTGAACAAAAGGCGCCAACCGATCATGGCAGTGAAACCTCAATACTAATAAAATCTTTGATAGGTACCTATCATTGTAATGAAAGTCATCTATACAGACCATTTAAAACTTATACTGCTGCTAAAATAAAATGATTAACAACTTTTAAGAAGAAAACAGATCATATTAGTTCTATTATTGACAGTCTTGGTGTATATTATTGGCAGGCCTCCTCCAATTCCTTCCATTTTTCCCTATTGACCACTATTCGAGTCCATATTTTTTCTCCTGCAAGTTCAGTTCGTCGCTCGAGCGTTTTCTTATTTTCTATATTCTTATATGTAATAAATAGATAACGTAACTCTGTAACGCAGTTGTAATTATGAATTCTATGAAGAGTTGAGCATGTCGAACTAGGCAGCTCGTTCATTGTAGATGCTTATTTATCCTTTAAATACAACTTTGCAATGAACGACCACCGTCCTTGCGGGGCAAAAAATAATCTGTTAAAAAATCATACCCAGTATAATATGCTAAAATAATTCTTTTAAAGAAGGGCTGTAAAGGAATTATTTCCCCTGTCCAGACGACTACACTTGCAGTACAAATGACTGGCCGCGCTTTACAAAACTTTGTCTCTTATACATAGAACGCGGAATTGAAAGAAATCAGCGCGTTTCATGGCGGTGCACGGTGTCGCCAGTCGCTGAATAGAGCCGACACCGCTCTACCGTAGTGTCGGAAATTTGTGACACTTGCGTTTGAAGGTAGCGTACTGAGCACAGTGAGCATATAAAAATAGTGTTTAAAGAAATAGAATAAAAGCTTTAGGTAGCAAATAAAATGAGACGCTATTAATGCCAGTCAACAGAATGACGTCAAGAATCGATAGCGGTACAAGGCAGAAGGCGTGCAGTTCATTTCTTAGGAAACTCTTGTTTTTTAACTCAGGACTTTGGTACCATTATTTGGTTTGTATTTTGAAGTTGGTACTCTGAACCGTATATGTCTAATGTCCTTCATTCCATCGACAAATAAAACGTCTGGACTCAGCTAATAAACATTATTAGTACAGTTCTATGCGCTAAACCTACAATCTAGTTTAGCAGGTTAGTCAAAGAAAGTCTGCATATGTACATCAAACAGCTTATTTTAAAAGCAAACACTTCCGCACATTTCCTTGCAGTGTACAACCACCTCTACTCCAAAGTCAAGGAAATCAAGTCTGCAAAGTGTATTGGTATGTAAAAAGTTGTGCGGCACGGCCCCGGCACGGCCCCGGCACGGCCCCGGCACGGCCCCGGCACGGCGCCGGCACGAACACTTTCCTATTAGCCGGCCGACACTCCGGTAAATAAATACATGTAAATATTACCGCAACACGACCCTGAATCGGTCCACTAGCTTTTGTATAGCTTTTATAGCACGCTTGTGCTCGCGGTCTGTTCTCGTGATTTCTATCGGATGGAGCAATCTTTGAAAGAACTAATTTATGCTCTGTATTTGAATGTAAGGATGGTTCATCAATCGAATTGTAAAATAATAGAATAGAATAAAAACTCTTTATTATTATATATTGTTTGTAGTATAGAACGTGCCACGACAATGGCGACATTTATTTCCAACTTTATATTCACTACATTTTTACTAATAATAACAATAATAAATTGAAAAATTATCACCGCAAATTAAGGTTATAAAATTAACCTCAATAATTATCAAATGAGGTGATTTTAAATTAGAATTTCGGTATTAAGTATTCATACGAGTGTACCCAAATCAAAGCACTCAATCCACGGGTATGTTTTCTGATCCCATTTGTTTACATTTCAACAGATACTTTTGGAACAGGGTATATGTTCTAATAAAGTGCAAATAAATCATTCATTTAATGCAGCTTTCCTTCCTAACAAACTTTTTTATTTGCTTCCATCTCATCTAAACTTCTAACCAAATAGAATCCAACGCTGCCAGGTACCAGGCAAGCAGAAGCAAGCAATAGTGTCGGTGTCGCGGTTCTTATACCGCGGTGTGCAAATACAGCGCAATATGAGAGTGCCGCGGGCGAGCCCATCAATTGTATCTCATATCAAATATACCGGTCCGCTGCAATACAGGGATATATTGTTGACGATATTTTCTGTCATATGAGCGGGAATTGTGGGCTTCTTTTGTTTTGATGCTCTATTATTATTTTACCATTTATGTACACACATATATAAACAGACAATGAAAAACAGAACAGAAAAAATAGGTACAGAGGTGATGCTTATTTCATAAGAAATCTCTCTCTGTGGATTTTACTTACATTTTTCCCTTATGAAGCTTGATTGATAATAGGAAATAAAGTTTTTGTCGCAAAAAAATCCGCATTTTACAAGCTTCTATTTAACTTGAAGTGTTTGTATGCATGTATGGTATGTATGTTCGGATCAAGTCTTGCGAGCTGAATTAAAACCACTTCCGCTTATCTTACGGATTCTACGGAGTTGAATACATGTTGATTTTACCAATGACATCGGCATTCAGAAAGTTTGTGGCGAAAAGACACTTCAACGGACCGCCTCAATGACACCAGAATCTCTAAGCTTAGATTTGGTCCTACTAAGCACCCCAAGGCCATACTTACGCGGGTTTATGGTATAACTGTTTAAATCAACAACAAAACACATATAACGTTACAAAATGAGGAACCATATTCTCCCCCAAATATACTCAAGTTTGCGCGGATTTCCCTAAGAGCTGTCCAAGTAAATCTCGTTGTTCGTCGGGACATCGGACAACAGTAAACACTTTCCGTTCGGTACGTAAATAAGGCGAGTGTTCACGACGGACCGGCATCCACCGCGGGTATGTATCGATCTCTTTGGCTCTCAAGTGTGGCTGATAGGAGTATTTGAATGTATATGTAATATAATAATGTATATGTCGTGATGGAGAACAATTTAAAGAGTAGTGAAACTTCGTTGTGGATAAACAGACTGCATGTGCGTTGTTGTGCATGTGGTGGGCCCCAAGTTAGCTGCAGACATCTTTGTAGCGAGATGACTACATTGTAGCAGTATTAAGCCAAAGATGACTGAGTGGTTACATTAAAAACTTTCAGCCACAGTATATTAAAGCAAACTTTTTTACGTTTAGCTTCCAGAATTGTCTGTCCTCTTAACGGGGAACTCAAAAACTTTCTAAGTATGCACTGCTTACAGGGTAATGAAAAATACGTAAATATTACTTAATACATACAGATCCATGCTAAAGTTGAGTTTGTTATAAAACGTTTTACACGGCAAGAGACGAAAGAAGTAAAAAAAAAAACAAACTACCCGCAAAACCACACATTTTCATGAAAAAGAAAATCTTAAAAAAACTATCACAGTCCGGTGGCGAGGTACGATCGGGTTACCGCAGCGAGCAGGTACACTGATTCGATTAGCCGCTCACTCCGCTCATATCGCTCTATTCGTTCCGTCCGCTCACTCCGCTCATATCGCTCTATTCGTTCCGTCCGCGCGCTCCGCTCTCACACTATAAGGTGTTCACTTTTTTGCGCTCAACGGAACCTTGTTAATGAGGGTTTTATTTATCCTTTGTTGTGAAAGGAAAAGTTCTTTAGGAAGTGCTCGCGTTACAAACATGTTATTAAATTAGGTCGCTAGTGAAGTGCTTCGGGTAGTCTGCTACTGTGTCTTATAGCTGGAGTGTGAAGCTGAGGCACGGATATATTTTTAAAGTGGTTTATTTTATCCTGGTAGGCGTTTTGTCCTCTTATCGAATTGTGGAGTAATTCACTTTGAACACATTCGAAATTGTGTCTTTTTTTGAGCAATTATTCGACACAAAGAAAATTATTGAACGTAATTTGAGCGATTTAACGACGCACAAAATTGAGAATAAATGAACAACTCTCACACAACACAATTAAACCAATATTACCCTAATTGCAATAAAAACACGAACGCCGTTTAAACAATTTAAAATTAATCAAGCAGACCGCTGAATTAAAATTCTTTTCCACCTGAATATACTGAAATAAAGACAAAAACCTCCGCCGCGGTCTGCATAATAAGCCGCATTATATTCTGATCAAAATTTCAGTTCAACTCGAGTCTGACCGGAAGTCGGTGCCCGGATACGAAAGCGGCCGGCAGATGGCGCCGTTTCCTCTTATTGCTGACCGCGGGACAAAGCCTGTCGCTTTATACCAAACACCACACCTACCGACGCCTCTGACAGTGCATTATCAACCTTATAGTATTAGTAGTAAGAATTAAGGCGACTGTAAATAAAACTTAGTACGCATTTTGAAATATGCAACTAGTTTACCAAGCCACTTTATCAGTACCCCCAAATTATACTAAAATGAGCTTTATTCTGTGGATTTAAATATGGATGTGAGTGTATAATGTAGTTGGCAGATGTTAAAATATGCAGTAGTTGTGCCTCGGAGGGAGTAATTCGTACTTCTTGTTGATTTAATAGCGTTCTGACGGCAGATAACTGAAATTTCCTGAAGTTTGTCGTTGATGTAATGTTTTTGTAAATATTGACAAGGGAAACCCTTTCTTCAGCAAGGTTATCTTATAGTACTGGTAACCTACTAGATAACGCGGAACCTTTTTCTTTAAATCTGTCTAAAGAACAAACTGGCTTTAACTATTATTAGATCGCATTATGTGGCGACTCATTTTTTTTTTTAATTCTTATCTTCGCACATCCATACAAAGAAAAAAATGTGACCTGGTCTGGATAAACATCACAAATACCAATAACCATTTGCGATTTATTTCGATACAAATTCCCAGATTATCACATGACCTATAAAGTTCAGCATTAAAATAAACCAGATCGTGTACAAGCGTATTAATAACAACATTAGCTTAATTCACCAAATATACGTTTATATTCCAAAGGTCGAAGGTTGAATACAATGGGCGAAAAATTTTGCCAATAAATAACCAACTTGTATAAATAATGTTGGACGTTTGTATCTGCCTTGGCCCATAATTGTGACCGTAACTTTATGCCAACCATTACTTTATACAATACACGCCGAATAAATTATGCGACGGTATTCAAAAGAGTATTTAGTGCGTAGCGAATGGAATAAAGTCGTAGACGCTGTGTCTACGTGTTACGCGGCTACGAGGCTACGCGGCTACGGCGTAGGCGAGTAGTAAAAGATTTTCTGAACTAATGGATCTATTGTACTAATTATTTCTGTTACTCGACGATAATTAATGGAAGAACTTACTTACCGATATTTGTGTAGCTTCCTAACTTTGATATTGTACTAGAAATACATTTACTTTTCGGTGGGATTAGATAGAATTAAATCAAGGTTCATACATCATTTTCCTATTATTAGCAGTAAGTATTTCAGTGAAGCAATCACTAGTATTATCCCTTGGTTATCCTTAAGTAGCTCGTAGATATAGATATAGTAATTTCATCTTTTTCGGAATAGATATCGGCATTACTACGAAAATTATTACGAGTTTCACTATAAAACAGCTGTGACAACTTAGTTTGAGTTTGACTTTTTTTTAAACAATGATCCCAATCATGATACATGATACCCTTTACATAAATCAGGTATAAGTTCAAGTATAAGACGGCACACAAGGCTGAGCCGCTAAAGATGTGTAGATTAGTCACGACTGAGGGGCCTAAGGGCTCAGACTGGGACTCCATTGTATAATCATAGCAAACGCTCTATTATATTGAGCTGGTAAATAGATTTGTTCTATACTGAGGGCCCTAGGGGATGAGAGTGGGTTTATTTAAGTAGTTGTGTGGATAACCTAGATTTGTATTTGGACGCCTATAATTTTTATCCACAAATATAGTCCAGTCAGGTTCTAGAGATGAGTAATACTCGTATAATTGATTTTTTACTTCTAATTACATGAGTTAGATCAATTTTTGTAGTACTTTTTCTGTACGATATGAACTGGTAACTGAAGGAAATAGAAATCGTGTATCACAATAAAAATGTGGCTCAAAAATCTGAAATTCCTTCGGAAAATTATGACACGCGTAAAGAAGAGGAGATCCATGGTTTCAGAACTTTGAATAAGAAATAATCATAACATAATCTGCCTATAATGTTCCCACTGCTGGGACACGGGCCTCCTCTCGGTGAGAGAGGGTGAGCCGTAATCCACCACACGGGCCCAGCGTGGGTTGGTAGATGTCACATGTCTTCGAATTTTCGGTTCGAGGATATGCAGGTTTCCTCACGATGTTTTCCTTCATCGTTTTGAGAGCAGTGGTGATAAAATAATTTACACAAAGTAAAGCGCATGTCGGGGTTCGAACCTACGACCTGCAAGTCATAAGCCGCACTCATAAATAATACATATTACTAAGTGGCATTTTTACCAAAGATATCATTATCCCTGACGATCCCACACAAAACAATAACTTAATTAATAGACAGAACCGAACAGTAACAGACGTAGGTACTGATACGTATTGTGATTAAAATTCACAACTCGGGTAATAGAATCACGCGCAAAGTTAGCGCAGTTAACATACTTAGGAATCTGCGCCTGAAGAGATACTATACAAATGGAGGGAATCATACTGAGAGGCTGTTTAATGTAACGTAATGGTTCACCGATAGATAATTACGGAAATATTGCGCTGCCGTTGTTTCATATTTAGTTTTAGGGAAAGGTACATTGAATATTGATGACTGAAATCAGTCAATCAATATTCACTATATACTAATCATAAATATTTATGAGTCGATATTTATGGATCATCATCATGATCATTTGCCTAGCCGTTTCCCAACTATGTCGGGGTCACCTTCCAGTCTAACCAGATGCAGCTGAGTACCAGTATTTTACATAGAGCGACTGCCTATCTGTTCTCCACAATCCAGTTACTGGGTAGTACGAAACCCCGTGGTAAGACTGTCTTTAGTGTTTAAAACTAGGAACATTTATGTTAGAACGTGATTTGCTTGTCGTGGCAGCACCAAATAAACTATAGTTAATGCTAAGCTCTATAGAATATTGTGGCTTGTTTATGATTCTACATACGTTAAAGCAAGTTACAATCTGTCATTAGTTTTCACAGAATTTACGAACTGTAAAATTTCAGAACCATAACAAACTGCTGAGCCTGAAAGTTGACACTTTCAGGCTCAGTAGTTGAAATTCATGGTCTAAAACTGACGTTTTAGACCATGAATTTAGAAAGAAAGAAAGAAAAATATTTTATTCTGCACAAACAAAACGCACAATTACAACTAAAAAATAATATTAATAAAAAAAAAACATAAGATACACATAGTCAAAAAACTCGTACTCAAGCATAAAACATGTTGACACCCTTGTCTATTGCTTGCTTGCTTATTTACATACAAGTTTTCAATATGAGCCGAGCGGTGCAGTCCCATGGCGACGTAGCTGCACCGCTACGCCGTAGACGCGCTACGAGCATTGTTCTACGCATTTTGGAGGTGGTATAAAATGAAGGGTTATTTTAATTTAAACTTTGTATCGATTGTTTAGTCTATGGGTTTAAGAATACTTTCAAATGAAGAGAATACGTTTTACACTTCCTAGTTTTATTAAAACAATTGTTTCATAAAATGTTTATTATTTTATTGGGACAATATCATCATCCTTAGCGTTCTACTAAACTGTTACCTAATGTTATTTGGATGTCTGGACTAGCCAGATATAGCTTACTAATACAAATAGCCTGACAGGTCGAAGAATGCACAGAAGCTATTTAGTTACGAGCACTAAGAATGCTTTTCAGTACAGCTCTTATTGTAATCAAAATTAAGAAATGAGGGTGTCGTATGAACAAAGCAATAATTGTGGTGTTTTCTTGGATGTGTTGCTCACTTGCTCAGGTGTGTGGCGCAGGGAGGTACGCGCCAATATCGCTGATGGAATACTTGTTACGCGTACACTCGAGAACAACTTGTGTCAGCTGTACCGTGGAAGAAAGCATTGAAGAAGTTACCTGCTTTTCAGGAGTTGAATGACGACTAACAAAAATTTAAATTACAAAGAATTACGCGAATGTATTTAAAGGCTTTAAGCTCGAAAAACCAAAGGATCTTTTGGTTTTCAGTTTTATTTCAATCACATGAAATACATAAGAAACGAATCATTGTTTCAATCATTTATTCTATTCATTTAATTGTTTAATCTTATTTTCTTCTTGAATTAAATTGTAAAATTATATTTATTTTTAAGGAAGTTTGCTTTATCATAACCCTTGCGTTTTGTGCCATATAAAACAAAAATTAAAGATTCGTCTTCGAATGAAATTTCTAAAAACATTACAAACCTTCACCAAAAAACGCAACACTTATTTCCCCACCTGTACAATATGTCGGCAAGCTCTTACTTCAGGCGAGGTGTCGGGGCACATGATACTCTCACACGGCGGGCACGGCCGCGCGCACGGCACACGTCGGCCGCCGTCATTGTTGCCGAGATGGATTGTGTGCGCACGCACTTAGCTATCACTTGGAGCACTACTTACCCCGTGGGAGAAGGATGTGTCCCGTGCATTACTTCAAGTAATAAAAAGGTGGAGTAATAAAAATGTTTAATGTAGCGCTTTGTTTGGGTGCTATACAAACGGGCGATTTCGATTTGCCGCAGACAAGTGACGACGACGGTATGCAGGATGATGTAACTGTCGTAAAAATAAACAAAAGTGCATTCTCATATATTAGTGGCGAAGCTCGTGGCGAAGCTATTGCCGAATTGTCAATATTCTTACTAGTTTTTGAAAAACAAAAGATTACAACTGTTTCCAATATTAGGTATTCGTTATTTTTTATTTAAAAGGGGTTCGAAACATTAGTTTGGCATGAAGGTAAACTGAATTTTAAGAGGGTGACTACTAAGATGACGACTAATAGAGAAGTGTGAAAGAAAAGGACATGTTGCACCGATCCCTTACATTGGGATAGGGCAGGAGAATGACGGTAAAAGATGACCTGAATTTTGCTATTTTTTGCCAATTCTTTGATTGCCTGTCGGTGGTTTGTGCGGCCAGCCATACCCAAGATGGTCTTGACAAACATACGCATATATCATGACAATTGTACGGAGCGTATTATGAATAGATGTAGTATATTGTGGGGTTCCCTCTTACTGTGGGTAGAAGTGATAACAATGCGTGATGACGTAATAGGCCTCGTATATTTCTGAACAACCTTCACAACTTTCTGTTTGCTTAGGACGAGGGTGAAAAGATGGGCTGCTATAGTAGTTTGTAAGTACATACATTTATTATTCGTTACCTATGTTATTAGTATGTTTAGCTTGTATATGATATAGGTTTTATTTTTGGTTTATTATCTAGCTACAGGTATCGTGTGTTATGAGAAACTGGCATTTGGACTAAACGAAGCGACGAAATGGACCGTTACCTTTCGGCTGAACCGATGATATAATGATACGATGGTAGACCATGTCCTGGGTTAGGACATAGGACACTTTCCGACCTCCACGCGGGCAAAAACGCGGGTAAAAGCTAGTTTTGTATATAAGAGATAGCTTAATTACCTCAAGAAATATACCAAAGACAAGTACTTAACGCCTAATGGAAGCCCATTAGGCGTTAAGTAGTGGCCTTACATACAAGCTTAAAATATACGTACAAGCGCTAGCAGTGTAATGAGTATGTAATGCCTGGTCTGCACTGTATGAAGCACGGTTTGCAGCTATTTAACATTTTTACGGCACATTCTCGAGCTCGCGTAGGAGTGTGTTGCTGGGTTTATTTACCAAGTTCATGGAGCTGGGGAATTTAGATGGAAGTACTTTAGTTACCTAATGTTAGAGTGGTTACAAAAATGTATGTTCAGAACATAATGGTGGAACTTTGTATCTAACAAGTAAACGAAGTATTAATATTAAACAAGTACCTGTACAAAACATCTATATCTAAATTACTGCATATGATAAGCAAAGTCCCCGCGCTGCGACTGTCTATCTCTCTGTCTGAACGCGATAAACTCAAAAACTACCGAACGGATTTTCATACAATTTTCACCAATGGACGGAGTAATTCATGAAGAAGGTGAAATATGACGATGTTCATTGAAGATGTTGGAAAAATCATGTAGACTGGGAGCTTTACTAGAAGTGCGCCGCGTAAACCGATAGAGTTACATATATTATGAAAACATCCACGTGGGCGAAGCCGTGGGACAAAGTTAGTAAAACAAATAAAAAAACATTGCTCATGACAACCAGGCACTCTCTTGCATCTGTGTAGAATACGTAGAATCATTTAATTAGTCTATTACTGTAACCACTATAACCCACCAACCGGAAATCCACTCAAGTAGCAGCTCCATGGTACAAGAAGTGATCTTATCTAAGTTTAAATATCAAGAAAATTTCAGCTAAAGTGCTTGAAGAGCTTTCAGCACTCGACTTGGCGCCCAACAGTCTTTTCAGCGCTGAAGAGACATTTCAGTTACAAAGAAATATAAGTCGCCAGTGGAGCCTCAAGGAATAAAGCATAAAAATGCTCAAATTATGCAAATCGCGCGCGCTTGGTGAAAGTTGTAAACGCAGGGGCGGACTTTGTAAGACGATATAATTGGGACTTTAATTTATGCAATTACTTGTCTTGTGTGTCTGAAATGTTCTAGAGCTTTCGTATGAAACTGCAAGTTAATAAACAATAAGAAAACTGTACAATGTGACATCTAAAAATATCTTTGTGCAAGTAACATGAGTTCATCACAGCTTTAAGTCAGCTGTATTTCGCCCGTCAAAAGACATCAAATAAAAAAATTGGCTGTCTTCAGAGAGCTTTCCCTCAGGGAACGTTATTACATATTCAGATCCACATACGCCCAATCATGCCCTTCTAAACCTGCCCTGCCTGAGGGCTCAACCAGCCCTGCACCCTTCCAGCCAGCCCTGTACATATTATCTACAAGAATTCATAAGAAGCGGCCGCGACGCTCTCCACCGTATTGCCAACACTTTTTGTTTTGTAATTGTAACTGGATATATTTGCCACGAGAGTGCACAACATTTTGGAGTTATTGCCCCTTCTTCTGAAGGAATGAGCTCTCAAGTTCGTCGACATTGTGTTGTTTTTTATCTTATTTTGTGCTGAAGAGCTCTGTTGTCGTTGTTCGTCTATTCGGGGAAATGGTTTATTTGAAGATATTATTATATTGCTGAATCACTTTATATTAAACAGTGTCTGACTGCCCCGTTTTGGTCTCGTAGTCGCAAGCGGACTGCTGAGCGTGGGGTCCTGGGTGCGAGCCCCGGGTCGGGCAAAGTGTTAGCTATTGGGTTTCCCATTAGGAGATTCTTAGTAATAGTCCGGAGTTCGGGATTAGGCAGCGTGCTACCCCCGTGCCTGGTCCTGCACCTGACCTCTTCCCGATCGTGTCCGATTGCCGTTCCATCGGAGTATGGGAGTGAGGGAAGAGAGAGTGCACCTGTGTCTGCGTTCACACTTGTGCACTATAAGATCTCCCGCGCGCTCTCTCTCTGTTGAGATTGGCCGCCATGGCCGAAATACGGTCTGGAGGACTTTCTTTATTAAAGTGTCATAATATGCGATTCACTTTTATCTACCTATAGCCTGCCTGAATGTAGAGATTAAAAAATTATGGCTTCTAAAAAGATTCACGTCATTTATACTGCTTGGCGTAGAAATTGTGTTTTCTATAGGTAAAAAACTCATTAAAATTCTTTAAAACTCATAATTATTAGCAACATCTAAGTGTACTCATTCCACGACAGCTCGTCATTCATCAAAGCGTGCTACAGCGGAACACAATCTTATTTTTAATTACTTTTCGAACTGAACTGGCTGAAGACCAATTACAGGGATCGACAGACTCAATGGAAAATAAAAAGATTCCGCAAACAACGACACTCTAATTACATAACTGAAGGTAGACGTAGAGCTGCCTCTCTTATCGATGGCTTGTTTACTTTACAGAATTGTAAGGGATTTTGGCCTCTCGCAGACAGCTAGTTGAAATATCAAATAAGCTGTTCAGCAGGATCCGTCCTCGACGTTAATAATTTTTCTACGTTTAAGAAGATTCTATTTCATATTTTATCTTTGTGTGTATTTTTATTTCTTTTGAACTTTAGGTACATAGTTTTTAATTAGTAGACTCTTGTTAATGGCCACTGAAATGTTAGACTGTTAGCTTTAGCTTTAGTTTAGTCATTGAGATGCGTACGGTTTCGTGGTTGCAGGCACTGTCTTGTACGATTAGCGCAACAAGAAAGTTGGTAGAGTGATTGGTACAACGAATTTGATAATTTCGACCGTGATCTAAAGTGAAAATAACATAAAACTAAAAAATCACCAAACTAACAGGTTATATACCTACAGCCATTATTTTTATTTATTTTATTTTATTGTGTTTGGGTGGCTCACAGCTATCAAATACAGAAGTAATTAGTGAGGTAATTGACGACAAGCTATATACAAGCCTTCAAGATTAGCAATAGAGTATTGTTGCACACATTTTCAAATTGCCTAACTATTCGTTAACTATAAACACTTAGGGCTGATTTTTTAATCGACATATGTATAAGTTTTATTCGTAGAATAAAATTGACGTCTGACAGATTTTGTATGGAAGAACTGTTAAAAATTTAAAATTATTCCTCGGATAAAAATACCTAGCGTTGAAAAAATCAGCCCTAAGTAAGCAAGTCAGTTCATAACTCCGTCATATATTCACATCGAGGAGCCACTAAAGCGCTTATTCAAATCGATACAAGCTTATCACAATGTCATTACAAAGACAGTGGCGCACAGAATTAATTAAACAAATGACTAAACAATAGGCTCCGCTGATCAAGTTTACGTTTAATCCAGTTTTAGTAACTGCGAACAGTCATTAAAACTTACTGTAGTAGTTACACCGGAGATGGAGATAAGACGTTGTGGTAATCGCTTTTATTGTTACGGCTATAAGTTTAATGGCTTCTTGTCTAAGTGTTCTATTATGTTACATGCGGCCTTGGGTGAAGATACCAATCAAAATATCTAGTTTACAATATGTTGAAGATGTTTTAGCAATTATCGATATAGGTACATTGACATAACGATTTTCAGAGCATGAATTTAAGTTTGAGATGCACCTCCACCGCATGATCTTACCGCACACCTATATTTGCTCGCCTAATAACAGTAGCAGGAGCAGTGTTTCTGAGTTTTGAAAACTGAATCTCATTGTGACCACCAAAAAAAGACTGCTGAATAAAAGAACATTTCCATTCCACAATCCCAAATGAAGGATCACACAGAATGTTGAATTAATTCACTCAATAAAGCTTTCGGTCGCTGCAACCTTCAGAATCCCTCCAAATCCTTCATTGTACGTAATCCTAACATTTTTATACATTAGTGGGGGAATGAGAATATACCGGCGACCGAGATACGTCGGTCGCGGCGACCAGCGACCGGCGACCGGCGATATTTCACGCGGACGCGTCAATTTGTCGTCATTACTTGAGCGACCTCTGTGCTGTCGTGTAATGCACTGTTGGGGTAGATGTCACGTACCCACTATAAAACTTCATTTGCAAAATTATCTAAATGTCCAATTAACATGAAACATTGCGATCCTACCGAGTTTTTATTTGGTGCTCTTTATTTTGAGAGATCGAGACGTATTGTAATGTTTTTCAAATGCGATACCTTAATTTTAAAAGCTATAGATGTCTACAATAAAACAAGACGAACCCATTTCAATTAAATAACCCCTCAACAGCTCGCGGTCGGTCGAGTCGACTAAAACGCACTAAAATGTTTCCAAACACGTTTCACGCAATATTGTTCCCCTTCCGAGTACACCTTCAGTCGGGGGATGCCGTAGGACTGTCATGAGCATCCCGGAGTCAATCCTCGGTGGAAATCAACGCGCTGTCACATCGCATGAGCGATCACTGATGAGTGTGCTGCGTCACAAATTGAGGATCGTAATTAAAGTTTAGATAGATTGATGTCGAAAACTAATCATGATACAGGTAGGTATCGATCGGTTGGCGGTGGTCGTCGCGGTACTTGTATCATTATTATGAACACCTAAAAACATAATTCTCAATAGAAACTCTATAGAAACCCTACATCGAAAAATATTAGGTGACTGCTACAAAAACTTTATTTTTATTTTTTCCTAACCACCAGTAAAAGTTACCTATACCTACCAAGTACCTACATTATAATAAAGCAGTGACATTACAATACTCAGAGCGAACAAATTATGTAAATTGAGTATTAACAGTGAGTTCGTTGCCGATCTGGATCTCACGCGGACTGCCGCCCGGCGGCGGTCGTAGCGCGGTATAATGTACCATTTGCCGAAGGAAATGTTGCGATCTACTCATTTTAGTGTTAAAGAAGTGATCGGAGCGAAAAGATTATTTTTTGCAGCTGGCAAGGTAATTAAAGACGTGTCTGTCGTATTAGAGAACGAAGAAGGAAATTATTTTGAGAATTATCGTTTTGACCCAAGGATTTGGCAACTGCCAAAGAATTGGAATTCCTTTAATAATAACAAACGTGAAAGATAATAAACTTTTACACTCAGTGAATGCTCCAACAACAAAACCAATCCTCAAAAAAGATTCAATTTCAATCAAATCAAAATTCTTATATCATCAATAACGTTCGCGCCCTCCTCTACGACACCCGCGTGCAAAGAAACGTGACGTGTTAAAACATTTGACTGCGCTCAAAAATTGCAAGTCAGTTATAATTTTAATAATTTCCGGACGGCCCCTGATGTCAGTTTGTGTCAACAAGGGACCAAGGTATGGAGACCTCCGCTATTTTGAACATGCTTCACTGATACTGTTCCGGTTTTCAGTGCATTGTGTGGAGTTTTGGCTTCAAAATAAAGGGTGAAGTTACTTTACGCGTTTTAGTTGCAGGGGTTGCAAAATTATCAGAAAATGGTCAGAGTAAGCATTCATTCATTTTATTCTAGTTTTTTTTTCATAACGACTGCGTTATGGAAGAAAACTAGATTTAAAGAAGAGAAAACTAGACTTAAGATACTTATTTTATTGTGTCTCATTTGTCGATGCTTCATAAATTAAATATTCAATACGACTAGTTATTCTGAGGACAGGATCTATCGTACATATTTACAAAGCTTGCTGAAAAATCATTTGCTGTGAACCTCATAGTACACTTTAACCTAATTCTGTTACTGTGTGGTACTGGCCACTAACATCAGATTGCATTTTATTCGACGATAAATTCGCACAGATCGCGGAAACCATCTCGGAATAGTAACAAAATTTAAGCATCGCACCAGGGGAGGTCAACCTTCAGTGGATTACGATGTGCGACCGACGAGCGGGGTGTCCGGCGTGTTGTGCACGCCACGCACGTGCCCCGCGATCTGAGGGGCCGTAGTGAAGTAGGGTGACACGCAGTGCCCCCAGTGCGTACGACAGCACACATCGTGCGATGCGTTACATATAATAGAGCGATAAAGTAAAATAAAATTTATGTAAATTGCTACGGTGAAGGAACTGTCATTTTAATAAGGGTTATTTCGGGTGGTGAAGGTTATCGTAGAAATGTTTTTACAAAAACTAATTTACCTTCCATTATAGTTGAGAAGTAATGAATTTAAGGTGCATGCATACTTATCACCACATATTTACGAAACATTGGTTTCATATAAAAATATCAACATACCTTTTGACGCTTACGTAGACAGTCGCGTATCAACCAGTGGACAGCGTCCTCGTACAATCTGCAACAAAAGTGCAATTTGTTATCACAGTATTGTGCGTGATTGTACGCACGTGATGGTGCCATAAATTGGGGCAATCATACTATGGCGTACGTTTTATGGTGTGTCGTGGGACTCTTGCTCCAGTGACAGACATATACCAAGAAAGTAGTAGTATCACAACTGGGATCGGAAATGTAGACATACAATTACTTTTGGTCCGTTCACACGTTGTATCCGGAATCACGAATCCTGATACTACTTTGGTCAGTTTTTACGTAATTTTTCCTGTTTGTTGAGCGTGTTAATATGCAGGTCATAGAAGTTTCAGGGTCACCAAACGAAATAACAATGTTTCGTCAACAATAACGAAGCACACAGGTAGATAAGTTAAACGGTAAAAAAATTAACAAACTTGAAATTTACTCCGTTTTGTCATCTAATAATTGGAAAGAAGAAAACAAAGTAATAAAATACGATTATTTGGCACATGCAAGTTTTCCGTCAATTCGTTTGTTTGTAAGTTTGTAAGTAAGGGGCCTACCCCTACTTGCAAATGATATAATCTTCGGAACTAATCATCCAATTAAAAAAAAAAAACACTGTTAGAAAGCTCCATTATTTCTAAGTGACACGCTATAAACTATATTTATATCACGCATATTAGCCGAACTTTCACAAATTTTCTCTAGCAAGTCGGAAAGAAATACCTTAGAAGACTTCCTTTCTCTACACAAACCTAACAAAAGACAATTGCAATACTAATGCCCTCTACCCCCCCCCCCTAAACAAAATCCTCGTTTCCAAACACGGGTCTCCTGTCGGCGCACACACAACTGCAACAAAACGACGCAAAGAAGTGCATCGCAGTCGGAAACAAAAGCGAATCAACTTATTTTGTAACTAGTGTTGACAAAATGTGAAATTGAAGTGGAAAATGAGCTGGCAGCGAGCCAAATGCCGGCTACGTGCGATACCGACCCGGATTATGGAAACGACACGGATATAGTATTACTTATGTGCCTATACTACTACTATAGGTAAATTCGAGTAAGAACATCAACCCGAAATGGGTAATATGGGCCTCATGAAACCTAAACAGCACCCAAGCCTTGATCTAAGCGGTTCTGGCAGTGACAAGCTGTCACAAATTTCATTTTGTTTATCTCAGATATTTTTTACCTACTTTCTTGAGAGCTACCAAAACCGTTAAGATCAAGGGTGGGTGCTGTTTTCTTTGTATGACAGTCCGTGATCAGTCTGTCGCTTTTAGGCTGATTTGGAGTAGTATATTATTATTATATTTCCCCGCAGAAAACTACAACAGTAGTCATACAACATACTCACTATAATTCCAATTTTATTTGTTTCAAATTGATGTTATTTCAAGTTAAACAAATATCAACTTTAGTAGAATGGTTATTAAGTTGAATTCAGAGTGACTAGCACTATAGAAAAAGTTATAAAAATGTTTGAAGTTGTAGCGTAAACTGAACTTTATTGTGTAGGAATTACAGTTATTTTTCCATAAACTCATATTTGTTTACATTTTTGGCGAATATGTCGCGATAGCTACATTGTGAGCATTAAAAAGACCATCACATCCTTGCCATATCCGACTTGCTTCCTTGATCTGAGACGGTAGTACTACGTGAGACCAAACGGCGCGTCATTTTAATAAGATAATGTTGCGCGCCACAATTAATGCCTGATACATGGTGACATTAGTTACCACTAGCGCCATCTAG
This sequence comes from Apamea epomidion, assembly GCA_947507525.1. NCBI lineage: Eukaryota > Metazoa > Arthropoda > Insecta > Lepidoptera > Noctuidae > Apamea > Apamea epomidion. The sequence goes on along the minus strand of OX382240.1, from coordinate 797,500 downwards.
TTTCGAGTAGCTGAACTAATAGTCACTTGTGCCATCTATTGTCGAATAGCTGAACTAATAGAGTCACTGGCGCCATCTATTATCGAGTAGAGATGTCGGTGCTGGAACTTACTAGAACTGTCGACATCTGGTCAGTTGGGGCCGGTATGTGTTCGAACATTCTAGATGTTTCTACAATAGAGGGTTCTGGAATTATCTGCGGCACTATATAAGGCCGGGACTAGCCGCGACCAATCAGACTTGGTTCTGCGATAGAAGCGAATACATCGAAAGCGATCTTCAAGTACGACTTAAGAGCGATTGTGTTTTATAATTAGTGTGTTTGAGTTGTTATAAGTGTTGTTTAATAAAAGTGTAACTTTTGGTAATTTTTATCGGCAGTTTTTATTGTCACGAACCCGAAGCTCGTAACAATAATTTACCTGAAAACTACTGAAAGCATAATGCGATGTAAGAATAATTTTATAAAGCGAAAATAAGTTTTGAAGAACTGTACAAGGAAACTGTACAAGGAAACTGTACAAGGAAACTGTACAAGGAAACTGTACAAGGAAACTTAAACAGATTTAGCCTTAGTATCCATTAGCTTGCGTTGACAGCTCAACAGACAGATGGGTAGACGACCTACAAAAGCTCGCGCGTTGCGCGTGGGCAAGACTCGCACAGACCAGCACCCTCATTGCGTACCACGCTATCAATCTCAATCTGATTCATTTTGAAGGATATTAATAATCCATTGCTTCATATGTTGCAAAAATTAGTCTGCTCAACAACGTAAATAACGCAATGAATGTTGTTGAACTGTCAAAATGAAAGCCTTATTATTAAAATTAGGTAGGAGACCTACCACTCAGCATCGGGTCTAAAAAGACCGCCAATGATGATGATGGTCCAATAATGATGAGTAATGAGGTTGTCCTAACATATAACCTTCAAAATCAAAGCAACTTACGCGTTGACATTCCAACTTTCTGTAATACAGCAATCTAACTGAAACTGTTTACAAGAGCGCCAGCGCACGAGACGTGATAACTATCGGCTGTAAAACCATTACGTTACGTTGTTTACCCGCGACTGTTCAAAGTGTTCAACTACCCGCGTTTTATGAGCCAAATCGACGAGAACTCATCAAACTTTTAGTTGATTTGCCTGTGAAAATATAGAGCTCGTTCAGTGGTGTTATGTAACGTGATGAGTGAGCTCTCCGTGTTATTTAGATAGAGTGCGAATTTTGGAACACTGGTTTGGTTATGTATATTCTAGGTTTCTCAAATGATTATTAGTGGAACGTAAGTTGTAGGCATACAATAATTATTAGGCACACGCAAAATCGACGTGCACTTATTTTTTGTAGAGTCTTCATCGGCGATATTTACGACGTTTTTTTACGAATTCTAGTAGTACGGCCTACTATGATTTACACAACTTTAACTTCTTTAATTAAATACGTTGGCTAGTGTCATGGCGCGGTCGTGAAAAATACGACAAGAAAATGAACTTGACACACAGTTCGAGGCAGAATTAAATATTCAATTTTGTAAGAAAAAAATCTCACTTCAGAGCAAATAAGCGAAAAATCCCGACCTACAAAAAGAAACAAGGAACCAGCCGGAATAACTCCAACAAACGGAGACATCCCTTCAAGCACTCACGAAACAAAATTACCCACTTAAACTAATAAATCACAACCCTAAACACCCCTACAACAACACAAAAATAAGCGACCCTAAATGTGTATAAAGCGGTTAAATAAACAGAACAATAAGAAAAATGGCCTTCTCCGAGGTACCTACTAGGATCAAATGAGTCCGTAAGCAAGTAAAGTAAAAAGACATCGTCGCCCCGCGTCAGTGGTAACAGCTTATTGTACCTACCCTCATTATGCCGGTTATTTGTTTAATTAACGGACGCCACACCGGCGACGGACAAAAGGTTTTTCTTAATTTTTTTCAGACGAGTCTCGACGTCTTTTGCGGGTTCAGTTATCTTTTTGGGTGTTTTTCTTTATGAAGAGTACTTTTTGTTGGTGTTTTGCGAAATATTATTGACTGCAAGTGTCTGAAAGTGGACTAAAATTGACATTAGCCCACACACAATTTTCAAACGAAGGCAGGTGTTGCCTGCCTTCGTTTCTGAAGTACAGAGCTGAACATAAACACGGAATGGTCATTGGCTATTGCTAAATCAAAACTGCTTTAATAAGATTGACATGAAATACTTATCTACTAAAGCATCAACTTTTCAGCACATTAACTTTGAAGAATTTTTATTTCGATGAAGCGCCTGTATGGGATTTAATTTCAATTGGCTTGTGTTTTACATTTGTTTGTTATGAATTCAATTGTGACCCACATCGCCACTGCACAAACAAACAGTGCTATAACTCTATAATGTCTAACTAGTTGATATTCGCAATAATGTTTATTGAGACGAACGGCCTCGTTAGCGTCAGTGGCAGACTGACACCGGACTGATAGCCGGACATTTGTAACAGTTAATGATACTGCGATGTTCTGCATTCGTAATAAAACTACATTAATTTGTTTGTTTACTTCCGATAATTTGGTCGCTACCTACGATAACAGTCGCTATCCTAATAGATAGGAACTGAATGGCGAATGTAATCATCGTCCATCACATTCTAATATGAATAATATACTTATAAAAGTTTATTACAAAGGAGTGTGGTAGTGGTTTAGCAATTTGTCAATGTCCAGCAGTTAGTATGTAAGGGTATTATTTTTCTGGCCATCGTTATTTACCAGATTCTGAATGTCGGACTGTATTATAAAACAATTAGTAACGAACAAAATCTAGAGACATCATTTATATTTCCAGGGGACTTCTACCTTTTATTTTAAAGCTTTCCTTTGCCAGGACACCATAACTTATAAAGTGTTTTCGGTAACTACGTCTCCGCGCACCTCACCGCCACAAAGCTCCCTCTAAGTTTACTCCACCTACAAACATTTTAGAAGTAAGCGAACATTAAACGACGTACACAACAAAACTTGTACGGTACCCACAAATTTCTTAATTAAAACACTTTTTTTCACTAAAGGCTACTTTAGATCGGCGGCGAGGCAAGCGCGAGGCGAGGCACTGCGGAATTCCGAAAGAAGTCTTTAATTAATGTCGTTGTGAGATCCTTAATTGCGATCCGACGTCGCTTTGATACGCAACCGCGTCACGGCACACGCCTCCGACCTACTCCAGGAGCCAGATTAAAGGATAATAATTTTCACGATACTGATATTAATTATTATAATTGTTTTTGGTGGATTAAGCTTTCCTAAAATTTTGGTTACTATGCGAAAATATGGTTATAGAAATTATGTTTTCAGATACTGCTACAGTTTAATTGTAGATTGTAAGAATGTTGGACAAATTTTAATGTCGTTGTGCAGTGAAATAGCTTTTCCTAGGCCACATTTAAGAAATCTCAAGTGAATTAAACCAACACAATTAATTAATTAATGGACCAAAGCTAGTTATTTGACCCACCTAACGATATTTGTCTTCCTTCTGCCATCATTCAATAAGAGATCCTGTTTGTACGTTGTGCTTTTGGTAAATAAGTTAAATATTCGTCTAAAACCACCTAATTAAAAATTAAGCCACGATCTAGCTCAAACTAACCTCCAGCTCCCAGCCTCGTTCGCGATGTATAAACTTTACCCTTGAAAAAGTTGTAAAGGGTTTTTTGTGGCAAGTTTCACTTCACACCTCTTCGAGGCACGGAGCCAGGCGTCGCGAGGCGAAGCGCAAATAAGCCCGTGTGTAATTAGGCTTACAAGAAAATTAACGCGACGCGTATGACGACGCTCTCTTCGTGAACTTAAGCGCTGCTTTTAATGTGTGTGTGATTTTTTAATTTTTAAAAGGTAAATTATTTTATTTGGAATGTTAGGGGAGGTAGCAGGGAGGGTGAAGGCGTTGGGTGCGACCATAGAAATGTAAAAAACTGGAGAAGTGTGCAAGGGGGCGTGTCTGTGTCGTCGCGGCATGTTCAAAATGACCATGTCTAGGCAAATGGCCGTCTCCGCGAACTAGTGCGCTTTCGACCGTGATCGGGAAAAAATAGAAGAATGCCGTGTTGTTCAGTGATTTCTTGTAAAAATCGAAGCCAAAACCAAAACTTTGTAATTCATGGAATCACTTACCCTAAATAAACAAGTATTTTACTATATTTGATTTTAAAATCATGAAAACCAAGAAATTGTAAAATATTTCTTGCTTTTACTACGTTAATTTTGTTTTCAAATATCGCAGCGAGTGTACTATTTTAGCACTAAATACATTGCTCCTTAACCACTACCCAAGTATGTCGCTCAGTGACTAGAAAAGCAATGTACAACTCACAAAACGATACTTTATTTATGCAGTGCATCGCATGGTACGGCCGCTGCTTCATAAATCATAAAGTTTATTTGTAAAACATAGGTATACAATACATATAAAATAGTACGCTATGTTTTGTCTTAAGACATCTTCTTGGGGCTAGTTAGTGACGTGGCTGTGCAAATGCACTAATGTATGCTTTCGACAACAATGTCGATAACCCAACGATATATAGTTAATTTTACAATTTGTCAACCGTTTTAAACCGGTTGGAAGACCTAAAAAGATGACGTTGAAATCCGGTTGGAAGACCCTTGAGAAGATGACGTAAAATAATGTTAAAATTTTTAATTACAAACATTTTTTTTTTGCTATTTTTATTGATTTATAATACTTATAATATTTTCTGGACATATCGTTTTTTATTTATTTTATTTTGAGAACCACAAATTTTTTTGTACAATAATAAATGGGAGAATCGATAACTTTCCGATTTAGTCAATCACTAGCGTATATATAAAATAAATGGCTTTTGCACAGCACAACGATAGCGACAGATGTTTTTGAGTGAGTGAGTTGTACGGTGCATGGTAAATGCACGCTGTGTTTGATGAGTTAAGGTTTATAATTGATTGTGTAGTACGTTCTGATTTATGAATTGCAAGTGTGTGCGCGACTTGTATCTATTGCTTTTACTGAACTACATGTGGCGCGTGAGGCGCGGTAGTGGGATCGTCTTAGCGACTTAGAGTTCTGATACATTTTCAACTACAGGGCATATCTCCTTCCATCCTATATCTAGGGGTGCAACGATGGTTTAGTATTTCAGTTTATATAAGACATTTGGTATCGGGCAATTTAAGGGTACCTAAGGGTGCCCCAATAAGGAAAATAACACCTTAAACTCAGTTTATGAAACTTACATAACATTAGGTAGGTATGTACGAGTATATAATTTGGAAAAGTTTAAAATCTTTTTTTGTGATGCTGGTTGTTACTAATTATTTGTACTTCCAAAGTCAAAGACATAATTGTTGCGAAAGAATCTTCTCAGACTACGAAAGCTGACCGTAGACACTCCAGACATAACTACACACGTTCCACATCTCATAAAACTGCACTAAAAACAAAAGACAAGCGGGGCCGAGGGCGAGCCGAGTGCCGCCGGCAGCGTCCGGAATACAAATGTACACCACTTGTTCCATCGCACTCCATGAATATTAAATTTATAATCTCTGGTCGCAGCCCTGATTTATTAAAGCCAGCCATTCTACACACAATCGCCCACGTTGGCACTTTACTATCCATTGCTCATTTTGTTAGCAAAGTGTACAATAAAGCACTTAGTAATCCATCAGTGTACGATACACCAATATTGGACATTGTATTTTCAGTATAATATGAATATTAATTTTATATAACTCGCGGTGGGAACGCTGATTTATGAAAGCGCCACAGACTGAAAATTCAACAGATAATTAAAAGGAAACAGATTTGTTTGGTGAAACAACCGCAAGTAATCAGTCATGGCGCGGTAGGTAAGTGGCTATTAACTGGGACTGTGTGTGTTAGTGCTACGTTGTAGACTTAGGAGTTTAGATCATCTGAAGTGAGACTAGGAAAGTTTAATACCTGTTAAAAGTTTTATTTAAAGAAAGATACTGACCACGGCACAATATTTGTTTATACTGAAGTTTCAGAGTTTACAGATAGAAAACTGAAAGTGGAAAAAAATAGCATATAACAATTGCATAAAATAATTAGTTGCTTTCATTGACTAAAACCTGATCGTATTACCCAGTAACTGGGTTGTGGAGGTCAGATAGGCAGTCCCTCCGTGTAACATATCGGTATTCAGCTACATCCGGTAAGACTGCAGATGATAATGAGACTAAAACCGTACAAGTGCGAGTAGGTCTCGCGCAGACCGATATTTGATATTACTTTCCACTTGATGCCTCCACGCGTTCGTGAGAAAAAGGGTCTTGACAGACAGACGGACATCAAACTAAGACTATAAAGGGTTCAGTTTTTTTTCATTTTGAGGTACGGAACCGGTAAAACAGTTCAATATTCTTTGGAACTTCGAAACATGGACGCTTTACCTATATTTCTGTCCAAATATTTCAATTGCCAGAAATGGCTTTACAACTACATATGTGAAATGCAAAAGCTGCGACCTCAACAGGAATGCAGTTCAGGTCAATGTATTGCCTATAAAGCTCATAGAAACCACCGTTATGTCATGAAGCTATCAACTGACCACAGAGCCGTGTCGGAGGACCCTCGCGTGCCATTACGGTGTTGGGTTACAAACCGACCGACCGACGTCGGCCGACCGCTGTCGGTCACTGTACCGTAAAGCTGAGATGCCGCGACTAAGATCTGCTCTTGAGTCGAGTATGTTCCGCAGTAGTTAAGATTACACATCAATTATTTAGTGCCAAGGAGCCTCTTTATCTTTTTTGTATTTGTTCATGGCTAAGCTCTCGACTAGAATCAATTTTATTTTAATTTTAGTTTTAACGTTCAAAAGTGCCTTTTATGTGCCTATTTGAAATAAATGATTTGACTTTGACTTTGCTGTCCAGGTGATTTTAATCAAAGATTTATTTAATTACAGAGATAGCCTGAGAAAACATTAATTACGCATTGTGCCTGCGTCTTCCACAAATCCCTTGCTAAAGGATATGTACGGATGCACTGTAAGCTGCAGTGCTTATTTTGAAGACTATAAAAGAGACTGAACACAGTTGTATGGGAAGTGGTCTATGAACCAATAGCGATGCTGTTTTGATATTTTTTTAAAACCAAACCGTATCGCTTTTGTTTTATAGACCGCTTTTTCCCAGTCACCTCTTTCATTTTGATTTAACTCGTACTTTTACAGACTTTAAAAGTCTATTTAGTCATGCGCCAATTACTTATTATTATACCCACACAATGCAAAAACATACAAAGAGCTGTACATAATTTTTCACAATGTGAGTTATGTCGCGGTTTGTCGCTCAGCCTATCACGGTGACCGCGCCATTACCGCGCATTCATTCAGTCATAACGCGTCGTTTAACAGCACATGCAATAACGTAATTAGATATATTGTTTGTTTCAATTATGTGCTGCAGATGGACTAGTACTAACAAGTATAACTTTTTTACAAGTTTTATTTGTATTATTTTGACGAAATGTGCCTTATAAATGTGCCTAATGTACTGGTCGAAGTGCGTGGCTGAAAATAAAATCCTGGGTTCGATTTATCAAGTCAACACCAGTTTTCATGGAATTCCCTTTTAGGAAAATATCACTAGCAGACTAGGTTTAGCTTGGGAACGACTTATTTTTCGCCCCCGACGCAAAAATGACGAGGTGTTATAAGTTTGACGTGTCTGTGTGTGTGTGTATGTCTGTCTGTGGCATCGTAGCTCCTGAACGGATGATCCGATTTTGATTTTTTTTTTTGCTTGAAAGGTCAATTTTTTCAGGAGTGTTCTTAGCTATGTTTGATGAAAATCGGTCCAAGATGGCCGCCGCCACAAAATGGCGGATTACATATTTTTTCACAACTCCCTTAATATGGGTATCAAATGAAAGGGCTTGACTAGTAGAATACTATACACTATGATCAATTTCAAATACAAAATTTCAATTGATTGAATGTCCCGTCGGGGGACTATTTTAACTAACTTTAACAGAACGTTAGGCTAATAATTAGAGCGGTCCCCAGACGGGACAACATTTAATCAAAAAATTTCATACGTACTTACGTAGGGTCATAATTTCAAGGTTATTTTTTTCTTTTTATAGGGTTTAACGTTTATACCTTTTTTGTTCTATTTGTGGCTATTTTTTCAATTGTTTTTTAAAATTGTTTTTTGCTTTTAACATTCTACTATTTTTATTATTACTTTGTGTCGGGGGTTTTTTAAATTTAAGAACTCGCCCTCTTTTCTCCTCTTATTTATTTTACCTACTGTCGCGTCAGTATCGCTGTCAGTTGTGGTTGCGGTAGGTTAAAAAAGTATCGCCCGTGGTGATGATAAGCGATAGCGTGCAAATCGCATCAATAACTGAACATACTGTTCGTCAACCACATACGAGTGTAAAACAGTCGGTACACCCTCACCCTGGGAACACACAGACGAGACGTGTAGACTCGGAGGACTGAAGGTGTATTTGTTTGTTCCGCTCTCATAATCTATTTCTGTTCTAAGGAACTACCTTGGTATACCAGATAGTATCAGAAGCAATTCGATCTAGTTTACACTTCCTATTCATCGTCATCCAAAACATTTACATATACAATTGGATTACAACTAAATCGATTTCAATTAGTCAGGTATTGAATTATAGAGACCGGCTCATCCGCTGCCGTTCAGCCGGATTATCCGCTTAACCAGATTATTGACACGGTAATTTACAAAGAGAAACTGTTACAAACCTATGATTTGGTAACACAAATATATTAACTGGGTATCGGTTGGTTAACCGATGGTAACGAGCCGCTCTGCTTGTATTTATGAGTATTCATTCGATTATGATCGAGTAATCTCGTTGAGTGTATCCTGCGGATATAAGGGACTTCCCGTCCGTCACAAATATTGTTGATCAAGCATTTTATTGACACATCAGTAAGATCACGAGATTCTCAGACAATTTCCTATAGATGTATACGAGTACATGCTCTTTCTGATTTTCTTGTGTTATAATATTAGATTTTTATGATCTTTGGTCAAAGCTAATGTGATCGAAACAAATACTTACCTACTTTATACCGCGCGACAGCGAAGACAGGGTTATATTTTGCATGCGTGTATGGATCTACAAGGTGTCGTTTTGCATCCTCGTTAAATTCAAGGAGGTCGACGAATCAATAATAAAATAGGCAGGTATTTTTTTTTTTTACTAATTTTCGGAAATCGGCATGTGTGGGACACGCATTATAAAACGCGGCCGGTGTGAGACCGCACTGTGACTGCCCTCTTACACACACATAAAAGCGCGGCCGCTTACACGATACCATAACGTGATTCTGTTCTTTGAAAGTGGTGTATTCTGAAATACTGTCAATAAAAAAGTATGTATTCACTATTTACCAGGGATCGTAATTTTATTTGATTATTTATGTCTTTCATAAGAGCCTCCCGATATTTGACGAGGATACAAAACAACCTTCGATCAATAATTGATCGAAGAAAACAACAGCTTGTATGTTTCTTGGTATATTTATATATGTGTGATTCTATAAAGCATCCAGCAGAAGAATCAACTATGGGAAATCGGGAAATCAGGTGGCGTTAAATTAACCTTTTTTTCGTTGCAGTGGGGTTTTTAAATTTTTCTAGTGCGATTTTTTAACCCTAAATGTAACCGTCACCTTAAATCCCTGTCTAGCTATATACACTGTGAACTTACAACAACTTCTGTAAAACGTAAACATGCCAAGTTGACACAGTATCGAGGCTCCGTGAGTGCATTGTTAACACTAACACTCGTTCTCGGATGACCAGCATCGGTTTGCACTAGTTTACAGTAACACTTGAGGCAACGTCTACCGCGGAGTGAGAGTTTACAGAGTGACGTTTATTTACAGAGGATGACGTTTGGAGAGTTTCTTCTTACGTGGAAGTAGGGAAAAACGTATCTACAAAGGTGTTGGTGAAAGTGAAGATCAATTTCACCAACTTCTTAAGTAGATTATGTAGATGTAGATGATCAGCTTGATACATAACCTTGTTTCTAGCCAATGCTTGCTATCTTATTGTAATACTAATGACTACTGCTACACTGATTGATTACAAACAAAGCTTCTGAAAACCCAAATGCTCTATATTTATTAAGGTCATTCCCTGATTCATTGGTTTCGGTACGACAGCAATGCAATAAATGGTCAGCATATCGGGCGACTCTGAACGCCTATTACACAATAGGGACTTCTCCAAGGGTTGCAACAGGAAGGCGGAACGTTTGTTGTATCGCTGGAGAACCGACAGATGGAGGGACTGTCTTAAATCGTGAAAAGCATGAAATAAAACACACTGTTCACTCTATCTTAGAATACGTGTGCTTAAACAAAAATATACATATTTTGAGAGCCCATAGATTACTACACTGTGTCGGATTTTTTGCAAAATCTCTCGTAATGGTGGTAACGAGCAAGCATCAGCACTTTATAGTAGAGATTAAACCGAGCTTTTGTTTACGACGCCATTTTGTTTTTATTTATGAGCAGCTCGCGTGCCGCCAAATCTACTGAGCTACCGAACCAACACTAAATGTATCGTACTGCTGTGCAATCTACTGGGGAAGTACCTAACTACATGTTAGGGTTGGACTTAACTTGTGCGGGTGAGAGATGCTCGTAGACGCTGTTATTGTAGAACAACTGGAAAGCAAGAAGCTTTTATAAAGCACTCATAGAGGTATCTTTTTAGGTTTAATAAAGGTTCATATTACTTACTCACTTAAATGTTTTCTTTATTTTTCTACGTGTTAACCCAAAGTTACCTACAGGAAAACAGCAAGATGACCAGCATAGAATTCAGAATTTGATTATTTTAAATCCAGCGTGAACCTACTATGAACTTGACTAAGATCAAACTCAAAATCAAAGCATTTATATCAATTAAGTCATTTACAGGCGCTTTTGAATAGTCAAACAGTCGGTCGGTACGTCAGAAAGTTGAAGCTAGTTGCCCATCCCAAAACGTAGATCGCTATGGAGAGGAACGGGCAAGAAATTCCCAAGGATCACGAGAGAGAAATCCTTACAAAGAACAGTCGACAACAAACAAACACAATGATATAAGGAGTTAAAACAACAGGTAACTGTGTGTACTAAAACGATATATTTTACAATACCACTTTCACAAAAACCGCTTGTGTATTCTACATGTAGGTACACAGTTCTACAAGTGCTAAGGTATCACGTACCCCGTGAGTCTGCAGTCTGCACTAGTCCTAATGTGAGCACGTGCTGTTTTATATACTCTCTTCTAGTATTTTATTGTAACACAACTGTGCACATTACACGATGCTGAATTATACGCCACCGGGAACATTTGTTATGGAACAAAGAATTTGTTTCTAGTTGAACATTAGTGTATTTAATTCACCAGTCATCAATATTTCTATTATTTTTTTTTACTTAGCTTATAGGTACTGTCCCACTGGAGGGGCAAAGGCCTACCTAAGCCCTTCCAGGAACTGTTTTCGCAATATTTCTTATGCAAGGTAATACAAAAAATGACATGCCTTAAAATTATTCTTCTGTTAACTTTGTTATTCCGGTTTAAATAAACAAGCGACACACTTTATGCAAAGATATTGCAAATCTACACACACTACTGCGATACATGCCAGCCCTAACTAATCCGAGCTCATTAAGCAGAACACAAAAACGCGCCAATTTCCCAGTAAAGGTAAGGCAACACCAGTAAAACTGTTAACTGACTTGCCATCTGTCCGTCTGTCCGTCTGTCCGTCACTCATCTGTCCGTCTGTCCGTCACTCAACACCGCGCCGAGGTGTGAACCAATAATGTGACGTCACGGGAGGTTCGCTCCCAGTTGCTCCACAAAGGGTACTCTGTGAGAGTGACACAAAAACAAAAGAACTAAATATTTCGTCACCTGCGTACTCTTTGCAGGTTTTCTTTTTCCCTGTTGTGTTGAAACTTACTTTTTTCTAAAATTAGAAAATGACCCCAACATAGTAGGCAAAAGGCTAGGCAGATGATGATGATGAGTTTTTCTAAAATTAATTAGCGTACAGATCTCGGTGGAATACGGTTCAGTTTTAAGCGAAACAAACAATTATGAAGACTATGAGGTTGATCTTGAATTCGTATCAGGCACTCACGATACGGTACGGATTTGATAGTTCAAATCGGATCTGATAGTCAAAGAACATTTTTTTAAATGTAAGTATGTATGTACAACAAAGACAATCGAATTGTATGAACTGGTAACGACCCATACCAGGCTCAGGCCACGATCGAGGTGTGAAGCATATAATGTGACATATTAGACTTGTCACACCTCCCCCTGTGCCCTGTACCGAACAGGATCGTGTGTCACCCTGACGAGACACTTTACGAACATACGCATATTGTAAAAAGGGACCGTCTGGTTATTTTTTTGTGCAATAAAAGATTTCCTTCAAAATTACAGGCTTATTTTTTATAGGAACTCGTGTGATTGTTTCACTTTCATAGATTTTTCATACTTTCTAAGTTCATCAACACTAATGTAAACGAGAACTTCAGAGCGAACCAGCATTTTTAAAAGTCTGAAATGATCTACCCGCACTCCGAGCTGTGCACTCCGCACTCCGCACTATGCACTGTGCACTGTGCATGAAGTAACGCAGTGCTAGGCCCAGTAGCACCGGCCCCGACTTATGAGTGAGTTTGAACCCAGGCAAGCACTTTACTTTGTGTATTCTGCTCTCAAAACGGTGAAGGGAAACATCGTGATGAAACCGGCATGTCCTAGAACCAACAATTCGAAGACATGTGACATCCATCAACCCGTACAGGGCCCGCGTGGCCCACTCCCTCTCACAGAGAGGAGGCCTGCATCCCAGCTGTAGCAGTGAGAACAGTATAAGTAGGCCGATTATACTGTTATGCTTTGCAAATAATAATATGCTCGTTCCTTCTGTATATATGTGTATTTAAAGGCCTTTACTTTGCTGTGAGACTATTTCAGACTGATTTATAGTAGGCCTGTTATACGGCAGCTAATTGCAAATTACAAAGTTTATTTTTCTATAAAACAAGCGAAGCCCGTCGTATCGCTTGTGAAATAGAATGCAAATTGTTACGATATTGAATTTGGATGTCAGCATACAGTAAGTAATTGGAAATATGATGTTGATATAGGGAAAACGATTTTGGGTAAAATGATGAGCGTTTTTCTTTCATATTTGTCACGTATATCGTATACATAACGTGTTACAGGACTGGAAATAATCCCCCGGCCAGATAAATCATATTTATTTGAATGTGATGGCATTATTTTATGGGGAAAATAAATGGATTTATTTTATGTGCGGACTACTCGCAAGCGCTACTGCTGAGCACGAGATCTTGGGTTCGATTCCCAGGTCGGGCAAAATGTTATAGGGTATTTCTAACTGGAATTTCTGGGTCTTGATTTGTGCCCGGTTGATGGCAATAGGCTCGCCCCCTGTTACAATAGGCTCGCCCCCTATTACAATAGGCTCGCCCCCTGTTACATGGGGCTTAAACATACTAAACTGGCGAAATTTGGGTGAGCCGGTCTCATCAATACTGTTGATCGTACACAATATGACTGTGGTAAATCAGGCTCATACGTATAGAGCATGTTTTAACGATGGTACTGGCAGCAAAAGAAATCGATTAACACTGTGCCTTTTACATGTCATCTAAATTGATACAATAAGAATCAAAATTGTACCAATCAACAGCGAGTTATACTCTTTTCTCTGGTTTTTTTTATGAATATTTTGCAAAATTATTAAGATTGAAAAAACTATAGTGTTTATCAACTTTTGAAGTGGATCATACCTCCGTGTTATTTCGGTTTTGCAAAAAAATAGGCAGTGACTCAAATACAAATAGAATGCAAATGTAAGGATGTCACTTAGACTTCGGGTGCTGCCCATCCCCTTTCAAGGACATCTACATAAAGTAACACGCCGGATAGTAGGCAAAACAAACGCATCCGAAAAGCCGCGGCGTTTAATATAAAATTATAATAAGTAAAAGGGTGAGCTTGGTAGCATTAGCGTACGCGTCGCTAGTGATGTGCAGGGGCTTGCACGTCACGGGGTTTTGTTATGTTCCCGGGAATTCAAGCAACAACCAAAAACAAAAACTGCTTTCAGTTTGTAAAGGGAATCAAATCAGCGATACCCTGAATAAAATAAAAAGAATTATTAAGTGCTTCCTAAATAATCGGCTCGTAGCTAAATAATAACAGCCGCACGGGTCGATTTAAGATACGCTTGCCGCGACCAGTTCGTGGATGGGTGACCATCCATTAGATATCGAGATTCCTCCGTGCCGGCAAGCACGTTAAACCGTTGGTCCCGACCGTCATTCGTAGATCTTTGACAGTCGTTACGGATAGTCAGAAGCCAAAAAGTCTCACAACCAGTCTTACCAAGGGGTATCGTATTACCCAGTAGATGAACAGTCCCTCCGTGTAAAGTCAGTACTTTTTGAATACCAGTGTATTCAGTGGCATCCGGTTAGATTAGAAGCCATCTGCAGCATACTTAGGAAAAAGCTACGCAGATTGACCAAATAATATTCGCCATCCGCCGGTAAAGTTTGTAAACTTTACCGGCGAATGGCGAATATTGTTTGGTATTATGTGTACATAGAATACGTATAAAAAGAGGTCTTCAGCACCGTTACATACACATAGATGCAGAAAACATTTCCATCTCCTTTTCCACAAAGTTCTTGCTTAATTTACAGTCCGTTGAAATTTCGACTTGTTCGTCAACTGGCGAGTGTCAAACTCGCGAACCGCGCGAGTTAAAAGACTGAGACTCGTGATAGAGATAAAACTAATTTTATTCTCAAAACGTGTTAGTAGTACAGTGGTATGTTGTAGAGTCAATACAATAATGTGTCTAAATTATATTTGGGTTAGTTTATATACTAAGTCTTATCAGCTAATACAATGGTGGGGGCAGGTTGGTTGTCACCACAATTCATTTATGTTTATCGCTTCCGTACCCGTCCGGTATCTCTACTGTTTCGTCTCGTTATCTTGACTAATTCATATTTATATTTATTTATAATCAATTCCGCTCATTCCAGTGTTATGGGGTGGTAGCGTTATCTCTGCTGTTGACTGTCCAACCTCGTTATCTTGACTCTCCCCTTCTAGTCTTTTTGTACTCTGTCGGGTTTTTATGATTCGACGAGTTAAAAAGACGATAGTTAACAAGATTATGGTTACTATCGTTATGTAGGTCAGGATCCCTATGTTTTTGATCTTATCAGAGGTTAAGTCGGGTCTATTCATGGCTGCGATCTGCTCTTCTATGTTGTCCATATTTTCTGGTAACGTCATTGGTAACTCGTTTGCTGGTTCTGTGACTTCAGTAAAGGTCTGAATATCCACAGGATCTTGAGTGCTTCCGCATTTGGTGTTGTCTTCTATATAGGAGTCTACGATGGTCACGCTTCTGTCGGCACATCTATCATAGATTGTTTGTTCCTTTAATCTGAACTGGAAATATAAGTCATTTTGAATTTTGTATGAGTATTGTTCTGGACAGTAGATTTTTATAACGCTACAGTTGTTGCGTTGTTTCAGAATGCTTTCTTCTACACATTTCTTTGTTGGTGAAGCTGTACATATATTGTTGTTACATTTGTCTACTTTATACACATGATTGGTTCCCGTTAAATACTGGCCGTTCTTAATACTAGGCATTTGACAATATTGGTTAGATGGGGTGATTATGCTAACTACTGTTTCTAGATTATATTGTTCTTTAGAGACCATGGGTAAAGCGAATTGGAATATTAATAGTTTGTTTTGTGTAGCAACGCTTGGGACTATTAGGGATTGTAGTTTGTTTATGTCTCGTACTACGTTAATTTTGCTGGGGATTTTATCTAAACCTTGCTGTAAATGTATTTCGTTAAATATTGCGGGTTGCAAGATATTGTGTTGGGCTAGGACGTAAGCTTCTTCGAGATGTTCGCAGATGTCTTTCAGTGTTTCGTATACTAATATTACTTCTTGTAAGAAGTAATCCCTAGAGTTGAGTTTACGGTTTACAATTGTTATTAACTGGTTAAGTTGATGTGTCACATTATTTATTTTGTGATTCATTGTGGTCATTGCGTTGGCTGCTAAACTAAATTTCTTTTCTATGTTTATCATGTCGTCATTGTCTGGATTTCCTGAGATAGCTTTAATTATAGATCCTAATCCATTGATAAGTCCTCGTTTGGATCGTTTGATTTGCATTCGCGATAGACATTCACTTAAGTGTGTTTTTAAATATTCTGTTCTTTGGTGTCGTATATCATTAGTTAGTCCCTCGTTGTTATATAGGTTCGTTATAGACTCATAATTAGTTTGGAGCGGTTCTAGATTAATAGGATAGATTAAGTTCCATTCGTCTTCTTGTATTTGTACCTTCCTTTGAGGTATGATACTGATCCCCTGTTCTAATCTGATGATGTTTGCGTCGCATCTGTAACACGAATTTGACTAATGTGAATTTGGTGTTCTTTATTTCTGGAGTCATAGGAGAATTTATTTCGTGGGAGTTTTTTTTTTTATTATGTATGGGCCTCTAAAGGGGTTCACGTGTTTTGATCTATCATGCTTAGCGATATAGAATTTAGTTCCTGTGGTGATTTCTTTAGTCACAGGTGTTCTGAGTTCATTACTCCTTTTGAGTGTGCTTTCTTTTACCTTTTCTAATTTGTCGTTTATCTTCTTTAGGTAGTCAGAGGTTTGTTTGTTCTGCACGGGTAAGTTAATTTCTCGTAAAAAGTGTAATTCGTTAGGTGTTTTGTTAGTGGCACTATGTATAGTGGAGTTATACGCTAGTACTGCTAAGTTAACGTCTGCTTTCTTTAGTTCCTGTTGTACTCTTAATCTCTCTATTAGGGTGGAGTGAAACCGTTCTATGTCTCCATGAGACGTGTGGTGCAGGGGTGTTGTCACATGATGTTTGATTTTTAATCCTGCTAGAAATTCTTTTACTACTTCCGATATTATTGTAGTCTCGTTATCTGTCGAGATTAATTCGGGGGTTCCTATTAGAGCGAAGAGTCGTAATAGCGTTTCTATTACTTGTAGGGAGTTGTTTTCAACTAGTTCTGTGGCGAAAGTCCACTTAGAAAATGTGTCTATTCCGGTTAAATAGGTTTTCTTTTTGAAGTGGAACGTATCTATTTGCCATTTTTCCATTGGTTTTGTTGGTGTTTTGGTTTTTTCAAAGGGCGGTTTAAAAGGTCGTCGATCGTATTTTACTTTAGCACATGTTTCGCACTGATTCAGATAGTTTTGTGTATGTTTTTTGATGTTCTCGATATAGTATGTTTTAGAGATTTCCTTTATTAAAGCTGGGTTTCCTATATGTCTGTCTATAAATTCATGCGTTGTTCTAATTATTTTTAGGATTTCTTCTTTATCTGTGATTTCTACACGTGGTTGTGTAAACCAAATAATTGTGAGTCCTTTTTTATTGAAATGTTTCCTGTATATTTCAGACAGTTGTTCTATGAGTTTATTACTATTTCCTACTATAGCATATCTTTTTGATCCGAGATATTCTTTACAGAATTTTATAAAGTCTTGGGGATTGTTTATTTTTAGATTATAATCGTAGGTGTGGTTGTCTTTTTTTATTACTTCCACTTGATATGGTTCTGTCGTTACAAATATTCTATTCATACGCCTAGGGGGGTGTTCTGATTTTATTATGAATCCTTCATCTGAGTCATCGAAGTTGCTATGTACCGTTGCTTGGTCTGAGTTATGCATTAGTACGATTCTAGACAGAGCGTCTGCTACGTGGTTAGTACTTCCCTTTTTATGTGATATTTCATAGTCGTATTCTTGTAGTTTTAACTTCCATCTGGTAAGCTTAGCGTTTGGTTCTTTAAGTTTGGTTATCCATATTAGTGGTTGGTGGTCTGTTTCAAGTTTAAAGTGTCGCCCATAGATGTAGGGTCTAAATTGTGTTAGGGCATAAAGTATGCCTAGTAGTTCTTTTTCAGTCGCGTTATATTTTTGTTCCGTTTCTGTTAGTGTTCGAGATGTGTATGCTATAGGATGATTTTCTTGAGAAATAACAGCTCCTAATGCTATATCACTTGCATCAGTCGTTACTGTGAATATTTTATTAAAGTCTGGATATGCTAGGACTGGTGGGTTAGTGATTAAGTCTTTTGCTCTTTGGAAAGCTTCTAAAAATGGTTTATCATGTTTTATCTCTTTTCCTTTCTTTGTACACTCAGTTATAGGTTTTACTATTTTGGATAAGTTTGGTATGAATTTCCTATAATAGGATACTAGTCCTAAGAATGACTTGATTTCTTTGGTTGTTTTAGGTGGTGGAAATCTGGTGATTGCTTTGATTTTTTCTGGGCATGGACTGAGTCCCTTCTCTGTTAGGATATGTCCTAGAAATTTGACGCTAGTTTGCATAAATTTACATTTTTCATGGTTAATCCGTAAGTTGTAATGTCTTAGGGTGTTGAACACTGCTTGTAATCTAGTTAGGTGTTCTTCCTTTGTGGCGGCAAATATTATTACGTCGTCTAGGTAGACTAGACATTCCCTATTTTCTAAATGTTTCCTTAATACGTTATTCATTACTCTCTGGAATGTAGCTGGTGCTGTTTTTAATCCGAAGGGCATTCGAGTGTACTCGTAATGTCCGTCAGGTGTGGAAAAGGCAGTTAATGGTATTGATTCAGGGTCCATTTCAATCTGATGGTAGCCGGCGGTTAAATCTAATGTAGAGAAATATTTGGCTCCATTTAATTTTGAAAATATATCGTCTATGTTTGGTAGAGGGAATTTGTCGTCTCTGGTTTGATCATTGAGTTTACGGTAATCTATAACTAATCTCCATTTCTTTGGTTTTCCTGGGTCTGCATGTTTTTCCACTAGGTGCACTGGGCTTGACCATGGGTAGTCTGAAGGTCTGATTATTCTATTTTTTAACATTTCCTTAATCTGGCGAGTGACTTCTACTCGTTGTGTTTCTGGTAGCCGGTACGCGCGTTGGTAAATTGGTTCGTTTTTTGTTAACGTAAGGTGATGTTTAACGGCGGTAAATGAGGTTTGTGCCGCGTCTTCCGCGAATAAATCTTCGTTCTCTTTTAAGATTTGGTCTAAGGTAATCGACTTGTTTTCTTGATAATGTAATAGTATAGTTATATCGTCTGGTGTTTTTATTTTGTTCTCGCTAGGAATGATTAATAGGTTTTGTTTAGTTAATGTGTCCCATCCTATTAGGTATTCGTATTTATTAGAGAAGTCGAACATATAAAATTCTATTGGATTACTGTGATGTCCGAAGATATTTACCATGGGGTAGGTTATTATTTTACCATTATGTTTCGAGAGTCCGTGCGGGGTTTGGACTGAAAATGTTTCGTCAATATAAGTCGCGTATCCATCCGATATTAATTCTTTAGCTATATTGGGTTTAATAAATGAGCGTGTTGATCCGGTGTCTATTAGTATTTTTTCGTCTGTATTAGGTATTTTAATGTATGGTAGTTGAGTATGATTAGGTGTAGAATTTATGTTGGGGTATTCTGGGGTGAATCCGTTTGAAAATCCTCCGAGTTTGGGTCATATTCGTGTGTTGGTTCACAAATTTGATAATTGTTTTGTGTTGTTTGTGTTGTAAAATATTCGTTGGCGCATTGCTGCATGTATTCTTCAAAAGGGGTATCGGGATAGTCATCACTATTACATTCAGGTTCGTCGATGTTAAATACTCGGTTTCTTTTTAATTGAGGTCGTTCTGTTACAGTTCGCATAGTCGCGTCTTTATCCTGTAATTCGGGAATTTGTGGTTTTGGTTGCCAGTTTGGTCGAGTTGGTTGCCATGGAGGTCTTTGATTAAAATTATTAGCATTATTATTGAAATTACGCTCAGGGTGAGCGTGAGTTTGCTTATTATTATGGTTGCCATACCAAGGTTGTTTAGCTTGTCCTGCTTGTTGCATCCGAATCCTAGCCGAGAAAGGTGAGATTGGATATGTGTGTCTCTGCTGGACAGGTCTATTACCAAGGTTTGAATTATACACAAGGGCGTTGTGTTGTTGGTGGGTTGAGCTCAAATTATTTTTAACGAAAGGTTGAGTATGACCATTCGGTTTGTTTCCCGTATTTCTGATGTTAATTACGTATCCTTCTTTGTCAAGAGTTCTAGCTCTAAGGCAAGTTTCTAGGAAGTCTAATTTTTCACAGGCTGGTTTATATTCAGGTGGTAGGAGTGATATTAACTTTTGGTTAGCTATTTCCTTTAAACCGGTGTGTACATGTTGGTTAATTGTACATCCTTCAGCTATTAACATTTGTAACTCGTATATAACGTTAGTTAAGCTTGGTGAGCTTGGTCTTAAGTTATTAATTTCCTGAAACACATCTCCTATCGTTCTATTCCATGATCCATACTGTTGTTTTAGGATTTCTTTAATTTCTAACCAAGTGAAGTTATGGGGGTAGCTATATATGAGAGTAGCCGCATTGCCTGTTATTTTTGACAAGATTATATTGACTTTCTGCGCATCTGTGCCAGAGGTTATTTGAATAAAACGTTCTACTGCGGTGATAAAACCGTGTAGGTACCTTTCTCCACCTTCTCCAGAGAACTGGGGAATAGGAATATTACTTTCTGGTCTAATTTGGGAGTTGGAATCTACGGGTGGTGTCATTATTAACTTTGGGGTGTTTACTAATTTTCTACCTGAAGGAGTAAATGCCAGTTTGAGGTTGTTTTAAACGGGAAATAATCACGTGTACTTACAGTTGTGTTGTGAGAATGATGAGGGCTATCACTGTCTTCATCTGGATGTAGTAGAGGCTTCGTAGAGTCGGGTCTTTGAAGTCCGTCGATTTACTCCGATGAGCTTCTATACTGCGATGTACGAAGAGAAGTTCTTCTTGGCCAGCGTCACCTTGATGTGTACGGAGAAGAGTTTTTCTCTGAGTCAGCGTCACCTTGCAGGAGAAGTCTTGAATCTTTTTCTTTATTTGTAGGTTCTGGGCAGGTTTGATAGAGTAATCTTCTTGGTTCGGTGTCTGGTAGCGGAGATACAGCAATTCAGCACGTCGCCTTGATTGATAATTTCTTCAAGAAATGCCCGTAACGTTGGGCGCCAGTTAAAAGACTGAGACTCGTGATAGAGATAAAACTAATTTTATTCTCAAAACGTGTTAGTAGTACAGTGGTATGTTGTAGAGTCAATACAATAATGTGTCTAAATTATATTTGGGTTAGTTTATATACTAAGTCTTATCAGCTAATACAATGGTGGGGGCAGGTTGGTTGTCACCACAATTCATTTATCTTTATCGCTTCCGTACCCGTCCGGTATCTCTACTGTTTCGTCTCGTTATCTTGACTAATTCATATTTATATTTATTTATAATCAATTCCGCTCATTCCAGTGTTATGGGGTGGTAGCGTTATCTCTGCTGTTGACTGTCCAACCTCGTTATCTTGACTCGCGCGAGTTTACACCTTCCGATTTTACCTGTTCTTTTGTCGTCAAGTCGCTCGCACATAAAAAGTATAGGTAGTCAAATAAAAACAGATTGAAACCAATAACTATAAATAACTAGCTATTGGCCGCGGCCTTGCCCGCGCTGGCAGAAAGATTTGAATTTCAATAAATCGTGAAAGTGTTTCACGATTCATTTTGAAGGTGAATGGAAGATGAAAGGTGGAATAAATCAGCCAATCAAGCTAGTTATTTATAGTTATTGGTTTCAATCTGTTATTATTTGACTGTACTTTTTATGTGCGAGCGAGTTGACGACAAAAAAAGGGGTAAAATCGGAAGGTGTCAACTCGCGCGCGGGTCGCGAGTTTGACAATCGCCAGTTGACGAACAAGGCGAAATTCCAAATGTACACATAAACCTCCGGGATTCCACGTCTCGTTCACATTAGACAGCACTAGTCAGCCAACAGCGGGGGAGAGAGAGGCGGATCGATCCCCGCGGGAATCCCTACACAGGTGGCGAGGTGTCCAAGTGTTGCAACCGTTCGCACCTCCTCGCCGCAGCGGGGAAATGGATAATGTAGTACTAGGGATATTTAGTTACGACATATAGATGATGTCAAATTAGAAATATATAGTGAAATTCGTGGAACGCTAACTTGTATACTAAATAAACAAAGGATAATATTTTTAACATCTGCTCCAAAGATCTTAACATTCTGCTCAAGCACATACTACACCAGCGAAAGTTCGAGCGGAAGAAAATAAATAAAAATAACTACCAAGAAATGTTGTCTTCACATAATTATTACATAATTAATGTATGCAAAATATTGGAAAACATTTTTAGAAGGGTAAGGGTGGAGTTTCTTGCCCATTATTCTCCATACGAAAACTACCATTTGGAAGGGGCGACTAGAATCAATCCTATTTTACTGTATTTTTTTATGTTCAAAGTTGCCTTTTATGTGCCTATTTGAAATAAATGATTTCACTTTGACTTTAAAATATGACAGAGGTCCACCTCTGAGTTTTGAATGTGGGCGATCGAGCGCCCACATTCAAAATTAGTTTGAAATGTGTGTTGCGACGAATCTATTACATATACTCGAATTCATAATCTCAGATCATTTACATTTCATTGCCACTAACCCAAATAGGTATTTCTACTTCAGTAATTTACTTAGAATAGGCACACAATACTTATTCTTAGTAAATTGAGTGAATGGCATTAAGTTTGTTGCTCCAAAACTTGTTATTTATCTCTGATTCGAAATTCACATGTGTCAGTAGATTTAAATATCTATGTAAGTGATTTGGACATTCCTAATATGGCCATCTAAATAGAACATTCCCGTAATGTATGAATAATTTGAGCGAATTAAAGCCATTAATAACTATGTAAGCGTGAAAGCGCTTGATGTTTTTATGGGCCCTTATATAAATTATCCTTTGTATAAAGTCACTCGGCTTTAAATCGGAAAATGATTGTAAATCAGGGCTAAACGGTCGCGGCGCCGAACAATAAAACAATAAAAGGGTTAGTGCCACCCCTAGACATTGCGTAAACTAAGTGCACACTGGAAGCTATGGCTATACTTAATGTTTCATTTAATTTAGCATCTTGCTGAGTGACTTCAGAACACCAAAATTAAAGAGTTTAACTTGTAACTTGTGTTTTTGGACACGCATGCTACCAGTTCATCATCTGTCTAGCCTTTTCCTAACTATGTTGGGGTCGGCTTCCATTCTAACCGGATGCACCTGAATACCAGTATTTTACATAGAGCGACTGCCTATCTGACCTTCACAATCCAGTCACTGGGTATTACGATACCCTTTGGTAAGACTGGTTATCAGACTTTCGGGTTTCTGACGACCCGTAATGACTGTCAAAGATCCACGAATATCAACCGGGACCAACGGCTTAACGTGCTTTTCGAGGCACGGAGGAGTCTTTGTATGTCAAGATGGTCACCGACACCCATCTACGGACCCATCGGGGCAAGCGTAGCTTAATCAGATCAGATACAGCTACGCTTACCGCGATTGGTCCACCCATGCGGCTGTTATTACTTAGCCACAAGGGGTTAACGTATATTGCCTATCGAAGTATATTTTAAGTCTTGCTATAGGCTAGCCACAGGTCTGCAAAGCAAGGTCTTTTTTCTGTGTGCTTTTTAAACCACACTTTAATAAATATATTATAAATTACGTTTGAGCAACCTCAGGAGTTCATGGCAGAATCACAAAAAGAACCACATGTACACGACTACATATTTTCTTTCTTTTTGTTCTTAGACAAGACAACTCACCCAAATCTGGTACATTGTTTGCAAAAAGGTATTGTATATAAATACAGTTCTTAGCCTAAACCTCACAAACCTCAAAACTAGAACAATTTCTTTCAAAACCAAATTCAAGCCTTCGAGTTTCCAATAGTTACAGTGAGGGACGTTTACATAATCTAGTAACACGACGTGCGATGTCCCGCGAGACCGCGCCAGCTCCAGCCACCAGCTACCAAACATACGAGTTTAGTATATACCGCGGCTACGCTCACAGTTTTAATCACATTTTTACACGATTTATCGTTCCCTCGTTAATAAAACAGGAAACCTGACTAGTTATGCCAAAAATATCGTTATTAATAAGGTGAAGATTTATTGATATTCTTTAGCTTCATGTGTCGAACGTTTGAATATATTTAACTTTCAGTAGAGACAATGAACTACCTAAGTATACACGTAATACGCAATATACGTATCATTATTGATAGGCTAGGGAGCTGCATGATAAATCACGCATGATATATATATATATATTTATAAAATATTGTTTATATTTTTTCTTTTAACTCCTGTTTTTCATTGAGTTAGCCCTGCTACAGTTAAAGTCTGCTAACAGCTTGTTTTTGATTATATAATATAGTAATTTGTGGAAAATGTCGTGGTTAGTATATTTGTTAAGTTTAATTTTAAGACAACACTGTTTATACTTAATATACTACTGTTTGTTTTCCCAAATGTAATAAATAAATAAATAAATAAATAATATCACGCTTGTAATCCCCACAGGGATAGGCACAGGTGTAGCTATAGTTAATATACCTACCTAACGTTAAATCATCTTCTCGCCTTACAACAATACATTACTGCTCTCTGTTGTAGAGTTAAGACAGTAGGTAGGTCTAAATTATGATTAGTAAGGAAGGCGAAAAATTCAAACCTTTCAAACTCTTCGAGATTTGGGAAGATACTCTACAAACAGCGGGCTAATTGCATAACACACTCTCAATAGCAATCGGTTTCATTTTGACAGTTCAACAACATGCATTGTGTTATTTACGTTGTTGAGCAGACACATTTTTTGAACAAATGAAGCAACGGATAAACAATATCCTTCAAAATGATACATTGCTTCAAATTATTACGTTTCGTCTAAATTGTGCTAACAGTAAAGTGGCTGCACTTCAGCTTACCTATTGGAGTAACAGGTATAGTATTTACCTGGATTGTATGGTATACGTACATGGAAATTACGAACCACACAAGGTTAATACCGTATAGAGTCCCACCACTATATTACCGCTCAGCCCACCGTGGAACACAGCCCCGCACAGTTATCACCGATCGAACAATACCCGGATTATTCCTTTACTGCTCAAAATGTCGAACAGCCATAACTCTGCTACTTACAAGTTTATACGGCCTTGCTAACCGAGTGTGTGCGTGTTTGTTTGACTTCAGTCATCGTTTGTTTTAGTGAGTTTAAGGGTTCAGAGGAAACTGTATATTATGCTACTAGCTTCAACTTTCGGGACTAACTGACCGACTACTGAGAAAAGGAGAAAGAATACAATTTCTATAAATTCTCCAAATTTCTTTGTCCAATTGCTCCAATGTCAGTATTCTGATGGCTGCTTTGAAACGACATAATTATCCGATGTTGCAGTCTCCTTCTATGAAAATGTCACAGAAGCATGTTAGGAAGAATAAATGATTATTGAATAATCATATTTTGAAACGAGATCAGTTTCCACTTGACGCCACTAAATGTCGTGAAACCCTGCGTTGTTTAGCATCGGTTCTTCATTATAAACATCTATCATCATCCACCGTTCTAATAATAAATGCTATAAAATAAATAAAAGCCACTCTTCGTTCGACGTTTGGCAAGAGCAAGCATCCAGGCCATCGTAGCGTTCGTAGCAATCAGCCGTAGCCGCGTAGCGTCGTAGCACCGCGCACATGGTGGCCGCCGTCGCCATGGCGACCGGGGTCAACGACCCACGCAACCACTGCACAACCTGCAGCCTTTCTCAGCTCTCACACTAACCTTTACCTTTGCTTATGTTTGTACTTAGAAATATATTATGAAAGTAACTATGAAGTTATAATAAGTAAAACTTACTTGTTTATGACGAAACGTACTTAACAGTTGAATCACGATGAAATCACGAAACACTGAATATACTGAGCTTAATAAACTATTGAATTTATTTTAAACACGTATCTAATACTATTTAACCTATAAAATCTTAATTTTCCTTCGTATACAAATCTCAGGCCACAGACGTAACACAACCTCTTTGTTTACCTACATACTCTACGTTACATAACTACGACACTGGCTGTACACACAGTTTCCGAAGTCGAACGTCACATTTCGAATAAAAAATCAAATTTTAAAACACTGAAAATGGAACAAAAACGTTCGCGTGCCGGTACATGTCAACGAATGCTGCCGGCCGGCGTGTTACGAACGCACAAAGCGGCAAAATTATTTTGCACTTGTCAAACCCAAACACAGAACCACGTCCGAACGAAAACAACAGCCACGACGGTAAACTTAACTTGGCCGCAGTATACTTTCGGATTCCATTTTCGAAATTTGCCGCGGAAAACTGGCTTTTCCACTGTCGAGGTAAATGCCAATTTCCTTTTCACAACAGAAATCCGATCCAATTTCGACCTTAGTGCCTTGCGTTTGAGTCAGAATTAAATTTCCATTTCGTTTACAGACAATGCGCCACGCAATGACGTTTGCAGCGAAAGAGAAGGCAATGGATGTTTCAATAAGTATAAAAGAGACACCAGATTCCGAGGGTAGGTAACATTGGGGTGCATGTGAGCCCAAAAGGAACGTCAGGCTTACCATAAAGAATCGATCTTGAAGATGCTCGCTATTGCTGTATTTTATTGAAAAGTGGCTGTGTGAGAATGTTTCAGTGCCAATTTATGATCATAGTATTATGTTTATCGTGTTTATTCTTTTCTACATTAGCTATTAGCAACTAGATTGTGGTTGATGGATTCTTAATCGATCCTACAACGTAAATGCAAGGTAAGAAATTGAGCATTATTTGATAACCTTCATAGGAAATTGTTTTGTCTGCTCTACACGGTTTATCTTTTAAGCACTTTGATTATGCACAACTTCTTCTAGTCGCTGAAAAAATAACAAAAAGCAGTGCCTACTAATATATTCATAGCCACGTAATTAAACTGAAACTTACACTTGCAATCTAAGAACATCCAAACAGACCCGCGTACTTTTAGTTAGCAATCGCAAGGATTTCTTTTGAGAGGGTCGAGGGTATGAGCGGGGCCTGCGCGGTCGCGCAGGGGGGACCACCAGCATCGGCAAAGGGAATCCGTGATGAGCGCGCGTCGGATCGGGCACACTCGCACTCGCGAACTTACAACTATCTCGTTTTTATAAACTCCTGGTACTTCTCAAGGAGTTACGTCGTAAATTACGTCTTGGATTAGCTGTGTAACTTACTACTCTGCTCCTTATTTTTATTAGATCCTGGTAGCTAAAGATGGTGCATGCAAATTACGTTTTGGATGAAAACAAGTTTTTTTTATGGATTCTTATTTATAAGAGGGATGTATTACTAATGGCACTGTACGGTGGGTTCATCTATCTATATAAATAAAAATTAATGCTGTTCGTGGGCATCGTGGGTGAGCGCATCTCTTGAGAACGGCTAGACCGGATTGACATTTTTTTGTTTTACATGTTTGTGAGAAATTAGAAAAAGAATAAGAAATTCTGGAAAATCAAACGTGCTTCTTTCTATGGGATATTTGTCTTTATTGTTTGGATAGGACGTGTGTCGGGTCAGCCTGCTAGTAATAAATAAAAAAATAATTCAAAAAAAAGACTTTTTAAAAACAAGCTTTTATTAGGTACTTGTTATTAAAAAAAACTAAAAGTTAAAAATAATTTAAACCTGATAAGAAATAAATAAAAGCGTGTTACACTTTGATAGAACATTTAAGAACATTTAGAACACAATGTAACACGCTTTTATTTATTTCATAACAGGTTTAAATTATTTTTAACTTTTTTAGTTATTTTTATTAATAAGTAATAAAAGCTTGTTTTATAAAGTTTTATTTATTTTAATTTTATTTTTAAGTTTTTAGTATTTTTGATGCGAGATTGACTACGGCGTATTTCGTAGCGCGTAGCAGTGTTTTGCCTTTACCTGCGTTTACTGCACTTAAGCTACATGTTCATCTTTAGTCCCTGGTTACCATCTAGCACCAAAGTGCTCGTCAAGACGAATCACACGAGCCCAAACTCGATGGGGGTTATGTCGTTTAATTACTGAGTTTCTATGGCCATCTTCCAGCTCCTTCATCAGACCCTGGTTACTATGTAGCATCAAAGTACTCGTCAAGACGAATCATACGAGCCCAAACTCGATGGGGTTGTGTCGTTTAATTACCGAGTTCCTATGGCCACCTTCCGGTTCCATCATCAGATCAGCTCCATGTCATAATAATTTTGCATTGTCATCCGATTTACACATGCGTACAAAATTTCAGCTCAATCGATTGAATATATCTGCTTCAAAATTGAGTTGCAAGAGTCCACCCGAACATACATACATACATCGCCAGTTAAATAAAAGCTTGTAAAAATAAGTTCTCCGATGTACAGTCAACCTTAAAAAGATGTACGTAACTATGTGTGTTCCATAATATGTCATCAATGTGTAGCTACAAAACATACAGATTGGGCATTTAGTTGTAGTTACACATTGTAAGGAGCAGATGTCGTGTAGCGACAAGAACAGCTGAACTATAAATCACCGCACAGTCACAGCAAAAGCCGCCGCAGGAGACGCCCTGGACGGGAGTCAACAGCCGACTCCCGGCCACCGTAGGCGCGGGCTTGCGGGCGGCGAGCTATGGGCAGCTCGCCGCCCGGTAAGGACCAGGCCCGGGTCGACGGCGAGTTGTGTTCCACGCGCGCCTCAAAGAGCTGTCAGCACGAACTGACGGGGTCCGCTAGGGCCGATGCCGCCGGGGCTGCGGGTTGTTCGAAAGAGATACCGTGGCCTCTGGCACAGGCAACTGAAGGAACACGGGTGGGTTTTAGTCAGTAAAAGTCTGACACTCCCTTCTGCTCCGCCCAGAGCGGGAGGAGTAATTTGATGATTTCCCACACAGAAAAAAAAAAAAAAGGGGTATTAGGACAAAGCTGAATGACATTTACCAAAAAGTTGCATGTTGTTCATACGATGTCATAATGTTTACTGAAACTTGGCTTCTGGATGGTATTTTTGACTCAGAAATCATGCATATGCGTTACGCTATCTATAGGCGAGATAGATCCATTATTATGTTGAATAATAAAACGGACGGTGGTGCGTTCTTATCGCTGTATCTACAAAACTAGAATCACAGAGATTGATCAAATTCGAAAGTTCGTGCGATGATCTCTGGGTCAAGTTGTCACTTAAAGGGGGTAAGAAAGCTAATGAAATTTATATTTGTACTGTATACTTGCCGTCGCCGATACAGCCTAGAGTACTGGAACACTTTGTTGATAATACAAACAATGTCTTGGAACATGCCAATGAATGCTTGATTATTGGTGACTTTAAATTGAAAACTATTAACTGGCTTGGGACGGGTGGCGATGTGATAAGAGCTCCTCATTATATTTGCACAGGGTTAGTAGAACAGACTCTTTGAGATTTTATCTTGCTTAACAACTTAAGGCAGTGTAATTATTTATGTAATCAAAATAATAAAATTCTTGATTTAGTCCTAACCACCTTGGATCTTGTTGTAGTTAGTGCACCAGTAGATGTACTTTCTAAAATATATGTGCACCATCCACCTTTATTGTGTGAGTTCTCATTTACCCGTTTTAAAAAACCACAAAATTGTAACAATACAATTACGTTGAATTATTTTAAATCAGATTACGTGGCAATTAATGCAGCACTTGAGCAGATACATTGGTCATCAGAGCTAGATCCTTTCAAGACTATAGATCAGATGGTAGATTTTTTTAAATAATATATTGATTGGGTTAATTAAGCGCTACGTTCCACAAGTACCAATAAAAGATACTAAATATCCATACTGGTTCTCTAGACAGCTCATTAAAAGACTAAATGAAAAGAACCGCCTACGACTTAGAGTTAAAAAGTACAATAATCCTTTAGACATTATTGCATTGGAAGATGTGACCGTACGGCTACGACTTGTTTTAATGCTCACATTGCTGATATAGAGGAAAAAATTACTTCAAATCCAAAATATTTCTGGAGTTACTTAAAAATTAAGAGAGGCGGCACCAGTAACTACCCCAGTTCCATGACAGATGGTATTAATACCTCTGATAATACTAATGAAATATAATTATTTCGCATCCCATTTCTCTAAGGTGTATAGTAGTGATGGGAATGTTACGCATTCGAGCGCAGGTGACTTCGATAGCTGCATAAGCAATAGCATGTTAGGCCAAATAACTATATCACGAGATCAGATCCGCAAAGAATTAAAAAAGTTAGAGACCCACAAAGAGGCTGGCCCTGATAATATACCTGCTTCGCTTTTAAATAAGCTGGCTGATGTTCTGTCACTGCCATTAAGTATTATATTTAATCATTCTGTGCTTCGGGGTACTTCGGGGTACCGACCATCTGAAGGGAAACCAAATTTATGCCTATTTTCAAAAACGGGGATCAGTCCGATGTGAGCAATTACAGGCCCATCGCTATTCTCTCCATACTTGCAAAGGTATTTGAAGCCCTCATATGCCCTTTGCTAGCAAGACATTTATCACAGCTAATAATAGAAAGCCATTATGGATTTATGAAGGGGAAATCGATAGCTACCAATTTGGTGACTTATGTCGAGAGCATTGTTGAGGCGGTTGATGCGAGTGTCCAGATTGATGCGGTCTACAACGACTTCAGCAAGGCTTTTGACACAGTAGACCATGACATACTCGTCAAGAAGCTTAAAATGTATGGCATTTCGGACCCTCTCTTAGGTTGGTTCCAATCCTATCTGTCTGGACGGATGCTCAAAGTTGTGATAGATGGCTGCTTTTCAGATTCGTACATTGCAACATCGGGAATCCCTCAGGGATCTCATTTGGGTCCGCATATATTCATTCTTTTCATAAATGATATTTACAAATGCTTCCCGAACTCGAATATATTCTTATTCGCTGATGACCTCAAAGCCATAAAGTCTATAAGAAATCCTGCGGACTCGGCACTATTCCAAAGCGACTTGGACCGGCTGACAAAGTGGTGTGAGCAAAACAAAATGTCATTGAACGTGAAAAAAATGCCATCATATCAAATTCACAAAAAAAAAAAATATCGTGCAGTCAGTTTACAAATTGAATGGTGAGCGGCTTGAGGAAGTCGAAACTACACAAACATATACGAGACCTAGGCGTTCAGTTCGATAAAAAGCTAAGTTTTGTGGAACATATTGACAAAACTGTATTAAAAACATCAAAGATGCTTGGCTTCGTTATGAGAGAATGTAAAAACTTCAAAAAACCCAACGTTAAAAAAATTATGTACAACTCGCTAGTTAGAAGCCATCTCGAGTATTGCCGTGTGGTTTGGTCACCTGAGTATAGGGTTCACATCAAGCGCATTGAACGGCTGCAAAAACGGTTCTTATGGCATCTTACCTATAACAATAATATGAGAAAAGAGCTCAAGTCATACCAAGAGAGACTAAAGTATTTTAATATGGTGTCGCTGGAGAAACGCAGGAATATCCTGGATTTGGTTTTCCTTAAGAAGTTAATAACGGGCTCTCTGAACTGTCCCGATCTGCTCAGTAGGGTCTTATTCCACGTGCCGCATGCCAAGAAGTTCTAATAAAAGACTTTTCTGCATGCCAAGATGTAATACCAATTTAAGGCAATACTGTCCACTGTCTAGAATGTATGCTGCATACAAAGAGCACGAAGTGGACATTGATCTCTTTCACTCATCAGTACCTGCTCTAAAAAAAGTCGCGCTTGCCATCTAATGGGTTTCTCTAATCTAAAATCAAATAATTACCTAATCTTATACTATAAAAAAAATCAAAAATAGAGTCTAATCTAATCTAATTTAATTTAATCTATGTTATTTATTTCATTGTAATCAATTTAGCTTTAACAGTTTATTTTTTATTTTATTTTTTTCAAACCATTTATTATTATTAATTGTTTTATTTAAATAAATGTGTTATTATCTGCGCACAAGACTTACATATACCTAGTACGAGAACAACTATGGAAAAAAGACAATAATACATGAGGGAGCAAAACTTTATAACTCACTACCAAAAGATATAAAAAATACACAATCGTTATTACTATTTAAAAAACTACTAAAATGCCGCATCTTGAAGGGTCATAAAATAAAATAACTAACTTAACACAAAACTTAACTAATTTAACTAATATAATTGGTTTGCTTCTAGTGTAAACGAGTCTTTAGGTTTCAAACGCAAAACAAAGATAACGAGTCACCGCACGACGACCGCATCAACGCGCCGTACGGCGGTAGACAACACAAAACTTTTAAAAACTTGTAACAATTACCTTCTTATATTCGTAATGTTAACACTACAAGCTCTTACTACTCCTAGACAACAAAAATGTAATAAATTAAGTAATTTTAGTATTTATTTCTGTACAACCGATTTGTAATCTTTAGAAATAAATGAATTCAAACCGTAATGTAGTGCATGCTGTGCTTTTCTGTAAGTGATGAGGCGCTTAGACAGTTTGCAACGTACAAATTATAAAGTAACAGTGTACTCATTGTTGAAAAGCCTAATAAATAAATAAATATCCTAACAAGGACCAATATATTTTCTTACATTGCTGTCATAAATTCCATACCAATACATAACACATTGTCACAATAAACACAATGCCATGTTGTCTTAATAAATTGACCCAAAACAGCTCATGAAGTCATGACAGGCTCTTGGCACTTATTCAATGTTCATGGATGACTGGCAATACTGAGGAACTTCCCATACCTCTTCAAAACGAGCAATGGAAGCAATTTCTCCGTCGTAACTTTGGAGGAAGCATTCGATAATATTGATAGTACAAATACGAATAAATGACGTCAATGCACACGACATACGAATACACATTTCCAAATCAATGAGCAAGTCGCCGATTTGAGATCACACGGAGTCGCACAAAGGAGACTGATGTTTTAAGGCTCTTTTGATATTCGGAGGACCCTTATGGTAGAGAATATAATGTTTTACGAGATATGGTTACGGTTTATTAACTTGGAACGGATATGTCCAATAGACGTAAAAAGGTTTTTTTGGAGTAAATATCCAAAAATTAAAAATAGTTTCCCTTGTAAAAAATGTAATTCTTGCTTGGGAAATCGAAAATACTGGCCATTTATGTTGTTCGTTGCAAAGTCATTACTCATCCTGCAAAGACTAATTGGTATTTTTTTAAAGTATACCGTAAAACGGGGTGAATAGGGGTGCAGGGGTGAATCGGGACAAAACTTTAAAATGGATTTTAACGTTCAAATAATATAGTTTGTTGCCAGAAAGACTCCAATGTGTTTACTTTTTTTAATTAAAGATTAAGTGTCCTTGTTAGCAACAAACTACATTATTTTAAAGTTCAAATCTATTTTAAAGTTTCGTCCCGATTCACCCCTGCATCCCTATTCACCCCGTTTTACCGATATTATATCTTGTCAGGTTGACACGAGGGGGGTCATCCTATTACCAACTATAGGTAGACAGATAGGTCTTTCTTCAAAATCACTCCACAACAATAACTAAGACTGAACGAACAAACTAGACGCGACTAAATATGTGCATGTAGTTGAAGCAAAATTCTGTAAAATTCTATTACGTCATGTAAAGCTTGCAAAAAAAAACCTGTAAGTTTGTACCCGCGTAAATTACATTTCATGCATTACACCATTTTAAAGAGATTTGTCAATCGGGCCACGTTTCAAAGCCGAGCACTTTCTATCATAAGTAGGCCTGTTACGAGAGCTAATTTCGAGCGAGTCTGACACGTGACGTCACGTGACGTCACGTGACGTCATAATCTCGCTATCAAAGCTCGGGGCTAATTATCGCCATATGGAGCACTCTACGTGAATATGAAGTGGCGAAGAATGGAGTCTTTTATCCTCGGTACCAGGGAATCATGTTTGTCTAGGAGGCTAATGATGAATGAGGTTTCCGCTGCATGCTTGTGGAATGGTGATGTGTGAGCTTTTGTAGTGTGTTGTGGGTTGTAATTACTTAATTAATCTTGTTAACCACAAGACATGAGTTGAATGAAACTATTTATGTAGGTTATATTAAAGATCTTTTTAGCGTATCATGCTATGAGTTCGAGGGAAGACTTGCTTACAAACATAAAATACTATTAACTTGGATTTTGCTATAATGAACGATCCAATTAGCTTGACAATTTAGCACAGAACTCGCCGCTGACTAACAAAATACTGTTAAAACAAAGCACAGTATCTCATTCCGTACATCTCGCAAGTTTTTCCTGAAGACTACAGGCAATAGTTATAAGTGGCCAGTCGAAGCGGCGCGATCAAAGGCGGCGCGGTGCGGATCAAAGGCGCGGTAATGGCTTTTTAGTGGGGTGCACCAGAGGGTGGTGACTTCAAGTAGTAGTCAGGGCGAATTGGTGGACGAGACGACACGGGGTAAAGGGTACTTGGGATGTCGTACAAAGTTTAAAGTTGATTTACAGATAACCGTGAGTGGCGCTAATTTTGATCTTCCCAAGGAGACCGTAGGAGATAAAAATTAGAGAACATTAGAAAAAACTTACAAGACATTAGAAATATCAGTAGCAAACGGCGCTACTTATTTTTTTATGATGTACAAAAAACCAGAAAGCTAAACCAAGGGCACCTGAAACTACAGTATTTTTTCATTTAGTGGTGTTTCTTGCGAAATCCGTTCTTTTTTGTTTTTGTAAAAAGTTTTATATTTTTCACTTTTTAGTTGTGGCACATACCGCACACACATTCGTAGAACACTACTTGCTATGGACATGTTTCCGGATGAGAGCGATGTGGACGAGTAATTGGACGCGTAAGTGTCCCTTAATTTGATTGAGTTTTTATTAATATAGTTATTTAGTCATTTAATTTAGTACTTAGTGTGTAATAATTGTATACTTATAGCTGGCTTTGTTACAAACAGTAAACACACTTAACGTACATTTAATCCACTAAGTAAAGTGGATTAAATATACGTATCATTGAAGCTAACTCAAAAACTTCCAAAGCAAAGTTTAAAAAAAATAGAATCACGTAAATCGGCCTAGTAGTCACGGAAGCCTGCAGATGTAAAACTACTATAACGCCTAAAGGCCTGTAACAACTAGTACGCCTTTAAACAGCAGTAAAACGATGTCTGTCTGTAAATAACATCAGAAGGCCAATTCTCGTATTTTAAAATGTTCAAAATCTAGTCGCAGTCTCATCTCGGCGACAAACAAATGTCAAAAACTAGTCAAAATGTAGGGAAAAGAAGTATTTTTGACAGATTTAGACTGAGATCAGACTGTGAACGTTCTTAAAATTACGAGAATTGCCCCTCAGTTGCAAGCTTCTATCAAAAAAGTTTACATTATTATTAAAGAGCATTTTAAAAAGATAACTAATCTAATCAGTAACAAAACTGTATCTGGTTATTGTAACTTCCAGCGCGTGTCGTGTTGCGTGCGTTGTCGCCGTTGTCAGTTGTTGTCGTGCGCGTCGTTTAATGAGTGTCAGCAGTGTCTCGCTCGCTGTCTGACACAGCGGACACTTCAGCTTTGTTATTGTATTATCGATAGTTGAAATATCAATAAGTAGGAAATATTATTGATAAATCGTTTTCCATAACTTTCCATGGGGTTTCCCAAAAGGTATGATATAATCGTAGGTAGAAAGCAAGTCTTTCTTTGCATTCTTCAGTATCGTTATGATTCGGCAATCTTCAGTATTGTGATATCCGGATTTAAATTGAAAAAAACCATATTCGTGGTTTTAAATCCTTTATAATAGCCAACTTAGTAGGTAATGAGTTACACCGTCTGTATTGAGAAGTAAGACAAACTTTTGAAGAGTAAGCAAAAGAAAAAATATTTTGAGAACGAAAGCAAGGTCTACTAAAAACTACATACCTACCTACCTTAAATTCAGAGCTCCAAAATTGTCTTATCATACAATATTAAGTACCTAAAACCATGCTCGCTTAAACAGATTACCTCTCAAAACCTAAGAACCAGCCTGGCAACAGCCACAGCATCATACACAAAGATCTAGCCTACTGAGTATAAGGCAGTGAGCACATTCATGAATAAACAGTGCAGTGGTCACAGACGGTGTGTTTACGTCTAGAGATTAGCGTGGCGCGTCTTACTGCATGCGTCCTCGGCCTTATTCTGAGATGTAGGCTTGTAATGCGACAGTAAACTGGAATTTTATTTGGAATCCAAAGAGAAACAAAAGAGGTCAAGAGTTATATGAAAGCTTGTCAGGAACTATGTTTACGGTTTAGAATAATTTATTTCACTCAAAAAGAATACAATTATTCACTCCTATGAGGAAAAACATAAAAATTAAGAAAGGCGAAGGTTTCGCTGGGTTATGAACTAAAATTAAGTTACATAAAAATAAAAATAAATAAAATAAAGAAGAGTACAGACTTACAATTCAAACATTATTCTGAATATGGTGCTTTAACAGCCTTTTTTAAAAGTTGAAAGTGATTTTGATTCCTTAATTACTTTAGGTATAGAGTTATAGAGTTAAGCGCCCTCATGTACGACAGTATAATAGACAGTATAATACATTATAATAGATAAGGAAAGCAAACATTTTTATTTATTTTCATTAGGTTTACCAACAATTGTTCACACTGAATATAATGACATACACACGGTCACATTCTTAAAATAAAAGGACATCATTTAGTTCGTACCCAAAAATAAAAAATTGTAGCTGTCCTATGGGAAATGAGCTCTTGAGCATTTATTACTATTAGGTATAACAAAAGTCTACCATTAACTCCCGGCTGCTATTTGAGATTGAAAATGCTAAAAATCATACTCTAATAACAAGTTTATAGTTCAAACATGTTCAGGATGTCAAATTCAATTAACAGTTGGTATTTCTTTAATGTTATGCTTAAAACACTTGTTATAAAAATTCCCCCGACTATCATAATAGGTATTCATAACAAAACGCACAACATTCCGACATAACTGTATTAGATAAATAAGTAACCTGACTGTGACATCCTAGAAATACTAACCTCTTTGGATGTAGTTTATAGCCTAATGCGAGCTGCGAGCAATGTGGGCAAATAATATGAATATTGTTATGTTTGTAACTTTTTACCTCGGAAACGAAGCAAAAGTAGTAGGTATGTAAGGATCTAGCAGGTGGCGCTCTGTAGTGTCTGTCTACCCACAGGGAACAAGGTGTGGATTAATGTATGTGTGTATGTCCTCGGACATATAATGTATCTCATGTACTCGTACTAAATGTCCAGACCTACAAACAGGACCTTTCAGCGGCAAAAGATACTTCTATAGGCTACTTAGAGTGATGTTGGACCCGATTCCAAACTAGCGACGTTTTTATTCTGGGATAAGCAAAATCTTGAATAGCTTAAGTTAGAAAAAAATTACTACTAATTTGTACTCCAATTATAATTATGTCGTATCCCTATGTATTTTACTGTGTGTACATAAATAATAAAATAAAAAACGCCCAGAACAGACATCACATAGTTTTTAGGAACAAATTATTTTGTTACAAAGCTGCACATCCTGCATAGTTTCACGTGTTTATCGAATCTATCCATCCGATATCTTACATCTAAACCGTTTCCCCAAAGCACTGTATAAACCCTTGTATCATCACCGTCCTGGGAGTTCGGAATAGGTCCTCGTAGCCGCGGGCGCGACCCACATCCTTTCACCACATTTGTGCTATCTCTGTTTGACATCGCAATCGTCTCGAGACGCCCGCGAATGAACGCCGCTAAAACTTCGCAGATCTTATCTTACAAGATCATGTATGGGTTTAACATGAGGGAATATTCAGGAGACGGGTTTGAAGATGTTTCTTTGGACATCAAGGTCGACCTGTGTCACAGATTACGTATATAATATAGCTTTATGTTGTATGGACCCTCTGAGATAAATCAAATCTTAATTTGACAAAACCTCTCTGTGTTTCGAGACAGTCCCAAAAGATTTGTCAGGCCAAAGTCGATAGAAAGAATAGGTTATTAAAATAACATGGATAGGATTCACGACAAACAATAAGACCCTGCAATTGAAATATGACCTAACTAAGTAATAGGTGCTCTCGTATTCACACCTGTGAATAAGCTCGAATCGATCGAAGAAAATGAATTCACAAGCACCTTGTTCGTCTTGTTGCTTAGACACCTGCATCTAGTATAAGCAGCTCAGCTCAGGATGGGATGTAGACGCTGCAGTTGGTGCTCAAAGCGCGAATATATTACCGGCACAGTGTAAGAATATATTACAGACTCGTAAGCAATGGAGCTGGAAGACAAGACGAGGTAATCTGCTCCGAGCCGACGTAGGAACGAATGAATGAACGGATTACAGAATACTTTACTCGATAGAGACAGTTTATAGGGTTGCTTGTTGAGCTGAGCTATGAAATGATTTATACTCCGTCCTGTTAATTGGTATCATCATTCTAATGTCCTTGTCCTTCTCTTGTGACCTTATTGGTGAGGTTCTTCAGAAAAGTCAGGAGCATAGGTAGTTCTCACAACTGGTGTGCGACTATGACCTGAGGGGCAATCTCGTAGTTTAAAAACGCCCGCAGTCTAATCTCAATCTGTCAAAAATACCATTAATTTGAGATTTGATGAGATTGAGACTAGATTTTGGACGTTATTAATTATTAGAATGGAACTTAAAATGTATGAACGTAAACGAGGTAAAAGGAGTATGAAAGGATCGTAGCAGCTGGCGTTCTGTAGTCTCTGCCTACCCCCATGGGAAGAAGGCGTGAGTGTATGTGTGCACGTGAATGTATCATTCTAATGTCGCAATTATGTCTTGCCTGACACAACAAACTTGCTGAATGGTCACCACTGCTTCTGACTGTGTCTAGATGGCTGTTATAGGCTTTGTTTATATAATCTTCGTTCGAACTCCGTACAAAGCTGTAGGCGAGGCCCTTTTCTGTCGTGAACTCCATTTACCTCTGAAAAACCCGTATTTTCGAAAGGTAAAACCACACTTCAGTGGTACGGTCGCTCACAAAAACATTCGCTCGCCGCGTCGCAAAACATCGGCACATCAGCCGATCGAGTGGAGTGGAGTGCCAATTAGTTCCCTCAGACCACCGCACCAATAACCTCTGACCTTCGATTATGACACGACTAAATAAAAAATCCTTTGATAGTAAAACCAAGAACTGAACGAACATGTGTGTTGGGAGTGAAAGTTTTTGTACGAACGCTTATACATCCGTGATTGCTGAGTGAGCTTGTACAAATACTGGAAACGGATTTGTGGAACAGAAAATCCGTGATCGTACCTTGGGGACGGGTTTTAAATGGTTCGGTACTGGGTTGAAGTGACTTTAGATTTAAAATCTGTGGTGCGCTTGCGTAGCCATCAGGACATAGCCACCAAATATATTATACCACATATTTGTGGCTTTAATCTTTCTGCAGAGAGCAGAACTCAAAAGCCACTAACCATTCATGCTATGATTGAAAATGCCTCTCTAAACAAGTCAAAATCAGCTTCTTCTTTGAGGGGCCAAATGATTTCCGAAACCAGCAAGAATCACAGCACCCAACCGACCCCGAACTAACACAAATATATATAGAGACGGTAGTCGCTGCGCACAATAGATATAGAGCCCATTATTAGTTTCCACATATTATACGCAGATACCAATATTTAGTTTGACTCCCTCACCCTCTCGAATACCCGATAACATCCCTACAAGACAATCATACACAATTAATGACGAAAACTAACGCAAAATTATTATTTACC
Source organism: Apamea epomidion (assembly GCA_947507525.1). Classification (NCBI taxonomy): domain Eukaryota; kingdom Metazoa; phylum Arthropoda; class Insecta; order Lepidoptera; family Noctuidae; genus Apamea; species Apamea epomidion. The sequence goes on along the minus strand of OX382240.1, from coordinate 757,591 downwards.
TTATAAAAATTCTAATATCACCCTTATTCCTTGAGCAACAAAGTCTGTTTTAAGAGTTTTGACGTCGGGTACAGTCATCCCCTATATTGACAGAAGACACAATTTCCGGCGCTAGGAGCAAACACGGTATTCCACACAATTTGTTCCTAATTGCAGACGTGCTCGACTGTTCGGCGCGAAATATGTAGTGTGACGAAGTCTTATGAAGCTAATTCACTTTGCTGCCTCAGCTTCAAATGAAGAAGCTTCAGGTGTAGGTAGGTGAGTTGCTAAGCATTATTTACTAATTAAAATAAATAGGGCAACTAAAAAGAAGATCATTCAGAAGATATTATGTACTTAGAAAATATTCAATGTAGATCGGTAGAACATAATATAATTCGATATTCGATTTGGTAACATCGTTACTTAGATATTGAGGGCCATGTATGTACTATCACTACTTAGGTCGACGTGGTCCTAGTAGCGCCATCTATTGGCGCATTGAGTGAGAAATTAAAACAATATGTTACCTTATTATTATAATGGTAGAATTACATCGATATTTTTTGCTATAAAATGATTTTGAACTTGATATTAATTAAGGGCTGATTTTTCCATCGCCAGATAACTTTTATTCGAGGGATAAAATTGACGTTTGACAGTTTTTGTATGACATAACTGTCAAAAATTCAAAATTATTCCTTGAATAACGTTATCAGATGATTGAAAAATCAGCCCTAAGATAAATATCCGACATCTTAACAAGATTTTCTTTTTTTATATTTATAAATAAATGTTTTGTGATCAGAAACATCTCACTTGTTTTTTTTGTGTGTTTATGTCCTTTTTTCATGCGTCATGTTTGCCGCAAATAAATGCATTTTCTTTCTTACTTTCTTTCTTTTTCATTCATATTATTATTAAAAGCGAGCGTACTGCCTGGAATTGATCCTTGGATCACCCTACGCGGGGAAGGATAATGTCACGCTGAGTACGGTACCTTCGGACCGAATGACAGAATACATGAGATACAACTACGTCAGCACACTTCGGAGTTTCGATAGAAGTAGAGGCCAGCTTATACTTCACCGGATTTGTTACCGCTGCACTGATGCGACGGAGACTAACTATACCTACCTACTTTGTTTATAATACCTATAGTCTATTCAAATTGATGTTATTTCAAGTTAAACAAATATCAACTTTACTTAAATGGTAATTAAGTTGATTTCAGAGTGATTAGCACTATTGAAAAACTTATAAAAATGTTTGAAGTTGTAGCGTAAACCGAACTTTATTGTGTAGGAATTAAAGTAATTTTTCCATAAACTCATATTTGTTTACATGTTTGGCAAGTAAATCGTGAACGTAGATTAGGTATGTTATTTTGTTACGTCATGGGTCTTCTCCGACTGGGTGACTGCTGCTATACAATTATTCATGAGAGAATAAATATTCCTAAAAAAAAAAATATATGTATATTTTGGCAAACAAGGTAAAACCGGAATAGGCAATAAAATTCTGAGAACTTTAAGCCACGCGATGCAAGTATCTTGGTAGTGGCATATCATAAAATCGAAGCATCAAATGACTAGCATCGTATAAACATGTTCATACAATGATACATACAAAAATAATGATCCATTTACCGAGTAGGACCTGCACTAGAAGGAGAACAATGTTTTTTTTTCATAAATCAAACAATCTTTATCAAAATAAATGTACTTCAAAAAGAAAAAGAAAAAGCAAAAAGTGTGCGTCGGCCGGGAATCGAACCCGGATCAACTGCTTGGAAGGCAACTATGCTGACCATTACACCACCGACGCCACAGCCTGACAGTTGAAATAACAAAACACATAACCTAGTACATAATGTACTTATGAATTTAATAACCGCTTTGATTTATTATTTCGGCTGATTGTTCCATCGCCAGATAATTTTATTCGTGGAATACATTGGACGTTTGACAGTTTTTGTATGGAAGAACAGTCAAAAATTCAAAATGATTCCTCCGATAAAGTTATCTGGCGCTGGAACAATCAGCCCTTAGGGCCTTTTCCTCTTTACCTTATATTATTAGAATAATTTGAATGATCTCTTTTATCGCTTCGTTAATTACAAGGTAATGTATTAATTTTAAGTAAGTTATTAAGGGCCGGTTTTTTGATCCGTAGTTAACTCAACCGATTGTTAAAAATAGTAACTAATGGTTAAATTTTTGCAAAATGTGTTTTTGGTTAAGTTAACTAGTGAGTAATGACCAAAAAACCGGCCCTAAGTCACTACCTCCTGATTAATCAGGTGTATGTTTGTCTTTTTACGAAATGTACCTAAGACAGATGTACGTGACTAGCATCGGTTTTAACAATAATACCTAAGCCTGCAATCTATAAATATTTCCCAAGTAGCGCGCCGCGATAAGGCCTAAGGCCTGATAAAATTCATTCATTTCTGATAAGTTCGAATCAAAACATATGTACCTAGATTGAAATAGGCTACCGAGTTATCAATGAGTTCTGGTGTTAAAGACAATAATGACTCTTTCTTTTAGTATTCGAACATACCTCTAAAATGGCTCGAAATAGAATTGTTATCATCTGGAGACCTGGAGTAGACAACCAACAATATCTAGTCGCGTCTCGTCACGTCCACACACTCCGCAGAGCCTTACTAATTAATTGGGGTTATCAAAGAGCACTGGCACGCACAAGTACCAACCAATCGCTTTTTCCTTTTGTGGCGTCTTTACTTGTGTACTAAAATAGACGATTATACTCCACCGAGCCTAGACTATGTAGCCATGGTTGCGCAAGTGCCGCGGCACACTTATCGCGAACCTACTACAGACGTCAAACGTCGGCGCATCACTATCAAAGCTAATTAAAGTTGCAATGACACTACAACGCATCTTAACTTAACCCGTCGGCGGCCGCGGTGAGACAATGCGACCGCGAGGGGCGGGGGCGGGGGCGCAGGTCGGGGGGGCGGGCTCCGTCGAGTGCGCCGCTGTAATCAGGGCTAATAGAAGCGCGTATGCTTTGATCTGCACCTCAAAGAGACGAGGGCCAAACTCGCGAGACGAGCCGCGGCGGTGATAAAGATTTAGAGGCGGCGCGCTGACGCGGAAGTGATTTTGGCAAACGTTTGTGTGGTTGCAGCGAGCGTATGCGTATGTGGGTATGTGACGCGACCACCTTGATTGCGTAGACTGAGGGACACCACAGATCACATAATCGCTTCTTATCTTCAAAAAAATTAAGCTTCTACTAATAAAATGAGGATATTGCTCGCTGTTCATAGATGGGAAGATTCTCACCTGCCCAACTTCTGAAATAATCCCACAGTGCCCTTTTGCGCCGCCTCCGTAGCGACCGCCTATCGCTATGTTGTGCTTCGGCTCCTCTACTTAATCATCATCCTCTTGCCCATACCCCAATGGTACGTGTGTGGGTGAGTGTTTCTTCCATATACCTGTTAACCATAACCTCAATAATGAGTCTTTTTGTTTTAATTGAAAACACCACAAAGACAAGTCCTTCCACCACAGAACGTCGTGAATCTCTGAAGACGACGAGAAACTGTGCGACCCAAGGAAACCGCTCACTTATTCACCTGTTCATACAATCGTTCTAAAAACATTTCTTCACCATTTTTGGGAACAAAACCGCAGCAGTTCTGTCGGCTCCTAGCCCTGCCGCGTCACAAGGTAAGGCACAGAAACGGTGAAGAGTTTAAGCGTTGCGAGTGCAATATTGTTTTCTTTCCGCTTTGCCGGCGCGCGACTGCCTGGCGTGTAATTGATTCTTTTGTGGTATAATTGCGGGCAGATCGCATCGGGCCGAGTGCGTGGCTCCAGTCGGCCACTCGCCCCGACCCGGCCGCCATTCATATTCAACGGTTAGGTGACGTTTAGAACTCGGCTTTAATTGGTTTTCTTATTTCTGTACAATGAGCCCCTCGTCATACTCGTTGTCTTCGGCGCGTTGAGTTTGATTGTTCGGCCCGAGTGCTAATTGTGGAATTTGTTTGACTTTGATTGGGATTTTGCTTTGTTGTGCTACCGCTGTGAGGGAGGACCTCATTTGTGAATCTCGCAAGTCTATTCCGGCATAAAAAAGCCACAGAAATACGACACTTTTGTATGAGCATTGAAATACCAAATCAATTGACTTCATATTTCGCTCACCCTAAATATCTACATGACCACACCCATGTAATACAAGACACAAATCACCACAAACATTATAAAATAATAAATAATAATACCACTTCAGGACGAGTATCAACGGTGAGTTTACGATATTGAATCATGAACGATCACTCTAATCCGAAGATATTGAACGTCAAACAGTCTATTTACTTAGCCCGGTGCTATCGCGGTTTACACGTGTTAACAAACACGGGATGTGCTGGTCAGAATGACCATAATCCACTTATTGACGATATTATCTCGAACAAATATGAATGTTTCGGCAGTGGCCCTCGACAGTGATTGATACAATCGCATATATTTGAACAGAGCCCGTCGTAAATGATAGCCATGTTTGATTTTTATTTTTATTAAATTCGTCTATTTTTAGTTAGGGTCAAATTTCCGTTACGGAATTGATTATTTGGTGATAGGCTTAAATACAGTCCTAGTTATTTGTGTGCTCCTATATAGATACATAGATAACATTGCTCTAGCCAGTTTTGAAGTAGAATAATCTGCAAGTTTTACGAACAAAACAAAATTAAGCTCAAGTTTATTTCGCACCAGATCAGAATAAAACTCTGAAGAACCTGTTTCCTGAAGTATATGTACCTAAAACCAAGAGATATGAATAAAAGATTTAATGGAGTGGTACTGTATTCACGACTGTTAACTCATCCGGTCCACAGCCCAAGGCTCATGCAGATTCCAGGATATCGAGCTACCTACGACTGAAAAACACCAATCACTCGACATTGTCTTCAACTGTTTACTCAAACTCCACTTAAAGGAACACAGTGTTACACCAAACATTAACCTTGACACCCATAAATAAAGGGCAAATATACTGACATCAATAGAAACATAAACGCGTCAGCAACGCAGTTGGAACGCAGTTCCCGCGCCACTCCGGCGCAATGAAAACAAACTGATAGAATTATTATCGACATACAGGCCTCTTATTTTACAATTATTTAGTAAATCCCACTAATGTATGGTGACGTTCACAGAAACCAGACTGCTCAGCGCAATATACTTGTCGACGAGGTAGTTAGGAGGCCATGAAATATCGGTACATCTGTTAAAATAAACGCCCTGGTAAAATTATGATAGTCCGTGTACGGACCGTGCCTGCTTATTGCGCAATTCTAGGTTAATGTGCTCTCATTTTTGGCTCACGAGATTCTCTTGTGTAGACTGTAGATAAATGGTTAGAATGGACCTCGCCTAATCTCTTCATGATAAATGCATCCTTGCTTCATAAAGCATTTCCACAAAAATCATTTTTACATTTTCATATAATTCCAATGGCCTCCAAACATGATGGGAAACCACAATCGTCCATCATTAAAATGTATGCCTCAAACGCGAATTTCGCGCATAATTCGATAGAATTTAAAACCCATTCCGACATAGAGTGCAAATACGAATTTTTACTTTATTAGGCTGTGTTTGTTCTTTGCTGAACTAAATGTGATGTAAACTAACAATCCGTGGAATTGGAGTCACCATATGCATGACAGTTGAACAATGCAGCCGGCCGGATGACACCGGATGACGGCCGCCCGGCTGCCGGCCCGGCGCGGTCCGGCTGCTGTACACACATTCCTAACAACATGGCAATGGAAGCTCTGATGCGTTCAATAGTAATGCTAAACTAAATATTATGTTTGCGCAAAATTGTGGGCGCATTTTCGTAGTTGAAAAAGTGTCTGTTTTGGTCAGCATGGACATGGAATACAAATCTACTGGGTGGAAACAAAACTTTGTACCTTTCTGTGGCTGCGAGAGTCAGCTTAAGTTATTGTTAAAAAGAATCTCTTTTTCTAACTCTGCGAATATTAATGAACACTTTTCTGCAGATGTAAAGATATTAGGTAAGTAATTTAGTTTTAAAGTTCGTTTTTTAAACCCAGATACTAATTTGATAGATGTAATGTCAAACTAAAAAACGCAAACACAAACGACTTATATGTCAGATTAGTATCTGGGATTAAAAATCGAACTTAAGTGTTGAATTTGTAGATTACGTACGTTACATTCCCTACAACTATTCTTCACTCCCCACTCACCGAGAGGAAGCCTGCGTCCCAGCAGTGAGAACATTATTAGGCTGACTATGTGACGAACCTATTCTTCGTTTCCTTTCTTAGTTCTTCATTTTCTATTCTATGTCCCGCTGCTCCGCTTGCTCTACTGTAGAGATGTACCTACTTTAAGGTACCCATTTAATTGAACAGTACAATTAAAATAAAGTACGCATATCTCCATTATTCAAAACACAATTCCGAATTCAAACCGCGCCACGAACCGTTGCGCCGAAGTTTGACGGACATAGCCGACAAGTGCCGACGCCCGGCGACGCGGGTCGTGCCACCGTGGTTGACGGGTTGCAATTTCCGAACTGTCACGTCTACGATCTGCGAGTTAACTTCCTCGCGCTAAATATCGTACAGTTGCGTTTTGGCACCGAATAATTGTGAATTTGTGAGCCATTGCCGCGTGAGGCATTACCGCGCGGTTTTGAATGTTTGGTGACAGCTGCAAATGCAATGCAACTGTACCTATGTATTATCCATCTAGAGCGGTGTAGGTATTCTGCTTGTTATAAAAGTATTTTTGTCTCTAGTTAAACCGTTAGGTATACTAAGTATACGGGCTGATTTTTTAAAGACCAGCCAAATTTAATGATGTGGTACAGACCATCAAACTGAACAACTTTCTCCATGGGACAAATAGCGTAATCGCGAAAATTTTATCAACTGTCCCATAGAAAACTTCAATACCTACTCGACCTAAATGTATGGGACGGCTGAATTTTTATTCGCGATTACGATGTTGGTCCCATGGAGAAAGTTGTTCAGTTTGATGGTTTGTACCACATCCTTAAATTTGGCTGGTCTTTAAAAAATCAGCCTGTATATTACATTCTTGTTTATTTTACTATGATTGTGCTAAACTTATCCTTACAAAGTTCATTAAAATCTGAACGGATATTTTTCATTCTATTTTGTATTTATTCATCCTATAAAAATTACCCAAGTAGGTATAGATGTACTTACTTATTAAAGATTAGCATCTAGCAAACAAAACATGCACACAAAAACAAATACTGCACACAATACACAACACGAAATTATTAAACTCAATAAAGATTCGCGTAAGATCCAACAAAATAGAACGCCCCCGGGTGGGCTCGAACCACCAACCTTTCGGTTAACAGCCGAACGCGCTAGCCAATTGCGCCACGGAGGCTCTTGATGCATAAGCTGAAATAGTCATGTACTACATAAACACGCAAACAATGAATGACAAAGATAGACATATTAATAGAAGCGTCTACCTGAGTTTAATGAAAACCTGTTTTGTACCTGTGAGGCCGACTTCGACCCGAAACACAATACACACCGTGTTTCATCCTCAATACGAAGCTCTGTGGACACTAAGCGTAGTTGGAAAACCATTTCTTAGTCAAGTTCAAGTTGACCGAAGTTGAAGCAAAGTTATGTGATTGAGGTTATGTTGACAAGCTAAGGTTTGAGTTTACGATTTGCAAATCTAATGTTTTCTATAAATAAGTGAATGAAGTGACAAACTGTGATGTGTTTGTTGTCTTGTGGTAATCGTGTCAGTTAGTGTCACAGTTGACTCACAGTTCTTGTGTGGTTGTGCTATTTTCCTTATTATTATTGTGTTTTGTTACTAATAACACTTTATTATTAGGTGTCTTAGCTCAGTGGTCGTTGAAAACTTTATTTTTAACTTTCTATTTTTGCTGATAACCGGCAATAGATTAGAGAAAAACGTCACAAAAGCCCGTCAAAATTTATCCAATCAAAAAGAAGCAGCCAGTGCCAATGGCGAATAGGGTGACGGGCACTTGTTGCACTGCGTCGGTTGAGCGGGCCGGCTTGCCAGGCCTGCTACGCGACTTGCAGCGATTGTCGGAAGACCAAGACTCTGCAGATATCGTCTTCATCCTCGGAACCAACGAAGAAAAAGTCTACGCTCACAAAATAATTTTGATAGCAAGGTAAGTGCAAGTGTAAGTAAATGCAAAAAGATTTTCCCGTACCGGGAATCGAACCCGAGCCTCCTGGGTGAAAGCCAGGTATCCTAGCCACTAGACCATACGGGAGATGAGAGATATGTCAAAATAGAAGTTTATTATCAAAAATATATTATTGGCCATAGGCACTGATAAAAATAAACAATTTACTAACGTTTATATGAACAATAATAACGAAAGTCACTAACAATCATTAACAGCTACTACCTGATACGTCCAACTAACTATATTTATAGCATAGCAAATATGAGTTGTTCGTATCAAACCTTGTTCGCAATTCGGTATTTTGTCAGAAAAGTAACCTAACATAAATGCAATTGAATAAAAATAAAATTAAGTCGCATACTTTTTTGAACTCTGCCCTCCCCGTAAAGAATAAAAACGAATTACAATTTTTTTAAACTTATGGAACAAATCTTTAATTTACGAAATCAACGAAGTTTGTTCGAAATTGTTAGTAATTTTATCTATCTTTATGCGCGGAGCAAATTGCGGACCTTTCACCGCTGCACCATTCACTGTTTCTAATGCAAATTAATTTTGAGTCCCGAGATTTAAAGACGTAATTTGCTTGATGAGGCGCGCAGAGCTAAGTAATGCGCTAAAAGGAAATAAAGACTACAGAATACAGAAATTAATATTCATCACAATTTTACATTTTCTATGCAGTCAAGAAACACAACACACAGCGCCATCTCTCGGGAATCGTTAAACTGATTTCACATCGAGAAACTAGATGGCGCTTAATTCAAATTTCAATTCATTTGCATCGCATCAAATCCTTTTCAGCGAGTCCGCGTACCAAAGTAAAATCTGAATAGGAAACTAATAAAAAAGATCACCACCGTCCGTTCCGAATGAATTATGTATAGTGTCGAAAGTTATGCAGACCAAAGATGGGGGATATCGAAAAGAAATCTGTCGACGTCAAGCAATTTGCATGTAAATAGGCAGGGTCCTGTTCTCGACATGTGGTCCAGTTGAAGGGGGCCGGAAAAACGGCAAGTTTGCGAGCAACTCCATCAAGTTATGCGTAAAGTTGGCAAGACTCGCCGAATGTGTTTGTTAAGAGCAAATTGGAAAAATAACTCACTATTTTGTGGGAGCTACGAGAACTTTTCTATTCGAATTGATGTACGACTCTAGTTTCGCTCTTTTTATTATTATGTGCTGTTATAAGGTCGGAAAAGAGCATCGTATTTTATTACGATATCTATTTTGTTCCGGAAATGTTTTTTTTGTTGTTGTAAGAATGAGGAAAACTGTTATGTGCGGAGTATGATGCGTCCAGCACAACGACGCCTAGCCTTCAGTTCCTCTGTCGCAACTCGCACTACTGTCAGTCTGCTGATCAGCTCCACTGCCAACATTGCAAACTGGCTTATGTTTTAACAATGACAAGAACTATTCAACAACCTACACCACTGCGATCTTGAACCCCGCAACAAAGGTTAGAAACATTTTGATCCCACTTACTACAACACCTAGAACACTTCATAGTAAGTTCATAAAGTGTATTGAATCAATTAACCGTTCAGTTGCGAGCTACACAAACAGCGGTGATTAAAAACCGCGCCCGCGCCAGCTGCTTCCATGATTGATTCAAAAAGTTGCCAACTCCCGCCCGCGCCCGCGTCGCCGCCACGTGATCAATCATCGCTAAGCTTGTTTCTTATTAATTTTATTAATGCTACACTGTGCTGGGATGTGGAGCTGGAGTGATATTGTAGCTAATACTTGACATTTTGCTAAATGAGAAGTGGTATGAGAGAAACGCTAGGCTTGGGGCATCAGTTCCATACCACACTAGTCAATTTAACTGGTTCTAAAGCACCAAACCGTTCCTAATGTATATGTCACCGTAAGATTGCGAAAAAGTAAAACCGTAGATAAATTGTGAACTGTACCATACTGATTACAATATAACGTATTAATTTTCGATAGTTTATAATCTATCCATGTCAAACCGTCAAAACTTGAACGCAGCTGCACTTACCGACACGGTTCACAATAATTATCCGATTATAAATCGGTTATCAAGAAAGATACGTCCGAAGTCTAGAACTGCTACCGAAGCGTTCTTGTGCACAACATCTTGGGGTCTGACGATAGCTGTTTACGGTACATATAGGACATTTGCAGCAAAGTATGGAAAGCTACACCACTCCAACAAGAAAACAGTTTTTGCGATCTTTTAAGAAAATGGTCTCCACTCGAACTGCAGCTACTAATAGCAACACTTGCTGCTCACATTGTTTAGAAACTTCCCGCGGCGCGCCGGCGGCCGCTTCATTTTGTTTATAGTCATAGCAGTTTTTGTTTACCCCCCTTTTCCTTTTTAATCAAGCTCCGATGTTTCTTTGCTGTTAATCTTGGCAAATTTCCTTGAAACTTTGTACTTATTGGTGAAATATTTGATACTTGTTGCTTCATAGTTCTTATTTACGGGCGGTTTTGGTGGCACACCCAAAATACGAACTTGGTTAAGCGTTAATTTTGAAGCGTAATTCGAAGGTTTAGATATTTTTTTGGGAAATCAACTTCTTCTCATAAGTTCGGCAAAGTTGAGTTTTGATTAATAAACTGAGAAAAAGAATGAGAACTTCAAATTCTTTTTATTAGAAGCACAATCGAAAGCAGTAACTTACTAGTGGACTTTGTTTGAAGGACCTGTCCGAAGCCACTGATAATGCTGTTGATGTGGCGGGGCTCTAGTAGAAGCAGATCTCAATTATTGGAATCAACGATACCGCGAAGAATAAGATTAGTGGTTTGAAACAATTAAAGTAAACATTAATTTCTATGATCAGAAGTCATTTTTTAGCTGAAAAGGAGAGGCGATTTTTTTGTATCTAGGTACTTATTTATTAGGCGCAAAAGTGTCAGTCCCTCTGTTGTAGGCGTTTGCAGTTGAACACTTCCAAAGCCCAGAAAGAGAATATTCCTAAAATCATTCTTTCAGAGTCAGCCTGTTTCACATAAATCTCACTGAAAGCCAAATTAATTTTTCATTAGTGCTCACAACTCGACTTTAAGTGAACGAAGTGCAGCAAGCCAAGCATCCCTTTTAAAAGCTCCATAAATCGAGCAATTTGTCTTAGTTCATCAAGCAACACTTATTCATACTTCACATCGACGGAATGTGCAGGATCGGTCGAGGGTTTTGTCTTTGTCACACGTCCATGTATCAGATTGACGTGAGAAGGACAGCCGATATAGAAATCTTGACGAATTTTGGTAATTGGTGTTACTGGTTCGAACGCCTGTAGGGTCACCAGAGATTTTGATGAATTTAAGGATCTTTCCAAACAACCCAACAAAATATAGGTTTTTATTGGTAAAAAAAATAGTTAAGGGCTTTGTGGATAGGTCTTCTCAACCTAGCACAAGCGTCTTTAACCGGGTTCTTATTGTAATTATAGGTGTTGTGGTTTTATTTTGAAAAATCATGCTATAGTTTTGTCTTCAGTGTTTCATTACGGAACCGAGATTTTCTGCCGCAAACTGTGTGTGATGCCCAAGAGCAGAACCATTAAGAAAAATAAATAGAGATCTTTCACTAAATCCCCGTTCTTATATTACAACGTATCAAGCAGAACGAGTGTAAGCATAAGCTTTTAATGTTCCCACTGCTGGGACACAGGTTTTCTCTGTGGGAGGGAGTGGGCCGTAATCTACCACGCGGGCCCCTGCGGGTTGGTAGATGTCACATGTCTTCGAATTATTGATAACTTATTACAGAGTAGTTCGATTTTGTAAATTATTTTTTTATTGGAAAGGGTATACCCCAAAGTTGAAAAAAAAAATGAAAAAAAAATTCCAACCGTAAGGGTGGGAAAATAGGTGTGATTTATTGTTCACTCACAGATTTGAATGCTGAGTTGTGTATTATTACTCTACTCAGTGCCACATATGCCTGCCCTTTGGCAAACAATTAGTAGATTATAGCCACAAAAAATTATAAAATAAAAACTTTTTAACAAAAAAATTAAACCGCCGAAAAAACTGAAAAGCAAAAAAACATAATCATTTTTTATTTAACCTTAATAACTAAGTTCTTAAAATAATGCAAGTATACCTAAATAATTTTAAGTCGGCGCCGCTGGCTCTGAAGTTACAGGCTATGCCTAGTTTCGGAGTCAGGGATACTTATACTTTATTTGACAAATATAAGCCCTAGCTACAGTACCTAATAAAATTGTAATACAATGTCCAATCTCCTATTTTAAGTTACTACGATGTACACCTTAGAATAAGACCAATTGTAATAAGGATTGTAAATAAAACATTATTATTATATTATTACTAGCTGTTGCCCGCGACTTCATCTGCAATCCAGGATGAAAAGTAGTCTATGTCCTTCTCCAGATTATGGTCTACCCATGTGTCAAATTTAGTCTAAATCCGTTCAGCTGTTTTAGCGTAAAATCGTAATTCTTAAATTTTCTAATTTTCTGCGCAAATTTCTTAATTTTTTTTTCCGTAAGAATTTTCTAAAAAGTATTAGAAAACTTAAAAAAAAAGATGGATGAAATCGGTAAAGTCGTTCTCTAGTTATGGCGTGACCAAGGGAAATAGGGATTAATTTATATATACAGGCTGATTTTGTAAAGACCAGCCAAATTTAAGGATGTGGTACAGACCATCAAACTGAACAACTTTATTCATGGGACAAATAGCGTAATCGCGAAAATTTTATCAACTCTCCCATAGAAAACTTCAATACCTACTCGACCTAAATGTATGGGACGGCTGAATTTTTATTCGCGATTACGATGTGGGTCCCATGGAGAAAGTGGTTCAGTTTGATGGTCTGTACCACAACCTTAAATTTGGCTGGTCTTTAAAAAATCAGCCTGTATATAGATTATTATACTTACATTAGTTTAAGAACTTAGCTTAAGGTTAAATAAAAAAGGTTTATTATTTTTTGCTTTTCAGTTTTTTCGGCGGTTTAAATTTTTTGTTAAAACGTTTTTATATCAATATTAATTTCCTAACAAGGTAAATATTGGTAATTTTATAGACAATGTTTACCCCGACTGTCCCACCAGCAACGTGAACCTTGCCACCCCTTACAGGGATAATTTGGGACTTAATTACACCGGTACCGGGTGTGCGGGGGGGTGAGGCGGCAGAGCTCGGGCGGTCGGGGCGGGGGTTGATTGATGATTCAATGAGGACGGCGCTTCGCCTGCGCTGAATTTATCGCGTAAGCACCCGCTTGTTCACGATTATGTACAACTTACAGTTTGCCCTAATGTATGGGTTGCGATACGCCGGCATTCAGGAATTTTGATGAAGAATACACTGAAATTAGGTAGGCGATTAGGTACAAACAGGAGCTTTTGGTCGCTCGTTAAAAAAAAACATGGTTCACATAGCCGACATTCGCATTCTTGTGCTTACACAGGTGTGTAACGGGTACGTCATGGTCTTAACTTAGGTACTTATTGTTCTTGATTAAACTGAATAAAACCTATTTACACAATAAACCAGTCACACACGTCGAAAGCACACCTGTACAAACGTATGTACCTTCCTACATTTCTTTCAGACATTCCAATGTAGCAAGATTTCCAACTTGTCAAAGCAACTCTAAAATTCTCTCGCACGCGATTCGCAAACAATATAGAAAACCTGCCACCTGTGTGTACCAATTATAAAATTTCCACAGCAACAATGTACGTACGTGTGTTGAAATTCTATGAAACACTCGCTCAAGTTAAACCGCTAAAACACTAGACATATTTGTTGGAATAAATGAGAAAAGTTGGCCGGTGGAGCGCGGGAAAAAACAATGCGTGTTGTTGAAACAAACGCCATCTATCGGCGAGGTAAACAAACCGACACGAATCGTAATTACAACTCGCGCTTCCACGCGAACCGCTCGTTTGTGGTGACCAGCCATTATTGGGATTTTTAAAAGAAAATTATAGTTTTTAAGTTACTTTGAAAAAGGTTCCCATATTGGAAAAACCACTTTTGATTATAAAAATTATGACATTAAATAGGACTGACTCACTCGGTATAACAAGTTACACTGAAAAATTAATGACCGCTTGAAATATTTACTTTAAACGGCAAAACTGGTGAATCACTCAAAAAAACTGAGAGAAGCTGGCCAGTGATACGCGGGGTAGAATACAATGAGTCCTCTTCATTATGTAGGTACACTATAAAAATTATAGATATAAATGTAGAAGTTTTACTTTGTAGCGATTCGAGAAACTCATTCCAAACTTCCCAAATCTGTATATAGGAACATAACGAAGCATGTTCTTGCAAAAATACTAAAATACTAAATATGTAAGTGTACTAGTCTACAACCGAGTCTGCCCCGTTATCCACACTTTCCCTCCAGTCGTAGTCACCTCAGCAGCAAACAAAACGCGAGATTCAAATCAGTTCAACAATACTAAAAGGAACAATACGCCGCGTAGCGACAAAACGCACAATACGACTTCAATTATTTAACACGTTATGAATACTTTGTTCGTGGGAGAAATGTTTCGAACAGATTCAAAGAAATAACTTGTGGTTTTTTTTTAAAAGGCACAGAATTCAAATGAGGAGGAAGAACTGCGTACGTCCTATCCTCTGTACAATTTTGACAACACATAAGCCCTTCTGGGCAGTCCGGTATAATGGCTCCAAAATACAACAATTATCTACTAACTATGGCTGACGCTTAATTAATGATAATTGCTTCATTCGATACTAATTCATGAATGGCTGACTGGTGTGTGATCTGTGCGACCCATGTCGATTTTGGCAACAATTTACGTCAACAACGCAGACGAACAAACGTGATCTAACGTGATAAGTCATCACACTTACATAAACTCACGGGTCTTACCCATGAGGGTGGCAAACACTACGGAAAAACCAAAAACTACACGAAACTGACATCAGAAACTCAGTTTTTATAAGCTCTTCTTTTAACTACTACGACGGCACGGTGGGCGCAGTGGTTAAGCGATTGACTGCTGCGCTGCGTGTCGCGGGTTCGATTCCCGCACGGAACAAATATTTATATGACCTACAAGTAGTTGTTCCGGGTCTGGCTGTTTGTGTATGTGAGTTTAAATGTTTGTAAACGCACCCACGATACAGGAGAAATTCCTAGTGTGGGGCAAAGAAAAAAAAAAAATCTACATAGGTAAGCGTGTTAAAATTTTTATTACAAATCCTACAAACTTGTTTTCGACGCTGCCTCTCTCTCGATTCTTGACTCTTGACCTACCAAGTTGTAATTTTATACACTCGTTCTTATGATGACATTTATTTAACTGTCAAAGTTTTCTTCATAAAACAGTTGACGGGTTATCGGTGTGACAATGTAAGGATCAAACCTCAGTTTGTGGCACGTCCTAATGGCGCCAAAAGACGACGCTCGTAAACACGGGAGAATGTCGCGATCTTGAAGACATTATAAAACTATGATTTATGTTCAAATGATCTAAGGTCGCACCACATCACTTAGCTCGAGCATAGGCTTGCCAGATGCCCCGTATTTTACAAGTTAGGCCGTTTTTCCGGCTTTACTACATAATATAGGAACCCGTATTTTTTTAATAATTTACGGTAAGAAAGCTCTAACTTTAAGTTAAAATGTAAAGATTATTATACATTTCCTTCACAAAATTAAGAACTTTTGAAAGCTGTTTCTTCAAACAGCTAATATAAATTTAAAAAATTTTAAAATCGTAGGTAATTAAACATTGCTGTTCCACTTATCTCCCGTAAAAAACGAAAACCTGTATTTTGATGCTAGTAGCCCTTAAATCAAGAAGTGGTTGGTGGCAACCCTAATCGCGCACTTAGGTCGCTGGTCACCAGGCAAGTTAACCAAAATTATATACCTATACCAAAGAGATCCTGGACAAGTCAATACAGAATAGATTGTTTCTTCAGCTTGGAATCTGAGTAACTAGATATAAAGCTAAACTGTCGATTATTAAACCTGCTTTTTTGTTATACTAATTTCACCCCAGTAACCTAGAATAAAACGTGACTTATAATTTCCAACACACCACACAATTTGTTACATTCAATAACAAAAACCAGCAACTTATACACAATACCAACAGCGGCACGTGTTGCGATGACAGCTAAGCAGAGCGAGCGGAGCAATTGTGAGCGCAACCGCAAATTGGAGGCGAGCGGTTGCAGCAAGCGACGCGCGGCCGTCTGCCGGTGACGTCGCGCGGCGTCCTACACCGCTCATTACCGCTTTATTATTTGTAGAAAAATGTCGCGATAATCTGCCGCCGCCCTTAAGTGAGAATCTTGTTGCGACGTAAGCTTTTGTGTGAAAACTGTTTACAAAGGCCGCGCCACTTTGGATTATGCCACGCAGCTATACTTTTTTCTGAGAGCTTCAAAAGGCTGAAAGGACATTGATTGTTTAGAGGCATTTCAGCTTGCGACCTGCTTTGGATAACGGTGTAAGTGTACGTGATCAAAATGAAATCAAACCAAATATTTACGAATGAAACATACTTTTAAAATTTAATAAAAAAAAAGGAATGTATCATTATTTTACTTTTTATTGCAAAAACTTTAAATGAAACATTTTTCATAGAAACATATTTCAAATCATTTATTTACAGTCGTAAAATCAGCCATTCAACACATACATTCACTCGCTTTTCATTTATCTGTAGAAAAAAACACATTCAGCGATCGTGCAGTGTAATTTACAAGATTGAATTACACCAATCAGGATTAACGAGTCGATTTATACGCGCCGGCGATACGTTCGAAAATAACATGAAAAAAAAACACAAATATGGCGTTCATTAGCTTTGAGCTCTGTAATTTGAACGTAATGGTCGCGTGCTGTGAATGGCGCCAAAATTAGAATGTTGCTAGAATCGCGTGCAGATTACAGTCTTTAGAATGCAGTTGGCAGCACTGAACACTGTACCAGCTGAATTAACTAATGAGATAAGGCTGAATGTTGGGTAATTTTTGTTCTTACTATTTTCCTGCTTGCTGAAAATACCGAGGTATCTAGGATTTATTTATTTACTTTTACTCTACACACTGCCTTGTGACTTCTGTAGGTAGGTACTTGAGGTTGACCGTTACGAAGTTTGAACACCTACGACATGAAAAAAAAACATATTTTTTAAATCCTCCGAAATATTTCACTTTAAATTTGAACTAATTTGAATCAACTTCCCTGAAATAAGCCGCGTTAAAATAAAAACAGTGCAAGAAGTTGAGTGTGATTAATGTCCTCTGCATCAGCAGCGGCTCCACTCGGCTTCAGCAGCAGACAGCCGACGGCTGCGGCGAGCCTACTATTAATCGTGATCGGTAGTAACACTCGCCTGCTTGGGCACGAGGGAGAATTCCACTTTTAATACGTGAGCTGATATGGGAACCGAAGCCTTCTCTCAAATACGATGACACTTAACTTGCCGCGTTAGAGTATCTTGTATGGCGTGGCGTAGTTCAGGTCTCGAGTAATGCTAGAAGAACCCTTTCGCCATGGCGAGTTCGAGACTGTCCGAGGTAGATGAAGGAGAACGTCAGACTTTTACCGATAAGAACTATATTCATGGTGTTAAAGGTACATAACCATATCTAGGCCCTAACAATTCTTATCCGACATTAACTTGTCCGTAATTCTACAAAAAGTCTGGTCACCACACTATCTATGACGCAAATTGCGCGTCAACGTTGTCGCGATGTCGCGTCGCGATGTTTCGCGCGGTTGTGACTTCATCAATCATGGCCGCCGCGATACAGATTGTGTTTAGAAAGCTTGTTTTTTAGCGCAACAAATTGCAAAGTTAATTTTATGAAGTGCGAACAATCCCCTTGTCGGTCGTGTAATTTACTTAAGTGCGATGTTGGTTATTAAATACGGGAGTTCATTTTTATAAGGTTGTTTGTGTTTTCAGTTACCAAGTACCTAAGATTTTAGATGAAAGATTGTGATAATACTGAGTAGCGTTAACATTGAATGAATTACTTAATACTTAATTTTGCTTGAAAAGGCGAAATTTTTATCAGAACTCGGACGAACTCTACCTCGTTCTCGTTGCGCGTTCCTCGTTGACTAATTCCTACCTACCTACTTATGATATGGATCCAGGACAACTTGAGGGTGAAAGTTTTCCAATAGAATGGCCAACACTGCTATCGGGTGTTCTACAACGATTATTGCGTAGGTAGATTAGATAGTGAGTACTCAGGGACCTGCCTACTGTCGTTCAGAGCACGTGCCTCCTTTCCAATTACCTTTCCCCATAAACAATCTGTCTTCAACACGAAACATGACAAAACACCTCAATATATTTTGTGAAAGTTTAATCTGTGTTCAAACACAGGCGCGATGTTTGTCGCGAGTTGTCGCGAGTTGGCGCGGTTGGCTCGTGAGAGGGAACACTATTAAAAGTTGCGCATCGCTACAAAGCCCCGTCACACGATGTCACTGAGACCACACTGTTAACAGTTCAGATTAAAGCTAATAATGGAGTTTTCATTGTGTGGTTTATCGTGTTTTGGTATTACTGTTACTGAAAGTTTTATTGATAAAGTAAGTTTAGTATTACCAATATTGGTTTAGTATTACTACTTCTCCTCTTCTTCATCTTCGTCGTTCCCTCAATGCTGAAGATCGCGACCACATAACACGCGTCTCCAAGTTATGCGGTCTTCTGCAGTGTAGACCGTTCGATAGATGCTGCTTCCAACTGCCTTCTTGATCGCGTCTGACCATCTTGCCGGTGGTGCTGTCTTGAGCGCGTTTTCCTTCAATACGGCTCAGTATCATAAGCCTTTCCAGACCATGCTTAGGTGACCGAATAATATGTCCGAAAAATCTGAGGACACACTCCTGGCATATTGTAGATAGCCGTTTGGTGAATTATGTAGGTACTAGCTTCTGCCCGCGGCTTCGCCCGCGTGGATGTCGGAAAAGAAGAAGTATGTCCTTCCCCACGATGCCATCTATCTCTTTGGCATCTGCTGGCAGGCAATTTTATCGAAATCCGTTCAGTGGTTTAGGCGTGAAAATGTAACATACTGACAGAATTTATAATTTTATTTAGAATAGCACTTTGCCCGCGACTTTGTCCGCGTGTACGTTAACTCTAAAAATTTCGAAGATGTATGTTTACGATCTTTATCGTTTATTTATTTAATTCGGGATAATTTTAAAGTTTACAGATCAAATGAATGAGATTTTTTAAATAAACCTTTTCGTCCCCTTTTACCACAACAGGCTTTGTTTTTAACAAGCGTTTGATACGTTCCCATTGTATGACTTAAAGATTATTTATACCCATTTTCGGGTTAATGAAAGCAAGCAGTACAATCCACCCCTTAAACTTTATTACCCTTTTCCACCCCGGTAAGAGACGATTTTTTAAAAACCCTTAAAACACATAATTTTTGTTTTAAGTATTAGTACCGAGTTTCGAAGTAATCCGTCCGAGCGGTTTAATATTTTTTCTTACCTATTAACTTTTTCACCCCCTGATACCTCTATGAAGATTTTTTTAAAACTAAAAGTGACCATCTGTATTAATTAATGAGACAAATATTGTCAAGTATCAAGTTTATTTACCAAAGGAAAAAGATTTTTCATATTAACTGTATCTCGTCTTTTCGCCCCACTGGCGTATAAAACAAAAAAAAAAAAAAAATTTGGGATGTTTCCATAATTGAAATCAAAGATGATGTATACCAATTTTTGAGTTCATCAAACCTCGTAGTAAAATACTCCTCTTAAAAAATTAATTACCCCTCTTTGCCCCGTCAGTGGTCGATTTTCGAAAGACCTAAAAACTTATCATCGTTTATTTCCTGTCAAAAGTATTAATACTGACTTTCGAAGTTAATCGGATCGCGGATTCAAATTCTTCCACACAAACTTTAATACCCCTTTATCCCCCTTTTTGGGGTAGTTTTGAAAAACTTATAATGATAAACTTTATTACTTACTTAGGCAAGTATTCGTGCCAAGCTTCAAGTTTATTAACTGAATGAATAAGATTTTTCATATAAACTGTATCCCGGGGCTTTTCATCCCTACAGGGGATGAAAAGGGTTTAGGTGTGAAAATGTAACATACAGTTTCAAGTTCAAATCCTCCCCTATAAATCGAATTACCCCTTTTTGCCCCGTCAGGGGTCAATTTTCGACAACTTTACATACTTATTATTAATTATTTTCTGTCAAAAGTATTAATACTGAGTTTGGAGGTATGAGGAACAGGGTGTAAAGTTCACTCATCCTCCATAGAAAAGGGAGGATCCTCCGACCAGACGGGTTTTGTGTCTGGCGGGCAATTGCCCAACGATTGATGTTGGGAAATTGTATTTATGCTAATTGCGCGGTAAACTTCTGCTTGCGAGATGCAGGATTTGCGTGACGTCAGTATGACGCGTTGTTCGCATGTGGCGTTGTAGATAACGCTACATTGAGTTTTGAGTTAATTGGACCGCGCATTCAATTACTTCCACAAAACTTCAACACCCCTATATCCCCTTTGAGGGGTAGTTTTGAAAAACTTATAATGATAAACTTTATTACTTAGGCCAGTATTCTTGAAAAGTTTCAAGTTTATTAACCTAATGAAGAAGATTTATCATATAAACTGTATCCCCGGTTTTCACCCCAAATGGGTGGAATTTATAAAATCGTTTTGTATGTATTCATAACTTGACTCAAAGATTATTTATATTAATTTTCGAGTTAATCAAGCCATGCAGTAAAATCCTCCCCTGTAAAATTGACTACCCCTTTTCAGACCGTCAGGGATAATTTTCGAAAAACCCTGATACACATTATTCTTTACTTTCGATCCTAGGTACAAATACTGAGTTTCGAGTTAATCGGACCGCGCGCTAAAATTCTTCCATACAAACTTTGAAACCCCAACACCTTTTTAGGGGGGGTAGTTTATAAAAACATAAAATGACAAACTTCATAATTTACTTAGAATTAGTATTGGTGCCAAGTTTCAAGTTAATTTACTTAAGGAATAAGATTTTCCATACAAACAAAATCCCCCCATTTCACCTTCTTAGGGGTGGAATTTCGAAAAACCCTTTCTTAGTGGATACCTACTTTTCACGAAGAACACACCCTCCAAATTTCATGTCTCTAGGACCAGCGGTTTAGGCTGTGCGTTGATGTATCAGTCAGTCAGTCAGTCAGGACTTCCAATTTTATATATATATATATAATATACAGATTAGGTACCACAGAAAGTGGAAATAATCCAAAGGTTTTATAGCGCTGTAAAGTAAGCGAGAGATCGTTAGTTCTATCCCCAGTATCAAGACTAAAATGAAAAGCACTAAAAAAAAAAAACTAAAATTTTCATATACGTAAATATTTATTTTTATATCTTTAGTACGTGTGAAAGGCTCGCAGCAAGTGGCGGACTGTAGTTTCTGCCTACCCCCACAGGAAGAAGGACTTTTTTTTTTTGGGTGGGAAATCATCAAATGACGTCTTCCGCTCTGGGCGGAGCAGGAGGGCGTGTCAGACTGTTACTGACTAAAACCCACCCGTGTTCCTTCAGTTGCCTGTGCCAGGGGCCACGGTATCTCTTTCGAACAACCCGCGGCCCTGGCAGGCATCGGCCCTAGTGGACCCCGTCAACAGGAAGAAGGCCTGAGTTAATGTTTGTAGGTAAGTGTGTGTAAACATTTTGATAATATGAAATCTCTTTTGATTTTATATTTACCTACTATTAGAATCTTTAGAATCGCAGAAAATTATTTAGTGCATAGCTATTAAACAGAGAAAAATCTGCCTAAGCATAGGACAGCTATTTTCCTATGCTTGGAACAGAAGTAATTCTTATAAGTAGTAACATAAGAACTAATATGCGTGATGGGAACAGCCTAGAGAAGGGTCTGACGTTCTGACGTTCTGACGCGTCAATTACCGGCGGGCAGTCATGTTCGCGTCGTGACAGCTCACGCGAACTGTAGTTAATCGCATTAATCACAGCACCGCCGTACAGGCATCGAGGCATAGCCATAGATGATAGAAGCATCGAGGACAGAAGCATGGACGCAACGCAGTTAGGGATGTAGGCTAGTTTGCTTCGTGAAATGTGAGTCGGAACTATTGGTAAAGAGACAAAGGTCATAGAATAAAATGTTTTAGGTACCTAGTCATGGGCGAAGGGATAGATCGTATGAGTAAGCATCGGTAGTGTGGTTTTTTGGCAGACGCTTTAGGTTAGGAAGGTATCGCCTAATATTACAGCTGTAGATACAGACACAGAGATTAAACTTTCGTCAAAATTAAACTTAGCAAAGTTATTTTCATTCGGAGTAAAACCTGCATTTCTGTCACTGGCCGACCGTAGTATTTTTTTTTTATCCCTAAAAACTACCCTAATTACTCAGCTTTGCTTAGAGCTAGGAGCAATTATGCCTCGCTGCTTAGAGCAATCTATGGATCGATAGGTCTAAATAAATACCTACTCGCTTTACATTGCTGGTAAATTAAATCCGTAGTGCCGATTACAGTAAGCACCAATACCAAGGATTTCCCAGCAAGAAAATCCGTGTAATCCTTTAAAACCTCGCTCCTTAGTCCACGTGTTAAATGGAAATCAGCAAAAAGTGGTGTAAGTGAGAGCTGTTCGCTCCATTAGTCACCATCTGTTGGAGACGGGAGCGGGTGCTGCCGCGCCGGAGCTCGGGTGCTACGGGGAGAGACACAACACTCTTTTGAGAACGATAGGTATCTACCTACTATCCCTGTCCATTAGGTTAACCGTTTTTTGACAGCTGTCTTAGAACGTACAGACGTCAGCACATCAAGCTTCTACAATCTGTCAAATTTCTTTAATAGATTTTCAACTTTATCGTTAAAGCAAGGTTCAAGGTTGATTGTGAAAATTTGACAGTTTCGGGTAGCTTGACCTGCTGGCGTCTGTCCATGTTCCAGATTGCGTAAAAGTTAACTTTAAAATGCGTAATAAGATAAATATATAAACTGCCTCATCGTATTGAATTATCTTATTTGTGGCTTCTTACAGACATTATAATACTGTACGTTTATCAATAAATGTATTGTGTGTTGCTGCAATCACTAGTTCCATCTGTCAAAAAACGGTTTACCTAATGGACATGGTATAATGCCTAACAGTGGAAACAACGAAGTCAAATAATTTATTCCAAGTAGTCCATTAAAACGTACCTATGAGCATCAACATGTTGACGTTCAAAAGTATAGAATCGATTTTAGTTGCCTCTTCTAAGAGGTGGTGTGAGACTTAGTTTAGTGTGGACAAGAATGGAAATATCTTGCACACTTCATAGTTACTGTTCAGTATCTCATTTTATAATTATACACATATATGTGAAAACCATGTAACGGGAATAAAATTATTATTCCAAGTCTAACAGCTAAACTTTTTTGATGATGTCACGATATTTATAACCGACGAAAAAAAACCGAGTAGGTTCTCAAGTCGACGCGTATATATATATATATATATATATATATATTTTTTTTATGTATGACCACGCATAATTTTTTACAGAGTAGTCCGATTTTGATAATTATTTTTTTATTGGAAAGGGTATAAGTACTGCAAAGTTGGTCCCATGTAAATTTGGAAAAAAAATCCAACCCTAAGTGTGGGAAAATAGGGGTGATTTATTGCTCACTCACAGATTTGAATGCTGAGTTGTGTATTATTACTCTACTCAGTGCCACATATGCCTGCCCTTTGGCAAACAATTAGTAAATTATAGCCACAAAAAATTATAAAATAAAAACTTTTTAACAAAAAAATAATAAACCGCCGAAAAAACTGAAAAGCCAAAAATAATTTAAAAAAATTATTTAACCTTAATAACTAAGTTCTTAAACTAATGTAAGTATACCTAAATTATTTTGAGTCGGCGGCGTTTAATTTTTAGGCAATTTAGTGATCTTTGTTTATTGATTGTTTGGCGCCGACTCATTTCTTAGGTATACTTATTTTAGTTTAAGAACTTAGTTATTAAGATTAAATAAAAAAGGTTTATTATTTTTTTCTTTCCAGTCTTTTCGGCGGATTAATTACAATGGTTATCGTGGAAGGCAACAGTGTGAATTTAATACGATTTTAATAGAAATTGGTAAAATCACTGACGTGAAAATTCAAGGTTTTGTAAATTAAAATACTCAATTATCATTTTCATAGTTAGTTACCTAGGGCGGGGAGTCAAGTTCATGATGTATATGTAGGTACGACGTTTAAATGTATCGTAGGTGGGGACCTACGATACATTTAAACGTCGCGTCTGCCTTACAACTCTTTGAGCAACACTTGGTTCGCCGACCAAGATTAATGATATCCGCCGAGATTGTGGACCATCACGCCGCGATGTACTCCGCTGAATTAATTATAAGGACACAGCTCAAACTGTGATTAATTGCAAACAAATCGCAGACCACCGCACGGTACCACTGTACCGCTGTACCACTGGTCCGCTGCCATGTGATGAGAACTAGCGGTAGTGCTAGTGGTTTGGGTGGGAAAACATTAATCACTTGATCTACAATTTATTTATATAGCTCCCTATGTATATTATAAAAGTTCTCTAGATACCAGTTTCCATTAAAGTGACGTTTGAATAGCTCGGCTAATATACATGTCGTTGCTTCATACTTGTATTAACTCGGCATCATTCGGAAAATATGTAGACCTGAAAAATGCAAGCTTGTGAAAACTTAGTTTTCAGTTTTATTAATAACCATTTAGGTACCATGCATTGGTTGTGGGAGTCTAGGATGAGGGTAGAAGGATGCAGGTAGCGCAGGATCATAATATATTTTTTAATGTCTGTAAAAACATAAAGCAGACAAATTATTATTAATCCCAATAAATCGCCCAGGTTGGTCCGTGGATGTGTGACCGCGCATTACATATCGAGACCGCTCCATTCCTCGGAAAGCTCGTAGGTACCCACGTTAAGCCGTTGGTCCTGGCTGTCATTTGTAGGTATTTGACCGTCGTTCCGGATAATCAAAAGCCCAAAAGCCCAAAAGTCTGCCAAACAGTCTTAGCAAGGGGAATAGTTGGGAAAGGCTATGCAGATGATGAATAAATCGAAACACAAATCACAAACAAACCAACAGACATCAGTATACAAGACACAAGAATTACAGCAGATCTATTATTGTGGCGCCTCCCGAGTTCCACCGGAGAGGTAGTCAGTTACCGCAAATAAATCAGGCAATGAACGGTACAGCAGGTTCACAATTAATTGAGATCGGCAGCACAACTTAGTGGCGGCAGTCGGCAGCAGGGTGGTACGCTTGGTACACCCTGTAGCCACTGCTGACGATACTAATAAGATTACAGGAATTATTTGTTACACTTGCTCACTTATTAATGGCAAGTTTAGTTCAGTTACAGATTCATGAATATACCTAGTACCTACTTAGGATTTTACCTACTTATTGATGAGTCTTGTGGCAGCTACGGATTATGGATATGGACAAAGCTTAAATAAAGATGTTTATTTTTTTCAAAACATGCCAAATAAAATTTAATGGATTGGGGTGGGTCAGCAATCAACCCCAAAAAGATGTATACACGGGCAAGGAACCATTTTATTGTCTACAACCATTGTTCCATAATAATGTATCCACCGTATCGGTACAAAACATAGTAAGGACGCAATTTTTGTCCGTGTATACATTTTTTTGGGGCTGGCTGTACAAGACAGTTTGCAAGGAAAACTTTTGAGACGCAAAATTTGCAAATATATACAAATAAAGTGTTCTTTTAACTACTCGTAACATGATTCAGAACTTCACTATAGCCACTGTTACACTGTTCGAGTAACTCAGTACATATGTGTAGTTCATTTTCAGCTAGGATTTAGGTATAGTTTGAAAAATTCTACCAGCTAACTAACCAACCGTCTGTTTATTTAATAGCCAGTTCTACCCCTGACACATCATAACAACGATACTCCTACATATTGAATCCCACCCAAAATCATCTCAATCTTAGGGTACCTGGAAGTCCCGTGAGATGTTAGTGAACGTCGTTAACTGGGACAAAACCTGTTAAAATATTCACAGGAGCGACCTCACATTGTGGCGCTCCTACACTAATGGCTGCCACTCCTGGGACCAGGTTGTAATGGTGCAGTGCTGGATTATCTATTATTTATAGGAACAGAAACCTTCTAGATGAGTGATTGATAGGGAAGTTTAGAAATAGACGTCCTTAAAATACGGTCTAAGATTCTTGCCGTTATTCGACGTTTGGACACCTAGAGAAAAACTCGAAAGTAGGTAAGTGGGATACTGTTACTAGGCAGCATATATGTGACATTAGCATTTTAGGCATTATAACTGTATCTTCATCCAATTTGTGGGTACCTTTTGCGACGACAAAAGAGCTGTTTTATTTTTTTTTCAAAATTAGGAATATAGAACCGCAGTGATCCCCGAAGGGTTAATCAAAGGTGTAGGTACCTTTAGGGCAAAAATATCACAATTACCTACTAAACTTTCCCTGTCACTCATCGTAGCGAAACCAAATTGCCTTAGTTTTAACAACTACTTAAACTGACAAGATAAACATCTCTCAAGCGATCCAATTAACGCAACATTACGCAAACAAGGTGATAAATCACCGCCACTGAGTGGAGTCACTTCAAAATTGAATTTAGTCAATAGCAAATCCAATCAGCAGAGTTCCATCCAGGCACCGCGGGCTTGTCTGATCAACGCGACATAACGAACGTGTCTCGATTTTGATACACGACATTAATCTACTCGTAATCCGTCAACTATTGGGATTCAGATTACATTCTTGTTCTACCTACTTATGGAATAGACAAAATAACATTTTTTAATTTTTTTTATTAGGTATGAACTTGCGTACGGTAGGTATTTTAAATTAGGTAGATACTCGTAGAAGTTAATTTAATATGAAGAAATATTGTACAATAAAGGATTAATTATTCTAAGACTAGAGATGATTTTGAGTAGGATTCTATATGTAGGAGCATCGTTGTTAAAATGTGTTGGCCGTAGGGCTGACTACAACATAAACAGACGCTTGGCTGGTTAGCTGGTAGAATTTTTCAAACTATAAATCCTAGAATCAACTACAAATAGTTACACGAACAGTGTAGGTAACAATATAGTGAACAAGTGAATTCCTGAATCATGTAAATATATTGCATTAATAATATCCTCTACGGCCGATCATGTTAAACTACGAGAAAATAACTTGTCTTGTACCGTTATTTCATTTTATTAAACGTGCCAGGAGTGCACTCCACGCCGCCAGGGGGCGCTGCTCGGCTCTGCAACTTTCGCATAACTTACAAGTTAGAGCACAACTTGACAACTCTAAGTTTTTCCCAGGGAGCTATCCGAGCTATGCTCTGCGCTTATAATTTCTTCAGAGGGGATTATCGGTTTTTAATTACCGACTGCACGATGCTCCTCGCCTTTGTGAAATATTAAACTAGTTGTTAGCTAAGTTTTTAATAAAAGCTGCAACCTTTTTAGAGTAGGGAAACTAAAGGTAGGTAAAATAAAGCTAAAAACTGAACTGCAATTCCCAATTAGCTATGTTCTACGCAGTGGCGTAGCGTAGTGGGGGGTGCAGCCCGCCCCGAGTGGCACTTTTTAGGGGGCGGCAAAATGTCACAGTAAATAATAAAATATATTTTGTAAATATTTGAACCATTTCATATTTTTAACGCAACTATAAATTCGGACCGATTGAAAAGAGCATGGATTTTTCCTGTATAATG
The DNA here is from genome assembly GCA_947507525.1 of Apamea epomidion. Classification (NCBI taxonomy): domain Eukaryota; kingdom Metazoa; phylum Arthropoda; class Insecta; order Lepidoptera; family Noctuidae; genus Apamea; species Apamea epomidion. Next base: position 729,578 of record OX382240.1, on the reverse strand, counting down.
CAAAATAATGATGACTGTTCTGGCCGAAAAGTTCTCTAGAATTAATTATATAATGTATCTAGTATACCTACGTTAAATTGAAATACCTAATTATGAGGGCGGCAAAATTGTCTTCCGCCCCGAGCAGCCAATACCCACGCTACGCCACTGGTTCTACGTCATAAATTGGTATTAAGAAGTAATATGAAACTTAAGAAATATTAAATTGAAATGATCTCTCTCTTTGTTTTAGGTGCAAGAGCTTTCAAAACACAAAACGTGGCGAACTTTGTCGGATTCCGGGGTGTTCCGTAACGCCATCTATTGGCGCGCAGCCGACACCGATTCGAATGCCGCACGTCCAAGTTGAAACTTTCCGGCTTTTTATTCAATATGTTTACACTGGCAAGGTGAGATATAATAATTTACCAATGAATAAATTAAGTTAATTTAATTTTGTTAAATGACGACAGCGCCTCAAGTGTCGAATTAAAAAGCTTCGTATGCGTCTACAAATGCAATCGCTAGATGGCGTCATCTTGAACATTTTATCATTTTTTGTTTGCTTAAAAACATGATTTTACTTGATTAGACAATCTTAATTCACAGCTATTGCTGCAAGACTCTGGAGTTTTCGAAATGATGACCTTGGCTGCAGATTTAGGAGTAGAAGATCTTAGATCAGCATGTGAAGATCATGTAACATCTACATTGAGCGTGGAAAGCGCTTGCACATTGTTAGCAGCAGCTATGGAAATTCAAGATCGCCCAGGTAAGTAATGAAATAATAACGTGCAATAATATATCTAAAAATTTAACCGCTTCAACAGATGCGATGGTGGTGTAATGGTCAGCATAGTTGCCTTCCAAGCAGTTGATCCGGGTTCGATTCCCGGCCATCGCACACTTTTGTCGAAGTTTTTTTTTGTTTTTTAATGCATGGAGGTGGTTTACCTCGAATGATTTTGAGCGAAAAAAATGTAGATGTTATTATACTCATCGCGTTATGGTTATTATTGTGCGTTACGAAATCTTTTTCTTAAGAAGCCCTCAGCTCAGTTTTTGACTAAAAATATCGAATCGAACTTCTAAAATTTTCGTACCACTTCTTTTTTAGAAATCCTGCTGTATTTGTTTTAATTTTATGCCAAAACTGTCTATTGTTTATAATTTACAAATGTATTAGCATTAAATTAGAAATCGACTAAATTACTTTTTCAGTCGATTTCCCTTTTCATGCGGCTTAACGTTTACTACGGATGTCGCTAGTATGTTTGTCTCATGTAAAAATTCAAAAAATATACAAAACCTGTTTAAAAAAACATTGGGATAAAATGTGCCGCCAGTGTCGGGATCGGTTGCGAAATGAAAATAATTAATTTCCTTCCTAAAGACTTACTACAAAAATCTATACGAAAGAGTGACTAAGCAGGGTAAAATAAGCTGCTAAACAGTTTACCAAAATATGAGGATTTGTGCCAACTAATTCTCTGGAGGTGGAATATTCGTCTCGCTATTATCAATTTCATGCTTCTAAGGAATTCTAAAGTTTAAACTACGATCTAAATAATTTGTAAGGTTAAGGTAGGTACATAGCTCGTACATATCGAATACATAAAATAATGACTGTACGTAAGTATAAGTTTATGATAGCAACGATAAATAAACGATAACAAGGAATTTATAAAATTGGCCACTTAGCGTTAATGTTAACAAGAAAATAGGCTGTAAATACCTACAAATCCGCTTTTCGGCCTCTCATACAGTCCACGATGAATACAATCCATTAGATTTTTTAAAATATCCTTTTAGTTCCCTGTAGCGAGATAAATGATCAATAAGTTTCCCCATTTTGGCATTCTTATTATTAAATAAAAACGGAAATGCACAATAGCATAATGTTATTCTAAATTCATAATTAAGTTACTCAAATAAAATCGACTATAACGTCTATGGTAAAGTCACAACTAGCCACCCCAACACAGCGTCATGTTGAACCATAGACAAAAAATAGTTGACAATTGACAAATAACTGACGGAACGCAAAGCGCGAAGCCGGGCTTGGTAGCGTTTGTTTTAAGCAATATAATTATTCCTAGTTTGTGCGTAAGAATATAATTCAAAATGGCATACAAAGGTCCACCAAAAGTCCAGAAGGTGATGGTCCAACCCATCAACCTTATCTTCAGGTATTTACAAAACAGAAGTCGAGTTCAAATTTGGTTGTACGAGAACGTGAATCTACGAATTGAGGGACACATCGTGGGTTTCGACGAGTACATGAACATTGTGTTGGATGAAGCCGAAGAAGTTCACATGAAGACGAAGAATAGGAAGCAAATTGGAAGAATAATGATGAAAGGGGACAATATAACGTTAATCCAGAACGTAAATCCTAATGCGTCGGTGTGATAGGTTATGAAGTTTAGTTTTAAGTTCATTCCGCCAGGTATGAGAAGAAACTCATGTTTTTATTTTTCAAAGCGTTGCCACGCTTGTGAGTGCAATGCAACAGTGTCTACCTAATTAAAGTTAAGATTAACTGCCAAACGACTTTTATTTACTTACTGTTATCAAACTAAATTTCATTGTACTTATACCCTAAATATATACAACAAAAACTGAGTTTGGAAATGTATTCGAATACAAAAACAGTAGGGAACTAATTAGATTCAATATCTTGATTATGAATAAATGAGTGGGTAGTAGTGCAAAACCAACTGAAGTGTGGATTACCTGTTCTATTAAAATATTAGTTGTTTTTGGAGGCTAAAACAAACAAACTCGAACTTGATACTAGCATAACCCTGTGTGCAAAATACTCGCTTTGACAGAGTTACGGACAACATGTTATAACATGACATACCATCATGTGTGAACACACAAGCGTATGTTATATTTTGGAAAGTTAATCGGATAAGGGCCATGAGTGCTTGAAATTAACAGTACCATATTAAGTTTTTTGATAAATGATTTTATTTTATAAGTAGGTTTGTAAATGATAAATGATTTTTATTTTGTAAGTAGGTTTGTACAAACACTTTTACACGTCAATCATATTTTAAAACTAGATGAGTTCGGTGTTTCCTATCTGACTAGTCTGAGAAGAAAGGCCGAAACAAACTCAGAGGTCACAGTCTCTTTTAAAGTCCAGGCATAATCTTGGCCAGATCATATGAAGACCATGTAGGTCTATGTCTGAGATGGTCTTTTGAGGAAAGAACCACACAGATGGAGAGGACCTGTCCAGTCAGTGCACGCATTTGTCAGAAATCGTGCAGCTCAACTCAAAACTTAAGGAGCTCAACGATTCAACGAACAATACCAAAGAAAGGACATTGGGGTAGGCCACATTAATTACTCAAACTGCCAGACCATGACAAAAACTAAGAGAACAGAGAGAAAAATTATATAAATAAAATGACCCAATGACACATAGTTTTTAATTATTGTGAATGTGATGACTATGTGTCTTCACATTCACAATAATTAAAAACTATGTGTAAAAGTGTACAAAAACTTTAACACATCAATCTTTTACTGGGAATATAATATTATTACTATGCATGTTTTTGTGAGACTAGATTGACTGGCATTATACCACCATTATCTTCCTACCACCAGTACCTTCCTGGTATGCTGTGGATAACGGTGTGAGTATCACATTTATATAATATCTTTGTTTATATTATTTGAGCAGATATAATGTGTTACTGTTTGTTTGTCCCAAATAAATAAACACTCTTACCATGTTACTTGGGGTTGGCGCAACACATTTAACACCAAACATTATGGGGTTTATTTATAGACATTGCTAAAAATTAAGTATACTTGCAATGTTTATAATAAAAGTTATAAAAATTATTATTTTGTTATTTGATACAGTTGGTATCAAATAACAAAATAATAATTTTTATAACTTACTCAATCCTGAAATACCAACTGCCTGGAGCCATGTGATGGTCCCTGTCAACAGGCACAGGCCATTCCTGTCCAGGCATAGTAAACGCCTGGTTAGCTTGCCATCTAATGATAGCATGGCTTCCTTGGACTGCCTACAGCCCGGTGACGAGGTCCACCAGCTTTCTGCTTGTGTGTGGATGTGCTTCTGTAGCCAAATGCATAGTTGGTTGAAGGGGATGGGCACGACGGGCTCAGGTCCACAGACAGACGTGCTGGATGGCCTTCTGTCCAGCTCATCTGCTGCGTCGTTTCCTAGCGATCCACTGTGTCCTTGCGGGCTACCCTTGCACTTGCCCTTTATCAACACTCTTCATCTCATAGGTACTGGTTATGATTCTGTTGATACCAGTGTAATTTCACCACTGGTGCCTGCCTGTAGCAACAATCCTGTGGGCAAATTAAATTACCTGTTGAACTGCGTTGTAGTAAACTCTCTAAAGTACCTAGGCTAAAAATACCAAGGTCATTGGAAGTAGTACGAGTAATAGGCACTGGCAAGCTGTTCGGTGCTCGGTTTTGTAACTGTTGTCATTCATAAACATAACATCACGCTTGTATTCCGGAAGGGTTCGGCAGTGCCATTCAAATCTAGTTATGATTAATCTATTGAATTAATGACTTGGGTTTCATCACATTTTAAGGAATTTAATAATACATTAATTCACACCATGGGGGGTGTGAATTAATGTTCAATTCCTTAAAATGAGGACAGAAACTACAGAATATTCACATCTTATGTCCATGTTTGAAAAAATACATATATTTGAGTCATTTTCTGCTGGAGCGGGATGAAAAATTAGTCTGCAAATCAGATGAAGGCGTTATAAATAGTATTTCATTGACATCAGTCAGCAAAAAACGGTAGGTACTGGAAAGAAATTAGAACAAGTATTTTCATAGGTACATAACCGAAACCACAGTTTTAACAATCAAAACGAGCGGCGTTCAGTAACGCTAATGTAGCTCTCTGTCTAGACGAGGACAGTTTGATTTATTTTTTCGTTGAAATAAAACTGATCATCGTTCAACAGGCGGGAAAAGTGCGTCGTCGTTCATGGAGCGCTGCATCGCGTTCATCGGCGACAACGCGGCCGACTGTGTCAAGACCAACGCTTTTCTCAACCTGCCCAAGGAAGCGCTGATCAAACTCATCTCTTCTGACTTTGTTAGTGTATTTTTTTTTGGTTTCCGCCATTATTTTCGATAGTTTAGTGGTAGTGGCGACGCGCTACATACTTTAGTACGCAAGGCTACACATGAAGCTATATACATACCCAGTATAAGAGGACTTCTGACTGTACGACAAACCTATACAATTTGAGGTCAGCTAAAACTGGAAAAATATAGCTTGATGTGTAGCCGTGTGTACCATCCTGCCATTATTAAATAGTTTCCCTACTCGATAACAGGTGGCGCTGTACGTTAACTTTTTGTTGGTTTTAATTATTATAAAAATAGCGAGTAACCGGAAATACAACGAACGAAACTTGTAATAACACATCAAAGAACTAAAACGCCTAAGCTCAATATCTAAAAACACAAGAAATGCCATAAAATTCCTTCTCAACACTTGTCTTCTATCGACACCACAAGCGATTGTTGCAATAATAATACGAAGATAACATTGAGTTACATTTTAAACATATTTGTGGTATTTTTCGCTTTTCACTAAGTATATTCTCGAAGATTCAACCAATGTTCTTTTCTATTTTTTTTTTTTGCTTGTTTGTCTTTTCAGCTATGCTTGGAAGAGGAGGAAGTATGGCGCTGTGCACTGGCGTGGGCGAAGCAGCGTGCTGGCGTGACGCAGCCCACGGCACACTGGACCGAGGAGGAGCGGGCGCGGGTCTGTCATCACCTGTCACCTCTCATGCAGCATGTGCGGCTACTGCTTATTGGTATGTTAGCTGAGTATATTTATGTCGGCATATTATTATAGACTGTCAAGTAAGGCCGCGACCGTCGCGTGATCAATAGTAGCGTTATACGTAATTAATGATCGCGTACCTATTCGCGTTTACTTGCGACAATCGCTTTCGATTAGGACGCATGGTTTTGCTACAGCGTGGCACAAAGCCTCGGTCACCAGCTTCAGCACTCGATATCTTACCAAATCCAAAGTACTTTCTTGGGTACGCGCCAGCCTGTTGAATGGATAGTATTAGGGGTGATTAATTGTTTAGTAAATGGTGGTGCAGGACGGCGATGAATTATGTTTTATTTTATTATGAATCACCTATCATAGTCTGAGTGTACCTGTAAATAGAAACAAATAATTTATTCGCTAGAATGTACTGTACCTAAACAGATAAGATGGATTTTTACAGATAGTCCCCAATCGTAGTCTGTGTGTCGTAGGTAGTCTCGTATTCTGGTTAAGTGTTGTTCTTGTCACATTGCAGACAGCGCGGTGTTCGCGGAGGAGGTGGAGCCGACGGGCGCGGTGCCCATGGAGCTGTCGCTGGAGCGCTACCGCCGCGCCGCGCTGCACGCCGCGCCGCCGCCCGCGCCTCGTCCGGACAGCGACAAGAGGACGCAGCCACGGTAACGACACTTCACTCTATTTATAATAACAGCATTATACTTGTCAGCATCCCGAACACTTTATATCACTTAGCTAAGGCCGCTTGCTCCACAAAGGGGTTTGAAGATCCGTGGCATACCTACTGTCGGGCCATGTTATTTATTTTTTCAAAATCGAGGCCACGCATATAATCTGTATAAATCGATAGCATCATGCACACAACATTATGAGACCAAACCCCGTAAAGTGACACTTTACGACGTTTGGTCTCATAAACGTTTTACGGACAGGGACCTTTGCCTGGCTCCTTTTTGTAGATATGCCAGGCTTCATATAAAAGTTTAATCCCCTTTGTGATTTGTGTTAGTGATTTGCGGTGCGAGTGCTGGTAAATGAGACGCACTGCTGGTTAATAGGCGAAGGGCGAATTCAGGGCTATCTTTTGTAACCTATAACTTCCGAAAAAGCTAATTCACTCAAAAGTTAATGCTAAAGTTCTCTAAAGTTAATTCTATTTAAGTTAATTTATTTGTTCACTTTAAAACAAGAATCAAGTTTTTTATTAACAGACAGCAAATAATATATAAAACCTCAAATTTTTGTTTCAGTTTGGCAGTAAACATGTTCACAGGATCGTTAATATTGCAGCACGATAAGAGCGCCTTCCAAGCTGTTATCAACAACTGGTAATTATTAAACGATAGGATTAAAAAATAAGCCATCATTCAATAGTTGTATAATAATATACTTTACATATTTATTTGTTACGGTATTTATATGGGTAGGTACACACAGTTAAAAATTTGGGAAAATTATATTATAAATTTTGAATAAAAAGGAAAGAAAAATTTCAAGAAATAAGCAGTAAATACTGGTTATTTCTTGTCAAAGCCTTCATTTTAGAATATTTAAATAACTTCATGTATGTTCTGCTCTCATAGGTGCGGTACTCCGAAACAGTCATGGCGTCTGATATTCCGCGCGTCCACTCACGGCTACTCTGCACAAGCGTTCCATTCACACTGCGATGGCGTCGCTCCAGTATTACTACTAGTACAGGTATTACTGTTGACTGTTTCAACGCTCGACAAAGTGTTTATGAAACTAGATCGAATCCTTTATTTAGCTATTCTAGACATTGCCAGACTCAAGTGAAAATAGTGAGGTCCGAATATTTGTTTATGAGAAATCGTTTATGGAACTTCTACTAACATACTACTTCCATGATATGATAGCTTTAACATTTAAGACCTCCTTTGCAAAACGTAAACAAATCAAAAGGAGTATGTAAGAATCGTAGTGGGTGACGTTCTGTAGTTTCTGCCTTTTTCCCATAGAGGTGGGAAGAAGGCGTGAGATCATGTGTGTATGTTTACTGAATATTTTGTTTTGCCAAGTAGGTATAACGGTTTTATTGCTCCTCGGTGTTCCAGTTATCGCGGGGCGAGGTTGTGGGTGGCTACTGCGAGGCGGCGTGGACTGCGGGCGGCGCGGGCGGCTACATCGCTGCGGAGCGCGCCTTCCTGTTCACTCTCAGCGACCCGCCGGCGAGGTATACGCTGCTTAAAAAGGCTTTCGCGCTGTGTTATCATCCGGAGTAAGTACCCATTGCTAAGTACATGGCATGCCGATCAATGTTCATTGCTAAGTACATGGCATGCCGATCAATGTTCATCCGGAGTAAGTACCCATTGCTAAGTACATGGCATGCCGATCAATGTTCATCCGGAGTAAGTACCCATTGCTAAGTACATGGCATGCCGATCAATGTTCATCCGGAGTAAGTACCCATTGCTAAGTACATGGCATGCCGATCAATGTTCATCCGGAGTAAGTACCCATTGCTAAGTACATGGCATGCCGATCAATGTTCATCCGGAGTAAGTACCCATTGCTAAGTACATGGCATGCCGATCAGTAAGTACCCATTGCTAAGTACATGGCATGCCGATCATTGCTAAGTACATGGCACGCCGATCAATGTTCATTGCTAAGTACATGGCATGCCGATCAGTAAGTACCCATTGCTAAGTACATGGCATGCCGATCAGTAAGTACCCATTGCTAAGTACATGGCATGCCGATCATTGCTAAGTACATGGCATGCCGATCATTGCTAAGTACATGGCATGCCGATCATTGCTAAGTACATGGCATGCCGATCATTGCTAAGTACATGGCATGCCGATCATTGCTAAGTACATGGCATGCCGATCATTGCTAAGTACATGGCATGCCGATCATTGCTAAGTACATGGCATGCCGATCATTGCTAAGTACATGGCATGCCGATCATTGCTAAGTACATGGCATGCCGATCATTGCTAAGTACATGGCATGCCGATCATTGCTAAGTACATGGCATGCCGATCATTGCTAAGTACATGGCATGCCGATCATTGCTAAGTACATGGCATGCCGATCATTGCTAAGTACATGGCATGCCGATCATTGCTAAGTACATGGCATGCCGATCATTGCTAAGTACATGGCATGCCGATCATTGCTAAGTACATGGCATGCCGATCATTGCTAAGTACATGGCATGCCGATCATTGCTAAGTACATGGCATGCCGATCATTGCTAAGTACATGGCATGCCGATCAAAGTTCAAATTTATCGAAAAATCGCACCCTTAGTGGCTGTTTACACCTGTTTTTATTTTATTATACTAAAGTTGACTATCTATATCTTGTTAACAGTTGCGGTCCAATATTCGGCGCGGGCGCAGACCTTCTGATATCGAGCAACTGCAACAGCAACAGTGAGAGCTACAGCAACCTCCACTCGTACGGCGACCAGATGGCGCCGGCGTCGCTCGCCACGGAATACAACTTCACTGTCAGAGATTACGAGGTGTTTACTTACAAACACAACTAATTGCTACAGCAATTGATTGGGGATTCTATTACATGACAGCGTGCTAAAAAAACATTATTAAATACAAAACAGTTCCAGCTACTAGCCGCTAGATGGCCTGCTCAAAATATAATTCATGAAAGACGTTCTTTTTGCAACCCAATTAATTATATTGATAAATGCTTATTTTTCTAATTTATGTATTTGAAACCTGTGTCAACATTTAATAATAGTATGTTTATTACAAGTGTTCGAATATTATATTTAGATTTTTGTGTTTTACTTATAGTAGTATTATAATATTAGACATTAATAAAATAGTTACAAAGTCAAAACTGTACTTTGAATATTTTTGAAAAAAGTAATTGCCCAGGCAGCATCAGACCGAGTATGATGCTGAAAATAAATTTTGCGTCCGTTTATCTGTTGGCCCAGTGGCGCAGTGGCGCAGTGCTGCTCCAGTGGCGCAGTGCTGCTCCAGTGGCGCAGTGCTGCTCCAGTGGCGCAGTGCTGCTCCAGTGGTAACGGCCGCGTCCTACGAGTTGTAGTAGGTCATAGTTTCGAACCCACACAGGCGCTTTACTTTGTATAAATTATTTCATCACCACTGCTCTCAAAATGGTGAAGGAAAACATCGTGAGGAAACCGGCATGTCCTAGAACCAAAAATTCGAAGACATGTGACATCTACCTACGCACTGGGCCCGCGTGGTGATTTACGGCCCAGTCCCTCTCACCGAGAGGAGACCTGTGTCCCAGCAGTGGGAACGTTATAGGCTGATTATGCTATCTGTTGGTCCGGAATGGTGCAAAAACGGCTGAACGGATAAAAATTGGGCCAAAGATAGTTTATAACCTGGATTAACAGATGGGGTACTTTTAATCCCAGTAGTACGTTCCCGTGGTTTATTTTCCGACACACACGCGGGTGAAGCCGCGGGCAAAAGCTAGTGTACCGAAATACCGATAAATTAATAAGTGACAAAAAAACCTCTGGCTCCTTCAAGTCGACTACATTTCTTATATATTGACCCATCTAACAATCACATTTCAAATCGATGCTCAAAGTTTCCAAGTTTAGTTCTCAAAATCCATACTAGATGGCACCATTTACATAGATATTTCTGCATGCGGGTTTTTGATTTCTCAATTATTTTTGCATCACCTTTTAAATTAATTTAGCTTTTTTGCAAACGGAGAATCCAAAATGGAGTTTGAATACATACTTAATTATAAGTTTGGAATTTAAATGTTGGGTTTTTTAATGTTGGAATTTATTGAAGCAAAATCTGCCAAACAACTTGAGACTTTGAGACTCGGCAATTGTTGAGGGGAGATGTGGTAGGGCCCAGCGTCTGTCTACCAAATAAGAATATTATATCGTTACCAGTCGTATGGAATCAACTGTGTGTCAAGTTACAAAATGTACCCTGTTCACGGCCTTTCACAATAAATTAAAACTGATCATAAAATTTAGGTAGGTACCTACCTAAATACCCATCTACTTTGTTCATAGAAATGTAAAAAACGACATCTAAAATTCTAACTTTCAGACAGCATTTTGTACTTTAGGAATTTTGCCATGACAGCCATGATGTTTATAGTTAATTCCGACAGATGGTGTTAGCGTTCACGTAATCAAGGGCGAATCATTTCTCATTTTCAGGAATTATTTCTGGGAGGGGCGCAAGGGCCAGACAGTGAAGTAGTGTCTCCCCCATCTAGTATAGCACTATGATAATTTTGTTATTCATTATTTTTCAATGAAATTTATGAATAACTACAAAAAAAACGTGGTCGAGGAACCCCTGTCCGGAACGAAGTTCCTTACGCGATACTCGCACGCACACACCAGACACGTATATAATAGAAAAAGACACACAGAGAGAAAGTGTGAATTTAATACAGAGCCACTCGGTGTACCTAAGTTGAGATGCCACTCAGTGTAAGATGAGAGCTTCTATAGAATAGAAGCTCTCATCTTACTCACTAGACCAACAGGCCTGTCATAATAACATAATAACAGATTTTTTGTTAAAAATTAAATAACAAGCTATCAGAGTTAAACTATACCATTGACATAACATTAATACTTTATCAATTATCCACAGTCGTTAACATCGAGTAGCTAAACAGGTACATAAATCATCGTGAAAAGTTGATCGATTTTTGTTGTATTTACCGCAGTAGGTAGGACCTATTATTATCCACCGCTTTATTCTAGTCCTGTCATCTATTATACACAAGTATACATATTCTTCACAAGACACAGAAAGTTACGAGGTGTAAACCGCAACTGAAAATGAGCCTTCCATTGATGACTACACAATAAGAGGAGAAAGTAGCTGACCACTCTTCAAAGATTGATGATCGTAGTAATGTAGCAGATACATTGTTAACTACTTGTTGTTGTAATCAAGGTTCTAACTAGGGTCAAGCAAGCAATCAACAGGTCGCTCGCGTAAAACCACAAAATCATTTAAGTTAAGGAACTTCGCTCATTAAGAACCACATGATGAGTTTCTTTTAGTGTAGTGTCAGCTGTACCAACAGACTGTCAGATAAATCGACGACCTTAAGAAAGTAGCTGGGGTGGAACGAAGCCGGAAGTAGGCACCCATCCTGTATCCTGGATATTGTGACACAACTTGGTTGACAATAAAATAGGCATTCTTTTTTTCGCAGCTTTCATACTAATGCTAAACTGCAGGATTTGTGCCTCATGAAATTTGCAATTTATGTGGTGTATCTACCTAACAAGTGCATGTAGGTTGTTTTCACCACTGTTAACAGGTGGCCGACCAGCCCTTGCTTCAAACCTAATTTATATTACCTTCCGAAAAAGTCTCGAACTGACCTTTTAAATGATCCAGTTTCGTTGAACGTGAAAAATTATAATGTCACATCTGTATCTATTTTTCTATGTGTACATAAATAAATACCTACAGACCTACTGACCCGAATCTCTGTCTGAGGATCGTAGACCAGCTGTCTCCGTCCACTGTTGTTATGCACCAAACATCAAGACAGCGTTTATAAAATTATAACTGGACATTGTGGAAAGACTTGACAATCGAAACATTCGCCAGCGATTATAAGTATCTACCAGTTATCGATTGTGTCCGGGTCATTCTCTACATCCGGAATAGTTCATTTACCGCGCCGTGTCCGGTCGGTAGGCTGGACAGACCTACATAGGGTGACAGAGGTGGAAGGTGGCTGGTTTTTGTTCCGTCATTTGGAGTGCGGTACCTAGCTCTTTTTTGCGAGCTCCTGGTTGTTGACGTCATGCCCGGCACGGTGCCGTGCTCGATCAACGGTATCCAGCTGACCCACTAGTATTGTTGTCTCTTGTCGAGTCAAGTGGATTGAGGAATCGTGTGATAGATTTTAATTATCATTTTAATCATTGAAATTTTGGGTTTTCGATATTGTAATTACTTTTTGAGGATGTTAAAAAGCACCAGGTAAAACCACTCTTTAAGGATATTATTTAAACTAATCAAATGACAGCAATCTTTTACATCATTTTGGGTTTTATTAAAATAAAAGGAAGGAAATTCTAAGCTAACCCAGACATCATCTACATAAATTCAAATCTCTTTCTTCTACCTACTTCAAGATCCCCTCCCAAGAGTTATCAGATTGTTCTAAGATAGCTTTTACCTTCACGAACTTCCTTCGAAGTTTCCAGTGAAACAGTGAAAGACAAGGCTATTGGAAAGTTCATTTGGAAAAACCCAAACCTTTGCTTAACGCTCGAAAAGGTTTGCTTTCTGAGTAGCTAAGAAAGTACTTTAGTAGGCATGTGTGTCATTATGTTTTAATAGTTTTAACAGCTAACAAAATACCCACTCCTAGAGCAAACGAAAAATTGAAAAGTACGTATCCCTTATCCACGTGTTTGCCATTAACAATCCGGGCCAATGGTCGCGTTCGAACCAAGGCAGTCACGTCATGGTCCAGCTACAAAAACTTGGTATACTTCGCGGACTTTAACGCTATTTTAAAGATATAAACCGATAATTAGAACGGTAATTCTTAAACGTACCTGTGTTTATAAAAATTATGGTATTAAACCGTAAAATGTATCGGTATTCGGTAAATATATCAATTAACTCCACTTTTTGCTGACAAGGAACTGCTATTTAAAAATAGTGTGTTACTTACGTACCTAATACTTATGTGTGCCTATCCGACCTCCACAACCCAGTTACTGCCTTACTGGGTAATACGATACCTCTTGGTAAGACTGGGTTGTCAGACTTTCGGGCTTCTGACTACTTACCCGTGACATAACGACTGTCAAATATCCACGAATAACAGCCGGGACCAACCGCTTAACGTACTTTCCGAGGTACGGAGGGGTCTCAGTATGAAAAGATGGTACCCCATCCACAGAACGATATTCGGAAAAAGCATGTTTGACTTTTGTCACGTTACATTTTTCATTGCCAGTTGAAATGGCGAACGTAGATTAATAGGTAGGTACTATAAAAGCTGAGTATTCTGAGGAGAATTATTATTGTGCATCATTTTTAGAAAACAATATTATTTTGTGTCGCTATTATCAAGAGAGCGTCATTTCCACCCTCAAACATACAGACACTGTCGTAGAGAATCAGCTCTCTGTCCCTAAAGTCTTGCAACCAAGAAGATAATTATGGTTACTCCTTAGTGACTGGGTTGCGGAGGTTAGCAGCTGCACCAGATGGGTGGTAGAGACTGATGTCGGCTCGCTCATCTTTCATAGTGTTACTCGGCTGGCGGTTATCATCACTTATCACCTAATCAGCTGTTGACGAGATAATTTATGATCAAAAACACGTCATAATGTAACTTCGTACATGTTACCGGTATCATGCGTAAAGTTGGTAAACTTATAAACTTCGACAGATTTTACATTTTAGCCTCCAGTCCTTATTTATCTCTCGCTCAATTCGATCTTTCACCGCTATAGCCTTATTAACAGTAGATAAATGATAGTTCTCAATACAATACAATACAATACATTTCCTTCCTCAAGAATAAGAGAAAACCTTTCATTAGGACGACATCCTCGAAACCGTAACACACCGTCGAACTGCGCCAGTGCGTTAATTATAACGTTTTGCCGCGACCGCCCAACTCTGTGTCTTCTTCACTCTTTTCTTCAACGCTACGCTTACATTTAGACAAAGTGAGTTTTTACGGCTTTTTAACTTGAGCTGTAACATAATAAAACAAATACATAAACAGCTGAAGGCTTCAATCGTTACCCCAAGGATCTTCCGTGACGTTGGTGATGTTTAACTCATGTGTCGACCAACCAAGCTATAAATAGGGCAGATAAACATGACTAGATCCGGGTAGTGGGTACCGACCCTTAGCACCCATGGTTGGCACCTTACCACCAGTAAGATGAACGAGTGGTTAATAGTAAATGTAGTTTACTAAAACGCAGGTAAAGACATGGTTGTTTGCAGTCCCTGTCAACGAGTGGGTGCTAACTATGTATAAGTTAACCTTAACTTCGCTCGGTTAGTACGAGCTTTATTTGTAGGGAAACTACTTACTGCAAGGGTTTTAACAATTTTCCCATAAAAATGGAAGCTGTTTGTTTTCCACCAATTAAGTAAGTGGTTTTCCTGTAAACACTGGAACATCAGACTAGGTTTTAAGATTGGTTTTTTGAACGTTGACTTTCCTAGTAGTCATTGGAATTTAAGTAGATACCTAATCTAAGATCGTACTTTTAAGCCTAGCTTTTATATTCACTTGCCTTTTATTGCCTACCCAAATGTCATTTCTTTGGTATTATTAGTCGAATCATTGAGCTCCAATGAAAAATGCGTGCACTGACTGGACCTGCACATTCAACATGCGTGGTCCTCAAAAGACCATCCTGAACACTAATCTGCTTGGTCCTTATATGGCTTGAACAAGATTAAGACTGTGACCTCTGAGTTTATTTCGGCCTTTCTTTTCAGAGTAATCGGATAGGAAAGCCAACCTCATCTCGTTTTTTTAATATGATTGACGTGTAAAAGTGTTTGTACAAACCTACTTACAGAAATAAAATAATTTAGCATTTATCATTGTAAGACATTCCTCCCAGTTGTTAGCAAAGTTGGCCGTCGTTATATCATATTAAATAATAGTTTTTAAGAAGGAAAACGTTGGCAATGCGGACAGATGGTCCATTGACGTCAGACTTCCCCAGATCCGGGATCTGATGTGAAGAGTCTGGGATCAAAGCAGCCGAGTGGTGCCAGAGGATCGATACATAATTAAACATTTTATCAAGCTTCAATTTTAAGACTTCGCATGTGTGTGTTGGATTGGCAGATACTTCTCAAGTATCCTGTTCCTTAATTTTGTTCTTTTAATTATGTAGGAGGTACCAGGGGGGTAGGAAATTGAAAGAGAGTATTTTGAAAAATGAGATTTTGAAAACCTTAAGTTACTTTTATACCCTGCAATCTGCATAGTTAGTCAAAGGCTAGACATCAACTTAGTTGGTACCTGTATTATGACCCTCGTCGCAGACGCGGCGTCATCTCCTGACCAGGACAAATCGATAGAATAGAATAGAATAATATATTTATTGTAAAACATGAGTATACTTCAAATAATATGTGCGGGGTCTTAAAATAACAGGTAGATCTGCAAGTTTTGACATTAAATGTCTCTGTACATTAAATAACAGGTAGATCTGCAAGTTTTGACATTAAATGTCTCTGTACATTAAATGTCTCTGTACATTAACAGGTAGATCTGCAAGTTTTGACATTAAATGTCTCTGTACATTAAATAACAGGTAGATCTGCAAGTTTTGACATTAAATGTCTCTGTACATTAAATGTCTCTGTACATTAACAGGTAGATCTGCAAGTTTTGACATTAAATGTCTCTGTACATTAAATGACTCTGTACATTAACAGGTAGATCTGCAAGTTTTGACATTAAATGTCTCTGTACATTAAAATAACAGGTAGATCTGCAAGTTTTGACATTAAATGTCTCTGTACATTAAAATAACAGGTAGATCTGCAAGTTTTGACATTAAATGTCTCTGTACATTAAAATAACAGGTAGATCTGCAAGTTTTGACATTAAATGTCTCTGTACATTAAATGTCTCTGTACATTAAATGTCTCTGTACATTAAATGTCTCTGTACATTAAATGTCTCTGTACATTAAATGTCTCTGTACATTAAATGTCTCTGTACATTAAATGTCTCTGTACATTAAACGCCCTCAGATTCAGTAGCTCCGTGACCGTATACTTAAGGCGAAAGCAAATTTTCTAGTTTTCTGCAATTAATATACGACTAGCTGCGCCCCGCATAAGTTTCGATTCCGTGGGAATATCGGGATAAAAAATAAATATCCTATATGTTAATCCTGATTATAAACCATCTGTGTGCCAAATTTCATCCAAATCCGTTCAGTAGTTTTTGCGTAAAAGAGTAACAAACATCCATCCATCCATCCATCCATACAAACTTTCACATTTATAATATTAGTAGGATTCGCGGCCGTAACAAATATTTATAGAATTATAATCATAAAAATGATTAACACAACTCTCTGATTAACCATCGCTGGGGCGTTCTCTGTCTTGCATAGGGTCGCAGCATAATGCTGAGCGATAGCCGTTTTGCGTGGATGTGACGCATGTCAACCATTTCTTATTGTTTTTATGTTCTTTTTTGCGTCATGTTTACCGCAAATAAACGTTTTTACTTTCTTTCTTTCTCTAAGATTATATTACCCTGTTAAATTACTATTTCATGAAATCATTACATTTGAGGGCAATTCTAACTTAAGGAGTTGTATTGCTAATACATATTATAATTATGATTATAACTCTATAAAGCCATATTTATTGTTACAGCCGCGAATCACATGTTAATCAACATACAAACTGACGCTGACCTGCAAATTGCAAAAATCTTAAGTAAAGAATGCCGCCGGTATTCCCCTAGACAATTTATATAATGAGATGAAGCAGTTAACGGCACCATGGGCTCAGTATGTACATACTAGAACGACACATATTCATCTGTCAACTACTCAGGTAAATAACCAGTTTTAAAGAATTCAGTAATTGATAAAATAATAATCTGAAAAAACATTCGAAGTTCATGTAATAAGTAGGTATCTAGCGGTTCTGCGGTTAAAATTAATTTAAAGCTGTTTATGGCGGAGTATTAGCATCGCTCAAGTTAACCGCACAATGACCGCATCGCTTGACGGACGGCTGTATCTGTTCTGTGATAATTGGCGTCCTGATTATTGCATTGGCACAGATTTGACGCCAAAACACGTGCAAGGTTCTTCTCTTTTACTGCGTTTACTTACATATCTACCTAAATCAATGTGTGTGTTTAAGGGCTTTATCACACTAGCGAGTTGCGAGCGAGTGGAAAGCGGGGCGAGTGCGCAGCGAGTTCGCCGCGAGTTCGCAACTCGCGGCGAACTCGCTGCGCGGATCGTACACCGCGAACTCGCTGCCCACCCGCGGCCAGCGAGTTCGCGGTGTACGATCCGCGTTTTGTAGTACAAAACGCGGAAAACACGGGAACGCGTGTTCGCCGCGCACACGTTGCGAACTCGCGGCGAGCTCGCTGCGCACTCTCCCCGCTTTCCACTCGCTCGCAACTCGCTAGTGTGATAAAGCCCTTATTGTAACCACATATTTACCTAGTGAGGTTCTGGTTTGTACGTAGCGATCGTTAAACATACTACATTCTGAAGAAAGTAAGAGTGATAAATAATTAATCCACTACTGTAAAATGTAATCAATCTTCCGACTGATGAGCTGTTGCTAATTATGGTGCAAATTGAAAGGTAAGCTTTTAATAACAAATAATAACGGGTGTAAAAAGACACGACGTGTAACCGGACGAAGCCGAGAGTCACGTGTACTCCCCGTCATTGTTATAATTTTTTTGTACTGGACCATACCTGGGAGCCTTCTGGTTACAGAGATATTAAAGGTCAAGTCCAAATCTGACTACTTTTTTTTTGCGAAAACCAGTTTTTTGTGATAAAACACCACTTTAAATACCTCCACGACCGCTTCATGCACCCATAAGCACAATGTCTTGCAGGTTGCGCACTACCGCAAAGATATTTGTAAGAGATAAAATAAATAAATAAACTTAGTGAATTACAGTATAACTTAATTAAATGGATATGTGAGAAACCTCTATAATATAGAAGCTATAATTACAATGAACCGACCCTTTTGAATTAAAATACCTCGATACTGAGAATAATTAAAGCTTTCTATCTCAGAAAGAACTTGTTAGAATTTTTTGATTTTTGGAGGTACTTGCCTCATCTACACGTAAAGTGGGGATGTTATTTTTCTCGATTATAGGTCTTAAAAAAAAAGAGGTTGCTAAGACGATTTTTTGATTTAGGTGTCCGTTTGCGAGATATTCAACTTTAAAGCGCATTTTTTGTTAAAATAGGGCGTCCCCCCCTCTAAAAGCTAAACAGCGGGCTCGAAAAATCTGAAAAAATTCGTGATGGTAGTCCATGTGATGAACTTTGAAGGAAAACTATAACGGCTTAGATAACTTTGTTAGTTCAGGAGTTATAGAGGCCTAACTTGTAAAATGCGCTTACTTGGAAAACTTCGAACAAAAATAACGAAATAATAAGTAAACATGTAAAATATTAAAAATAAAATCATAACAATTATCTATTGGTCACGATTTTATTTAAATTTGAATCCTCTAAAGAGGATAAATAAAATTAGTGGCTTAAAAAGTTTACAACTACACTCGATAGATGGCGTTGTGCATTTATTCCAAATTTCTGAATCGTGGTATGGTTTCGTTATAATACAGGCTATATAAATAAGTAAAGTAGAATTTTATTTAAAACATACAAGTTTCTGTATGCGAGCACCATCTAAGTATTAGGGGTTAAAGTACCTATGAAATTGCCGATTTGTACTGAAAAATTGAAATTCGTTTTTTTTTTTAATTTATCATTTTTATTTAATCAAATTAATTACCATTATTATCTATACATTGCGCCATCTAATATGAAGGTCATTTATGCCTTTGCGATAGAACTCTCGTGATCTAGATTCGACAAACTGTGTGAAAGCATTTTGTACTGCCTCCTGAGAAGAAAACTTTTTATCACGTAGAAAATTTTCCAAATCACAAAAAAAATGGTAGTCCGTTGGAGCAAGATCTAGCGTATACGGAGGGTGACGAATGGTTTCTACTTGCAGTTCCTGTAGAGTTAAAACGGTTTCTCGTGCTGTATGAGGTCTCGCGTTATCATGGAGCAATAATGGTGAAGATCGATTCATGAGTCGGGGCTGTTTCACTGCTAGTTTTGCTATCATTGTTCGGAGTTCGGCACAGTAGACATCTGCCGTTATCGCTTGACAGATTGGAGAAAGCTATAGTGAATAACAACATGCTGAGACCACCAAACAGTTACCATCACCTTTTTATTGGTAAGCTTTGCTTTATGACACTGTTGCGGCGTTTGACCTGGGGTCAGCCATTGCATTTTTCGCTTACGGTTATTGTATAGAATCCACTTTTCATCACATGTCACAATTCGATCCAATATTCCTTCATTTCTGTATCGATTCAACCAGGCAACACAAGTTTCAACACACGGTTCTTTCTGCAGATCAGTCAAATCATGAGGCACCCATTTCTCATATTTTTTTATTTTATTGATTTGACGCAAATGAGTTAATATTATTGGTAAGGTAACGTTAAAGCATGCCGCTAATTACTGGGTAGTTTGGCTCAGATCGGCTTCCACCATCTCTTTCAATTCATTGTTATTCACCTGTGTGGGCGGTCCACGTGGCTCGTTCTTCAAATCAAAGTTTCCTTTACGAAAGCGCTTAAACCAAAATCACACGGTGCGTTCATTAGCAGTCCCCTATCCACGCAACATTAATATTGCGAGCTGTTTCTGCAGCGTTAGTTCCGCGTCGGAACTCGTATTCAAAAATAACTCGAATTTTCGAAGTATCCATCTTTCTTGTCTAAGCTGAATAAAAAAAACAACTGAAAGTGGATAATCGAACGTTGCACATTTTTTAAAAGAAGAACTTCATAGGTACCATGTGAAAAAAGTTTCACTCAAAAATCTCTAACCGTGAAGGTTCTATGTCAATTCGAAGTACCTATTACAATAAAACGGCAATTTCATACTTTAACCCGTA
Source organism: Apamea epomidion (assembly GCA_947507525.1). Taxonomy (NCBI): domain Eukaryota; kingdom Metazoa; phylum Arthropoda; class Insecta; order Lepidoptera; family Noctuidae; genus Apamea; species Apamea epomidion. The sequence goes on along the minus strand of OX382240.1, from coordinate 709,052 downwards.
ATAAATAGAGTTTACGTTTGAGAATACATTGAGATATGCCATTTCTTGCATATAGATTTCATTTTCAGTAACTTTTCATTTCATTCATTTCATTTAAATTCTTATAAAATATAATTTAATTTGCTTCTATTCTTCATTCATATTCTTGCACATTTTTAATTTTACTTTTATTCTTCGTTCCATTCTTATTTATATTGTGCTTACACTGTATTTTATTAATTGTAGTTTGTGTCTGTACCTACTAATATAATATCTATATTTCACTTTATTTTAGATTAGGTTTGGTCTGTTTGTAGTAGTCCCAGTGAGCACTAAGTGATAGGTTAGTGGGTGACTACGGAACCCTATTCTATTTATTTATTTTATTATTTATGTACACACAGTAAAATACATATAGATATGACATACACACATCAACACCGTCTAGGGATATTTTGTATAAAGTTTTTTAACTCAAAAAATACTGGCCAGTTTTAAATTCTTTTGAAGAAGGCTTATTTTGTAAACCTTTTTGAACGATTCTAAATTTGAATTTGAAAAAATAAATTAAAAACAAAAGATTTACGCGGCATAATGGTAGCGAAGTCCCAAGGCTTCATTTACCTACAGTAGTTTTTGGCTATTTTTTTTGTGTCAAATTTAAGTTTTATAACAAGTTATAGGTTAATTTCGAATTAATGTTATTGTGTGCATCATGCAGCGGCGCCATTTAACGTGAGAGGAAATGTTAAGGGCAGTAGGCATGCTCCAATCTGGGGCTACTCAACGGAGTATTGCTGAGGAGATTGGAATAAGACAAATTGTGATATCAAGGTTATGGTCACGTTATCGTGCTACTGGTGATGTGGCTGAAAGACACCCAGGCGGGAAGCGCATAACCACTCAACGACAAGACCGATTTTTGCAAGTTGCCGCGAGAAGACAACCAAATGTTACGGCCATGCAGTTGGTTCAGAGGCTCCAGTCAGAGCACCAGTTGCTTGTGAGTGATCAAACTGTAAGGAGAAGACTGCATGAAGCTAACCTTCATGCTCGCAGACCGCTTCGTACTCCAGCACTACGCCGAGGAAATCGTGGACGAGGACTAGAGTGGGCTCGTGAACATTTGCTCTGGGAAGATAACCAGTGGTCTGTAGTGCTGTTTACCGATGAGTCCCGGTTCGGTTTCCATCCCGATACACGTAGAGTACGTGTTTGGCGAGTTCCTGGTCGTAAGAGCCGTCTGCAACATCCTCAGGAAGTCAATTCATACCACGGCGGGACAATTATGGTTTGGGCGGGAATTTGTGTTGGTGGAAGAACAGACCTCGTTTGGATCAGAAACACCATGACGGCTGAAAAATACCGTAACGAGGTGCTAGTACCAATAATCTACCCCCATCGACTACAAATGGGCCAAGAATTCACGCTCATGCACGAAACGCCCGTCCGCACACAGCGAGAGTGGTGACGAGCTGGTTGCAGGAGCACGACGTATTGGTCTTAGGCTGACCCGCTCAATCGCCTGACCTAAACCCCATAGAACACGCGTGGGACATGCTCCAAAGAAGGGCTTTGAGGAATTTCCCTGCAAACATTGCGACGGAAGAGCAACTTTTTTTGCATCTTAACCGGACCTGGGACAATATACCGCAGCAAGACTTGGATAACTTAATCCAAAGCATGAAAAACCGTTGCAGGACCGTTATTAACGTCATGGGGTGTTTTACTGACTACTGAGTTTTCACATAACTGTTAAAAACAGATTAATTTTCCTTATTATTCACTTTTTCTTGAGAAACACATTCATTGATAGTTTTACCATTATTTCACGTTTTTTCTTTATTTGAATAAAAATTTGATTACGCAAAAAAAATAGTTTTCTTTTATTCTGGAGTATAGTCTGATAAATGGGCCTTATAAAAATATATGCATGCTGTATGTTATTTTTAATAAATTTTGAGTAAATTGAGTAAATCCAAAATATCTCTAGACAGTGTTGATGTGTGTAATTATAATATGAGTACAAAGGTACTGCTTATTTCTTAAGAAATTTCTTCCAGACCTGCGATTACGATGTTGGTCCCATGGAGAAAGTTGTTCAGTTTGATGGTCTGTACCACATCCTTAAATTTGGCTGGTCTTTAAAAAATCAGCCTGTATATACACACATCAACACTGTCTAGGGATATTTTGGAATTACTCAATTTACTCAAAATTTATTAAAAATAACATTCAACATGCATATATTTTTTTAAAGCCCATTTATCAGACTACACTCCAGAATAAAAGAAAACATTTTTTTTTTGCGTAAACAAATTTTTATTCAAATAAAGAAAAACGTGAAATAATGGTAAAACTAACAATGAATGTGTTTCTCAAGAAAAAGTGAAAAATAAGGAAAAATTAATCTGTTTTTAACAGTTATGTGAAAAATCAGTAGTCAGTAAAACTACCCATGACGTTAATAATGATCCTGCAACGGTTTTTCATGCTTTGGATTAAGTTATCCAAGTCTTGCTGCGGTATATTGGCCCAAGTCCGGCTAAGATGCAAAAAAAGTTGCTCTTCCGTTGCAATGTTTGCAGGGAAATTCCTCAAAGCCCTTCTTTGGAGCATGTCCGACGCGTGTTCTATGGGGTTTAGGCCAGGCGATTGAGCGGGCCAGCCTAAGACCGATACGTCGTGCTCCTGCAACCAGCTCGTCACCACTCTCGTGTGCGAACGGGCGTTATCGTTCATGAGCGTGAATTCTTGACCCATTTGTAGTCGACGGGGGTAGATTATTGGTACTAGCACCTCGTTACGGTATTTTTCAGCCGTTATGGTGTATCTGATCCAAACGAGGTCTGTTCTTCCACCAACACGAATTCCCGCCCAAACCATAATTGTCCCGCCGTGGTATGAATGGACTTCCTGAGGATGTTGCAGACGGCTCTCACGACCAGAAACTCGCCAAACACGTACTCTACGTGAATCGGGATGGAAACCGAACCGGCACTCATCGGTAAACAGCACTACAGACCACTGGTTATTATCCCAGAGCAAATGTTCACGAGCCCACTCTAGTCGTCGTCCACGATTTCCTCGGCGTAGTGCTGCAGTACGAAGCGGTCTGCGAGCATGAAGGTTAGCTTCATGCAGCCTTCTCCTCACAGTTTGGTCACTCACAAGCAACTGGTGCTCTGACTGGAGCCTCTGAACCAACTGCATGGCCGTAACATTTGGTTGTCTTCTCGCGGCAAATTGCAAAAATCGGTCTTGTCGTTGAGTGGTTATGCGCTTCCCGCTTGGGTGTCTTTCAGCCACATCACCAGTAACACGATAACGTGACCATAACCTTGATATCACGTTTTGTCTTGTTCCAATCTCCTCAGCAATACTCCGTTGAGTAGCCCCAGCTTGGAGCATGCCTACTGCCCTTAAAATTTCCTCTCTCGTTAAATGGCGCCGCTGCATGATGCACACAATAACAATAATTCGAAATTAACCGATAACTTGTTATAAAACTTAAATTTGACACAAAAAAATAGCCAAAAACTACTGTAGGTAAATGAAACCTTCGGACTTCGCTACCATTATGCCGCGTAAATCTTTTGTTTTTAATTAATTTTTTCAAATTCAAATTTAGAATCGTTCAAAAAGGTTTACAAAATAAGCTTTCTTCAAAATAATTTAAAACTGGCCAGTATTTTTTGAGTTTAAGAACTTTATACAAAATATCCCTAGACGGTGTTGATGTGTGTATATATATACAAATACTCACGGTATAGAGGAAAGGTAATGCTCTTTTAATCGACGTTTAAATAGAGAAATTGTTTTTAAATCACGAATGCTAGGCGGAAGTGAGTTCCACAATCTTACAGCATGGACAGAGAAGGAATAAGAATAGTAGCTCGTTTTATGAGGATGAGATTTAAGGATGGATCTTAGGTGTGATCTACACGGTGCGGCGCTAGAGCGAGCGTAAGAAAAACGCTCACGCAGGTAGGAAGGATAAGACGGGTTGTGTAAGATGTTGAAGAGTAGACATAAAATCCGAGTGTTCCTGAGAAGGCGGATTGGGAGCCACTTGAGTTCCTTGCGAAGGTGTGAAACATGGTCATACTTTCGAAGACCGAAAACAAAGCGAATGCACAGGTTTTGCAAGCGCTCAAGCTTGTTTAATAGCTCCTCAGTAGCATCCAGGTAGCAGGCGTCAGCATAATCTATAATCGGCTGAATAAGTGTTTGTGCCAAAGAAATTTTAGTCTTCAAGGGCAGAAGACCCTGACGGTATTTCAGCGAATGAAAGGAGAAATGTACCTTTCGGCTAACCTCATTGACCTGAGCACGCCACGAAAGATTGGAGTCAATAACTACACCCAGATCTTTAGCGGTTTCAGTATAGTCAATACGAACACCATCGAGATATAAAGGTATGAGAGATGTAACATCAGCCCCATTGCGAACGAATCTGCTGCCGATGATCATGGCCTGGGATTTAGTAGGGCTAATTAATTTGCAAACCAAATGACTTAGCCCAAGCGCTGACGCAAGCCAGATCATGATTCATTGCAGCGATTGCAGAACCCGCGTTAGCTACAGTAAAATCTCGATAAAGCTGCAAGTCATCTGCGTAGAGATGGAAACTAGAAGAGATTACTCTGGTAACAGAGTTTATGAAAATTGAAAAAAGAAGAGGAGAGAGAACGCTACCCTGAGGAACAACCTCAGTGAGACTACACCAATCAGAGAAGTACTCCTCCAGGCGAACACACTGCGAGCATCCCCGAAGATAAGAACTGAACCAGGCTAAAATGGAAGAAGAGAAATTGATAGATTTGAGGAAACCTAGTAAAATGTCGAAATCCACTGAGTTGAAGGCGCTACTAAAGTCGAGCAATACTAGAACAGTAAGTGACTTATTCTCCATTGCCCAGCGGATGTCGTCAGTCACCTTCAAGAGCGCGGTTACAGTACTATGACCCAAGCGAAAACCGGATTGAAAAGGGGATATTATCGAGTTTGACGCCAAAAAAAATTATAATTGTCTATGAACTATGTGCTCAAAAACTTTAGATAGAAATGGGAGAATAGAAACAGGTCTAAAGTGGGTTAATAAAGTAGATTGTTAGTTTTAGGTAAAGGTATTATGTGAGCCTGTTTCCAAACTGACGGAAAGGAGCAAGAGGAAAATGAGTGATTGAAGATGTGAGTGAGAACAGGAAGTAATGAGGAAAGGATAAGAGTTATCATTCTTGAACACAATTTATCTTTATCATTACCGACTGCTGAAGATGTTATCGCAAGTATAGACTTCTTAACGTAATCCTCAGTAACATCTTTGAGCTTGAAGTGAGAATATTGTGGTACCGGCAAACTAGCAAGACTCTCCAGTGTCGCAGCCTTGACAGACGGATCAAGAGAAAAGGGAAGGAGAGAGAAATGCTTATTGAGATCATTGAGGTTCACATCCTTACACTGGTTGGCAGGTGACTTGCCTATGCCTACAGATTTGAGAAATTTCCATACATCAGAAGAACTGCGGTTCTTGAGTTGGTCGTGGAAATAGCGTCTCTTAGCATCTTGACACAGATGCCTGCAACGATTACGCAACGATTTGTAGTAAGAGAGATTCAGCTCTGAAGGTCTGCGCTTATATCTGCTTTTAGCTTTATCTCTGCGAGCCATAAGCTCTTTAATTTGTAGCGTTATCCATGGTGTAGGGTTATGTCTAACTTTGACACGTCGGATAGGGGTATGCTGATCATATAATTCGGGAACGGTTGCGTTAAAACAATTCACCTTATCGTCGATGTCATCGTACTCAACCAGAGGTGTCCAGTCGAGTTCGCCGGCATCACGCTGCAAAGCTTCCAGATCTATGCCCTTGTAGTTACGGAGATATAAAAGCTGGGACTTACGCTTGAGAACACGGATACGATACGAAAGGTAAATGAGATCGTGGTAAGAAAAAGTAGCCGTAAGTTGACCATGGTAAGAAACATTACTAGGAGAGGAGACAATCATCAGATCTAGAAGCGAGGGTGTACAATTAGGAAAATAGTGAGTTGCAAAAAGAGGCAAAACTTGAAGATTGAAAGAAGACAAGAGTGAGAGGAGTTTAAGGGATCGAGTGTCATTTTTAATCAAGCAGGTATTAAAATCACCCATTAAAATAACGTTCTATGCGTGGCCTGACACGCGCTTGGCCGGTTTTTTTACTATAACAGGTTAAGCTAATAAAAAAGCGTCTTAAAATCGAAAAATCTATCTAGGATGTATGTATGAAATTATCTTTCAACGAATTTTTACGAACTTCAAGACGTCCGATTAACTTGAAAATTTGTACACTTATCAAGGACCAATTACGAACAAGCTAGAAGGTTGACAGTGGAACTCTTGAGTGGCTTCTAATAAACCCCTCGAGTTTGGGCTCATATGATTCGTTTTGACGAGTCCAATAGATTGAGCTTGGTAACGAAGGTCTGATGCTGGATCCAGGAGGTGGATAGTGGAACTGTTCAGTGGCTCCTAGTAAACCGCTCGAGACAGAACTTTGTGGACTTTAGACTTATTAACTAAATGAAGAATAGGTATACTAGACAAAAACGTAAGATATATTTAGGTAGTTAAAAGTAAAAACACGCTGTTATCACGCGCTAAAAATGAGAAAATAGGTAAATTGACTTGTATTAATAGTTACAATATAGATACCTATGCAGCTTGTCACTTCTTTTATATCCAAAGATTAATACAAAAAGCGTGGAGCGCTTTCTCATCTCCATAATTGAGACTTTGTAGTTCAATAGCCTGTAAAGTAAGACAACTAATAATAATGTTTTTGTTGTTATTTTTTTTGTTATAAATGAATAAACACTTTCACCTCATTTCAACCTCTCTTATTGGGGGCCTCTGTGAATAAGACGACCATAAACCTGACTATTTGAGAAACTGGGTAGGTAAATGAAAAGCCTCTTTAAGTGATAAATAATCCTATACCCCCTTGAGGCCTCACTTATCCAGGTTACACTATATTATATTTCCACAGGACCTGTTCTGCTCGACAATGTCAAATTATACCTGTCTGCAAACCTAAACTCTTAGCCGGGCTATAATATTGTACTCAATTTGATTATAACCCGCTGGTCAATAATGTGATTTAAATTTGAAACCTAAACTATAAAATTCGCATGAAAACTTTTACTAAAAAAAAAAACTTTTTTCTATTGTTGCTTGAATTCGCAAGAAAAAAAAACAGATAGTACCCCTACCTGCTTTTTTTTTCTTGCGGATTTGTCACCTTTTTTTAAATATTTTTTCTGCTTAGTTTCCTGTTTCGTTCCTGTCAGTATTATATACGTACCTAGGTAATTTAATTGTACTTAGTTTAATTATACTAAAATGTTAAAAAAAACGCACATACATCCATTTGAAAAATTTGTAATGGATTTACTTTTGTAATATTAAATTAAAAATAATCAGCCATCCCATACCTACTCGTCCCTTCAATACCTACCCGACCCAAATGTATAGGACGGCTGATTATGTGTTCGCCGTTAGCTACGATGTTGGTCCCATGGAAAAATATGTTCTGTTTGATGGTCTGTACCACACCCTTAAATTTAACCACACCATTCTGATACATGCTGTATAGATAGAGACATAAAGAAACGTACATACTTACGTACACAGAACAATTTTACTCGGCAAATTTTCGAGTTTGATGGTTTGGTTTGTGCACAAACACGGACCGCGGCCATAGTCGAAAAAGCATCGGCACGCATCTCGCTGCATATTCGAATAGTTTTCTCATCCCATTACGAAGCTTGCTATATTTACATGACTGCGCTTCGACTAAGATTAAAAATACCTTCATCAACTTATTTATATTAAATAATGATGTTACTGACATGAAGCAATCGTTGAAGGAGCGCTTCTTTGGCCGCCTGAAAAATGTATTTAATAGTCTTTTATCAGGCGGGAACAAGGTGCGCGCCTTCAACGGTTGGGTCATGCCGGTTTTGATGTACTCTTTCGGCATACTCAAATGGACTCAGACCGAACTCAACGCCCTGGATAGGAGGGTCCGTACGCTGCTAACTGCAAATCGAATGCATCACCCACGATCATCGGTAATGAGGCTGTATATCCCGCGAAAGTGTGGAGGTCGAGGCTTTTTAAACGCTAAGAACCTCCACAATCGCGAGATATGCAGTCTCAGGGAATATTTCCTAAAAACCGACGTGGGGATGCATCGAGATGCAGTCACGATGGACAAGGGCCTCACACCGCTCTCCTTGGGTAAAGAGAACTGGCGCAAGCCAGTAGTGCTTGACACTAATGAACGCATGGAGGTATGGCAGAGTAAGGAGCTTCACGGGCGCTTCTTTCGGGCCCTACATGGGCCCGATGTAGATCTACTAGCGTCCGTAGCCTGGCTACGTTGTGGTGACCTCTTTGGAGAAACCGAAGGTTTTGTCTGTGCAATTATGGACGAAGTTATGATGACGAACAACTACCGGAGATTTATTGTGAAAGACGGCACGGTTGACATCTGTCGGGCATGCCACCGGCCGGGGGAATTAATCAGGCATATTATCTCCGGGTGTTCTCGTCTAGCTAATGGAGAGTACTTGCATAGACACAACCTTGTAGCTAGGATAATCCATCAACAACTTTCTCTGAAATACAACCTTGTGGAATCGGAGGTGCCGTACTACAGGTATGTGCCCGACCCAGTTCTCGAAAATGGAAATATCACATTGTACTGGGATCGATCCATCATCACTGACAGGACTATTGTTGCCAATAAGCCTGATATAGTGGTGGTGGATCGATCAGAGCGTCGCGCAATGATTGTTGACATAACCGTCCCGCATGATGAGAACCTCGTGAAAGCCGAGAAAGATAAACAAATCAAATATCTTGACTTGGCTCGCGAGGTTGTTGACATGTGGGATGTGGACTCAGCGATCATTGTGCCGATAGTCGTGACAGCCAATGGCTTAATAGCCAAGAGCCTCGACCAACACCTGAGGAGGCTCTCGTTGGGCAGCTGGATCAAGGGCTTGATTCAGAAAGCGGTACTTCTGGACACGGCTCGCATTGTCAGGAGGTTCCTCTCTCTGGAGCCCTGACCACCGGTAGCTTGGACCCTGTTCCTGATTGTTATTTCATCGCACAGTTAGGTATCTGCTATCGGCGCTAGCATTATGCAAAAATAAAACAAAGTTAAATCCTAATCGGTATCAAGTTATAACCGTGTGAAACTGGCGTCTAATCGTAGTAATCGATGTTACCGTAAACTCCAGCGCTTCCCGGGGTCAACGCGCGCCCGCGCCGGCAGTATGCACACCGCGCCACTCTCGCGACTTAGCGCGAGATTGGATAATTGAGTTTTTGTCACGGTTGCAGTTTATTGGCTGTAAGCTCTGTAGCCTGAATTTGCAGTTGTTACACGTGCCGTCTTGTTGGCACCTTACGATCTATCTAGACTGGACAATCGTCTCTATTAGTGTATAAAAGTGGGGTTGACTATTAGGACAATTAATGACACAATGGCGCCGATTCCCTTTTTCACAAGCTAAACAAAATTTAAGTTCAGTGCATCTTTTTCTTTGAAAAAGACAGAAGATAAATCTTAGTTTAGTCCTGTCAAATTAAGATACTCCATAGCAAGTTTAGACGTGATTTAAAACATTGTTACCTACCTACTAAAAATATGTCAATTTACTTTAGCCGCTAATTTGACAGGACTAAATTAATATTTATCTTCTGCCCTTTTCTTAATGAAATAGAAAGAAAAAGATGCACTGTACTTAAATTTTTGTTTAGTTTGTGAGCAAGGGAATCGGCGTCACTAACCTTATTTATTTAGTTATGAATAACAGAAAGGCTACGTGATTTAAACAAGGTCATTGGTATCACACACACGGGGGTGAGTCGGTTATGTCACGCGAGCTCTAAGTATTAGTGCTGTGATTCATTCGTGTAGTTTCCAATGTAATCTTCACGATCTTGTCTATTAGTGAATCACTCACAATTAGTCACACATCTTTCTCCCCCTAGCGAGGTGTTCCCCCTAGCTAACTAGGAAAACAGGTTTAGGAAATGCATCGATATGAACTTTCCTCTAGTCTAGTTCATTTTCATTTAAATCAACTATTTTATACAAAATTATTATAATACCTACCTACTTAGGTTTCTAGTCCATTGTTTAAGCAATTTATTATTTTATCCTGTCATAAAACTATCGAGCACTACATAATCATGAATATATTATGTACAAAAAGTGCAAGGAACTTAATATTTTGCCAAAAAACCCCCGATTATTTAGATATATTGTATATATTAGGTCCTACATAATGTGCAACGTATCGTGCTACACCTCTGCGAGTTAGTTGACCAAAAATGAGGTATTCTCTCGCTAGAGTCCGACTGATTTTCCGGCCGAAAATAAAACGAAATTCGGCATTATTTGCATTTTTGGCTGAAAACTGAATAAGAAAACGAGAAAAATGTTTTTTATGTTTATCGAAAGGTTTTTCTTTATTAAAAGTAAAACAAACACTGTGTCGATAGTAGGTATTAGCCGTTTAAATTTAAATCACACGAATCTATTTTTTCTCAAAGTCATATTATTATCTCCTTTATTTTAAACATAAATTATATTGTTAAATATTAGAATATAAAAAGTATAAAAAAATTTCAAAATATAAATAATAAATCAAGCCCTTGATCCAGCTGCCCAACGAGAGCCTCCTCATCTGGTCGAGGCTATTGGCTATTAAGCTATTGGTTGTCACGACTATCGGCACAATTATCGCTATGATGAGTCCACATCCCACATGTCGACAGCCTCGTGAGCCAAGTCAAGATACCTACTTGATTTGGTTATCTTTTTCGGCTTGAATTCACGAGGTTCTCATCATGCGGGACGGTTATGTCAACAATCATTGCGCGCCGCTCTGATCGATCCACCACCACTATATAAGGCTGGCAACAAAAGTCCTGTCAGTGATGATGGATCGATCCCAGTATAATGTGATATTTCCATTTTCAAGAACTGGGTCGGGAACATACCTCTAGTACGGCACCTCCGATTCCACAAGGTTGTATTTCAGAGCATGTTGCTGATGGATTATCCTGGCTACAAGGTTGTGTCTATGCAAGTATTCTCCGTTAGCTAGACGAGAACACCCGGAGATAATATGCCTGATTGATTCTCCCGGCCGGTGGCATGCCCGACAGATGTCAACCGTGCCGTCTTTCACAATAAATTTCCGGTAATTGTTCGTCATCATAACTTCGTCCATAATTGCACAAAAAAGTCAAAGTCATATAATTATTGTTAATAATCGAATTACGGATATCTATAAATGGAATGTTGTACCTATGCTTGAAAAAGCTAATTTCTCTGCATTTTCTCAGTTATGGTGCTATTAGTTGTTAACTTTCGTGGTTTTTTTAAAATAATGAGTTGTAAATAGTAATTGATCGGCACAATATTTTTTTTTTATAAATTGTCGAGAACCGAATACGAAATTTGGTCTGACTAGGTATATTATTCTTTCGCCTATCCGTCTACTTATGTCTTTTTTTTTTTGAGGATGGGAAATCATCAAATGACCCCTCCGCTCTGGGAGGAGCGGAAGGGAGTGTCAGACTCTTACTGACTAAAACCCACCCGTGTTCCTTCCTTAGCCCATTATGTTCCAGGGCAGCGGTAACCCTTTCGGACGATCCCGCTACCCCGGCAGGCTTCGGCTTGTCGGGCCCCGTCATCTATGCTAACATCTCTTTGAGGCGCGCGTGGAACACATACGCGCCGTCCGGCACGGGCCTGGTCCTGATCGGACGGAGAGCTACCCATTGCTCTTCGCCCGCAGGCCCGCGCCTATGATGGCCGGGAGTCGTCACGCGGCTTCCGACGCCCGGCGCGTCTCCCGCGGCGGCTGAGGTGTGAAGTTCTTTCCCTCAGCCATCCCGCCACCTCCTTCGCTAGCATGACTGCTTCGCAGAAGGAGGTGACCGCCTCCCACTCCCTCTCGCCCCGGACCATGGCTTGAACCAGAGCCGGACGCGAGAGGTCGCCGCCGCTGCCGATCGCCTCTACGAGGACACGGCGGTGCTCCGCCTAGGCGGGGCAGACCTCCAGCGTATGCTCCACCGTGTCCTCTGGGCGATCCTCGCAGTGATGATACCCGGGCGTCTCCCCCCGCCTGATGATGTGCAAAACATCTGTGCCCGGAGAGGACCTGCGTCAGGCGGTAGGTGAGAACGCCGCGACGCCTCTCTAGCCACTCCTCAAAGAGGGGTCTTATCGCCACTATCGTGGCGTGCCCTGCGCTGGGTTGCGAAAGTCACTCCTTTCATGCCGCCATGAGATCGCGCCGGAAGTCCGTCCGCTCCGCCGCGGTTTACCGCGGATGCGGAGTGTCCCCCCGGCGTAGTGCCTCCGCGCGCCAATCATACAGGCGCGCCAGGACTATCGCCTCCAGATCCCATGGCGGCAGTCCGGCAAGGAGGCCTGCCGCCTCGCCCGAGATTGTGCGTTACCCTGGATCAGCCTTACGGCTACCACCTTTTGGGGCGCGTTCAGATAGTGGGCGGCTCGCAGCCGCATTGAACGCGCCCACACCGGGGCCCCATATAGGGCCATGGACCGCACGACCCCCGCGTAAAGCCTCCGGCAGGAGGCGTTTGGACCCCTTAGGTTGGGCAGGAGCCGCTTTAAGGCGGCCCCGGTCCGTTCCAGTTTGGGGGCCAAACGTCGGAAATGTTCGATGAAGTTCCACTGGCTGTCGAGGACGAGACCCAGGTACCTCATCTCGACGCCGATGTGAACCCTTCCTACCAACAGTTGGATCCCAAAGGTGGCCCGTACCGGGGCCCATGAAAGGACATGGCCTCGGACTTGTGCAATCCCACCTCGAGACCCAACCGCCGGATCCTTTGCACGACTATCGCAACCCCGCGTGTCATCGCGTCGGCCGCCGCCTGATGCGACCTCCCCTGCGCTAGGACCAGCGTGTCGTCAGCGTAGCAAACTACGCTGACGCCATCAGGGAGGTCGGCCCGCAGCACCCAGTCGTAACCGATGTCCCACAGGAGCGGCCCCAGAACCGATCCCTGCGGGACACCGCACGACATCTCTCGCCGGTTCCAGTTCCCGTCGCGACCGGGGTAGATGACGGCTCTGTCCGTCAAATACGCCCCGACTACTCGACGGAGGTAAGTCGGCATCCGGTAATACCGGAGTGCCTCCCCAATGCATCTCCAGGGCAGGGTGTTAAACGCGTTGGCAATGTCGAGTGACACCGCCACGACCACCCCACCCCGGGACACCGCGTCCCCCGTCGTGAGGGCTCTCACGCGCATGATGGCGTCCACCGTCGAGCGCCCCTTGTGGAAGCCAAACTGGCTATCCGCAAGATACGGCCCCATCCTCACCAGGTGCCCGACGAGGCGAGACCTTGCCAACCTCGTCGAGCAGCACTATGGGACGGTGTGCGGACGGAGAGTCCGCAGGGTGCCCTGGCTTCTGAATGAGGACCAGCTTCCCCGTCTTTCAACGGAGTGGAAACTGGCCTCTCTCCATACATGCGCTTAAGAGCGCCTCCAGTCGAGGCCCGAGAGCCCTCGAGGCCAGGACCCAGGCTTTACCCGGCAAGCCGTCGGGTCCTGGGGCGGTATTTTTGGCCTTCAGCCTGCCTACCGCCGCTCTCAGATCTACCCCGGTCACTTCAGGGATGTCGTCGTCGTCGTCCGCGTGGTCTGCTTCGGGCACCGCAAGTGGCGGAGTCATAGGCGGGGGAGTATGCTCCCCCCGTGAAGAGAACAGAGCGCTCACCACCTCCTCCACCAGCTGGGGACGGAGACTCTGCGTCAGCGGGCCCAGGTGCGAAGTTTATTCCGCACCATTCTGTAAGGGTGCCCCCATGGATCTCTGTTCAGAGTCTCCAGCATCACCTCGCGGGCCATATCCTTGGCCCGCTGGACAGCCTCTTGGAGGGCGGTCTTCGCCGCTCTGTACCCCTCGTACAGCTCTGCCCCGTGGCTTCCGCATCCGGAGGGCGGATGCGGAGCCTGCGGCGCCTGGTGTATCGGTGTCGCGCGTCGACGCACGCCTTGCGTAGCGCCTCAACCTCCTGCGACCACCAGTACACCCGACGTCGGGCGCATCCTGGCCGGACTCGGGGAATTGCCACGTCACATATCTTGGACATGGCCTCCCGGAACCACTCCGCCTCATCGTCAATGTCAGCAGGCCTGTCCGGTGAAAACACCCAGGCCTGCACGATCGAGGCTTCCAGGAGAAGCTCCCGGCCCAGCTGCTTCAGCGCCCACCGCGGACCACTCGGGGTCTGTTGGACCAACGCGCTAGAGGTCTGGGCGGAGACATCAAACCGGATATACCGATGATCAGAGTAGTTCTCCACCTCCTCCATGACGCGCCAGTCAATGACACGCTGTGACAGAGCGGGGCTGGCGAATGAGATGTCCACTACCGACTCGGCCCGCATCCGCACACACGTAGGAACAGAACCCCGATGTAGGACGACCGGGCCTGTTTCCAGAGCCCAGTCCTCCACCATCCTGCCCCACACATCCGTGCAACGGGAACCCCAGGCCAAATTCTTGGCGTTGAAGTCCCCGAGCACTAGCACGGAGAAGGCATGGTTTCTGGCGACGACGACACTCAACTCTGTCAAAAAGTTCTGGAACTCGGCGAGAGTTCGGCTCGGAGAGAAGTATATACTTCCACTACTACAATCTCTCCGAACCGTGCTGCTACGCACCCCTGTCCCTTCGTGACACATTCAAGAGACGGGGTACCAGCGGCAGCCGACGAAATTATGGCCACTGAGCCGTTAAGGTCCTCCACCCAGTTATCCCTGGGCAGGACAAACTACGGCTCAGCGACCACGGTGATGTTAATCGACCACTGCGCCATGCTCTAGAGCAACAGGTCCTGAGCGCAGGTGCAGTGGTTGATGTTCGCCTGGAGGAGGCGTAGAGGAGGAGACATTACTCCTCCATTTCAGCCCCCTCCCGGGCCTCTTGTGAAGGCCCCTCGGTAGTGGTGGCGGCGGCGGCGGCGGTGGCGGTGGCGGTGGCGGCAGCAGTGGCGGCGAAGGTGGTGGTGGCGACGGCGGCGGAGGGCCTGCCTTTCCTCCTGGCTTCGGCGGGTGGAGCGCAGGACTTGCTCCCCGCCCGGTGATCGGCCGGCTTGCCAGCAGCCGCACATGCGACGCAGTGCGGCGCGGCGTTGCACGAGCCGGCCGTATGTCCGGGCTTACCGCAGCGGAAGCACAGAGTGCTGCGGTCCTCCAAGGTGCACTGGACGCCAACGTGGTGCCCTACAAGGCATCGATTGCACCTCAGAGGTCTGGGCTCCAGCAGTTTGACCTGCGCTGACACCCAGCCCACCGGCTCCTGGTGGGCTGGGTGTCCGCCCTCCACTATCTTTCTCGCCGCCGTCACCAGACAGCTTACCGTTACGGTTCGCATGCCTGTGAAGTGAGGACGTATGGTGCCCGCCTTCACCCGGTCGGACAGACACCCGCCCGTCCTGACGAGGGCGGCTACCACCTCTGTTCCCGTTACGGAGTCATCCAGGCCCATAATGCGTATATCTGCGCACTTAACGGGCCTGGAGACTCGGGCCTCATCCGCATTGAGGGACACCCTTAGCTTCTCAGCTAGGGCGTCAGCGGTGGGGCCACTCGTCGCACCCGGGATCTCCAGCATGCGGGCACCAGTGGCGGTCACCCTATGCCGGAGGCCTCCGGTGATCCCCAACTCTTGAAGATCCACCGTCGCTCTCGCCTTAGTGAGCACGTCGCAGTAGGTCACCCCTCTCTTAACCCCGTCCGGCTGTAGCGTTATGACTACAGCCGCGGTCTTAGGTGAGCGATAAGCCTAGCCGCAACGGCTCACTCCTTGCGGCGCCTCTTTTGCGCCTTTTTCCTGGCCGCCTTGGCCGCCTTCTTCTTCTCCCCGACCACCTGCCACTCGGCGGTGGTCGTGGGAGATTTCTTTGGGGGAGGCGTAGGCTCTGGGGCCTTCCCCTCCCCAGCCGTTCTGCCCTTCCTCTGGGCCGGCGCCGCAGGTTTGCCGACAGGCGCCGATTTTGCCGGCGCCGAGGCTCCGCCAGCTGACGTCGGTTTCGCCGGCGCCGGGGCTCCTCCGGCCGACGCCGGTTTGGCCGGCGCCTGTGCCCGGCCAGACGGCCCGGGCTTAGGGGCGGCAGCGGCCGCGTACGAGGCCGCCTTCGGCCCTGGGGCCGTCCTACCCGCCAAGGGGGGGCGCAGGACTATACCCTCCAGGACGTCGAACCGCGCCTGGAAGGTCACCAGTTCCTGCCGAACCAGGTTCAGGACCTGGTTCTCCACCGGCACGGGCTGGCTTGGTGGTATCGACTGCGCTTTGCCGGTGACTTTCAGGCCGGCCAGGTCTGCTCGGAGCCTCCTGTTCTCCTCTTGGAGAAGCTCCGTGGCGGCCGTCAGGCGGGTGACCTTCGTCCGCAATTCGGCCACTTCGCCGGCCGAAGGACCGGCGCAGTTGGCGGCCTCCGCTGCAGCCATGATGGAGGCCATTGCCGAGACTACGGCCCTGTTTTTAGAAGTTTGTAACTTTTCAGGGCCAAGTCCCGGATCGCGGCCTCCACGACCGGCGCAAACCTCTTCTTCCGGTCCGCTTCAGGGCCGCCAGACTATTTAGGTCTCATCTCTTAACTTTGGCTAGAGAAAGCAAACATTACAATATATGTTGGGTGTTATGGAATCGTTTGCACAAAAAAATAAGATTCTGTAAATGAAAAATATGTCCCATTGGACATATTTTTCATTTACAGAATGTTATTTTGATATTACCTACTTAATACTTATTTTTACCAGACAGCAACAAAAAATGGTACGTATGAAATTCCGCTAATTGCTGTAACACTGAAAATAAATCTAACTGTTAATATCCTACCTAACCATCTAAACATACCTATTTACCCGCTTGTTAGTTCAAGCCACCTAGTCGATATTACACCATAGCGTCTAATCAGCGCGCAATGTTTACAAACAAATGCTGGCGTCATTGTCTCGACACTAGAAGGGTCAATAAGTCGGTAAAACCGCGCGGGTTTTCCGTCGCCGACGCGTGCGCGGATTTCCCTACGAGCCTGCAATGCCGCCGTCCGCGCACACCTTCCTGCGGCAATTCCACTGCACCGCTAGCACGCGCCACTGATAACGGGTTATAAGCATTGTTGCATGTGCCAGCTATGCTATAGATACGCTTTTATACCTACTTACTTCTTATACAGGCTGTTTTTTTAAAGACCAGCCAAATTTAAGGATGTGGTACAGACCATCAAACTGAACAACTTTCTCCAAGGGACCAATATCGTAATCGCGAATAAAAATTCAGCCGTCCCATACATTTAGGTCGAGTAGGTATTGAAGTTTTCTATGGGACAGTTGATAAAATTTTCGCGATCACGCTATTTGTCTCATGGAGAAAGTTGTTCAGTTTGAAGTCTGTACGACATCCTTAAATTTGGCTGGTCTTTAAAAAATCAGCCTGTATTTACCATCGTGCCTCCCATCCGACCACAAGTTACAGTGGCCAACTTAGAAAACCTTAAATAGACTTTGTACCCAAGACAATCTCCCAAAACGGGGGTTTTATGGACGACTTAGATCTCCGTTGTGAATGCCGCGTCTCTCCACAGACGATGGCCCACCTTCCATTTTGCACCGCACGCCCTGACGCCAGTGGGGACCTAATGACTACATCAGCAAACAGTATTCGCGTTGCTGAATTTTGGGCCAAACAAATCTAAAATACGCAAGGTCAAACTAAATACGCAAGGTCAAACTAAATACGCAAGGTCAAACTAAATATGCAAGGTGAAACTAAATATGCAAGGTGAAACTAAAGCAGCTAACAATACTCCGCGGACGGGCTGAGTATGGTATCTATATATCTAAACACGATAAAAGATTCTGGGGTCAACGACCTCTGGTAATTTAGTTAATTAGAGTATGAGTTGAGAAAATCCATTTATTTTTGTTTTATTGGGATAAGCCTCACATATGTGATGGATCACGTCTTTGAGGTTTACAAAAAAAAAAAACGATTTTTAAAAATCGTTTTTAAAGCTAAGTACCTCTAAAAAAACAGTTTTAATTACTTAATTTCATTGAACTAGTAAAACACTTGTTTGCGTGATGTTACCCGCGTTGCTTTGCCTGAATTGCATATCTGTTCAGCTGGGCCCCGACAGGCCCCGGCCGATGATTTGATTTTCCTTTGAATCACGATTTTGATCAACGCTGCTACTTTTCTTGAAGTCTTTTGAAAAGAAATTATTTCATATTTCGCTGCAAGCAATTCAGCCTTTGGATTTCCGAACGTAGGAAGATTTGAAAACTAAATTCTTTCTAGACTAGGTACCTGCTGGGCACTAGGTACAAAGACTAGGTACCTGCTGGGCACAAAAGACTAGGTACCTGCTGGGCACTAGGTACAAAGACTAGGTACCTGCTGGGCACTAGGTACAAAGAAAGGCGACTCGTGCAATTTTCCCATATCTAGGTACTTCAATATGTGTTTGACGTCACCAAATATTTGTCTTGCGTCTTGCACTGACACATCATACTTTCCCTTCATTTACACATCGGAGGTAATTCCACAATGAATGAAATATTCCAAACAATGACATGCCAATTGATGAGTAATTACAACATACTCCGGTAAACTAGAGTAAGTGATATTCCGTTCCGCATACTTGCCGGTGGTACAGCATGTGGGCGTAATGGGAAACATACGGGCGTCATTGATGCTGTGATCTACGTTGTGGGTCTCGTTCGCGAGAGACTTAACAAGGAAAGCGGAAAAGTGTTCCGGAAATATCAATAAATAGTTAATTGCAAGTCATGATGTTTCCTATGATATTATACAATATGTTGTAATGATAGTGTAACGTGAGTATGGTCTGGTTGTAACCTATTCAGCAATTACGACTAAAATACTAAGGCCCACTTGCACCACAAATCACTAAATGCATTTTGCGATTAATGTATTTCAAACATCATCCTGTCTCTGACACTTTCTAACGATTGACAAACACAGAACGATGTTTTAAATTCGTGTAGCGCTAAATATATTTATTGATTTGTGGTGCAAGTGGGCCTTAGTAAGTAAAGTTCATTAACTTGTGCTTTTTCCATATCCACCGATTAAAACTTTCGGTTTTCTTAGCGATTTTTTTATTCATTGTCTTTACATAATACTTAATGTTTTAAATACAATCTTAATTAAATTGTTTCTCGTACTAACCGCATATCCCAGATATGCTTTTCATTCCAATCATCGCATCGCTTGGTACTGCTACTGTACAGCTCTGTGTGTGACCCTTCTCGCGACCGGTATCCGCGACCTGCGCAATATGCAATCTAGTTACCTGCATAATTGACTCATACCGGTGCAACCAGTCGTCACCCGTGATAACGTCACAGGCCTTTCAACTGCACCTTGAACACTAGGTAAACGGTTCATCACCTGGTCCCCGATTGTGACGAACTAACAGGCACCGCATGTATTACAAATGTATTGTTAAATGTTATCGACTACAATAAAACCACAAAATCTATATAAGGCTGTTTGCCACAACAATTCATTCATGACGTACTAATTTTAGATTTAGTTCCGTCATTGCTGAAAGTGGACTTTCCTGTTTACTGATACCGCGGTCGACTTTCGAGAAAACTGTCAAAAAACAAAGATATGATTCAGTTACTTGGTGGAATCGTTAGTGGTCTGTAAGGGTATCGAGTCGAGGGTCGGAGAGGGCTCTTGAGGCTGCCCCGGTTCTGTAGTGCGTCAGAGATGTTTACGCAGAACCGTACTGACGGCTTCTACGCAACTGTGCGGAAGAAAACAGCGTCTGTGGCAGCTAGAACTCGGGCCAGTGGCAACAGCATTCTAAAAACTGTAAATGAAAATGTGTTTTCCCCTTTTATGAGGCATTTTGTGGAGAAGATGACCGGTTGAGAAACTGGTTTCGTTTTCTTTACAGAGTGGCTCATACCCAAATGCTTGTCCTAATTTATGTGTATACTAACACTAGGTATAAGGTATTTTATTAACAATATGGATCACTGTTATCCGATTATTTGAAAAATAAATTAATAATAATTAATTAGCCTAACTTTTGGAAATGACAGTCACACACAGGCAGAAGTGGATGTAAGGTTATATGAAATAAAATAATGAAAGCGCGTGTGATTGAGATTGAGTAGCTGTGCTGGTGTAGGAGAACCGTTGACCGTAGACGAACGACCTGCCGACGCCAACGGAAGACGTGTTCTGAGTAGAGACCGCAAATCGGCAAGTGTAAGGTAGGACGCCCTCAGGCTAGGTGAACCGACAATCTTAGCAGGATGGCTGGTAGCAGCGGATGAGAGTTGCATGCCCAGTAGTGAACTGCTGTAGGCTGATGATGGTGATAGGAGTAGAAGAGAAGATGGACTACATAAATTAATCTTCTAAAAGATAACCTAACGTAAACATGATGAGATAACTACTGAAAGATATAATAAATTATTGTAAAATGTATTATTTAAATAGGTATGTAAAGAAAGAACCAAGAAAGAAAAGAAGAAAAAAAGAAGAAAGAAGAGAAATATAAAACACAGAGTATATTTTTTCTTACACAAACGACATAAGAAGTTGAAATACATATAAACTATGACTGATAAAAGTAGCGGTAAACAAAACAAATGCTACTAATGTGGGTATGAAATAGAAAATGAGAGGGATTCCCGCGGACGCGCACGAGCTTGCAGGTAGGTAATTATAGGGTACAATATTTTGAAACATGATGTAAGAAGTGTGTTAATCGTTTTCCCGGCCGGTATCACCATCGGTCAGTTGTAGGTGCTGAGCGAGCTGTACGAGCTCTCAGGGTCAATATTGAACAACAGTTTGTCGTATAAGTTGAATAATTTTTCCTAGAAATCTTTCTACGTGTTATTATTTTTTTACATTTTTCTCTTGTCTCTTGACTCTTGCCAAATCTGACGCCTATTGGTTTTTCTTAAATTCTTTTATATAAATTAATGTTTGTCTCGTATTTGTGCCATCTATTTATAACGGACTCGTGGAGGTTGCATGTAAGCACCAAATAGGCTATAAACTCCACAGTACCTGCCCCCTGTCCTCTGTAGCCGTCAATAGTCGCGGGTCACGTCAGGGCGTTTTACTGACCGTCCGGGTTTTCACGATCGGGACATACAGCTTTTTAGACTGCTTTCCGGACTTGTCCGGACTTTTCATTTGTTCTGACTTTTCAACTTCGGGGTGTTTTTTTTTTTGGAAAAAAGTATCATGAAAAAAAAAAGTTTAAAAACTAAACTGTTCAAACTTTTTGCATATGACCAGGGGTCCTAAAAAGGCCACTTTGGCAGAATCATAATAGGATACCAATATGAATCATATTAAAAATCCTAAAATGGTCAGAAACTGACAATTCTTAATATGATCTGTGTGCAATTCATATCACAATTAAATAACATTTAAACTGTAGAAATAAAAAACCAATTTGATTAATAAAAACTGTAATGAAAAATTTACCGATAAAATTACGGTTTTTATTTTTTTCATACGGCAATGTTTACACCAAATAAGAAATGAAATTTCACGAAAATTAGAGGAATTGCTAATGATCTGCTGGGAATTCAGGAAATGAATAGCTTTTAGAGGTATTGCTTAAAGTGGCCTTGGGATACAGTCAGGAACTCGGGACTCTCTGAATTGCAAATTGGTATCACCAGACGCGGCTCGAAGCATCGCGCCGCGCGGCCTTAACAAGGACAAGGCCGCGCGTGACGTCGCGCGTGTGTCGCGTGCTTGCGCCGACGCTTACTCGCTCACCTTGTCTACCTTGCGTAATGTAACTGTTCTATATGTGGACAACCAGCTACGTATCTGTGTCGTATTATTTTAATTACTACAATTATCTAATACACTATTTATAGTCACAGTCCTTTAAGGACAATGTTCTGCTACAACAATTGTCCACCTATTATCTTCCTTTACCTCTACCTACTAATATGCTGGCGGTAAAGTTTTAACCAGCGTGTGTAGGTTGAAATTATGAGGATTTTCCATATTGATATTTTGTGTTAGCTTATTTAAACCGGTCATCTCAAAATTACCCACTTTGATATTCCGCTATGATTTCGAAAATTAACTGGTTTATAAAAGTGAACAATCTGATTATTTACCTCGTAGTCAAGAATAACTAAATATAATGTGTGTAGAGTCTGTAAACATTCATCAATGTGGAATGTCCATGGAAGGTCACGTTATCAATATAAAAAACAAGCAATTATAAGCTTACTCTAAATATTTGGGCAACATAACATCACACTGCTAATACCTACATAGGTAGGTAGTTAAATTCATAAGTTTTATTGTTACATAGAAAAGTACTTACACCAATAGAAGTGTTTGAAATCACATTGACACATTATTTTAAGTAATTGGTCATCATTTATTTAGCTATCAGTGATTGGTGCATCAAGTAGGTAGGTAGCATAGTACCTACTAGTGACAAGGACTAAATAAAAGAGAAACGAACAATTCGAGTATCAGATGAACAAATTGAGGAGGTTAGCTGCCCGCGGCCTAGTTAGTAAGATTTTGGCAAAAATTAACACGCATTCCGGTATCAGTAATTTATTGACATGTTCAAACCATTTGACTGTAATGCTGAACTTCTAATTAATAATTGTGAAAAACTTGGTATTCCCGGACCGGTTTTAGACTGGATAATATTTAATTTGTAAATAGTTAGTAAATCGTACTCAGTGTGTTGAAAAAAGCTCCTTAGATGATAAAAAAATCTTAAACCTTTTAAATCAATATGAATTGTTCTGGTATACCTCCAGGGAGTATATTGGGTTCTCCGTTATTTTTACTTTACACTAGCTGCGCCCCGCGGTTTCACCCGCATAAGTTTCGATCCCGTGGGAATATCGAGATAAAAAGTATTATATGTGTTAATCCAAGTTATAAACTGTGTGCAAAATTTCATCCAAATCCGTTCCGTAGTTTTTGCGTGAAAGAGTAACAAACATCCATCCATCCATCCATACAAACTTTCGCATTTGTAATATTAGTAGGATAAACGACTTGCCTTCCGCAGTATAACATCAGTGTATTCTTTTAGCTGATGATGTTTCGGTAATAGTGATCCACGACGAAACAAGTAACAGATAAGATGCATGATGATTTGCTATTCACTCAGTCTTAAAGTGGCTTAAACGATAATAAACTTTTTGACTATTTAAAATCTTTTAACTAATATTTGTATAGGTACCAGTTAAGGGTGAAAATTGTAGACCTACTTATTCGTAATGTATGAACATACTTGTACCGTGTTTCGATCATAAGAAAATGATAGCATCGTTGGTAGGGTTGACTGAAGGGATTTGGATGAAAATTGGCTCGTAGACTGCATTGTGTTTTATCCCGGTAGTACGGTTCCGTGGGATAATTTGTGACCTCCGCGCCGCGCTGGCGCAGCCGCGGGTAGCAGCTAGTGTGAAATAAATTTATCTGACTGTAGCTACGAATGGTGATAGTCAATGGCTGATGAGGGCTGTTCAATGGCTTCAGCTCCTTAACAACTTAAAGTTCACACCATGTATAGGAGTACGCGTAATTTCCGTTCATTTTCCGGTTGATCAGCGTCATTGTCTAACCGTTGCTCTTTCGCGGTAATTGATTCGGAGACAATCGCTGATGTTCTGGGGAATCC
Source organism: Apamea epomidion (assembly GCA_947507525.1). Lineage (NCBI taxonomy): Eukaryota > Metazoa > Arthropoda > Insecta > Lepidoptera > Noctuidae > Apamea > Apamea epomidion. Next base: position 685,264 of record OX382240.1, on the reverse strand, counting down.
TCCGTCTTGTCCACGACTAACGTGGTCGTGGTCCGCTTTGTCTGCGGTTTCCACGGTTAAACCAAGTTTTGCTAACGACCATAGTGTACGGCTAATAGCCGTGACTACCTTTTGTTTTTGGTCGCCGTCAACAGTGCTCTATACTTTTTGGACATAGTTATTCATTCCGAATAATTCGTAGAAGATAGGGTATCTGTCGAGAGTCGGGCCTGCCTGTTTACATAGTTACACATTATTTTTTTTTTAATTTGTATTTTTGAGTAGGTTAAAATACTTTTTAATCTTTTGTATTCCGACGATTACGATCTACATACTTGATTAAAACACTAAATTTAAAAAAATATATATAATTATTGTTCAAATAAAATAACCAAAAATTGCTATCAATGCGTCTGCGCTTGTGAGCTTTTAAATTAAAAGACGAAAGCGAAGCCGCCTGAGATTTATTCACCGCCAAAGAGATAATAAGTACCTACCTAACATTTTCCTCAAATTGCTATGCGTTGATTCCTGGTATCCCATCAGCTTGAACAGACGCATCCTGCGTTTGCGGAGGCTGTGCTGTGCGGATCTCTTTGGGGAAGTTTTTCAGGAATATATTTAATAGCCGTCTGTCGGACGACTTTTGGTGTCGCCGCCCTTTTGTTGCTGAATTTCGGAAAGATTTGTATGGACCTTCCATTTCCATTATAATTAAGTTTTTCTTTGATACAAAAACAACAAAAATAACAAAACGTTCAAATAAATGGTGTCAATTCACTTGGTTTACAAGTGAAAATGGGTGTTCCACAAGGCTCGATATTAGGTCCTTTCCTCTTTTTAGTATACATAAATGACCTGCCCCATTTATTAAAAAACCGGTTGGTTTTTTAAAAACCAACCGAAACAAATAACACCATTTGTGGTTACAAATGGTGTTATTTGCTGACGATACTTCCTTATTTTTTAAGGTAAATAGACGTGCATCAAATCTTGACGACGTAAATAACGCCCTACTGCAAGTGCAAAATTGGTTCACTGCTAATAATTTAGTATTAAATGGGAAAAAAACTAAATGCATATGATTTGCTTTACCGAATGTTAAAAGTAGTGATTGTGACATAGTATTGAATAAAGTGAAACTAGAATTCGTCGATAAAACTGTTTTCCTGGGGATAACGCTCGACTTAAGGATGCAATGGGGTCCTCATATAACATCTCTTGCAGGACGGCTAAGTTCAGCAGCATATGCTGTAAGAACAATCCGTCAATTTACTAATGTAGATACCGCGAGGCTAGTCTATTTCAGTTATTTTCATAGTATCATGACTTACGGTATTTTACTATGGGGACGGGCTGCAGATATCGAGTCTATTTTTATTCTGCAGAAAAAAGCCATCAGAGCAATATATGGCCTCCGCAGGCGCGATTTTCTAAGGGAACTGTTTAAAGATATTAATATCATGACGGTACCTTGTCAATATATCTATGAAAACATGATGTACGTAAGGAAAATTTTAAATCTTTTCAGTAAAAGAGGTGACAGACACACCTATAGAACCAGAAATAGGGACCAATTCGTTCAACCAGGTTTCAGACTGGCTAAAGTAGACTCTTCCTTCATGGGGTACTGTTTAAAATGTTACAATAAAATACCTCCCCACATACTCCAACTCAATGAAACGAAATTCAAATCTTAAATAAAACGCACACTATGCAGCCAAGCATATTATAAGTTGGGGGATTACATCGCTGACAAAAATGCTTGGCTAAACGCTGGTCCTGCTCCACAAGACGCATAAATAAATTGATTAGCATTTGAAAATACTTCACACACGCCTACCTTACCTACATACACATACTACATACTGCTGGAGCTGCTGAAGATTTTAAAATACTATGTTTGCATTATATAAATTCAATCTCCTAGTATTGTATAGTTGCATAGAACGTATGTGAGTACTATGTACATACTATAAAGCTACCTTACTGGGTACGTCTTTCATTGACTTGAATGTGCCTTGGCAGCTGAGAGTATGTCATGCTCACTCTAATGTCTCGCTGATGGTGGCGCATGTGTTGGATCATTTAGCTCCCTTCAAAATGGTTGAGCTGAATGGTGCTAATCTATGCGTCATGTTCGTGAACGGGCGCCGTCAGTAGGGTCTGGTCAACTCTTTGCTGCCATGGCTTATTTTGATTTAATTTAATATTTGAATTGTTTTTTTTTATCTTTTCATTACGCACGCTTTTAACGTTCTGCATCGTTCTCACATGCATAATTTTGAACATGAATGATGTAACCAATACTTTGTAACAATATTATTATGATTTAAAAGAGTGTCCATGGAGTTTCTTGCCCGTTCTTCTCCATAGGTACCTACTACGCTTTGGAATGGGCAACTAGCTTCATCTTTTTGACTGACCGACCTTGATAATTCAAAAGTGCCTGTAATTGGTTTATTTGAAATAAATAGTTTGAGTTTGATATAAAAGCCTTCCTTCTCAAGCGTCACGCATCGGTTTCCAATACAATCCCTTAATTACAGTTATGATATACAATGCTTCTTTCTTCGTTCTTTTCACTCTGAAACTGTATCGAAAGGAGCACTAACTAAACTTTATCTTCATCGGGTCTAAGATTTATTACAGGCAAGCAAAGATAACATCATGTAGTACCATCTCTCACTGTCTGAACTAGCAAACGACCGACGGGCAACAAAAATGCTGCGAAAAGAAGCAGAGACATGATTAAGAATAATCTTTGTTCAAGTTCGCAATAGCAAGCCTACCTTATTATGTTTAATAAGATAAGCCTTCAGCGAAATCTTCGATCGAGAATTCTCGGCGAATAAGTAAATATTTTTTTTGCGTTAAAAAAAAATCTATGTATTATAATTATGCACAAGTGCATACACAGCTAACAATCCTACATTAATGCCATGAAAGTACTTTTATTTTTTACCCGTTACCGAAAATAATGAGCGCATCCCCGTTATCTCAGCATCCTCTGAAACCCTGGTCTTCCTCGCTTGGTACGTCTGTGCCCGCGCAGCCTTTCCCAGAACGCATATCTAACGCACGCAACAATTTTAATGCGTTTCAAATTTTTTTGGGATTCATTTCCGATACGGACAAATGGTCCGATTTTAATGATTTTCCCTAAATCAAAGCCTTTCTAGTGAAGTCTGAACATCTGAAGGGTTGAATTATTAATCAGTTTCACTGGAACTGGGCGCGTGAGGCTGTGATTGATGGCTCAGCGGATATTGAACTGAAATTCGGATGACGTCGAGTCTGAACACGCAAGTACATTGTTATGGTATTAGTCACGGATTTTACGTTGAGGCCCAAAGTGAATGTTTAGTCATTTTCAACTTCTAGATTCACAGAACCTTAACCTTTTGTCTGATTGGGAATGGTATTTGAGATTATCTGTATGATGCTGACCGTACTCTTGGCGTCAGCTCCATCACACATCTCAAGTGTCTAGTGTCTATTGTATACATTATGTATATTGCTCGACCTTTTTTGTTTTCGGATGACCTTGCGCTTTCACCATGTCTACAGGCCCTCAGGATCGTTGTTACTATGACGAGAAAGCGAAAAAGGTAAACTAATTGGCTGTTCTACGTTTCGTGTTGGAGTAAGCTTTCCAAGTGGACAGCACAAAAACCCCACGGGTGATAGTTGTTTCAGGTTTAGGTATCGAAGTGTTATGCATGACATTCATAAGAAATTCCTAACTCATATGAGTAATGAATGTGGACGTGACTTGAGATTGTCAGGAAACCCGCACACTCATTCAATTAGACAACGCGTGACCTTTCTCCGTCGAGACTCGAGAGCGTAAGCCCTCGTACGCTCGGGAGACTTTTAACAAGACTATTTTTATTACGCACTGCATTTTCAGCCCTCGGTATTGAGCCGAGCACTGAGAATCCAACAGAGTGCATTCCAGCGTGTCAAAAATCGCATTGTTGGATTTTCAACTCTCGACGTTAAGCAGTGACTTGAAAATCGAGTGCGCGATAAAAATCGTCGCGGTAAAAAATGGCCCGTGTGTACGAAGGCTAACTGTAGAATAACAGAGTTTCTTTCATGAAGTGGATAAGTGGGTGGCCACCGCGTGTCACGAGTCAGTGGGTATCCCAGGTTTCCGACCATTGCATTGGTGACTCGTGCGAGTCGTGTGTAACATGTCAATAATGTGTAACGGTGTTAAAAGGAAGTTATGTTAAGTCCCGGTTGCGCTCAGTGATCTGAGTAAGCAAGAGCAATCTTTTTAATGTTATTGTTATAGTTATGAAGTATTAATGCCATCATGATATCAGTCCGTACAAGAGATGGTGCTATCAGTCATATATAGCTTCGTCTCTCTCTTGCACTGGAATCATGATGGCATTGGCACGTCAAAATTATGGCACCAGTACCTACTGATTGATTGACTGCCTGGCTGACATACAACCCACAAAATTATGATAATAGTAGGAATTTGAAAAGTTGACCTAATTTGCTAAACCGCAGACTATAGGTAAATGTGAGCATAAAACAGTACCTACGTGTTGTGAGTTTCCTTACTCCATTCATGACCTAAGTACGTATGTACCTAGGTACTTATGTACCTAGGTACTTATGTACCTAGGTACTTATGATTGCACTAACTGTAAACGTAACCAAAATAAATAAATGATGACTGACAATTTCACAACATTGTTTTGTTGACATTCTAGGGAAAACATTAAAATAAACCATAGGGGCATGCAGTCATCGCACCGAGCGCCTACCTGATCACTTTCCCATATCATGGCTCGTTATGACATACATTTTCCATGTAGGTAGGTATACAACCTTTCTTTGATTGCGTCATTCATGTGTATTATATTTATATTAAGTACTACAGAGAAAACTCTTGTTTTATCTTTGAGTGAATAAAGTTAAGTTTTTAATTTTATGTCTTTAATAAGTTAAAAACTTAAGAATAATCGCAGAATAACTAATAGTACTATACTAACGGTATAATTATGCAACTTTTTCGTTTTGTCACCTATTTAGGTTATTAACTCCGAACTGACTAACAATTGGTAAAAGTCGGGTTTGAAGTAAGGGTTCTACTCGAAAAGCTCTTTCTATTGGTAAATATCTTACTAACAATGCCAATACTAATAAGAAAGTACCGGTACCGATAGTACAGGTACTATGTCTGGTACCGGTAGTATAGTAAATACTGGTACTACATCTGGTACCAGTTTCCAAAAATACCGGTATTTCAAGCCCTGGTTATAGGCATTGGTGTCATCAGACTGACACGACCTTTCCCCGTAGTAAATAAATAAACCGGCCAAGAGTGGAGTTACGGCCTAGTGAAGGGTTCCGTAGTCGGGATGAATATTTACGGATATTGAATTTATCTGCAGCGAAAATAAGTCTTCAGGGCTGCTTCAGTTTACTTTTTCAAATTTCAAAATCCATTTAGTATAAACTGAATGTAAATTAAAAGACTAACTAACTATATAAATAAATACAAAAACAAAAGGATATTTAGGCGTCGAAGTACTCTTCCGCATCTAACTAACTGAAAATATTTAAAAAACTACACAACGCATCTTCTTCAAAACAATGTTCATTGAAAGTACTTTTTAAGTTTGGCCACTTTCAGAATGTTCCACCGTTAGCTGCTCATAAGTCACCGAATAGATTATTGTTACCTACGCGTCGATGGGTTTTCTTTTTTATTCGTATTTCCTCATCTGTCAGCACAGTTAGCATTGATAGAACAGTTATTCGGAAAACCGATCACTTCTTAGATTGTCTGAATTTCCAACTTTTTATAAGTTATGAGTCTGCATCTAATATTTGGCCTTCATTCACAAAAATCTCGCCAGTTAGTGCCCAAAAAAAAGAGTGAATCATATCCCGTGACGGCACGCTTCGTTTCGCCAGGATTTAGGAAGGTTACGTGGAGAGAAGTGAGTTCAATATTGGTTTCTGCTGGATATTCCTGATTGAACGATATACTCGAACTTGAACGACTATACAGCAGGCATATCCGATTCTTTACTATGTTATCTGAACTGAAATTGCTCATGAAGGCCGTAATTCGTTTTACATTTCGAAATATCTATATTTACCATAAGCACAATTAAGCAAAATCCACATAGCCTGAGCTTACATAACACATATAATTGAGGCACTCTATGGGGCCGCGATTTGCCCTTCAAAGCTTATGAGAGATAGTTTTAACTGATAACACGTTAAACTCAACACACAATAATTATGTGTAAGTACATGTTGACAATAACGCAAATTATACATATAGTAAGTTATAATTTTACTGAAGGTGGTATGTAGGGATAACAAAAAAAAATATATATATTTGGGCAGTAATTTGTACTTTCTCGGTCGAACTCGTTCACAAGATGCTAAAATGTTATCTACACTTATTAAGTAAATACAATATCGCTCTGTACGTATTAAGCTTTAAAAATTTAAGCACAAGACGATCGATGTAAAGAATCGAGAAAGCAGAAATCAGAATACAACACGACGTGGGCACCCTATCGTTAAGTTGTTTTAACAGCAATACGATCTCGGGACGGAATACCCCGCTCCCGGGTGAGTCACGGACCAGTCAGTCACTCCCGTCTAACTACATTATGTACAACATACATGATGTGATCCCTAATTGAACACTCACTGAACGTTTCGGCGAAGACACAAGTAATTCGTTTAGCAGTCGCTGACTGACTAGTGCGTATCTATGTGATGTCACAGTGTCCCGTGTGTCACTCATTGAGATAGGGAGAACAGATGAATCCTTTGATTCGGTATCCGTTTGAGGACGGCCTCTTTACTAATAAAATGTTGCATCATCAATATTCATCATTGGTCATCGTGTCGTCGTGTGTTCGGGAGGATCGTGTGGATATACGCATACACAGTGCTTCCTAGACACGAAAATATTTCAGAATAAAATCAAAGAGATGCGCATGGGAGACTCGCTTTAGTGTAATGGAATTCTAAGAAAGTTACCTAACTCGTACTTTCGACATGTTCCCGTCTCTACACTGCACTTGTAGTTTCACCGTTGTGAGGAAGTGACATACCCAATTTGAAGATTGCCTTCAAGGACAAGTTCAAGCGCCCGACCGTGGCCTTTAGACGGGGTCTGTGAACCCCTGCCTCGTGCATTGGAGGCGTAACTCTTAAAGGTCTTGAGGCTTGAGGTAGCTTTAGGTAGCTTGAGGTAGCTTTAGGTAGCTTGAGGTAGCTTTAGGTAGCTTGAGGTAGCTTTAGGTAGCTTGAGGTAGCTTGAGGTAGCTTTAGGTAGCTTGAGGTAGCTTTAGCAGTACATGTATGTTATCATCATTCTCTTGCCCTTATCTCAATTTATTTAGAGTCGGCGCAAAATGTATTCTTGTTTCCTGGTTCACTATTAGTCGTTATTCAGCAATATATTAATGTAGTAAGAATAGCTTCACCGAGTACCCCTGACACCCAATTGACCTCACGACTAATCTAGTAGTATGGTTCGACGAACTTGTGACTTGATTGATTGATAGACGCTCTTATTTATCTATTTTTCCATTAGCACCTCGGTACCTAGCGAGTGTACTACGTGAGCTCGACAAATGGATGTGCGAATAACACTTGTGCGACAAAACTGTACTGCGACTCACCATAGTTCGAATGCACGCTTGTGCGACACACTGAAGCTCGACATCACGCTAGCGCTTCATGAAGACACGTTAGTATTCATAATCATATGTATATCTGATGACCTTGATAGCTCAGTTAGTTACAGACTCTTAGTAATGTTCCCGAAGCAACTGCCGTTCATCACAAGACTTTCTACCTTTATAGTAAGTATACAAAACAAGGTATTTCATAAACAATACATCGCTGCGTGCCGACCGGCGCGTGCGCAGCACACCACATACTCATCTAAAGCTGGTAATAAATGGCGGTAGAATACTGTTACTAAATCATGGCCGTCCACTGTCTCCGGAACACGTTTATATTTGGCATTTAAGGTGGTGTTACTCTTCTGTTATAAGCTTAGTAAATAAAATTTTTTGAATGCTTTTCTTAAAGGTTCTATGATCGAAGTAGGTACGTAGCGTTTATTGAACAGTTCCAATTTAAAAATAATCTGATTTTATTGAATGACTCTTCCCAAACATGAGCGATACTGCCAGTACCTACAGCAGGTACCTTTTATCAATAGCTTTTCCAACTTACTGCTTGGACGGATTCATTTTTCCAGCTGTAGGTGCTTATGCGTTTTCATACAGTTGATCATCAATTACCGGATGGTTTAAAAACGATTCGTTTTAAATTGTTTGGCAGATTCGAGACAGTCTCACTGACTACTCTTCACTACCTTACTCACACACACTTACCTAAATCAGTGCAACGCATTATCAGGCACATCCCTAGTAAATCACCTTCTATAAAAGCCATGGCGGTTGAATGATATCGAATTATTTCGTTTTTTATCCAATAACCACTAATTAAGGGCTTTGACCCCGCATCAGACAGTCTGGTAGTAAAAAAGGTAGAAAGTCTCGTCTGCTTAAGGGCGCCCGCGTGTGTCGTGTCACGTAGGCTCGGTAGGCTCGGAGGGCACGTGTAGAGGGCCCACAATGGCCCACAGCGAAGGTGAATTCAGATGAGATTATTGTAATGTACACATACCTCTGTATCAGAGGGCAAGAGCAGTGTGAGTAGTGCAAGCGAGGTTCTTTGTTTTTGTGTGACCTGACAACTTTTGTATGACCTGACAACTTTTGTGTGACCTAACAACTTTTGAAAGTTCTTGTGTGTGTTTTTATTACCTACATGTGTTATTCTTCTTCTTTTTAAGGGACTTTTGCTATAATCACAACCCTTGCCGATGGGTAGGTACGAGTATATAGTTAGCAGCAGAATGTTGCCGGTAGAGCGAAGGATACTTGCTGCTGACTCCTTGCACGTAGGTAATCCTTCGCCTGCGCATCTAATTTATGAATGTTTAAGAAAAATTCATGTAAAAGATAATTAAGACATTATATTGAACACGCGGCACACTGAACACGCGGCGCACTTTTTGTTGTAAAGATAGTAAGGTTTTACTTAAATTTATTGAGTCGCCATCGAGCTTGAGTCATCACCGAGTTTACATCACCTGCAATTATGTGAAATGGCCGAATAACTGACATGATCGGCCATTAGCACATGCTCATGGCCGATTAAATGAGTTAAAATGATTTAAATATTATGATCATGATACCATGGAGGACCACGATATGATATTATTTTAACTTATTTCGAAATCTTAACTTGTTAAGTTTGTTTCTTCTTTCTATGGTTTGTTTCCAATTTTTTTCGAAATCCAAAACGACAAAACGATATTTCTTTCGTTAGTGTTCCGTGGGAAATTTTAGAAAAGTGAAACATTTATGGGATGATCCCTCGGTGTCTGTCTATTTATCTGTCACACGCGATTTTCGCCGAAACTATTCGATCCTGGGTTATTTAACGGGCTAAATTGAAAACGTAGAAAGAAAAATTCTTAGAGGTAATCATACTTATTTTGAAAGTCTTTAAAGTACGAACTCAAAAATGTCCAAGTAGCGCTTTATTTTTTGTGCAGTACAAGTACCATTTTTTTAAACAGTTTCAATTATACATTTAGAATTAAGATATAGCTAACCCCTGTGTCGGAAAGACACCACAGATTTAACGAAAACGATCACATGCCAAGAAACCAAAATAACAGACGTTACCTAGAAAGCCGCTAAACTTAAGTGGGACTGGGCCGGACATGTCTCCCCGCATGTCAGATGACAATTGGGCTAAGAGAACCACCGATTGGGTCCCACTAAACGCACGAGCCATCGCGGCAGGCCGAGACGAAGATGGCGGGACGAGCTTGACTCCTACCGTAAGGACTGGTCGGCACTCGCTAAAGATAGGATTATTGTGTGGAACAGGGAGAGGGAGGCCTTTGCCCTGCAGTGGGAAAATACCGTCTAGTTAGAGTAGATTAGATCACTTGCTCTCTGCAAACTATGTGAAATTCGAAGATTTCATTCATTCGACATTAGACATTACATTCAAACATTCTCGCACAACACGACAACAAAACAACAATTAGACAACAGAAAACACAACAACACAGACACAATTGACACAGAGACAATTGAAAATCTTCCCCATGAACAAGATTGTTCGTAAAAAAAAGGGGATAAGAGATTTTAGGTCTTAATAACATAGAAATAGACTCATCAGACATCAGACAATCATAGATTACATATCGTTTTATTATAACCTTATATGATAGAAAAGGCCTAAACTTTATGTTTTCTGTGTACGTTCTACGAGTACAAAGTATCATGAAATAGTATAGATAATATCAGTTTATCCAACATAAAAGTTCGAGTTTTATTTCCTACGAAATGTATGGGAAAACATTTTTTGCGATTTCTGACTTTTCTAGTACTCAAACCTCAGTTAGTCCGATAGAGTTTTTTGATCCATAAATGAAACAAGATCGATTCTCATCCAAAAATGTTTTTGTGAAAATTGGCCATTTTCTAGCTGCATCATTTTTTCAAAATCTATAAATGCAGATCAAGATTTCTCGAAAAGGTAGAGACAGTTTCCTCAGACCGTTCTCCTGCAGCTACAGCGGTTAAGTACGTACCCTTAGTGCCCCGTCTCAAAAATCCACCCTGTGTATCCGACTATAATAGATATTATAAACGCGAAAGTTTTATGGATGGATGGATAGATGGATGTTTGTTACTCCTTTCACGCCAAAACTACTGAACGGATTTGAATGAAATTTGGCACACAGATACTTAGATTATACCCCGGATTAACACATAGGATACTTTTTATCCCGATATTCCCACGGGATCGAAACTTATGCGGGTGAAACTCAATCGCAGCTAGTATGTCATAATTGACTGCTTGGCCATATTAAGGTATAGCGTGAAGATAATCATTACGGAGGTAAAGTCTGTAACTACCCGCAATATTCTATCCTTTTCGCTCGTCTTTTTACAATTTGCGGTAAACTATAGAAGAATACGAACATATAATACAATATGGCTCATCCCCCATAGCAAATAGCATGATATAATTTATAGCCTACAGAGACCAGACATATAGGGAACATCTAAGAGAAACTAGGTTTGCGGTTCGCAGTGAAGGCATATTGTTAAAGGAACACCATTACGTAAAGCAATGGTGTTCTTTCATCGTAGGTACAGTACACCAATTGTGCAAGTATGTTGCGAAGGTGTGTACGCGCGTACGCAGGTGCGCAGGTACGCCTCGCAGTCGGCCGGGTTTCATATTTGATTGCGCGTGAAGCGTCTTCTCCACATTATCGTCACCACTTTAGTCTTTTACTTTACATTAAGTATAGGAAGAGGGGTCGTAGGTATTCCAGTTAAAGTAACATTTCAACAAGGAAACCTTTCGTATTCTTATGGTTCTGTGTGCTAGTCAGCTTTAAAAGCCACCCATTCCGTAGCCGTTGGCGACGAAAAAACTTTTGTATCAATCTCGAAACTAGGTTCACTTCATAACATTTCTGAATCATACGCCTAACTACTAAGACATGTGTTTACAAACAGCGGTGTCTCTGACAGACAGAGGTAGGGGACCTATACAACCTGTTCCTAGCACACATACTCCCGCGCATACCATATTTTCTTTTTGTAGAGCTTTTGCATCGCGACCCCAACCGTCGGAATGCGTAGACCTTCCGGTGCGTCACATTCGAGCGGTCCCACGACCTGCACTCGGTCCAGGCTCTGCGCCATCCATCGACACATTCCTCCCTGTTGCCTAACACATCTCACATACATACTCCGCAGTAGTGCCGCAACAATCGAGAAGTGCATTCATGGAATGTCCGCCGGAAATGCAGACAGTGTCTAAAAGCAAACTTCGAAAAGGACTGTGATACTATTGCATAATCCGAAAGCATTAACTCATGAACTGAAATAGGGTTCCATTGCTGCCTCTTAAAGCGCTATCACAAATATAGTTAAAGAGACAGAGTAATGTAGATGGGATTTTATGTAGTTTAGTGTTGTGCTTTGTGGCTACGTGCCTGTGTGGTAGAGGCGCGACCCAGATCTGTGGAGAACTTCATGTAAATATAACCGCAGAGAGTGGGCGCAACTTGATAACCTCACATCCACGACAGATATGCGAACACACTCAGGTGATTCTGTGAAAACAGTTTATAACGTCGTATGTGGCATACTAATAAGAGGTAAGAAGAAATGGCCAAAATTGTATATCTGTCGTAAAAATCTGACATTTCAAAAAATGTTGGTGCGGTACCTGCCTACGTAAATGTTCAAGGGGATGAATCAACATCAACAGCAGCCATATTGTTCTCTCCAGCCCGAGTGACACTTGTACACTGAGATCGCTAATGCGAGTGACTGACAATACAACCGCCGCCGGTCGTTAGGAAGCTCTGTTTATCACCCGACTGCGCGACTGCAAATACAGGGTTATGTTTTTCACGCGTATCACAGGGTGTTAAAGAAATTGCGTGCCATAGCTTAGGGGTAGGTTCGGTATCGATAAAGGGACCCAGGAAAAACAAAAAAAAATAAAAAAAATATTGCAAGATCAACCCAATTTATTACCTAATAATTAAATAGCAATCGTTTAGAATTGATTAAAAAATTGGTTAAAATAAGTTTTTATTTTGTTTAAATGCTAATTAATAATTTCCTAGAGTTACCAACCTACGAGTACTATCGAACGCAATGAAATACCTACATATTACATACGCCTGAACACTTCGACCACGCCGGGTGAAGGACAGGTAACTATACAGGTACGTAAATTACAGTTCCAAGTATTCCTTCTTCCTACTTTAGCGTGCTTATCTTCTTCTTCCTACTTTAGCGTGCTTATCTCCTTCTTCCTACTTTAGCGTGCTTATCTTCTTCTTCCTACTTTAGCGTGCTTATCTTCTTCTTCCTACTTTAGCGTGCTTATCTCCTTCTTCCTACTTTAGCGTGCTTATCTCCTTCTTCCTACTTTAGCGTGCTTATCTCCTTCTTCCTACTTTAGCGTGCTTATCTCCTTCTTCCTACTTTAGCGTGCTTATCTCCTTCTTCCTACTTTAGCGTGCTTATCTCCTTCTTCCTACTTTAGCGTGCTTATCTCCTTCTTCCTACTTTAGCGTGCTTATCTCCTTCTTCCTACTTTAGCGTGCTTATCTCCTTCTTCCTACTTTAGCGTGCTTATCTCCTTCTTCCTACTTTAGCGTGCTTATCTCCTTCTTCCTACTTTAGCGTGCTTATCTCCTTCTTCCTACTTTAGCGTGCTTATCTCCTTCTTCCTACTTTAGCGTGCTTATCTCCTTCTTCCTACTTTAGCGTGCTTATCTCCTTCTTCCTACTTTAGCGTACTTATCTCCTTCTTCCTACTTTAGCGTGCTTATCTTCTTCTTCCTACTTTAGCGTGCTTATCTCCTTCTTCCTACTTTAGCGTGCTTATCTCCTTCTTCCTACTTTAGCGTGCTTATCTCCTTCTTCCTACTTTAGCGTGCTTATCTCCTTCTTCCTACTTTAGCGTGCTTATCTCCTTCTTCCTACTTTAGCGTGCTTATCTCCTTCTTCCTACTTTAGCGTGCTTATCTCCTTCTTCCTACTTTAGCGTGCTTATCTCCTTCTTCCTACTTTAGCGTGCTTATCTCCTTCTTCCTACTTTAGCGTGCTTATCTCCTTCTTCCTACTTTAGCGTGCTTATCTCCTTCTTCCTACTTTAGCGTGCTTATCTCCTTCTTCCTACTTTAGCGTGCTTATCTCCTTCTTCCTACTTTAGCGTGCTTATCTCCTTCAAAATTAAAACTAAAAATATAAAATTATTGTTTAACTAGTAGGTATCCAGCAGCAGTAGATGAACGAGTGGGTATTATAATAAATGAGGTGTCTATCGATTCGTGTAGTTGCGATGGTTAGGATTTGTTTTGTAAAATCAAAATGACGGCCGGGGAATACGAAAAGGTGGGAGACACAAAAAAAAATGCAGGCCTTATGTTGTGTGTCACAGAACAGGTCTTTTAATATCAATATCCTATTTACTTGACTACTTTACAGCCATAATCTTAAATTTTCTTTAGGTTGAAATCATCGTGGATGACTGACTTAATTCTGTGCCTCTTAAGTTTTTATTCGCGTCATCTATGAAGTGTCTAATATATGTGTTATTGAATAGGAAGTACTCCTTGTACTTGCCGTACCTACGTGCAACATATCAGTAGATATTGATTTCATTTTTCCGTTCGAGTTTTTTACATCTATTAAACGTTTAGAGATTGGAGTCAACCAACCAAGTCTGTCTTATAGTGCAGTTTATCTACAGACTCCTGACTAGTCATAATCCTGGTTTGATTGGCTTAAAAAAAAAATCCTTTCCGTTCCTTATTCAGACAAATTTATACAACATCGACAGTTCTTTAGCCTCAATTCGAATTGCTGTAGGAGACATGTCAGTTCACACGATTACGTATATTTTGCTGAAAGCTGATAGGTCGTGTTCGTCTGGCGGCTGTCTACTGCGTTATCACGGAATCAGTTCCACGATAATACATTAAACATGACTAATACATTGAATAAGGCTATGACGCAAATTGTTACGTTATATATAACAATGCAGCATTGTAAATGTAGGTATGTGAATGAATAGGTCTGGGACAAGAAATACAAATGACACTTTATAAAAAGAAACACTAAGGTAAAATTCGAGAATAGAAATAGGTACTTATGTACTACTTACTAGCTCTACTGGTCATTATGTACTACTTACTAGGTCTACTGGTCATTAGTCTCGTAGGAAGACACTCGTCAAAGAGACGCTCTTAGTGCCATATTTCCTGAACTTTAATAGTATAATCAGCCTATTCGTAGATATCACATGTCTTCGATTTTTTTTTGTTCTAGGACCTGCTGATTTCTTCACGAGTTTTTCTTCACCGTTTTGAGGTGATGCAGTTATTTACACAAAGTAAAGCAACTGCCTGGGTTCGAACCCACGACCTCCAACTCGTCCGGCCATTACCACTAGGCGACTGCTTCCATACTTCGAATGGTATCCAGCAATGCTCGACTATAGGGAATTCTAGACAATCGTTTGAATGACGAAGACGGGGATATCGTCATTCAAGCTTTTGTCGGCGAATAAAGTAAGCTCCTTTAACATGACAAATTAGATCAACTTGAACTTGATAACAGACATTATGTAGATGTATGTAAATTGTGGTATCGGCATGATATGTGAAGGAACAATGGCTGTGTCACTCGGCGGCGACTTTGCCTAGATCACGCCGGAGATTTCGCGCAAATACTGATGCGTCAAGCGCGGTAGGCGGCGGTCCTTCACCGCTAGGGTCATCAAGCACTTTTGACGATGCAATGTAGTTACTCGCGGTTTTTTTGTGACGCGTATTTATGACGTCTTAAGGTTAAAGATCACAGTGTAGCCTATACAAATATTACCTTATTTAGACGTCTATGGACTTGCCATGCATCATAATGTACCTCAGAGTCAAGAGGAAATGCGGATTTACCGTAATGTTGACGACGATTTTCTAGTTTCGGATATTAATATCAGTCACGGTTTTCCTAAACCAAACAGTGATATTGCAATAAATAAATAAACGATAATAGAACATGGTACCTTAGATCAAATTGCAAAACGCGGTAACCCTAAAGGCACGCATTGATGAAATATTGTCAGCTGCGTTACGCTTCGGGAATGGGAAATAGATCAGGTGCGTTCTGGGACTCGTGGGAGATCCGCGTTGAGGCTGAGTCACTGCTGACCGGCAGACAGACGGTGACTCCGGGTGAAAGTATGGGAACCGGCCGCAGATAGGCGAGCACATACTGGACCTGCCCGGCACTTCCGAAGTCCGTGCGATTGAGTCATGTGGGGTTGAGTGTGTGAGGTCGACGCGTGGGGGTCCATGATATGTAGTAATGCCATATCAAAAGCATATTGCGTCTGCTCATTGAATATAAAATCTTTATTTATTTTTTATTTCCCATTACCAGAGTGAGCCTTGTCAAATGCAAGTCCAAATAGTTTGACAGCTCAACCATGAGATCTCTGAGCTATGGCTCTATTAACAACTAGCAGAAGGTTGCAAATAGTTTGACAGCTCAACCATGAGATCTCTGAGCTATGGCTCTATTAACAACTAGCAACTAGCAGAAGGTTGCATATATTTACATAATTGGTTTTATTTTACTTTTCCTTTTTTTTTTTTCTTTTACATACGCACACATAACTGGTGAATTGGTGTCGCGGTATAGATACACCTCTGCCGAACTCTTCGGAAATTACAGGCTTGATGTTATGTATGTTATTTTACTTTTCATATTCGCCTTTTATAGCCATCTCAACTAGAAACAACTATTATTCACTTAAAATATCTAGAATTTCTGTATGACGACAACAAAACGTAAACAATCGTCAGCTTCAGGAACCCCCCGAGGATCTTCACCACAATGACGGAGCACTAGGTACATTAACATCACACCGACATTCCTATCTTTACGGAACTATTTAGAAGTATATCGCTGAAGACTCATCGTTATTTGCTATGTCATGGGAACTACACACATGCTTCGGCACCGCCGGACGATAAAATATAATATATGTACACATATAGATAGATAGGACTACAATATGTAAAAAAAAAATATCCGATTAGAAAGGTCTTACTTAGATCATGAATTCTTAAATCAAATAAAATAAAGTCTTATTATTATTTAAAACTAACAGACCCGACTCACCCGACAGACTTGGTCCTGTCCTTGAATCCTGAGTTATAGTCTTGATTTCATACGAAATCCTATAGAAAAAAGAACGATCAGCTTTTCCCGAATTTGAAAATGTTTCGAAACTTTTCATATTTTTCTTACCATATTGTTAAATCGGTCCAGCCGTTCTGAAGTGATGCGCTTAACAACGAACAGCATTTCATTTTTTATTTAATAGATTAAAAGTTATTACTATTTGAAATTCAAGTTTTTACCAACGTACCCGTAAATTAAAAAAATGCACGACTCAACGACGACAGCCGTCCCCGTAGCTAAGGGAAGACAAAAACCTGCATTAAAAAAAATTGCGGGTATTTTTTTTTATTACCCCTGTTTAAATAACACAATTAGCACGATAGTTAACAAAGCTTTCCCTCAAACTGGGATTTTTACATATTGCATGTCTGGGAAAAAGTCTGTCGGCTTGGGTCGAATTGGACCGAGCCGACCCAGACATAATTATTAAGCGACGGTATATGAATCGAAAGCCGATAGTGTGTATTAATTGTTTCGGTCGGCTTTGTTGCTAAACAAATTCTTCTGAAAGGAATGTGCCGACCCAGAGATAGTGTCTAGCACCCCTAACAAGAAGGTATTGGTGACTTCATTAAATGTGATAGAACATGATGGAACACGGATGCTACTTTACCTAGTCATGGTGAATCAAAAACGTCTTTGTTACATCTTATACATATAACCGTTTTTTACTCAAAAGCTTTTTTAACCCCCGACGCAAAAACGACGGGTGTTATAAGTTTGACGTATCTGTGTGTGTGTGTGTGTATGTCTGTCTGTCTGTGGCATCGTAGCTCCCGAACGGATGAACCGATTTTAATTTTGTTTTTTTTTTTGTTTGAAAGGTGAATTTGTCGGAAGTGTTCTTAGCTATGTTTGATGAAAATCGGTCCAAGATGGCCGCCGCCACAAAATGGCGGATTACATATTTTTTCACAACTCCCTCAATATGGTTATCAAATGAAAGGGCTTGACTAGTAGAATACTATACACTATGACAAATTTCAAATCCAAGATGGCCACTACCCCAAAATGGCGAATTACAAAAAATCTGATTAAATACCAAATTACCTGAATCTTAAAACGCAAGAAAATAAAAGAAATGAAATAACAAGGAGTCCCTACAAAAAGCATGAAATAAAAAATTAAATTTAAAATTTAAAAAAACCCCTGACATCGTGAAACCCTATAAAAAGAAAAAAATAACGTTGAAATTATGACCCTACGTAAGTACGTATGAAATTTTTTGATGAAATATTGTCTTGTCGGGGGACCGCTACTATTTTAAACTTTAACAGAACGTTTGGCTAATAATGAGAGCGGTCCCCCGACGGGACAACATTTAACCAAAAAATTTCATACGCACTTACGTAGGGTCATAATTTCAAGGTTATTTTTTCCTAGGGTTTCACGTTGTCGGGGTTTTTTTAAATTTTTAATTTAATTTTTTTTATTAATTTTTCACCGATCATTGTATTTACTTAGTGAAGAATCGTGTCGTGCTTGCAGTTTTTCATTTCATTAATATTCATTTATAATTACATTAATCGTTTAGACAGTTATTTATTTATTTAATACTTCAGGCACATAGGTGTACAATTGTACAGGGCGGACTTACCTACTTAATGTCAGGCATTTTCTACCATCAACCAGTTACTGTAACAACCTTAAGAATTAGGAACCAACCGCGAGCCTTTGTACGTATATTTGCTGTTCCTTTTAAATCCTGTTTATATGACACTATAATATATACTATATTACACACTACGTGTACACAAACTGTTCAATAAATATTAACAGAAGGAAGACAGTCCATTTGTTAGTCAACATACTACCGTACTACATACTACCGTACTACATACTACCGTACTACATACTACCGTACTACATACTACCGTACTACATACTACCGTACTACATACTACCCTACTACATACTACCGTACTACATACTACCGTACTACATACTACCGTACTACATAATTCGGGGTTTTATTCTTAGCTATCAGATCACCAAAACGGCTTTATCAGCTGTACAATGAATGGACTCTGAATTTAATTTGTATGATAGAAATTGTTCAAAATTATTTAAAATGATTATTGTATGGCCAAGTTGCGTTGTTTGTGTTCGAAGAATAAAAACAGTAGTAATGTAATATTTAATCCGACTCGAAAAACGATTGATAGTGAAGCGTTAAGGTCGAGTAACCGAAATACTACAGCCAAAGACAGGCTGCAGTCAGTATTTCGATGACAACATAATAAAATCAGACTCCCCAGTCGCCGCGGCCTTTGAAAATTTATGTTCAGTTATCCCCGAGTAAAATGCTAATGTTGTAATTCGGAATTTAATTTTGAACATATTACTTCACAACGATCAAACATTATACGAAAAGAAGAGATCCTCCATCACGTCTGCGTAGTTTCACTAGCTTATTTAATTTGACCCATTTATATTGACTATTATTGAGTAAGATTTGTTCAGCAGCGGTGTAGAGGTGCACTACCTCGGCCTCATGTTATTTTTTACTTTCATACAAGTAATCACTATCATTTGGTCCTAATTGGAGTGTTAATGCTTTAGTTTGTAGTAGGATATTATTGCTTCATGACATAAGTATCGCGTTGAACAACAACAATGCATAACAAAACTACATACAATAGGTACATAATATACGGTTTCTTCAAACAGCAGCAGTTAGTTCAATACTTCCTAAAGATATTATAGCATAGCAATCAACCTATAACGTTCCCACTGCTGGTACACAGGCCTTCTCTCGGTGAGAGGGAGTGGGCCGTAATGCACCACGCGGGCCCAGTGCAGATTGATAGATTTTTTGTTCTAGGACATGCCGGTTTCCTCACGATTTTTAGAGCAGTGGTAATGAAATGTACACACAGTACAGCGTCTGTCTTAACCGCGGCCGGTACCACTGGGTAGCCAGTATACTATTGTAGTCTTTGCCACTGGCCCTCCACTGGTATATTATGAAAACTTTATGTCTACTGAAAACTCACATGTCATGGCGAAATATCATTGACAACATTATGTCGACGACATTTGATAACTGACTCAATTGAACAGCCTTTTCAAACCTGAAGGGATATAATTATAAATATAATACACCTAGGTAAGTATACTAAGCATGTCATGTTAGGACGGTCAATTTGTGAAGCGATTGTATTGTGGGTCATTGACTAACACTCGTACATTAGTAGCTCGTGTTTGTAACACGCAACACATGCTGCCTAGTCATGCTGCTGTAAAACCCACGCTTACATAATTATATAATATAATGTAGGTAAACCTGCACTTGAATTGCCGATTATAAATCATATCTACTGTTGGAACTATCACTTTACGAACATTGATTAACAAAAACTGTCTGTAGACTCTATCCCCTTAATAATAATTATTCATTTATTTTAGGATTACAAGGAGATAAATAACAATTATCTTTTACTATTATAGAACTTGTATAATATACATTATCCTGTACTGCACAGTCAACACACACACGTACACATTATCGAGTACACATACTCTGAATACCAGCGTTGACAGAAGGTTACTTTTGTAACCTTTTAGATGATTTTCTACTCCTTCAGGTTACTTCTAGGTTACACGTCTCGAACGGTTACTTTTAGGTGATTTTGCGGAATTTGTAGAATAAATTTTTAATTTCTTACGTGAAACCAACCTAAAACTTGATAAATGCAACTTAAAATGGAAAACATTACTAAATTATCCACTTTTCTGTAAGTTAATACAACCAACATCTGTCTATCAACTTTTAATCTTACGGCTGGAAAAAAAAATGGAAGGTTATTTTTCACACTAAAAGGTTACTTTTTTATCCATTTCAAGTAACTTTTGACAAGACCCGGCTGGCAACACTGCTGAATACATAATTAAAATATAAAAAACATTAAAAAAACAATATACATGCTAATAAGAGATTTGCATGCTTTTATAAAAGACTGAAATTACTCTTATAAAATACAATAAAACAAAGCAATTAGTAATATAAAATGAATAAATAAAATAGTAATTAAAAAGAATAAATACTTAGTTTAAAATTAAATTATTAATTCAATTAAATCAAAAATGATAAATGTCCTCCAACCGAAAGTGCTTATATACTTAGTTAATTTATAAAAGTGTCATGATTTACATGGACAGCCTGGGCAGCTGTTTGTAATACTTCCGGTATGGTATTCCAGGGTATTTCGATGTTTTCATCCGTTGAGTTGTTTCCTATATTTTTTAGTTTTTTTGTTATGCGTTTTGTTTTGGTGATATTGTTATCGAGAGTGGCATAATATTATAGCACTGTTTATGGTTGAGATCCATGTCCTTGGCCACATTGTTGTCTCTAGTGTGTTGTCTTTGGTGTTTTTATTTTTGTTTAAAATTTGGTTTGTTCTTAGCAGCCCCCATATGCTAAATACTAACTTGTATGAAAACCTTAGTCAAACCGTTTATTTAGTATTATAACACATAATACATGCATATTAGTAGATACAAAATATATAAAGAGTGATTTTTAAATACAATACGTACGGTGCGTCTAAGTAAATTCCATAATCTGTGTGGACCGAGCGCCGGTCACAAGAGCTTAGTTTAAAAATAAGATTATGATAGACAAATCAGTAAACAGAGATGAACGGCGTGTGAACTACGAGCTCATGAAGTGGTTGTCTTGGCAAGTATCATGTGTGTGCTGAATAGTTTGCGCGGTTAGCGCTCCAGCTATCCTCACTTTACCAAAACAGCACGTGCTGTTGCTACTTGATATACCTACTTTCTAGTATTTTCTAAGTCTTGGCCAATGTAGATTGGTACCTATTTTACCCGTATCCAGGATTGGTACACTTAAACCGACTTTAACACGTTGAATCCCATAGGCCATTCAAAAATAGATAAGTAAGTACTTTTAAAATCCGGTTAAATTATAATCTTTAAGGTGCATTAACAAAATACTAGAGTGTATTAAAAAGCGCCAAGAGCACGTCCTGGCGACCAGTCACGCTACGAACTTTGCTCATCGGTTCATACTTTATCCTGGCAGGAATATTCACTTCTTATAAAGGTTCTATTGTTTATAGGCACATGAGAAAGTACGAAGTCAGATCGGTCATGAGTCCTCTGCGGACTGTGTGTAGTGTGCAAATGGCCAGGTTTACTAATCAAATCTTCACACTTCCGTAATTAATAGCTTAAACTAACAGAAGTACTTACTTACCGGTTGCTTGTTGAGTCAGCCTACTTTAAACTTTTAGCAAGTCATTGTGACAATGTGAACTAACCTAGAATAGAATAGAAGAATAGAATAGTACTTTTAATTGATAACTCAAATATTTCTTCACACACCTTCTTACTTCGCCATAATCCATTGCAATATCTTTGTTTCCATATCGTGCAATAGTCCTGCACCAACCAAGGGCGAGAGGGAGTCCCGGGCGAGAGGGAGTGGGAGGCGGTCACCTCCTTCTGCGAAGCAGTCATGCTAGCGAAGGAGGTGGCGGGATGGGCGAGGGAGAGTTCCTCACGCCTCAGCCGCCGAGGGAGACGCTCCGGGCGTCGGGAGCCGCGTGACGACTCCCGGCCACCGTAGGCGCGGGCCTGCGAGCGGAGAGCAATGGGTAGCTCTCCGTCCGATCAGGACCAGGTCCGTGCCGGACGGCGCGTATGTATTCCACGCGCGCCTCAAAGAGATGTCAGCGTAGTTGACGGGGCCCGACAGGGCCGAAGCCTGCCGGGGTAGCGGGATCGTCCGAAAGGGTTACCGCTGCCCTGGTACATAAAGGGCTGAGGAAGGAACACGGGTGGGTGTTAGTCAGTAAGAGTCTGACACTCCCTTCTGCTCCACCCAGAGCGGGAGGGGTCATTTGATGATTTCCCATCCTGAAAAAAAAATAAAAATAAATAAGGTTTGTCCTAGGGCGCACTTGCATAGTGCATAGAGGAATAATCGTCGGTTTGTGCCAAATTTTATTAAAAATGTCTAACGTCTTTAGCTAGACGCAAAGCGAGTTGGCTTTGGCCCCTCGTACGCCTTTCCCAGAAAAGAAACGTAAAAATAAGAATAAATAACAAAAGCTTTTATTGATTCCTTATAATAAAATAAAATAATACGTTATTGTTTATTATAATATGACTTTATTTTAATTGAATTGGAATGTATGTACATAAACTTCTTTATTCAGTTCAGAAAAGAAGCACGGTACATATAGAAAAAAAAAACAAGACTAGTAGTAAATTACAATGAGCCTTAGGTGCTAGGTTTTAACAAATTCCCTGGATCCCACACTACGATTTTTGGGGTGCAGCCATTTAGATATTGCATTTTTACAGTTGGTGTACGTTAAGGTGAGTATATTTCTATTATGGGAATAAAATTTAGAGTACAGATATGATCCAAGAAATGCAAAAGATCTACGTGCAAAAGAAGAATTTACTCTTGGCCGATCCCACTTTAACGTAACATATTTTTATTATTAGTGTACATTTGTATCATAAGGAATCAATACGAGCTTTTATTTATTATTATAACATTAAAGCACCAAAAGGCATTTAAATAAATAACAATTAATAAACAGTCCAGCAGTGGACGTCTTCCGGCTAAATGATGAAGTCCCTAGTTACCTAAAACTGTGACTGGAGACTAAATGAAAAATTCACCTTCATCACCACATTCACAACCGATGTTGACTACAAAACATTTGCATCACAATCACATCGGCCCATTAGCCACTGCTACCACCAGCACAGGTACTGCTGAACTTCCTCATTGTGACTGCTTCTGTAAAAGGTCGACAGGAATGAGTGGATGTCTGTTTTCTATAACAATTTACGAACGCTACACTAACTTTAGCATCAAGTAATAACCGGACATGTATGACGATCATTAAATTAATTCATAATAAAATTGTTTATAAAGCGTTTGCGTATTATGTTTTTGAACAAAAACAGTAAACGAATGCCAACAGGCCTCTACAACACGTCAGTGACGAAACCGCTCAACATCCTCAATCAACATGATGTTCAGTTGTCATGACTTCTTACCTCGCCGACGTCATCATCACGGCTTCTACCCGTCAGTCATGACGGAGCTGTAATGACAGTTTTTGCCCCAACGCGTTCAAAACGCGTTTATTTCGCACGTAGTTCTATAAATAGACTTAAAAAAACTGTGACGGCTTTAAACGTAATTAGTAGTAGTTATGCGTGATGCCGTGCTAGATAACAGATACGTCATAATATTTAAATATGATCGTTTGTTATTGTAGTCACTACGTAAACTCGCGGGTCATGACATACGCTACTCTCCCACGCATGGACAGGTCCTGTTCGATGGGAAACCGGTTCAATAACGCGTACCCATCCGATTTTTATGCCTGCTTTTGATTCACGATTGTTTGCTATTTTTAGGTAAACCCAATAATTCTGTTCGAAGGTCGTAAGTAGGTAAATCAGCGGATATTCGTTTCAATCAATTACGACTTTATGAGACAGTGCTCAACATTCAACTTATTCATATATGTCTCTGTTGAAATTCTTAGGATACTTTTCGCGCTGTAATAGGCAATACGACGGACGATTCAGACCTACTGACCAAAACCTAAGATCTGGGTATACCTTCCTAGCTCCGTACTTACCTTAACAAAATACCATCAAATTCCAATTATTTCTTCCAATGTAACCAATTACAGGATTATGAATTGTCAGGAAATTGATCAGTTGGAAACTCAATTTTGGAGAAAACTGCTGAACAAAAACTAAAATTATTTTTTAACGAAAAGTCATTCATTGCACTCTCAAGTCACATTTTTTATAACACCTATTTAATTACAACTTCTTCAGAAATAGTATCATGATGTGGACTCTAATCACCTCAGTTCATGTTATGTCACTATATAGTCATCTTGAAGGAGTAATCATAGACAGTCATACACCTTCAGAAAAACTCGGCCTTGGGACCGGCCATGACACTACGTTACCTCAGATGTCGACAGGTAAATCATGGTTTCACACAATAAATCATTATATCACTAACAGGCGGAATGCCCCGTTAGTCTCGTGGTTGCAAGCGTGACTGCAGAGCGTGGGATCCTGGGTTCGCTTCGCAGGTCGGACAAAGTGTAAGTGTAAGTGTGTGTGTGGGAATCGAACCCAGGTCGGACAAAGTGTAAGTGTGTGTGTGGGAATCGAACCCAGGTCGGACAAAGTGTAAGTGTGTGTGTGTGGGAATCGAACCCAGGTCGGACAAAGTGTTATATATATTAGGTTTTCCATTAGGAGTTTCTTGGTAACAGCCCGGAGTTTGGAAGTAGGCGGTGTGATACCCCCGTGTCTCGGAAAGCATTTAAAGCCGTTGCTCCTGCGCCTGATCTCTCCCCGATCACTGACCTGTGTTGGCGCACACACTTGTGCACTATCTCCTGCGAACCTGGCTAATCTCCGTTGAGATTGGTCACTGTGACCGAAATCGGTCGGGATTATTATTATAAAAGACGGAGCACTTACGTGATATTGACAGAAAATTATTCTGAAGTTCACTGTGAACTTGCAAGTCATTCCGTAATAATGTTGTCCCGACAAGCTGTCATTCGGCCATTAATATGGACATCAAGATAAACGTACGGTAGATAGGTATAATGTACTAGTTTTCCTTTTACTATATACTCATTCTCAATTAAACCACAGTTATATACATGTCCACTCTATCCTAAAATAGTCCTTTATTTAATTTAATTCTTATCCAAGCTTTAGCCAAGCCAAATAATAGCTAAGTACATAACTGGCGCTGGCTATTTTTTTTACCGCTGCTTTTAATGAGTGTCCAAATATAAATAGGCATATAAACTTCTGATTAATCCGTGGTATTAAAATTTCACACTTTTATTAGTAGGTACAGTTAATTGTTTCCGGTATGTGTCGGAAAAGTATCGTCAATCAACAATCAACTGCCTATCGCAGTCCACTGCTGGACATATGCCTCTCCCAGGCTGCGCCACGACACCCTGTCCTCCGCCGTCCGCATTGTCTGTCCCAGCCACCTTCTTTAGGTCGTCTGTCCATCTAGCTAGGGGGCTCCCACTCTACGCTTGCCGATACGCGGTCTCCACTCCAGGACTCGTCTGCTCCACTGGCCATCGGTTCTTCGACAAACATGTTACTACTTAAAGTAACGTGTTACTACGGAATCTATACATATTATAATGTAAAGTCGCTTTTCGTGTCTGTGTGTGTGACCGCGTGGTTCTACTAAACTACGCAACGGATTTAGATGCGATTTTCACAATAATTTAGGGAATACCGAAAGGTTCCTGTGTATAAAACATTATTATTTAACTTAACAATAGCACAGACATCTCAATGTTTTGATATGTCGCCACATCAGTAGATTGCACCCCTGTGACGAATGGCCGGGTCTTCAGTAACATATAATCCGAATTCGGTAAAACTTTCGTGTGGTACAGCGTCGTGTAGTTAGTACAACTACATCATTACTAGCTGCTTTTTATTTAACCACAGCTGCAGTGGGTAAGCTTATTATACTGAAACATGACATAAAAAAAGGATGACTATTTCTGTAGTTTCTGGTAAACAATACATCAATATTTATTATTTCAAGATTCCCAATATACATACATTAACGAAAATAATGAAATTATAAGTACCTACTAACACAATGTATGTAAGCACACATTACATTATAGGCAACCACAGCTTACAAATTGGTACTTCAACATTCACCTTTGTATGTAGTAGGTTCCTAAATATGGTCTATCTTATAATTATATTCATTCATAAATATAAAGTGTCACATAAATCAGTCACTATGAGTCGCATTTCACTTCACTTTATTTTATTTTCTAGCCATTAAGTCACGCAAAATAAACGAAAACAGAAATATCAAAGAGTTCCTGAACTGTCGACAACAAGCCGCTCGTGTACCTGAGCTCCGTACTTAAATATACGAGCGGCACGTTGTCGGCCCGCCGGCGACGCGTGTCATCCGCTGCAGTTGCCTGTGCCGGCGACGTGTGTCAACCGCTGCAGTTGCCTGTGCCTACGACGCGTACAACCGCTGCAGTTGCCTGTGCCGGCGACGCGTGTCAACCGCTGCAGTTGCCTGTGCCGGCGACGCGTGTCAACCACTGCAGTTGCCTGTGCCTACGACGCGTACAACCGCTGCAGTTGCCTGTGCCGGCGACGCGTGTCAACCGCTGCAGTTGCCTGTGCCGGCGACGCGTGTCAACCACTGCAATTGCCTGTGCCTACGACGCGTGTCAACCGCTGCAGTTGCCTGTGCCGGCGACGCGTGTCAACCACTGCAGTTGCCTGTGCCTACGACGCGTACAACCGCTGCAGTTGCCTGTGCCGGCGACGCGTGTCAACCGCTGCAGTTGCCTGTGCCGGCGACGCGTACAACCGCTACAGTTGCCTGTGCCAGCGACGCGTGTCAACCGCTGCAGTTGCCTGTGCCGGCGACGCGTACAACCGCTGCAGTTGCCTGTGCCGGCGACGCGTGTCGCTCGTGTGTATGATCACAGCAGCACATTCAATTCTAAAACTTGGAATCACGCCTTTATTATGTATGTAACATAAGCTATTCGGCAAATATTCATTTATATTGATATGATATCCGGCACAGTAATCTTAAAGTTCTATTGATTTTCTTACTCGAATTCATTTATTTATTCATCAATTAAAGCAACTTCTTTAAGCACATAACTTTATACAGCGGTTGGTCCTTCTTTAACTTTATATGAATGTGGTCAGGTGAGAACAGGTGCTCCGATGAGTAATAGATAGACATACTTTCAGCATCGATCACGCGCATAATGTGACGTTTACGACCCAGCTCGATGTGCCAGCAGCACTTTAATACCAAAATATTTATAGTTAAGTACGAATATTTAACATATCTATGTATTACGTGATCACATTAGAATAAAACACTAATAGTGTAGGACATGTATATCCACAGAAACGATTAAATATGTATCGGACAGCATTAATCGCCATTTAAGTCACATTATTAATATATTCATAATACGAGGCACATATTTATATGTGCATCATTTATTTTTACTTATTTAAATTGACATGCTTGTATTGTATCCATTGACATACTTAATATTGTAGCCAGTGAGATTTTTCAAATTTCAATTAAA
This sequence comes from Apamea epomidion, assembly GCA_947507525.1. NCBI lineage: Eukaryota > Metazoa > Arthropoda > Insecta > Lepidoptera > Noctuidae > Apamea > Apamea epomidion. Next base: position 657,234 of record OX382240.1, on the reverse strand, counting down.
GATTAGATTCAAATGAATGAGGCAGAACGTGGAGAACTAACTTCTATTACAATATCTATGTAACAATTATTTTCCCATGTTTGCAAAGAAATAAATGATTTGATTTGAATATGACCTAAAATGGGGTGCTGCTATGTTCTCACTGATGTGTCATTAGAAGACATTTTCGTTTTCCGACTGACTTAGCATTAGGCGTTGATCTAGCGCAGGTCGCGTGGATGCCTCGTCGTAGCCGCGTAGATGCCTCGTCGTAGCCGCGTAAACGCCTCGTCGTAGCCGCATAGACACCTTGTCGTAGCGGCGTAGACGCCTCGTCGTAACCGCGTAGACACCTCATCGTAGCCGCGTAGACGCTTCGAATGGATATAAACAATCTTTAAATCATACATACAATGGAAACGTACCAAACACAAAGCCTGTCGTGGTAAAAGGGGACGACAAAGTATTCAAAAATCTTATTCATATATTTGTTTTTCTAAACTACCCCCTAAAAGGGGATTGTGGGATTTCAAAGTTTGTATGGAAGAATTTTAGCGCGCGGTCCGATTTACTCGAAACTCAGTATTTATACCTAGGATCGAAAGTAAACAATAATGTTCTCGTGGGATCATTTCCGACATCCACGCGGGCGAAGCTGCAGGCAGAAGCTAGTGTATAATAAGCGAATGATTCACCAAGACTCATTCAGCGCCCGCCGAGTCTCTGCCCACTGAGACACTCACGACTACCCTTTAGGTATCTCGCGCCTGTCTGAGACGGTGGTAAGCCGCGCATTGGCGCCGCTATTAATCTGTAACCGAATGATGTTTTCAGTGCGCGTTTATACACTCTCGAGTCTTGACAGCCGATCGAAGAAGGCGAAAAACCAGTGCGTCGCTTCGGAAACAACGCCATTTCTGATGTAATGAATGAAGGCAAGTGAGTTGCACAAGGTGTAATTAAATGTCTCATGGTAGTGAAGGCTGTAGCGCCACATCAGCCCACTCCCCAGTGTGGGAGCCGGCCACCCGACCGACCTGTGCCGGTGCGCCACGCAAGCGTCCGACAGACGCAAAAAACGTAATAATTACATTACTCATACAACACGTGATACGTTCATTTGTAAATCACAAAAACACGTGTAGAAAATAATAACAGCGAATATAAAGTCAAAGTCAAACATTTATTTCTAATAGCCACATAAAAGAAGGCACTTTTGAACGTCAAAAATTACAGTAAAATAGAATTGATTCTAGTCGCCCCTTCCAAAAGGTAGTTTTCGTATGGAATGGGCAAGCAACTCCACCGTTACTCTTTTAAAATGTTTTAGAACATTTTTCATACATTCATTTGTATAATAATATGTGAAGACGATGCACCTAAAAAAATTAAAATTACACCACAATAGGCAAAAGAATTAAAAATGAAACCATGACATAAATTAATTATGGGATATATACATGGTGCTCACATATTTACAAACATTGTAAAAGTAGACGATTTTCGTAAAAAAACAGTTAGAAAATTAACAACTAATAAGTCAGGGTGTGAGTTAAAGTAATTACAGAATGTAAATCAATGTCAAATAAAACCGGCCAAGTGCGAGTCGGACTCGCGCACGAAGGGTTCCGTACCATTATCATTAATGTTGAGAAGTGCTATTAATTGTACGAGTATTTTAATTTTAATGGTATTTGTAATTGTATTTTTTTGTTGTTTTTATTTTTATTGTAATTTTGATTGTATTTTTAATTGTTTTAATGTATTTTTAATTGTAATTATGAGGGTTTTTTATTAATTTAATTTTTGGGTAGTAACATCGCATTGGCGTTATAGCTGTTAAGGTGTTATTTACGGAATTTGGAAATAGATAATAAATAAATCTATAAAAATCACGTCTGTTGTTTGGGAGCCCCCCTTAAATAATTATTTTATTTTAATTTTATTGTTTATTATTAAAGTAAAAATACAACTGCGTATTTTGTGAATATTTCAAATGCCTACCTGTAGCCATTATTGATATCGAGCAAAAAAGGGCAAAAAAGATAAATTATAGCGGCAACAGAAATACATAATTTGTGAAAATTTCAACTGTCTAGCTATCGCGGTTCTTGAGATACAGCCTGGTGACAGACAGACGGACGGACAGACAGCGAAATCTTAGTAATAGGGTCCCGTTTTTGCCCTTTGGGTACGGAACCCTAAAAAGAATAATTTTTACAATTAAATTAGCAACCGACTCTAGATTGTCCTATGGAGCAGGGCCAGCATGTTTCCAAGCGTTCTTATCTTGGATATTATAATCCTCTAATTTATAGTATGCTTGTTTACAAAGTGTACTTTTAATGTGAGTTTTAAATTTTCTTTCATTTAATTGCACATATATACAATATATCACAATTTATTTTATTGTAACATTTAACACAGTACCCCATAAAAGATGTATGTACTTTGGCTAATCTGAAAAACGGTTGATGTATTTTATCTTTATTTCTTATATTAAAATTACGTCTATCGCTTGTTTTATGAAAAAAGATGCAGATTTTTTCTTACATACATAATATTTTCATAAATTAATTTGCAAGGTACCGTCATACCCGACCGAATACGCCGACTTCATCTAGTTTTTTAAAATATGATTGACGTGTAAAAGTGTTTGTACAAACCTACTTACGACATAAAATCATTTATTTATCATTTATCATAATATTAATCCTTTTAAAAAGTTCCCTGAGAGGTTTGCGGCGACGTAGATGATAAATAGCTCTGACAGCTCTATTTTGCAAAATAAAGATGGATTCAATGATGACGGTAGAGAAAGATATACAATAATAAATATAGTCCTTTCTAAGCCCATCTTAATGTTGACCTCTCCTGAAAATCCCTCCTCATACTTCACTCGAAAGCTCTCCTAAGTTTTGTCGCAAATTGTGTTTTTAAAGTCTTGAACTGTTCTTTGCCAAATTTGTTTTTTTTTTGAGAGTTTAAAAATGTTGGTTAATAGCGTTGTCAACATCGATGCCGCAAGCATTGCTGGTGAGAACATATCGATCGCGTTTGTCATAAGTTCACAATCGGTGACACAATATCACTCGTGACGTCACGATGCTTGTGTCTTGTTCAAGCGGTGATTACATGACCCTTTATTTGTGCCGTTAAGCTAATGGCCTGCATTATATCATTCGCAAAACGTTGCAGTTTAATAATTAGAGTGCTAATTGAGTTTGTAATCCGTCATCGTTGAATCGTTTGCTGACGACAACTGGCGCGCTCCGAAGAACTCATTTATCATTTAATTTGATTAAATCACTGTACTTATGATTATTATGTGTACACACAGCAAAATTAAGGTGAAAGGTAAAAAAATAAATACAAAAATTGTGGGTAATTATATCCTAAACGATCAAAATGAATTGGCTGAGAATTCCGTGCTGATGTCTCAAACGTTGTAAATTACTCATCTATGAACGGGATTGAATCGTTAGCAATTCAACTAGGTAATTAATGTTTTAGGAAAATTGTGATTACAAACCTGTTACAATTAACAAATGCGAAATATTATAACTCATTCAATTACAACACTAACATTAAGCACATTAACATGGTCTTGACGCAGAACGTCACTTTCGCAAAAAATCATCGTGAAAAATTTGGTCAGCTTCGCATAATATCACTTTCGCAAAACGTCATTTTCACACAATGTCACTTTCCATTAGTTATGCTGACGACATGGTGTGGCTGAGCCCATCGATTGGTGCCTTGAGGCGACTGGTGACAATCTGTGAAGATTACGCGGTGGCTCAAGGACTCAAGTATCTATAGCACTAAAAAGAGTGAAATAATGCTATTTCAAGCAGGTGCTATAGGTTACCCAACTACACCAAAGATATCGCCCTTAAAAAGGGTGACCAATTTTAAGTACTTGGGTCATTGGGTTACCGAAGAGATGAAAGATAACAAGGACATTGACAGGGAACGCAGATCGCTGTCGTTGCGCTGCCACATGCTGGCCCGCAGGTTTGCAAGATGTACAGAGACGGTCAAGATTACTTTGTTTAAATCATTTTGCTCGTCATTTTACACGTGCAGCCTGTGGACTAGTTATAGTTTGCGTGCATATAGCGATCTGCGTGTCCAGTATAATAACGCACTCAGGATACTTTGAGGCTGCCATGGCAATGTAGCGCGTCAAAGATGTTTGCGGAAAGGCATATAGATGTTTTTGCGGCTATCATACGTAAAAGAAGCGCTTTTCTGGTTGTTCGTCTTGGTGGCGGTACCAACACTATCTTAAGTTTATTCGCAAATAGATGGGAGTCTCCAACGCTGCGACATTGGATGAAACTCCACAATGAATAAAACCTGTATGTTTACTAACACTAGTATGTAAGACCATTGTTACTAACACTATGGGCGTAGCCCGAGTTAAATGATATAATAATAAGTAGTAATAAATAATTACATAAATTAATGATTAGGTACTATACATTAGTATTATAGAGGTGTGAGGAACAGAGTGTAAAGTTCACTCAACCTCCATAGAAAAGGGGGTATCCTCCGACCAAGCGGGTGTTGTGTCTGGCGGGCAACTGCTCTACGATTAATGTTGGGAAATTGTATCTATGCTAATTGCGTGGTAAACTCTGCTTGCGAGATGCAGGATTTGCGTGACGTCAGGATGACGCGTTGTTGGCATGTGGCGTTGTAGATACTGCTCCAGTATTATATTTATTGCCTATTGATGCGACATACGCACACTAATAAAAAACAGAGCTCGCTCGTTTTATTTAACGTTTATCTACGTAACTATTCATATCGACACAGCTATCCGTGTGGGATGTGAACCGAATAGGTTTGCTGTACATTATTTGATCGTTTATGACTGACCTTCTGCTGGCTAGCATTGTCTCTATGTATCCATGGTGTTTTGCAAGAAATAGTTCACTTCTCCCCTAACCGTAGAATTCCAGACTGTGTCTATATAGGACGATAGCATATCGTCCTCTTGGCTGCTAACAACACTGTCCTGGCTGTACTACGTTGACCTGTACTGAATGTTTGGCTTTAATTTGTGTTTCGCAATGTGGCGATGGCGTTACCTAATGTTATAATTAATACTAAGATCGCAATATTTCCTAATCCTGTGTTCAAATGAAATAATATCCGCACAGTAATTGTGAGATGCGGAAAAGATGCATCCAAGAGTGTGACTTAGCTTGCCAAGTGATAACACAACCACATCATTTTATAGCGGTGTCTCGCATCACCGTCTTTGTTGATCGTACTAAGGCGTGGCAGTGCGTGGCGCATGCGCGGCGCGACCGGCGCCAAGCAGTCTGCGCCCGCGTCGTTCGCCACGAGCGCGCGCCTTTAGGCCGCCCGCATACGCGATTCCGCAACCGTTCTCCTAAGACCGATTCGCCATTGGAATGTTCGTCGACAGGATGATTAATTTATTTCCATTTCCCCAGCAGAGTCTTTCACCCATGGACATTTCATCTACGTCACTATCGACGACAGGCCTGCGTTCTTTTTCTTGGCTCAACTTTGGCGTGCAAAGCGTCCGCGTGTCTAGATTCTCTAGGGCAAGTAGCCGGCCCTGATCTCTTAGTAAAGACACAGTAAGTTGTAGATATGTATTGTGTATTTTTTGTAATATCGCTTGTCTTAAGATTGACGGAGAATTCTCCGTAGATGGAAAGGTCTGTAGTTAAAAGAGTTATAGGTTTATCGTCGTGTCGGTGAAACATTCTGTAGCTGGAAAGGCCTGTCGTCAAAAGTGACGTAGATGAAAGGTTCTGTCGGCAAAATGTCCGTAGGTGAAAGACTCTACTGGGGAAACGGAAATAAATGAATCATCCTGTCGACGAACAGTCCAATGGCGAATCGGTCTTCGGAGAACGGTTGCGGAATCCATAGAAACACGTTTGCTCGTTCTGTAGAGCATCTAACATTTATCTTATTGAAGTGTACACTGAGTGCGACTGCTCGGGACAAGATGGGTTGCGATATTATGTTGTTCAAGGGAGCGCTCTTAATTACACTCTAAACATAAATGATAATTAGTCTACATGAGGTGGCCCTTTGGTCTCTACGATGTGATAGCGACCGTTTTCTGGGGCTCATTATTGAGTGTGCAAGTCACCCCCTGTCATTTTATCTGTGAATATTATACTATCTACTACTACGCCTTCCAAAGGTCCGGGACCCCAGAGTCCCGAGATATGTCAAAGACAATAATAATAATTAGTCTACATGAGAAATGTTAAAATCAAAATAACTGCCCATTGCTACAATTTATTTAATATTAATTATTTACCTACGTAGATTTATAATAACATTGAACTTTATCCTTAATGCGATTCATTCATAAAATCGTCGAGGAAAAGACTAAAAGTACTTAAATAAAATAATATGCTGTAATATTGATGTTACATGTTGTACGGTAAATAATATGCTGTAATATTGATGTTACATGCTGTACGGTAAATAATATGCTGTAATATTGATGTTACATGTTGTACTATTGATGTTACATGTTGTACTATTGATGTTACATGTTGTACTATTGATGTTACATGTTGTACTATTGATGTTACATGTTGTACTATTGATGTTACATGTTGTACGGTAACTACGTAGCATCATCAGAAGCTATGCTGCAACGGTTTGTTGCATTTGGGCACTTATCTAATCATAAGAGGAACCTATTTCAGGACAAACCCAAAGGGAAGAAAGCCATATCGTTTCACGTAAATAATAATAATAAACTCACCCAACTCTCGGATTCTACAAACCTTAGAGCCCTCTCCGCATCCGAAACTTATAAGTATATTTCGAAAGCGTTGGGCTTCAATGTTACTGACATGAAGGAGCGCTTTTTTGGCCGTCTGAAAAAAGTATAATATACTTTGGCATAACTATTTTGGTATCATTTTTTTTGGTATAATAATACTTTGCCATAATTGTTTATGGCATACAGTTTATGTTGACATAATTAACTTGCTAATATGCTAATTTGATTTGGAATAATTTGAATTCGTATAGTGTAGGCTACTAGGCGTAATGACTATTAAATAATGCTAATAGTCATTACGTCAATACTAATGTATAACGGATTTAAGTTATTCTTGCGGATTTATTTTAATATTTCATGCTAAAGATTAATAATGATTGGAAATGAGACAAAATAGAAGGTGAGGTTATAGTTTCACAATCAGCTATAATTACAGTACACAGTACACAGTTTACAGTATTCTCAGTGTGTTCGCAGACCGGCGGGATTCCCCGATGTTGCGGAGGTGGATGCAGCTCCACGCTGAGTTTTAATTGTATGTACATCTGTGTCTGTAACCTACTAACAGTATAAGTAAAATTGTTCCTAACCCTATGACTGCTGTCTGAAATAAAAGTTTTCTATTCTATTCTATAATTTCAATTGGCTTTTTACTCGGATTTAACATTGCATCATTTTTTTATTCTATTGACGGTTATTTGAATCTGAAAAATAAAAAGAAGGAACTATATCCAATATTATTTGTGTAATGTAGTATATCAATAGGTGAAGGCGCGGCATACCTTTAAAATAATTTACTCTCTGAACTCTTTCAAGAGGAGGTCTTGTCGAGACTTCGTGTTAATAAATTGCTTTGAAGCCAGTTAAGCGATTTCGAACAGTTCGCTCAGTACTGGTTTTAGCGCTAAATATTAACACCGTGTCGTCGGTATACTAGATCATTCCGTCTCTAGTTATTATTTTGCCGTCTTTAATATTTAGATTACACAATTCGTTAATATAAATAAGGAAGAGGGTGGGGCCCAGAATACTCAGAAATACAGAATACGTAGATTTCATATTATCTAGTTAGGTACTTAAAATGGTAGTTTCTCTCTGTGTATTACTTCTGTGTATTTCTCTCTGTGTAGTACTTCTGTAATGCTTACGCTGGTTGAAAACGTCACAATAGCAATGAAAACGTGGACAATATTATGAAGATAAAGGTTTCACTTGTTAAAAACCCCGTTCGAAGTACTCTTTTTTTTGTTCGTGAATTTAGTCAGGACCTGTTCCGGCCTGCACCTTGAATGGAATAGTAAACAGAACATGACGTACATACCAATGATGTATCTCATACAGTGTAGCACTAGGCATGCGTGTGGTGGGGCAGCCTGTAAGCTGGAATACCCACTTATTCACATTTCGGAGAATTTAAATGATCACGAGCAATCTTGTGATGTAAAACATGATAACAGCGCGATAATATTAGTAGGTATAGAAGTATAGATGACATTGTGACCCCAAACTTCATAAATGGCCTTTCTCTTTCTTTGACTGACTCAAGAAAGAAAACTTCTGTTTTTCTTACGTATACTGTATGCTCTCACGTTACAGAGCTTGTTTGGATTGCACCTCTGAATTCACGAAAACAAACTCAGATGTTTCGTAGATATTGGTTGCGCATAGATGTTGTATAAAACAACTGGTTCTCATCTTTAGTTGCGTCTACACTAAGACTGGTTGTCATTGCAGAGCTCTACTATGAAGTACTTCGCCTCAGTTCATTTGTTTTTCTTTTATCGTCCATTGACCATTGACCGACCCGCGTAAAATCCAGTTTTGAATTCATTCATGATACGCGATACTCGTTCATCAAGTTATGTAAATGAGGTATCGAGTAGTAATCTTTTGGCGTACGTGATCATTTAAATATCATTCATAACGCAGATTGGATTCTTGGAATAGATGAATGTTACGAGGTTGCAATAATCTGGATTTTTTTGCAGTAGGTACGAGAATCAGTGACTCAAAATGGTTGTCATAAGGATTAGAAACGGTTCTTTGTCGCCGAAATTACTCTTGGATTATACATATTCTGCTTCCAAGAGATATTCATATTGACATTAGTTAATTACTTTGATACTACATAACTTCTCAAATAAATGTTTAAAGTAATTTAAACAATTAAGTATACAAGTTGATCATATTTCAAATAACTAACACAGAAAATAAACTTCTTTTTCGTGTCGCTGGCATGACAGTATTACATTGTTACGTGTTTAAGACAACGCAAACTCTGTTTTTGGCTAAGAAACATTATCTTATGTTATCTTATTCATACATACACTCACGCCGTCTTCCCATCGGTGTAGGCAGAAACTACAGGACGACCCCTGCTACGATCCTTAAACACTCTTTCGTTTACGTTCATACGTCTGGTTTCAAATTTCAAAATGGGAAATTGAGTGGCTTGTGTTGAGATAAGCAAACCAATCAGTTTTGTAGACCACATAATCCCATTTAATGCAAATAACAAAATACAAGGACTGCACAAGATTAATTATTAGTAGCTAAGTTACCTCAGCAATAGAAACCAGCAACCAGTTCATTGATCGACTTATGTGTACCGAAGTCGTAGACCTGACTTCGGTACACATAAGTCGATCAATTAACTTTAAAACAATCGGTTCGGAGTTCCTTGGGGAAGCTACTTCTTTTCGGCATTCACATACCTACGTGATGTTCTTTGAGGGACAACACGTCAATGTGAGTATATACCTATTCTGTTTGCAGGTGATATTTCGGTTATTGTACCAGAAAATTAAAATGACAATTACAGACATTTGTTACAAACACCATAGAATCAAAATTCGCATGTCGTGGGTTCCATTTTTTTCTTAAATAAGTTTCTAATCCTCGGTAGGTTTCGCCTCAATTTACCATCACCAAAAACAACCGTTACATCCGGGTTTATTTCCACTGCGCAAGGAAGGAAAATAGAGAGACAAATAATTATTTCCACTGCGCAAGGAAGGAAAATAGAGAGACAAATAATATTTTGTAATTTTACTGTAACTTAAAGACGTCATAGTAAATTATTAGGTATTATGAAATTGTGATTCACGTTATGGTGATCCGACCTTTTTTCCTCAGCTGTTTTCCTTTGCTATTTATTAAATAATCGCAGTAATCTGTCAATAAATTCGAAGAAGACACCGATTAACGTTTTTCATTTATTTTATTATAAAATTACCTTGAGTATGTCTTTGGAAACCAAAACTTTACCATCATTGCGCATCCTGCAATAGGTAAATGATGGTAAAATAACACTTTTAAATCGTAGAGTTATAAATACAGAAAATTGCAGTTATTAATCCGAAAAAACACCTTTTAATGTTTTTTGGAAATCAAAATCTCGGGAATAAAATTAGTTGCATACATTATTGTAAATTATACTTTGGAATATATTAGTACTAGCTGCGCCCCGCGGTTTCCCCTGCATAACTTTCGATCCCGTGGGAATATCGGGATAAAAAGTATCCTATATGTTAATCCTGATTATAAACTATCTGTGTGCCAAATTTCATCCAAATCCGTTTAGTAGTTTTTGCGCGAAAGAGTAACAAACATCCATCCATCTATCCATCCATACAAACTTTCGCGTTTATAATATTACTAGCTGCGCCCCGCGGTTTCACCCGCATAAGTTTCGATCCCGTGGGAATATCGGGATAAAAAGTATCCTATATGTTAATCCTGGTTATAAACCATCTGTGTGTCAAATTTCATCCAAATCCGTTCGGTAGTTTTTGCGTGAAAGAGTAACAAACATCCGTCCATCCATCCATCCACACATACAAACTTTCATGTTTATAATATTAGTAGGATATTATAGTAGGAAGTAGGATATATTTTTTCGTAAAAAATAAATTAATGAATATTTATCAAGGCACATTAAGTACTATATATAAAATAAGATATTAAACCTGCTATAATACATATTTGAAAAAAGTAGCTCATTATTTATTTTATCATTTGTTGGAAATGCTTACTAAGCATTGAAATATCAATAGTTTACCAACAGGTAAGTAGGTGGGTACTCACCATCACTGATCACCAAAAAAATTTGATTCAGTGACAACCTAGAAATAAAGTAAAACGTGTCTAGTGGCAATCATTTGAATAGTTTTGATTAACGATAGATGTAGGTATGTTCTATGTACTATGTACTCTTTAAATAAGTACCTGTCTACTAATAATATAATTACTTTTAAATATCCGAATGCTGTTTGTCGAGTATCTTGCATTAGAGACCGAATGAGACCCCTGACACAGATGAGCTGATGCATTGTACAAAGCAACTAAGTTTTGAAGAAATGTTCTATGATGTAATTCCATGACAGCAATTAAAAACCCCCTGATTATAATGGGGAAGGAATGTTGAGCATCATGTGAAGTTATAATAAAAGCAAAATTATATATTATAATCAGTTGGAAAACGGATGATGCATACAGTGTTATCTCATTAGATACGGTACTCCGGTAGTTTCCTCCCCAAGTGAGTCTGTAGGTACACAAGACAGAATCTAAACAGCTTATCATGAATCGATGTACTTAGTCACCTGTTCTAAAAATCGTTGCGCGTGCTCATTATCATGCAGATCGGGTTCTGAGGGACTTCCTGGTGAGAAACCATGATGTCAATGGCCACTACTACATGGATGACAAAAGTCTATCTTTGAACAACGTGTGTTAACAAGCCCTCGCGCGCAGGGCTGCCACTCAAATGGAAAATGAACTTAACAAATAATACAAGCCGCGACTGCCATAGACTAGGGCTGTCCCGTTGCGCTAGTATGGTAGCGATTGTAACTCTTAGTTTTGTAATAGCCCTTCTGTGGCATGTCAGTCTGTGGTGCACGGTGCGTACGTGCACTGGTCGGCGCAAGCACATTGCCCAAATTTACGTATAGGTACCCAGGCCACGCCAGCGCCAGAGCAATAACGTACACGAAATGGACAGCTTAGAATTAATGGCCCATACATTAGTGCGTAGTCGTTTTTCGCCTTATAGAAAAGTACAAACTGGTTGTAAAGCTCAAATTAAAGACGAGTATTATTACAGACTGGATGCGGAAGGCGGAGGACAGGGTGTTGTGGTGCAGCCTGGGAGAGGCCTATGTCCAGCAGTGGACTGCGATAGGCTGAGTTGATTGATTGATTTATTTCTAGTTCTATTACTTTCAGGATCCAATAATCTGCTGCTAATGACGTACGTTGAATTTTGTTCTGAAGCAGAGTCTGCTGCTTGTTTTCTAATGTAACCACGGGATCCTCAGGAAAGAATCGCCGTCGGGAAAATCTATCATCTTTGTTTTACTTAGTTTTTATCACACAACCACTTATATAATAAAATGAAGCTAAAGACAAAACTGAGCGTGGGAAGAGTTTTTGATTTTCCTTTTGACATTGCTCCAGGGAGGCCCCGCGTGGCGCACTCGACCACACCCATGGCCGACCAACGTAAGCCAGCCGCGTCCGCGGTGCCAACCGTGACGTCAAACAGAACGGCCACACGTCACTGAGGACCACTGACGGACTCAACACCAGTTTTATTTATTTATGTAAAGATCAGAATATATTACCTCGATCTCGCGAGAAGCGCGTCTTAAATACATGTTTATTTATATCGGCACACATTGCATGCTAATGTGGAAACATGTACAATGATAAAATATAATAAGTCTCTGCTTGAGACTGGTTTACCGTTCGCGTCTTGTTTATCCGTGGGTGATCAGTTACGAACACACAAGAATGTTAATGATATGTTGTCAGGTAGCACAGGACTCTATTTATGTTATAGCGTTTTATTATTTTAATCTCCAAGAATCCCATTGAGACTTAGGTATTATCAGTACCGCATCATTAGCATTTTATTAATAGAGTAAATACGGTCTGAAGAAGGACTTATGATAAGCCGTTGCTGGCTATGAACAAGACGCACAAAGTGAAAAAAGAGACGACTTCGTACAAGCTATACCATAATAGATAATAAAAATATGAATACAGATGAAATAAAACCAAACGAATATAAACAAAATGAATCCATATGCCAATAAAACAATATGATGATAACAAACGAAAAGAGAAAACAGATTTAATGACATGAAACTGGAATCTTATAACTTGTTGAACATGTTTGCGCACGATTAGCCAACATGAATGGAAACTATCAATAGTACCAATGAGTATAATTTATGCTATAATATGTTCACTAAAAAAGCATTGCGAAAGGGTAAAGAATCAGTCGTTAATTACATCCCGTGCGTCAATGAGGCAAGATGTCATGATTAGAGCAAAACCACAAATTATTTAATACATACACCTGCGTACGACAACGTAAGCTTCGCAAGCACAAACCAGATGTACCCGCGTCATCTGAACATTATCCTGTTGCGATCATACAGTGTATGATGCTTGTCATAACAGTTGACCCAGTTGGGCGCCGTTGTCGCACTGGCACACATTTACACATCCATTCAAGAATATAGTAACAAAACAATGACCAGTAGTTTATACGCAGAGAGTACTGATTGGCACTTGACCGAGAATACGTATAAATACCTACAGTTACAATGACCTGCTGTCACGTGGGACGCTCCGGAACGTACGGCGACAATGTTAGGCGTGCAGTGAAAGTGGATGATGAATCACAATGCAATCAACTGAGGGAGGAATTGCATTGCATTCCTGAAGTGAATTGACGAATCTGTAACAAAATGATGTTTGTGAGTACGATAATACTTTTTTATTTAAACTTTATTATCCTCGCTTTTTTACCCTTGCAAGGTACCTAACACAGTGTAACGATATATATATTTGATTGGTATTGTCTAAAGGGCCTCTGCCTGTTGGACTCATGTGCCGTCTAATCTAGATATTGGATTCAGGGTTGAACCAGCTGTTACATAGACAAAAAACTTTCTAGAAGGACACATTATAAGTACTTAAATTCAGTCCAGTGTTTTTTTAGTGTAGCTTATAGATAGAGTGCTAATCAAAGCGACGCAACAAATCCTGCATAGGTATCGAGAAACATTGTAACTAACACATTTATGATTACTTTTCTATTGATTCGGCCAATTGGTACTTATTTTGGCATACTGCTTCGATAGGTAGAACTGTTTTAGAACCAGAATTGAAACTGGTTCATATATCTTGTGATGTATGTTAGGGTGTCTCATCCTATAATGGCAAAACATTTTTTTTCGATTTTAAATACGCATACCATTTATATTTTTTCTAATTGACCATAATAATTAAAATATAAAATATTATTGATATCGGATAACGATAACCCGTGCCGACTTGATGCCAAACTATTAATAAAAATTTTGTATAGAGATTGTAGAGGACATTTTGAAACTTAATTTTTATTTATTAAATTAAACACTATTTTACCTGTATTATATTTTTATTAAATATTTATTGTTAAAAGAACATTATTTCTTAAAATTTCTTTTCAAAGTTTTCTTTTTACAGTCAGGGCATTTATATCAGTCTGTACGCAACGTAGTAAAATAGCTTTTATTCCTCTTCAACGGTGGTTTTTCTATGGAAATCTTGCATCAACTTAACTGCTCTCTCTGCTTTATCATTAACGGCTCTCATTGTCATCATCTGTTTTTTAACTCGTTGAAAAGTAGCATTACTAGGCCATGAAGTAGGACACTCGTTGAGAAAACTGTCATCAATTTTAAAACGATTGAACAAGGTCTTGCTTTTGATGGAAATGAAGTCATCGATGTCAGATGAAGCACATCTCTATTCAATTTTTGTTCCAGAAGCACGCAGGCACTATTAATACGACCAGTATTTGAATCAGTGGTGTCACAACAAAGAATTTGGACTTTATCTTCGAGATTCAAGTCTGTAACGGCATTCTAAACTGATTGTGCTCGTTCAGTTCCAGTAGAGTGGTCCAACTTCGACACCGCGATCAGTTGTTCTTTATCACCATATGAAATTACTATCGGGAGGCGTTCTTCTTTACATTTGCACACGTCTAAAGCTGGCAACAGTTTTCCATCCATTGGACAATTACAGTACTCGGTACGTCGTTTTGGAAATCGACTTTAATAGCTTCTGCCCGCTCTTTTCGTTTCGAATTCTTTGAATAGAGGACTTACTTATGGGATAATCGTCAATATTGAGTTCTAGTGCCTCGATAGTAGATAGTAGCTTTGATAATGTACACAGAATTTCACCTGTCTAAAGCTGCCACTAATTTTGGAGTCATAAAATTTTTGCTGGACGTTTTTTTGCTTTGACGTTTTATTAATATCGGACTGTGCGCTCTCTCTCGTGTTGGGGTGGGCAGTCGCCGTCAAATGCAAATCCATTAATTCTGAATCAGAAGATGAATTTTCTTGATAGGTTGAAGTCGAAGCATTATGGGATGCATAATAATTAGCCCGACGTTTTTGTGCCTCGATATTTCTAAGGCGCGATTTTTCTTCTTTTCGCCTTTCTTTTTCAACGCATACCGTTGAAAAAAAAAGACAGATTTTTTTGGGACACCCTAATGTATGTACACGAGTAGGTAGCGTAAGCATTAATTCGTAGTCAATACGAAGCTTTAAAAGCTTTAGAGGAACCCAACCTAACAGCAGTCTGCATTAATGCATCAAAGTAATAAAATATCCACGCAGCACACGCACCACCACTGGTTGCCAATTTGAAAATCAAGACCACACGGTGACTACGTGGCACCGTACGGTTATTCATCTAACCAAAAAAAAAAAAACACCCAAATCTCAGGACTCTCATATTTAGGGCCAACTCATTAACCACTTCAAGAATTATTTCACAAAATTCCGGGATGTTTCACTCGCATCCCTAATCTCCACAAAAACTTAATGATCGGTGCACCACAACTTTCTGTGTCCATTGACGTGGTCAATGAGCCAGCAACGGGCCCCGGAGCAGGTCCACACACGTCGTACCAGCCCATCGGTCGATGCCCCGCGCAGGCTGCTCCCGCAATTATCGCACATTATGAACACATTCGACACTGCACGAAAGCAGATTTTCCAGTCAAAACAGTGAGTAATCTATAAAGAACACTGAGTATTTTAATTATAAGCCGTAAGATCGGCAACTAGTGAGTCAATGCTAATGTTTCGCAGAAGGTCGCTCAGGCACGAATTAGAATTCACGCTCGTGCTGGTTTTCTCGGAGATAGCATTACGTCAAAGTGTGCCACAAGACATTACATTCATAGATCAGCTATAAATGTTAGACTGAACCGGTTGCTCCACTGTCAATATATTCGGAGATTGTGCAAAGTGTGGAGTTCCCAAAGAGCAAGTGAAGCTATGCCGTGCGTCAAGACATTGCACCGCACTGCACTGAGTGGCGACACGAAACACGGTAGTCGAGATGTGTGAGTCACACGCTCGTCTCGCTGAGAAGCGAGACCAATGGAACGAAAGCTGAGTGGTTTTATTTTTTATTTAATATACAAGTAACAATGGACTCAAATGTTAGTAACAATATTTCTTAACAACTAAGTATGTTAGTAAACTTTACCTAACATAGCCATATAGTAAAGAGAAACCCTGCTACAAGCTCAACGCCGATGTGTAAAGCTTGCAGCAGCGAATCATACACAAGCAGTCCAGTCTGCTCGCGATATAATGTTACCGCAGTATAATGTTGGGGCTGGCCCGCACCCGGCGCACCAAGGAGGCGCATCTTTTTCGCATCGTAGTGTAAAAGCAATAGACACGAGCTTCAGCAAACATCCCTGATGCGCTACAAGCAGACCAGCCCTATCAACACCCGGAAGGCATTACAATAGAGAATGCGATGGGCGCTGTACGATTTCTGAATGTAATCTACCCACAGGCAGGCCAGGCGCACTCCGCATTTTAGGCATGAACCTACAAGTACGCGGCGGGCTCGACTTGCCGGGCCAGTTCAGTGGAGCTGCGGCGTGCCGGCCGGGTCGCACAACCAATTAATCAGCTCAGCCTATCGCAGTCCAGTGCTGGATATAGGCCTCTCCCAGGCTGCGCCACAACACCCTGTTCTTCGCCTTCCGCATCGTCTGTCCCAGCCACCTTCTTTAGGTCGTCTGTCCATCTAGCTGGTGGGTGTCCCACACAACGCTTGCCGATACGCGGTCTCGACTTCAAGACTCGTCTGCTCCACCGGCCATCGGTCCTTCGACAAACATGGCCAGCCCACTGCCACTTCAGTTTGCTTACTCTGCAAGCTATGTCGGTAACACCGGTTCTTTTCCAGATAATTTCGCCGGGTCGCACGTTAGTTCGATACTCACTCACGTGAAAAGCTGATTGCATCATATTCGGCTGCTTAAACAATAACAAGGATCCGAACCTCACGTTTTTGTCACTTCCAAAGGACATTGAAATGTAAAGAAATGCACGTCTACATGTACCTAATTAGTAATTAGGTATTGACCTACCCACCAAATGTTTACATTTGTTATACTTATTTGATATTCCTTTTAATGATTTTGCGGAATAAATCTCCTGTACATGTACTATTATGTATTATGTGATTACATGAAAGTAAAAAAACTATAGACAGACTACTCATAAATACAATAAAAGTATAAAAAGGTATCTACCGTGTTTTATTTTTCTTCTCGGACCGCCCTACTACTCGGTCAAGCGGCGTTGTATGTCGCGGACGAGATAGGACAGAAAGTAATAACAACTCTCAAGCGGGGCGATTAAGTGCAATTTAGCTTGCGCGTTGACGGGGAAGTGATTTTGTAGGCTATTATAAAAGCGGCTTTCTTCAAGATCAAAGGACTGCATCTTCTGTACGTTAGTACCGTTAGATACTTTGTGCCACAGGCTGCACAGCGCACGTACTTGTAAAATGTTTTATGATGACTACTTAACATTTCGTCTGTTTGTTCGTGTCCTTCTTTCATCCATTTAACTCGACTGTTGTAAAACCCTGAGCGGGTTTTACAATCACACAGCAGTCACTAATCGTCACGAACAAATCCGAACAATACATCGTTACTTACACTTTAGTCGTTGCTCAATAAATCCTCAGCGCACTAAGCGCCGCCGGCCCGAGCGGCACTTTTAAGTTACGCCAAAAAAATTAGTGTCGTAAACTAATTTTTTTGGCGTATTCCTTTCAGGACGTGGCAGTGGGACCCATTTGTAACCATTAAGTACCCCATAATGCCTAGATGACAATTCATGGGATTCGAGAAAACAAAATTTTTATGTACCTATGTTTGAAAATTCCCCAGATTTCGTCACTAAATTTGACTTCTCTTAAATCTCAATTTGAATGGCTTTCCTTGCTATTCCATTGGGTACCTAATACTTTAACAAACCTTTAGATGTAACGAAATTCTCTAAAACATCAAACAGTTAAAAGTTAAAGGAAGAAGTTTATTAACCATTTTCATAAATCACCCACAGGCATGAAGTTCAAATCAAATCAAATCATTTATTTGCATAATACATGTTAAAAAGGTGTTACAGGTATAAAAGGTACTTACATTGTATTATAACCTATTGAAGTGTGCAAATTAATATATTAGGTACATAAATTTTAAATTGATTTGCATTAATTAATAGAATGTCAAATAAAAAATTAAAAAAATGTCAAATTATTATACACAAGTCAGATAAAAATTTCAATAATAATTATATTTGTGGTGCCATTTCAGATACAATCTCATCTTTCATTTAAATAATCATTAATTGAATAGTAGTAACATTTTGCAACTAAGAATACATGCAAACATAATTTGAATTGCTTCATTTCGTGTAGGTCTGTGATACTTTTTGGCAACTTATTGTATACGTTTGGTGCCATGCCCAACATGTTTTTATTAAACACTCCTTTTTTATGACGTGTTACGCATATTTTATTTTTGTGTCGTGCAATTCTTAGATGGGTATAAAGATGTAGATTTGCTTTGACAAAGATCGCCATTTCATATATATAAAGACACGGGAATGTTAGTAACTGGAACTGTTGAAAATGTGGCTTACAGCTTTCTGTGCTTTGTATGCCACACATTGCCCTTATGCATTGTTTCTGGGCTTTGAACGCCATTTCTCTGTCTGGCGAGTTCCCCCAAAATATAAGTCCGTAGCGCAAAGTAGAAGCAACATACTCGTGATACGCCATTAATAAGGTTGCACGATTTGACACCTTTCTTAGGTTATGGAGAGCATAAGAATACTGGCTAAGCTTTTTGCATGTGTTTTCAACATGTGTTTTCCAGCTCATATTTTTATTTATCCAAATACTTACCTAACAATTTAGTGTTCTGCTTCATTGATAATGTTGCTACCGCTAAGTTCACGTTTCTTCTTATGTACCTTCAATGTACCTTTTTTGTCATTGTCTGAACTTTGGCTCAAAATATTTGGACACGCACCTAACATAATGATTATCATTTTAAACATAAATACACGTTTTTTCATAAACGCACGTGTACACGTGTAGTAGATATCGTTGAACAAACACGTCCGACGTACCGCACGGTGTGATTGCAGCGGACCTTGTACCTGTTGCTAATCGAATGAAAGCGATACAAATAATGTGCTTATCACAAGCAATATACTTGCTTTACCTCTGGGGAGCTCTGGGGGTTCAATGTACTTCCTATGTTTATCTTCCTGATATCATTTTATCACTTTATGTATGACTGTACATACAAATATTCTTTCATAATATCTGTGTACATTTCATTAATTTAGGATTATTATTATCACATAATAATCAGCTGTATCCGCGAAACGGTTGATTATAAAAAATGACTGATCTTAGATAACTGATACGAGTATATGGAACCCGACGAGGTCCCGGATGTGGCACTGAATTACAAGAAATAGCACTCAAATATAGTTACTGACTTACAACTAAGGGATTTACTACTGACTTCCAAGGAACCTAATGACGTGCATTTCGATAAATAAGAACTGAATCTTTGTTATTTATATATTTCAGTTTGCTGAGTGCATCACACGTGTGAGGGATGCGGATTTACCACAGGAACAGTTTGTTTACCAACCAAATACTTGTTTATAGAACATAGTCGCGGGCGCATGTGGCGGGCCCGTTTGCGGCTGCGCACGTCACGTCGACGTCACGCCAACGCGCACGGCGTCACGCACGCATCACATCGCTGGGCACCGCAGGACCTCACACTGACCCGTCGCTTGTGATCGCGCCGCCAGTTCAAGCACTTGCGTCAATGTGAGCGCCACTGAACAGTCGCCCAAGCGCTATGATGGAGTCCTGCCGAGTTGAGCGTATGTTATTACGTCACGTGCGTGTGCTCGGGCACGGCCGGCTGATGATGCCGGATGTTGTTACGCGGGCCCCGCTGGGCCGCCGGCGCCGCGCCGACCGGGCAACACGTGCGAACATCTCCAGTGTTTGTACTAGTACGTTGACTTGCATAGGAGCGGTGTTTACGTTCCACGACCATAACGTTTCATTTACGTTCTGAATTGATAACTGAAAAATTAATGTTCCAACAGATTTTTGTCAATCGTTAACCACTGTAAAAAAATTTTTACAAAAAAAAAACCGGTATTCCAAAAAAAAAAACTACAAAGTGAAAATTTTCATATTGTAGTGTATTTTTATTTTGTAAAACCTTTTTATTTTTCACTTTTTTGTTGTACCTACAACTTTATATAAAACTACTTGCTATGTAAATATCAGTCACAGGAAGTTATTCACAATCAACAATACAGATCATCATCAATATAAGCTAAGTGGAATAAATATGTTTTTTTTTTCACTTAGTTTATATTGAAGCTAACTCAAAAGCTACCCACGCAAAGTTAATACAATTTATATGGGACCACCTCTGAAGCATAGGTATGCATCAGAGGTGCTCCCTTAAAAATTACTGATATCCAAAATGATTGCTGCAAAATTTTGTTTTTGCGAAATGGATAACCTTATCCATTCCACAAAAACAGAATTTTGCAAATCCGTCAATATATGACGGAGTTATGCCCGAACAAGCGCGTAAAAGCGTAAGTATTTAATAAATTCCACAAAGATATTATATATTCTAAAAATTCGTGAAATAATTACGTGTTCGCCATTGTCCAAGAGACCTGAAGAGATCCGCAGGAAATAACTTGAATAAATTAAGTCATTTCTTTTGTTGGTTTTTTCGTTTTGAACAAACCCGCGGAAAATTTTGATGTCGTACAATATTATAAGGATAGTTGGATCATTTTCCAAAATTTAAGGAATTTCCGTGCGCAGAGATTACACATCTATTACTTGAAAAGAGCAGTGATACCTCCACGTAGGCCACGGAGATATTATGAAGGTCAGCGGTACCGTTACCTGGGAGCTCGCGGAGGCGGCGCCGGCGCTTGCGCAATGTGCGCGTCACACGTCACTACGGTATCTGTTACACCGCTGCACGCGCAATGTTTCATAACATTATCCCAATTTAATTGCTTTCATTTCGATCGGATCCGCTTGACTAGGAGCAAAGCTATATCAGTGTTGTGTCCGTCTAGTTTTTTTGCGAGGTTGGTAGTAGATCTTAAACTTCTTTTTAAAAGAGTAACCATGGGGTTTCTTGTCGGCTGTTATCAATGGGAAACGACCAATTGGAGCCGTGCACCTAGCTTCTGAAGTTTCATAAGTGCCCATGAAGGTTTATGTGAAATAAAATATTTAGATTTTATGAAACTTAAGTAGTATTCTTAGAAAAGAAGAAAGCTAGGAAGTGCAAAAGAAAGAAGTGTTTCGCCTAATGTTGTTACAGAGTGGCGTGCATATTGTACCACAACTACAAGCTTAACGTAACAATAATCGATCGTATACCTACCTAAGACCTGCTTACTACATACGTCGTACATACGACGCCATGTCTTCCGAACACAGCTTTGTATGCACATACTTACTGATGTCTTATTTACCTAGTAAGTACAAAGGGGGGCAATTCTCTTAGTTTATACCATATATATTTTACAACACGCAACGCTCTTCGCATACGGTACAATAACGCTTTTAGGGTTTAGGGCTGTTGTGTGGGCACGCCACAATTGCGGCGAT
This sequence comes from Apamea epomidion, assembly GCA_947507525.1. NCBI lineage: Eukaryota > Metazoa > Arthropoda > Insecta > Lepidoptera > Noctuidae > Apamea > Apamea epomidion. Next base: position 635,372 of record OX382240.1, on the reverse strand, counting down.
AAGTCCCCTCTTTGAGGAGTGGCTAGAGAGGCGCCACGGCGCCCTCACCTTCCGCCTGACGCAGGTCCTCACCGGACACGGTTGTTTCGGGAGGTTCCTGTTCAGGATAAAGCGGGAGGAAACGCCAGGGTGTCACCACTGTGGGGATCGCCCGGAGGACACGGTGGAGCATACGGTGGAGGTCTGCCCGGCTTGGGCGGGGCCCCGCCGTGTCCTCGTGGCGGCGATCGGCGGCGGCGACCTGTCGCGTCCGGCCCTCATACAGGCCATGGTACGGAGCGAGAGTGAATGGGAGGCCGTCACCTCCTTCTGCGAAGCAGTAATGCTAGCGAAGGAGGAGGCGGAGCGCGTGAGGGAGAGGCAATCGCTGCACCCTCGCGTGCCTAGCCGCCGCAGGAGACGCCCTGGACGGGAGTCAACAGCCGACTCCCGGGCACCGTAGGCGCGGGCCTGCGGGCGGCGAGCTATGGGCAGCTCGCCGCCCGGTAAGGACCAGGCCCGGGTCGACGGCGCGTTGTGTTCCACGCGCGCCTCAAAGAGCTGTCAGCACGAACTGACGGGGTCCGCCAGGACCGATGCCCCCGGGGCTGCGGGTTGTTCGAAAGAGATACCGTGGCCCCTGGCACAGGCAACTGAAGGAACACGGGTGGGTTTTAGTCAGTAAAAGTCTGACACTCCCTTCTGCTCCGCCCAGAGCGGGAGGAGTCATTTGATGATTTCCCACCCAGAAAAAAAAAAAAAAAAAAGGGTGCTGTTGTGACTCCCGCGGTTCTGTAGCGCATCGGGCATATATGTTTGCTGAAGCAGATACAGATGGCTCTAAAGCAATTATGCGAAAAAGAACAGCATCCCTGATGCGAAGGCTTCGGGGGAGCACCAACAGCATTTTAAAGGTGATGGTGGATAAGCCGGACAGCCCGTTCCCCGGGCACTGGACCCGTATACACAGCTGCAGGTCTGGTGCGGCGGGAGGCCGACTAGTTATTGTTATAGGTTTTGAAATTAATTATTATTTTATTTTAATGAAAAATTGTATTTTACTTTATTTTAATGAGAATGTTACTAACATAGTTTATAAGTGTTACTAACAACAATATGAGTAATTTGTGTTCGATTTAAAAAAATAAATGAATTTACACAGGACAGTGGCACTGTCACGATGTTAAATGAAAATTAATTAACTTAATATCCGTAGTAAAAATACTGATATTCAGCTGCATCCGGTTTGACTGGAAGCCGACTAAAACATAGTTGAGAAAAGATAGGCAGATGATGAATATCCGCAGTAAGTACAACCACTTCAACATATCCGCAGTAAGTACAACCACTTCAACATATCCGCAGTAAGTACAACCACTTCAACATATCCGCAGTAAGTACAACCACTTCGACATAAGTGAATGTTAAATGTTTATTTTATAACTGTTTCGTAACTTTATGGTTATTTTTTCGAAGATTGCTTTTGTCTACTTTTGCAATATTTAAGCAATTTTATTTCAATTTGAATTTAATCAACAACATACTTGTGAAACCAAAAACCCCTAGACACCGAGGTGAAGTTCTAGTTTCCACAGTATTTATAATATATTTTTTCTGAAGTTTAAATTAAATTAGCCAGCGTAACTCCGCAGACGGATGGGCATCTAAGCATGATAAAACAAAGAAATAAATAATGATACCTACATGTCGTGCTTATAATATGATAATCTTGATGATGATTTTAATAGATTATGATTATTCCTACATAGATTTTTACCTAAATCTAAAGACTAACAAAATTAACGTATAAAATGATATGATTATATAAAAAAATAAAAAGTTTAGGTCGCTGCGCACGCATGCGCGGTCAAGGCCGCGGTGAAAGAGGACGCGTGCGAGTGAAAGTGCCGCGAGTGACGCACGCGCGTCGCGGAGGCAGAGCGCGCGGTCACTTGGCAGCTGCCTCTCATCTCATGAGCCGTACCTACAGCACCCGGAATACCGCCACAACCTGACACTAGTTTATCCGCAATCGATATTGCATGATCTTTCGCTGGTCTTTCCAAGTTGGAAGAATAGCTAATCTGTACTTGTATAAGATACAGTTAGAGGTAAAGTTTTTGTGAGTTTGTAAAAGGTTTACCTGCAAATAAAAAAAATACAAAAATATTTCACTGATTTAAAGCTACTATGACATCATACTTTTATCACAGGAAAATGGACGTTTCAAGAGGAAATCTTCAAAGAGCACAACCGTGGGGCGTAGCTAGTCATCATTGCACTACTTATCTCCAAATGTGAGTGACGGAACTTGTCCTGATTGTGTTCGAGTCGTCCGAGACAGGAACATTGAAGAGATGGTTACTTTTGCTATTGTATATGTTTACGATAAAAGATAAGATAAGAAGAAAAAAGAAAATTCAATTTTTCCCACACTTGATACTTTGGAATAGGCATTTCAGTCATAACCAGCCTAGACTGCTGGGACAGCTCCCGATGCTCCGAACAATATTGCGTGTGTCTGTACTCCTATAATTAAGCTGCTTGAATTAATATATAAAAGAAAGCGAATTGTAAAATACGTGATAGAAACTAAAATAACAATAATATACTTTGGAGTTCTTCCCGACATAAATATATAAAAAATATAAATTAAAAAAATAGGCACCTTTTACGTGTAATTTTTTTTTGGTATAGTCATCCTTATTAATCTGAGAATGCACCGTTAAGTGACGTCATTACCATGGTTTGTGCTTACTTTTCCTCCATGACACATCTTAGTATAACTACTTTAGGTAATCCACAAGATCGTCAGCTAAGACGAAATGACGTAAGAAAATCACAGGAGGATATCTTTGGCATAAAACGTTTTGTAAATGACTTAATGATTAACATTAATAGAAGCGACGACCGGAAGAGTAAGTTAACTGAGATGAATTTAACTACTATTTCCTTATGCAAAAAAAAAAACACTTTTTTATTAGATTTACTCATTTTGTGTCTGTGGTTTGTGGTAAAACAAAATAAATATGAAGGCTACACTCTTGTTACCTATTTGTTACCTATCGTTGAGGTGTTCTATATTGCACGTACGACGGGAGCGGCAGCGCGGCCGCCGTGCTCCACAATGAGCGCAGGTTGTTACTCGAAGCAGCAGCGTCGACATCACGTCGACATCACGTCGACATCACGTCGACATCACGTCGACATCACGTCGACATCACGTCGACATCACGTCGACATCACGTGGACATCATGTCGACATCACGTCGACATCACGTCGACATCACGTCGACATCACGGAGGCACTAAGAATGCATAGGAAACTATCGGGTTTTGGTTTGTCCGATTATTTTTGCGTATTTTTAAGTGAAAGGTAAGCAACGTCCTGGATGTACTTAGTGTGATTATCATCATCAATTGTTGGGTGTAAGTAGTCTCACTCGGTTAATGGATAGTTACCCCGACAAAGGTGGCCCCTCTGCGGTTGAAGCGGTTGATACACAACCCCAAAACACACACACACACAGCTACACAGCTTTCATTAATGACAACAATTGCGATTTCGTCGCACAGCCAGGTGAGCTGTATGTGTTACAAGACGTCTTTGGTTCACAGAAAGCTCAATATGGTGAATGCTAGACACCCTGAAATTTTGTTTTCTCCATAAACGGAGTGGAGACTAGAACCAACTGTTTTAGCTCCTTGTCTTGTAAGGCAGAATCACAAAATATATGTTATCGAATAAGCTTCACCGGTTCGCTCTCAGCGTAGGTTCTACTTTATTTCATTAACAAGTTAACCGCAACCTCTCTTCTCACTTGGTCAATATTTATAAGTAATTATTGTAAGTATGCCAATTATTAGTAGTACAGTGCGACCTCTGCCAAAACTCAAACATTAGTAAAGATCATCACAACAGATATAAACTCTGGTCGACGCGCGCTCGTAGCCTCTAACTGATCTCGTTAGGTACAAGTAGCTCCTCTTGTTGGGGGTTAGTTTGGGACAGTCACTGAACAGTCGTTTATATTGTCATCCACTTGTATCGCTGTGCTCAGGCAGATAAAAAAATTGTATGGCCTGCAGATTGTATGGCCTGCAGATTGCTATTTATTCGGAGTCTGGGTGTGGTAGTGTGTGTCCACACAATACTTATGAGGTTGCTGCTTGCCTGGCGCTCGATATCTGTGTCATTTCGTATCGTGGTATCAGCTAAGCTGTTGTCAGACAACAAATTTAAAAAAAAGATTTTCGGAAAATCCAGTCCTCAACAGGTGAACCGTGGCCGTTTGTTCAGTTCACACGCACGCTCTGGTTATTTGATCGCCAGGCTTCGATACCTACTTTTCGTTTTTGAGTGTGGAGATTCCGACGTCCGATACTGACTCACGAGTCAGTTCCTCCGGCCGCCACCGGCCCGTGTCAGGCTGTGCAGTCGCCACGCGCGACCATCGTCTGCGCAAGCACTTCTCGCCGTGACGTCAAACTAAACCATTAATCATAAGTAATCCAAACTGCAGTAACAACACTTTCCACCTAACCTCGAAAGCTGCGCGTAACTTTTTTGCGCAAATACAATTTATGCTTGAATTACCTTATCAGCTTGGTAATTGTAGGTAAACCCTGTAGATAAGCGGTTACTCGCGGGAGGTGTGCCGCGCGCACGCGCCTCTTATGGCTGAACTGTAAAAACAGCGTAGGTACTTCCCAATAATATTAGGGGTTAAAGTATGAAATGGCCGATTTGTACAGAAAAATTTAAATTAGTTTTTTTTTTAATTTAACATATTTATTTAATCAAAATAATTACCATTATTATCTATACATTGCTGCCATTTAATAGGAAGGTCATTTATGCCTTTGCGATAGAACTCTCGTGATCTAGATTCGACAAACTGTGTGAAAGCATTTTGTACTGCCTCCTGAGAAGAAAAATTTTATCACGTAGAAAATTGTCCAAATCACGAAAAAAATGGTAGTCCGTTGGAGCAAGGTCTGGGGAATACGGAGGGTGACGAATGGTTTCTAATTGCTGTTCCTGTGGAGTTAAAACGGTTTCTCGTGCTGTATGAGGTCTCACGTTATCATGGAGCAGTAATGGTGAAGATCGATTCATGAGTCGGGGCTGTTTCACTGCTAGTTTTGCTATCATTGTTCGGAGTTCGGCACAGTAGACATCTGCCGGTATTGCTTGACCAGATCGGAGAAAGCTATAGTGAATAACACCATGCTGAGACCACCAAACAGTTACCATTACCTTTTTATTGGTAAGCTTTGCTTTTCCATCACGAAAGCGTTTAAACCAAAATCGCACGGTGCGTTCATTAGCAGTCCCCTCTCCAAACGCAACATTGATATTGCGAGCTGTTTCTGCCGCGTTAGTTCCGCGTCGGAACTCGTATTCAAAATTAACTCTAATTTTCGAAGTATCCATCTTTTTTGTCTAAGCTGAATAAAAAAAACAACTGAAAGTCGATAATCGAATGTTGCATATTTTTTAAAAGAAGAACTTCATAAGTTCCATGTGAAAAAAGTTTCACTCAAAAATATCAAACCATGAAGGTTCTATGTCCATTCAAAGTACCTATTACAACGAAACGGCAATTTCATACTTTAACCCCTATTATAATACGCCGTCGCACGAGCGCGAGCGCCCGCGCCGTGCACTTGTTCCTAATAACCGTGTGGTCGGACATTGACCGAAGCTCATGTTGTACATATTATAATATCTTAAACTATTTAACTCATTTTCAATATTGTTTGTAACTACTTAAATATTTATTTATGTTCATTCATTCACAAAACGCATTTAGTCAACTAGACAAACTTGTTTGATCACGTTGACCCTTGTTACATATTGCAGAGCTCGGGGATTCACATCGCTCTATCTATTAATAAGTGTGTTAATATTATTATTTGTCAAATAAACTCAAGCATTGACATCCCACACTCGACTGAAAGTGGTCATGAACACTGACCTATAAACCGATACAATAATAATATAAATGAAGTGCGTATAAGCAGTAACATCATCACTTTAAACATTACGATGATACTATGACCAGCCGCTGTTATAGTCATGGCACTATCAGCTGTCGCTAGTGAAAGTGTTTCGCTGAGATCTATTTATTATTAATATGCGGCTAATACTTAGCGATGAGTTCAATTTAAACCATTTAAGCCACGAGACAAGCCATCGAGGTTAAAACAAGATCATAAATAATGTTAATTTATGCTAAGTGAGTGTGCGAGCACGCGATGATGGCGCATGCGCGGGGCAGCCCCGGCGCCACCGCCGCCGCACCGCACCGCGCCGTACAGATACGCGAACGCAGGTACGGGCGAATGTTACGTGGGCGAAAACGCGTCGTAACGTCGTTCTGCTGAGTTTACTCTGAGGATATGTTGTATATGAGTGCAAGTGAATAAAATTAAATTTTGATGAGAGTGCAAAAAGCCGTGCTCCTGTCAGCAATGTTCATCATTATTGTATTATTGACGTTTTGGATAATGAAAGAATACTATGCGAATCAAGTAAAATAACATGAACCTCCCGAGTTATAAATTTATAATAATAAGGCATAGCATTACACTTGTTGTTGGTCGTAAGTAGTTCGTAGCACGCGTAGCACGCGTAGCACGCGTAGCATCCCTCGGACTACGCAGTGCGAGCGACGGCCTAGAGCTAGGTTGCTGCGCCGTTACGTCACAGATTGATAATCTCGCAATTAATTAATAATTGAATCATTCTAAAATGTACATAATATTGTTGGTTAGTTACATATTAATAATTGAATCATTCTAAAACGTACATAATATTGTTGGTTAGTTACATATTAATAATTGAATCATTCTAAAACGTACATAATATTGTTGGTTAGTTACATATTAATAATTGAATCATTCTAAAACGTACATAATATTGTTGGTTAGTTACATATTCGTATTATGTCGGTTGATATTTATTCACTGGAAAACTATTTGCCAAAAAAAGGTAAGAATACCTACAGTCTTATTCTTTAGAAATTCCCACATGATGATGAATCAGTTAACCTACAAAAATATCACGGAATATAAGTATTGCAACATATTTCTACCCTGTCGATGTTCGAATCGTATACACAGGTGAGTCAGAGCGCCGCTCGCGCCGCCGCGGTAAATTGTGTAATACGATCGGCGCGCGTGTAATCACCTGCTGATGGGATCAGTGGCACGCGATGATAACACTGCTGCCGTGCTTATAAATATGTAATGGATGTCTGAGGTCTGAACTAGTTTGGGCACGCCACAATCGCGACGATAAGTCCCCTCTTTGAGAAGTGGCTAGAGAGGCGCCACGGCGCCCTCACCTTCCGCCTGACGCAGGTCCTCACCGGACACGGTTATTTCGGGAGGTTCCTGTTCAGGATAAGGCGGGAGGAAATGCCAGGGTGTCACCACTGTATAGATCGCCCGGAGGACACGGTGGAGCATACGGTGGAGTTCTGCCCGGCTTGGGCGGAGCACCGTCGCGTCCTCGTGGCGGCGATCTCTCGCGTCCGGCCCTGGTCCAGGCCATGGTACGGAGTGAGAGTGCATGGGAGGCCGTCACCTCCTTCTGCCAAGCAGTAATGCTCGCAAAGGAGGAGGCGGAGCACGTGAGGGAGAGGCAATCTCTGCGCCCTCACGCCCCTAATCGCCGCAAGAGACGCTCTGGACGGGAGTCAACAGCCGACTCGCGGCCACCGTAGGCGCGGGCTTGCGGACGGCGAGCAATGGGTAGCTCGCCTCCCGGTAAGGACCAGGCCCGGGTCGACGGCGCGTTGTGTTCGCCGCGCGCCTCAAAGAGATGTCAGCACGAACTGACGGGGTCCGCTAGGGCCGATGCCTGCCAGGGCCGCGGGTTGTTCGAAAGAGATACCGTGGCCCCTGGCACAGGCAACTGAAGGAACACGGGTGGGTTTTAGTCAGTAAAAGCCTGACACGCCTTTCTGCTCAGCCCAGAACGGGAGAAGACATTTGACGATTTCCCACCCAAAAAAAATCCGAACTAGTTTGTTGACGTATCTTAATTATTACAAGTATGACGTATGACTGGCTTCGAACTACGTCACAAACCCGACGCGGGAATCTTAAGCTACAACTTTTGTTTTTCCTCAGCACAAAGAATGTCCAGCCGACTGACTAGGAGACAATTGTCCCGCGCGATAAGTAGACATGTCTACTTGTCAAACCGACGCCGAAGTTTGTTTTAGTTGTTTCCGATGTCACCAGACATGTCTGGAAAGTAAAGATCTGCTCATAAGATTGCGCATAGTTTATGAGTAAATATTCCGACAGCTGATGTTCAACTATCAATAAGGGAAACATTATGCTAGGTACGAGAATTCATGAATGAATAAATACGTGCAAAAAAGAAATTCTAAGAATGCTTGGGACTCGTGTGGACTAAGTAGGTAGTGGGTTTTTACTTTATGGCTGCTCGCAGGCAAAAAGTCTAAAAGTTTGTTGTTGGTAATGGCATTGGCACGCGAGGAGTCTGAATCACAAGATAACGGTACACGCTCGCTGTCAAGGCTGCGCGCGCACCGGACGCACGCGCCCGGTGCCACGCGTGCCACGCGTGCCACGCGCGTCGACCTACAGTATCATATTATTTTGTCCGTTCATAATTTTCTTCTCTCCATTCATTCTTTCTTTATTTCAAAATCATAATCATTTGTACGAAAAATGTGGAACGTGGAAAATGATTCCACATTTCGTTTCGTTTCCACGAGAATATTATTTAGATCATTAGATTATTGTAATCTAATGATTATTCCATTATATATATCATTAGATTATTATATATATATATATATATAATCATTAGAGTAAATTCAAAAAATATTCTCTGATTGATTTCAGTAAGAATCATTGGATACGTAACTAACTGTTTCAGTTGCAGTGAGTCAAGACGCTATCGGTATCACCAACCTAGCGCGCCGTCGAACTGTAGCAGCCAGTGAAGTAATGAGGGCGGTCTATCGATGCCCATGACTATGACAGTTTTAGGTTGCTTAATTAATAAACATACATATTGAGTATAGGTAGGTAGGTACATAATATAACGGACTAAAGTTACCCATACTTAAGATGATATACCAAATGGTTACTCAAATACACAAATCTTTATTGCATTCCATATGTGTTACATAGATGGTATATCCAAAGTAAAACATCAACATGGACCCTGTCGGGCATAGCAACATTTAGGAGAGAGGCAGAGAGCTAAGTGGCAATTCAAACAATTAATAATATTATTAGATGTGCTTAATTGTGTGCATAATTATGTATATATAATTATTTTTTGTATATAGGTATAGTATATTAGTTATTTTATGTATTGTATAAGAATATGCAGGTAATTATTGTGTAATTCTTAAAAGTGTTTTCATTATTATAAAATTATGTTATTATTTATGTATTCATATTTTCATATCTATATTAAATTTTCTATATTCCATATTATATTAAATATATTTCACAATGTTAGGTGTATACGAGATATATAGATAATTTTATTTTGCAATCGATTTGACATCAAAAAACTCCTTTACTGAATAGTATGACTTGGATTCCAGAAATTGTTTAAATTTATTAATAAATGTATTTGTTTTGTTTACTTCTCTAATGACATTTGGCAATTTATTATAATTTTTATGGACATAACTAAAGGGCTGGTTGAGTGCATTTTTAGTCGAGATTGAGGTATGTTTATTTTGTTTTTGTTGTTTCGAAAGGTGTATCTTGTTTGTGTTTCTTCGCAAGTGGTGTAAAAATCTGGGTAGTTTCTGACAAATTTACATAATTATTTAAGATATATAAACAGGGAAGTGTGATTATTTTGTGTTTTTGGAAGTGTGGTTTGCAGCTATCTGTTATTTTAGTTTTAGCATGAAAGAAATCGGAACAATCACGATAGATCTTATTTTAATGTTATAAGTACCTATGTAAAAATAGCTTTAAGGTTTTTGTACGTAAGATGCGACATCTTTATCTTATAATGAACATATTAAATCCTGCATCTAAAGTGTCAAAATGACGAGCAAGTACGCGTACATAAAAGTCGATAACCTTGTTCGGCCAGCTGTCACTCTTAAAGTTCGCGAATTTAGGGTGACACGTGGGCGACAAAAGAACACCGAGCCATAAGTGCGCGTGCTTGCTCGTGTGTCTGTCACCTACTTAAGGACCTTTGTACACGTACAAGTCTCTATTGCCGTGAAACACTACGGTTCCCCGTGAAAAACTACAGTTGATTCAACACGCCCGTACCGTAAAGAAACCGTGCCGCGTACAACGGACGGCAATGTGCCTGCATACAATATTATGCAAGGCGGCCCTTGCATAATATTGCATGGTTTAAATCCTTCCTTTAATCAAAATCAAAAGTCATAGCGCTGAAAATCCACACTGTTTGACGTAGGCAGCGATTTGGCAAATGCTTTAGAAAATTAGGTAAATGCTCAACGCGTTGCCAAGTTGCTTTATGTTGTGAACGCTACATTAAGTGAACAGCTGACCGGGTGCGCGCGAAGGGTGCGCGCTACAACATGTTGATACATTAAGTGAACAGCTGACCGGGTGCGCGCGAAGGGTGCGCGCTACAACATGTTGATACATTAAGTGAACAGCTGACCGGGTGCGCGCGAAGGGTGCGCGCTACAACATGTTGATACATTAAGTGAACAGCTGACCGGGTGCGCGCGAAGGGTGCGCGCTACAACATGTTGATACATTAAGTGAACAGCTGACCGGGTGCGCGCGAAGGGTGCGCGCTACAACATGTTGATACTTTAAGTTTCAGCTTGTTATTTGTTCTGATCATCATTTTCCTGCCTATATACCAATTTCAGTGTTCCTGTATAAGACAGTACCCGGCACGCGCGCCCTTCACGACTTAGTGCTGTAGCTGGAAGAAGTGGCGCAACAAACTCGCCAGTAGCCCTTCCTGTCAGTTGTGTGTGTAGTGTGTGAACAAAAGTGTCCATGTTCATGATGGTATTAGATCCCCACGCGAGATGCGACAGGGCAATGTGGGGGTGTTGTGGTCCGACACAGACACACGTCGTGTCTGTGTCGGACTTGGTGGGACTATCGGCGTCTGACAACTGACTTGCAATATTTGACTGACACATTTTAGTCGATTGAAGGTTATAAGTACATATAATAAGAAAATGTTTCAGGATGCAATAAAACATAAACATAATGAAAATTAATGCTTTATTTTCAAATAAAAACTTTCCATGTGAGTCACATATTTAGGTACATAAAATGTTGAATAAATCAACAGTACAACACAAGGTCAGTGCAGAACATTATGAACACTATGAACATGATTGAATCAATACACTAAGTACGTGTTTGGTCAACTTGCTCCTCTAACAAGAATAACATATTCACTTACAGCTAACAGGTAACAATAATACATATAACCAATTTAGAAATAAATACCGATAAAACTAAATTCATGAGATACCTGACATATAAAAAAGACATTTGCCATTATAATATAATAGTAACATCATTGAAGGAGAAAAATAAATACAATTTCTAGGAATAAATATTGATAATTATTGTTACTGGAAATCTCATATACATAGATCTGTTTATAAAAAAAACACAAATTCGTTTACGCACTTCGTAAAATAAATAGAGAAACAGCATTAATGGTATACCATAGTCATGTACGTTCAGTATTGAGGTATGGGATAATCATATGGGGAAACTATAGACGCCCAGAGAGCTTTACAGCCCAGAAAAAATCCATAAAGTTAATTCATAGTCTCAAATGGACTGCTTCGTGCTCACTAATATTCACTGATAAACGTTTACTTACACTTCCATCCAAACGTTTGTGAAATGAGTAAATTCATTAGGAACAACCTATCACTTTTTGAGCAGGATGATAAGGCCCCATTTAAAAGGAAAATAGTACGAAACCTCTGGTAGTACCCCGAAGCAGATTAAAGTTATGTAACATAAACTGCTACATCATGGCGGTGAAAGTTTATAATATTTTTCCGGTAAAAATAAGAAAAATGAATAACTTAGAATTTAATAGAAATTTAACCAATTCGCTTTGTGATAGATGTTTTTATTCAATAGATGTTTATTTAAATTTTAAACAGACATGATGTATAATATTTTACAAACACTTATTAAATTATAATTATTGACCTTATTTAAAAATCTAATCAATAAATTGATGAACTGTATTGACTTTGACTTATAATCTAATAAACTAATTTATTATTTTATAATGTAATGTGCCTAATTAATATTAACGAAGCAAGTTGTACATTTTATTATGATTATGATGTGTATGACTAATGACATTGATGTAATTACATGATAATTATTATGCATGTACTAGAAATATTTGCACGACTGATAAGTCGAATATAGTGAGACTAAAATTATTTTACCATATTATTATGTAAGTACCTATATTCTGGAAAATAAATTTTCATTTCATTTCAACCTAACTTACTGTACAAAATATTTACTAAATTACTAGCACAGGTCATAATTGAATACGTCGACATGATTTCATTGGGACATTTCACTTTCACTCGAATTCCTTACAGACGGTCGTTGGAATTTCAGTGAATGCGGCTAGACTATAGTCACCGCCCGGCGGGGACGGCGCCACGGGGAATACTGAACTGAACTGTAAAAGGAAAATCATTCGCAGCATGTTTGTTTACATACACTAAGTCACATTCCATTCATATACATTATAGTAACAACAGACTTACTTTAATAACAGGGAAAACGTGTCTTATGAATGAAATAATTCTCATAAATATTGGTAACAAATAATGAATATTGGAAAAGTGGCATATCATATCATATAATAGACATCGATACACTCGATTGTAACCGCACTAAGTAACGAACAGAATGATGAACTGTACTAGATAGACAGAACAGACAGAGAAAAAGCTGTTTTTACTATTATGTAATCAGTGGATTACACGTTGGTGCACATAGATCTTGTCACTGAATCATAAGCCTTTGATTAATAAAATAACAAGATTATCGGATTGAGCGTGATTACCAACTCCGTGAGAGTACGCGCATGGGAGTAGGTAGTACTACTGGCCGACACCGAGCAGTATGTGGGATGAGTGCCCACGGGATCCCTGAAGAGTGCGGGGACGGCGCTGAAGCTCTCGTTGTCACCGCCCTTTGTGTTCGTAACCTCCCCGGGTGTCACGCAGAAAGAGGCAGCATTCCCTCTTCTGTAAAAAGTTAATAATTAAGCGTGAGTGATTGAATGAATGCATTGTCACAGTAATTGATCCTCACGGGCGAAGTACCTACATAATATGTCTAGAGAATAAAATAATAACATAACAGGTTTTATAATAGCCGCGAGTAAATCCCTCGGAAACGACAACGTGACGTGTGTCGTCACGTTGTCTCAGTTGTAAGACGATTCTATATATAATTGTTATTATGATAAGTCTCTTGCTACTCGCAGCAATTAGTTGATAACTACTACGTGTTGATTATCTAACGTAAAGTAGTAATAATTGGCGGCACGGGCGCGTGCGCCGGCGCGGGCTCGACAGTCGCCACAGCACACCACACCTCCCTAACAATAATTGGCGGCACGGGCGCGTGCGCCGGCGCGGGCTCGACAGTCGCCACAGCACACCACACCTCCCTAACAATAATTGGCGGCACGGGCGCGTGCGACGGCGCGGGCTCGACAGTCGCCACAGCACACCACACCTCCCTAACAATAATTGGCGGCACGGGCGCGTGCGACGGCGCGGGCTCGACAGTCGCCACAGCACACCACACCTCCCTAACAATAATTGGCGGCACGGGCGCGTGCGCCGGCGCGGGCTCGACAGTCGCCACAGCACACCACACCTCCCTAACAATAATTGGCGGCACGGGCGCGTGCGACGGCGCGGGCTCGACAGTCGCCACAGCACACCACACCTCCCTAACAATAATTGGCGGCACGGGCGCGTGCGACGGCGCGGGCTCGACAGTCGCCACAGCACACCACACCTCCCTAACAATAATTGGCGGCACGGGCGCGTGCGCCGGCGCGGGCTCGACAGTCGCCACAGCACACCACACCTCCCTAACAATAATTGGCGGCACGGGCGCGTGCGCCGGCGCGGGCTCGACAGTCGCCACAGCACACCACACCTCCCTAACAATAATTGGCGGCACGGGCGCGTGCGACGGCGCGGGCTCGACAGTCGCCACAGCACACCACACCTCCCTAACAATAATTGGCGGCACGGGCGCGTGCGACGGCGCGGGCTCGACAGTCGCCACAGCACACCACACCTCCCTAACAATAATTGGCGGCACGGGCGCGTGCGCCGGCGCGGGCTCGACAGTCGCCACAGCACACCACACCTCCCTAACAATAATTGGCGGCACGGGCGCGTGCGACGGCGCGGGCTCGTCAGTCGCCACAGCACACCACACCTCCCTAACAATAATTGGCGGCACGGGCGCGTGCGACGGCGCGGGCTCGACAGTCGCCACAGCACACCACACCTCCCTAACAATAATTGGCGGCACGGGCGCGTGCGACGGCGCGGGCTCGACAGTCGCCACAGCACACCACACCTCCCTAACAATAATTGGCGGCACGGGCGCGTGCGACGGCGCGGGCTCGACAGTCGCCACAGCACACCACACCTCCCTAACAATAAACCGCGGGGTTTCACCTATTGTGTGCTATTATATTCTATTATTACATACAATAAGGTTCTAACGACCCAGTGTTTCCTAGCATTGTTGTTGTTCTATTTATAATAGTTCTAATTATAACTGTGAACTAAAACTAAAAGATTAATGTAATAAGTAATGTAGATACTGATTAATGCATTTTTAATTTCAATTGTGTCATTTTGTTGACTCTAAAACAAATGCGTGTTCTTTGTATGCGGAGACGCGACGCCGGCAGCGGATAGGCCAGTACAAGTAGTGTATGCGGAGACGCGACGCCGGCAGCGGATAGGCCAGTACAAGTGGTTGTTCTTTGTATGCGGAGACGCGACGCCGGCAGCGGATAGGCCAGTACAAGTGGTGTATGCGGAGACGCGACGCCGGCAGCGGATAGGCCAGTACAAGTGGTATATGCGGAGACGCGACGCCGGCAGCGGATAGGCCAGTACAAGTGGTGTATGCGGAGACGCGACGCCGGCAGCGGATAGGCCAGTACAAGTGGTGTATGCGGAGACGCGACGCCGGCAGCGGATAGGCCAGTACAAGTGGTTGTTCTTTGTATGCGGAGACGCGACGCCGGCAGCGGATAGGCCAGTACAAGTGGTGTATGCGGAGACGCGACGCCGGCAGCGGATATGCCAGTACAAGTGGTGTATGCAGAGACGCGACGCCGGCAGCGGATAGGCCAGTACAAGTGGTTGTTCTTTGTATGCGGAGACGCGACGCCGGCAGCGGATAGGCGTGTACAAGTGGTTGTTCTTTGTATGCGGAGACGCGACGCCGGCAGCGGATAGGTCAGTACAAGTGGTTGTTCTTTGTATGCGGAGACGCGACGCCAGCAGCGGATAGGCCAGTACAAGTCGTTGTTCTTTGTATGCGGAGACGCGACGCCGGCAGCGGATAGGTCAGTACAAGTGGTTGTTCTTTGTATGCGGAGACGCGACGCCGGCAGCGGATAGGCCAGTACCAGTGGTTGTTATTTAGCAAGCGACAGCACATTCACTGTGGGTATATTGCGTCCATTTTCAATTTCACTATCTCAAAAATTCGAGGAACTATATTGTTCTCAAAAAATCTTTTAAATTATTTAAATCTGATACGTCTGCGACTGCGAGCATCCCCGTCACACATACGGACTGGTGCTGGTTCACACGGCTGTGCCATCGACTCATGATTACGTGAGCTGTCAATATCTTAAATATACAATAAAACAATCGTACTCCAGACCACAAACCAACACCGCAACGTGACTGAGGATACAATAGACAAGTACCTGATTCTCATTCATATTCACTACTTGTTGGCTTATTGTCGATCTCCACAGGTCAGTGATACGTCACAATAAAGCTAAACGTCCACTGGACCGGTCCAGCCGCAACGCACGCACGTCACGCAACGGTTTTTCTTTTTTTGGGAATGGCATCTCGCATCAACTTATGAGGTTTTCGTCTGTTCAACCGGGCTTGCCTCTGGATCCTCAATAAATGAAGGCCTTCAGCCAGGGCTTAAAAAACTTAAATACTAAGCGACTGCATGCTAAGGGCACCGCCTGCGGGGACTTAGGGCGTCCCTGGGAGAGGGCAGCAAGGGACAGGCTGGATTGGAATTAGGTTTTTGGTTTGCCTTCGTATGAATTTATGTAGCACTGCGTCCACTATCGGTACTAACATTCAAATTTGCAAATCCGTTCAATACGTTACGTGCCGTGTGTGCGTTGCGGCCGGTGTGGACCAGTGGACGTTCATCTTAAAACCGCGCATGTCCCACACGCAGAGGTGAAATGTTACGTAACAACAGCCATGGAACTATGTCTCAGTTTCGCTACAAAACCCACAAATGTTTGTGATGCGTATATCCTGCCCGAATTACGCTATTACGTAGGTCAATAAAATATGCCTGCCAGTATTCCCGAGCAGGACATTCCGGCGTTAAATAACAATTACATGATCAAGGTAAACCAATTCCAATTAAATTAATTAATTGACTTTGATTACAACCGGAAAGTTTGAAATAAAACATTTCATTCATATGTATTATAGTAAAGTTTCCGAAGTGTTATTGGAGCCGGTATATCACGCGTCATACTTTGTTTACTTTGTGCTGTGACTTTTACCGTGTGTAATGTATTTAGCACTAAATGTGGAGCACGTGCCGCGCGCGTGCTGCGTGTCGTCATGGCGCGCTCCCACACTCACCTCCCAACCACAGTCGTACGTCAATCCGACGTAGCGAGAAGTACAGATTAGTTCGATAGTGGGGCAAAACATACTGCTGATGTGCTGACATGAGCATGCGCAGTCAAAGGTCGCTAATGATAAACGTAGTCTATTGTGTGCGTTCTGGAACACTCACTCGTATAACACAGTACAAATGTTCACCTGCTCTAAACCAACTGGTAGCTTTCCATGAAAAGGAAAAGATTACGTTAACAATTAGTTCTATATTTTTTTTACGGTGTTTCCATTTTATAAATAACTGTAGTAATAACTGTGATAAAATTTTGACATAATAGTATCAGATTAGAGTATACTGTTTTGTTTAAGAAAATAAAATTATAGTATTTTGTAGTAGGAGTTCATTAGTAAAAACGAAAATTTTATCAGCCTAGGGTTTTTTAGGAACGGTCAAAACCGCGCCAACGTGGTACATTTTGACTTCGCATTTACTTCAAACATTTTGTTCCACTAAGCCATAGGCATTATGAGTTAGTGGTCATTAATCAGTTTAATTATTTGGATATTTTCACGATAGTCTTGTAGCAGAAACCTGTCATAATATCAGCCGGAGTGCAATTATTGTTTATATATATATATTATGTATTATTGTTTTCAATGCAACGTCTAACCTCTCTTACTATAATGTGAATGGCTTTCCCGTCATCGTCACCTCTGCGCCTCCCGTAGCAGCGTAGCTGACGGCGTAGCAGTGTCGCGTAGCCGTGCTACGAGACGATACGCTATTTGTATGTATAGCATGCGGATCGGAGCACGTGTCTCGATAGAAATAGAGCGAGCAAAATTATTTTTTAAGGACTGAAAAACAAGGATTATTTTTGTTATATTTCTGCACACACAGTTCCTACAAGTTACCAGTTAACTAGCCATGAGGACACCACGCGGATAATCTTGTGATAAAAACATAGCTCAAACAAAAAAAAAAAAAATAGCTTGTCACATTCAATAGACCATGAATGAATCAAACGAGCTTGTCCAGAGGACTGGGTGGAACGTCGACTGCACCTGAATAAGAAACAGTAACACGTCTCTAGAGTATCCCGACATAGGAGTACATACAATGCAAGTATCTACTTGCATTGTACCTTCTTTTTTCTTTGTATCTACAAAGACCTAGCCTAGCTGTTACTAGGTCAGATGAATGAAAGATATCAACAGAGATGCACTGACCTCGCAGTCGTGAAATGATTTAATTTGCATGAGTAGCGCGCGTGGTGCTGTCTCGCTCGCACACTCGTGTTCGCGACGCGTGGGAGTGAGACGGTTGCGGGGGTTTGTTTTCATTCGTTCTATATTACTGGTTCTTGGTGCTGCGTGGAATTTCATAGCTGCTAGGTAACATTTGTACTGGTGATAAGATATAGTTTGAGCTTCAAATGTCGGGTTACAGCCGATTACCCCGCACCCTAAATGCGAAACACACAATCAATCTCAATCTGAATCATTTTGAAGGATATTGCTAATCCATTGCTTCATAAGTTCGAAAAAGATTACCTTCATAAAGTCTGCTCAACACTTAAATAACACAATGAATGTTGTTGAACTGTCAAAATGAAACCGATTCTGATTGATTGTGTGTTACGCAATTAGGGTGCTGTTCTTGTTTCCCCCTGAAAGTTATAATACAAATATCGTTTAATTACATTCTCGATTCCCCACGAAATTTAAAAATTAAGTACAGTGAAGTAAGAAAGTGCAACCACCAAAATATTATTTTTAGGAACCAATTTTGATGAATAAATTAATAAAAAAAAAGAAAGCAACAAATCAGATCAATGATAACTATGCACAACAAAATATAATTATTTAGTTATTTTTACTAGAGATGCGCCGAATATTCGTTTTTCGGTCGGACATTCAAGGGTACTAATGCATGCGGCTCTATGCGCTGTAGCCGTCATAACAATAAGACTTCTATTGTCTCGTTCACCGCGCCGGACCCTGCTGGCATGCATCTTCCCCGAGGTTGTTTTAAGTCGATAGTATAATTTTGAAACAAACATTATTTTCTTTATAGAATATTAGAAAATAATAGAGAGTCAGCTTAGAGGCAGACAGGCGACGTCATCATGTAAAATAGGTATGTAGGTAAAATAGGTAGGTAGGACTGAAACAAAATAATATATAATACTTATCTATGAATTCCAAATAGTACTTTAGATTTCCTCCGAAGAAACCGGATAAAGTTGAAATAGCTACTTTAAGCAAGTTCCCGAAACCAATTTACAGAGGAGTTGAGAACTGTGTTAGGTAAGTGACGTAGATCACATGAATGAAACAAACATTGTAAGTATAGTGGGTCAGGTGACTAGTGACGACTGCACGTGTCTGCAAGGACATTAGGTATTATATTTATGTATGTATGAGTAAACGAGGATTACGTAAGATTATAAATGAGCACGTGCAGTTAGATCTAGTCTACATTTGTAATGATCTAATGATTGTATTACCGTTAACCGATTAGAGTTAAGTTAACAGATTAGTTCAAAGACTCTCAACATTAGTAAGTCGGCTACTTCCGGAAGGTACTTCGGGGCCACCGGTAGCCGTCACATTGCGATGGTGTGTCTGTGACAGAAGAGCTATCTGCCAACAACGGTACTTCACATGTAGGCGTGTGTATGACTATGTCTGATCAGCTGTAGTTCCGGACGGTGACGGGAGGTGACGCGAAAAGAATAAAAAATGGTACGTTTTCATTGACAAAAATGCTGACTTGGTGACACATTTCATTCATGTTCGTAAAGCAGTCGGTACCTATATAGGTCCTGGTATAGGTTCTAACCTATGAAATTGCCGATTTTTGATACTGGCTACTTTGTTCGATATCTTTCATTTTATTTAGAATTCCAAATTCAAATTAATTTTATAATATAGCATGACCTTTTGTTTTACAAAATCAGTTGTTTATTTGTTTTCTTGCCGTTCGATTTTTTTTAATAAGTATCGCTGTTTCTGTAACCATGGAAAATCGAAATTGCGCGTTATTTTCGAATACGAGTTCCGTTGTGGCACCAACGCAGCACAGACAGCACGCAATATTAACGACGTGTACTCGTATGGACATGGTATCGCATATGAACGCACGGTCCGTTTTCGGTGTTATCGCGTCGGTTCTGGAAATTTTGATCTCAACAATGAGCCCCATGGCCGACCGGAACAACGATGAATTTAAAGCCATAGTGGAAGCAGATTAATCTCAAACCTAGTTGGAACTTGCAGCAGCCTTCAACGTAAGTGATAAATTGATACTGATTCATTTCCTTCAAATTGGAAAGATAAAAAAGCTCGGCAAGGGGGTACCGTATGAACTCGCTGAACAATAACAACACAATCGCGTCGAAGCACTGCACAATAGACCTTCTCAAAACGACAGGAGTTACGACTGGAAACTCTCCGTCTCCCATCATACTCACCAGACCTTGCTCCAACAAATTTCCATTTTGATTCGGAATTTGGATAACTTTATACAGGGGAAAATTTTTAAGTCCAACGAGGTGGTGAAAAACGCTTTCAAAGAGTTCATCGATTCCCGTCCCCAGGATTTTTATAGCAGAGCCATCAACGTCCACTAAAATGGCAAAAGTGCACCATCACTAATGGCCAATACTTCGATTAATGAAATGCCAATATAATGTTCTTAAAAAAATATATTTTATATTTTCTATGTAAAACGGCAAATTCATAGGTAAGGACCTAATATATCTCAGGTAGATAGCATTACATTGTTTATTAGTACGAGTCCGCTACGCTGACGCTATTACGTTGGTTAGCTCTCACATGGATTTACATATAACGAACTATTGGTTAACAGGCGACCAATCACAGGCAGCAGAACTCAGGCGCTAGGCTCCGGCTCACGCACGGGTGCTAGCATGCGGGCGGTCAAAAGTCGCAGCGACTACACTACGGCCACATCACTCAGGCGCACCATACATTATCACTTGATTGGTCAGCAGGGTTTAACAAAAGCATTTAACATTATAAATAAACATAATGGCGCCGATTCCCTTGTTCACAAACTAAACTAAATTTAAGTTCAGTGCATCTTTTCCTTTCTATTTCATTACGACCAACGCGATCTTATTAAATAAATGACATTGCAAAAATCATAATAGAATATGGTTGCAAAAATGTCTTACGATGATGCAAAAAAGTAGTAGGTATACCGTACTAGATAGAAATAATTTACTGTTTGTAGGAATTTTGGATAATAGCTTATGTATAAGCACTTGAGTAAAATACCTGAGACACAGGTTTATTTCTAATTCAGGTAGAATCCAATTATTTCTTACCTTCCTCTAGTTTAAGGCCCTATTTTGTAAATATTTATATAAATCAATTATTTCAATAAATCAATTTCAATTAAGAAACGGACAGAAGATAAATATTGGTTTAGTTCTGTCAAATTAAGATAAGTACTCCATAGACAAGTTTAGACGTGATTAAAACATTTGCAACTAAAAATACTTCGATTTACGTACGTCAAGAGCTGACTAATTTATAATAAAATACAACACTCCGAAGTATTCCTACCTCCCTCGCGCCAGTCCTGGAAATCTCACGTCACTCCACACGGGATGCAGGTCAAGAAAAGAGTTCGTTAAATAATTCCATTTCACAGCACAGTTCCAAGAAACTCTTTCAAAACAAAACAAATGCGTGACGATGAAAGTTTGTTGCAGTGAAACGACCGGCGGAAACTTATTCATAAGGCGATAAGATACCGAGAGCGCGCGACGCGCCCCCGGCGAGCTCGCAACGCGACTGGAACCGCGGCGTGCGGCCCGACGGCGCGCGGTGGCGGTGCGCGGCCGGCAACGCGTCATTACAGAGAAGGTTGGCCGACGAGATTGCTGGATATAAGTCGACTTCTTATACCACACCTCCTATTCGCGATACAGCTTTTTCGAGAGCGCACGTTATCACTCGCTACCAAACAACCTCACAACTCAAACATGTCTCACGATAAATACATTGTGCTACTTGCGTACGTCCTGGTCGCGGCGGCCGCATACGTGCTCGCCAGGCCACAGAAGGAGTTCGTCCTGTCCGACGTCGCCAACAAGACCATGTGCCCCATAGAAGTGTCGATCGACGACAACCCGAACCGGATACCGCGGCGCATCAAATACCTGAAGTGCGCCGAGCGCCCCAACAAACTGTGCAGTCAGCACCATATCTCGCACGGCTGCTGTCGGCAGCATCATCACGCGTTTGTGACGGAGTGCGTCGAGATCTACGACTGGGTGCAGGTATCGTTCAAGGAGACGGACGGGGCGCAAGCCATCAAGGTACCGGTGGGCTGCACCTGCCTCATCGAGGAGTCCACAGCGGCCACGGAAGTGTCTTGAGTGCCACCCGACGGCCGACCCGCGCCGCGAACGGTTGAAAAAGTTCCTATGTATTCGAATAATTTATTTCGTGAGTGTACGTACTACAGACAATAATACTCGCAGTTAATATATTATTTATTGATGGTTGTGACCGGCGCGGCCAGCAGCCGCTACTGTGACTAGTTTAGATTAAGATATTTATTATTAACAAGTGTAAGACTATTATCTAGAGTTAAGTAGATGTTTTTTATGATGAAATTTACGACTTATGCGCAGGCGCAGCTATTTAAAATTAAGTGTCAGAGCTGGTCTCGACAATTGTTGAATAAAAAGTGTTTTTTTTACTAAATGGTGGTTTACTTCCATGTCCCTGCTCCATCAGCAACACAAAGAACACTCGCTCCACACACAAGGTAACTTTTTCAGCATTACAAGTGCATAACATACCTATTAGTTTTTAATCATAATACAAATATTTCCAGAGCAGTTGTATAATATGTACCTTTTATTATTCTGAAATAATAACTTATCTGTAGGTACACCTCCTGACATACTTAAAATACCAAAATATTTTTGTAAAGGGATTTATTTTATCAGTAGATAATAATGCCAATCACAAGCAATAATTGTAACATAATAGGAGAGTTGGGGAATTAGGAGTCACTTAAGGAAAACTCGTTATTGTAATCACTAATGATCTGTCTTATTATATGTTCTCATTTACTTATCTTTAAAAACTAATCAGGTATCAAATTATATAAGTCTTTTCGGCTATCATTACCGTAAACGTAATTATAATTAAAAAACAAAAAAGTAGTTTTGACTCCAATTACCCACATGTAAGGGAAATGAAAGTCAGTCCATGGGGGAATACGAGTCAAAATTATAAAACGAATAAACTAACAAAATTATTATCTCTTTTAACAAAAAAATAATAATTAACACAATAAATTAAAAGTTACAAATGATAACCTTAATGGAATCATAACAAAGAATACTTAGTAAATAAATCGAGTTAAATGCAAAAATCACAGCGATAGCGACTTGGATCATCACATCCTGTACAGTCACGAGCACAAATATGTCAACACTTAGCAACTTTTGATTGCGATTTTTTCGTGAAATAACGAATGCAACGTTGAAATACGACACATTACATAAACCTATGGGTTCGAAAATGCTTTGTTCGTAACAACATAAAATCTAATTAAAAAATAAAGGAGTAAATCGCTTTTGAATAAAGTCGAGTGTGTTATGTACACACTCGACTTTATTCAAAAGTGGCTTACTGTTTTGCTCGTGACTGTACATGCTTCATGGGCCTCATGGGCCCATCCGGCACAGATACGGCAACGGTGCCAGGTTTCTCTTAGTTTTCCCTCACATCGTGCACACAGACTGATCACGCTCTTTCTTCGAGGACCCTCGTGCACACACACTGATCACGCTCTTTCTTCGAGGACCCTCGTGCACACACACTGATCACGCTCTTTCTTCGAGGACCATCGTGCACACACACTGATCACGCTCTTTCTTTGAGGACCATCATGCACACACACTGATCACGCTCTTTCTTCGAGGACCATCATGCACACACGCTGATCACGCTCTTTCTTCGAGGACCATCGTGCACACACACTGATCACGCTCTTTCTTCGAGGACCATCGTGCACACACACTGATCACGCTCTTTCTTTGAGGACCATCATGCACACACGCTGATCACGCTCTTTCTTCGAGGACCATCGTGCACACACACTGATCACGCTCTTTCTTCGAGGACCATCGTGCACACACACTGATCACGCTCTTTCTTCGAGGACCATCATGCACACACACTGATCAGAATTTTAGTGTCTCCCTAATAAGTTGTAGAAGTTAAATATAGTTACCTACCAACCGTTTCTAAACTTAATTACTACAGTAGTACCCTCAGAACATTTGAACGTCATGGAACCGAAACGCTTAAATGGTTTATACTTAAATATAACCTTGACAAAATGAAAAATAGTTTCATATAAAAGTTTTATAAGTAAACTTGAGAGCTATTGGAACTCAGTAATAAAATTAACTTTTAAAACCAATTATCCAAGAGCATACCCAACTGATTAGTCCTCTCTATCATAATATTATTATTTCTGATAACAGCAATAAATTAGAAAGTAAATCCGTTACTCTTTTATTGATGGCGATGAGGGGGCGGGGTGCGATATATTCAAATATACTCAAAATTCACAATAACCAGTTTCTTTGGATGTCAAAGCAAATAACGTTGAATACTCGTACTTGGTGTAAAAGAAAATAGAAGTATAAAATATATTGTAGGTATACCGACAAGGGAGCCGGCGCCGATGAGTAAGTCCGCGGTGAATCACATGAACTCCAAACGAGCACGGCGTGTGGCATTCACCTGCACTGTGTCTCAAATACTCGTATTATAACTATTTATATACAAAAAAATACAACAAAAGTTTTGATTCGGGAAAATTAAATTTTTATGTATTTTTTAAATGTTTCCCAAAATTCGTTGCTAAATATCACTTTTTCTAAACTCTCGCATTAAATAGCCTTCATTGCTATTTTATTGGATATCTGATACTTTAACAAATCTTTCAATTCGAATTCTGGGAAATTTTCAATAATACATAAAAAAACCGGCCAAGTGCGTGTCAGGCCACGCATAGAATAGGGTTCCGTAGTCAAAATGGCACGTGGATTTAGAAGGATATTTTACATGATTACTTATTATTTCGTTATTTTTGTACGAAGTTTTCCAAGTAAGCGCATTTTATTTATTTATTCACAAGGTAACTACAACAGGTAATAATCACAAGCAAGCATTTTACAAGTTAGGCCTCTATAACTCCTGAACTAACAAAGTTATCTAAGCCGTTATAGTTTTCCTCCAAAGTTCATCACATGGACTACCATCATGAATTTTTTCCAATTTTTCAGTCAGCCGTTTAGCTTTTAGAGTATTTTAACAAAATAATAACAATAATAATAAGATGTTACCATTCCACATGACGGGAACCTCGTGAAAGCTGAGAAAGAGAAACAAATTAAATATCTCGACTTAGCACACGAGGTTGTTGACATGTGGAATGTGAGCTCGGCTATCATTGTGCCGATTGTCGTATCAGCCAATGACCTGATGGCCGAAAGCCTCGATCAACATCTATCGAGGCTCTCGTTAGGCGGTTGGATTAAGGGCCTGATTCAAAAGGCAATACTCCTCGATACGGCTCGCATTGTGAGGAGGTTCTTGTCTCTGGAGCCCTAACCACCGGTAGCTTTGACCCTGCTCCCGACTTCGGTGGATCACTATTTTTTTATATTTTTAATTGTTTTTTTTTACTTAATTTTTACATTTAAAAAAATATTTTAAAATGTAATAAAATAAGATAAGTAAATAAATAAACGACATAATAATAATTATTTATTTATTTCTTACCACAAATTACAGAGATAGTAATTAATAGTCTACAGACACAATTTCATGATTAATTTTTGGAAGACTGGTGCCTAAACTAAGTTTTTTACAAAACCTTTATGTCAGGTCACCAGGCCCCCTAATCAAAGTTCTACATTATTTTTGTTGCACTGGAGACGATCTGGTTCGTATATCATATTGAAATAAAAATCTCACACATTATAATATTGCAATACTGCTCATTAAACTTGATTTATAAAAATCGTAAAAATAAAGTAATTTATTAAGAATATCTTGCAAACGGATACCTAAATCAAAAAAATCGTCGTAACAACCTCTCAATGTTTTTAGAGACCTATCTAATGAAACCCCACACTACCGGGTAGACACGAGAAAGAAAAATCATCCCCACTTTACGTGTAGGGGAGGTACCCCAAAAAAAATTCGTCGACGTGGTAAATACACATATCCATGCAAAGTTTTATCTTTCTACCACTAACCATTTGGAAGGTAAGCCAAGGACGGACGGACGGCTGGACATGCCGAAACTATAGGGGTTCCGAGACGTGAACTACGGAACCCTAAAAATGGGCTTTCTTGAATCCCATGAATTTTCGCCTAGGCTTTATGGGGTGCTTAATTGTTGCAAATGGGTCACACTATCACGTCCTGGAAGAAATAGTCATCAGGGATGTTTTAGTTATACAGGTATAACTAAAACATCCCTGTTGGCTGAGCTTGCTTTCAATGAAAATACTTATATCATTGTAACACAATGGTTTAATAAAGTAGTTTACATTTTATGATAAATATAAAATTAAACTCGTCTTTATTATATAAGATGACATAACAGAACAGTTGCTAGGCAACAACAACATAAGAAGATTACTCCTAGAACAGTGCATTAAAACCTTCATGGTTCAACAATCCCAAAGCAATGATCATTTTTGTTACATGAACTGTATAGGTATGTACTGCTTAAAACCTAGCTGTTTAGTGTTTATGTATCTGATAAGCGCCTAGTCGACACTTGGCTGAATTCAGTCATCTTTGTACGTACAATGATCTCTACCTAGAGAGAGGGATATTTAGCTTCTGCACACTGCACAGCAACTACACTGAATTAGTTATTGAATCCATTACAGTACATTAAAGTGCGACAGAGATGAGACGTATCATTCAATAAATTAGCCTTTTAGAGAGAAGACTAAAAGCAAAGAGGAATAAGCCCTTCAAGTAATCTGTGGGCTCGTCTGGCAAGTCAACTAAAAGCAAATTGAGTCAAAAACGGCCCACAACGAGTTAGCACATCTAAATATGAGGTTCCCATACGAACTACCGGTCAGTTGCGGGTCGGGATCGAGCTTACTACGAGAGTTCGACTCGCGCTTTGCTGGTTTTTATATTTTTTTAACATAGGTACCACCTTTACCACAAGAGCGATTAGATTGTTATTTAACTGTAGGTTTAAAGAATTTTATTTAACATACACAGATTAATTACTATTTTTACAAGCTATCACTAATATATACTATATAAAATTATATACAAGTATGTATATAATACGAAAAAAATATAGAAAAAGACAGGAGCTCGTTAGGCATCCAAAAATTCGTCCGGATCACTGTAGGTAACAAGAGTTCTACATTTTCTGACTACCGACATCCTTGCAACGCAGCTGGCAGTATCCAATTAAGTTAAATAAGTATGGGAAAGTGAGGTAAAATCGGAATGGCGTGCAATTGGAGAGGCCTATGTCCAGCCGTGTGCAGTGGACTGCTGCAGGCTGATGATGATGAAGAGATGACACTGCCACGTCCCGGCTATACCCCCACACCCGGACTAATCTCCCCTGGTTGTTGTGAAATATAGAGGCTCTATTAAAACTACATCAGAACTGTGCGGACAACGTACAAACGACCTAAGATGCACAGTAGGGAATTTAATAAATATGTGTCAAACGAAACTATAACATTATGGCAGCCTGATGGCACTGATGTCCACCATTATAAAAGGAGTTTATTAAGTAGCTTGTGGCCGGATGAATTCAAATCTGGGAACAGTATTTTAGCACTTCATCTAGGAGACTCTCGAAACATTTTCCTGCAGTGTTTTTTTCGTATTTTTATGTAATAAATAAACGTATGATTATTTACTCATAGAATAGTAAATAATCAAGAATTAGGACATATAAACCTGACAACGATCGGTAGTCTCTGAGAACATTATTGGTAGTTTCGTCCTAATAGCTTATTCGTTAGGTCCCATTATCTCGTGAAATACAAAAAGTCTGGCGAAGTAACCTTTGGAATGATTTTCCGATATTTTTTTCAGAGATTACTCAATTAGGGACGAGTTGCTAAGCGCCCCCCGCCCCCTGGCGGCGCTCTCAGTTGATCCACCATTTAATAGTAGGTAGGTACCTACCTACCTAAGAGAGTTGACATCATTTGCATGAACTCATATATGAAAGTACCTACCTACATTAAAGTACATAATAATGTGGACTGTATTACCTATTACCTCGGCTTTATATTCATTATCATCATAATTTCAGCCGAAAGACGTCCACTGCTGGACATAGGCCTCCCCCAAACACCTCCACTTCTACCGGTTCTGTCCTTCTCGCATCCAATGGGTTCCTGCAGCGTTCACAAGGTCGTCGGTCCACCTTGTGGGAAGCCTTCCAACGCTACGCCTTCCGGTACGCGGTCGCCACTCTAGAACCTTTCGGCCCCATCGGCCATCTGTTCTGCTAGCAATGTGCACTGCCACTTAAGTTTGGTAATTCTTGTCGGTTACCTTGGTTCTCCTGCGGATCGCTTCATTTCTGATTCGATTACGCAGGGAAACTCCAAGCATAGCCCTCTCCTTTGCTCTTTGGGTGACTTTAAGCTTTCTAATAAGGCCCATTGTGAGCGACCACGGCTTTATATTGGCATACATTTATATTGCAAAAGAAATTATGAAAAATCAAAAAGTAATTTACGCTTAACTAAGCTCGGAGTCAAAACTTTTCTCCCGCCCTTCACCACTTCCTAGTGCTTTCACTGGGAAGAATAAGTGGCGCAACCAATTCCACAGCAGCGCGCTGTCTGTTCAGTTATAAAAACTTGCTTCTATACCATAGTAGATAAATGTAAAGTAGGTAATTAACATTAAGAGACACAGAACATTTGTTAAATTATTTGCCATTTATGTCAGCTAGCCACGCCAATATACCAATTAATAGAATGAAAACTATACTCAAGCAAAAAACACTGTAAACAAAATTGAATACCTAAATAATAGCCTCCAGACATAAAGGGCGTGCCTGCTTACATATACAATATACATAGCTATATATGTACATTTACAGGGTCAAATTACATTAGCTAGCGAGACTTCGCAGACGTAATGGGTAACGTGACAAAACAAAAAAAAATTATTAATTTGATGATGTTTTTTATGGGGTCAGTGATGGCAATAAGTGAAGTCACTTGAAATACCTGATTTAAAAATCTGTTTATTTGCGTATAAACTTCACAGACGTGATGGGTAGGTACGTATCTCAACACGAGGAAACAAAAGATAACAGATTTTCTCAACGCATACTTCAAGTAACACTACCAGCGATCGTTGACCCCCAAAACACATCAAATTTTATTTTAATTTTACCTTATCATGTTTAGATATCGATGTTCATCACGTTCGCAGTGTTTCGCTAGCTAATTTAATTTGACCCATATATATTGATAGTTAGTTTTACTCGCAGTCGATGAGCTTATCACTGATTACTTGTCGCTTAGTTAGCATGTCTTTAAACTACCGTACACGTACAAACTCTTATTTCTTTAATAAACTTCAAATTTCGAGGCTTCTGTAAAATAAACTTTTTATTAAAACGTATTAACTACTTAAAAATGTCGTCTCAACTGCCAAACAGGTTGTGATGACCTGGCTACATAACTAAGGAAGAGTTGCTGGGTGGTGACAAGGTAAAAGATAACATAATCCAGTTAATTAATACGATTATCACAAATGTTTGCCAGCATTATCGACTGTTTAATCGAAATCTATAAATATTTTTTTTAATATTTGTACCTCGCTAAATAGCTGATTAAATGAAAATGTCTTTGCATTTGTACGCTTAGGGCTGATTTCTCAAACGACAGATAATTTTTATTCGAGGAATAAAATTGACGTATGACAGATTTTGTATGAAAGAAATGTCAAAAATTCAAAATTGTTCCTCGGATAAAATTATCTGGCGTTGGAAAAATCAGCTCTTAATGTCAGAGTAAAATTTTGAGATAACTGGTGTTAGAGTTCATGTAAGTAGATTTTTTTTTGTAAATGGTTAATAAACTTCTTCCTGTAACTTTTAACTGTTTGATGTTTTAGAACATTTGGTTACATCGAAATATTTGTTATAGTATCAGGTACTTATCCAATGGAATAGCAATGAAGGCCATTAAATTCAAGAATTTAGAGAAAAGTGATATTTAGTGACGAATTCCGGCTAATTTTCAAAAATACATAAATACTGAGTTTTCGCGAATCCCATGAATTTCCGCCTAGGTTTTATGGGGTGCTTAATTGTTGCAAATGGGTCACACTATCACGTCCTGGAAGGAATACGTCAAGTTACAAGTCACCCTGTGTAGCTGTAACTCGGAAGTCACAAATGATAAATTAGGAATCCGGAAGTAAAATAAATAAACAGTTTACTAATAACAATAACAAAACCATGGTCAGCAAGACGACCAGTCACCACAAGCTGCACCCAGCTTGTGGTGACTGTTCGTCTTGCTGTTCACGACAAAACGCGGCTGATTTATTCCTTCCCTCAAATATGGAGTGCAAAGTCCCGTCGCACCTTTAGTGCGTTGCACCCTACCATACCCAGTACAAATAATCAAAATCAAAAGACATTTATTCAAATTAGGCTGAGAATCAGCACTTTTCGAACGTCAAAATTACAAAAGACAGTCCCCCAAAAACGCCCACCCTTCACGCAGTGTAAGGGTACATCAATGGGAAAAATGGATATACCCCATATAGCTTGAAGTACAAGTATCTTGTGAACTTATTTTGGACACGTTCCAACATGACACTGTATTTCGCCTCATGAGGAGCCCGATATGACTGCACTATGGTCAACGTGACTCCTGACTAGTGCGTCATACAACACCTTGAGTGTCGTGATGTTGGAAAAACCCTGAGCCTGCCTGAGTACGAAACCTAGGTTTCTGTATGCCTTCTTATATATCTTATTGATATGCTCACGGAAGGTCAGATCCTGAGTGAAGATTACCCCTAAGTCTCGTACCTGAGACACTCGTTGCATCGGCGTATCCTCTACCTTGTATTGATAATACTTTGGGAGTCCGGGCTCGACTGAAAGACATCACCGAGCATTGGCTACATTAAAATTAAGTTTGTTGCCGATGCTCCACTCGACCACTCAGTTGATGTCGTCCTGCAGGCGTTCACAATCCGAGTGATCCCTAACCTCGAGCAGCAATTTCAGGTCATCTGCAAACAATAAACAAGTCCCATGTCTGACGACGTCCGGTAAGTAATTTATCATTATAATAAACTCGAGAGGCCCTACATTGCTGCCCTGGCTCACGCCGGACCTGGTGTAATACGGTCGAGATTCACAGCCATTGTAATCTACATATTGCTGGCGATTCTTCATATAGCTAGCGAAGGACTGCAGCAGTGGCAGTGTACATCCAATTTTCGCAAGCTTCCTTAATAAGACGTCATTATCAATCGTATCGAACGCCTTTTTTAAATCGAGAATTGAGAGAAGTCAACCGGACCCACGACGCTACCGCAAGCAGTGACATCTAAGGGACCATGACGAAAAACAGATCACTGAAAATAATAGTAACGCATAAATTAATAGCATATTAGTTATTTTGTTGTTTGATGAAATGTGGGTACTACTAGAGTACATCTCTGCCTTACCTTTCGGGGAATACACGCGTGATTTGATGTTATGTCATAAATTCATAACCACTGACTCAGTTAGGTAGGCAACTATTAAAGTTCAGTATCCTACTAATATTATACATAAATGTGAAAGTTTGTATGGATGGACGGATGGTATTTGTTACTCTTTCACGCAAAAACTACTGAACGGATTTGTATGAAACTTTAGCACACAGATGGTTTATAACCAGGATTAACATATAGGATACTTTTTATTCCGATATTCCCAAGGAATCGAAACTTATGCGGGTAAAACCGCGGGACGCAGCTGGTATTAAAAAATGCTTTGCGGCGAGGAAAGTAGGAAAAAGCACTTAATTATGTATAAACTGTTACTGTTGGCCAAGGTATGACGTATGTATGTGCTCATTGTATATCCTCAACTGTGTCCAAATGTATCGTATTGATTACGTAAATGGGTTTATAGCGGATTTAAGCCATTATTAAAAACGCGATAAAGGAAATAGGACAAAAGAAATGGCTATACACACAAGGAAAATATTCAACAGTTAGAATTATCATATTGTAATCCATAAATTGTAATCTATCTAGGTAGGTAGGTACATAGGTAAAAATTTACTGAAATTTGGACAGGACTACATCTGTCGGGTCAGATAAACTTCTTTTAATTGAATGAACTTAAGACTTTTTATTTTTTAATAGCTTTCCTTAAAACACGATATACACTATAAAAAATTGTAGAATTTGTAAAATATTTTGTTTCTCATGTAGTACAACTTAATTAGAATGTATTTATTGATTATTATTATCATTCAGCCACTCTTGGATGTCTTTTTTGCTTCCAGGACATCTTGGGAATTGTTTAATTTTTTTGAATATTCGACGAATTACGAAAATATTACGAATATTTATTTTTTTATTTAAATTAAACCATTTTTATCATTTGTTCTTTACGCTAAATCGTTCACTAGCCCAACACTATTAGTTTTAGTATGGTAACATTATTTTTCTTTGAACTGTCAAGTTACTGAATACAATTTAAAAGTCGAAGTATAGTGAGTAGTATAGGTAACTAAACATAGTCGGCTATCCTCTGATAGCTTGTATTAGGTAGCACCGCTCAGTCTAAACAGAAACCTAACAGGCCTAAAGGGATTAGTTATTAAGGATATTAGTACCATAACAGTACTCTCTTCTGCAGTATGTTTGAGTTCTTTAGAAGGCAATAACGATGCAATTGCCATTGACAATCTCTTGACATTGTCAGATTGTGACAATTGCCATTGACATTCACTTGACATTGTCAGATTGTGACAATTCTGTCATGAGCCGACACGGCTTCGGATTGGTTACACTCTGTCCACTAGGTTATTTGTTTTTTGACAGCTGCCTAGAACGTAACTATTCCAGATTATGTAGAAGTTAACTTTAAAATGCGTTATAAAATAAATATACCTACAAACTGCCTTTTCTTATTGAATTACCTAATTTATGACTACTTACAGACATTATATCAGTTATTACAAAAAAAAATGTTATGCGTACTAAATATTTACATTCTATTCTCATTCATTTATTATTTTCATTCATTTCTATTCTTTTTCATTCTTTTCTCTCTCTTATTTTCTTTCTATTTTTTCTTTTTTCTTTCTATCGTGCTAATGATTTGATTTGATTTGATTAGAAGTGATGGGATCGAATGTATTCGCTCAAATGAATAAATCGAAAGGAATCATTTTATATTATAGGTAAATCAGTAGGTATAGAAAAACTGCATCTACACACTCAGTAAAATATATAAATTACAATCCCAAACACCTATAGGTATATTTTGAAAAAGAATCAAATGCGGGTTTTGTACATCGAAAATTAAACAACCAAATAAATATTGTATTTAATAATAATAAGCACAGGCATAGAAACCGCCCCAATTTTTATTCTATAGCAAAAAATCGATAATGGATAAGTACTACATACAAGTTAAAGTGTAAATAATCGAAATGTTACGTTGCTGCAATCACTAGTTCCATCTGTCAAAAAACGGTTAACCTAGTGGACAGTGTCACACAACAGTTTTGGTAGCTTACCTACTCGTATCACAAATATGAATCTGAAAGTCAATGTTAACAAAGTTGAACTACCAGTTTTTATATTTTTAAATGTTATTATATATATTCTAAATTCAAATGTTTAATAATGTAATTGTTTATTGAATAAAGAAGATAATAATGAAACTGAAAGTATTTGGGTTTTGAAATCCAAACCTGAATGTGGGTCCACCGCCTGCCACCAGGACCGTTCGACTGATCCCGATGAACGCTATCCTGCGACTATCAAGTGTAGCGCGCACTGTGCGCTGGCGCCATTAGTAAAGCGGGTTAACCGGTGTCGTTTGGGTGTAGTTACCTCTTGATTTATTTGTTTTCCAAAAATAAATTCTTTTTTTTAACAAAATAGGATCGATAATTTTAGATTTTTCACGGTGTTTATGTAATGATTAAACGATAAATTATTTTATTTTTAAGTAGGTTTGTACAAACACTTTTACACGCCAATCATATTTTAAAAACTAGATGAGGTTGGAGTTTCCTATCTGACTAGTCTGAGAAGAAAGGCCGAAACGAACTCAGAGGTCACAGTGTCTTTTGAAGTCCAGACATAATCTTGGTCAATGGGTATTTATTTCTTGTGTGTGTGAGTGTCTTGTTTAGGTACCTACGCCTGTAACACGTGCTATGCCAGTGACACAGCCGCTCCACACAGCCGCTCGACACGAATCCTACCTATATAACAGCGCACGAGCAGGTCCTCTACACAATTTCCCGAGTTATCTCAGCAAGCGCGCACACCTCTCCAAACCGCTCTCATTTTCCGCATTGAACATGTCGAGTACAAAGTACCTCTTGATTGCGATCTTCGCGTGTGCGGCGTGTGCAGTGGTGGCCAAACCTAACGGCATGGCGTTCGCTTTAGCCCGAGACCTTACCGTCTGCAGGACGCAAGTAAAGTATGACATTGACGAGGACAGAATACCGAAAAAAATCAAAATGATCAAGTGTGCAGACGACCCGTACGAGATGTGTCCAGTGGGCAACGGCAACACCATGCCGTGCTGCGGCGCACTGCCGCTGGCCGGCGCCACCAAGTTCTCGTGCACCGAGGTGCAGGACGTGGTGCAGGTGATGAAAGCCGGCTCCGGCGAAGAAGACTACCTTACCGTTTCCATCGGCTGCTCCTGCATCAAAGAGAACCCCAACAAGGCCAAGGAGTGACCCCGCGCCCGACAGTGCGCTAGTTTAACTTGCCACTGATGTCCCATATGTAGCAATAATGTATTTATTATCACTGTAGCGTCTAGTAATTTATTGTTTGTTATGAAGTATGATCACAGATCTGTGTTCAGTTCAGGGTATATCGTGTTGTGACTTAGTCAGCGTAGAGGTAAGGTTCTTTATTGTTTACCTATTTTATAAAATGCCAAAGTGCCGTGTGTTCTTGTATTATGCCTATCAATATCTATAGTCAAAAAATCTTTAAGGCGTTTACGGATTTTTATAAATAGATTTGTTTTACAATATTATAGATAATATTTATGATACAAACATTCACAACGCGCGGTGTGCGGTGCTGTTACCTAATTTGTAATTAAATATAAAGTCAAAGAACTTTTTGTAGTTTCTATTCGTCATTTTACTTTAACTTACCTGATAAGTTACCTTACCTTACCTGATACGTTACCTTACCTTACCTGATACGTTACCTTACCTTACCTGATACGTTACCTTACCTTACCTGATACGTTACCTTACCTTACCTGATACGTTACCTTACCTTACCTGATACGTTACCTTACCTTACCTGATACCTCTCCTCCTGTTAACATATTGTTATCGATACCTCTCCTCCTGTTAACATATTGTTATTGATATCGCTGGCTCGTTGGTCCAGTAGTCGCTAGCGCTACTGCTGAGCGTGAGGTCCTGACTTCTATTTCTGGGTCGTGAAGTGTTATTGGGTTTTTCCATCTGGAATGTTTCATTAGCAGCTCGGAGTCAGGATTGGTGCCCGGTTAATGGCGATAGGCTCGCCCCCCATTAGGTACATGGGACTTAAACGTAGGTAACTGGCGGTATGTGGGTGTACTAGGGTAGGGTGGTCTAAAACTGCACGGTCTGTAAGACTGCGTAGACTTCACCATAGCTCAGAAGCAAAGTGAAGTTCGTTGCTCACGACAGTGTTGTTATAAACTAGGTCGGCACTGTTACCGCTCCCGGAATTGGTTTACCTACCGAGAAAATACGATGCGCCAGGTGAGTTTGAACTTTTTATTACTCTTTGATCTTATTATTCTTCAATTCAATGTACTAGCTGTTCGCCAGCTTTTCATTATGCACTTAGTATTAAAACAGCACACCATGCTTGCTTACAATGCTGACAACGCTAACAAGAGACGGAATGATCTAGTATGCATGTCTAATGCAGCCTCAAAACATGTCTTTGTAGAAAGATTTTTAACATTATTAGGTCCATTCCTGTACAATAGATTAAATAGAAAACTAAGTATCTATAAACTAAATTACTATAGCTGAAAAAAAATTATAAGTACCTACTTAATTATTTACTAACCATCGATTACGCACACACAGAAGACCTACTTATTACGCACACACAGAAGACCTACTTATTGTCTAACCATCGACTACGCACACACAGAAGACCTACTTATTGTCTAACCATCGACTACGCACACACAGAAGACCTACTTATTGTCTAACCATCGACTACGCACACACAGAAGACCTACTTATTGTCTAACCATCGACTACGCACACACAGAAGACCTACTTATTGTCTAACCATCGACTACGCACACACAGAAGACCTACTTATTGTCTAACCATCGACTACGCACAGACAGAAGACCTACTTATTGTCTAACCATCGACTACGCACAGACAGAAGACCTACTTATTGTCTAACCATCGACTACGCACACACAGAAGACCTACTTATTGTCTAACCATCGACTACGCACACACAGAAGACCTACTTATTGTCTAACCATCGACTACGCACACACAGAAGACCTACTTATTGTCTAACCATCGACTACGCACACACAGAAGACCTACTTATTGTCTAACCATCGACTACGCACACACAGAAGACCTACTTATTGTCTAACCATCGACTACGCACACACAGAAGACCTACTTATTGTCTAACCATCGACTACGCACACACAGAAGACCTACTTATTGTCTAACCATCGACTACGCACACACAGAAGACCTACTTATTGTCTAACCATCGACTACGCACACACAGAAGACCTACTTATTGTCTAACCATCGACTACGCACACACAGAAGACCTACTTATTGTCTAACCATCGACTACGCACACACAGAAGACCTACTTATTGTCTAACCATCGACTACGCACACACAGAAGACCTACTTATTGTCTGCAAATAAAACTACTAACATGCTATTTTACTTTTATTTACGTAAGTTTTTAATTTAGTTTTTACGTTATATTTATTGTTAATTTAATTAATTAAGTATTTATGCACTTTCTAGCCTGAAGCACAGGTTCAACCTAGTTCAGGCAAATTAGCAACTGTGCGCTATTTTTAATTGTTAAGGTATTAAATGTAAATGTATTCCCTTTTCATAAATAAACGATTAT
The DNA here is from genome assembly GCA_947507525.1 of Apamea epomidion. Taxonomy (NCBI): domain Eukaryota; kingdom Metazoa; phylum Arthropoda; class Insecta; order Lepidoptera; family Noctuidae; genus Apamea; species Apamea epomidion. The sequence goes on along the minus strand of OX382240.1, from coordinate 598,023 downwards.
TATTATAATTAATTTGAACGTGTTGAAAATCACTAGATTGAAGTAAATCGAATGTTATGTTGTGAGTTTTAGCAAGCCAACACAGTGTGAAGACAGTGCCGGCGACATTAGTTCAGACCATTCTGCATAGATAGCGACACCAGTATGAACAATTGGAAATGAACGTGCCTACTTACGTGTGAGACTGAACGCGCAGACTTACACATTTGTTCTTTGTTCTTCTTATGTTGTAACTTCCAATCAGTCTGTATACGGTTTTGTGTATTTACAGAATGTCATCGAGAAGAAAAAGAACATCTGAGCGATGAAGTACTACTCGCAAACATATTAAAAAGCCTAAACCAAAGACGGCAACAAAACAAACAAATCAAAAGGGAACATTCATAACCCAAAATCAAAACATGGTTCTGAGAAAACTTCATGCGCTGCGGTGAAATTGATAAAGAACCAATCATGAAGACTGGATTGTATGTGTAGCTTCCAATGAGTGGTGGCGTGAAGGATGCACAGCACATATAGGTGCTGTGCATATTGTATGTGTAGTGTCCAATGAGTGGTGGCATGAAGGATGCACAGCACATATAGGTGCTGCACATATTGTATGTGTAGTTTCCAATGAGTGGTGGCATGAAGGATGCACAGCACATATAGGTGCTGCACATATTGTATGTGTAGTTTCCAATGAGTGGTGGCATGAAGGATGCACAGCACATATAGGTGCTGCACATATTGTATGTGTAGTTTCCAATGAGTGGTGGCATGAAGGATGCACAGCACATATAGGTGCTGCACATATTGTATGTGTAGTTTCCAATGAGTGGTGGCATGAAGGATGCACAGCACATATAGGTGCTGCACATATTGTATGTGTAGTTTCCAATGAGTGGTGGCATGAAGGATGCACAGCACATATAGGTGCTGCACATATTTTGTATGTGATCTGTTCATCTGTGTCAAAATTAGAAATGATTATCAACTGCGCACTCTTATAATGCCGGTGCATTCTTATCAAACTACTTAATTACCAAGACATATAAATTAATAAAGTTAATTTTCGTAATGCAATACGCTGTAATATGTCTGGGGATGTCGACGTTTGGAACTCGGTCTATAAATCTTATGCCAAGCATATAACGCTCCATGGCTCTCTGTGCCACTCTCACTCTCGTCTCACCCTGTACACAGCCTCCTGCGCGTCCACGTCTCGGCATCATACGTCATGGTGGGCAGAACACACTGGTTATAGAGGCGGTCGACTGTCCAAAGTATTAAAAATCAAACAATCAGTAATTAATATCCAGGAACCTACTAATATGCATACACATTTGCTGTATTAATTTGGGAAGAATAACAAAGTATGAAAACATCAAAATTATGTATTAAAACTAAATTGCATGCCAACAGCTACAACAACAAGTATGCTAGCTTCAAGGCATGTTGTGCGTGGTGGTAGATACAGTGTGCTCGGGCCTTAGAGCCTGGGGGCGCGCCACAGGGGGGCGGAGCCTGCGCGTGAGCAAGCGGCTTTAGCACCGCCCAGCTCCGCCCACCAAGAATTTCGCCGAGTAAGTACTCACAAGACAAACCATAAACCTTGTACTATACATACATCTGCTACCCTACATTCATCTTGTTCTACTATAGGTACTATACCTACATGTCATCTCGTCTTACGTAGGTAGCTAGGTAATCATAAGACGAACAATATTATGAACGGCCGCCGCACGGCGCACAACATGGCTATTTTTTAATGAACCGTTCCTAAAATAATCCCCACCGTTCCCAAGAACGTCATTCACATTCGCCTTTCCTCAAGAATTGCCAAGATTGTCGCTTGGGCTTGCTATTGACGTCGTTGCGCTACCAGCGCTAAACATTGCGTCATTATGATTCGTCGTACCTATTGTCAAAGTTTTCCTCCTGCCCGCGCCGCATGTCTTCGAACACCGGCCCTCACTCTCTCTCGGCGGAGCATCTTCAAAGGTATATACTTCTTCGATAAATTATTATGGCATGTTTCAGTAGTAAAATTGGTAAATATTAGTTTTTATAGGAAAAAAATAGCAAGAAAGAAAGAAGAAATCATGGTACCTAATTTTAATATTTTCCTTGGTCATTTTGATTTAAACCTTGATTTTATTCCACATGATATTAGGGGTTAAAGTATGAAATTGCCGATTTGTACTGAAAAATTGAAATTCGTTTTTTTTTTAATTTAACATATTTATTTAATCAAAATAATTACCTTTATTATCTATACATTGCTGCCATCTAATAGGAAGGTCATTTATGCCTTTGCGATAGAACTCTCGTGATCTAGGTTCGACAAACTGTGTGAAAGCATTTTGTACTGCCTCCTGAGAAGAAAACTTGTTATCTCGTAGAAAATTGTCCAAATCACGAAAAAAATGGTAGTCCGTTGGAGCAAGGTCTGGCGAATACGGAGGGTGACGAATGGTTTCTAATTGCAGTTCCTGTAGATTTAAAATGGTTTCTCGTGCTGTATGAGGTCTCGCGTTATCATGGAGCAATAATGGTGAAGATCGATTCAGGAGTCGGGGCTGTTTCACTGCTAGTTTTGCTATCATTGTTCGGAGTTCGGCACAGTAGACATCTGCCGTTATTGCTTGACCAGATCGGAGAAAGCTATAGTGAATAACACCATGCTGAGACCACCAAACAGTTACCATTACCTTTTTATTGGTAAGCTTTGCTTTAGGACACTGTTGCGGCGTTTGACCTGGCGTCAGCCATTGCATTTTTCGCTTACGGTTATCGTAAAGAATCCACTTTTCATCACATGTCACAATTCGATCCAATATTCCTTCATTTCTGTATCGATTCAGCAAGGCAACACAAGTTTCAACACGCGTTTCTTTCTGCAGATCAGTCAAATCATGAGGCACCCATTTCTCATATTTTTACATTTTATTGATTTGACGCAAATGAGTCAATATTGTTGGTAAGGTAACGTTAAACCATGCCGCTAATTCCTGGGTAGTTTGGCTCGGATGGGCTTCCACCATCTCTTTCAATTCATTGTTATTCACCTGTGTGGGCGGTCTCCCACGTGGTTCGTTCTTCAAATCAAAGTTTCCATCACGAAAGCGTTTAAACCAAAATCGCTCGGTGCGTTCATTAGCACTCCCCTCTCCAAACGCAACATTGATATTACGAGCTGTTTCGGCCGCGTTAGTTCCGCGTCGTAACTCGTATTCAGAAATAACTCGAAATTTCGTGGTATCCATCTTTCTTCTCTAAGCTGAATAAAAAAAACAACTGAAAGTCGATAATCGAATGTTGCACATTTTTTAAAAGAAGAACTTCATAGGTACCATGTGAAAAAAGTTTCACTCAAAAATCTCAAACCATGAAGGTTCTATGTCAATTCGAAGTACCTATTACAATAAAACGGCAATTTCATACTTTAACCCCTATTATTAAGAATCAGAAAGTATACGTATAAATCAATTGGACTTAAATCAGCACAACTTCTCATTCGACACGCTTGCGCAACATTGCCTGCAACCACAGCCACACACCACACAGCCACGCCACGCGCCACACAGCCACACCACGCACCACACAGCCACACACCACACCGACACACCACACCACACACCACATAGCCACACCACGCGCCACACAGCCACACCACGCACCACACAGCCACACACCACACCGACACACTACACACCACACCGACACACCACACACCACACAGCGACACACCACACAGCCAGAAACCACAAAGCCACACCACGTACCACACAGCCACACACCACACTGACACACCACACACCACACCGACACACCACACACCACACAGCGACACACCACACCGACACACCACACAGCGACACACTACACACCACACAGCGACACACCACACCACACAGCGACACACCACACCGACACACCACACAGCGACACACCACACAGCGACACACCACACCACACAGCGGCACACCACACACCACAGAGCGACACACCACACACCACACAGCGACACACCACACACCACACAGCGACACACCACACACCACACAGCGACACACCACACACCACACAGCGACACACCACACAGCGACACACCACACACCACACAGCGACACACCGCGACGTCACGCTCGCGCTAGTTTTCATTCAACGTAGGTATTGTTGCGTTAGTTTTTAGGGTTCCGTAGTCAACAAGGAACCCTTATAGTTTCGCCATGTCGTCTGTCTGTCTGTCCGCGGTTTAGCTCAAAAACTATTGGTGCTAGAAAGTTGTAATTTGGTCTGAGTATACACGATAATGACGCCGACAAAGTGAAGAAAATCGGCAACGAGATTAGGACAAGCAACAACCGTTTTTGTTGTCATATCGAAGCGCTGTTCACGAAAGTACTTCGGTGACACCAGCTTTCGCAAACTTTGGAAGAGAATTACGGCTGCCTGCAGACCTGATCACCGGAATATCACCTGATGCCCCACGCAGTATAACCGATTATGCGAATAACTTGCGGAACAAAATGAATGACATTTATAAGCACGTCAGACAATCGGGCCAGCAAATGTCTGAAAAGATGAAAACCCGTTATGACCGCAAAATGAACAATAAAGGGTTCGACGAAGGTTCACTAGTGTGGTTGCACAATCCAGTCCGCAGCAAGGGGAAATCTCCTAAGCTTCAAGCTAAATGGGATGGACCGTACCGGATTGTGACAAAGATCAATGACGTAACCTACCGGATACAGAAAGGGGCAAGAGGTACTCCTAAGATCGTCCATGTGGATCGATTGGCGCGTTATTATGGATCCGATAATGCTCGGAACGAGCATGTCTTAGGAGGGGGCAGTGTTGCGCGCCGCAATTAATGCCTGATACATGGTGACATTAGTTACCACTAGCGTCATCTAGTTTCGAATAGCAGAACGAATAGTCCCTAGCGCCATCTATTATTGAATGACTGAACTAATAGAGTCACTGCCGCCATCTATTATCGAGTAGAGATGTCGGTGCTGGAACTTACTCGAACTCGACTAGCCGCGACCAATCAGCCCAGCCCGACCCTTCATTGATGAAGAGCCAGCTCGCGTTGCAGCTGAGTTATTAAATGTAAATTCACGACGACCGTAACCTCTGAGTTTGTTTCGGCCTTTCTTCTCAGAGATAGTCTTAGGAAACGCCGTGCTCATCAAAGCACTAAAAATATAAATTCGATCCAGCCTGTCCCTTTGCTGCTCTCTCCCAGCGACGCCCTAAGCCGAGGTTCGTACCCCACAGGGGGTGCCCTTAGCGTGCAGTCGCCTAGTTTTAATTAGTTTTAGCCCTGGCTGGAGGCTTTAAGATTTCTTAAGGCAACCACAGGATAGTCCGGTTAAGTAGTCACGACCTCTCAAGGTCAACTACGAGATGCCAATTTCTAAAAAAAAAAAAAAAAAAGCGACCAATCAGACTTGGTTCTGCGATAGAGCGATTGTGTTTTATAATTAGTGTGTTTGAGTTGTTATTAGTGTTGTTTAAATAAAGTGTAACTTTTGGTCATTTTTATCGGCAGTTTTTATTGTCACGAACCCGAAGCTCGTAACATTATAAAGAAGTGGAAAGTATATAGCATAAAGTAAGTAAGTATAAGTATATTTTTTGTTTGTTTTTTTTTTTAGTTGCGAGTCTTCCATGCTGTTGTAATAAATAAATAAAGGAAATTTTATTATTTTGATTTTTATTAAAGTAGTTAGTCCAGAAAGTGTACACGGGATCAACCACGGATATCGAGGGATATGGCATGGAGGCGTGGTTCGTGTCGCCTACACACTATCATCCTAGTCATATGTCCGGTACGCGCGACCGACGTCGGTAGTAGTGATGCGAAGCGCTGAGATATGGATATCGATAATTGTTAGTTTTTCTAAATACGTTTTTATTATTGATTAAATTATTGTTTTTCACCAGTTTGAACAAGACTCAATAAATAATCATATTATCCAATTGACAAAATGTGTGACAGAAACATATATTGATATTCGCCTACGAAAAGGAGCCTAGGTGCGATTAAAACAAATCATAAACACACGTACCTACACATCTGTAAACTAGGCAAGTACTAATAAACAGATAACGGATTCGAATCGAATTCCTATAGGTTAATAACCTCTGTGAGGTTATGAGTACGTCGATTCGTATCCGTCAGCTGATTTTTGGTGGATGTGAACTGTTGGAAGTCTAAAGTGCGTAGCGCGTATTTATTTGATCAAAAATCTTACCAAAAAAATATACTTATTACATATACTTACTTACTTTATACTATATACTTTCCACTTCCTTATAATACTATACAGTATTTGGGCTTTAATATGGCACATCGAGTTTTAGAAACCTTTGGCTGCGTACATCGTCGTCCTGCGTGGGAGTCTACTAAGTTTTGGAAACTGTTAGGCTACGTACATCGTCGTCCTGCGTGGGATTCTACTAAGTTTTGGAAACAGTTCGGCTACGTACATCGTCGTCCTGCGTGGGATTCTACTAAGTTTTGGAAACAGTTCAGCTGCCTACATCGTCGTCCTGCGTGGGATTCTACTAAGTTTTGGAAACAGTTCGGCTACTTACATCGTCGTCCTGCGTGGGATTCTACTAAGTTTTGGAAACAGTTCAGCTGCCTACATCGTCGTCCTGCGTGGGATTCTACTAAGTTTTGGAAACAGTTCAGCTGCCTACATCAACGTCCTGCGTGGGATTCTACTAAGTTTTGGAAACAGTTCGGCTACGTACATCGTCGTCCTGCGTGGGATTCTACTAAGTTTTGGAAACAGTTCAGCTGCCTACATCGTCGTCCTGCGTGGGATTCTACTAAGTTTTGGAAACTGTTCGGCTACGGACATCGTCGTCCTGCGTGCGAGTGTACTAAGTTTTGGAAACAGTTCGGCTGCCTACATCGTCGTCCTGCGCGGGAAGTCTACTAGTCTACTAAACTCGATGTTTACGACCAGGTTCTTTTACCTACTGTCATAGTGTGTAACGCGAGACTTTCATCTCTACATATTGTGTAAGTAAGGGCACGACATGACACATGTGTCCCTTGTCCCAGCGGTGTGTACTGTGGCGAGTGTTCCTCAGAAGTCGGGCGATGTGGTGCTGGTGTCCAGTTCCGACGACGTGAGCGACGCGCCGCCGCCGCCACTCTCGCTGCTCGTGCGCATTTACACATCAATTTAATTATATTATTGGCTCCCGCAGACAATCGATTATATACAAGTATATATAACTAAACTGTCTAGGGCGGTCACCCACGGCCACTTTTTGCAGCGATGCAGTAGCGCGTTGCATCGCTACTGTTGGCCGTTTATTGCATTTGCAACACGGACGGCAGCGGTTCAGTAGCGCTACAATCGCATAGTATCGAATCAACGCAACTATCATCACCAACGCGCGACCGTGTCGGGCGACTCAGGCAAAGGAAGAGTGCGGTGCCGCGCGTGTGAGGGTACAGACATGAGACAGGCATTCACAAGTAGTCACTACAGCGTACGACTGTATCCGATACTCCGTCGAGTCTGTATCAATTCTGCAACGCGACTGTATTTATTTTAACACAGTAAATTCTCTGTTTCATCGTAAGACATACTTTGGAGAGCCTCCTTGAGGATTCTGTTATAATTTGTATAGTTCAGAGAATAAAAGTTTGCTTTCGAGTTTATTAAATAGGAGAGGTCCGAGGTACAGGTAAAATTTGGATATAAAAGCATGTTTTGTTGAATTTTGTGGACAAACTATATATTTACGTATTTTGTTAGTATATCTAGCGCTGTAAGGTAGAGCTTTCTGTTGTTTTAATAATCGTGTCTACGTGGATGAAGGTACCCAAGTATATGACCAGTGACAGCATCGCGACTATATCGCAGTCTTTTAGCGATTTTATCGCTACTGAATCGCTGCGAATCGTGAGGGACCACCGTTAGTAGGACCTCAGCGCCCACTCATCTCCGACATAGTCGTGAGACGCGTAAGCGTGTGGCTATTTAAATCATCAGCGTTGCTACATGTGTGGCGAGGGATGGCCAGTGCATCACACAAGTTGGTAGATGTCTCCAAGCGTTGATGTCCCAGTCAACAAGCTTTGCCATTGTTCTGGCCGAGCCCCTGTTTGTGGTGGGCGGAGATCACGGAGCGCTGCCGGGCGCCGGCTGTTGTTAGGTACGGGTGGAGTAAGGAGTAGTAATACACCTCCGCGTATGTGTTTGGGGAAATCAGTCATGATGTTATTATTTAATAAGTAGATGAATTTATTTATTTTAAATCAATGTAATAGTTTACCAACAGCTTATGTGATATGTATGGACAAACACAGTCGCCAATTACATGTCAACTAGTATTCTCAAAAAGCCGTGGTGTTTACCTACGTGTAACAATAACGGACATAGTTACCTCCCGCGTGCGTGCACGAGGGCCCGCACCAGCACGCGATGCGCGCGCGCCAACCTGCCGCAACAACACACACTGTATGCACAGACACTAATAAACTGCTTATAAACTGCTTACAGAAGGCTCGCTACACTTGAAGCGATATTATAGCATGCTCAAAATATACATTATCCCTTCGTGCTCGATGTATGATTCCGATCTTCAGATCGCTGTATTAGTCTGTTTTAAACTGCAGGTTTTCTAATGCGACATAAATCTAATAACAATGAAAAAGAGATACTGTATATTTTGAGCATGCCTTAGTATCGCTAACATAGTATCAACTACATAGTAAAGTGTAAAGTTGCCGCTGCTGCTGACATTTTGAGGAATAAACAGTTTTTAGATTACAAAACGCGGATATTAATATCATCTGGCGGGGACAGACCGCCGAGGTGTCGTGAAGAAAGCGGCGCCGTGAATCGGCGTCGCGGCGCGCCTACAGAAAAACACATTGCAATCACTCACATGGGCGCGCGCAACTCACGCGCGCCCAACAGGCTACTAGCCGAAAAGCGCACACACCATTAGGGGCCCGTATTTACGGGTCACCGCATAGCGCTCTGCGGCCGGGGGCCAAAGCCCCGGTACCGCTCGCCTTGCCCCCTTGCGGGGGCGACACGATCTCTCGACCAGTCAGACTTGGGTCAGCGACACATGCGAATACTTACATCGAAAGCGATCTTCAAGTGCAACTTAAGAGCGATTGTGTTTTATAATTAGTGCGTTTGAGTTGTTATTAGTGTTGTCTAATTAAAGTGTAACTTTTGGTAATTTTAATCGGCAGTTTTTATTGTCACGAACCCGAAGCTAATAACAATTGGTGTCAGAAGTGGGATTAATCATGCCGATTTTACCTAAAGACGACACGGAGGGTATCCTTACCCGGAGTCAACGCCAACAGGAGACGGACCAGAGACGTTTTGGTGGAGCTATGCCGCAGAGGTCGGAGGGCCAGCTACCAACCACGGAGGCTGACCCGCCCGCAGCAGCTCCAGCATCAGCAGCACCAGACTTTGCTGCCCTGATGATGATGCTGCAGGAACAGGCCCGCCGACAGGAGGAACAGGCTCGCCGACAGGAGGAACAGCCCGCCGACAGAAGGAACAGGCTCGTCGGTTGGAAGAACAGCTTCAGCGGGACAAGGAGGAACAGGCCCGTCGGTTGGAAGAACAGCTGCTGCGTGACAGGGAGGAACAGGCCCGCCGACAGGAGGAACAGGTTCGCCGACAGGAAGAGCAGATGCTCCTTTTGAAGGACCTTCACGCTACCTTCGGGAAAGACATGAAGGAGGTGAAGGATAAGGTTGCTCAATATGACAACCGCCTGTCGGAAGCTGAAATCCGGATCGACCAAGTGAATAACGGCTGTCATATTGACGAAGTTACTATGAACAACATCAGCTATGCAGACGATATGGTCTTGCTGAGCCCATCAATCAGTGCATTAAGACGTTTGCTGAAGGTCTGTGAGAACTATGCGGTGACTCAGGGGCTTAGGTATAATGTCACTAAGAGTGAGTTACTCGTTTTCAATGGTGGTGCCAAAAGATACTTAAATGTTCCATCCATCTCATTAGCAGGTACAACCTTGAAGCAAGTCTCAAAATTTAAATATCTGGGCCACTGGGTCACTGAGGACCTGTGCGACGATTAAGATATCGAGAGAGAGCGTAGGGCGCTGTCTGTTCGAAGTAATATGCTGGCCCGTAGGTTTGCACGGTGTTCTTACGACGTTAAAATGACGCTATTTCGAGCCTACTGTCAGACTTTTTACACCTGCAGCCTTTGGGTCAAGTATACGCAGAAGGCATACAGCGCCCTGCGTGTACAGTATAACAATGCTTTCAGGATGCTTGTGGGGCTGCCGCGGTATTGTAGCGCTTCGGGTATGTTTGCCGATGCGAGAGTGGATGATTTTTATGCCATTATTCGAAAACGATGCGCTTCTCTCCGGCACAGAACAGATATCAGCACCCACGGCATGTTGAGAGCATTGAGTGACCGGTGGGACTGCCCGATGCTTGGTCGATGGGTGAAACTGCACACACAGATCGGCTCTAGATAGCTATATGTACATTTTATTTTATTCCTATTATATTATTATTTCCTTTATTTCATTTAAATACTTACAAATTACATGTTAAATATTTTTATAAAGAAAAGGATAAAAAAAACATTTAAAAATATAAAATATAGTAGCCCACCGGTATCGGGAACAGGGTCCCAGCTACCGGCGGTCAGGTCTCCAGAGAGAGGAACCTCCTGACAATGCGAGCCGTGTCCAGAAGTACCGCTTCCTGAATCAAGCCCTTAATCCAGCTGCCCAACGAGAGCCTCCTCAGGTGTTGGTCGAGGTTCTTGGCTATTAAGCCATTGGCTGTCACGACTATCAGCACAATGATCGCAGAGTCCTTGCTTTGCCATACCTTCTTGCGGTCATCGGTAGTAAGTACTACAGGTTTGCGCCAGTTCTCTTTCGCCATGGAGAGCGGGGTGAGCCCCTTGTCCGTTGCGACCACATAACGGTGCATACCCACTTCAGCTTTTAAAAAATATTCCCTGAGACTGCACACCTCGCGGTTGTGGAGGGTCTTCGCATTTAAAAATCCTCGAACCCCACACTTCCGCGGGATATACAGTCTCATCACCGATGATCGTGGGTGATGCATCCGGTTTGCGGTCAGCAGTGTACGGACCCTTCTACCTAGGGCGTCGAGTTCAGTCTGAGTCCATTTGAGTATGCCGAAAGAGTACATCAAAACCGGCATGACCCAACCATTGAAGGCGCGCACCTTATTTCCGCCTGAAAGAAGACTAATTAATACCTTCTTCAGGCGACAAAAGAAGCGCTCCTTCAACGATTGCTTCATGTCAGCATTGTTGATGCCTAACGCTTCCGACATACCCAAATACTTATAGCTTTCGGATGAGGAGAGGGATCTAAGGTGTATGGAATCCGAAAGTGGAATTCCCTCGGATTCCATAATCTCCCCCCCCCTTTACATGCATGACTGCACATTTGTCCACACCAAATTCCATCCTGATGGCACTACTGAAAGTTTCAGTTACCTTCAGTAGCTACATCAGATGCAATTTGTTAGGGGCAAAGAGTTTATTATTATGTCGTTTATTTATTTAGTCGTCTTATTTTATTACATTTTTAAATATTAGTATAATTAAATTAAAAAAAAAATAAAAACATTTAAAAATATAAAAAAATACTGATCCACCGGTGTCGGGAGCAGGGTCCAAGCTACCGGTGGTTAGGGCTCCAGAGATAGAAACCTCCTCACAATGCGAGCCGTATCGAGGAGTACTGCCTTCTGAATCAGGCCCTTGATCCAACCGCCTAACGAGAGCCTCGATAGATGTTGATCGAGGCTTTCGGCCATCAGGCCATTGGCCGATACGACAATCGGCACAATGATAGTTGAGCTCACATTCCACATGTCAACAACCTCGCGTGCTAAGTCAAGATATTTGATTTGTTTATCTTTCTCAGCTTTCACGAGGTTCCCGTCATGTGGAATGGTAACATCAACAATCATTGCGCGAAGCACTAATCGATCTATCACCACTATATCAGGTTTGTTGGCGACAACAGTCCTGTCAGTGATGATAGACCGATCCTAGTACAACGTGACATGGTCATTTTCGAGAACTGGGTCGGGCACATACTTGTAATACGGTACCTCAGAGTCGACAAGTTTATATTTCAAAGCAAGTTGCTGGTGAATAATCCTGGCTACTTGGTTATGCCTGTGCAAGTACTCGCTGTTAGCCAGACGAGAACAACCAGAGATAATATGTCTGATGGACTCACCCGGACGGTGGCATGCCCGACACACGTCAGCCGTCCCGTCCTTCATAATATGTCTCCGGTAGTTATTCGTCAAGATAACTTCGTCCATAATTGCACAGACAAAACCTTCAGTTTCCCCGAAGAGGTCACTGAAACGCAGCCAGGATACGGACGCTAAGAAATCTACACCGGGCTCATGAAGAGCCCGATCGAAGCGCCCGTGAAGCTCCTTGCTTTGCCATACCTTCTTGCGGTCATCGGTAGTAAGTACTACAGGTTTGCGCCAGTTCTCTTTCGCCATGGAGAGCGGGGTGAGCCCCTTGTCCATTGCGACCACATCACGGTGCATACCCACTTCGGCTTTTAAAAAATATTCCCTGAGACTGCACACCTCGCGGTTGTGGAGGGTTTTCGCATTTAAAAATCCTCGACCCCCACACTTCCGCGGGATATACAGTCTCATCACCGATGATCGTGGGTGATGCATCCGGTTTGCGGTCAGCAGTGTACGGACCCTTCTATGTAGGGCGTCGAGTTCAGTCTGAGTCCATTTGAGTATGCCAAAAGAGTACATCAAAACCGGCATGACCCAACCATTGAAGGCGCGCACCTTATTTCCGCCTGAAAGAAGACTAATTAATACCTTCTTCAGGCGATAAAAGAAGCGCTCCTTCAACGATTGCTTCATGTCAGCATCGTTGATGCCTAACGCTTCCGATATACCCAAATACTTATAGCTTTCGGATGAGGAGAGGGATCTAAGGTGTATGGAATCCGAAAGTGGAATTCCCTCGGATTCCATAATCTTCCCCCTTTACATGCATGACTGCACATTTGTTCACACCAAATTCCATCCTAATGGCACTACTGAAAGTTTCAGTTACCTTCAGTAGCTACATCAGATGCAATTTGTTAGGGGCAAAGTGTTTCAAATCATCCATGTAGAGGAGGTGAGATATGACCTGACCACCTCTCTTCAACCGGTAGCCTAGACCTGAGTCCTCCAGCAGTGTGCTTAGAGGATTCAGGGCTAAGCAGAACCAAAGTGGACTCAAACTGTCGCCCTGAAATATTCCCCGCTTAATCCATACAGGCTCATCATTCCCCTGGATCTGTCGACACCCTGGATAGCGAAGGACCGTCTTCCATTGCCTCATACACAACTCAAGGAAGGTGCGTAGAGTTGCATCTATCTGGTACAACTCCAGCACCCTCATGAGCCATGTATGTGGCACCGAGTCGTAGGCCTTCTTATAATCTATCCAGCATGTCGACATATCCTTGCGGGATCGGCGAACCTGTTGGCTAATGGCCATGTCTATGAGGAGTAGCTCCTTAGTACCGCGGGACCCATTCCTACATCCATTTTGAGAGGCAGACATAATCGAGTTACTGTCAATGTGTGTGTTAATTTTCGCTCTCAAAATGGATGTAAGAAGTTTATAAACCGTCGACAAACACGTGATCGGTCTATAATTCTTGGGTTGGGTGACTACCTGACTTATGGAGCAGGTGGGTAACGCCTGTTGTTAGAAACTGTGGTAGTGACCCAGACTCTAAGGATGACTAGAACTGAGATGCCAGGCAAGTGTGTGAACTAATTAGCCATTTTAACCAAAAATTATGTAGTCCGTCCGGTCCCGGTGATTTCCAATTCGGTAACGGACGGACTGCTTTGGCTACGTCTAATGGTGTAATTATGACTGGTTCCATCTCTGGTATAGTTCCACACACTCGCTCGATATCGCGCATCCAGCCACCCTCAGCGTGACAGACGGGCACCGACCAGATGCTGCGCCAGAATGCACTCGTGGTGGCATCATCCGGGCGGCACACGTCCGTCACGTTTTGTTCAGGTCGCTCCCAAGTTCTATATACCCACCTCTCATCGCTCTGGAACATGCGATTCTGCGTGTACCGATCAACCCGCCGCTTATACCGCCGAATACGACTCGCCCATGCACAAACTTTCTGCTTCGCATTGGACATGTATTCCCGAGGGCGATTCCAGTCCCCGAAAATGCCTTTCTTACAAAGCGCATCACTCGTGGTAGTGTATTGCCCTCCCTGAAGCAGTATAGTTTACCGATGAGTACCCTGGCCCCATCGATACGACGCTCGATCCTGTATCGCCAGGTTGGTACGGCTGGTTTTGGTCGAGTAGCTGCGTCACAATTTGGAAACTTGACGTTAGCTAAACGACATGCCGCCACAGCCGCGCAATACAAGATCGAGTGTATCAACGAGATCCTCGCTGCTCTCGAAGAAATTCTTGAGCTGCGAGTCCAAGGCACACACTAGCGCCCTATTTTTTTTGTGCATAGGTAGCCGTGGTATTCAGGGTCTAAGTTCGGTTGGAGTGGACCTATATTCGCGAAACGCATCTTCCAGTGCGCTCCTCAGTCGGATGTTGCACTGGCTACTTACTGTGTCAACCCTATCATCATCATCTTCTTCAACACTTCATTCGTCTGTGGACACTCAGTCGTACTGTACGCGCCGGTCAATTAAATAGATCGTCAACCTTTTTCACATTTCTCTTCATTATTTACATTCAGTGGCTTAACAATGAAAACGTGCGGATTGTGTAACGTGCAGTTCAACGATGGCGTTCAGTGTGGGAGCTGCAAGAAGTATTTAGATTTTGGATGTGCGAACATATCTGAAGCTGGATGGAGAAAGCTGGGTGCTACTAGAATGGCACAGTGGAAGTGCTCAGCCTGTAGAATCTCATCTCCAGTTGTACCCACTTCTGATCAAGCGTCCCTCGAAACCATCCTGATTGAAATTCGGGATATGAAGCGTCAGTTGCTTAATTTGCCGACACTAAGTGATGACATTAAGGTGATTAAGGATGAGCTATCTGAGTTGAAGTCGACATGTCAAGGTACTAATGCCAAACTCGATGAATTTGATGCGAGGATTGCTGAAGTTGAAACCAAAGTATCTGAACTTGAGAAGATGCAGTTGACTATAAATGACTTGCAGACAGACTTGTCAAAAGTGAAGTTCGAACTCTCATCAAATGATCAGCGGTCCCGATTAAATAATGTTGAAATCAAGGGAGTTCCTGTGAGAAAGGATGAGAATTTATTCACGATTATTGAAGCCATTGGTCGCAAAGTAAACTATAGCTGCCCTAAAACACTGATCAACTACATTTCGAGGGTGCCCATTTTCAACTCCAACGATAAACTTATCATAGTGAGTTTCATGAATAGATACGTCAAAGAAGATTTTATAGCGGCGGCGCGAGCAGAAAAGAATTTATCCACCTCTGATATCGGGTTCCAAGGCACTTCCCAGCGTGTGTTTGTTAATGACCACCTTAGTGTAGAATACAAGAAGCTGCTAAGTAAAGTTAAAACCATCGCTAAGGATAAGAACTACGAGTTCATTTGGGTGAAACACGGAAAAATTCACGTACTCAAAAACACCAACTCTAAAGTTCTCATAGTGAGGAAGGAATCGGATTTAAACAAAATCGCCTAATACGCCACCTATACCGTATACAGTCTTACCTGTTTTATCGGTTTATTAGATTTCATGTTTTACTAAGCTGTTACAAATTGTTTAGCACCTCTGCCGCGCTAATGAGCCCGTCACCTCTCTTTTGTTTGGTTAAAAAAATCCTTTGTTTTTCTTATCACGCCGTTCATTTTAAAGTCACAGTACAAAATAATATGCCTTGCTCGCTCGCACTTGCACGTACTACACATTACTGCTTGCCTGCTCACACAGTTGTTTACCACTCAATGTCGAACAATTCTTGCACTCCATTATTAATAGTCGTCGTTTGCTTACTTCAAGCAGATTTATTCTCCTACTACCCTGATTTAGTTAATATTTCTATGATATGTGTTATTGTGGTTTATTTCACTGATTCATATTCTGTTGTTGTATTTTTGTCTAATGGCTACTAACGTTAATATTAATTTGCCTGGTTTAAACATACTTTATCAGAACGTTCGTGGTCTACGAACCAAAACCGATACTTTCTATCGTCAAATGGTAGCCAGCTCATTTGATGTTATTGTTCTCACTGAGACTTGGTTATTGGATGGTATTTTGAACTCGGAATTTTTTGATGAAAGGTATATTGTGGGGCGACGGGATCGGGACTACGTTCTGACTGGACAATCACGTGGTGGAGGAGTTCTAATAGCTGCTCGTCGAGAATTATCAGTAACATGTCAGCAAAATTTTCATTCTACAGCTGAAGATCTCTGGATAAGCATACACTTGAAAAATTCGAATACGCGTAACTGTTTTAACTTACATCTCTGTGGGATTTATTTATGTAAACAAAATCTGGGTCTTTCCTTTTCCTCACAGTTGAAGAACTTTCTTTCAACATTAAATCGATCTGTAATTGGCAATGGTTCTGATAGATTTCTTATTATAGGTGATTTCAACATGAGCGGAATAAGTTGGGTCCCATCTGACAATAATATATCGTTCGTCCCATCGAATCTTAAGAGTATTGATGAAGTGCTACTTGGGGATGACTTATGTACTCTTGACCTTGGTCAATATAATGGTGTGACTAACAGATACGGTAAAATACTCGAGTTAGTCCTCTCAAACCGGGAAGTCAAGGTGACAGAAAGTTTAAGCCCACTAGAACCAATCGATGATTATCACCCAGCTTTGTTAATTACAATGGATCTTGTCGAAACACCTCTCCTTGAGTGTGCGTCACGTATGCAATTTTTATATGATAAGGGTGATTACGAATCCATTAACCGTGACATTAGTTATACCGACTGGGAAAGTGAGTTCTCAGTAAGGTCAGCTGACGATTCCGTAAGTTTTTTCAATAACGTTATCTATAATCTTCAGTCGAAATATATTCCCTCGAAACTTTGTCGTAACAAATCATATCCGACCTGGTACAGTTCCTCATTGATAAAAACGATAAAAGAGAAATATAAATACTTTAAAAAACATAAAACCTACGGCAATAAAGCTGACGAACTAACATTTAAACTTCTTCGTGATATAGTAAGAATATTAGAAAGTCAGTGTTACGCAAATTATATGAAACTTACCGAAGCATCTATTAAAAATAACCCGAAACAATTTTGGACTTTTGTTAAAAAACGTCATAATATAAATGCAATCCCGAGCACGTTCAATTTTAACAACGAATCACTGCGTACCGGGGAATCAATATGTGAGGCATTTTCAACTTATTTTCACTCCACATTTTTAGATCCCAACCTTATTCATGATGGTAGCTCAAGTTCCTCTTCTTGTTCTTATACTGAATCCTCAAACCTGTCGTCTGATATCAGTCGTATCACGGTGAACATTAAAGACATAGACAACTTGCTTCGACAATTAGATACATCGAAAGCGCCAGGCCCGGATAATATCTCATCCAAGCTTCTCGTACGCTGCGCTGCGTCTATTGCACTTCCTATTTCAATTCTATTTAAAAAATCTTTAGATGCTTGTGTGGTCCCTAAACTTTGGAAATCAGCATTTATAACACCTGTACATAAGAAAGGAGCCAAAACGGACATTGCTAATTATAGACCGATATCCAAATTGTGTATCATTGCCAAGGTTTTCGAAAGGATTATTTATAACCAGGTCTATTCTGCTCTGGAACAGTCGTTTAGTCCCTTCCAACACGGCTTTCTTAAAGGTAGATCCACTGTCACCAATCTTATTTTGCTTAATAACTACATCACCGACGCAATGGACCACGGTAAACAAGTCGACGTTGTCTACACAGATTATAGTAAGTGTTTCGACCGAATCGACCACGTCATCCTATTACGGAAGTTAGAGGGCATCGGTATACGCGGGGACTTACTCAGATGGTTTTCCTCTTACATAGAAAACAGGTCACAAGCTGTGGTACTGAATAACTATATATCTAGCTGGGTTTTAGTCCCCAGCGGAGTCCCCCAAGGTTCGTTGCTCGGTCCGTTATTATTTATCGTCTATGTAAACGACATCGACTCCTGTCTGACCTCATCCAAATTATTGTGCTTCGCCGACGATATGAAAATTTACACTACCATATCATCGACAGCGGACATGACGGCATTTCAAACTGACTTACAGTGTCTTGAAGTATACTGCCAAAAAAGTAAGCTCCATCTCAATCCCAAAAAATGCTCAGTTGTAACGTATTCCCGTGGACGATCAGTCCTAGCCACAACATATACTCTTGGAGGCCATATATTGCCTAGATGTAGTACTATTCGTGATCTGGGGGTTCATCACGATTCCAAACTTATTTTTGATAAACATGTTGAAACCATCGTCGCTAAAGCCTCAAAATCCCTTGGTTTCATAATGAGGTTATCCAAGTGCTTCACGCAAGCTAAAACGTTAAAAATACTATACTGCACCTTTGTTAGAAGCCATTTGGAATACGCATCTGAAATATGGAGTCCATGCTATCACAAATATATTGATCGTATTGAGCGCGTACAAAAAAGATTTATAAAATTTTTATGCTTTCACCAGAGGGTACCGTATCGGTCAGTTAACTATGTCAAGCTCTGTAAAAAATATCATATCTTACCATTGAGTAATCGACGTGAGATCTCTGACTGTATATTTTTGTTGAAGACGGTTCGAGGTGACATAAATTGTTCTGATATTTTGTCAACTTTCTACTTCAACGTTCCAAGCAAATCCAAACGGTTCAATCCACCATTACGGGTGCCATTTGCAACTACTAACTACAGACAAAATTCGTACGTTGTGCGTGTAAGTAGGTATTTTAATAAGGTGTGCAAGCAGTTCGACTTTGATCTTTTTAAAACGAGTGTGACCTCGGCAAAAAAGTGTTTAGCAATGAATTTCTTTAAAGATTGAATTCTTCAGACTTTGATTTCTTTTGATTTTTAAAATTGATTTTATTTTTTAACATCTTGGTTTGATGGGAAATAACCTACTGCAATTATATTATATTATATTAGTTTTTACATATTTTAGGTGATGATCTACTTGCAAATTTTTACTTTTATATATATTTTTTTGGCAATATTTGCAGTGTACTCACTGTTATTTTGTTCCACAGTACTTTTATACCAGACAAGCTCTAGACGTGAAGACCTGTAATTGGCTGTCAGATTATCATACTGTTATTTATCACTATTGTACTTAGCTGTAAGTCTTCCAAAGTCCTTAAATAAATAAATAAATAAACACGATTGGACCGCGGCGGGATGGCATCAATAGTTGACGCTTGTGCCGCGGTTTGTGCCAGAGTCGAGACGATTTGGTTGTTTAGTACCTCTGAGCGCAGCCTATCAAGTGAGATGTCGTACAACCTGTGATTGCGTTGGATGACCCGCACCTGATCCGACTGTCGTTGGGCCGAGACGTTGACGGTTGGTTCCAGTTCCTGGAACAGAGACAGCAACCTATCACGGTACGCAGTGAGGTTGGTTCCCCCCTCTGTAGACCCGTAGTATGCGTGCATGACGTTCTCGTTCTTAAATTGAGTCCATCTCATGCGCTGCACACAACCACCGGCAGCCCCGCCGGATGGCCCCTAAGTCTCAAGCTCCTCGGTGGCCGACCTCTCCCCTGCCGACGTACAGGTGTTGGCGACGTCGGCGGAGAAAAATATTCGTCGCTCGAGCTCGACGCAACTGCTACGGCCGGTGTCACAGCACTCTCGATGGGGCTGGATTCCGGCGGCGACGGGGTGGAGCTGAGCGAGGAATCCGGAGGTGGTAGACGTGCACGGCGAGCTGCTGATCTCGTCAACATCTTCATCATTTAATTTTTGTTGTTATTTTCATGCAAAGAGATTTAAGATAGGTACAATAGAGAGGCTATGCAATGAAATGTCATAGAAAAACTGTGATCCCATGTCTCAGTGACGCCATCTAGCGTAAAATAGCAAAATTGGAGCGGCAATTAGGAACATCAAAGAGTAAAATGAATTAAATTTATTAAAATATATTCAGCTACCGCTCGGTAGGTGGCCAGTGTCGTCAGTGTTGCCAGATCCGATTTTCAATCCGTGGATTAAGCTTGAAAAACCTAATATACATTTAATCAATCAGGTAAATAATTTTGAAAACTAAACAAATTAAGCAAAACTTGTCTCAGACAGTAAAAACTATTTTAGAATTTTATTCGCTACTATTATTACGCGCTAGGTATCAGTTTCAAGTGTGTGTTTTCTATGTACATTTTAAAATAAAATAATTTTAAACGCGCTTTGCCTCCGAATTATTATAGCACTTAGTTTATTACGATTTTTGTGTAAAGTAGACCTATTATGTCACAAAGCGCATTTTTTTGCAATTGTCTGCATTGCATTTCGTTTTTACAAAAATAATTATTTTTACACTTTTGTTTGCAAATAATTGTAAATCTTAATAAATCGATATACGCATATTCGAGGCGAGGTCCTAAAATCCGTAGAACTACTAAATTCATAACTTTCATAAGTCTGGCAATGCGGGGGTGACACTAAGTAGAAAATAAAAAACCTGTGGTAGGGATTTTATCATTTAGATATAAAGGTATCGATATTATTGAATAAAGTTATAAGACTATTTTTTCGCATTTGAATAGATTTGAAGAAGTGCCAAAAAATTAGGAAAGCAATAAATTGATTAGTAGTTTCAATGGTTACAAGTTTTTTATCTATAAAATTCTTTTTACATACAAATTAATAAATTATCGTTATTATGGTCTAGTGATCCAAATGTCAGACTGCTAATCACAAGGACATGGCTTCGATTCCCACAGGACACAAATATTTATGTGATGAATATATGTGTTTGTGTTGGTCCGGGTGTGTCTTATGTATGTATTATAAGTATTTATTTACAAAAGAAACTATTATATCCATTGTTTAGTACCCACAGTACAAGCTCTGCTCTTTGAAGCAAACAGATCAGTCGACCTTGCGTACGTACAAAATATAAAATTTAAAACACTTATACTGAGGAAATTATGGGCGTTCTACTTAAAAATCTCATACATGACGGTCGACCAAATAATGATAGCGACTACTACCAACAGATCAGAGCATGGGCTGCCATGCTACATATGTCCCCAACGTCAGACCTACCATCCATTGACGAACTTTTAAAAGTTGTTAACAAACTTTCACTTAATAAAGGATTAATAAAATAAATTTTAACCGGCTTACATCGCGTTCTTTCTTAATTTTTTTCTTTTTGCTCGGCTTCTAATAGTCCTAGCGTAATGTTAAATAACCTATAGCCTTTTTCAAGAACTGGGCTTAAAAATGTAAAAAGAAATTTCCAAATCCAACTGGTAGTTCCAAATATTAGCGCGTTCAAACAAACAAGCAAACAATCTCTTCAGCTTTAGTATTAGTATAGATTGTCAAAAAAGTTTAGCTCTGTAGCAAACGCCGTTAGAACAAATCGTGATTTAACTGATTTAGAGACCGTTGACTTTGATACGTTAGTTCGATCATATGGTATATTTTAAGTGTTATTTATTATTTACCTTAATAAATATTATCGATAACAAAATCGATAAACAACATCACATCTCAACAAGGCAGTAGTAAAACTACTCAGCAATAGAGGGCGTTTATTCCAAAATTAGCAAATTTTCTAAATCTCTTTATGAAAATTATTTAATTATAATTACTGAGTAAATATAAATAATTCATGCGTAAATAAACCGAAGTTAGGTCCAGTTGTTTTACCATAACATGATTTGCAATATCGTAATGCGCAACTCGGCATGTTTCCTTAGAAAATATTTTTCTTTTGGTGGACACAAATACGTCTTAACACGCAGGCGTACGACATTAGACTGAGCGACTTTTGACCACTAGGACAAAAGTATTGGATTACGATTTTGTTCGTAATGTCCTGTCTATTGTCAAGTAAATAATTTAATGTCTTTGTTTTCATGTTTTTATCGGTGGTGACATGACAGATGTCACCTCCGGTTCGGCAATTTTTGATGAAAGTTGTTATCGTTCATTTTATTTACATAAAATTATGTTTTTATAATTTTGATTTTGCCTGCTATGGTTTCACGTAATATATAAATATAAAACTGATTCAAAAAATTAAGTATTAGAAAATTGTGAGATGACAAAAAAGACGTTGACGTTGGTGTTGCTAGCATTTTTTTATTATTATTATTATTAGCAAATATCTTCTGGGGCGGAAATTCTACTTACGAACTGACCATACTGCACTGAAATGGCTATTGCAGTTCAAAAATCCAGAAGGTCAAGTTGCGAGATGGATTGAACTATTGCAGGAATACGACTTCGTGGTCGAACATCGCAGCGGTAAATCTCATGGCAATGCAGATGCATTGTCACGAATACCTTGTCCTGAAGACTGCAAGCATTGTACTAGGCAAGAAAGTAAAGAAGTCGTACCTGTGAGGATGCTCAAGACAGACCTCAGCAACGAGTGGAAGGAAAGCCTACAACGTGCACAGCAGGAAAATTTGGACATCAAGCCGATTCTGGAGTGGATGAAGGCCAGAGCTCCTAAGCCCAGGTGGAGTGACGTCTCAGCGATGAGTTCGGTCACAAAAAGCTATTGGGCCCAATGGGACAGCTTGGTGGTTCAGGATGGAGTCCTGTGCCGTAAATGGGAAAATGCTCGGGGAGACAGCTGTCATTTGCAAATGGTTGTCCCTAAAGCTCAAGTCCCGGATGTTCTACAGCTGTACCATAATGGTTGTTCAGATCATCTGGGAGTAAAACGGACTCTACTGAAGATACGAGAACGGTTTTACTGGGTCCACTGTCGGGACGATGTCGAGGACTGGTGTCGCAAATGTACAAGTTGCGCAGCTGTAAAGGGACCTCAGACTCGTAGTAGAGGTGCATTGAAATTGTACAATGTTGGTGCACCATGGGAGAGGTGCCATGGGAGGGACCATGGGAGGAGATGGGGTTGCGGGGCCGTTTCCGGAAAGTGAAAGTGGTAACAAGTATTTTATGGTTGTGATGGATTACTTCAATAAGTGGCCGGAAGTCTTCACTATTCCAAATCAAGAAGCTTCGACAGTTGCAGATAAATTAGTTTATGAAGTCATCTGTCGTTTTGGAGTACCTTTAGAAATTCACAGTGATCAAAGAAGGAATTTTCAGTCCCAAATATTCCAGAAAACTTGTCGAGTTATGGGTACTCTTAAAACAAGAACCACTTCTTACCACCCATAATCGGATGGAATGGTGGAACGATTTAATCAGACATTGGAGAGGTACCTAGCAAAAGTTGTGGAAAATCGGCAACGAGATTGGGACAAGCACATACAACCGTTCTTGTTGTCATATCGAAGCGCTGTTCACAAAAGTACATCGGTGACACCAGCTTTCGCAAACTTTGGAAGAGAATTACGGCTGCCTGCAGACCTGATCACCGGAATACCATCTGATGCCCCACGCAGTATAACCGATTATGCGAATAACTTGCGGAACAAAATGAATGACATTTATGAGCACGTCAGACAATCGGGCCAGCAAATGTCTGAAAAGATGAAAACCCGTTATGAGCGCAAAATTAACAATAAAGGGTTCGACGAAGGTGCACTAGTGTGGTTGCACAATCCAGTCCGCAGCAAAGGGAAATCTTCTAAGCTTCAAGCTAAATGGGATGGATCGTACCGGATTGTGACAAAGATTAATGACGTAACCTACCGGATACAGAAAGGTGTAAGAGGTACTCCTAAGATCGTCCATGTGGATCGCCTGGCGCGTTATTATTTAGCCGATAATGCTCAGGACGAGCATGTCTTAGGAGGGGGCAGTGTTACGCGCCACAATTGGTGACATCTGGTCAGTCGGGGCCGGTATGTCCTCGAACATTCTAGATGTTTCTACAAATTAAGGTTCTGGAACTATCTGCGGCACTATATAAGGCCGGGACTAGCCGCGCCCAGTCAGCCCAATCACACCCGCCGAACCCCTTCAGGGCTAGGCAGTCAATTAGACGGGTCCCAGTTCCCGGCCTTGGGGGGTCTCCTAGTCGGTGCTGGTGACAGTTTTTCTCAACAGCACACCTAGTGTCTTTAGGGTGTCTCTACACCCTTCGCGCTAGACTGGCTAGGGCCCCGTTCGCACAATAAGACTGGCGACCGGTTACAAGCTTAGGGCTCACCAATAGGCACTCACCTCCCTATCTACACCCGACAGGGAGGGTACACAGCCCCGGGCCTATCCACCCGGGGAGTTAGGTATAGGGAAAAATCACGGATAATTCCGTTCCCCCCCCCCCCCCCCCCCCGGTATGGCAGATGCCATACTATTATTTGTTAAGGAGGTCCTCCTCAAGGACCCCGACTTCCTCGCCAAATATGGCACAAAGCTAGCAGCTCTGCAGCTCTCCTCCCCCGCCACGCAAATCGAGCTTGCTCGATGAGTCGGCAAAAGAGGCCTCGGGCAAACGTGCCCATGTCTCGTCCGACGAGGATTCACTCCTCGTCTCAGACTACTCCTCCGCCCCTTCCTCTGACGATGACGGGTACACGCTGGCGTCAGGGAAGAATAAAAGGAAGAAGAAAAAAGCTTCTTCTCTAAATTCAACTCCCAACAAAATAGCGGCCACAGTCTCGGTCGCTATCCCCTCCTCCACCCCCGATTCCCAGGCCGCTCGCGCCGCTACCCCCCCCCCCCGTGTCAAAGTGGTGCACCGATCTTAAGATCGGTTTCACCACCGCTAAGTCTACCCAACAGGGTATGAAAGTTTCAGTCCCTACGTCGAAAGACTACAGGGATCTTACCCGTGTACTCCGGCAGAGAGAGACATCAAGGCGGACCTCGAGGCACAGAATATCCCTGTGTCCGACGTCCACCGGATACACCGAGCCAGAGGTCAAGTCGTATTCGACATGATTCTCGTGGTCTGTCCCCCTGTAGGGGGCAATCTTATCACCCTATCTTCAAGATCAAGGCGATCTGTGGTCTCACAGGCCTTGTTATCGAAAAACCCCGCAAGAGCGGCATCGTCGGGCAATGCCACCGCTGCCAGCTCTACGGCCACTCCCAGGCACATTGCCATGCCAAACCCAGGTGCGTCAAGTGCCTGGGTGAGCATGGCACGTCTGACTGCCCCCGTCCCAAGGACCGTTCCCTATGTAAGGAACCCCCTAGCTGCGTTCTGTGCGGCGAAATAGGGCACCCAGCCAACTACCGTGGCTGCCCAAAGGCTCCCAAGTCGTCCTCCCCTAAGTTGGCCAAGCGTGCGGACGCCCGCCAACAGAGGGAATCTCCGCCCCAAAACCCCCCGACCCAGCTTCCCGAGCGACTAAGCCCCCACAGGCCTAGTCCCTGGAATCTGCAGAATCACCAGAGTGCTTTCCCCGCTCTCGTGACAGCCTCGCAGCAATCTACCCCACCCACCCCTGCAAGGGCGCGGACCCCCGACTCTGCCCCCCCCTCGCTACAAGCATATTTTGCGACTAAGGCTAAGCCCCCCACCCCCGCTCCTAAAGCCGCTCCCGCCGCTTTAGCTACCCCCCCTCCCATCACCTCTACCCAGTCAGCAGGTCTCGATCCCTTCAATGTGATCAGCAGCACCATCCTGACCTTCCTTACTCCCCGTGCCAAGCAAATGGCACAAGAAATCACCGCCGCTAAGGCCTCCGGCGATCTCTTTCGCATCCAAGCGATATACAACGCGTATCCAGAGATTACGCAATCCCTTACTTCCTTCATTACAAAACCGTAATGGATACAGCCATCATTACGCTAACGTAACCCCGATCCCTCAAGTTGGCATCCTTCAATGCTAACGGCCTCCGGCCACAGCGAGACGAGATCTCCACCTTCCTCCGCGATCAACAAATCGAGATTTTCCTCGTCCAAGAGACCTTCCTCAAGCCCAACCACCGCAGCCCTGCAATTGCAAACTATCGTCTGGTTCGCAATGACAGGTCGAGGTGTCACAAGGGCGGCACTCTAATATACTACAAAAAGGCTCTGTATTGCATCCCTATGGACCCTCCCCCCCTCTCACGACTCGAACTGTCTATCTGCCGACTAGGCATGACAGGCCACCAGCCGATCACCCTAGTCTCGGCCTACCTTCCTCCCTCAACCGCTTCAGAGAACCCACAGCTTCTGTCTGATGACCTCTCTACCCTTCTTGGCCTGAGTGATTCCGTTATCATAGCGGGCGACCTCAACGCCAAACACACTGCTTGGAACAGTGTCACGACCAACGCCCGAGGCAGACAACTCTTCGACCTCAGCCCATTGCTCAACTTCGATGTCATAGGCCCCATGACTCCCACTTACTTTCCCCACGACCCCTCCCACACCCCTGATGTCCTGGACGTGGTGCTTCTGAAGAAAGTCAACCTACGGTTAGACTCTCTAGAAGTAGTAAAAGAGCTCACATCAGATCATCGGCCAATCATCATTCGATTGGCCCCTCGCACTGGACTCACCGACCCCGACCTACCTCCCCTGACAAAAGTGGTAACGGACTGAAGGAAAGTAAGGGAATGCCTGAAATCCACCACATCTTCCCACTTAGACACCATCCCCGGTCATTTCAGCTCTATCGCAGACACGACGGCCGCGATCGACTCATTCGCAGAACACGTGCAGTCAGTCATGAACGATTGTTCTAGGGAAGTTCTAGTGACGGACGACCGTCGCTGGAAGTTGCCTGACGACGTGCGTGAACTGCTGAATGAGAAGAACGCGGCTGTCCGTGTCTACAGTAGCTTTCCCTGCGACGCTAACTAAGCCCATATGCGTTACTTGCAGCGTTCTGTAAAGTCACGTTTATCAGAGTGGCGTAAAGCTAGCTGGAACAAGATGCTAAGCGAACTAGAGCCCACCCATCAGGCCTTCTGGGAGCTTCAAAGGAGACTCAAATCCCGCGAAGTAGTCACCATACCACCCCTGGTCCGCCCAGACAAAACCATCGCTTTCGATGATGACGAAAAGGCAGAGTGCCTGGCCATCAGCCTCGAAGCTCAATGCTCACCCAGCACTCAACCAGTAGACCAAGCTCACCTCTTACGAGGTCGACGCGGAAGTCGAACGTCAAGCCATCCCACCCGTCGAAGACCCTGCTAATCCTCTGCCTCCCGTCACTCCAGACGAAGTGCAGGATATCATCAAAGGTCTCATACCCAGAAAGGCCCCCAGTTCGGACGGGATCACCAACAGAGTGATCCAGCTCCTCCCAGCCCCTCTAACATTGCTACTGGCCACCATCTTCAATGGCGCCATGGGCAACAACACTTTCCCACAATCGTGGAAAGAAGCCACCGCCATTGGCATCCATAAGCCCGGAAAGCCCAGGTCTGAACCGACGAGCTACCGTCCCATCAGTCTGCTCAGTCCTCGGAAAGATCTACGAGAGGCTTATTTACAAGCGTCTCAGGGTCTATGCCGAAACAAAGGGCCTCTTTCCTGATGAGCAATTTGGTTTTCGAACCCAACACTCTTGTATTCAACAAGTCCACCGCATCACCGAACATATCCACTCAGGATTCCTGCGCGGTATGATGACAGGTGTTATTTACTTCGACATTGCGGAAGCCTTCGACAAAGTCTTGCACAACGGCTACAACAAGCTGCGACGAGCGGCGACGTACAAGCTGTACCAACTCGGTGTGCCAGACCGGCTCGTTCTCATCCTACGAGACTTCCTGTCGAACCGCACCTTCCGCTACAAGATCGAAGGAGCGCTGTCATCCCCCCACCCCATCAGAGCAGGAGTCCCCCAGGGCTCTGTACTCGCCCCACTCTTATTCACGCTATTCACTAGCGACATCCCTAAAGATGCTAAGACCCATCTGGCTCTGTTCGCAGACGACACAGCCATTTATTACACAGGCCGCAGCCACATCCAAATACGGCTTCGTCTCCAAACCGCAGTCAACAAGTTGGCTGCTTGGTTCAGGAAATGGCGAATCGAAGTCAACCCCGATAAGAGTCAAGCGGTTCTCTATTCGAAACCCAGACTCCAACCCAACCCCCCTCCGCCCATCACCTATTCGGCAAGCCAATCCCTTGAGAAAAGCGAGCCAAATACCTTGGTTTTATCTTTGATCAACACCTCACCTTCTGAGAGCACATAAAGACGGTCCGTTCGCGCGCCGCTTTCGCTCTCGGTTGTCTCCACTCCGTCCTCAACGAAGGCAGCAAGCTGTCACTCAAGTGCAAAATGCGCTTGTATACAGCGTGCATCAGTCCCAAAATGACTTACGCTTGCATAGTCTTCGCTCACACAAAGCCCCGCCACATCCATAGGATGCAAGCCCTTCAGAACCGCTTCCTCCGCAAGGCCACAAACTCCCCTTGGTTCGTTCGCAACGAGATCCTCCATATTGATGTCAAGATCCCCACTATTCAGCAGTTCATAAAACGCCTCTCCAAGCGTTTCTTTGACACAGCCGCCAATCATCGCAACCCTCTGGTTTTCGCGGCCGCCAAATACACCCCTCAAAAATTAGTAAACTTCGCCTTTCAAGGCATGTTCTCGATGACCCCATAACCCTCCTCCAGGAGAGCGATAAGGCAACCAGTACATTACACAGAAACAAATTACCGACATTCCGACCTCGCCGCCGAGGTACCTCGCGATGCCCCCAAGTAAATTCTCCCCCCCGACCCTTGCCCGCTAAGGTGCCAGCCCGCGCCGTAACTGAGCCAGTAGCTTTAAATCCCCCGACTGTGACCTCTGAGTTTGTTTCGGCTTTTCTTCTCAGAGATAGTCCTAGGAAACGCCGTGCTCAACAAAGCAATAATAATACCAATTCGATCCAGCCTGTCCCTTTGCTGCCCTCTCCCAGCGACGCCCTAAGCCGAGGTTCATACCACACAGGGGGTGCCCTTAGCGTGCAGTCGCCTAGTTTTAATTAGTTTTAGCCCTGGCTGGAGGCTTTAAGATTTCTTAAGGCAACCACAGGATAGTCCGGTTAAGTAGTCACGACCTCTCAAGGTCAACTACGAGATGCCATATATAAAAAAAAAACATTATAATAACAACGAATACATCGAAAGCGATCTTCAAGTGCGATTTAAGAGCGATTGCTTTATAATTAGTGTGTTTGAGTTGATACTAGTGTTGTTTAATTAAAGTGTAACTTGCTTGTGTAAGTGTAACTTTTGGTAATTTTTATCAGCAGTTTTTGTTGTCACAAACCCGAAGCTCGTAACAATAGTAAGTGAATGTGAAATGAAAAAATAAATAAAATATATATAAACCAAAGGACATGTCCAAAAATGGTTTTTTATCATTCAATAATTCTAACAAGGATAAATTTAATTTATTTGGATAGACATCCCAAAAACTAGTGGTTCTATATCATACATTTATAAAAAAGGCCCCCAATTTTGAGAAAAAAATATATATATTTTAGGGTGAATTTACTCCTAAAGGTCGATTTACATCAGACGAGCGAATGCTCATTCTATCCCCACTATATCAAATTATTTTAGTGTAAACAGGCGTAGAGCATTCTTTCGTTGTTCTTAGTGCGTTCGCAAAGATTTTATGGAATATTCTAAGAATGCTCGCTCGCTCGATGTAAACAGCGCTGGAGCGCGCGAACAGTGGCTTAGAGCGTTCTTGCGTGTTCGGACGTGCTCGCGCCCCTGAGCGGTCTCTTCAAAGCGTTCTTGTGTTCTAGCCATTGTATACATATCTTATCGATTAAATTATGGATTGGTCTCAAGAAAAATGTTTATTAATGATAGAAGCCTACCAAAATTCCAGATGTCTGTGGGATCCGACGTATGAACACTATACAAATACAACTTACAAACAAGATGCTTGGCAGGAAATTGCACAACTACTGGAATGTAATGTTGAAGAATTTAAAAAAACCCTCGACAACTTACTTGCGTAGGGTCATTCAAGTCAATTTCAAGGTTATTTTTTTCTTTTCATAGCGTTTCACGTTGTCGGGGTTTTTTTTAAAATTTTAATTTAATTTTTATTTCATGGTTTTTGTAGGGACTCCTTGTTATTTAATTTCTTTTATTTTCTTGCGTTTTAAGATTCAGGTAATTTGGTATTTAATCAGGTTTCTTGTAATTCACCATTTTGTGGTAGTGGCCATCTTGGATTTGAAATTTGTCATAGTGTATAGTATTCTACTAGTCAAGCCCTTTCAATTAATACCCATATAGAGGGAACTGCGAAAAAAAAAATGTATTTCGCCATTTTGTGGTGGCGGCCATCTTGGATTTGAAATTCATCATAGTGTATAGTATTCTACTAGTCAAGCCCTTTTATTTGATACCCATATTGAGGGGGTTGTGAAAAAATATGTAATCCGTCATTTTGTGGCGGCGGCCATCTTGGACCGATTTTCATCAAACATAGCTAAGAACACTCCCGACAAATTCGCCTTTCAAACAAAAAAAACAAAATTAAAATCGGTTCATCCGTTCGGGAGCTACGATGCCACAGACAGACATACACACACACACACACAGAAACGTCAAACTTATAACACCCCGTCGTTTTTGCGTCGGGAGTTAAAAAGATGGACTCGCTTCTTGCATCTTACCGCCGAGAAAGGGAAAAAACAATGAGTACGAAATCAGGCAGCGGTGCCGATGGTACTTATAATTCTGAATGGTTTGCATTTTAAAGTATGCACTTTTTGATGGACAAATAATAGGGGTTAAAGTATGAAATTGCCGTTTTATTGTAATAGATACTTCGAATTGACATATAACCTTCATGGTTTGAGATTTTTGAGTGAAACTTTTTTCACATGGTACATAAGAAGGTTTTCTTTTAAAAAATGTGCAACATTCGATTATCGACTTTCAGTTGTTTTTTTTATTCAGCTTAGACAAGAAAGATGGATACTTCGAAAATTCGAGTTATTTTTGAATAAGAGTTCCGACGCGAAACTAACGCGGCAGAAACAGCTCGCAATATAATGTTGCGTTTGGAGAGGGGACTGCTAATGAACGCACCGTGCGATTTTGGTTTAAACGCTTTCGTGATGGAAAGTTTGATTTGAAGAACGAACCACGTGGAAGACCGCCTACACAGGTGAATAACAATGAATTGAAAGAGATGGTGGAAGCCGATCCGAGCCAAACTACCCAGGAATTAGCGGCATGGTTTAACGTAACCTTACCAACAATATTGACTCATTTGCGTCAAATCAATAAAATGAAAAAATATGAGAAATGGGTGCCTCATGATTTGACTGATCTGCAGAAAGAAACGCGTGTTAAAACTTGTGTTGCCTTGTTGAATCGCTACAGAAATGAAGGAATATTGGATCGAATTGTGACATATGATGAAAAGTGGATTCTTTACGATAGCCGTAAGCGAAAAATGCAATGGCTGACCCCAGATCAAACGCCGCAACAGTGTCCTAAAGCAAAGCTTACCAATAAAAAGGTAATGGTAACTGTTTGGTGGTCTCAGCATGGTGTTATTCACTATAGCTTTCTCCGATCTGGTCAAGCAATAACGGCAGATGTCTACTGTGCCGAACTCCGAACAATGATATTTTCTACGTGATAAAAAGTTTTCTTCTCAGGAGGCAGTACAAAATGCTTTAACACAGTTTGTCGAATCTAAATCACGAGAGTTCTATCGCAAAAGCATAAATGACCTTCCTATTAGATGGCAGCAATGTATAGATAATAATGGTAATTATTTTGATTAAATAAATATGTTAAATTAAAAAAAAAACGAATTTCAATTTTTCAGTACAAATCGGCTATTTCATACTTTAACCCCTAATATAAACCGAGGAAAACAATTGATTTCGACACTAACCAAAATAAAAACATGGTAAGTAAGTACTTATGTTTATTTATTATACTTATTTAATGGTAGGGTAAAAGCACCAGTCATGGACAGTGCTCCAGTGGACAGTTTAAACAATATTTATAAAAAATAAGCAAAATTGAATATATTTTTCTGTTTTTAACCCCCGACGCAAAAACGACGGGGTTCTATAAGTTTAACGTATCTGTCTGTGTGAGTGTGTGTGTGTCTGTGGCATCTTATCTCCCGAACGGATGAACCGATTTTGTTTTTTTTTTTTTGAAAGGTGAATTAGTCGGGACGGAGTGTTCTTAGCTATGTTTCATCAAAATCGCTTCAGCCGTTTTAAATTTAGTAGCTCTTTTGTTAGCGGTGTAGGAGGTTTTTTTTAATTTTAATTTTAGGTTGGGTTATTAACGCTTTTTATAAAGTAAAATCTCACTTTCTTTGACTTGGACATTAGACAGCTGTGATCAACATTATTAAACATCAGTAAAACGACGACGTTCAACGCAATAAATCTGAAAACGGTCTGGTATTTTTAGAAATATCATATTTTTGTGTTTTGATTGGAACTTTAAATAAATAAATAGTTTAAATGCATTGTTTTATTACCTGTACGTTACATTATGTAAACTGAGATGATATATAAACTGTCCAGGAGTGGTGCTTTTACTTTAAGTAAGTAGTTACATTTATAACCATTTCGAAAACTTCTTGCCCTGAAACCCTAGTGCACACCCCTGCAATTATGCAATATTGTTTTGCCATGGCAAAATATCAGTCAAATTAAAATAGTCTGAAAATTCTTTCCGGATATTTGCAATTTGTAAAGTGTGTCTTCGTCCAGTGTTGGGTAACGGAAGAAATGATGATAAACGGTCCACATTTCTCCACTGGCCTGGAATAACGCCGTCATCTTCAATTTTGTCCATCATGCCCGTTGAATTATATAGCTTCCTATAAGCTTTCCTTTTCATCAAATAATTATGTAGGTATACGCAGGCCATTACGATGAGAGATGTTTTATCCGGCTGTAGCAACATAGGTTTTCGCAATACACGAAAAACAGCTGAAAGTATGCCAAACGCATTTTCTACTATTCGTCTTGCTCTAGACAAACGGTAGTGGTAAATTTGTTTTTCGGATCCCCTGGCGTGAGTCCCAGGATACGGCTTCATGATGTGTCTTTGTACAAATACGAATGGCACATTCTGTTGTCTTCCTGGAAGGCTTTAGTCATTAAGCAAATTTTATTCATTATTTTGTAGTTTCTGATAGAAAGAAGTGTTTCTGAAAACTCCGCCATCTGATATTCAGCCCTGACAACCAATATCGGCGAATATAAAATTGTAGTTAGCGTCTACAATGGCCATTAACACCACACTGAATGTGGATTTATAATTAAAAAAGTCGCTTCCGCCATTAATAGGTGCTTGTATAACGCAGTGTTTCCCATCTACAGCACCAACACAGTTTGGGAAATTCCACTTCTCATTGAATTCCTAAGCGATTGATAGCCATTCTTCTTTTGTTGACGGTGTCTGAAATGAATAAAAACTTATTTTAGGGTGTATATTATTTAACCACTCTGCTCGACTAGATTTTGACAAATGACATATCAGCTGACTCGACGGGATGTTGCAAATTACGTCATGAAATTTAGGAAATTACATCAACTTTCAACATTCAAATTTATTAAGAAAAATATGTTACTGCGCTTATTTTATACAATACATATATTTGTAGCAAATATCTTTAATTATATGCTGAGGTCGGTCAAACTTCGTTAATCTACTACGAAAGTTGTATTAAATAGGTATTACTACACCTATCCAAAAGGTAGACACCTTAAACTCGCTGGAAATATGTACATATACAACGTATTCTCTTACTGAAAATATGCAAAAGGGAAAAATAAAGATATTATCATTTTCTCAGCATTCTTACTTTTACCATTTTTCATACATAAACTACTTATAAAACGCGAACAAATCTTGATAAAAATTACAAAAAAATGTGTTTCGACGTGACACTTCTTAGTGCTGACCATCCACCCAATTTTCTTATTCAAAAATTTCATAAAACCTACTCGATAATCGGAATTTAAAAAATAAAAAAAAAGTGTAGAAAGTGTACAAAAACTTTTTCGTATATTTTTCATGAATTAATTTATTTTTTAAATTAATCATTTTAATAAGTACATATACGTACGGTGTGGTAAGGTGTGTCATTTTTTATGGTTCCGTAAGTCCAAATGAAAAACGGAACCCTTACAGGATCACTCGTGTCTGTGGGTCTTGTCTTTTCTTATTTGCTTCGAATCTACAGGACCGATTAAATTGAAATTTGGTACACATATGAACTTTTGTGACCCAAACACGGACGTGTAACGTAAATAAATTAATTTTGAATATGTGGTCACTTTTAGGGGGCAAATTAGAAAATTAAAAACAAAGTTTTGCTTGCTGTACCTCCGTGTGACATATCAAATGAAAAGGCTTGCTATGGGGGACTCAAATATCTTTGCTTAATAACTAAAAAAAAAAGTTATGTCTTGAAGAAAATAGACCCAATATCTCTTTGATTATAGATTCCAAGAAATCCTATCAGCAGTCTTGTGTTCTTGTGGGTCTTAAAATAAAATGGTTAATCTCTCAATATAGTGCGTACATAATTACATTTGCAGTTGGAATGTAGAGGGAACATGTTTTTCAACTACAATGTTAAGTTTGTTCTTGGGATTCATTCATGGTGAATAACATATTCATCGTACGAAACCCTCTCCACGCGACCTCAACTGACACTAGTCCGGTTTTTTAATAGTATAAAAGTAGAATTATTTAGATATTTTTAACCCGCTTTTTAAAAGGAGGTTCATAATTCATCTTATACCGAATTGATGTTTTTAGGATCTCCGTATTTGTAAGGGTCTATGTGCCGGTCGGTCTGTCTCTCTGTCCGTCTGTACAAACCTAAACTAACCGTAAAATCTATTTTCTAACCAATTTGCACAGGTCAGCCTTTCTCACATGGGGGTTATCGCGGGCATTTTCGCGGACGCGCATTGTGAGACGAAGTAGGCACTGCTTATGTCCCAAGCTGCCGTTGTGTAGCTTGGGATAACATTTTAAGAACTGTAATTTTCTGATTTCGAATGTAAATGATCTGAAAATACTTTCCTTTTTAAACGACAGAGGTTGGTTTACAAATTGAAGATTACGACTACTTAAAGTTTAACTTCTTCTTTTTTGTTGGAGGCTATTATATTTTGACCATCTTTCGTCTTGGTTGTCATTTTCATGGTTTTCGGGGGATAGTGCTGATCCCGAATAAGATGAACATTCTTTATTTTAAGATGGCCGCTATCCCAAATAATATAAATAAAATATTGTTAATCTATTCTCATAGCCATCGGTTTCATGCCGATTGTAAACTTGATACCCAAAATTAGTAAAAAAAAAACGGAACCCATAATTTCGTCATGTCAGTCTGTGCGTGCGTTCGGATGTCAATGCCATTCAGTTTACTCGTAGACTATTAACACTATATCGATGAAATTTTGAAATAAGGTGTATTCTTTGCACCGCAAAATGGTGTAGTAAAATTACGATAAACATAATTAGGGGTGGCATTCCCCGTGCATGTAACCGAGGGTTGAAAAAAAGCCTATGCACATAAGCGTATAGGGGTTATTGTAATTCTTGGATCTCATAATAAAAATTATAAAAATGTTTCTAATTGACTTTGCTTTTAAACTCAATCTTTTTTGAGATATGGGATATTTTCGTTCACAACTGCAGAATTAACTTTGTTTTTTCGAGAAATTTTATGAAATACAAACTTATTTTCGTAGTCGATCAAATTAATGATGTGCATTGTACATACGCCAGCACATCAAGCTGCTAACTACAATCTGTTAAATTTCTTTAATATATTTTCAACTTTATCGCTAAAGCATTAAGGTTCAAGGTTAATTGGGAAAATTTGACCGTTTCGGGTAGCTTGACCTGCTGGCGTCTGTATATGCCTAAATATTCACCCCAAGGACCTTTCATTGTGCGTGGTCTGACATACATTGCCAGTATTTTTTTTTAAATTCCGATGGGAAACTACCACATAAAAAAAAAAACAATTTCTATTACTCAAGTAAACTAATATAAATAAAAACTACAAAGCTCAAACAACAAAACATATTGAAATGTAAAGTGTTTGCGGAATACACAATTTATACAATTAATTTATCATCATTCCCAAATTTTTGCTAAGCCTACCTAAAAATGTATACTGGGCATTCTGTAGCAAACTATTAGAAAGTATCAAAAAAATTCATAATTGTACAATAAATAAAAATAATTTTGAATAGCGAGCGCATTCCGAATATAAATTCAAATATAGAAACAATCCGACGCGAAATTGAATAAATGACTTTGGTCATAGGTTGTTGTTGACTCAGTTTCGATATAATGTCCAAAAAACTATTAAAATTACATTAGGAAAGCATAAATCATTATTATAAATAATGCTTGTTGTATTTAATTACTATAAGACGAACGTTCAAATACTCGCGCCACGAACGTCCGAATACTCGCGCTCGTTGCAATCCGCCGTACTTTGACCTACGTTTGATGAATAATCCCAGCCCGATCGTTCATTAATGAAGAGCCAGCTCGCGTCGTAGCTG
Organism: Apamea epomidion; assembly: GCA_947507525.1. Classification (NCBI taxonomy): domain Eukaryota; kingdom Metazoa; phylum Arthropoda; class Insecta; order Lepidoptera; family Noctuidae; genus Apamea; species Apamea epomidion. The sequence continues at coordinate 561,387 of OX382240.1, read as the reverse complement.
AGCTTATAAATGTAAATTCACGACCGTGACCTCTGAGTTTGTTTCGGCCTTTCTTCTCAGAGATAGTCCTAGGAAACGCCGTGCTCATCAAAGCACTAATAACAAAAATTCGATCCAGCCTGTCCCACCTTGCTGCACTCTCTGTGACGCCCTAAGCCGAGGTTCTTCCCCACAGGGGGTGCCCTTAGCGTGCAGTCGCTTAATTTTAATTTAGTTTTAAGCCCTGGCTGGAGGCTTTAAGTTTTCTTAAGGCAACCACAGGATAGTCCGGTTAAGTAGTCACGACCTCTCTAGGTCAACTACGACATGTCATATATATATAATAAAAAAAAAAAAAAAGTAAAAAAAAAAAAAAAAAAAAATTAATAATCGCGCCAACCGTGCACTCTCGTGGTGTCTGTACTTTTATAATTGTGTTTTGGTGGTAAATAAAGACATCCAACCATCACAGTGGCTGCCCAACTCGTGGCTTCGAATCCACCTTGAGATATTTTCGAGAAGTTTCGTCGCGAGTGCCGCGATAAATACCTACCTACGCGTCAAATCGTGAAAACATAAGTTACGTGACGAACTGTTGCCATGCCGATGGAACTACGAAACGCGAAAGTACTATCGAGTGATATTACTGTATTGTGTATTATATTCTTGTTTAGTTTTTAAGTGAATTGTTTTTTTTTGATTCTATGTATTATTTTTTGTCTCCTTTGCTCTATCACACGCTGTCTACATCTCTGTATCTATTGTCCTATCTCAGGTATGCTGGAAGAGATTTCTTATGAAATAAGCATCACCTCTGTACCTATTTTTTCTGTTCTGTTTTTCATTGTCTGTTTATATATGTGTGTACATAAATGGTAAAATAAATAAAATAAATAGATATTATGAGCGACGACACGAGCGAGCCCGAATACTACGACCAGGCGAGCCGCGCGCCGTGAGCGCCCCGCCCCCGTCCCCGCCGGGGCGCATGGTCGCGCCGGCGGCGCTTCGACGAGCGCGACCACCGAGACCGTCTTAGCCGGTTTCATGGAGTCCTTCATCAGAATGCAAGCGGAAACCAACAGAACCCTAGTGGAAACCCTGAGGGCTTTCAATGGCTCCGGGAAACCACCGACATCAACGCCAACGCCCGACACCCGTCCGCCCAGCGCCTACTCGTCCGCGGTCACAGGCAATTTCGCCAAGTGCACTGCACGTTTCGACGGGAGGTCGCGCGACGCGGAGGTACTGGAGGCGTTCATCGACGCGGTGCAGGTGTACAAGGAGTGCGCGGGCGTCAGCGACGAGCACGCGCTGCGCGGTCTGCCGATACTGCTGGAGGGTGACGCGGCCGTGTGGTGGCGCGGCGCGCGCGCCAGCGTGAACGTCTGGCCGGACGCCGTGGCGCGCCTGCGTGCCATGTACGGGATGCAGCAGCCGCCATACAAAATGCTACGGGAGATCGTCGACACGGACCAGAAAGACTGAACGTGCAGAAGTGTTTGTGTGTAGAGTGCGGTCGTTGTTTGCTAAATTACCTTACGCGGTGCCGATGTGTATGCAATTAGATCTTATTTACGGCCTTTTACATCGACGTGTTAGAAAGCGATTACCTAGAAATGATGTTAACGATATTGATATTATGATAGAAAAAGTGAGGGCCATAGAAGATTCTATTGTCGAATTAAATCTTCGTACGTACGCCGCGAACCCGATCGTTTCTACGACGAAATCGGCAAGTCAAAACTTGTCGCGATTGCACGACGCGCCGCCGCACTATGGAAAATCGTAGAACAACTGCTGATTAAAAATGGTTTTTGTCAATGTCGCTACTGGCATGCTTTTTTTTATTTTACTCAATAGTTTAAGGACCAAACTAGACTATAATATCAATAAATTATAAATATTAAATGAAATGATTTTTTTACAACACCACAAACTTTATAGTTTTGACAGACATGTCAGGCCCGTTCACTTCATCACTTTTAAATTGATTTTATTGTTATACGTTACAGGAAAAGGTATAATGTATTATATATTTCTGGAAACATCGTCTTTTGAAGAATATGAAACAGCTAATATGTATTTAATGTTATGTTAAGGTTCACCTTAAAATAATTGCAATATAAAATATGGTGAAAAAAAAGTTTTTTTAAAGTTCAACGAGACTTTTCACAGTTACCTACGTTTACCCCTGCTTTACATTTAATGTTGATTTGTAGCCTAACTATCCATAAACATAATCAAATAATAACAGCTGCGGATATTTGCGGGTTTCGGAGTAATTAATAAAAATGTGATAAGAGTCAGAAAACGGAAAACCGCTCGCTATCTATTGCGGTTTGAAATGTTGCTGTTTACATCAATAGTTTGCGGTAAGTTTTGTAATTTATCATTGATATTAGGGCATTTATCTTTTTTGCACTCATGTTGCGTGTGAAAATATTAATCAACCAAATGCACACTACCCTCATATTTCAAATAGTATATAAACAGTGGTTTCATTCCATTGTAAATAACAAAATAGTGGTGAATTAACAGAAGTGTAATTACATTTGTTGACTCTTCAAAATGTCTACTTTCAAGTGTTCTAAACGTGAAATAATACTTTCGTATATCGAAGGAGGAAAATCGTTGGAAGCATTATCAACAGTTTTGCAAGAAAAATATCATGTGTCTGAAGACAACTTATGTTTCATCCTCAGTGATTTTCAAAGACATATTATTCCCGCTTTTAATAAACGCTGGAACGAAGCTTCACGGAACAAGGATACATTTTTAATGAAGAACAGTAATTGGTTGGAATCAGAATATTCAATAACTTTACCGGACTCTGAAGACGTTCAACCATCTCCACACCATCTACTTCTTCTGGGAAACGTGGAAGACCGTGCGTATCTTATCCAGACTTGTCAGAATCCAGTAAAAGAAGAAAAAATACAATGTTACTTAATGAATATGGATTTGAACACGTCTATAATGCATATCTTCAAGGGTTACGTTCGACAGAAGAAGGAACAGAAGCTAAACTTGTGGAAACATTAAGGTTTGCTGACAGTGAAAATAAGACCTTATTTTCGAGTCTCATAGAAGACGCAAGGCAGACCAAAATGTTAACGGATGAAGAAGCATTGAGCGTATTTATTGACTTGGATTTAACGAAAGCACAATATTTGTACTTGAGAAATTTAACGAACGAACGAAAATGTTTTATGCTTCCGCCATATTACAAAGTGCAAGAAGTTAAGACTACTTGCTATCCACCGTCTTCAGCCATAGAAATTACAGACACAAGTGCAAAAATAGTAAGACTTCAAGATTTATTAGATCACACTGCAGCTAGAATATTGACAATAGATTCAGTCTATAGGAATGGATTGAATAACTTACTTCTGTATAGTAAATGGGGCTGTGATGGCTCATCCGGTCAAAGCCAGTACAAACAGAAACTGCCAGAAGAGTCTGAACTTATTTCTGATTCGAATTTATTTATCACTTCTTTGGTGCCTATTAAGTTAATTAACGAGCTAACAGGTGATGTTGTCTGGCAAAATCCGGTACCTTCATCTGTTCGTTTTTGCCGGCCTATATTAATAGAATTTTGTAAAGAAACTCCCGAGAAAACTAAAGCTGTTGTGGATGAAATAAAGGGTCAAATAAATTCCTTGAGTCCATCATTAATTAACAAAGAAGGTGAGGGAGTGCAAGTGAAGCATGATCTCTTCCTTAAAATGATAGATGGTAAAGTAGCTCAGGTATTAACAGATACGCCTTCGGGTTCCACATGTACAATAAGTGGAGCTACTCCACGCCAAATGAACGATTTGACAAAAGTGACAGCTAGGCCTGAAAATGAAGATTCTTATCAATATGGACTGTCTACTTTGCACGCCTGGATTCGTTGTATGGAAATGATTTTACATATTTCCTATAATCTGTCTTTCCAAACATGGTCAGCCACAAGTGAAGAAAAGAAACGACTAAAGCAAGAGAAGAAAACCCTCGTACAAAGGCGTTTCCGTGAAGAGCTAGGATTGATCATCGACAAACCAAGACAAGTAAGTGGTAATTCTAATGACGGTAATACTGCCAGAAGATTTTTTCACAATGCAAGCTGCTCTGCTGAAATTACAGGAGTGGATATAAATTTGATTAAACGACTTTACATAATTCTGCAAGCTCTTTCATCGGGTGTAATGATAAATGCTGAAAATTTTGGCAGTTATGCTATGGAGACTGCTAGGATCTATGTGAGCAATTATGAATGGTATTACATGCCATCTTCAGTTCACAAAATTTTGATTCATGGAGAAAGTGTCATAAAGCATTTTGCAGTACTTCCTATTGGTCAACTTTCGGAAGATGCACAAGAATCTCGCAATAAGGATTATAAAAAATTTCGTCTTCATCATGCTAGAAAATGCTCGAGATCCGCTACAAACGAAGATGTATTTCATACTCTTCTTTATACTTCAGATCCTTACATTACCAGCATTAGAAAACCGTATACTAAAAACGTGAAGGAACTTGATGAAGACACCTTAGATCTTTTGAAAGTGAACGAATTAATTTTAGATCCCGAAGTTCATCAAGTATAAATAACATAACATTAAGAAAACAGTACAATTAATTAATTAATCTGTGTTCGATTTTAATCTTAAAAAAAATGCTTTTTTTATTTTATTTTATTTTTATTTTGATGTACTATATGATATTTGGTTTTTGTAAACATTAAAATAATAGTATTCATTGTTAAGAAATAAACATTGGAGATTTTTTATAATTTTGAATTTGTTTTATTTTTTAATTTATTCTTTTAAATTTAATCATAATAAATTACATTCTATTTGAAGCCATATACACTATTCTATATTTGTGCAAAATTTTAGAACATAATATTCAGAAATAAAGAAGTTATTGATTTTTAATCAGAAACAGACCATTATTTTCCACAGTGCGCCGGCCGCGCGACCGGGGTCAAGAACTCGAGTCGAGCGAGCGAGCGCGAACGCAGCGTTACCACGAGTTCGTGCGGTACTAGCGTCGCGAAACTCACTCTAAACTCGAACGAAAATTTGAAACGTGATAAGCGCGTTCGATGTTCGTTCTGTAAATTTTATGGTCACGTTGTAACAGATTGTCGCAATTTCCAAAGTAAAAATAATAAACAACAACCAACTAGCGCGGTTTCCGAGGGTAAAAGTACCAGTAATGGGGCTAGTAATTTGCGTTGTTACGGATGCGGCCAACCCGGTGTTGTAAAGTCGAAATGTGAGAATTGTAGCGGAAAACAGTTACCCGCGACGCGATGCGATTTTAATATGGTGAACGACGAGAACGTCACACGCGAAACTCACGCGACGACGCCGTCACACGCTATGGTATCGGTCACTATCACGAATAGGGTAGGTGCCGCAATACTCGACACAGGGGCTACGTGCTGCGTTGCTGGTTCCTTGTTGTACTCTATTTTAACATCGGTTGGGGTACAGTTTCACGAGGCGGAGCGAACCATTGGACTCGCGGTCGGTTCCCGCCAGGTGAAAACAGTCCTCACGGCGACGGTACCCGTGATTTTAGAAGGAAGGCAGGTCGATACAGAGTTCGTGGTGTTCCCAGGTGAGAGTACTCGAACATTGTTAGGTCGTAATTTTATTACTAAGGCCGGGGTCACACTGGACTTGTCACAGGAGTCATGGTTCTTTACTAATAATCCTGAGCAGATTTTTCCTTTCGTGCAATCATTTAGTTTGAATAGCACAGAGCTGATGCAAGCAGATATCTCCGACGTCTCCATGCGCGACAACGAGGGAACGAAGTTACCACCAGAGCACAGGAACGCGCTCAACGCATTTCTGCGTAGCAGAGCGAACCAGTTTGCTGCGGATGGACCTCCCACGGACTTCGCCTGTCATAAAATTAAGGTATAATCAGGAACCCCTTGCCTCCCCACCATACAGGTTGTCGCCGTCCAAGAAAGAAGCTTTAGAAAAGGAGCTGCAAAAGCTGCTCAACGCCGACGTCATCGAGGAATGCGAGTCACCGTGGGCTTCCAACGTCGTCCTGGTGAAGAAGAAAGATGGGAGCTACAGGCTTTGCGTTGATTACCGCAAGCTCAACGCGGTCACGGAGCCTGACCGATACCCACTTCCCAGGATCGAAGATGTGCTCCACGCGGCGAAAACCTAACTACGCTGGACCTGCGATCCGGATATTTCCAGGTGAGCGTTGACCCTGATCATAGGGACCTTACCTCGTTCACGACACCGCTGGGCACCTTCAGGTTCAAGCGCATGCCCATGGGCCTCCGGAATTCAGGGGCAACTTTTCAGAGATTGATCGACCGGTTCAAATCCAACTTACCAGGTATAACTCTGCTCGCATATCTGGACGATCTGTTGGTGCTGTCTGAAGGCTCGTTCGAAAGGCACCTCGAAGACCTGGAAGCCGTGTTCGACCGCCTTGCTATGTTTAACTTGCGGGTGAATCGCGAAAAGAGCCACTTCGCCCGAGATGCCGTGAAGTTTCTCGGTCATGTCATCGTACCAGGTGGTATTTGCATGGACCCAGACAAGGCGTCTGCTATAACCGGCATGCCGCCCCCTCAGAACGTAAGGCACCTGAAGTGCTTCCTGCAAACCTCGAGCTGGTTCAGGCGCTTCATACCGGGTTATGCCGAGGTGAGTAGACCGCTGACTTCTCTGCTGAAGAAAGGGAGCACCTGGGAGTGGGGCCCCGAACAGCAGAGCGCTTTCGAGACCATCAAGTCCCTCTTGGTATCGGCTCCTATTCTCCGTCAGGCTGACGGAACGAAACCATTTGTCCTTAGAACCGACAGCAGCGGCTACGCCCTTGGAGCGGCTCTACTCCAGGGGGAGGGGACCGATGAGCGACCCGTCGAGTACGCCAGTCGCCTTCTCACGGCCGCTGATAAGAATTATAATACGACCGAGAGAGAAGCACTGGTCGTGGTATGGGCGGGGTCGAACTTTAGGGGGTATATTGACGGCGCCGATGTGACAGTTAAGTCCGATCACCAGCCGCTCAGGTGGCTCATGAGTTTGAAGTCTCCGAGCGGCCGCCTGGCCAGGTGGGCGCTAAGTGTTCAGGAATATAACCTGAAGATTGAGTACACACCCGGTAAGGCAAACGTGATCGCAGATACGCTGTCACGTCCTGCATGCGCGACGGAAGAGACTGAAGGAACCGAGTGCGACTTGTGCCTCGCCGTGGTTGACCTGCCCACACGCAACCCTAGGGACGTCAGAGACGGCCAGCTGAAGGACCCGGAGATTCGTAAGATCGTCGAGGCGTTGGAATCCGACGATCCCTTTAGGGGGAGGTCCTGGGCAGACAAAGGGTACGTAGTGGTTGACGGCGTGGTGTACCGCTATGGTCCCGACAATGAAGAAGATGATGTCGCCAGTTTGGTGGTACCGGAACATGAGCGCAAGGACGTGCTAGCCGAGTACCATGACGATCCCACAGCCGGCCATTTCGGTGTAGGGCGAACTTTGCAGCGTCTCGCAGGTAAGTATTACTGGCCCGGGATGAGGATTTACGTTGCTCAGTACGTCAAAAACTGTGCAGCGTGTCAACGATATAAGGTAGACACGCGAAAACCCGCCAGCCTACTGCAAGTTCCAGCTATGTCACGCCGCTTCGAGGTGCTCGCTGTAGACCTGTTCGGGCCCCTACCGGAGGCACCTTCCGGCAATAAATGGATCCTCATAGTGGAGGACACCTGTACTAGGTGGGTTGAGTTATTCGCCCTTTCATCCGCCACTAGCGAAGAGTGCGCCAAAACACTGGTGAACGAGGTATACCTGCGTTATGGGACGCCCAGAAGACTCATCAGCGACAACGGCGTGCTGTTTGTGAGCGAAGTGATGCAGCAGACGTGCCACGTCATGGGCATCAAACAGGCCCTGACGTCGTTTTACCACCCGGAGTCCAACCCTGTCGAACGAAAGAACCGCGACCTTAAACCACAGCTTGCGATACTGGTAGGCAAGGAACATGATTCCTGGGATAGTCACCTTCCCGCCATTCGGTTCGCGATGAACTCTGCGTTCACTGCAAGCACGGGGCATTCCCCCGCTTTTCTTAACTTCGGGCGCGAGATACGCGCGCCCGCCGACGTGTTGTCTGACATGCGGGCCATCGTCGAGAACGACAATGTGGTCTTGTCTATTACCCCGTTTCTTAAGAAACTTTCAGCCGTGCTGCTCGATGCACGGGATGTGAACGAGAAAGCCCAAGAAGCTCAGAAGAAGTTCGCCGACGAGAGTCGTCGCCCCGCGCCGGACTATAAGGTAGGGGATTTCGCCCTGCTTAAGACCCAGGGCTCTAACGATACGAGCAAAGGGCAGACTCCGAACTTCATCCCCCGCCGCGATGGACCGTATCGTATTCAGGAGGTGATCGGTAGTACGACATACGCTTTGGAGCGTATAAGTGACGGCGTCTCGCTAGGGAGGTATCACGTTTCGTTGTTAACACCGTTCGCTGGTCCCGTCCAAGATCCCATTCAAGAGAAACGTAAGAGAGGGAGAACTCGTAAGGCTAACCCGGCTTCGGGGACGCAACGCCTGGGTTAGAGGGGGAGGATATAAGACAAACGTTCAAATACTCGCGCCACGAACGTCCGAATACTCGCGCTCGTTGCAATCCGCCGTACTTTGACCTACTTTTGAATAATCGCGCCAACCGTGCACTCTCGTGGTAATCCGCTGTGCTTCGTCCTCGGTCGGCCCCGCCACGCCGCTACGCCGCCCGCGTCCCGCGCACAACCAGTCGCATGCGATCTCGCGCCGCCTACGCGTCGTTCGCGCCAAATATCTTTCGTGTCCCACACCTCTTCTTCAAACTGTATTGTGTTCCATCTAGTTTGAGTGTCTGTACTTTTATAATTGTGTTTTGGTGGTAAATAAAGACATCCAACCATCACATTACTTATTATGCTTAAAATAATTTTATTTCAATTTCTCAGAATCGATTTCTGAGATTCGACATATTAATTTTTCGGGTCAATCGAAATAAAAAAAAAAATCGTTTGGCATAATCGCTTTCGCACATCATTACAATAAAAAAAAACAATAATGGTCGCGATTTTTAACACAAATTGAGTAGTGGTAATGAATAATACGTGTTATTGGACCTGTGTTTCAATATTACGTTAAGATTTGGGCATTTTCGTATTGTTTATAATATTTGCAATAATATTTTTCACAATTTACATCTTATCTACATGTGTGTGTGTGACTTTTGTGAAAAGTAAAAATGTAAACACACTTTTAACTTTTGCCCCTGTGGTGGAGTTTGGATTTTCGAAATCCCTAATTTTTATGTTTTTTAGCCTCGACCACCACTGTCATCAAAATGGCGATTATCACATTTACAGACTAAAAGGTAAATTAATAAACTTGCGCGCTAAATATGGAAGATTAAATAGCGATAACATATAAGTTTTTTATCCAACTCTCTTAATTAACGAACATTCATAAGATTTGACGGGTAGCATAATCAATATTTACATTATTAATTAAGGGTGTCGTATGTCGTCATTCCAAGGTCCAATGGGACCCGGTACCGAGCCAGCGGAGTTTGTTTCGTGTCCATTCGGGGGCGCTTCCGAACTATAAAGTTAAACTGTTTTTTTACATAGGCTGATGAGCAGGAGAATGAGCGAAATGAACAAGAAACTGCGGTCGTGGACCCTAATGCAGGTACACAGTCAGATTCAACAACACATCCACAACCTGAAGCTTCAGTAGGATCAAGAAACACCACAACACAATGACAACCTTCGACGTTGCTGTGATCTGGCCACACGACAATACCACCAAAAAAATCTAAACATGAAGACCCTCGGGTAGCCGAAGCCTACCGTATTTTAAAAGATACACGTGAATCTAAGATAAAGGACAAGAGTCAAGCTTTTATTCATATTCATATTCATTTATTCATTTTGTGAACATAGGGTACACTATACAGATATTACACAAAAAAATAAATTGTTGGTCCATGCTATGTTCCGCCAAAAGGCATACAAAATATCATTAGGTAATCAAATGTCAAATGTTTTGGAAATCATGTTGCTTCAAAACATCGTGAATATTCAAAACGGACGAAAGCGTATGTTGAAGCGTATGTTGCATAAATAATATACTGTTCAACGCTGATTTGGGGAAATTTGATTTTGAGTCAAATTTAGCATCAACTCTGATGTCTTCATATTCAGACAGTTCACAAAATACATGCAATCACAGATCAATCCCCTCCACCCAACCAGATGGAAAACAGTTCAGAAAGTAATGTGATCATAGGCCAACAATTACACATTCCGGATGGTACCGCAACTGAAGAAACTAGAGAGTCTGCTACATTTTATTAACAATTTTAAGTAACATTTCTTTTCCAGTTACTTTTTGTGTACCAAAAATTCTCTGATTGTTTTTTTTTTAAATAAATGTCTTAAAAATAAATTGTCTTAGTTTATCTACTTATTACGGTCGTGATAATAGGTATGTAGGTATGTATAAAAATAATAAGTATATTGGTTTACTTACCTTAGCATAGTCATGCAATGCTTCATTTATCGCAGCACATACTTCAGATATAGCATTACATATTGTAGATTTAGACATTTTAGTAAAATACATCAGGCTTTCATAGGAATCTCCAATTGCCAAAAATCTCAAAGTCACTGCTAGTCTGTCATATGCAGGAATCGAGTCTCTAAAATTCGCACTTGATTTCCGAATTTTGTCGCTGATCAGAGATAGTAAATGATCAAAATCCTCTGGCGCCATTCTACAAAAATTTTGGAATTGACCACTTTCTTCTTGATTTTGCATATCCGTCATTGTTTCACCTACATTATCCAGTGTCCTTCGTTGCATTAAATTTGTAACCCACCAACGTCTCTTCCTTCTTTTATTTTTGAGTTTTTGCGAGAAAATAATAAATGCACTTGCAATTATGATATCGCTGTCAGAGTCAGACATAGCGAAGCACTACCAATGCCAACCACAGAATTGACACGAATGAGCAAAGAACATTCGTTCAGATGATCTAGCTTTCGTTTACACTAAAAGATCACGAAAGAATGCTCTTGTTGTAGTTCTAGCTCTGTGTTCGTTTGATTTAAATCGATCTTAAACGAGCAAACCTTTCTAATTAAAATAAAGTGAACACACCCCAAAAAATAATAATCTTGTCAAAATTGACACATGGTACTGCCATTACTGTCAATCAATGTTTAATATAAGGGTATGTCAATATAAACGAAACTAATATAGTCAGATTATTTATTTACATACGTAATATTAGGGGTTAAAGTATGAAATTGACGATTTGTACTGAAAATTTGAAATTGTTTTTTTTTTTAATTTAACATATTTATTTAATCAAAATAATTCCCCCTATTATCTATACATTGGTGCCATCTAATAGGAAGGTCATTTATACCTTTGTGATAGAACTTTCGTGATCTAGATACGACAAACTGTGTGAAAGCATTTTGTACTGCCTCCTGAGAAGAAAACTTTTTATCACGTAGAAAATTGTCCAAATCACGAAAAAAATGGTAGTCCGTTGGAGCAAGGTCTGGCGAATACGGAGGGTGACGAATGGTTTCTAATTGCAGTTCCTGTAGAGTTAAAACGTTTTCTCGTGCTGTATGAGGTCTCGCGTTATCACGGAGCAATAATGGTGAAGATCGATTCATGAGTCGGGGCTGTTTCACTGCTAGTTTTGCTATCATTGTTCGGAGTTCGGCACAGTAGACATCTGCCGTTATTGCTTGACCAGATCGGAGAAACCTATAGTGAATAACACCATGCTGAGACCACCAAACAGTTACCATTACCTTTTTATTGGTAAGCTTTGCTTTAGGACACTGTTCCGGCGTTTGACCTGGGGTCAGCCATTGCATTTTTCGCTTACGGTTATCGTAAAGAATCCACTTTTCATCACATGTCACAATTCGATCCAATATTCCTTCATTTCTGTATCGATTCAACAAGGCAACACAAGTTTCAACACGCGTTTCTTTCTGCAGATCAGTCAAATCATGAGGCACCCATTTCTCATAATTTTAAATTTTATTGATTTGACGCAAATGAGTCAATATTGTTGGTAAGGTAACGTTAAACCATGCCGCTAATTCCTGGGTAGTTTGGCTCGGATCGGCTTCTACCATCTCTTTCAATTCATTGTTATTCACCTGTGTGGGCGGTCTTACACGTGGTTCGTTCTTCAAATCAAACTTTCCATCACCAAAGCGTTTAAACCAAAATCGCACGGTGCGGTCATCAGCAGTCCCCTGTCCAAACGCAACATTGATATTGCGAGCTGTTTCTGCCGCGTTAGTTCCGCGTCGGAACTCGTATTAAAAAATAACTCGAATTTTCGTAGTATCCATCTTTCTTGTCTAAGCTGAATAAAAAAAACAACTGAAAGTCGATAATCGAATGTTGCACATTTTTTAAAAGAACTTCATAGGTACCATGTGAAAAAAGTTTCACTCAAAAATCTCAAATCATGAAGGTTCTATGTCAATTTGAAGTACCTATTACAATAAAACGGCAATTTCATACTTTAACCCCTATTATAATCTGTACTAATAATAAAGCGGTTATCAAGAAGTGCATGTTTCAGCATAGTCCACAGAGGCTGCTTAGCAGGAGTAAGGGACTACTCACACTTATTCAGCTCTATTCAGCTTATGCCCATAGAAAACAACGATTTTGTATGGAGACGCGTACGCATCCGTTCAGCTTTCCGCGTCTATTCAGCTTTCGCGGCAAACAAGTATAAAATGAGGAGAAATGTGTTATTATCATGCGAGTGCTATAGATAGAGTTCAGCGCTTTTCTGCCGCGTTCAGCGCTGTACCGCCGCATTCAGCGTTAAACGCGGCGGAACAGCGCTGTACACGGATGGTTCTCAGAATCTCGACTACTTATCAACAAGTTGTTTAGTCACCGAGTGAATAAAAAAAATTTGAATTTGGAACAAGCACTAATATACGAATTATGTACAAAAATAAATAAAACGTGCTATAAGTACCTACGTACTCGCTGGCTTTATGGAGCTATTCCATAGAGCTGTAAAATTAAATTAAAAAAATATATATCCCACCAATTTAGGTTCTTTTTTTATATATTATAAAAGATAATTTGTTGCCGCCAAAATCTCGGGAGTTGTACCTGAAAACATACAATTTGTTCTGCGACTGGAAAACCACGAATGGCGCCAATTCCTTCTCAGAGTCCGTATTTCTTAACTATTTCAACGAATTAATCAAGACTAAGAAGCCGTCGACACTTTGAAGCATATATTCTTTGCAAAAAGCCACAGTGACAATCAAACACAACATTGATATTTCAAACTACTCGAAGTTAGTGACATAGGTACTTAAAGCGACTATCCGAGGCTAATAAGCCAGAAGAAATCTAAAATGCTAACCTCCCAAAACATTGAATGTTTTCTAAATGATGCGCCTGACTACAGTTTTCTGGCCGTAAAAGTGAGTAACTATTTATCTACAAACCTACTAGTACTTTAAAAGTTTTATTTTAAATAAGTACATATTTTATACATATTTTTAAAAATACTTACATATTTTTTAAATTATTGTTCACAGGTTGTGCAAATGTTTGGCGTGAATGGGGCCTGTCACATTAATGAATTATTAAAGATAACGATGAACGACATTCAAAAACATTTGGAAAATTTATTACTGGTCGTTTTAACTGATTTTTTATGTCAAAACAAGTGTAAAACTGCTTTATTGAGAAAGAGTTTCTTTGGTATTGCTCCAAATATTATTATTTATTATATTAGATATTGTTAAATCTATGCCTCTAAACAAATTTAAAAAGTCCCTTCAGGGGTTATTACTAGAGACGTGCTATTACAGCGTAGATGAATTTTTAAATGATATTTCGCTTGTATAGAATTCTGATTGTGTTTTTTATTTCTGTGTCTCACTCAGAATAAATTTTAATGTTGACATGTATTTTGAGTTGGATTTAAATTTTTACGTTGTAATTTCAATTTAATTTTGACATTGTAATTTTATTTGATTTTTTTTTTCTCTCTTTCTGTATTTTTTTTATTGTCTAGTGCAACAAATTTTGTATGCCATAAATGGCAAAACATGTAGCCACCTCACAATAATTATATTAAGACCTTCATACTGTACTCATGTTTTACAAAATAAACATTATCTTATCTGATACGGAAACAAAAAATGATAGAACGTTCGTGATACGGCAAGAGTACGTAAAAATCGTCGAAAAATATCAAGCTTTGCGGCCCACTAAGACAAAAACCGACAGGTTTTTCATACAATACCATGGCGGAAAATGTACTCGAAAACCTATTGGAATCAATAAAATAGGTGCGGTGCCAAAAAAGATTGCCACATTCTTGAATGTATCAAATCCCGGACAGTACACAGGACTGGCTTCAGAATTTGCTAAAAGGGTGGCAGAGCTGTAGAAGCTCTGCCACCCTTTTAGCAAATTCTGATGCTGATCTTACAGGACTGAAACGCCACGGAAGGTGGAGGTCCAGCACAGTAGCAGAAAGCTATATAGAGGATTCAATTGAAAACAATGCCAAAAGATGCAGCCGAATAGTTGACAGTATAAATCTTAAACCGTCTACTGATGACCCTTGGGCGCCACTATCTCCGGCGCGCCCTTCAACATCGAAAGGAAAACCTTGTGGAACGACTACATTGCAGCCGTCTCAGCAACAGCAAGCACAAAATATGGTGCCAAACACCCAATTTTTATCTAATACGACCGTTTCAAAACCAAACAAGAACATAACACTGAATTTCGAAAACTGTTCTAATTTCACTATTAATTTTTATAAATTAATCCTTTGTCCTCTAATACCGATTATAAAATAAAATGTGATAAATACTATACTACTATTTATTTTCTCGCAGTCAATGGTAAAAAGTACAGTACACAACTCGTGAAAAAAATTATTCATCTCGGTCCTTGTATCCCTCGCTCCGCTCAGGATTCTAATCTAGAAGACCTCGCTACGCTCGGGATTCTATTCTCGAATCCTTCCCTGCTCTCGGGATCCAACTTAGTCCCTCGAATTAAATTCCCTTTTTTTTCACTTATTGTATAATCTACTATTATTGATCGAGAACATTTTATAATTACGTAGGAGGATGAAAAGCCTTTCGACAATATTATCCTATTTAAAAACAGAATTAATATGCTATAATTGGACGGACAATTTTTACAGTTTTGTTGTGAAATAAAACTATTTATTTTATAGATTTTCTTTATTTTCAATGTCTTGTCTTATTAAAACATTCGAGAAACTGAGTTATTCAATGTCTATATAATAAAATATATGCATGACGTTCGCGGTGGTGGGATGTCTCGCTTGACGCAATATTGGTCGTGCAATCCGTCGAACCTATTCGTTGTTTTTCGTCATGCATCGTTCATGACCTTGGCGGGAGGTACAGATGGAGCGGAGATTGGCATATAATTTTGATATCGTGCTCATCCAAGATACCAGACAATAAAATTGTCATCACATGAGACAGCTTACTACGGTCCCAATTATGCAACTGCAATAATAATCAGAAATACACCCTTTCCACTCTGCCACTTTATGTGTATACACTATATTACTATAGTGGCGTGACTTTATTCGTCCTGTGATCAAATCTGTCTCATGTGATGACGAAATGCCTGAAATATTTATTGGTTGTAAATCGACTTACTTCTACAGTAAAAGTACCGTTCGGTCGAATATGTGCCCCATAATAATAGCGAGCTTGTTTAATTTGATACATTTCTTGGCTAAATAAAACTAAATCTGAAATGTCCATGGTGGGGAACATATTGAGCTGTGGTATTTCAGCATTTATGGACTGGACGAAACTATCTCGGCGTCTATTGAGCTGATGCCCAATCACATCATCATTATCTGCCTAGCCTTTTTCCCAACTATGTTGGAGTCAGCTTCCAGTCTAACCGGATGCATCTGAAACCAGTATTGCTGATCCAATCACATGGCCAGATAAATAATTTGGCATGTTTATTCTCTGATTAGTTATTTCCAGTATAGTTTGGGCATCAGGACGGTCAGTCAAAACGGGATGGAAATGGTTTGGTTTGGGGGAAATGGTAAAAGCAAAGCACAAATTAAAATACACTGAATAACACAAACGCGCGAGCGAAAGTGTGACGAATCAGACGGATGACGCATAACGGTCAACACACTGTCATATTTGATAGATGAATAGAATCATCTGTCTTTTAAAGCCTCTTATACACGGTCCATCCCAGCTGTACGACCGCTCAAGGCCGCGGTGTTGGATGTAGCATACACATGGTCGAAAGTACGAAGGTAGTCAACCCACGTGTATTTTAAATCAAAATGCCACCATATTTTTCAAAACGCCCCAAAATTGAAAATTGAAGTTCTTCTGATGTTGTCAGCAGCAGCAGAATAGAAGGAAATAATAGGAAGAGATTTTGGATGCAAAAAATCTTGTAATGCATTTATTCTTTTTTGTTTATTCATGTAGTCGGTATTTGATAAATCCCACAGACAAGTGTGAGATTTGTATCTTTCAATAAATCGTGAAATTGTTTCACGATCCATGTTGGCGTCCGTTCGACTTCCGACACAGGCTCTAAATGATGAATGCTGCTATACAGCGAGTTATACACGATCAAGCACGCACGACATACGATCCTTCGGACGTACGTCCGCGTTATTCAATGTCTATATAATATAATATATGCATGACGTTCGCGGTGGTGGGATGTCTCGCTTGACGCAATATTGGTCGTGCAATCCGTCGAACCTATTCACGTTGTTTTTCGTCGTGCATCGTTCATGACCTTGGCGGGAGGTACAGATGGACCGTGTATAAAAGGCTTAAGACATTGTCAAAGTGTGTGGGAGGTTTAATTTGGGCTGCCATCAATAAATGACGTATATATAAAATTAAATAATTTATCATTTTTCTCTTAAATGGGTAGGGGTCTAAAAATATTTTTTCAATGGTTCAAGTTCCATATTTTTGTAGCTTTTATTTAGGTGTAGTTTGGTTCCTGTTAGATTTTTCTCGGAATTAAAAACCAACGTCCATATAAAAAGCGCACATCTCCTTTATTGACATTACTTTTTTTCTTCGACATGTGACACAAATTCATTAACAGTGTAAAAACATTTTTCTTTACGCCACTGAATCAGCTTTTCTTTTTAAACATAAGCAAAGGTAGTTCTTTAAAGTCGTTTGGTAATTTATTGTCTATCTTAATAGCCATTATAAACGAATTTCTTTTAAATAAATCCAGCTTGCATTCTGGCAAACAGAGCCTATGTTTATCTCTAGAGGAAACATTCCTTTTGGTTACATCTCTATGCTTAATAACATTTTCAGGATGTTGTCGTACTAATAGGCACAATTCTATAATATACATGCATGCTAACGGTAAAATGTTTTACTTTTTAAACAGTGGCTTACAGCCATACATGTACCCAGCTCCACAGATTGCACGCACACATTTTTTTTTGCATTATAAACGCTTTATTGACATCCACCGAATAGGGTAGTTGCCTGGGTAAAAAAATTATTATTATATTTAGTCCGTCAGTTATGATTATCGAAAAATAATGGACACGTATTTTTTCTTTTGTCAATCAAACAAAAAATGACAAAGATAAAGCGCGTCCCAATTTGGGAGTGGAGGGTCGTGGCGTCACGTGCTTGCAAAAGTGTCGCAAGCAAGTGATGTCACGTGGAACTTTAACGGGCGATATCTTCATCATTTTTTATATAAGTAATTGACAAAAGAAAAAATACGGGTTCAATATTTTTTTGATAATCTAACTGACAGACTAATTAGATTTTTTTAGGAAAATAGCCTATTACCCCGCAACATGAGACCGTATCCAAGTACGGAGGCAACGTATCCGTGATATGCACAAAGAGCCGTTTCAGTTGAGACCGTTGCTCTTAATCTTCTTGGCGCATAGATAAATTTGTCCAGTTCGTCACAAACATAGTCGACATGCTTTTTCCAGTCGCAATTTTGATCTAATTGTATGCCCAGAAATGCAGCACTTACTACTTGTTCTATAGTAGCGTCATTATATTTAATAGTCAGCGTTAATGGGTTTCTCCTGTATGTTTGAAATTGCATAATTTTCGTTTTCTCCATATTAATTTGTAGGTTATTGGAGTTCAACCATTGTATTATATTTTTGATGGCTTTATTAATCTCATACTCGTAGGTGTCGACTCTTTCACACTTCACAACAAGGGTCGTGTCATCAGCAAAAAAAATCAGTGTGTGGCTAGTGATATTTGGGAGGTCATTGATATAGAGAAGGAATAAAAAAGGCCCCAATACACTGCCCCGCGGCACTCCGAAATTATTTTTCTGATAGTCGCTTCTATATGACACCTTTTCGCCATTATGGATTCTGGATATTTCCACATATTGTTGTCGGCTTTTTAAATAGTTTCTTAACCAGTCGTTCGCTTTTCCTCTTATTCCGTATTTTTCCAACTTTTGTAAGAGCAAGTCGTGATCAACAAAATCGAACGCCTTGCTCATATCCAAGAGGATTGCCGATAGCCTTCATTTATCGCCTGGGTCGCCATCAAATTGAAACAAGCCAAAGACGTGGTACTGTTTTTCCTAAAACCAAATTGCTCGTCTTTAAGTATACGATGGCTAATCGCAAATTCTTGGTGCCTTCTCAGCATGATTTTATTCAAGATTTTTGACATGATTGGTATCAGAGCCACTGGCCTCTTCATGTCAGAGTACCTACCTTTTTTAAAAAGTGGTTTTATATTGTTTTTTTAAAGTCTCTGGGAATGCACCTTCTTCAAAAGATAAGTTTATTAAATAACTTAACGGTTGACAAATACATGAAGCGCCTAGTTTAATTACCTTTATTGTTATGTGATCCAGTCCTACTGCAGTTGTCAGCCGCTTACGCTGTTTGGAAAATCCGTCAAGACGTGGATACCGCGAGACTAGTCTATTTTAGTTACTTCCATAGCATCGTCTTACGGTATTTTGCTGTGGGGACGGGCTGCAGATATTGATTCTATCTTCATTCTGATTCAAAAGAGAGCTGTCAGAGCCATCTACAATCTCAGCAGACGCGAATCTCTAAGGGAACTGTTTGAAAAAATTAACATCATGACGGTTCCTTGTCAATATATATACGAGAACATTATGTACGTTCGAAAAAATCTACATCTTTTTATAAGATAAGTGACAGGCATAATTTTAATACTAGGAATAGAAACAAACTAGATCAACAGCGCTTCAGATTTTCTAAAGTGAACTGAAAACTTCTTTTATGGGGTACTGTGTAAAATGTTATAATAAAATACCACTCGACATTGTTCAACTAAATGAGAATAAATTTAAAACATGCATTAAACGCACACTATGTAGACAAGCATATTATAAGTTGGACCAGTATATCGTAGATAAAAATGCTTGGCTTAATGCTGGTCCTGCTCCACAGGCACTTGGCTCACTAGTTGATCACAATTTCAATATTTGGAAGAGACGCTTCCCCTTTTTGATATTTTGTTTTTTTAGTGTTTCTGACATTACGAACTTAATGTTTATTTTATCCAATCAAGAATTAATTCTTAATACTTCAATATTAAATACCTCTTCCTGGTTGGTAGTATTTTTTTTTTCTCATCTCTTAAATAAATTGCAAACTATAGCTTTGTATAATTTAGTAGCATTTTTTAAATTTTGTAAATGTAAGAACCATGGATCTGTTTTTCCATGATATTTTGATGTTGACTTGAAAGAGCATGGCAGTTGAGAATATGTCATGCTCACTTAATGTCTCACTGGTGGTGGCGCGTGTGTTGGATCATTCGGTTCCCTACGAAATGGTTGAGCTGGGTGGTGCTGATCCACGCGTCATTTTCGTGAACGGCCGCCGTCGATTGAGACTGGTCATCTCTTAACTGCCAGGGCTTATTTTTTTTTATGCTTATTTTTTTTTCTTATTGTTTCTTTTTTACATTATTCTCACATATAGAAGCAATAAGAATAATGTACCCAGGATTGGTCGCGGCTAGTCCCGGCCTTATATAGTGCCGCAGATAATTCCAGAACCTTCTATTGTAGAAACATCTAGAATGTTCGAACACATACCGGCCCCAACTGACCAGATGACGACAGATCTAGTAAGTTCCAGCACCGACATCTTTACTCGATAATAGATAGCGCCAGAGACTCTATATTAGTTCAGCCATTCAATAATAGATGGCGCTAGGGACTATTAGTTCTGCTATTCGAAACTAGATGGCGCTAGTGGTAACTAATGTCACCATGTATCAGGCATTTATTGTGGCGCTCAACAATATCTTGATTTAAAAGAGTGTCCATGGAGTTTCTTGCCCGTTCTTCTCCATAGAGATCTACGTTTTGGAATGGGCAACTAGCTTCAACTTTCTGACTAACTGACCGACTATTTAATGTTGACAATTCAAAAGTGCCTGTAAATGGTTAAATTGAAATAAATGATTTGAGTTTGTATTTTTAAGATTTTGTATTATTCTAAATACCTCCGTAGCATCAGTAGGTTTAAGAAATATTGTGCGGTCATTATTACCATCGATAGTAAACATTGTATTTAAAATTAGACTGATTGGTCGATTGTATGTAGAATTGATTAAATATGTCACTTATATCCTTAGGGTCTAGAATTGTCCGTAAAAATGCAGACCAATAAACCACATCGAATACTTTCATCAACATATAAATTGAAATTGTTTATTGAAATAATTGATTTACATAATAATAACAAAATATTTACAAAACAGGGCCTTAATACTAAGTGTACGTAAGAATATTTGGATTCTACCTGAACTAGGAATAAACCTGTATCTCAGGTAAATGATAACTATGATTATTAAACTATGTAATACATACTTACCTATACCCGACCTCAACATATCAATATAAAAACGCACCACATATACACAACAAAATCTGGCAGCCCCCCGATGACCTAACTTACAACATATTTCTGTCAAATTTTAATCAGCTCTAATGAGTCTCTCAAGAACAAAAAGTCTACATTTTAACAGTAGAACTCTGCTCAATCACACAGGTACACGTGGCTCCTTACCTTACTAAGAAAATAACAGTACATTCAATTACGAACATACATACAAGGCACAAAACAAAAACACGAGTGCATCATTACCGGCAGCACACGATAGCTCGAATATATATATCGGCAAACATTGCATCATCCAACCCACTGCCATTCTCTACGGATCCGTGCACTCCTCGTGCACAAATTTCCGAAAACTTTGATGATGTCATCAGTCAAACATGCTTGCGGAACGACTCCGAGTTTCTTTAACCCAATCGGCCACCACGTGCAGATTTTTTTTTAATGTTATAAACTAGTGCTTGACTGCGATCCCGCCTGATGGAAAGCAGTGATGCAATCGTTGATGGTAAAGCGCGCTAATTTATTATGTGCCTATTCACTCTAGCCTTGAAGACACTTAAATTATAATCGGACGGGAAGACCGCTGCAGGCAAATTGTTCCAGTTCTTCGATGTACGCGGTATAAACGACGAGGCGAAACGCTTTGTCCGGATCGTAGCGGTGTCAACAACGTAAGGGTGGAAACTCGCCGTACGACGGGTTGTGCGATGATGGAAAGGTGATGGCGGAATTGTAATTCCCGCGCACACTCACCAGAATGCATCCTATAGAATACCGAAAGGCTGGCGACCCTACGCCTGTGCTCCAGGCTTTGTAGATTGGTCTTAACCAAATCTGGATCACCAATTATCCTCTTCGCACGCCTCTCCACCACACACTTTTCACTTTTCGCGAAATTTGAGTGCCGATCTCGAATATTTGAGAGGTGCACTCGGAAGGAGAGGACGTGTTTCTGCTGTGGACACTTACTTTTCTATATTGGACCTTTCATTTAAAAAACAAAAATATTGAGCGAATAGGAAGAAGGCATTCGAGAGAGGTGATGCGATGCTAAACCCAACAACACGAGCAATGTCGCCGCGCCAGTGGGGGGCGACCTGGACACTGCGGGCTCCCGAGCGCAGGGAGCCCTCGGGTCCTCTGCGCGCTCCCCGCGCGGAGGGCCACCTTGGGATTTTTCGCAGTTGGTGGCGCAGCCTTGCGTGTGGCGGGCAGGCGTCGGGCCCCTACTGCGTGTGGCGGGCAGGCGTCGGGCCCCTACTGCGTGTGGCGGGCAGGCGTCGGGCCCCTACTGCGTGTGGCGGGCAGGCGACGGGCCCCTACTGCGTGTGGCGGGCAGGCGTCGGGCCCCTACTGCGTGTGGCGGGCAGGCGTCGGGCCCCTACTGCGTGTGGCGGGCTGGCGTCGGGCCCCTACTGCGTGTGGCGGGCAGGCGTCGGGCCCCTACTGCGTGTGGCGGGCAGGCGTCGGGCCCCTACTGCGTGTGGCGGGCAGGCGTCGGGCCCCTACTGCGTGTGGCGGGCAGGCGTCGGGCCCCTACTGCGTGTGGCGGGCAGGCGTCGGGCCCCTACTGCGTGTGGCGGGCAGGCGTCGGGCCCCTACTGCGTGTGGCGGGCAGGCGTCGGGCCCCTACTGCGTGTGGCGGGCAGGCGACGGGCCCCTACTGCGTGTGGCGGGCAGGCGTCGGGCCCCTACTGCGTGTGGCGGGCAGGCGTCGGGCCCCTACTGCGTGTGGCGGGCAGGCGTCGGGCCCCTACTGCGTGTGGCGGGCAGGCGTCGGGCCCCTACTGCGTGTGGCGGGCAGGCGTCGGGCCCCTACTGCGTGTGGCGGGCAGGCGTCGGGCCCCTACTGCGTGTGGCGGGCAGGCGACGGGCCCCTACTGCGTGTGGCGCGCAGGCGTCGGGCCCCTACTGCGTGTGGCGGGCAGGCGTCGGGCCCCTACTGCGTGTGGCGGGCTGGCGTCGGGCCCCTACTGCGTGTGGCGGGCAGGCGTCGGGCCCCTACTGCGTGTGGCGGGCAGGCGTCGGGCCCCTACTGCGTGTGGCGGGCAGGCGTCGGGCCCCTACTGCGTGTGGCGGGCAGGCGTCGGGCCCCTACTGCGTGTGGCGGGCAGGCGTCGGGCCCCTACTGCGTGTGGCGGGCAGGCGTCGGGCCCCTACTGCGTGTGGCGGGCAGGCGTCGGGCCCCTACTGCGTGTGGCGGGCAGGCGTCGGGCCCCTACTGCGTGTGGCGGGCAGGCGTCGGGCCCCTACTGCGTGTGGCGGGCAGGCGTCGGGCACCTACTGCGTGTGGCGGGCAGGCGTCGGGCCCCTACTGCGTGTGGCGGGCAGGCGTCGGGCCCCTACTGCGAGCGCCGTGCTAGGGATCCCGCTACCCTCCACGACCAAACACCCGACACGACAACAACTGGCGCATCATACATCGGAGCACGACTGCTCAGACCCATCCTTTTTTTTTTTTTTGAGGATGGGAAATCATCAAATGACCCCTGCCGCTCTGGGTGGAGCGGAAGGGAGTGTCAGACTCTTACTGACTAAAACCCACCCGTGTTCCTTCCTTAGTCCTTTATGTTCCAGGGCAGCGGTAACTCTTTCGGACGATCCCGCTACTCAGACCCATCCTCCGTATGGCTTCTCCGATCAAATATAACTTGTTTTCTTTTTTTATTCCTCTCTTCCTTATGTATTTACGCAGTTGAGTAACCCATTACCTTGAATATAAGCACATCTATAGATTTCTCGTAATATTGTCCTGATACAATGTAAGGTTTCGACTTGCACTACAGTAACTATGGACCGCGCTACTCGCTACGCGCTAGCGCCATCGTCTTACTACTATTAGCGAACTCCCTTTAAGGCTCAGTATTATGCCGTTGACCTTGTTTAAATGGGCGTTACCGCTGAAAATGCCCCACGCGCCCCTCATCGTACTTACGCGCGAAGCGGTCGCGAAGTTTCTATTTTGTAGGGCTGGCTGCCCTAGTGTCATGACGCGCGACGCTCACATATAGGTAGCTAGCAGCATTTATTGCAGAGCAGTGGTGTATAAAATATATTTTTTTTACAAACAAAGAACTCGTTGTAATATTAATAAAATAGAAAATACTATCAATGTAAAGGGGCGGCAGAATTTAGACAGTTATTATTAGGTTTTCCCTACGATTTCGCTCATAAATAAAAGTGAATAAGTTAGTACCTACTTACTTTTTTTTTTAACGCAGAATAGATCGGATGGTAATTCTGAGCAATATACAAATCTGCCGGGCATATCAGTACCGTTTGCACGAAGATCAAATGCCATATTGGGTTCATGGAGCCCATGAACCACAATGCACCCCATATCGATACCTCGGGGCTCAAAGGATGAACACGACTTTTCATGAAATCCAAAAAATCGATAGAGAAAGAAGAAGATGGTGTAAATAACTCTGATTGGCCAAAATGTGCTATACGCCCTTGAGCCCCAAGGTATGGAATTATGGTTTGTGGGACCCGTGTATAACCCGTGACCCCCAATTTAAATTATTATCCAGATTATCTAGAAATAACAAGCGGTCGTGGGCTCGAAACTCAATTATGACGATAATGAAAATTCTCCCTCAAATAATGACTTTTTTCGTGTATAAACACTTAAACATACTACATCAAAACATAAACGGTTTAATCAGTAAATTAGATGAGCTAACAGTACATTTACACTCGCTAGGTAAAAATAATAACCACAACCCAGTCGACATTCTATGTATAACTGAACATAACATGACAATTGAAGACAGTAAACTACTTAAACTACCAAACTTTGTATTAGGAGGCATTTTCACACGAAATAAAAGACATGGGGGGTCCTGCATATTATTAAAATCAAGCCATAAATTCAAAACAATAGCTGAAACCAAAACCTTCAGTATCAAAGGTATTTTTGAATGTAGTGGTATCGAAATAATAGACCACAAAATTATAATATTATGTGTTTATAGACCACCTAAGAACAAAAAAGACTACATGGACTTATTTTTTACTGCATTAACAAATTTACTGAACAAAATATGCTACTCAAATAAAAAAGTTATAATATGTGGTGATTTTAATATTAATAGATTAGAATGTAATAATGTATCGCAACAGTTTGAACAATTGCTAGCAAGTTACAACTTAAAATTAAGTATAAATCAACCGACGAGATTAAACAGCATGACTTGTATTGACAATATAGCCTATAATATAAGAGGGTCTAAATCTAGTGTTCTGGAACTTTCGCTTTCTGATCACACTGCACAAGTGTTACGGTGCCCAGTAAAGGAAAGTTACCTTATTACACACTGGTTTAAAATGAAACGAGACTATTGTGAGAATAATATTATAAAGTTTACCAATTGTATTAAAAGTCTTAGTTTTACGGAATGCTTCATAGAAAACAACCCTGAAACGGCGTATAATACCTTTCATGATTTGTTTGAGCTATTTTACGACTTGTGCTTTCCTAACATTAAAATTAAAATACCTATTACTAAGAGACCTGTATGGTTAAGTAAAGGTATTAGGTCGTGCTCTAAACGTAAACGTCAACTACTGTGGAAGTACCGTCTAAATTCAAATCCTAAGGATAAAATGTACTTTAAAGAATATTCGAAAAGACTGAGGACAATTATTAAAAAAACCCAAAGATCACAAAATAACTACTTTATAAGCTCATCTACTAATAAAAGCAAAGCGACATGGAAAATTATAAACAACTACAAAACAGTAACACCAAAGGAGAATATTAGCCAAATAAAAGTAGCTGATAAATTAGTAACAACGCCGAAAGAAATAGCCCAAGCATTTAATAATTACTTTATTGACGATATTAAGCCGACGCCAAAGGAGAATAACTCTTTTGTAAACACACTGACATATAATAACTATAATTCAATATTTTTAGGACCGACAAATCCACATGACATTGACCAGATAATCAAAATGCTTAATAACACAAACAGTACAGGTTATGATAACATAAATGCAAAGATAATTAAAAGGGTTTCTCATCTAATCGCACCCGTACTTAGCCATATTATCAATCTTTGCCTTGAACAGGGAGTGTTTCCTTCAAAGCTAAAACTTACAATTATAAATCCCTTATTTAAAAAAGAAAACAAAGATGAGATGAAATATTACAGAGCAATTGCTTTAATACCAGTCTTTGCCAAAATCTTTGAGAGAGTTATTTATAATAACTTGTATAGATACTTCGAATATAACAACATATTTGCTAACGAACAATTTGGTTTTAGAAAAGGTAGATCTACAGGTGATGCATTGTTTAATTTTCTAAAGACAGTAATGACAGGGCTGGATAACAAACAACACTTAACCGCGATTTTCATGGACATGTCCAAGGCTTTTGATCACGTCGATCATCAGATACTTGTGTCTAAGCTTGAGAAATATGGAGTAAGCGGCAATGCACTAAATCTTATAAGATCATACCTCACAAATAGATTTCAAACGACACAAATAACACGGTTAACAAAGAATACAAGGTTTGAACAGACTTTTATATCAGATCCAAAAATTGTTCAGTATGGAGTGCCCCAAGGAAGCATCCTTGGACCTCTTTTGTTTATAATTTATATAAATGATCTCCCAAAAGTTATAAACCAGCAAATGATATTATTTGCCGACGATAGCACGGCCATTTTTACTGACATTGACAAAAATGAATATGAGACAAATATTAATAAATCATTAGATGCTATTATAACCTGGTTAAATCGAAATAATCTTAAAATTAATCTTGACAAAACAAATTACATGACATTTGCAAATAAAAACACAAAACCAAAAAAACTTCACATAAGTTACAAAGTTGAAACAATAAATGAAGTCGATGTAACAAAATTCTTGGGTATGTAAATTGACCGTGGTCTGAACTGGAAATATCATATTGATCACGTTTGCAAAAAATTAAACCAATATTCATACGCCCTGTACATGCTAAGGAAAGTGGTGAATGAGAGTGCACTATTAAACGCGTACTATGCATATGTGGGCTCCACTCTGAGATATGGGCTTCTGTTCTGGGGAAACTCCTCTGACAGAGAATATGCCTTTAGAGCCCAAAAAAAATGTTTGAGAAGCATAACTGGACTCAAACCTACAGACTCATGCCTAGAAGTGTTTCGGAGGTTAAAAATTTTAACTCTGCCTTCGTTATATATTTATGAGGCGGCTGTAATGATAAAAAGTGATATTAGTAAATATGAAACACTTAGAAGTGCACGACACAAAAATGAGTTATCGGGTATTAGATGTAGAACTGTTAAATTTAAGTCTAGTATATTTGGAATGGGTGTAAAAATTTATAATAAATTACCAAACTATGTGAAAAGTATTTCAGCGATCAATAGTTTTAAACATAAGTTAAAGGATTTTTTGTTAAACAAAGCGTACTACTCTATAAACGAGTTTTTTAACGACAAAAAATTGGGTTAGCTCTATCTTGTTTTTTTTTCTTTTTTATAGTGACTATTGAATGTACCTAATGTTATTATGACTTCTTTATTTTTATGCATAATTTGACATTTATAATATTATTAATGTATAACTTGACTAATGAATGCAATGTAATTATGACTTTTTATGTTTATGTAGTAAAATTTGACATGTATAATATTTTTTAATGTATAATTTGAATAATTTATAAATTGACTAATGTATAACTTTAAATAATACTTTAAATAATATTATGTATTATAATTATTGAAAATTTCATTTGTATGTAATATCGATTTTAAATTCTTATATAGTTAAATAGTGTATGCCTTAATGGGTAGTTTTTTGAGTTACCATAACCTAACTTTAAGACCTAATATATCACCAAAAATCACACTAATAAATACTTTGAATACTTTGAAACTTTTTAGTTCAATAAGGCCGGCCACATACGGACGGAATTCCGTTGCTGAATTCCGTTTCAAAATATCGATTCGGCATTTTAGAAGGCAAAGAATCCATACAAAATCAAGAAACTACCACACATACAGCAGTTCTTCGTTCGAAATTTTCTGCCTTCGAATTTATTTTGTATGGATTTGCTGCCTTCGAAATTCCGAATCGATATTTCCGAACGGAATTCTGATTTTGCCAGCCGAATAAAGACTATACAGGTTCGTCCATTTGCAGGATCAAATTTTTAGTTTGTAATGGAAGAAAAAGAGAAAGGGAGTGAGAGTGAGAGAGAAAGTGAAAATATGTGTGAAAGTGAGAAAGAAAAAAATATAATCAAAAGTCATTTATTCAAATTAGGCTGAGAATCAGCACTTTTCGAACGTCAAAATTACAAAAGACAGTCCCCCAAAAACGCCCGCCCTTCACCACTTTCTAGTGCTATCGCTGGGAAGAAGAAGTGGCGCAACAAACTCCCGAGCAGCACAGCTGTCTGTTCAGTTAAAAAATACTTGAATGTATACAATAATAGGTATGTTAAATAAATTAACATTACAAGACACAGAACATTAAATTAAATTATTTGCCACTGGTCAGCTAGCCACGCCAATATACCAACAATTATAATAAAAACTATACTGAGATTTATGTAGGGATTCATTTTGGTCAGGTAAGCGAACATTGGCGCCGATTTCCTTGTTCACAAACTAAATTTAAGTTCAGTGCATATTTTTGTTTCTATTTCATTATGAAAAGGACAGAAGCTGCGGAAGAGGAAAGATGTGCTGCCGTAGAAGAGGGTAAAGTAAGTCCAAAAGGAATACCGATAATTGATGTCATAGCTGACGGATGTTGGGGAAAAAGGTCATATAAGAAAAACTACTCCTCACTATCAGGAGCAGCAGTCATACTTGGTAAACGTACCAATAAAATATTATTCATGGCTGTCAAAAATAAATTCTGCTACATGTGCGCTAGAACAGAACATAAAGGAATTTCGACAAAGGATCATATAATTTGTTATAAAAACTATACAGGTAAATATTTACATATGTGGGTCACATAAAAATCCTAGTAATATTATAAATATGCGAACGTATCAATGATGTTTGTTTGTTTGTCTTATATTACTCACACCGTGTATGCTGATGTTAACAAATTAACTAAACGTAAATGGTTCACCTTATTATTTTGGAATCAAACTAAATATCTATTATATAAATGGTTGAGGTAACCGCATTAGAGAACTAAAACCGTAATATAGGTTTTTGTTTATGTTTACAGGACCATCTACCGGCATGGAGTCAATGATTATTGTCGAAGGATTTAAGAAAACATAGAAATGCATAATTTGATATATGGCAGAATTATATCAGATGGTGATGCCAACACATATTCAAAACTTTTGCAAGAAAGGCCGTATGAAAATGTAACAATAGAAAAATTGAATGCCGAAACCACTTGCTGAGGAATTTTTGCAACAAGCTGCAAAATGTTACCAGTTGTAAGATTTTGCAGCTTGTTGCAAAAATTCCTCAGCAAGTACAGAAACTCTCTGTGGCAAAAAATAAAATTAATACTAGCACAGCTAGCCGCACACTCGCGCAGGTTGTTGCACGATGTCGACAGCAACTCTGTAGAGAGACATCATAGCATTGTTGCTAAATTCGTAGGTGGCAAAAGAATAAACTTTTCTCAAAAATATCAATATCAAATGAGATGTAATACCGCGGCTCTATCTTTTAACACAAGAAAACCTTTGAGCATCTTGCATAAATCAATTGTAGGTAGAAGTCCAAGAGGACAAATACATAAATTTGAAATGAACAGAATAAAGCGACTGAAACTTTGCCACAGAGTTTGTGTAAAAATCTTTATCAACATTTTCTACTTCGCCTAGTTTGCCACAAAAGTATTCTTTGCATGTGGTATGTTGTCCAAAAGCATGTTCTGCAGCAAATATTATATCAGCGTGGAGTTGCATTGCATTATCAGTATGCTTGTATTATATCAGCGTGGAGTTGCATTGCGTTATCAGTATGCTTGTATTATATCAGCGTGGAGTTGCATTGCATTATCAGTATGCTTGTATTATATCAGCGTGGAGTTGCATTGCGTTATCAGTATGCTTGTATTATATCAGCGTGGAGTTGCATTGCGTTATCAGTATGCTTGTATTATATCAGCGTGGAGTTGCATTGCGTTATCAGTATGCTTGTATTATATCAGCGTGGAGTTGCATTGCGTTATCAGTATGCTTGTATTATATCAGCGTGGAGTTGCATTGCATTATCAGTATGCTTGTATTATATCAGCGTGGAGTTGCATTGCGTTATCAGTATGCTTGTATTATATCAGCGTGGAGTTGCATTGCGTTATCAGTATGCTTGTATTATATCAGCGTGGAGTTGCATTGCATTATCAGTATGCTTGTATTATATCAGCGTGGAGTTGCATTGCATTATCAGTATGCTTGTATTATATCAGCGTGGAGTTGCATTGCATTATCAGTATGCTTGTATTATATCAGCGTGGAGTTGCATTGCGTTATCAGTATGCTTGTATTATATCAGCGTGGAGTTGCATTGCATTATCAGTATGCTTGTATTATATCAGCGTGGAGTTGCATTGCGTTATCAGTATGCTTGTATTATATCAGCGTGGAGTTGCATTGCATTATCAGTATGCTTGTATTATATCAGCGTGGAGTTGCATTGCATTATCAGTATGCTTGTATTATATCAGCGTGGAGTTGCATTGCGTTATCAGTATGCTTGTATTATATCAGCGTGGAGTTGCATTGCATTATCAGTATGCTTGTATTATATCAGCGTGGAGTTGCATTGCATTATCAGTATGCTTGTATTATATCAGCGTGGAGTTGCATTGCATTATCAGTATGCTTGTATTTTGCAGTTGCAGTTACTACTACTTTTCGCATGGTTAAGATTATTTTCTTTGTAAGGAGTTTTCTGAACCATATAAGAAATTTCGTGTCAGTTGTAAGATTTTGCAGCTTGTTGCAAAAATTCCTCAGCAAGTGGTTTCGGCATTAAATTTTTTCTATTGTTAAATTTTCATACGGCCTTTCTTGCAAAAGTTTTGAATATGTGTTGGCATCACCATCTGACATAATTCTGCCATATATCAAATTATGTATTTCTATGCTTTTCTTAAATCCTTCGACAATAATCGTTGACTCCATGCCGGTAGATGGTCCTGTAAACATAAACAAAAACCTATATTACTGTTTTAGTTCTCTAATGCGGTTACCTCAACCATTTATATAAGAGATATTTAGTTTGATTCCAAAATAATAAAGTGAACCATTTACGTTTAGCTAATTTGTAAACATCAGCATACACGGTGTGAGTAATATAAGACAAACAAACAAACATCATTGATACGTTCGCATATTTATAATATTACTAGGATTTTTATGTGACCCACATATGTAAATATTTACCTGTATAAATTTTATAACAAATATGATCCTTTGTCGAAATTCCTTTATGTTCTGTTCTAGCGCACATGTAGCAGAATTTATTTTTGACAGCCATGAATAATATTTTATTGGTACGTTTACCAAGTATGGCTGCTGCTCCTGACAGTGAGGAGTTGTTTTTCTTATATGACCTTTTACCCAACATCCGTCAGCTATGACATCAATTATCGGTATACCCTTTGCATTTACTTTACCCTCTTCTACGGCAGCACATCTTTCCTCTTCCGCAGCTTCGTTCATGGATCTTAACGCTTCAGTTTCCCATTTTTTGTTTACTATATCCATATGAAAGGTGAATAAATTTTGTGAAATCTCAGGAAGTCCTAGAGTTGACGTAATTTCCAGAAGTTGAGTACGTGCACATCCTGCGGCTATTGCACCAGCTGCGGCACATGAATATAAATTCATTTCTTCTGGGGTGTTGTCTCCCTCTATTATAAAACTCATGTTGCATAAACGACATTTTAGTTTTAATTTAGTCATCAAACCTGACAAACGTTCAGATACGATTTCTATTGACTTTAAATCGCAGTCTAAAGGTCCGTGGCTTGATATTTCTTGAAGTGATTTAAAAAAATTACTGATGTTTACTATACGTCTACCAATCGATAATTTTTCAGTTTCCCTAAAACAAAGTAAAATATAAAATTCAGTTGAAATACTGATGGCTTTTAGGCAGGTTTTGATCAAACAAAATCCACAATGTTGAAAATTACCTTTCAGGTTCATAGGTCATTTGATCTAGTTCTTTGTGTAAATTTACATCAAATTCTATAACTCATGATGGCTTTTCAGTAGTAGGACTGCAAAAAACACAACAATTATTTTTGAAAATCATACAATATATTCTATGATAGGTATGTTTATATCTATTATTTTATAATTCATTATTTCAGAATACATTGACATAATATGAGCGATATTATGTCAATCTATTCTGAAACTTTGTCATTTGTTGTCGGATACTAAGTTCAGATTTTATTCAATAGATTGATCACTGAATATTTCATTAAACCCTATAATGTCTTAATCAAGATGTTGTAGTGATAGATCACTAAATCCCACAGGCCTAGAAGAATAATATGAAATTCGAAAAATTACCTGTATTCTTCTTGAAATGCCTTTTGATTTGCTTGAATATTGTGCACAATAGATGATGATGGCTTTTCAATAGTATATCTGGAAAAATACAATATTTATTAAATATACACTAGCTCATGCCCGCAACTCATCCACGTGAACGTATAAAAGGTATACGTACGTAAGTCAAAAAAAAAAAAAATCAATTCCGAACCGATATTTCGAAACTGATTTCCGTAACGGAATTCCGACTGTATGTGGCCGGCCTAATATTATTATCCCATATTTAACAGTCTGGTTGTGATGAGTAATAAAACAATAACACAGGGTGAAATTAAATTAGCTAACGAAACTATTATACAGGATTATTTGTAAAACACCAGCAACCTCTTAAGAGGTCATTGTACTCATCATTATGAACAACTTTTACTATGGGACCAAAACTGAAATCGCGAAAAAAAAATCAGCTGTTCCTTACATTTGTGTTTGCATAACTCGTCAAAATGTAGGGAGCAGCTGATTTTTTTTTCGCGATTTCAGGTTTGGTCCTATGGTAAAAGTTGTTCATAATGATTAGTACAAAGCCCTCTTAAGAGGTTGTTTGTTTTTTACAAATAACCCTGTATATCTCAATACGATAAAACAGATTTTATCAACTTACACTTCAAGTAACAATAACAGCCCGAAGCGGACCACGCGGACGACGACGACGACACCCCTGAAGTGACCGGGGTAGATCTGAGAGCGGCGGTAGGCAGGCTGAAGGCCAAAAATACCGCCCCGGGACCCGACGGCTTGCCGGGTAAAGCCTGGGTCCTGGCCTCGAGGGCTCTCGGGCCTCGACTGGAGGCGCTCTTAAGCGCATGCATGGAGAGAGGCCAGTTTTCACTCCGTTGGAAGACGGGGAAGCTGGTCCTCATTCAGAAGCCAGGGCGCCCTGCGGACTCTCCGTCCGCATACCGGCCCATAGTGCTGCTCGACGAGGTCGGCAAGCTCTTTGAGAGAGTGATTGCGGGGCGCCTCGTCGGGCACCTGGTGAGGACGGGGCCGGATCTTGCGGAGTGCCAGTTTGGCTTCCGCAAGGGGCGCTCGACGGTGGACGCCATCATGCGCGTGAGAGCCCTCACGACGGGGGACGCGGTGTCCCGGGGTGGGGTGGTCGTGGCGGT
Source organism: Apamea epomidion (assembly GCA_947507525.1). Taxonomy (NCBI): domain Eukaryota; kingdom Metazoa; phylum Arthropoda; class Insecta; order Lepidoptera; family Noctuidae; genus Apamea; species Apamea epomidion. The sequence continues at coordinate 527,706 of OX382240.1, read as the reverse complement.
GTCACTCGACATCGCCAACGCGTTCAACACCCTGCCCTGAAGCTGCATAGGGGTGGCACTCCGGTATCACCGGGTGCCGACTTACCTCCGTCGAATAGTCGGGGCGTATTTGACGGACAGAGCCGTCATCTACCCCGGTCGCGACGGGAATTGGAACCGGCGAGAGATGTCGTGCGGTGTCCCACAGGGGTCGGTTCTGGGGCCGCTCCTGTGGGACATCGGTTACGACTGGGTGCTGCGGGCCGACCTCCCTGATGGCTTGACGACACGCTGGTCCTGGCGCAGGGGAGGTCGTATCAGGCGGCGGCCGACGCGATGACACGCGGGGTTGCGATAGTCGTGGAAAGGATCCGGCAGTTGGGTCTCGAGGTGGCATTGCACAAGTCCGAGGCCATGTCCTTTCATGGGCCCCGGTACGGGCCACCTTCGGGATCCCAACTGATGGTAGGAGGGGTTCACATCGGCGTCGAGAAGACGATGAGATACCTGGGTCTCGTCCTCGACAGCCAGTGGAACTTCGTCGAGCATTTCCGACGTTTGGCCCCCAAACTGGAACGGACCGGGGCCGCCTTAAAGCGGCTCCTACCCAACCTGAGGGGGCCATACGCCTCCTGCCGGAGGCTTTACGCGGGGGTCGTGCGGTCCATGGCCCTTTACGGGGCCCCGGTGTGGGCGCGTTCACTGCGGCTTCGAGCCGCACACTATCTGAACGCGCCCCAAAAGGTGGTTGCCGTAAGGCTTATAAGGGGGTACCGCACGATCTCGGGCGAGGCAGCAAGCCTCCTTGCCGGACTGCCGCCATGGGATCTGGAGGCGATAGTCCTCGCGCGCCTGTATGACTGGCGCGCGGAGGCACTACGTCGGGGGGGAAACTCTGCACCCGCGGCAAATCGCGGCGGAGCGGACGGACCTCCGGCGCGATCTCATGGTGGAATGGAAGGCGCGACTATCGCAACCCAGCACAGGGCACGCCACGATAGCGGCGATAAGACCCCTCTTTGAGGAGTGGCTAGAGAGGCGTCACGGCGCTCTCACCTACCGCCTGACGCAGGTCCTCTCCGGACACGGATGTTTCGGGAGGTTCCTGTACATCATCAGGCGGGAGGAGACGCCCGGGTGTCACCACTGCGAGGATCGCCCAGAGGACGCGGTGGAGCATACGGTGGAGGTCTGCCCCGCTTGGGCAGAGCACCGCCGTGTCCTCGTAGAGGCGATCGGCAGCGGCGGCGACCTCTCGCGCCCGGCCCTGGTGCAAGCCATGGTCCGGGGCGAGAGGGAGTGGGAGGCGGTCACCTCCTTCTGCGAAGCAGTCATGCTAGCGAAGGAGGTGGCGGGATGGGCGAGGGAGAGATCCTCACGCCTCAGCCGCCGAGGGAGACGCTCCGGGCGTCGGGAGCCGCGTGACGACTCCCGGCCACCGTAGGCGCGGGCCTGCGGGCGGAGAGCAATGGGTAGCTCTCCGTCCGATCAGGACCAGGCCCGTGCCGGACGGCGTGTTTGTGTTCCACGCGCGCCTCAAAGAGATGTCAGCGTAGTTGACGGGGCCCGACAGGGCCGAAGCCTGCCGGGGTAGCGGGATCGTCCGAAAGGGTTACCGCTGCCCTGGTACATAAAGGGCTAAGGAAGGAACACGGGTGGGTTTTAGTCAGTAAGAGTCTGACACTCCCTTCTGCTCCACCCAGAGCGGGAGGGGTCATTTGATGATTTCCCATCCTCAAAAAAATTTTTTTTATTTTGTCGTGTTTAGTAGATACCGATACCCATCATGTCTTGAGACAAAATAAAAAAAATATTATTTTTTGGGGCCAATGACCCCTGTTATTGGTGTTACTTGAAGTGTAAGTTGATGAAATCTGTTTTATCGTGTTGAGATATCGATACCCATCACGTCTGTAAAGTATACAAAAAAATAAATTAAACGGATATTTTAAGTGACTACACTACCGACGGTGGATGACCCCAAAAAAATCCTATCTCTACTAGAAACAACACCTAAAGTTGTTATTCCCCGAGGAATCGAACCCGCGATCGAGAAGATATCACTCTCACCACTAAACCAAGGAGGCATTCTATTGTAATGAGTAGGTAGGTACTTACTCAACATCCAATCGAGAAGGAGTATCATCCAGTTCTTGAGTAGCAATTTGCTTGTTCGCCAATCTAAAATAATAAAATCATTGAAATACAATTGGAAGCACAGCTGACCCTACTGTAGGTACTTACTCTGTGGCCTTCGGTGACCCTCAGGTCACTCAGGTGATGATGTGATTCGGTAAATCAATTTCAACTTAGTAACACTGCCTATAATAGAGTGTACTCTATATCTATAGGCATTATTACTAAGTTAGAAGTATTAAAATTCACGAGAAATATATTTATTGTTATCATTCTTTATTTAGGTACTTATAATAAAGTTTCTTACCGTCTTCCTGCTATATTCTGCAAACTCTGGAGTAAACGCTTTCGACGAGCAGCTTTCAATCTCTTCCCACTATTATCTTTATTTCCCATTTTTATTTTTACCGTACAAAACGTAATAATTCCACTGCGGAGAAAAGTGACACAGGTCCTTTCTCAACAACGTTCCAAGGAACACTGGCGCGGTGCAGGCAGCAAGGACATGAGCAAGCGTATGTCGTAAAAATGTACATAAAATCGTATAAAATTAGATATTAACTATTTATTAATAAATAATGGATCACTGGATGCAGTTTGGCATTAGAAATTTTATGGTATATTTTTTATTATAATTTTTGTTGTTAATAAAGGGATAAACTGCTTTTAGAGACAAAGAAGAGGTTTGTTTGAAGATTTTTTTGATGCATTAATGTATGTTTAATTATGAATTCAGTTGGATCACTGTATTAAAATAAGACTTGAAAATATCATACTTTTTTTGGTCCTAATTATTTACGGTTTAAGAGATACACTGCTTTAAAAAAACAACTTTTTGACCGTTTTCAAGAAATCTCCGCCTTAAAGACATTGTTAAATGTTGAATATGTAGTGTCACTAAAGGTTATAAATATTATAATGTGGTGCATTATAGTCAGTGATTGGATAATCGGATGCATATTTACCTAAAGTGTAGGTGTTGGTTATTATGGCAAAAAACAATAACAAAAATTAACTTTAGGTAAATATGCATCCGATTATCCGATCACTGATTATAGTATAATAAAACATCAATTTATAACAAATATAATTTATTATAAAAATATAATAAGTATCTTAATTACTTAACTACAATATAATATGTCGATGATAAAAACCAACATTTTTTTTTATGCGCAGTCTACCAACACTGCCCACTGTTTCATTTTAAATAGAATTCTAGTAAAAAAAGTTGCAAAAATATTCTTTTGAAAAATGACCAAGAAATCAGTCGGGAATATGTTTTCTTTCAAGGAAAAAATTGTGAAATAGTGAGTGTTGCTGTGGGCTGCGCACAGAATATCTAACTACTTACTGTACACGAGCTACAGGTACGTTTTACAATACATACATAACCAACAGTCCTCACACTCCCAAAGTTCGCTCATCTCACACTACACACTATAAGGCCCAAATTCATTACTCAACATCATCAATTATCATTATAATAAAATTTCGATTCAATATTATATTTATAAAATAATGGTATTATGAAGCAGACTTCCTGTATAAGCAAATAGTGATTTGGAAAACAAGCTTACTAAATTAAATTTAAATAATATGCTTATACCAGGAGTGGTTTTCCATCATAATTGATTAAAATGAATCTTTATAGGGTTTATTATAAACATTGCTTAAAGTTAAGATATGATTAGCGACTGTTTAACCATACATTTTTAAGTTTAAACATCTCTTAAACTTTAAGCGACTTTTAAAAATAAATGGGCAGTAAGTTGGCAGATAAAAATGGCATGGCAGATAAAAAATAATTATGTTGACCACATTAAAATTAATTTTCGTGTTAATATTGACATGCACCTGCTTTCCAGCACGATCAAAACCTGAGCTCATAGGACTGACAAAATAAATAAACATATAATAATATATCTACATAATACATAACACAATAGTCTATGTTTAACTAACTGAACGAAATAAGTATGTCTAGAGGGTCCGCTCCATACAGAGTGTGGTAATGTTTTTAGACAAAGAAAGACACGAAAACTTTACCCCATCGATTGTTCGTTTGTTTGTTGCTGGGAATCGGTCAAATATTTACTATATAATGTTGGATAAACTGTCACTACACCATAACCAATCACAAAAAAGAAATTTAGGAACAATCGAAAATGGCGTACATCCTTATGGATCGACGGCGACGTAGGGCCGTACGACATTCGATTGGTCAGCCTTGGTTGTCTGAATAAAGTACTAGTTTAATTGATTGTGACAACACATTGTGACATTTCAATGCACCATCTCTGACCGCATCAAACCTTTCAATTTTTAGGCACGTGTATCTGATCACGGCCACGGGTCCAATTCAATGTCACAAAGTAAAACAAAGTTAATAGATTCAACGTTGTAAGACGGTTTGGTTTACGTTTGTCACGTAAGTGCAAAGAGGTCCCGTGGCGTGAGCGGGCCCTCTGACGTAGTTATTGAGCGTGGCTACCTAACGTTACGTTACTACGGAACAATGCGCTGGCGCTCACCCGGGCGGCTCCTGATCTGACTCTGCGTTCTCCTCGCCCTCCTCGTCCTCGTTCTGACCTCCTGGAATATTCAAGCTTAACGTAAGTTTACTGTATGTTTTTAGATGGCAAGAAAAAAAAAATGTACGGTATGCTCCAAAAGTACCTAGTGAAAGTGTAAGCAAACCCTATTCAAGGTTAAATTATTACGCAATCACTCGCTAAGTAGTGTCAGCAAGTATACGTACTAGGTCGCCGGGCGTAGTGCTTGCGCGCGGGCGGCGGGCGCTCGTCGGGCGCGTCGGTGAGCAGCGAGCCGCGGTACGACAGTGCGCGTACAGTGTGAGTAGTGTCAGCAAGTATACGTACTAGGTCGCCGGGCGTAGTGCTTGCGCGCGGGCGGCGGGCGCTCGTCGGGCGCGTCGGTGAGCAGCGAGCCGCGGTACGACAGTGCGCGTACAGTGTGAGTAGTGTCAGCAAGTATACGTACTAGGTCGCCGGGCGTAGTGCTTGCGCGCGGGCGGCGGGCGCTCGTCGGGCGCGTCGGTGAGCAGCGAGCCGCGGTACGACAGTGCGCGTACAGTGTGAGTAGTGTCAGCAAGTATACGTACTAGGTCGCCGGGCGTAGTGCTTGCGCGCGGGCGGCGGGCGCTCGTCGGGCGCGTCGGTGAGCAGCGAGCCGCGGTACGACAGTGCGCGTACAGTGTGAGTAGTGTCAGCAAGTATACGTACTAGGTCGCCGGGCGTAGTGCTTGCGCGCGGGCGGCGGGCGCTCGTCGGGCGCGTCGGTGAGCAGCGAGCCGCGGTACGACAGTGCGCGTACAGTGTGAGTAGTGTCAGCAAGTATACGTACTAGGTCGCCGGGCGTAGTGCTTGCGCGCGGGCGGCGGGCGCTCGTCGGGCGCGTCGGTGAGCAGCGAGCCGCGGTACGACAGTGCGCGTACAGTGTGAGTAGTGTCAGCAAGTATACGTACTAGGTCGCCGGGCGTAGTGCTTGCGCGCGGGCGGCGGGCGCTCGTCGGGCGCGTCGGTGAGCAGCGAGCCGCGGTACGACAGTGCGCGTACAGTGTGAGTAGTGTCAGCAAGTATACGTACTAGGTCGCCGGGCGTAGTGCTTGCGCGCGGGCGGCGGGCGCTCGTCGGGCGCGTCGGTGAGCAGCGAGCCGCGGTACGACAGTGCGCGTACAGTGTGAGTAGTGTCAGCAAGTATACGTACTAGGTCGCCGGGCGTAGTGCTTGCGCGCGGGCGGCGGGCGCTCGTCGGGCGCGTCGGTGAGCAGCGAGCCGCGGTACGACAGTGCGCGTACAGTGTGAGTAGTGTCAGCAAGTATACGTACTAGGTCGCCGGGCGTAGTGCTTGCGCGCGGGCGGCGGGCGCTCGTCGGGCGCGTCGGTGAGCAGCGAGCCGCGGTACGACAGTGCGCGTACAGTGTGAGTAGTGTCAGCAAGTATACGTACTAGGTCGCCGGGCGTAGTGCTTGCGCGCGGGCGGCGGGCGCTCGTCGGGCGCGTCGGTGAGCAGCGAGCCGCGGTACGACAGTGCGCGTACAGTGTGAGTAGTGTCAGCAAGTATACGTACTAGGTCGCCGGGCGTAGTGCTTGCGCGCGGGCGGCGGGCGCTCGTCGGGCGCGTCGGTGAGCAGCGAGCCGCGGTACGACAGTGCGCGTACAGTGTGAGTAGTGTCAGCAAGTATACGTACTAGGTCGCCGGGCGTAGTGCTTGCGCGCGGGCGGCGGGCGCTCGTCGGGCGCGTCGGTGAGCAGCGAGCCGCGGTACGACAGTGCGCGTACAGTGTGAGTAGTGTCAGCAAGTATACGTACTAGGTCGCCGGGCGTAGTGCTTGCGCGCGGGCGGCGGGCGCTCGTCGGGCGCGTCGGTGAGCAGCGAGCCGCGGTACGACAGTGCGCGTACAGTGTGAGTAGTGTCAGCAAGTATACGTACTAGGTCGCCGGGCGTAGTGCTTGCGCGCGGGCGGCGGGCGCTCGTCGGGCGCGTCGGTGAGCAGCGAGCCGCGGTACGACAGTGCGCGTACAGTGTGAGTAGTGTCAGCAAGTATACGTACTAGGTCGCCGGGCGTAGTGCTTGCGCGCGGGCGGCGGGCGCTCGTCGGGCGCGTCGGTGAGCAGCGAGCCGCGGTACGACAGTGCGCGTACAGTGTGAGTAGTGTCAGCAAGTATACGTACTAGGTCGCCGGGCGTAGTGCTTGCGCGCGGGCGGCGGGCGCTCGTCGGGCGCGTCGGTGAGCAGCGAGCCGCGGTACGACAGTGCGCGTACAGTGTGAGTAGTGTCAGCAAGTATACGTACTAGGTCGCCGGGCGTAGTGCTTGCGCGCGGGCGGCTGGCGCTCGTCGGGCGCGTCGGTGAGCAGCGAGCCGCGGTACGACAGTGCGCGTACAGTGTGAGTAGTGTCAGCAAGTATACGTACTAGGTCGCCGGGCGTAGTGCTTGCGCGCGGGCGGCTGGCGCTCGTCGGGCGCGTCGGTGAGCAGCGAGCCGCGGTACGACAGTGCGCGTACAGTGTGAGTAGTGTCAGCAAGTATACGTACTAGGTCGCCGGGCGTAGTGCTTGCGCGCGGGCGGCGGGCGCTCGTCGGGCGCGTCGGTGAGCAGCGAGCCGCGGTACGACAGTGCGCGTACAGTGTGAGTAGTGTCAGCAAGTATACGTACTAGGTCGCCGGGCGTAGTGCTTGCGCGCGGGCGGCGGGCGCTCGTCGGGCGCGTCGGTGAGCAGCGAGCCGCGGTACGACAGTGCGCGTACAGTGTGAGTAGTGTCAGCAAGTATACGTACTAGGTCGCCGGGCGTAGTGCTTGCGCGCGGGCGGCGGGCGCTCGTCGGGCGCGTCGGTGAGCAGCGAGCCGCGGTACGACAGTGCGCGTACAGTGTGAGTAGTGTCAGCAAGTATACGTACTAGGTCGCCGGGCGTAGTGCTTGCGCGCGGGCGGCGGGCGCTCGTCGGGCGCGTCGGTGAGCAGCGAGCCGCGGTACGACAGTGCGCGTACAGTGTGAGTAGTGTCAGCAAGTATACGTACTAGGTCGCCGGGCGTAGTGCTTGCGCGCGGGCGGCGGGCGCTCGTCGGGCGCGTCGGTGAGCAGCGAGCCGCGGTACGACAGTGCGCGTACAGTGTGAGTAGTGTCAGCAAGTATACGTACTAGGTCGCCGGGCGTAGTGCTTGCGCGCGGGCGGCGGGCGCTCGTCGGGCGCGTCGGTGAGCAGCGAGCCGCGGTACGACAGTGCGCGTACAGTGTGAGTAGTGTCAGCAAGTATACGTACTAGGTCGCCGGGCGTAGTGCTTGCGCGCGGGCGGCGGGCGCTCGTCGGGCGCGTCGGTGAGCAGCGAGCCGCGGTACGACAGTGCGCGTACAGTGTGAGTAGTGTCAGCAAGTATACGTACTAGGTCGCCGGGCGTAGTGCTTGCGCGCGGGCGGCGGGCGCTCGTCGGGCGCGTCGGTGAGCAGCGAGCCGCGGTACGACAGTGCGCGTACAGTGTGAGTAGTGTCAGCAAGTATACGTACTAGGTCGCCGGGCGTAGTGCTTGCGCGCGGGCGGCGGGCGCTCGTCGGGCGCGTCGGTGAGCAGCGAGCCGCGGTACGACAGTGCGCGTACAGTGTGAGTAGTGTCAGCAAGTATACGTACTAGGTCGCCGGGCGTAGTGCTTGCGCGCGGGCGGCGGGCGCTCGTCGGGCGCGTCGGTGAGCAGCGAGCCGCGGTACGACAGCAGCGCGGCCCACTCGTCGCCCCACTGCACGCCGTGCGGGATGCGGCTGTCCAGGAACTGCGACAAGCAACACGTTACTACTACCCATGCATACCAATATTCTTACACTTTTACATTTTATACAAATTCACAACATTACAGAGAAATCCAAGGTGTTGCATAGTTACATAAAAACAGTCTACACACGACCGTCCACAACGTGCGCGCCATAAGACTTAGGCGACTTTGAGCAAAGTCAAAATATTGACAGCGCTTGGATCGGCCGCTCCACGCGGCCGATCCAAGCGCTGTCCCGGCGCGGCCCCGGCCGCCCACGCTGGGTCGGCGTCAGTAGAGCGCCCCGCTCACCTTGAGCACTTGGCGCTTGTCCTGGCGCAGCAGCTTGTTGCTGAACTCGGCCAGCGGCTCCAGGAACAGCACGTGCGGCGGCGGCGCGTGCGGCGACTGCTCCAACGCCGCGAAGCCGATGCCGGCGCGGTGCAGCGCAGTCAGCGCCTCGCGGTTCTTCACCGCGTCCAGCCCGAACATCACCGAGAAACGCTTCGCTAGCTCCTGACACATAACGAGCCCACAAATTAAAATGCTATCATTGGTGCCCACAAATACCGACATGTTGTTTAATGGTGTTGGTGTAAGTGCAGTCGAGTATTTTATATTTTCATCTGTTTTGAAATTCTTCATTAATTAAGTCAGGATCACCGATCACGACACGTCGGTGTAGCCTCACAAAATATATATTTTAATAGCAGTTAAGAAAAGTACCTATCAAATACAAAAAAGAAGAAAATCCGCAATATCAACAAAATTAAATTCTTAAGTGCTGGCAGGAACCTCAAAAAAAAATTGTAGGCGCCTAATTTGTTTCGTATCTACTTCTTTACATTTACGAAGAAAGACAACGCAGAAGTACAGACGCCAGCACATCATTTTACCGGCCAATCTCAATCCTGCCATAGATTTCAAAAATAATTGAGAGGATCCTCAATAAGCAACTCAAAGACTTCTTGAACAAACATAGCATCATCGCAGAAAACCAGTATGGTTTTAAATCTGGGTTTTTTTAAATCTGAGTTTTAAATATGGTTTTAAAACCAGTATGCTGTTTTGGACCTTACACAATTTGTGGCAAAGGAACTTGATGGTGGATCTAAATGCTTAGGCATATTTCTAGATCTCTCGAAGGCCTTCGACACGGTTTCTGTTCCCAAACTCATAGCAAGGATGGGTGCGCCTGGGTGTGTGAGGCGCGGCACTGGAAATGTTTAGAGACTATCTAAAAAATCGCTCTCAGCTGGTTGGGATAGGTGATCATCGCAGTGATGAGGAAACTGTGACATATGGCGTACCCCAGGGAAGCATATCGGGGCCCACTATGTTCCTAATTTACATGAATGACCTCTGCAGAATGATTCTCCCTAACTGCAAGATATACGCGTATGCTGATGACACTGCAATCGTCATTTATCGCCCAAGCCCTTGCGGTGCTATCGTTGTCTCGAGCCGGGACACGTGGGTGTACGGTGCACCGCGGGGGTCGACCGCAGCCAACTGTGCTTCCGCTGCGGTCAGCCCGATCATAAAGCTGGCTGGACCTACTTGGGATATGGTTAAAACAATAGCAGAAAATGCTCTAAGTCAGGTCATGAGCTGGTTCCACGATAGCCTACTAACTCTCAATTTAGATAAAACCTGCTACATTCCTTTCCCTATCCGACGAAATACTATACCGCCTAAAGATTTTACTATAATTGCTCACTCGTGCCAGAGTTCATCTAATACGTGTACTTGCCCTTCACTGGACAGACGTGATAGTGTCAAATATCTTGGTTTGCAAATTGACGAATGCCTTAGATGGGACAAACAGCTCGATATGATGACTTCCAGAATACTGTGGCTCATTTACGTTTTCAAAGCGCTAAGAGAACCTGCTGGTATGCGAACATTGAGGATGGTCTATTTTGCACTGTGTCAGTCTATAATTGGGTATTGCATTACTGCGTGGGGTGGTGCATCAAAAAACCAACTTGCTGAGAGCTGAGAGAGCTCAAAGAGCGGTACTAAAGGTTATGTGTAAAAAACCATACCGATATCCACCTAAACAACTCTACGAGGACTGTGAGGTCCTGACTGTTAGACAACTGTTCATCCTCCAGGCGGCCCTCAGGATTCATAGATCCATGCCCAAATCAAACCCTAAAAAGCGCACAAATATTCCGGCAGGCGTTAAACATAAAACATCTTTTGCCCAACACCAATTTTACGTTTTAAGTAGGCATTTATATAAAAATCTGCATAAAAAGCTAAACATACTGGATTTAAATATATAAATAATAAATAAATAATAAATAAATATTCCACAACTATCACACAACGCCATCTAGTCCCAAGCTAAGCAGAGCTTGTGTTATGGGTACTAGACAACTGATAAACATACTTATATATTTCTAAATACATAAATATTATAGATAAATTACACCCAGACACAGAACAAATGATCGTGCTCATTACACAAACATTTGTCCTGGGTGGGAATCGAACCCACGACCTCCGGCATAGCAGTCAGGGTCACTAACCACTAGACCAACAGGCCTGTCAAAAAAATATATATATGTATGTTAAAGAAAGAAATAAGTCAATGGCTATTACAACAGGACTATGTGGAAACAGAGAATCTGCTAACTTACATGTCCTAATATAATATCACATACATACTCAAAGATCACATCTCACACTTTATATCCAATTATTACATATTTATTACATTCACGGAATCACTTTGACAACACACTCACCCTCACTCCACACACACACACCCCACACACACATACACACACCCCCACACACCCCAACACAAACATACATATGCATGTCTGCTGTTTATCACACTTCTTGTGTGACATAAGATTAGTTTTGTTATTGTTTTATTTTCACTTTTTTTGTAACAGCTGTTGGTACAAATTATTGACACTGTTTTTTTTTCACCTATTTTGGTTGAGAATATTAACAGAATCCATTTTGGCTGAACCCTATCTTTTAAGATACAGGCTAGTCCTAGTTTAAAAGATAGAGTCTACTATTGCATATAAATGTAAATATTATTTTTCAAACAATGTATACAGTGCAAAGTGCTGTTTTAGTGAAATAAATATTTTATTATTATATTATTATCAAGCTACTACAATATGTCAATTTCTTTAGTAGATTTTCAACTTTATCGCTAAAGCGTTAAGGTTCAAGGTTGATTGGGAAAATTTGACAGTTTCGGGTAGCTTGACCTGCTGGTGCCTGTACCTACTTTGACTAGATATTGTGTTTACAAAAAACAACAGTCTTAACTTGTAAAATCACTTAAATGTTATTACTATAAATGATTAAGTAATATTTGATTATACTTGTAGTATATCTTAGATTTCATATTGCTATTTTTATAAAATAGGTTGTTTCAAATGATTGGCACAATACCATCAGTTGATGTTGATATTCTTTTTTCAATGTCATTTTGTCATTCAATGTCTAAAAATTACTAATCAACTCTTATTAAATTGTTTAATTACCTTATAATGTTTTAAAACTGTTTCACTACATGAGATTTGTTTATTATTACCTGTGTTAGAAGATATTAAGCCAAAATATATGATGATCTGTGACTGGTTCAAAATGGCGGTAGAGGTTTCACGTAAAAGACGTTGGTAGTTTAAAAAAACCAGCCAAGTGCAAGTCGGACTCGCACATGAAGGGTTCCGGCCCATTATCTATAAAAATTACGTCTGTTCTACGAGAGCCCCCCTTGAATATTTATTTTAATTAATTAATTATTTTTAAAGTGAATATACAACTAAATATTCTGTAAATATTTCAAGCATCTACCTGTTGCCGTTCTTAATATCGAGTAAAAAACGGCAAAAAAATCACGTTTGTATTCTATTTTTAGTATTTGTTGTTATAGCGGCAACAGAAATACTTCATCTGTGAAAATTTCAACTGTCTAGCTATTACGGTTCATGAGATACAGCCTGGTGACAGACCGACGGACAGTGGAGTCTTAGTAATACGGTCCCGTTTTTATTACCCTTTGGGTACGGAACCCTAAAAAGGATTGTAATGACGTTATCAAGGCAGTTTCTTGGTAGATGTTCAGTTGGTTAGTTCTAGTGCCGTTGTTATGTAGAATAGATCGACCAGATGTCGCACGATCGCTTGGCGTCTCAGTTCCAGGCTGCTTTGGTGACTGGTTCGCTACCCCAGTTCCTAACGACAGCAGTTACCCACCTGCTCCATAAATCAGGTAGCACTGCGGAACCCAAAAATTATAGGCCAATCACGTGTTTACCGACGGTCAATAAAGTGCTTACATCCATTTTGAGAGCTAAAATTTAGTATGTAGTATTTGGGTATGTCGGAAGCGTTAGGAATCAATGTTACTGACATGAAGCAATCGTTGCAGAAAGGCCGCCTGAAAAAAGTATTTTATAGTCTTCTATCAGGCGGAAACAAGGTGCATGCCTTCAACGGTTGGGTCATACCGGTTTTGATGTACTCTTTCGACATACTTAAATGGACTCAGACTGAACTCGACGCCTTGGATAGGAGGGTCCGTATGCTGCCGACTACAAATCGAATGCATCACCCACGGTCATCGGTAAATGAGGCGGTATATCCCGCGAAAGTGTGGTGGTCGAGGCTTTTTAAACGCTAAGACTCTCCACAATCATGAGATATGCAGTTTCAGGGAATATTTCCTAGAAACCGACATTGGGATGCATCGAGATGTAGTCGCAGTGGACAAGGGCCTCACCCCATTCTCCTTGGCTAAAGAGAACTGGCGCAAGCCAGTAGTGCTTTACACTAATGATGGCATGGAGGTGTGGCAGAGTAAGGAGCTTCACGGACACTTTTTCTGGGCCCTACATAGACCCGATGTAGATCTACTAGCGTCCGTAGCCTGACTGCGTTTCGGTGACCTCTTTGGAGAAACCGAAGGTTTTGTCTGTGCAATTATGGACGAAGTTATGATGACGAACAATTAACGGATATTTTTATTGTTAAAGGCGGCACGGTTTGACATCTGTCGAGCATGCCACCGGCCAGGTGAATCAATCAGGCAATTATCTCAGAGTGTTCTCGTCTAGCTAACGGAGAGAACTTGCATAGACACAACCTTGTAGCCAGGATAATCCATTAGCAACTTGCTCTGAAATACAGCCTTGTGGAATCGGAGATGCCGGACTACAGGTATGTGCCCGACCCAGTTCTTGAAAATGGAAATATCACATTGTACTGGCGTCCACTCGTTTGATTTTTGCTTGCCGCGCGCGTACTACAGTGTAAAAGTGCTTACGCATCCAAATAACGCCGTCAGATGCACCGCAATGACCTAGTTATTACGTAATGCTGAAGGCTGTCAGCGAATATCATAGTTAAGGCGAAGTTAATACTCGCTTAACTTCCACAATGGGTTCGAAAAAGCCAACACTGAACACTATTAGAGTAAACTTAAAAACAGAAACTGATCATCTGTTGTACAAGTACTTTTGTGATGAACGAAAAGGGCGTTAAGAGCTGCAAAAATATTTAAATTACCTAAAAAGTCAAATAGAAAATCAGCAGGAACAGCTGAACCTTCAAGCGTAAACCCCACCGAAATCAGCTACCACAACCGCTACAACCGCCACTGAGACTTCTCCCCCGCGTGTTGAATATACCACGGACGAAGAAGAACTTGCTCGACAAACAGGATGGATAAGGCAAAAAAGAAAATGGAACCTCTCTCCCGCCCAACCCACTCAGCATGAACACGGAAGTGAAGCGAATAAAGGTAAGGAAAAAACAATTAAAACTCCTTCGCCACCATTGTAGTCGACGGAATCAAGGGCTACTAGAAATTCTTTCGATTTTCTATCTGAGAACCAATCAGCTGACGCGTTCAGCATCAAAATGATGAACGGCGATACAGTCAAAGTAAATGCCAAAAACGAAGATTCGTACAGAGCAATTACAACGGCTCTCTCATTTAACAATTGCCTTTGGCACTTCTATGAGAATAAGCAAGAGAGACCAATTACAGTTATGGCAAAAAAAATTACATTTCATATGCATTCTGGACAGAATTGTTGAAGAGTTGCGTGGCAAAGGCTACAAAATTCTAGAAGCAGTCAACAAATTGAGTTGGAAAACCAAAGAGCCAATCAACATGTTCATGCTGACATTCTCAAATGATGAAGAAACCAGCAAAATATATAACATCAAAACTGTATTGGGATGTAATGTGGAAATATAACCGCGAAAATCCACAAAACTGGTACCTCAGTGCAAACGATGCCAGGCTTATGGCCATACGCAAAAGTACTGCTCCAAAGAGCCGAGGTGCGTAAAGTGCACAGGCAAACATCTGACGATAGATTGCAAAAAATCTAAAGAAGAGAAGCCAAAGTGCGTCCACTGTGGAGCTCCACATCCAGCTAACTACAGGGGATGTATCCTAGCCAAAGAATTCAAAAGAGAGTGCGTCCACTGTGGAGCTCCACATTCAGCTAACTACAGGGGATGTATCCTAGCCAAAGAATTCAAAAGAGAGTGCGTCCACTGTGGAGCTCCACATCCAGCTAACTACAGGGGATGTATCCTAGCCAAAGAATTCAAAAGAGAGTGCGTCCACTGTGGAGCTCCACATCCAGCTAACTACAGGGGATGTATCCTAGCCAAAGAATTCAAAAGAGAGTGCGTCCACTGTGGAGCTCCACATCCAGCTAACTACAGGGGATGTATCCTAGCCAAAGAATTCAAAAGAGAGTGCGTCCACTGTGGAGCTCCACATCCAGCTAACTACAGGGGATGTATCCTAGCCAAAGAATTCAAAAGAGAGTGCGTCCACTGTGGAGCTCCACATCCAGCTAACTACAGGGGATGTATCCTAGCCAAAGAATTCAAAAGAGAGTGCGTCCACTGTGGAGCTCCACATCCAGCTAACTACAGGGGATGTATCCTAGCCAAAGAATTCAAAAGAGAGTGCGTCCACTGTGGAGCTCCACATCCAGCTAACTACAGGGGATGTATCCTAGCCAAAGAAATCAAAAGAAGAGAAGCCAAAGTGCGTCCACTGTGGAGCTCCACATCCAGCAAACTATAGGGGATGTATCCTAGCAAATCCAGCAGATTTGAAACCAAAAATCAAAGAACAATACTACTGCCCCTCAACAAAATACAATTACTAGAAGAGTCGAAGACCCCAGCCAGTAAAAATGAAGTCAAAGCACTATTAAAACTACAACTAACAACGTGTCTTATGCCCAAGTAGCTACAAGAGGCATAGCCAAGGCGGCCTTCGGTTGATATGAACAGTGACCAAAAGTTGGATGAAATCTTATAGTTAGTGTCACCATTTGACCAGAGATTGAAAAAAAATCAAAACAGCAAGAAAACTGCTATTTCTAAGCCAAAATGAATACTACACTAAAACTTATAGCGTGGAACACAAATGGGTTACAAAAACATCAGAACGAGTTACAAGTAGTATTAGACATAGAAAAAATCTTAAATAAGAACCCCACCGCCGTATCTCTACGTTGACGTCGTGGTGGCGCTTGCGCGCTCTCGAACTCTGGGTCTGTGCCGGTGGAGTATACTTTGCCGGAACAGGTCTAAGGTAAGGAGCCAGACCAACAGAGATACAGAAACCCGCAGGGCAGCAAGTGGCGAGCTGTTGGGCAGTAGCGACCCCACGGTCATTTCTCCCGGGAGAAGTATTGTTCCTCACCTCTGGCTTGCCTTTAATGACCGGCTACAGTGAACACTGACGAGGCCCAGAGCTCCCACTAGCAGCTCTTTGTTGCCTTTTCCCACCTCTTTCTTGTCTTGTTAACCTTTTTCGTCATAAATTAATTGCAAAAAATAGTATAATTTAAGTTAATAGGAATAAAAAAATGGGAATAGGGACACCCCAGATTTATCCGTTTTGAGTGTTTTCTTTAGACCTAATTAGTGCTTGTCTTAATTAATCCAAATCAGCAATGTATTTATGGCGTCGATAGACAATTTTACGTACTATAATATGTGAGAAGGATGTTTGAATTAGATATTATTTAAAGATGTTCTTCTTCAGTCAAAAACACGACAAAACAGCGTTTCGAAGAATAGTCTAATAAAGTACTATATAATTATATCTGTTATTACTATATTATTTCCTATTAACTTGCCTGGTAAATGAAAATTTATATACAATAAGCAGGCCCCTATGGCTTAGAAAATAGTAGTTATTTAGAATGTACCTTGAGCTCGAGCATCTCGGGCAGCTGGCGGTGCGGCGCGACGCCTTGGTGCTTGTGCAGCATGTCCGTGAACAGCGCCTGCATGGCCAGCTCCATGGTGAGCGCGCAGCTCAGCTTGTTGATCTCGCGCGCCTTGCTCAGCGTAGCCTTGATGATGTCGCCGTAGTCGTTGTAGCACTGCAACACCAACAATCTATCGTACAGTCCGGCTCACCCACAAAACTTTTCCCATACGTTTCGTTGGAAATGAGACTCCAAACTTACTTTTTTATTAAGGATAGACTGGCCGCTGCAATGAAAACTGGCCGAAAATTGACGAAAAATTAAACTTTGGGTTTCGAACGAAAACGCGTTTTTATTTTATTTACTTTGAGAACAGAATTTTAATAGTTAGGGACAAGCTGGATCATTGTGTTTTATCGATTTACAGACTAGTGACCTGTCCCTGCTTCGCACGGTTTTTACGACCTGACAAAACATCGAGATTTCTCCATTAACCCGTTTATTCATAAACGTAGCTTAAAGTTAAGTAGTGACTAGCGGGCTCATGCGCAGTTTACCAAATTCTCAATTCACCAGATTCTTAACCCACCAGATTATCAATTAACCTGTTTTTCAACTTACCCGATTCTCTACACAGCAGATTCTCAATTCACCAAATGTACAGTTTAGGTAACAAATTGTTTACGATTTGCAATAGGTAGGTACGTACAGAAATGCTGCAGTGTGAGCGAACGGTTAGTCAATTAGTTACCTACATATTTTATTTTTTATTGATTGTTAAATAATCATAAGTATTGTTGAATTTAACGATGATAATGATGCTAACAATTAAAATAAAGTTCATTAACATAAATACAAATACAAGGTAAATTATAGTGTATGAGTACTAATTATTATTTCAATTAAATTGTATTTATATTTTGTACTCATGGGCTTGCACAGCCCATCACCGTTTTAAATAAACTATATGAGAGCTAAGAGATTTGGTAACCAGACTAATAATAATTTCAATTTAGTCATTATGAAATTTGAATTATTCATACTACACTGGCCAGCTAAACAGTATCACACTTTTAAATTTGAATAACTTTTATATGTACACAAGATATCCTTTCGAAATAAAAAGTACTCGAAAAGATTTTAATTTTGTATATAAAAACTTCATAACCGTTTTTTAAGAAATGGCTGAAAAGAGCTTTAAAAACAAAAATAATCCTTTTCGAATTACAATTTTAACTTTTCTTTTTTTTTCTGTTTTTGTTATCAAATTTTTTCTTGATCGATGACAACACCATATAAATTTTATTTATCATGCCTCTTTCACCTGAAGAATGTGCTAGGATCATAACTTTTCTGGAAGTAGGCATCAGTATGCGTCGTACTGCAAGAATGGTGGGTGTGACGTTACGAACGGTCCAGAAGGTGAAACGAAGGTACGAAGAGGCTGGAAACCATCTAAGGAGACCTTGTAATGGAAGACCGTTATATTGTTTCCACTGTGTTGAGAAATCGCCACCTTAATACAGTTGAAGTCCAGCAACAGCTTCTTCAGACCCGAAGAGACTACATTAGTGACAGTACAGTGAAAAGAAGACTTGCTGAAGCAAATCTGAAACCCCGAAGACCAGCGAGTGGCCCCAAACTCGAGAGAGAGCATCGAGTAGCGAGACTGCGATACGCCCGGGAACACATACAGTGGGATGAAGAAGAGTGGTCAAGAATTTTGTTCACAGATGAGTCTCGATTCTCACTTTACACTTCTGATGGAAGGCGAAGTGTCTACAGGCGGCCTGGTGAGCGATACCTTCAAGACTGCTTCTCAGAAAGAGTCCAGTACGGTGGACGCAGTGTACATGTATGGGCTGGCATATCTTCAGATGGTCGCACAGATTTAGTGGCCATAGAAAATGGCACTCTGACTGGAGAAAGATATGCCCAAGAGATTCTCAACGAGTATGCAGGGCCGTATTTAGCCAATATGGGTGATAGATCGATGCTGATGCATGATAATACCCGGCCACACACGGCGCAGGTCGTGCAAGAGTATATTCAGGAGGTTGGTATCAGTGTGATGGCTTGGCCATCAAGAAATCCTGATCTCAACCCGATTGAGCACGCCTGGGATGAGCTAGGGAGGCTAGTCAGAAGCCGCAGACCACCACTGGTAGGTAGCTGGTGGTTTCGCTACAATATGGCGTCCCTGTTCGGGCGCCATATTGTAGCTCAATAAAAATAAATTCACTTTATCAGGGTTTTAATTTTGCAAAATAAATCATACAGTAAACAAAACTTATAAAGATCACAGCACGGTTCTATTAGTTTAAAGGATTAAGTTGTAACGCTGACGCGACGTCCTTGGTGGTAGAGCCCTATACTAAATTTCACGTATATACTTCATAGGGGATCACGTTTGACTCAAAGCTGCAGTGGGGTCCTCACCTAACATCACTTGCAAGGCGGATAAGTTCAGCCGCTTACGCTGTTTGGAAAATCCGTCAATTACCCGACGTGGGTACCGCGAGACTGGTCTATTTTAGTTACTTCCATAGCATCATGTCTTACGGTATTTTGCTGTGGGGACGGGCTGCAGATATTGATTCTATCTTCATTCTGCAAAAGAGGGCTGTCAGAGCCATCTACAATCTCAGCAGAAGCGAATCTCTAAGGGAACTGTTTAAAAAAAATAACATCATGACGGTTCCTTGTCAATATACCTAGTCTTGCCATAAATATTGTCACGAAGAAAGAAATTTTTTTTTATTGCCAATAATATGTATTACTTTTACAGTGTGTTAGTTTAATACATAAATATAAAACAATTTAAAATATAAAAAGCTTATCCGAAGTGGTCTCCATTGGCTGCAATACAGTCCTTTAAACGTTGAGGCCAGTTATCAATAGAAGCACGCACTCTTTCCATGGGAAAATTCTTCACTGCCAATCGTATGGATTGTTTTAGGGACTCCAAATTATCATGGCGTTTAGAGCAAGCCGTATTCTCTAAAACTGACCATAAATTATAATCCAGCGGATTAAGATCGGGACTAGACGACAGCCAGTCTTCAACTCTGATGAAGTCCGAAACGTTCACTTCCAACCAAGACTGCGTGGACCGAGCGTTATGACCCGGCGCCGAGTCTTGTTGGAAGGACAATACCTGGTTACTGAACATGGTGTTGTTAAGGGGCTTAACTACCTTCTCAAGAATGGTATCTTGATACACTTGTGCCGATATTTTGTACCTTTTTCACAGAAATATGGCTCAGTCACTCCTTCATAGCTTTCATAGTTAACACCCCACCAAACCATCACTGAAGTCGGTTAATGCCCACGTTGCACTCTGACGACTAATTGGGAAGCTTCCTTGGAGCTTTGAGCATAAATATGGTCATTTTGTTTGTTAAAATGTTGCTCAATTGTAAAGATTTTCTCATCCGTAAACATTTTTTTCTGTGACCTCCCTTTGAGTACCGCTTCAGAAGTTGTTTCGATTTTACCACCCTATTCTTTTTTAAATTATCAGTTAAAAAATGACCAGTGCGTCTCTTATAGGCTGCAAGACCTAAGTCATCTTTTAAAATTCGCGACATGGTTCTGGGTGCTATCTTCATCTCCCGAGATAAAATCTTTTGCTTTCGGACAGGATTTCTTCGAATTCTTTCCCTTACTGCTTTGACCACCTTTTTCGTACGAACACTACGTGGACGGGCAGATCTTTTACTGTCACAAACAGAGGAGGTCTCATTGTACCTATTAATAGCCCGGTACACAAACATTTGACTAATATTGGTATTAGTCAAATGTTTGTGTACCGGGCTAAATGCAATTTTTAAAACTATCCATACGATTGGGCGTATGGATAGTTTTAAAAATTGCATTTAGCTCCATACCAACTTTGTGTAATGCAATCACAGCGATTCGGTTCTCTTTATCACCCCACTCCATTTTAATATCGCAAAATATTGTACAATGTATTGGCACCAAAATTAGAAAACCCAATGAACAATCGTATAAAAATGACAGATTCCAAATTCAAATGTAATATCTTTCTTATTTTTAATTGTAACAGTATTTATGGCCAGACTGTGTATATACGAAAACAATATGTACGTCCGAAAAAAATAACTTCTTTTTAGTAAGATATGTGACTGACATAATTTTAACACTAGGAATAGGAACAAAGTAGATCAACCGCGCTTCAGATTTTCTAAAGTGAAAACTTCTTTTATGGGGTACTGTGTAAAATTTTATAATAAAATACCACTCGACAT
The DNA here is from genome assembly GCA_947507525.1 of Apamea epomidion. Taxonomy (NCBI): domain Eukaryota; kingdom Metazoa; phylum Arthropoda; class Insecta; order Lepidoptera; family Noctuidae; genus Apamea; species Apamea epomidion. The sequence goes on along the minus strand of OX382240.1, from coordinate 506,822 downwards.
TCTTCAACTAAATGAGAAGAAATTTAAAACATGCATTAAACGCACACTGTGTAGACAAGCATATTATAAGTTGGATGAGTATATCGTAGATAAAAATGCTTGGCTTAATGCTGGTCCTGCTCCACAAACACTTGGGCTCACTAGTTGATTACAATTTCAATATTTGGAAGAGATGCGTCCCCTTTTTTTTTTTTTGCTTTGTTATTGTTTCTGACATTACGAACTTAATGTTTATTTTATTCAATCAAGATTTAATTCTTAATACTTCAATATTAAATACCTGTTTCTGATTGGTAGTATTTTTTTTTCTCATCTCTTCAATAAATTGCAAACTTTAGTTTTGTATAATTTAGAAGCATTTTCAAAATTTTGTAAATGTAAGAACCATGGATCCTTAAATGTCTCACTGGTGGTGGCGCGTGTGTTGCATCATTCGGTTCCCTACAAAATGGTTGAACTGGGTGGTGCTGATCCACGCGTCATGTTCGTGAACAAGCGCCGTCGGTTGAGACTGGTCATCTCTTAACTGCCAGGGCTTATTTTTAATTTTATATTATAAATTGTTTCTTTTTTACATTGTTCTCACATATAGAAGCAATAAGAATAATGTACCCAGGATTTTGTAATAATATTGTTACGAGCTTCGGGTTAGTGACAATAAAAACTGCCGATAAAAATTACCAAAAGTTACACTTTATTTAAACAACACTAATAACAACTCAAACACACTAATTATAAAACACAATCGCTCTTAAGTCGCACTTGAAGATCGCTTTCGATGTATTCGCTTCTATCGCAGAACCAAGTCCGATTGGTCGCTTCTTTTTTTTTTTTAATTTTTTTTTTTTTAAATATGGCATCTCGTAGTTGACCTTGAGAGGTCGTGACTACTTAACCGAACTATCCTGTGGTTGCTTTAAGAAATCTTAAAGCCTCCAGCCAGGGCTAAAACTAATTAAAAACTAGGCGACTGCACGCTAAGGGCACCCCCTGTGGGGTACGAACCTCGGCTTAGGGCGTCGCTGGGAGAGGGCAGCAAAGGGACAGGCTGGATCGAAATTATATTATTAGTGCTTTGATGAGCACGGCATTTCCTAGGACTATCTCTGAGAAGAAAGGCCGAAACAAACTCAGAGGTCACGGTCGTGAATTTAGATTTATTAGCTCAGCTACGACGCGAGCTGGCTCTTCATCAATGAAGGGTCGGGCTGGACCTGATTGGTCGCGGCTAGTCCCGGCCTTATATAGTGCCGCAGATAATTCCAGAACCTTCTATTGTAGAAACATCTAGAATGTTCGAACACATACCGGCCCCAACTGACCAGATGACGACAGATCTAGTAAGTTCCAGCACCGACATCTCTACTCGATAATAGATAGCGCCAGAGACTCTATATTAGTTCAGCCATTCAATAATAGATGGCGCTAGGGACTATTAGTTCTGCTATTCGAAACTAGATGGCGCTAGTGGTAACTAATGTCACCATGTATCAGGCATTTATTGTGGCGCTCAACAATATCTTGATTTAAAAAAGTGTCCCTGCGAGTTTCTTGCCCGTTCTTCTCCATAGAGATCTACGTTTTGGAGTGGGTAACTAGCTTCAACTTTCTGACTTGTTAGTCAGAAAGTTGAAGCTTCTGAATCTTGTTGAGCTTTTTTCTTCTTGGAGCTTCTTTTGAAGCTACATGTAAACAGCTGCTCTGTGAAAGGGAAGACAGCGAGGTGGAAATAAAGTTCATTAATGACTAGAACACTGAGCTTAAGAACCAGCTCACTGAACTACATGTACAGCATATGGACATACTTGACCAGCATCAGCACCTCCGTCAACTAGTATCAAATTTCCAGGAATGTAGGGACACCCACGAACTGGCTTTGAGACGCATATCTGAACTAGAACGGGAATTAAGCAAGGCCCACAACACAATAACCGCTTTGAAAACTCTCAAAGCCCGTGAAGAGTCTGCGATCACCTGCAGTCTTTATGATGAGTTGGTTAGTAGCGGGTCCGGCCCCATATGTATTGAGCCAGTTGTAAAAATAGATTTAACTGATGATACTATAATTAAAAATAAATTGTTTACTAGTCACAATAATAATAAAGGAGATAATAATAATAACCAAACAATTTACAACTGATGGAGCTACTGAAAGTAACTGAAACTTTCAGTAGCGCCATCAGGATGGAATTTGATGTGGACAAATGTGCGGTCATGCATGTAAAGCGAGGGGAGATTATGGAATCCGTGGGAACCCAACTCTCGGATTCCACAAACCTTAGAGCCCTCTCCGCATCCGAAACCTATAAGTATTTGGGTATGTCGGAAGCGTTAGGAATCAATTTTACTGACATGAAGCAATCGTTGAAGGAGCGCTTCTTTGGCCGCCTGAAAAAAGTACTTAATAGTCTTCTATCAGGCGGAAACAAGGTGCGTGCCTTCAACAGTTGGGTCATGCCAGTTCTGATGTACTCTTTCGGCATACTCAAATGGACTCAAACCGAAATAGACGCCCTGGATAGGAGGGTCCGGACGCTGCTGACTGCAAATCGAATGCACCACCCACGGTCATCGGTAATGAGGCTGTATATCCCGCGAAAGTGTGGAGGTCGAGGCTTTTTAAACGCTAAGACCCTCCACAATCGGGAGATATGCAGTCTCAGGGAATATTTCTTAGAAACCGACGTGGGGATGCATCGAGATGTAGTCGCGGTGGACAAGGGCCTCACTCCGCTCTCCTTGGCTAAAGAGAACTGGCGCAAGCCAGTAGTGCTTGACACCAATGATCGCATGGAAGTATGGCAGAGTAAGGAGCTAAACGGACGCTTTTACCGGGCCCTACATGGACCCAATGTAGATCTACTAGCGTCCGTAGCCTGGCTGCGTTTCGAAAACCTCTTTGGAGAAACCGAAGGTTTTGTCTGTGCAATTATGGACGAAGTTATGGTGACGAACAATTACCGGAGATTTATTGTGAAAGACGGCACGATTGACATCTGTCGGGCATGCCACCGGCCGGGAGAATCAATCAGGCATATTATCTCCGGGTGTTCTCGTCTAGCTAACGGAGAGTACTTGCATAGACACAACCTTGCAGCCAGGATAATCCATCAGCAACTTGCTCTGAAATACAGCCTTGTGGAATCTGAGGTGCCGTACTACAGGTATGTGCCCGACCCAGTTCTCGAAAATGGAAATATCACATTGTACTGGGATCGATCCATCATCACTGACAGGACTATTGTTGCCAATAAGCCTGATATAGTGGTGGTGGATCGATCAGAGCGTCGCGCAATGATTGTTGACATAACCGTCCCGCATGATGAGAACCTCGTGAAAGCCGAGAAAGATAAACAAATCAAGTATCTTGACTTGGCTCGCGAGGTTGTCGACATGTGGGATGTGGACTCAGCGATCATTGTGCCGATAGTCGTGACAGCCAATGGCTTAATAGCCAAGAGCCTCGACCAACACCTGAGGAGGCTCTCGTTGGGCAGCTGGATCAAGGGCTTGATTCACAAAGCGGTACTTCTGGACACGGCTCGCATTGTCAGGAGGTTCCTCTCTCTGGAGCCCTGACCGCCGGTAGCTTGGACCCTGTTCCCGATACCGGTGGGCTACTATTTTTTATATTTCAAATGTTTTTATACTTTTTATATTTTAATATTTAAAAATATAATTGATATGTTTACTTTTAAATAAAGGAGATAATAATTTATTTCAGATTTCTCGATAAGTTGAAAAAATATATTAAAATTAATAGATTCATTAGAAAAACTAAAAAATCTATAAAATGCCAAAAAGTAAAGAAATTAAATACAAAACTTACGCAAGAAAAAGTAAATTTAATACAAGAATTAAAAAACTGTAACAGTGAATTAGAATTGTGTAATGCTATGTATGACACAGACACTCAGCACCTTCAGGGTGAATTGTTTGTTAGGGAATACGGTCTAAAGGACATCTTTAGTAAATATGAGGCTTCTCAACAAGACCTAAGTAAGCGCATGCAGGAGGCTAATGAGTTGGCAGACCTGGGCCTCAAGTCTGCTATTACAATAGTGTCAGAATGGTCTATCATTGATTTCATAATTGTGGATTTTGACAAGTTTGGTTATCTATATAATGCCGTCATTATGACTTTCCAGTGGTCAACCACTGACACTCCATTGAAAGAAATGGCATAGAATGGTAATCTCGTACATAACGACAAATGAATGACTGGCTTAGGCGGTAAAAAATTTTGACAGTTCCTTTGATCAGTGACCTACCATTAGAACGTCATTGTGCAGTCATTGCTTTCAATTCGTTACGACGAGTATCGTGTTTGTGGAAAATGACAATGAATTAAAAAAAAAAGTGCAAAAATTACAATGATGATACATTTTTAACCCCCGACGCAAAAACGACAGGGTGTTATAAGTTTGATGTGTCTGTCTGCGTGTGAGTGTGTGTGTGTGTGCGTGTGTGCGTGTGTGTGCGTGTGTGTGTGTGTGCGTGTGTGTGCGTGTGTGTGTGCGTGTGTGTGCGTGTGTGTGTGCGTGTGTGTGCGTGTGTGTGCGTGTGTGTGTGTGCGTGTGTGTGTGCGTGTGTGTGTGCGTGTGTGTGTGCGTGTGTGTGTGCGTGTGTATGTCTGTGTGTGGCATCGTAGCTCCCGAACGGATGAACCAATTTTATTTTTGTTTTTTTTTGTTTGAAAGGTGGATTTGTCGGGAGTGTTCTTAGCTATGTTTGATGAAAATCGGTCCAAGATGGCCACAGCCACAAAATGGCGGATTACATTTTTTTTTTTTTTTTTTTGCAATGGGTCCCAAACAACAGCAAACGACAACGCGGCAGGCCCAGAATGAGATGGCGAGACGAGCTCGACTCTTTCCACAAGGATTGGCGTTTGACAGCACTGGATAGGGACAAGTGGAAGGAGGGAGGGGAGGCCTTTGCCCTGCAGTGGGACAGAAATGGCTGTATAAATAAAATATTTTTTTCACAACTCCCTCAATATGGGTATCAAACGAAAGGGCTTGACTATAGTGTATTCACGGAGACGAGTTAGTATAGCGCCTTCTCTATCGCACATTATCATACAAATGACAAAGACAAAAAAAACTTTTTTAGGGTCAGTGGGCGTTAACAATACCTTAGAAATGTAAATGTGCGTTCACACTGCGCTTCTTAAAAGTTCGCTTAGTTTATTCCTGCGGCTTCGTCTGTCGTATAAATTGTGAGACATTTATTTGATATAATTTTTTTATGGGTACCTACTTTTTTATATATCTGATGGATATGAAGGAAAGAAATAAAATCGAGAGTTAATGATTAAATTTTCTTTATTATATTATAATATCTACCTATACAAGTTTATAACATATCATCATCATCATGACAAAAGAACAATAAAAGGGTCATTAGCACACCTGTGCCGCTTAAAAATTTCCATTGACCATTAAATTAAAAAAAATACACACCTGAAGGTGTTTTCAAGCCAGTCGTTAGCCCATTAATAAAAGCGTCTCGCCTGCTTTTCACTGTGGTATCGACCCAAGCTTTTGAGGTAGTATGACCTTCATTCACCCAAGTTTCATCTAAATAGTAGATTTTTTGATGATTATTTCGTGCATTTTTAATAGATCGCAGATAATTTCTTCTCCAAAAGAATATGTCATCGCGATCCAGCAATAAGCTATTTCTGCTTCTTTTACAGAATTTAAAACCAATTTTTTTCAATATTTTATGTAGCGTCGTTCTCTTTATAATGCCCAAAGTGCCAACATCACTGATTTTCTTTAAAATCTTATCTAGAGTAGGTATTTCATTCTGCGCGAAGAAATTGTGGACTATATTTCTGATGGCACATTTTGTAAAGTTATCAATCGTCGAAGAAATTGAAGCAACGTTTGTCAATTGTTGATCAATTGACAAACGTTGCTTCAATTTCTTCGGAAATTTTAGCTCACCACTATCATTCTTCTCTTTTACAATTCTATGAACAGAAGCCCAATGAACACCTAAAGAAGATGCAACAGCTTTCAGAATGTCACCCTTGGAGGCCGAAGAGTCTGCATTTCTCATTGCGTGGTACATATTTAAAATCATAGTCTTCTCGGTAGACAAAAAAGCCCGCCGTTTCCTTTTCTCAGCAGGTTGTTCGATATCCGCCATTATCGCACTATTTCAGTTCACAATGAAAAGTCCTTTTCGCAAGCCGCCAAGTCGTCAAGAAAGCAATCAATCATAAAATCCAATACACCAGCCGGTTCACAAGTTGAGCATACAGTCAGAAGTAAGAGCACGTCTGCACAGTACGGAAAGTATGAGTAGACTAAAAAGTACTCGTACTGTGTACACCGCCTTAGCGTTTATCACTGACCAATCGCAGTTAAAAAATTGTGTGAGTGTAGTTGATAGCGCTCTACTAACTCGTCTCCGTGAATACACTATAGTAGAATGCTATACACCATGATACATTTCAAATCCAAGATGGCCGCCACCACAAAATGGCGAATTACAAAATACCTTATTAAACACCAAATTACCTGAATCTTAAAACGCAAGAAAATAAAAGAAATGAAATAATAAGGAGTCCCTACAAAAAGCATGAAATATATATATTTTTTTTTTATTTAAAAAAAACCTCGACACAAAATAATAATAAAAATAGTATGAATGTAAAAAAACTAAAATAATTTTTAAAAACCTATTGAAAAAATAGCCACAAATAGAACAAAAAAGGTATAAACGTTAAACCCTATAAAAAGAAAAAAATAACCTTGAAATTATGACCCTACGTAAGTACGTACCTATGAAATTTTTTGATTAAATGTTGTCCCGTCGGGGTCCGCTACTATTTTAAACTTTAACAGAACGTTAGGCTAATAATTAGAGCGGTCCCCAGACGGGACAACATTTAATCAAAAAATTTCATACGTACTTGCGTAGGGTCATAATTTCAAGGTTATTTTTTTCTTTTTATAGGGTTTAACGTTTATACCTTTTTTGTTCTATTTGTGGCTATTTTTTCAATAGGTTTTTTTAAAAATTGTTTTAGTCTTTTTACATTCATACTATTTTTATTATTATTTTGTGTCGGGGGTTTTTTAAATTTTTAATTTAATTTTTATATCATTTTATATTGCATAGGTACCTAATTATACTGTATTTAGGTACTTGCTGATCGCCACTCTGCCGGCGTTTTATTTAGGGCAGTCCACCGATACCGTATTTAAAATTTGGGCGCACTCCGTCCAATATCGTTTCAATAAACTTCGCCCTTCATTGGTGCGGCTGCAGTGGCCAAGCGCCAGATCTTGGTGGTTTTCCAAATAATCAATTACGAGCCGAAATTTGCTCAGTTAGCACCATTTTGTATAAAATAAATAATTAAAGGCTTCTCTAGTAAAGATAATTTAAATAAAGGTACAAACAAAAATCTAATTAAAAAAAATCAAATGAAAATAAATACAAAACACCGGTCGCTAGCAATAAAAACAAATAAACGTATAAGCAGTATTGTCACATTTGACTTTGAACAGCTAAACAGATAAAATATTATTGAGTTGTATAGTTTCACATTTATCCGCGTTACACATAAATTTAATGTTTTTTGCTATTTACGAACTTCTTACTACTTCAGATTGCATAAAACCTAATAAATAATATGTAAAAATATATATAAATGAAATCTGGCATGAATAAATGTTCAAATTTAGTAGTTTTTCGAAAATCATTTCTACTAACGGGTTTTGTAATAATGGCAATACGATACAATGCCATTATAACACAATTCTATTACGAGACCTTTGACCGACCAATGATCGACCATTAAGAATTTAGCAGATTACGAACTTTTAGCAAAATAAGAATGGGATCGTGTTGGAATGACGAATTTATAAAAATAGCAGACTTGTGGCCCTGGCCAAGTATAATGCGGAGAGGTATGAGTTTTTGACAAATAACCTTTCTTTTAGCTGTACCTGCTCCCGGGGACCCCAGCTTATTACACCCACACCCTCAGTAGCTCAGCCAGTGGGTAGCTGTATTAGTGATGATAACAACAGTATGAATAATTTGAATAACACTACTTAAATTTTTTCTGATAATTTAGTCATGGTTTTGTTAGCTTGTTAAATCAGTGTTCGCAACAATATGTAATTAATAATTGTTTGCCCGGTGCCAGTATTAGCCAATTAATTATTAATATCAAATTGACAAAAATAAACCCCAGTTCATCTGTTATATTATTATATGAGGATAGTTTAAATGTAAGAAAAAAGTCTATAATTGATTGTGTCCATTTAATGTTGCATCTTAATGAGACTAATAATTGTAATTTTATTTTTTGTGCCTTGACTTATTCTCATTATTTAACTGATGAACAAAATAAGCACATTTATAATTTAAAAATGTTCATTTATAATAGGACTTGTCGTCACAGTGATGCTATTTTATATTTTGATTGTAATCAATTCATTACTGATTTCAAACTGACAAATTATACTATGTATTTGCCACCTAGTTGTAGCAGACTAATTGCTAATCTTTTAGCATACAATATACTCAGTGACACTGGTACTTGTAGTGTACCATCGATTATTGTTAGTACTGATACTATAACACTACTTCTGATACGCCTTGTAGTTTAAACTATTAGGTGCGACAACGGGTCAGCCGCATATGTTGAATGTTGTACATCAAAACATGCAGGGTCTGTCCGGCAAAGAGCTAGAATTAAGTTTATTTATGGAGAACCATGATGTTCAGGTGTTATGTTTGACTGAACACTGGTTGAAGGAACATGAAGTAGTGTTTATCAATGATGAAAACTTTACCGTACAGAGTGCATTTGTGAGAAAAAGTGCTATTCGCGGTGGCTCTTTAGTTCTTGTTTCAAACAAGTTGAAATGTAAACAATGTTTACATTTAGTTAATATTTCAATCGAGCGCACTATAGAGTTGTCTTGTGTTGAACTTGAGCGATATGTTATAATTTGCGTTTATCGACCTCTCTCGACTCTGGGGATTTTATTAGTGTCGAATCGGTAATGGAGGATTCTCTCAATAGGTTGAAATCAAGTAACAAAAGTATTATTTTATGTAGAGATTTCAATATTAATATTTTAGATGTTACTCTGTTAAATATTAGACTTCTCAATCTTTTTAGGTCTTATAATTTGATTAACTTGTTTTTTTCAACCTACTTGGATCAAAGCATCTTCGTCAACTTGTCTTAATAATATATTTAGTGATTGTGATGCCAAAAATAAATTAGTGTTAGCTGACTTAACGTCCGACCACTGTGGTTTATTAGCTAGCTTCCCCATGCCATTACATAAAAAGCCGCATAAACTTGAATGCAGGCCTTATACAGCTCGTTGTTGCAAAATGTTTAAAAATAATATAGCTCATAGAATTACACCATCTATAGTAGAATACGAGAATCCTAATGAAATTTATGGTGCCCTTTTTGATGTTGTGCAAAAAGACTACCGATCTACTTTCAAGACCAAAACTATTAACATTAATGGATCCTCTGTTGGCTTTAACCAATGGGCTACTCCAGGTATTTATAAAAGTAGAGCGAGACTATACGAGTTATATGGTTTGAAAAAATACAGGTTTGATACTCCTTTCCTAGAGTATGTCAAAAATTATTCAAAATTGTTCAAAAAGATTAGTGATTTGCTAAATCAAATTTTTAGGTGATACAATTAAAAATTTTAATAATCAAGTAAAAACCACTTGGAAAATTATTAACAATGAAACGGGTAAATCGGTTAAACAAGAAAAATAACTTGATATTATGGTCGACAGCAAATTAGTTAATAAAGCAACTGACGTAGCTGAGGCATTTAATGAGTTTTTTGCTAACATACCGATAACTACGACTCGCTTCTTAAATTCGTTCCCGTCTAAAGCTGAAAACCTTTTGCATAGTAGTGTACCTAAATGTAGTCCTTTATTTAGTTTCGAACATGTAATCCCGCGTGATGTAGTTAATGTTTTTAATACACTTAACTCTAAAAACACCTGTGATTATTGGGGCATCTCCATTAAACTTTTAAGTAATATAATATACATCATAGCCCCCTATCTAGCTGTTACTTTTAATAAATGTGTCGATTTAGGAACTTTTCTTGACCTCATGAAGTAAAGTAAGTAAAATAGTAAAGTCATACCTTTATTTAAATCAGGTGATAAGAATGACGTTGACAATTTCAGGCCTATTTCTATCATACCTGCATTTAGCAAAATATTTGAAAAGTTAATACTCAAGCAGTTTTTAATTTAAATAGCCTCCTCCATAATGAGCAATATGGCTTTACAGAAGGTCGTTCTACTACAGATGCGGGTGTTGCTCTGCTGAGACACATATTTGACGCATGGGAGAATTCGCAAAATGCTATTGGAGTTTTCTGTGATCTCTCCAAAGCTTTGATTTCGTGCACCATGACACGCTTTTGCGTAAGTTGCGTCATTACGGTGTACAAAATGAAGCTCTCAACGTAATAATTTCTTATTTACATAATAGGGTCCAATGTGTAGATGTTAATGGTGAGGAATCTTCCGGGCTACCAGTTCAGTTAGGTGTTCCGCCAGGCTCAATACTGGGTCCATTCTTGTTTTTAGTATATATCAATTATTTACCATTCCATTTGAAGGGCATCTGTGACGTTGTATTGTTTGCAGATGATACCTCTCTTATTTTTAAAGTAGACAGGAATAGACAAGATTTTGACGACGTAAACAGTGCACTGTCAATATTTACAGATTGTTTTTTTTGCCGAAAAAACTGAAAAGCAAAAAATAATAAACCTTTTTTTATTTAACCTTAATAACTAAGTTCTTAAACTAAAGTACTAGTAGTAGTAGTATACCTAAGTAATTTTGAGTCGGCGCCAAACAATCAATAAACAAAGATCACTAAATTGCTTTAAATTTAAACGGCGCCGACTCAAAATTATTTAGGTAGTTCAAGAACTTAGTTATTAAGGTTAAATAAAAAAGGCTTATTATTTTTTGGTTTTCAGTTTTTTCGGCGGTTTATTTTTTTTGTTGAAAAGTTTTTATTTTATAATTTTTTGTGGCTATAATCTACTAATTGTTTGCCAAAGAGCATATGTGGCACTAAGTAGAGTAATAATACACAATTCAGCATTCAAATCTGTAAGTGAACAATAAATCACCCCTATTTTCCCACCCTTAGGGTTGGAATATTTTTTCCAAATTTATATGGGACCAATTTTGGGGTATACCCTTTCCAATAAAAAAGAATATGCGTGGATATACATAATTTTTTTTTTAAATATATATACAGGCTGATTTTTTAAAGACCAGCCAAATTTAAGGATGTCGTACAGACCATCAAACTGAACAACTTTCTCCATGGGAGAAATAGCGTAATCGCGAAAATTTTATCAACTGTCCCATAGAAAACTTCAATACCTACTCGACCTAAATGTATGGGACGGCTGAATTTTTATTCGCGATTACGATGTTGGTCCCATGGAGAAAGTTGTTCAGTTTGATGGTCTGTACCACATCCTTAAATTTGGCTGGTCTTTAAAAAATCAGCCTGTATACATATATACGCGTCGACTTGAGAACCTCCTCAGTTTTTTTTTGTCGGTTAAAAAGTTAACAGCGACATCTAGTTGTTCCAAATGGAAACAATTTGTCAACAAACTTTTGTTATTTGTCAGTTCTGTCATATGCACTCAGATGACGTAGATTCTTTGATATTGTTAATGACAGGTCTAGTGTTGGGACACTGTCGATATCCTCTTATCGATTACCTAACAATAGTGTGGTGTTAATAAACACCTTCTCTTTTATTCATCGATTTAACTAACAATCACCCTATTATGCTGTTTGCTTATTGTTATTTTTTTTTTTTGACGTCTTTACTTCACCTTCTATTCTTACTTCTTGATTATTTTAAAGGGATCGCCAGGTTTTTCTTAGGCTAGTCTTATTTAGATTTATTAGTCTCTAGTTTTCAGCTTATTTCTAGTTTAGTCAACGCATCGGGATTCGCACTGATAACATTTAGATGGAAGACGTTTTCGTATTTATTCTGTATCCGTTGCACTACGATGTCGTTTATTTCGGTTTAATTTCGATTAGTTATCTTATAAACCTAGGCCGAGCAAGGTTAATTCTTACAGAACCCTGTAAGAATTGTTCTTACCTTTGATTATTATTCGTTTTTTCTTCTATCACTCTTTTTTTTTTTCTTGGAAAGGGTTTACTGCAGCATTGGCAAATGCTACATTATAATTTTATCACGAACGACCTTCTTTTATAACAAATCCAATCTTATTTTTAACCAGTAAGGTTTTTTTCTTCATATTGGTTTTGATTTTTGAATCAAAAAGTGTCATGTCTTTTCTCTTACCGAGATTTTTCATTTGAAGGATTTTTTTGGACACAGGACGGATGTCTAATTTTTTATTACTTTCTGCTTTTACAATGAAATAATTTGCTTAATATTAGTGCTCAGTGTATAACGGATTGAACGACCGAGTTTTTTTTTTAGATTTTTTTATTATTTCGCTACAATATGTAGCAAAATACTAAAAAAAAATCACATTATCACGTTTAAAATTTTGTAAAATAAATAATACAGTTAACAAAACTTAATAAAGGACAAAGTGATTTTTAAAAATTATTTCGCTACAATATGGCGCCCGAACAGGGACGCCATATTGTAGCAAAATAATAAAAAATTGTCTTTTCCTTTACCTTGTCTTTACAAAATACATGACACTTTTTGATTCAAAATTCAAAGTGTTTTCTTTTACCGAGATTTTTCATTTGAAGGATTTTTTTTGGACACTGGTCAGAAGTCTAATTTATTATTATTTTCTGCTTTGACAATGAAATAATTCGTATATTGTAAAAAAAAAATCACTTTATCACGTTTTAAGTTTGTAAAATATACAGTAAACAAAACTTAATAAAGGACAAAGTGAGTTTTTTGGGTCTCCCTGGTTTCGTCGAAAAGAAATTGACACATTAAAACTTCCCAAAAAAAATTCCGCATAATTTAATTTGCTAAATTATTACTTACCAAAAAATCTATTCACAAATAATCGTAATGCAAACCTAATGTTTGGCAAGTGAACGTTTAAACAATGGCTTGTTTACCATCTAGTACTTTTACCAATTTTTATGTAGTCAAATATTTCAGTTGGAATAACTCATTTTACGCAAAATAAAATTTGCCAAATATTTAGTATCTTCAGTTTTAAATTTACCATTTCTATTCAGTCAATTGTTATAGTCTAACTAGTTCAGTCTCGGGTAGCCTGTTTTTTTGCTATATCTCATCTAATCTAGTCGTTTCTGGCAGTAGGAGGTCAAAGTTTTAACCTAACCTAAGCATTTTTTTTTAATTATTAACCTCGTCTAACTAGTTTGGTTCATGATAGCCTGCCAATACTAAATAAATGATTATATTAAAATTGAATTTTTTTATTATACAACGTGTCACGGAAAGGGTATATTCATCCGAAAGGGACGGCTTCTTTGGATGATATCAAACGATATTGGAAGGGTTTCAACTCAAAATAAAATACTCTAAAAATTGATACCAAATTTTCGGTTTCTTAGGTTTCGTAAATTCAAATCATAACAAACGTGTCACCGCACTACGTAGGTCAATGACTTCAACTTTAGTTGCCAATATTACGATAAATCTCTTCCGTAATTCTGCGCGCCTAGTATCGAAGTAGCCTACTGCAGGCGGTGTTCTTTGTCGGCGCGAACTACATGCAGTCGCCCGTGCCGACAAAGGGACGCAATCCCTTTGGCGGCTTTTTCGGCGGCGGCGGCGCGCGCGCAATATTATACCATACCTACTTTACCGTGATGTAAAAATTAATGCGTAATTATTGATTTACAGTTTACTCATTAATATCAAGCCAGAAATTGGACGTAAAAACTGAGATTCAAAATTTACGTAAAAAATCGAAACAAAGTTTAGGTTGGTTAACTAGTTTCATCCCTTATTATTACTTATTACCGAGTGAACAGTAAAATCTTAAAGCTTTGCTTAATTTAGTAAATTGGCTTACATTTTTAAAGATGGGGTTCGATGTGGTGACCTTGGTATTGTATGCACAAGGCCGCTCGCTTGTTGATGGACACCTGAACATTGCGTAGCATGTCTGGTGTTATTGTCCGGAAAGCGGCCTCAATCCGCACTTTCATTTGGTCCACTGTATCACACTGCACTGCGTACACTACATTTTTAATGTACCAAAAAAAACCACAAAAAAAAGTCTAACGGGGTTAGGTCTGGGGATCGCGGAGGCCAAGTCACGCTTCTACTACCACGTCCAATCCACCGAGGAAAGCGCGCATCTAAATAATGGCGCACATCTGCCGGTATCAGCTCCTGGGTGCGACAGAAGTGGTATGGGTGCTGACCGTCATTGTAGTCGTACTGAACTGATGCGCGTATCACGGGGATAAAAACGAGTGCACTATACACGGGACAGAAGTCGACTGACGAGCAAAACAATAACAATAATGCTAAATAAAACTCCTATTCCCTGCTATCCTGGTACAGGGTAGCTGTAACTATTAGTGTCCACTACATAGATATAGGTTTTTTACATTTCTATGGTCCACTACTATTAAAAAATATTTATTTATTTATTTTATTATTTATGTACACACAGTAAAATACAAATTGATATGACAGAATTATAACATGAGTACAAAGGTACTGCTTATTTCTTAATATTGTTCAATAATTCAAGATTATTTTACATCCTCTTAATAATTTGAACTAAACTCAGTAAATCTAAGACACTAGAGCAAACTAATTACGTAATTCAAATTCAAAATTGAAAATCATTCATTTTTTTTTTTGGGATGGGAAAATCATCAATGACTCACTCAGCTCCCGCCCTGGGTGGGGCGGAAGGAAGTGTTAGACTCTTACTGACTAAAAACCATCCTGTTCCTTCAGTTGCCCTTGCATTCCGGCGCCGCGTTATTTCGTTAGAACATTCCCGCAACCCCGGAAATTCCCGCAACTCCGGAAAATCATTCATTTCAATCCATTAAAGATCATTTATTACGGGGCCGCGTTATATCGTTAGAAGTCTGAATTAGAAGTTGTATTACCAGGGTCCAATATTTGTTAATTGAAACTACACGGACTGCAATTGGTTCACGTACCCTAAGACCCTAACACACACATTATGATGCTTCATTGTGTGTATAAAACGACGTAATCAGGGTTCTGTGAGCAAACGATTTTCAATTCGGCAATAACAATTCCTGTTACTCATGCGGTCCTAGTACTTTATTAATTTCTTTCCACAGTTAGATGCAGTTTTGCGACATTTTTTATTGATTTCATTTGAATGATAATAAAGACTAAACGTGCTCAAACCAATAAAACCCATGTACGACTCAAACAGCACCGACAAACCGTGAACTTCCGATAATTCTTTCGGTTAGTCCTACAGACAAAAATTATGCGTGCGTGCTATTATTTTTTAATAAAAAAAAACTATTAACTTGTTAATAGTTTTCGTCGCTATTTATTAATAAAAAAAATAACCTTATTTTAAAAATTATGAACGGAACCCATTGTGATTTTATTTTTACTAGGAGAAGAATAAGTTGCGAAGAGGTGAATTGAAATGATGTTTTGGGTTCAGTTAGACATAAATTGTTACTAAATCCTTTTTCTATTCTAAGTTTATTTAAGCAATTAATTCCTGAATGCACGTAAGGATTTTTATGATCAATTCAATAGTACGAACTAACGATTTTTCGAAACAACTCCTGGATCGTATGTGTTAAAATTATTATAATAAGGGCTCACAATAGTTGAAATTCATATTTGCCCAAAGTATTGTGCTGACAAGTGACAATCATAAACAGCGAATCGGTAGGTTTATCTATTTCAAACAAGATCAACTACATACATATGCAAGCAGGTATCTAAATATTATCTCGTTAAATTTTGATACCAAGACCAATTAATTGTATTGTAGCTAGTTCACAAACATAATCAAAGTTTCGGAAAAGTCAGTAATAATATTTTTTAAACAAAAATAAACATACGGAACCTTTTATTCAGAATTACCAGGAGTAAGAGGTTTATTTTTACTTACAAATAGTTCACTGACACCGATCAGCTGATTTAGTGCTAGTGATGTGCTTATTTCAATTTGAAAAGTTCGGTTTCTGGTATCAATGTATTAAAAAATCTCATAACTTCCAAACATGTAGAGATAGGATTAAAAAACTCTTCCATTATCGTTTGATATCATCCAAAGAAGCCGTTCCTTCCGGATGAATATACCCTTTCCGTGACACATTGTATAATTCCCAAGATCTCATTTTTGCCTTTATACATATTTTTTGCCATAACAAATCATTTGACCAAACGTTTATTGTCTAAAGATTGTTTGCTGTAATAAATCATTTGATTAAAGACCAAATGCCTAAATGCCATTATCCTTGATAATATTGTGCCAAATAAAAATTTGACCAAATGACACACATTGTCATTTAGTCAAGTTTTTATTTAATACTAAAATTATTCTTACGTACTAAAATTATTCCAAACATTGCATTGGTATAAAAAAAGGCTGCTAAAATTTGTTTAGGTAGTGAGATTTTTCGGCAAAACGGCAGGATCCCGATTTTTTCCCTGTTCGGGCGCCATATTGTAGCAAAATAATAAAAAAAAACCCTGATTGAAGAATGGAAGAATATTCCCTAACATCGGCTTCGAAACCTCGTGTTCAGTATGCCAAACCGGCTCGAAGCTGTAGTCAGAGCCCGAGGAGGCAATACCAATTATTAAAAATTTAATATTCAATATTGAAATAAATATTAAATATTGCATTGGTATTAAAAAAGGTTGCTAAAATTTGTTTGGGTAGTTATTTTGGGAAAATCTTTTCGGCAAAACGGCAGGATCCCGAATTTTTTTTATTATTTCGCTATAATATGGCGTCCCTGTTCGGGCGCCATATTGTAGCAAAATAATAAAAAAAACCCTGATTGAAGAATGGAAGAACATTCCCTAACATCGGCTTCGAAACCTCGTGTTCAGTATGCCAAACCGGCTCGAAGCTGTAATCAGAGCCCGAGAAGGCAATACCAGTTATTAAAAATTAAATGACATGTAAAACATACTTATAAATGTTAATTGAGTTTTTTGACACTAAGCTAAAAATGGCTATTTTTATTGTTTTATCTTTTTTTTTAAGTTAAAAATGTTACTAATGTATAGTTTACTAGTTTCAAAGAAAGCTGATAAAATTTGCTATAAAACGTTTTTTTATTTTAAATTATTAACATCTATAATTTAGAAAAAAAATAATTTAAAAGTGTAGTACTTAGTTTTGCAGGCCAGTGTATATTAATTTAAAAAATTTAAACACAGGTAATCCAAAGTTTTAAGTTTTCACTTCTGTCGCCATGACAGCCTATTTTTTTTAAATATTTTGACCATTTATTATTGTGCATGTTCATCAACATCATTAGAAAATCAGCGTCAGACAGCATCTGACTGGCATTAATGCTGAAATGAACGTTTTTGGCGTAGCCGTGAAACACACCTATTGTTGTTAAAACATTATTTTTATTTTGTTATTTGTAGTTTGTGTCTCACGAACTGTGTCCAAATATACATTATTCTTTCTATCTTTCTTTTAAAATGCCTGCTTACTAATTATTTTTCATTTAATAATTTTATTGATAGAAACTATATGTTTGTGTTACATTTTAGAATTGCGTTTCTCATTGTACTTTTGAAGAATTGAGAATATGGTGAGTTGAGAATCCAGTGTGTTGAGAATCTGGTCAATTCAGAATCTAGTAAATCGAGAATCAGGTAAATTACGAATCTGGTGAACTGCTCGTGAGCCGATAAGCGACTGTGTAACCATAACTGTTGACGTCTGAACGTCACTTACTCGTAAGTAAATTACGAATCTGGTGAACTGCTCGTGAGCCGATAAGCGACTGTGTAACCATAACTGTTGACGTCTGAACGTCACTTACTCGTAAGTCAACCCCTTAATGTATGTTTATGTTTTATACGCATAAACCTTCCGGAACACATTCTCTAAATGATGGTGATAATCGCATCTAGACCCGTCGCGTAGTTTAGAAGAATAACGCGGTCATACAGACTGACATTAAAAGCGAGTTTAATTTATAATAATATGTATAGATGCTAGGACGTGCGTTAGGTCGCAGGCGCTCGAGCTACCTTGATGTAGTGCTTGAAGACGTCGGCGGCGCGGCGGATGGGCGCCACGTTGTACACGATGAGCTTGCAGTAGGCCGCCAGGAAGTTGCGCCGCTTGTGCAGCTCCTCGATACGTCTCTCGTCTTGACCGTCTGCAACGTGCAACGCATATCAACACCTGTGTCCCACTGCATAGCGCTCACAATCGTATGCAAAACAAAAAATAAGTAACGCTTTAGTGCCTTTCTAATAGATGATGTATGCTTGGCTTGCAGGCTGGACTATGTTTACACAGAAATACTTGTAAAGATATGAATCTCTTTAGACACTAAAACATCACATAGTTAACCTCAAGTTGACACCAAGATCTTCCATTGCTTTTTTTTCCAGACAATTATTTAAATATTTTGATGGGCATGTTTCAAAAGTGGCACAGCTTGAGATATTAGTGTTAACTATGAACCATGCAGGCACTACGGACTACGTATAGGAAACAAAATAAGCTCGATTACATGATCCTTTCCTCTTCACTATTAGTTGCACAAAGTCCCACAGACCGCGGTTTAGTACAAGCTGCATCTCGCTTCATTTTGTTAATTCTTAGCTTTTCTCAAACTTTGTATTTCATCACTATAAAATTATATGGAATGCAAAATAATAATACACTGCACAAAACATGCTCAAATCACAAAACTCGTCAAGTGTGTTAATAGAAGTATACCGCAGTTCGATACCGCGAGCGAATACCGACATCATTGTACAACACAATTCAGACGTTTTCCAACACTACCAGTTTTGTAGTCACTTATTATCATTGCGCCTGTATTGCAGGTACTTTCGCTAAGGTAACCTGCAAAATGTGACAGTGCAGGTTCCATGAATGTATCACCTACGTTAACCCGCCTACAAGGTACGTGTATTCGCCGTCGGTGTCGGATTGCGTGTACGAAGCGGGCGCGACAATTTTCCCTTAGTAATGTTAAGTGATACACACAGCGAGTGCACGAAACGCGTGAGACGTCCGCCCGTCGCGTCGAGACAAAAATATGCATTATCGTAGCGCGGCGGCGACTCCCGCACCCGCCGGCGCCGCGCAGGCGCTCGCTGCGGGCGGCGGCCGGTGCGGGTGGTCGCGCCATTACTAAGGTAAAATACGCCGACGGTGTGTCAACTAGTGCGAAACGAGTGCGGAGCAACTGGCTTACCGGCGTCGGATAGTTCGGACAGACAGCCCGCCGCGCACGCACACCGCGTGACATGCAACACAATACACCACACCGTTATCGCATCGCCCTCACAACGCGACTGCACGCGCCGCCTACGGCCTGCGTGTCGCTAGTGACGTCACAGCGGCAGTCGCGACATACCCGACACTGTGCGCTACGCGAACGCGGCACCGTCGCTTCTGTTACGACCGACTCGAGGACGTTACGTTAATAATGCATATTTTTTCTCTCCTTCACGAACAGTACAAGTGAGCAGTCTGCTGCAACTCGGTCGCATTCATTTATGTACCGTGTTGCATGCAGATCATATATTCACGAGCTACATCAATTGCTTTGTAATATGACAGATTTTAAATTTTTGTTTTATACAAGAAAATGCTTACGTTTTATAATATTATATATTATAGGTAGCAATTCACAAGGCTCGTCCTAATACACAGTTTCATTTAATCCTGATACCCGAAAAGTGCACCACACCGTAAAACTACTGTACAAATTAATGCACAAACCCAATTTAGAAAAACACCCCAAAAAATGCACGAGCCTCACATCAACATCCATCCGTCCAAGACTAGTGTTCACTATCACACTACCATGTCTGGCTGTAAACTCATTGACTGTGTCAAAAGTTCCATATTCATTTTATTTACCTCATCCCTCAGTTCGAACTTTCATTCGGATGAATAAACTAATGCATACAAACAGAATATTTGTAACATTGCCTTTGCTGTTCGATAAAGTGTACACAAGGGTAATGTCCACACAAGTTATAATGTAATGTCTAAGACTAAAGGAACGTTCCGCTACTACTTGTACCACCCTCCGAGTAGCATTCAACCAGTGTACGTTCATCTGGCACAGCTAGCTAACTATGGAGTAGGTAATATTGTTCGCACACGGTCGTGGCCGGCGACAGTCACAGCAGTGTGTGGATCAATGTGGAAGCTTTCACACGTGCCGACAGATTGCACTCGGTTTACACCTACATTGCCAACGTGTGGGAATAGCCAAACAATGGCATGAGCATCTGAGTAGTCTTAAAATTAATTAGTCACAAACAATAGCGCCTCCAAGCGGAAGAAGTTGCGAGTATTCATGACATAATTGCCACAGTATAAAATAATGCTAACTTCATCAGTATTATTAAAAAATGTTGTGTTTATCAGTTTCTTATTTCAACTAATGTTTTGTGGATAAACTTAAAATAAATTACAAATTCATTGACAAGGACAATCTATTCCGTAGCTATATCACATCCCGGAGTCACAAGGTTCAACTTTATTAAATGCTAAACTTCACACACGTGACATGTATGGATATAGATTTTATACGGTTTTGGTTTTAGAACGATGAAGCCGCAATTTTGGTCATGGGTTCTCGTACCAGTACAACGTTTTGGATTCATCTTGAAAAAGGTTGTCAAATTAATTCTCGAATTTCCAAGCATGTTTAGAGAAAAATCCGTAGCCTAGTTAAGGCGAACAAACGTGGACAGACACGAAAAGCGACTGTTATTTATATTATTTTTTGTTTTATTGATACTTTTTTTCGTCTCTCATGATTAGATGTCGATGCTCATCAAGTCTGTGAAGTTTCTCCAGATATCTAAATTGTACTGTGTATACTAAATCGTGAGCTGCAAAGTTGCACGTGTGCGACGGGCTGGTGAGCTTACCGTAGTTGTGGTGCACGAAGACGAACTCCTGGATGAAAGCGTTGAGCATGTCGCAGAGCGTGGCGTCGGGCTCGAACACCAGCTGGCGCATGTCGGGCTCGCCCGGGTGGTGCAGCGCGCACAGGTGCTCCGCGAACAGGATCAGCAGGTCGCACAGCGACGTGTACGCCTGCAAGCGATTAAAGCCCGATCATTTAACGTATTTTTTTTACTCTTTACCGTTAAGTTACAACACGCCTTCCATATTGGGACCAGGTGGCAGTGTCATATACCTACGACCACCTTTTGAACGAAAACATATATAAAAATAGCTCGGAAACAGGTCCCCTGCACTGTCAGCCATGAGTTAGAACGCCGATCGTCGAAAGAAAAACAACTGAACACGTTTTTGCAAAGATGGAGAAAAGTGAATTCCGTGTCGTAATTAAACATTATTTTTTGCGCAAAAAAACTACATATATCGGAAACGAAACCACAACTTGATAAATATTATGGGGACTCTGCTCATAAGGATATGATATGGATAAGTGGTCGTGGTGTGGTCGTACAAGCACAAGTTATGCTGTGCGTCCAGGACGCCCAGTTGAGGTCACTACTCAAGAGATGATCGCTAAAAACCACGATATAGTGTTGAACGGCCGAAGAGTAAAAGTGAGGGAGATAGTCGAGATAGCTATATCTTACACCAACATTTAGATATGAAGAAGCGATCCGCACGATGGGTGCCGCGTTTACTGAAACGCATGCGTGTGACCACTTCGGAGGCAGGTTTGGCGTTGTTTCAACGGGATAAAATCGATATTTTGCGTCGTTTTATAACAGTAGACGAAACATGGATCCACCATCACACCCCAGAAACCAAGCAACAATCGAAACAGTGGATTGCTACCGGCGAACCAGCTCCAAAGAAGGCCAAAGCAGTTTTATCGCCCAATAAAGCGATGGATACAGTTTTTTGGGATGCACGTGGGGTAATCCATATTGACTACCTAGATAAGGGTAAAACGATTAATGGCGCATATTATGCCAATCTATTGGACCAATTTGACAAAATTTTACGTGAAAAACGACCGCATTTGGCTAAGAAGAAAATCCTCTTCCACCAAGACAACGCACGAGTACACATCTGCGCGATTGCCATAGCCAAACTTCATGAGTTGCGCTATGAGTTGTTTTCTCACCCACCGTATTCGCCAGATTTAGCCCCTTGCGACTATATTCCGTTTACGAATTTAAAAAATGGCTTGGTGGGAAAAGATTTGACTCCAACGAAGAGATCATGCACGAAATCAATGCCTATTTCGAAGGGTTACCTAAGTCGTACTTTATGTAAGGGATCGAAAAGCTAGAGAAACGCTGGATGTAGTGCATTGAGTTACAAGGAAACTACGTTAAAAAATAAATAATAATAATTAAATAAAATTTACTCCTTGTTTAATTTTTACCAGACTTATCACTCCGCCCTCGTACCTTGCAATGCCGCGGGCCACGATGTCCTTGCAGTGCGCGGCGTAGGCGTGCAGTCTCTCGCGCAGCGCGGCCGCGCCCACCGCACTGCCGCGCGTCTTCACGTGTGACGCGTGCGGTACATACCTCCTCCTTGAGGTCGGGCGTGATGCCGCGCGCCACGATGTCCTTGCAGTGCGCGGCGTAGGCGTGCAGTCTCTCGCGCAGCGCGGCCGCGCCCACCGCACTGCCGCGCGTCTTCACGTGTGACGCGTGCGGTACATACCTCCTCCTTGAGGTCGGGCGTGATGCCGCGCGCCACGATGTCCTTGCAGTGCGCGGCGTAGGCGTGCAGTCTCTCGCGCAGCGCGGCCGCGCCCACCGCACTGCCGCGCGTCTTCACGTGTGACGCGTGCGGTACATACCTCCTCCTTGAGGTCGGGCGTGATGCCGCGCGCCACGATGTCCTTGCAGTGCGCGGCGTAGGCGTGCAGTCTCTCGCGCAGCGCGGCCGCGCCCACGGCACTGACGCGCGTCTCCACGCCGTGCAGCGACCACAGCACCGAGTAGAAACACGCGCGCACCACGTACACCAGCGCCTGTGAGCGACGCCGAACATGACTGGTTAATGTTGAGAAGAGGAAGGAGAACGCAGGCTAAGATTGTGCGAGTTCTCAGCTGTTATCCCAAACTGCACTCGGGCCATTCAGGATCAATTTTGCAGTTTTGGGGTTACTTAATTAATCGCCATGGGTACGGTTTCCATGGTTCTTGAGGGTGCTGATATCGAAAATATAGTTCTTTATTAAATCTAAAATGGTGACAATAAATTATACTATTATATAATTAAATTTTATTATTATATAATTTAGGATAGGTAGTATGTTATAGAAGTTCCTTATTAGGTTAATTTAATATTGTAAGTATATAAATACCACACCATCGCATTAGGTTAATCCTGTTATGATAGTTGTAGAGTTAATTATAAAATAAATAAATAAATATTACAATGCCAATTCTGAACTAGCAAAAAAGTTTTTTTTTTTACTAGTACAAATCTATTACCAGAATTAAGTACATAGTTTAAATAATCATTGGATATCATTTATTTGTTTCTTAACGCAGGGGTCCCTAGTCACTACAGTGATCTGTTGGACGCCTTTACTGACACCAATGTCCATGCCGTTCTGGTTTCTGAGACCAAACTCAAACCTCATCTTCTCTCCACCACCTACTCTCTCCCAGGCCTCACTCTTATCCGCAATGATAGAATCGGAAAGGGAGGGGGTGGTGTAGCTATCTATCTTCGGAGCGATTTTCCTTTTAAAATCATTACCTCATCTCCCTCCCAATACCATGCTTCCGCTGAGTACCTCATTTTGGAGGTCTATGTCAAAGGCGTCAAGACCCTTCTTGGTGTAGTCTATTGTCCACCCACCGTTGACCATTTTTCCAACCTGGAATTGGCGCTTGAATTCATAGGTTCAGAGTATGCACATTGCGTCATCATGGGCGATTTCAACACCGACCTTGCTCATCATACTCCCTGATCGTAAACTCCTTCACATCATTGAGTCCGTTAGTCTCCATATCCTTTCACTGCAACCTACCCCTTTTAATATCTCAGGCGATGACACTTGAGTCGACTTAAGCCTCACCTCCGCACCCCCCCTTGTTTCCTCTCATGGTCAGTGTCCCGCGCCTGGATTTTCCCATCATGACCTCATTTTCCTCTCATATGTCCTAAAACCACCTAAACCTATCCCAAAAGTACTGCATATGCGGTGTTTTGCGCGCATGGATGTTGAAAGGCTTCGTCAGGATGCGTCAGACCTCAATTGGGAACACATGGCAGCGGCGACAACTGTAGACGAAAAATGCGCATTTTCGATCAGGCGGTCCTTGCTCTCTACGACAAACACGGTCCTGTTAAACAGATAAAACTTCGTCGTCCTCCTGCTCCTTGGATGACGACAGGGGTACGTATGGCGATGAGGCGCAGGGATCGGGCCTTTCGTAAATTTAAAAAGGATCGCAGTGAAGAAAACCGAAACTTTTTCAAAGCAGCTAGGAAACGGTGTAATCAGATGATACGCAACGCTAAACGCCCCCATATTCTCGAGAACATATCTTCTCATTCACCTGCTGATATCTGGAAGTTCCTTTGAGGTGTAGTAGTACTACCTATAGTATAAGGTCTATGACCCTATCCATATGAATGTATCTTCTATTAATATATTAACACATTTATACTCTTGCAGGCAGTAATTAAAGGTGATCGCTTGAGAACAGTTGTTTCAATAACACTACATCCCCACATGGCGACCCTTGCCATTTTTGGGGCGCGTGACGCGACTTCTATCTCGGCGTAGTGTTACGGCTCCAAAGCAAAGTAAATAAATTAAACTCTTTGTAATAAATTGGCGTGATAATATTTGTGGATAATGGAACTTTCGTAATTAAAATGAATCAAGTACATTTAAAAAGTTAATTTAACGTCCGGAAATCAGTGAGAATGTGTCGTTCCAACGTAGAAAAGGAGACGGTCTTCGTGAACCAGAATTCTGCTGGTTCCAATAATGCACACGTTGAAGAATTGAAGGCACATATTTCGACGATCAGTATTATCCTCATAGTAATTTGCGTTTTACTGGGTCTTGGCATTATATATTTTGCGTGGAAGCAGTACAGGAATTGTCACCATTCCTGGATCAGGGACCAGATTTTGCAGAACAGCCTGCGACGATCGTTCAACCGTTCCAGAGCAATTCGCGGAGAAGAGCAAGCAAATCTTCCAATGACGTAGAAGTCGGAGTATTCATCATACTCATCTGGCAGCTGTGCGGTATCATTTATTTAGTGAAGTGCATACCAAGTGCGTCTCAAGTGCGTTGTGCGTATTATAGTGCGTAAGATGAATTCGCGAATCACCATATAAATAAAGAGACAATAAAATGATAATAGACATTAAGAATTAAAATAATGAACTCTAAGATAAATTAGCAGTTTAAGTTTGTTTTGAGTGATCGTATATCATCATGTATCATCTTACACGCTGTGTCCCCTACTACAGTAATTCACTGTGAGAATCGGGTATGTATTAAATGGTTTAATTAATATATATTACTTTTGCATGAGGGAATGGAAGATGAATTGTTACTTTGTTTAAATGATCTTATATCAATAAGGAAATATTTAATTAAAAAGGGAAAAACACGATTTAAGGGTAATATTGTTAAGAATAAATTATGTGAGGTTGAAACAATTTATGAGAAAAGTAAAGGATTAATAAAGCTATTATCTACAAAACCAGGAGTAAAATCAGAATTGTTAAAATCATTATCAGTTACGAAAAGCGAAATAGAATCGTGTTATTCGCAAATTAATGTTTTGTACGCTGTAATTAAATCAGACTGTGATAGTGACAGTGATATTTCTGAAGCAAGTCCAAATTCAGAATCAATCATGGAGTTCGATTTAAAAACGGCATGTAGTTTGATTCCAGTAATGACCAATAACGAAAATAATATCAGAAGTATCATTGACTCTATAGAAATGTACGCAGACATGTTGTCGGAAACGGGGAAAAAGTTACTAATGACATTCGTTTTGAAAAGTAGATTATCAGAAAATGCAAAATTACGTATAACCAATAATTACACATCTGTGAACGATTTTGTCAGAGATTTACGTGTTGCACTTTTACCAAAAAAATCGTTTACTGCAATACAATCACGATTACAAAACGCAACGCAAGGCTGGCGTACAATTGATCAGTTTGGAACCGAATTAGAAAAGTTATTTACTAATCTGACCATATCGCAAGCAAATGGTAATTCAGATAGTTATTCCGTACTCAAGCCCATAAACGAAAAATTGGCAATTAAGCGATTCGCAGATGGATTGAAGGATTCGAGACTAAGTACGATTATTGCTGCACGTAATTATGACAGTTTAAAGGACGCGATCCAGGCAGCGAAAGATGAAGAGTTGACATCGGCATCGACTTCGACCAACGAAAATGTCATGCAGTTTTCACACCGCGGAAGAGGTAAGTTTCATAACAATAACAACAACTTTAGGAATGGCCGTGGTTCTCATAGTCAGCAGTTAAACCAACGCAGTCGAGGACATCATTATCAGCATAATTCAAATAATTTGAGAGGTAATTTTAGCCATAATTCAAATAACTTCGGCAGACGTGATTTCAATAACTCACGTGGGCGATCATCCCATAACTATCGTGGTAACGGACGTGGACGAGATTATCAAACTTCGAACGAGAATCGATCGAGTAATGGAACTCGTAGTAAAGGTCGTACCAATAGAATATTTTATTCCAGCAATGAACAAGATAAGAACGATAGTATGCCTACAACAAACGAAATGCAGTTTTTTCGATCTTAAACATAACATTTTAGCTTTGCAAGGTAAGGCAAAATTTTTAGCATTATACATAGGTAATAGGAAATATTATTGGTTAATAGATACCGGAGCATCTTTGTCCGTAATTAAAAAAGATGCGTTACCATACGATAGTGCAGTAATTAGAGATGAAACCATCATAAATG
Organism: Apamea epomidion; assembly: GCA_947507525.1. Lineage (NCBI taxonomy): Eukaryota > Metazoa > Arthropoda > Insecta > Lepidoptera > Noctuidae > Apamea > Apamea epomidion. The sequence goes on along the minus strand of OX382240.1, from coordinate 479,678 downwards.
GTATTGGAGGTAAAATTAGTTCATCAGGGTTTGTTCAACTTAGCTTGACTCATCGTGATGACCAACACTTTGTTGACTTTAATATCAAGCTTCACGTTTTTGATAACATACCATTAAAGGCAGATGGAATATTAGGTTTAGATTTTCTTTGTCAGTACGCTTCAAATATAAACTTAGAAACTAATGTCATTAACCTATCTAATTATGGAAAGTATTATTCATTAGAACTAAGTGATGTCATAGATTACTCAGCTGAGGTGTTACATATCCCAGCACGAAGTGAGTCGATACATTATTTGCTATTAAATATTGAGAATATGAATGACTGTATTATCCATAGCGAACAGTTAGCGGAAAATGTTTTTCTAGCGGGATGTATTGGACGAATAAAAAATAATAGATTACCGGTTAAAATTTTGAACACTAACGAGCATGATATTTACCTACCAACTTTTCAACCACAGATATATTCAATTGAAGAGTTTCACTTATGCAATTTTAAATCAAACGCTAACAGTTTAGAACGAGCAAAGAACTTATTAAACATTTTAAATTTAAATCATTTAAAAATGGACGAACGGAAATCAATTGAAGAATTATGTTCTAAATATTCGGATGTTTTCTTTTTACCAGGTGATAAGTTAACGACTACAAGTGTTTATGAACAATCCATAACTATAAAACCAAATACAAGTCCGGTTTATACGAAGCAGTACCGATTGCCGCATTCTTTGAAAAATGAAGTAAATAGGCAAATTCAAAAAATGATTGACAATGACATTATAGAAGAGGCGAAGAGTGAATGGTCGAGTCCTGTTTTACTGGTACCAAAAAAAAGTAGCAACGATAAAAAATGGCGACTAGTGGTCGATTATCGGAAGCTTAATGACCGTATTGTAGACGATAAATTTCCTTTGCCAAGTATTACGGAAATTTTGGATTCGCTCTCTGGCTCAGTCTATTTTTCGCATTTAGATCTTAATCAAGGATATTACCAAGTAGCTTTAGATAAAAACAGTAGAGAGTATACAGCGTTTACAACTAGTACTGGGCAATACCAGATGAAGAGGCTACCTATGGGATTAAAAACAAGTCCGAGTGCTTTTAGTAGAGTAATGTCAGTTGCTATGTCTGGGTTAACATACGATAAATGTTTTATATATTTAGACGATTTAGTAGTCTTTGGGAGAAATTTAGATATCCATAATAAAAACTTAACAGACGTCTTGGAAAGACTTAGGAAAATTAATTTAAAATTAAATCCAGAAAAATGTAATTTTTTAAAGAAAGAAATTCTTTATTTAGGGCATTTAGTATCAGAAAATGGAGTCTTACCCGACCCAATTAAAGTAGAAGTATTGAAAAATTACCCTGTACCAAGTAATACCGATGAAGTAAAAAGATTTGTAGCATTTTGTAACTATTATAGGAAATTCATTAAAAACTTTGCAAGAATAACTTGTCCATTAAATAAATTAACTAGAAAACATGTACCATTTGTTTGGACTGAAGAGTGTCAAAGTGCGTTTGAAGCAATGAAACATGCTTTAAGTACACCACCAGTATTAGATTTTCCAGATTTTTCAGAAAATAATGAGTTTGTCATTCAAACAGATGCGTCAGGGACGGCTATTGGAGCAGTCTTGTGCAATCAAAATATGAAACCTGTAGCTTATGCTAGCAGACCTCTGAATAAAGCTGAACTCAATTATCCAACCATTCAGAAAGAGTTAGTTGCAATTGTTTGGGCTGTAAAGTATTTTAGACCCTATGTATACGGTAAATCATTTACAATTATGACAGACCATAAGCCTTTAATATATTTATTTTCAATGAAGGACCCATCTAGCAGACTACTTAAATTTAGACTAGCACTAGAAGAATACGATTTTAAAATTTTATATTTAAAAGGAAAAGATAATAGCATAGCAGATGCATTATCTAGAATTAATATAACATCGGATACTTTAAAACAGATGAATAATGAAATTTCTTTAGTTATGACTAGAGCTCAGAAAAAACGTTTAGATGTAGGAAAACAATTGGATACACCTAGTTTTAGTAAACGAGACGAAACGTGGCCTGATCAACCACGAGTAGTTGAGGTACTAAAAATTCCGAATAATTCTGTAGAAATGAGTTTTATAGGAAGTGATGAATTAAATAAATTAAAAAGACAAAATAATATAGATGAAGAAAAGGAATGTTTTATTTATAACAATCGAAAGAAGATGTTGTATATTAATCTTAACTTTAGAGCACAACTTACGCGAGCCGAATTTGTGACTAAGTTAGGTAATTTTTGTAAACGAATAGGTATAAATGAGCTATGCATAGTAAAAAATAAGGAATATGAGAGTTTTATTAAAGATGTATTAAAAGAGATAAAAGACAATAAGGATTGGACCGGTCCACGTATTTATGTATTGAGAGGAGTTAGGAGAATTTATAATGAAGAAGAAAGAAAGTATATTTTACATGACTTTCACCTACTACCTACCGCAGGACATGCAGGAGTACGTAGGATGACCAATAATATTAAGAGACATTTTTACTGGCCAGGCTTAGACAACGATATTAGACAATTTGTGAGTAAATGCATTAAATGTCAGAAAATGAAGCATTGTAGGTATATCAAGGCGCCCATGGAGATAACTACAACGGCTTCACATGCTTTTGAAAAAATTTATCTGGACGTCGTAGGTCCATTAGAAAAAGACATTGAAGGAAATTGTTATATTTTGACACTGCAGTGCGAGCTTACTAAGTTCGTAGAGGCCTATCCTTTGAAAACGAAGGAAACCGTAAGTATTGCTAAAGCATTAGTTAATAATTTTATTTTAAGATTTGGAATACCTAATACCATCGCAACTGATCGTGGAACAGAATTTGTATCGTCAGTAATGGAACAGGTATGTAAACTTTTATGTATAAATAAATTAATGTCTACAGCGTATCACCATCAAACCATCGGTGCGCTCGAAAATTCACATAAAAATTTAGGATCGTTTTTACGAATACAGTGTAATGGTCAAAAAGACACATGGAGTCACTGGCTACCATTTTGGTGTTACAGTTTCAACAATACAGTTCATACAGAGACAAAGTACACACCATTCGAACTGGTATTTGGTAGAGCTAGTATAGTACCATCTAGAGTTAGTCAGTACATAGAACCATTGTACAATCCAGAAAGTTATCCTTTAGATCTTAAGTATAGGTTACAAGTAGCACATCAAGATGCTCGTAATAATCTACTTATAAGTAAACAAAACCGTAAGAGTTGTTATGATAAGTCTTTAAATAATGTGACATACAGTAAAGGACAACAAATTTTAATTAGAAATGAAATAGCTAATAAGTTAGATCCTCAATGGGAGGGACCATTTGTTGTTTTAAATGATTTAGGTGTTAATGTAGAAATATTAAAATTTAATAAACCCTATTTAATCCATAAAAATAGAACCCAACCTTTGGTAACATAAGAAATGATATTAAGTTACATTTACGTAAAAAAAAAAAAAAAAAAAATTGTAAACTATATATTTTTTTTTTTTTTTCTATCACCCCTGAGGTGAGGTGTAGTAGTACTACCTATAGTATAAGGTCTATGACCCTATCCATATGAATGTATCTTCTATTAATATATTAACACATTTATACTCTTGCAGGCAGTAATTAAAGGTGATCGCTTGAGAACAGTTGTTTCAATAACACTACATCCCCACACCTTGGTACTCTTGGTATCGGCAGACCACGGCTTGTGGATTTTCCTAATACAATAGGCCTTGATGATATCAACCGTCACTTTACAACCACTTGTCATTTGGATTCCCAAATGTTGTCCCAGACGGTTGATTTCATCACTGGCCTAGTGAGTCCCATCATAGAACCATTTCACTTCTCTCCGGTGACCTTGGACGAAATTAAAAAGATTATCCTGTCCATAAAATTTATTGGCCGGCTGGAGTGAACAATGACTAGGAACAGAGCTCCCACCTCACCCTTGCCTTTACTGGCCGGCTTGAGTGGAGACTCGCACGAGCAAACGTGCTCGGGGGAAGGAAGAATTCCAGTAAGTGCTCGTAGGGATCTTGACCATCTTCCGGGCTCTGGGATTGTTCTGAAAGCCGTGGAATACCTCTCCACTCCTCACAAGCACCTCAGGACATGTTGCCCCTTGTTACTACGTCACTACGTACTAGTGACAGTTTCCGGGGCCCATTATTGAGTGTGCCCTGCCATTTTATCCGTGTATATATAAAACATTGATAAGGCAGGGGCCATAATTCTTCCATAGTTATTGGTAACCAGTCCACTTTAGCCACCCAAACCCATAGTCCAAATTGTGTTTTTGTAATTGTATTTTTCCATATCCTGCAATAGTCCTACACTAATCGAGGGTTATCTTTGTGTGCATAGTGCATACAGGGATTATCGTTACCACATTTCAATAAAATTTCCTTAGGGTCAGTTCACACCGAGACGCGACGCAACGCGACGATACTGGAAGAGGCCAGTGACTTCGCGCTGCGCCGCGCGCTGCCGCGAGGCGCATCGTACCATCGCTGGCAGCACGACGCCTCGCTGCGCAGCGAGACGCCGGGCGGCGCATCGTACCATCGCTGGCAGCACGACGCCTCGCTGCGCAGCGAGACGCCGGGCGGCGCATCGTACCATCGCTGGCAGCACGACGCCTCGCTGCGCAGCGAGACGCCGGGCGGCGCATCGTACCATCGCTGGCAGCACGACGCCTCGCTGCGCAGCGAGACGCCGGGCGGCGCATCGTACCATCGCTGGCAGCACGACGCCTCGCTGCGCAGCGAGACGCCGGGCGGCGCAGCGGAACGTGTCTACATTCGCCGCGTCCACCTAGTCCACCGCGTCTACCATTTGCAAGCGCATGAGAACGACGTATATTTGACGGGTGCATTATGGAGATCGAGGAGAAATACTACTGCGTGATGTCTTCTTTTTAATTTTATTTATTTATAAGTAGAACCAACAGCTAAACCAAATTAATAAAAATTGTATAAGCGACAGAGAGCCAATTACAGCCATTTAATTATTATTATTAATTTTATTTTTGTATTCTTTTTCCCCTTCTGCAAGAAGTCCGATTATAACAAGATCCCAGTCTATCATTATAATTTTCACTCGAGCACTCGACCGAGGTGCAACAATTCTACATGAAGTCCTGACGAAATAGTAGAGACAAGTCGCCACGGCGGCAGCCTCAGGCTGAGCCTCGCGGCGTCGCGCGGGTGTGCGGGGCGCAGCGCCGCTCGTGCACGCCGCGCGTACCAGCGATGCATCGCTCTACGCCGCGCGTACCAGCGATGCATCGCTCTACGCCGCGCGTACCAGCGATGCATCGCTCTACGCCGCGCGTACCAGCGATGCATCGCTCTACGCCGCGCGTACCAGCGATGCATCGCTCTACGCCGCGCGTACCAGCGATGCATCGCTCTACGCCGCGCGTACCAGCGATGCATCGCTCTACGCCGCGCGTACCAGCGATGCATCGCTCTACGCCGCGCGTACCAGCGATGCATCGCTCTACGCCGCGCGTACCAGGGATGCGCGCCAGTCATCTCGAGGCGCAGCGCTGCGTGGTGCTACGTATTCTGAATATTCACAATTAAATGTGTATCTTTTCGTATAGTACGAGTATATAAAGTTATATTTTGAGTCGCTCTATTAAAATGTACGCGCAGCTTCGCGTCGCGTCGCTTCTCGGTGTGAACTGACCCTAAGGGGCCTCTGCGGGTTGGCTTTGGCCCCTCGTACGCCTTCCAAAGGACCGGGACCCCATGGTCCTGAGATATGTTAAAATGATAATAATAATTTTTATTTCGGACCAAAGAATCCATAGTGTTAGTAACATAATATTAAAACAACTTATGATCTATTGTTAGCACCAATCACCCTCTGCATAAACTGCTTTAAATTGGAGAGCCGAAACTCTCCGCTACAGTTCTCAAGATGCTGTTGCGACTGTCTCTCACTCTCCTCAGGAGTGACGCTGTTTTTTTGCGAATAATCGCGTGAAACCCGTCGGTAAGAGCAAGCGCAAACATTTCCGACGCGCTGCAGTAGCGAGGAAGTTCCAACAACATCTGAAACCATTGTTGTACTGAACGCGAAGGACATCCAGCGACGTTTTAGTGTAATTGAACCATAGATTACTCGTGTACAGACTGGCAGTACGCCTTGAAAATAGTTATTTTGACTAGGTCTGTCACCGAGCAAATCTACGGGCCAACATGTTGTACCGGACAGCGAGTGCCCTGCGCTCCCTCTCCATATCTACATAGACCTTAAGGTCGTCGGAAAGAAAGTGACCTAGGTATTAAAAAGTGGATACCCTTTTAATTACTGACCCGTTTACAAGTAGCTCGGGTAGAATGATTGTGAGCTGAAAATAGCAAAAATCAACTTAATTTTCTTGTATATGATTTTAGATTAATATATATTTTTGAAATAATTGCGTCAAAATAATTCTATGCTTGGTCACGTGACATTGAACGCGAATCAGATACGTAGGCGATACGTCACGACTTTCAGATGACAGTTTTAAATTGTAAGTTAAGTAGAAACAAACTTTATAATTATGTCAGCCATAAAGTTTCTTTTGCAATACCAATAAACGCACAAAATGAATAGTGTATGAATGATGTGTAGAAAGGAAAAACACTGATCGGTAGTGTGTCCCTCTCAACAATGTGGCAGTGTTTATTATTTCATCTACGAAATTAGTAGTACTTTATGTTTAAACACAAAAATAAGGAAATGGAAATCGTCTACCTACGGCTGTCAAAATTGACATTAACGCAAATAATTATTTTCATGGAGTAGAAGTAGCCATCATGTACATACAAGCTTCGTCATTATGACGCATGGTGTGTTTAATGAAGTACTGACCTGGGGCGGCATCTGCGTCTCGTTCTCTTTCACGCACTTGGGCAGGTCCTCGAACAGCGAGTCCCAGATGTTGGTGTCGTTGAGGTTGTGGCACATGTACATGATAGACACCTTGCGCAGCGAGTTGATCACGTTGAACACCTCGTCCGCGTCCGGGGTCTCGCCCTGTGCCACACATCGTGCGCGTTATAGAGAGGCAGATCACATGGCAAAATATACGTAGAAGAGAATACGCAGTAATGATAGACACTGCGTAAGAAACCTCAGAGAAAAAAACAGTAAACCTCAGGTCCAATAAGAACGCATTGCCGTCATATTCCGGCTGTACAAATAGAGCGCTCGCCGCACTTCGCGTGAGACTCACCCCCTCGATGAGGCTGCGGTACTCGTCGATGGCCTCCTTGTACCGGTTGACGCACATGTCGGTGATGGTGGCGCGCGCCACGTTGCAGCGCGTGTACACGCCGCACTGCTCCGTGCAGAGGTACTCCAGCGTGCGCCCGCACGTCTCCAGCACCTCGGCCTCCGTCTGCACGCTCACGATGTCGCGGATCTTGTTCAGCAGCAGCGTCAGGTTCTATACCACACGTTGTTACATAAAAGCTCAGCCCGGACCGGAACATAAGCAAACATAAGCGTCAACGACGAGTCTTTGCTGACGCTCTGAATCGTAGCTTTACGGAAGTTTCGTATTAGGGCTTCCAATACCGAGATATTTTTGTCTTTTTCAAAACCGGTATTGAAATATCGAAACCGGTATCCCGGTATTGGTGATTTTATTATATTTTCAGTAGAAACTACAGTAACACAACTACAATTTTGTTGTAGTGCACATTATATTCCCAACCATTTTTAGGGTTCCATAGTCACCAAGAAACCCTTATATTTTCGCCATGCCCGTCTATCCGTCCGTCCGCTTAGCTCAGAGACTCTTAGTTACGCCGACAAAGTGAAATCAAATCAAAACTGAAATAAAATCTTGAAAAAAAAAAAGGTTTTTTTAGGGTACCTTTTTTTTATAAGGCTATTTTTGTATCTACGGCGACTGTCCTATACCGGCTGACTTTTTTTACCGTGTGGACCTTTTTTTTTACAAGAACTAAACCAGACCGTATAATATAGGTAGTTATACTAAAAAAAGTGATTTTATATTAAAAAAAACCGGCCAAGTGCGTGTCAGGCCACGCATAGAACAGGGTTCCGTAGTCACCCATTTGTACTGAATGAAAACTTGTCGCGAGATTTAAGTACTCGTATTTACTTAGTTTGAAAATTTTAATACAATCAATCACACCAAGTTATTTAATTAAGGGCTGATTCTTCAATCATCTGATAACTTTATTCGAGGAATCATTTTGACAGTTATATCATACAAAAACTGTCAAACGCCAATTTTATTCCTCGAATAAAAGTTATCTGGCAATGGAAAAATCAGCCCTAACTTGTATATCTACACAAGTAAATCTCGCGACAAGCTTTTATATCATATAAATTGTGTAATGACGTTATAAGTTGATAGTTAAAGTTTTAAAGTAACAGTTTTTTTTTTTTATGATAATAATTCAAAGCTATGTATTTAAAACAAACCGGCCAAGTGCGAGTCGGACTCGCGCACGAAGGGTTCCGTACCATTATGTATAAAAATCATGTCTGTTGTATATATACTTTAATAATAAAATTAAAATAAAATAAATATTTAAGGGGGGCTCCCTTAAATATTTATTTTATTTTAATTTTATTATTTATTATTAAAGTAAAAATACAACTGAGTATTTTGTGAATATTTCAAGTGCCTACCTGTTGCCATTATTGATATCGAGCAAAAAAGGGCAAAAAAATCGCGTTTGTTGTATGGGAACCCACCTTAAATATTTATTTTATTTTGTTTTTAGTATTTGTTGTTGTAGCGGCAACAGAAATACATAATTTGTGAAAATTTCAACTGTCTAGCCATCGCGATTCTTGAGATACAGCCTGGTGACAGACAGACAGACGGACAGACAGTGAAGTCTTAGTATAGGGTCCTGTTTTTAGCCTTTGGGTACGAAACCCTAAATAGACGCTTATTTTTTATGTATTGATGGCCAGATTAACTTTATTATTGACAATGGAGATAAAATCTCGTTAAATATAAGTAACTTGATTTGATTTAACAAAGAGCGGACTAGTCTTTGTTTCTAAGGCAATGGCTACAAGGCTTTTTGGCTTGGTCATCTATACAGGCTGATTTTTTAAAGACCAGCCAAATTTAAGGATGTGGTACAGACCATCAAACTGAACAACTTTCTCCATGGGACAAATAGCGTAATCGCGAAAATTTTATCAACTGTCCCATAGAAAACTTCAATACCTAATCGACCTAACTGTATGGGACGGCTGAATTTTTATTCGCGATTACGATGTTGGTCCCATGGAGAAAGTTGTTCAGTTTGATGGTCTGTACCACATCCTTAAATTTGGCTGGTCTTTAAAAAATCAGCCTGTATATTATAAAAATCAATTGCTGTTCGTTTGTCTCGCTAAAACTCGATTTAGCTAATTTTGGTTTTTAAATGTTTGTCGTAGTCCAGGGAAGGTTTAAACGGTGAGAAAATATGAAAAAATTGCGAGGAAGATAGTAAAAACAACAATTTCATTTTCCCATATAAACTGTTCTACCTACTTTCCTGTCGAACATTTGACGTTCGTCAATTCGGGACGGTAGACTCGGATCCACTCGAATTGAAGCATGTATTAAATTAAGGGTTTTGAATCGAAAACATACATATTTGCACATTACTCGGATTATTTAGGATTAGTAGGGTAGGAGTAGGGTAGGAGTAGGGTAGGAGTAGGGTAGGAGTAGCGTAGGAGAAGGGTAGGAGTAGGTTAGGAGTAGGGTAGGAGTAAGGTAGGAGTAGTGTAGGAGTAGGGTAGAGGGTAGGACACCACGCGAACGAAGTAGCGCCGGGCAGCTAGAAATAATTTAAATTTATATCGCAAAACAACGTTTGCCGGGTCAGCTAGTACTAAATAATAGTGTTGTCATTGAAAAATATAAAAAATAAAATTAATTACTAATAAATTAATTTACATAAGTAATGTTTTGATTGTTAGTGCTTATTTAATAAGATAATAAGAAATCTAAATATGTATACAGTTTACGAAGACTTGATATCTAGCTAAGAAATCGAATGTATTTTTTTTTCAACCTATTGTTCCAATTTTATTTTTATTGGCAACACTAAAACCCATAAATATGACTCTTTAGAAGATGACATTTCACGTCAATTCGATGAAGAGACAAAGAGAAACAAGACAGAAAGACAAGACGTGTCAAGTGACAGTTAACATTCATTTTATTTTTCTTTTTCTTTCGAATTACATGAAATTGATATTTCTATTTTCCTGCATGTAATTGAAGGATTGCATTATTGGAAGATGCATTACAGCATTAGAGCATTTACTCCAGAAGGATGCTGTGTTAATTGTTCAGTAAGATTTCAACGCAATGTGCGAAGACATTGACCGAGACTGCTGCAGATGTGCGGTAACTTGTGAACGCAAGGATTCACGAACGCAAGTTAAACCAGCTATAATGCAATTTAACGAAAGTGCGTTAAAACGATGCAAGAAAGTATTGAAACTGTTTATACATTATGGAGATTTGGATACAGGAATATTATATTCTTATATGTCGATTTTCACAACCAACGCATACTGTGCCTGATGACTACGGGAAAGAACATTATTTTGCAGTGGATTCCAGCACACCAAAAGGAACAATAATAATATTAGCTAGATTATTGTTCCTTTTGGTACCCGCAGGGCAGCTTGTAGAAAAAAAATATATATTTTCAGTAAAAGAGGTGACAGACACACCTATAGAACTAGAAATAGGGACCAATTAGTACAACCAGGTTTCAGACTGGCTAAAGTAGACCCTTCCTTCATGGGGTACTGTTTAAAATGTTACAATAAAAAACGACACTACAAAGTGAAAAATAACTTTAATTTCGGAAGTCGGTGTCGTCGGGTTCGCATTTTCGTTGTTTGCCACCGACTTCCAAAATTAAAATTATTTTTCACTTTGTAGTGTCGTTTTTGGAAGTCGGTTGTTTTTTTTTTTTTTTTTTGCAAAAAAGTTTTTATTTTTCAATTTTAAGTTGTAATTATTACCAGTAATTTTGGTTTAAAAACCAAACTACTAAACCGTTTTTGATGAAATTTCTATGGGACCATTTGGGATGTATTCCTTTCCAACAAAAACAGAATTTTCAAATCTGTTGGCAAGCGACGGAGTTATGCGCGAACAAACATAAAAAAAAAATACAAACATCCGAATTGAAAAGGTATTTTTAACCGACTTCTAAAAAAGGAGGAGGTCCTTTTTTAGAAGTCGGTTAAAAATACCTCCCCATATACTCCAACTCAATGCAACGAAATTCAAATCTTACATAAAACGCGCACACTAAGCAGCTAAGCATATTATAAGTTGGGGGATTACATCGCTGACAAAAATGCTTGGCTAAACGCTGGTCCTGCTCCACAAGACGCATAAATAAATTGATTAGCATTTGAAAATACTTCACACACGCCTACCTTACCTACATACTGTTGGAGCTGCTGAAGATTAAAAAATACTACTTTTGCATTATATAAATTCAATCTCCTAGTATTGTATAATTGCATAGCACATATGTGAGTACTATGTACATACTATAAAGCTACCATTTACTGGGTACGTCTTTCATTGACTTGAATGTGCCTTGGCGGCTGAGAGTTTTCATGCTCACTCTAATGTCTCGCTGGGACTGTGTTGAATCATTAAGTTCCCTTCAAAATGGTTTAGCTGAATGGTGCTGATTCATACGTCATGATCGTGAACGGGCGCCGTCAGTAGGGATTGGTCATCTCTTAGCTGCCACGGCTTATTTTAATTTTTAATTTCTGAATTGTTTTTATGTTTTCTATAACGGACGCTTTTAACGTGCACGCCTTCCTACATCGTTCTCACATGGGTAATTTCAACACGAATGATATAATCAAATATTTTGTAACAATTTTATGATTTAAAGGAGTGTCCGTGGAGTTTCTTGCCCGTTCTTCTCCATAGGTACCTACGCTTTGGAATGGGCAACTAGCTTCATCTTTCTGACTGATCAACCCTTTGACCATTCAAAAGTGCCTGTAATTGGTTTAGTTGAAATAAATTATATGGTATGGTATAGGGTGTGAGCTATATGCCTGGAGGCTTTTATTTAGGTAGTAAGTTTTTATTTACATTTTAATTTTAATTAAGTATTCTTTAGCTTGAGTACGTATGGTTTTTATTATATTTGTTCGTATAATGGCGTGGCTAGCTGACATATGGCAAATCATTTAATTTTATGTTTTGTGTCTTGTGATGTTAATTACTTAACATAGGTACCTAGTATTGTATACAATCAAGTATTTTCTAACTGAACAGACAGCTGTGCTGCTCGGGAGTTTATTGCGCCACTTCTTCCCAGCGATAGCACTAGAAAGTGGTGAAGGGCGGGCGTTTTTGGGGGACTGTCTTTTGTAATTTTGACGTTCGAAAAGTGCTGATTCTCAGCCTAATTTGAATAAATGACATCATTGTGTGTCAGAAGTGTAAAAACGAAATTTGAACGCGACTATCTTTTGGCGCGGTAGTATCTAACGATTTAAATATTTGCCGCTGTCGTCATTTTCATGATAGTCGTCGCTGCGGCCGTTATGTAAGGTCATCGTTTTTCTAGGCAACCGCATGCGTGTGCACCATTAGGTATTATACAAGCAAACTTCTTAATTTAAAAAAACTTCTAGAATTCATAAACATTATTGCCTACAGGTGTATTCATTGAAAGTGACGCGTGTCCCTCGACCCTTTCCGCTTTATCACCTGTGCAATCGACACCGTGTCTTTGTTATAACGTTATCTTAGTCTACGTAGTCTGTGGTTTAATGCAGCCGCCGTAGCTCTTAGCTACTTTCTGTTATTTTATCCGCGCAGTTAAATCTGCGCGGATTTATTTACCTTCACCTCTCAAATTGTATCCGTACTAGTATAATTGTAATAAAAAAAATATTCTAGGTGCATCGTCTATCACATATAATTATATGAATGTATACATATAAAGTAATGTAATACATTTTTTAAATTGATATTTGAAATAAACGATTTGACTTTGATTAGAAAAAAACCAAACGTCACAATCGTTAAGTATTTAAGTATGAACTCGAAGCAATTCTTCCTCTATGGGGAATTACCGTCCGAGTACTACTAGTGATGTTCTGTGCAGTGAAGTAACGAACTGGTCGCAGCAATGAGCCGTACGTACCCCCTCCTGGCGCTGCGTGGTGTAGAGCTCCAGGTCGAAGTACTGCGGGATGGACGCCAGGTTGGTGAGCTTCTCGGGGTCGGCGCCGAACTTGTCCAGCAGCGCCGGCAGCGTGGCGATGTAGTGCGCCGTGAGCCGCGTGCGGTCGTCGCTCACCACCTGCGCCCGGGGACGTCATGTACCACACGTTCTAAATGTGTTCGTCATCTTAAGGGCTACCTTTGTCTGCTCATTGTCCGGTAGAATCTGTTTCACCGATTCAGTATGTCTTATGTAATTTTGACGTTCAAAAATTGCTGATTCTCAGCCTATTTAAAATATATTTTTCGTCGTAATGTTAATGCCGCAGAACGACAGCCGTCTTCTTAACGTGTCGAACCAAATTAAAAATGTGACACTGATAAACACTGACAATGAAAAAAGAAGATTTATAATTTATAAATAGCCATGCCATTAAAAAGGTCGATGTCAACTTGACATTGGTCTAAGGTGTATGCTATTTTGATCTTTGTTGTCAAGTAATGAAATATAATTTTGCTTTCTTTGCAATAATCTGCTCAGTCCTATGGCTTCAAAAGTTTATTATGTAAGGAAAGATTTTGAAGCGAATTTGAGCGTGTAGTGCGTACCTTGGCCTGCTCCTTGGACAGCATGTGGTGGTGCTTGCGACTGGCCCCGCGGCCCACGGGCGGCTCGCCCGTGCTGGCCTGGCGCACGCAGCACACCATCAACTCGATCAGCGACGACTCCTGCAAGGGCATATATCAAATTACATAGTCACTACGTACAGATCCAAAAAAATCTTGTATCTCTGAACCCGTATACTTACTTGCCTAAAAAACTTTCGTCTTCCCTGTGCAAGTGTACAAACTTTTATTTACAAACTCATCAGAAACACACTTAACATACATATATCCAACAGTTTACTTAATGCTATATAAAATGTATCTATTCACACACGAAATACTTGATGTCGAGACACGTGATGTGTGTAGTTATGCCACTGCTGCTGAAGATATACGAGGGCGACACTCAAAGTATTTAGAACTGGCCACTTATAAACGATATAATAAAAAAATAATTTCAAATTTTGAAAATGGAACTCTTTGTCAATATTATTGTGTAAGTATGTATTTTATTAATTTGTCATTTGTTTACGATTTGGCGGCAAATTGAAAATTGTCTGCGTCACGTCAGCATGAATCTAACGCGAGAAAATTTTCATACAATGATTTTTTATGACTTTCGATGTCATTTAAGTCAACAAGAAAGTTGTGATAGACTTCGATTGGCCTTTCACGATGAAGCCCCATGTCGTGCCATTGTTTACAACTGGTTTAATGAGTTTAAACGTGGTCGCACTAATCTCACCGATGATCTGCGTGAGGGACGGCCTTCTACGGCAACGACTGAAGATAACATCAGTGTTGTGCGGCGTATGATAGAGACTGACAAAAGAGTGACTTATCAGCAGATTCGGACAAGCTTAGGCATCGGTAAGAGTCAAATGCACATAATCCTTCATGAACATTTAGCGGTTAGGAAGCTTTGTGCCCGGTGGATACCTCATAATTTGACAGAGGCCCAAAAGGTCCGTCGTGTTGATTGGTGTCGTGAAATGGTTCAAAGATTTAACGGAGGTGACTCAAATGCTGAGTTCGACATACTTACGGGTAACGAAAGCTGGATTTATTGTTATGATCCTAAAACTAAGAGACAGTCTGCTGTCTGGGTGTTTCCTTCCAAGGAGTTGCCAACTAAAGTGAAGAGAGGTCGAAGCATGGGAAAAAGATGGTGGCCTCGTTCTTCGGAAGGACATGTCATTACGCAACAATTGTTTAAGAGGATCGAAAAACAGTTACTGCAGAGTGGTACACTAACAATTGTTTGCCACTTGTTTTGGAAAAAGTTCGGGAGAAACGACCTCTCAGTAAGATCCTCCTTCACCACGACAACGCCTCGTCGCACACCGCCAAGTAAACAATCGACTACTTGGCGACGCCAGACGTGGAATTACTGGGTCACCCGCCCTATGGCCCCGACCTCGCACCTTGCATTTTCTATTTATTTCCGAAAATAAAAGGAAAACTTCGAGGAAAACGTTTCATGGACGCCGAGGCAGCAGTAACTGCGTTTCAAAATGCCGCCGATGAGACCCCTAAGGACGAGTGGGCAAAGTGCTTTTCTCAGTGGTTCCATCGGATGCAGCGATATATTGATGTAAATGGACACTATATTGAAAAGATATAATAACTTGCTAGTTTGTTCAGTTTTTTATTTTCTAAGTTTTTGAGTGTCACCCTCGTAGTAGGTACTTCATCAGCATTACGCATTGAAGCAATGTCTTGATGCACGCCCGTCCAATCAGACGATTTGTTTTTTTTTTTTTCGTTAGCCTACATTGTGTCCCGCTGCTGGGCAAAGGCCTCCCCTTTTTTCTTCCAAATCTCCCTGTCTTGTGCGATTTGATTTTATTTTAGTTAAATCGTCGTCGTCCCCCAGGTCGTCCCTTTTCAATGACAGATATATTTATTATGTGTCATGTAACTTCGATTTTTTTTTTTTTTTGAATTCTTATATAAGACTTTTGTTTTTTTTTTTCAATAGCTTCTTCAGCACTTGTAAGTGTATCTCTTTCTCGAGTTTACTTTAAAACAGAGAATAATTATATCAAATTTTAATTAAAGCAGTTTTAGTTTTAATAATCGCATACATAATCAGCCTTATGTTCCCACTGCTGGGACACAGGCCTCCTCTCTCCGAGAGGGAGTGGGCTGTAATCCACCACGCGGGCCCAGTGCGGGTTGCTATATGTCAAATGTCTTCGAATTTTTGATTCTAGAACATGCCGGTTTCCTCACGATGTTTTCCTTCACCGTTTTGAGAACAGTGGTAATGAAATAATTTACACAAAGTAAAGCGCCTGCCTAGGTACGAACCCACGACCTACAAGTCGTAAGTCGCGGCCGTTATCACTGGGCCAGCACTGCTCTCGTGTCTTAATAATACTTTTTATTTTTTAAAGTCGGCATTTCGCTTTGGCATATGTATACGTTGTTTTTTCCGAGCGCGTACACATTATCGCCATTCCTTCTTTTGCCTTTCAAAAGTAATGTCATCACTCTCGTTCGTGCATAAATCAGTCGCCCGGCGGGCTGATCGACGATGAATCTATGGCTCTTTTTTGCATATCGGCGCGATCTTATTTATGTGATTTAAATAACTGTGTTTACAGGAAAAGTTAATAATTTAGCAAGTTAAAGTAATTAGTTAATACAATTAGTATTAAAGTACGTTCGCGTTAAGAATGCAGTGAGTCATCATTATCCGTCGGCCTAGCCCCGCCCCCTAACCATCAAATCTTTTCAAATTACAAAGTCAAGTTCACAATGAGAGTTGAAGGCATTGCTTCGTACGCAACGGTTGTGTCCTGTCATTTATGTTAACAGATTTAAATTTAAATAAAAATATTAATATTATAAGTAGGTATTTAGACTGTGTGCGTACTTTTAGTTTTTGGAAAAGCGAGGTATCGTTGAAAGCGTCATGTTGTTCCGCGAGTTAAATAGGCTCTATGACGTCACATAAAATCGAACACAGCGGATGGGAACTGTTACCGAACAAATTAAATGAATAGATCGTGTTTGGTATCTAATTCAAGGTTTTAAGGTGTATTTTCTGAAAATATATTGGCTATCATCATTTTTCATACTTAAACCACAATAAGATCAAAACTAAAACAGTCAGAGTGATGAGCGATGAGTGATGTATACATATTTTATGTATACATATTTCAAATGGAATGCTTACAACTACCGAAAAGGACAGGACCTGGGAAGACGTACCAGTTTGGACCTCAACGGAACGGGACTGGACCTGTGCCCACAGGCTAGTAACGGAGGACCGGTTAAAATGGGATATCAACACCTTCCAGCCATACAACAGTATTGTGTACAGTTCCACAGTATTATGTCATATAGCATTTTACTGTGGGGTCGGGCTGCTGACATTGAATCCATTTTTATTTTGCCCTGTCAGAGCCATTTACAATCTACGTCGCCGCGAATCTCTTAGGGAACTATTTAAAAGAGTTAATATTATGACGGTACCTTGCCAATTCCTTTATGAAAACATTATGTATGTAAGAAAAAATCAACATCTTTTTAATAAAATAAGTGATAGACATAATAATACTAGAAATAAAGATAAATTAGCTCAACCTTTTTTCAGATTATCTAAAGTACATACCTCTTTTATGGGGTAGTGTTAAATGTTACAACAAAATACCTTGTGAAATATTGCAATTAAATGAAAGAAAATTTAAAATTTATATTAAAATTACACTTTGTAAGCAAGGATATTACAAATTAGAGGATTCTATCCAAGATAAGAATGCTTGGAAACATGCTGGTCCTGCTCCATAGGACAATCTCTAGAGTCTAGACAAAATCAAACTGGTTGCTAATGTAATTGTATCATTTTTTTATTTTTTTTTATTCGTCTACTTTTGGAATGTTTGTGAATATGTGAGCAACATGTATCTATCACATAGTTAATTTACATGTCATGTTTTCATTTATCCATTTTAATTCTTTTACGTATTGTGGTATGGTAATTTTATTTTTAGGTGCAGCGTCTTCACATATAATTATATAATTAATGTATGCAAAATATTGTAAAACATTTTAAAAGAGTAACGGTGGAGTTTCTTGCCCATTCTTCTCCATACGAAAACTACCTTTTGGAAGGGGCGACTAGAATCAATTTTATTTTTGACGTTCAAAAGTGCCTTTTATGTGCCTATTTGAAATAAATGATTTGACTTTGACAAGTCCGCGGGACTAGATGGCGTCTTTCCAGCCCTACTACAATGCGGGCTCGACTACATTACACCATGCCTGATGGAGATCTACCGGGCCTGCATAGCACTCAGACACATACCCCTAGCCTGGCGCGAAGTGAAAGTCATCTTCATACCCAAACCCGGTAAAGTCGACTACACGCAACCCAAGGCGTACAGACCCATAAGCCTCACATCCTTTCTACTAAAGACCCTGGAGAGACTATGTGATCGACATCCGAGACTGTCCCCTTAGGGCAAAACCACTCCACAAACAACAGCATGCGTACTCCACAGGCAAATCAACAGAATCCACGCTGCATAGCGTGGTATCCAAGATTGAATGAGCAGTGGACCACAAATGCTCAGCACTGGCCGCCTTCATTGACATTGAGGGCGCCTTTGACAAAACCACGTTTAAAAGTATCAGCACGGCCTTAGACAGACACGGTATAGATCCGTCTCTGAGCGGCTGGATTACCAATATGCTCGAACAGGGAGCTGTACAAGTGACCGTAAACGACACCACAAACGCCATTGTGGCTAAGGGCTGCCCGCAAGGGGGCGTCCTTTCGCCACTACTATGGAATCTAGTTGAAGACTGCCTGATAAAGACATTAAACGATAAAGGCTACTTTACCGTAGGATACGCCGACAACAAAAACCGAATTGATCCTCTTCACAAAAAAGAGGAAACTTCCTACACTAAAACTTCCACGATTCTTTGGCACTACCCTAAGCCTATCAACTCAAACCAAATACCTGGGCATCTTTTTGGACAAACAACTGAACTGGGCAAGTACCTAGGTGCTCCAAGTATGAAGCCTATGCCAGAAAAGGCACCGAATAGGGCTGATGATGAGGGTTTAGTGACGGTGCAAAGGAGGAACCGCCGATCGCGAACGAACAAGAACCGCTGCGGCAAAGCTCCTACGGAGCCCGAAGTCAGCTTGCGTGCCGCAAAGCCGAACACACCGGTGTACATCTCCCGCCTACACTACACCACTAAGGCGGCGGACATCGTGGAGTACGTGCGCCAGAAGACGAGGTACACGCCGAGGGTGCAGTTACTGGAGTCGCACCGCAACATCAACTTCAAGGCGTTTGTGGTGCGTGTACCGAATTGTTATCTGCCCGTCGTCATGGACGAAGACTTCTGGCCGCAGAACGTGGTGTTCCGTCGCTTCCGCGGACAAGTACCACTGAGCAGCACCAGAACTAGCTAGTGAAGTACTGTTTTATAGTATAAATATGTATGTTTAGGTTAAGGTATTTACATATCGGCCTGCGTCGCCTGAAATAAATAAATAAAATACAACAAATAAATCACCACAAAGGCCAGCATATCCCTGTGGCAATGCAAGAAAATGCTTGGGAAAAACTGAGAACTCACCTACTGGCTCTACATCACAGTTATCCGACCAATTATCACATACGGCTCACTAGTCTGGTGGCCCAGAACAGACCTGAGCACAGCCCAAAGAGATCTCGAAAAGCTACAGCGATTTGCTTGCGTGGCAATCACTAGCTGCATGAGAACTGCACCCACCGCTGCCCTACAGGCTATGCTTGGGCTGCCCCCCCTACACCTTATCGTACGGGAGGAGGCGGCCCTGTCTGCCTTCAGACTCCATATATCAGGAACCCTAAGCAAAGACTCGAGGATCAAGCACATACGCTTAAAGGTCGAGGCGATCAAACGGCAGCCAATAATGGCATCACCCTGCGACAAAGCCCATAAGCAATACTGCTTCCGAATGCACTACAATATAGTGCTCAAGGAGGAGCAGTGCGACCACTCAGGCCGGCAGGCGAAGGAGCTGAGAGTTTACACTGACGGATCAAAGACCGACTGCGGAACTGGAGTCGGAGTTTTCTCACACGACCTTAACATAAACATATCCAGCCCGCTAGGAATGCTCAACACGGTCTACCAAGCAGAGTGTGTGGGTATAATACAGGCGGCCCATGCCATAGCAGCCAGGGGAGTTACAGACACTCATGTTCGTATACTCTCTGACAGCGCCTCAGTCCTCCAATCCCTAAAGAAGGGATGCATCACATCAAATCTAATACTAGAATGTCACAAGGCGCTTGAACAGGTAACTGTATCGATCCGCAACACAGTGACACTACAATGGATAAAAGGACACAGTGGATCACTAGGTAACGACGCGGCTGACGAGCTGGCCAGAAGGGCATCCAGCATCAGTCTATGGACCGGAACGAGTCGTGCCCATCCCCTTCAATCAATTACGCAGGTGGCTACAGAAGCACACCCACACACAAGCAGAGAACTGGTGGTCCTCGTCACCGGGCTGCAGGCAGTCCAAGGAAGCCATGCCATCATTAGATGGCAAGCTAACGAAAAGATTACTACTCCTGGGCAAGAAAGGCCTGCGCCTGATTGCGGGGACCATCACGAGACACTGCTCACTAAACAAACACTTCCACACGATAGGCATAACGGACAGCCCCCTGTGCAAGGCCTGCATGGAGGCTGATGAGACCGTCGCGCATGTGCTCTTTGAGTGCACAGGCGTCACCCAGATTAGGTCGGAAACCCTCGGAACACCCAGATCTTACACAGATGTTCTCAACAGACTAGGAGACTTAATAAGCTTCTGGATGGAGGTGGGCTGGTTGGAATAACCACCGACGGCCGCCATGGCCGCACGCACAATGGTCCACTTGAAGGACTATATGCGGAAACCAAACCCGTAACATAGAACATAGAACTACCGAAAAGTCGGTCTTGAAAGAGAAAACTGTAGTGTGTCCTTTGTCGTACGGAATCACGTAAAGACCATTTTATTGGACTAAAAATCTTGACAGTGCAATGCCTTTACATTTTAGTGTTGCTAACCAGCTTAGTTAAAAATTTGCACAAAATTGAGACTGATGAGCAGAGACAAACTAGAGCTAGCACACGTAGGAAAGATTTGCCCAACACTATTCAACTGAAATTTAAAGTTGTCAAACATAGGCCGAGGTCTGTAGTTTTATACAACCAGTTGCCTATAGAATTCAAAACCATATACAGTGTTAACTTATTTACAGTATCAATGAATTCCTAGATGACATTGTAACTTATGATTGATTTTATTAGGTACTTAGACATTTATTATTAATGATCTTAATATGACTTGAATACTCAATTGACCGTTATTGTTTTTATTTACTTTTCTAAATGTATTTAATGAATTTAATTTTAACTGCAATTGTATTATATCTAATGTAATTTTTTAATTTTTCAACACAATGTACCTATATTGTTATGACATAAATTACTTAAGTATGACTTTCTAAAAAGGTAATGATTACTTACATTTATTTGAAAAGTAGGAGACGATGGAAAAGTTAAGAGTATTGCGTTATTGACGGAATTTATGCAATAGTAAGTAAAAAGTGAAAAAATATTTGTTGGAGCTTATCAATCTCATATAATTTATACCAACATACATTTTTATATATAGAAGATTAATTTTATTGTGTAATATAATTAGTACATATTTTAGTTGTTAACTAACATTTTGTATTATCTGTCTGCTCCACGCCCGCTCTGGGCTAAACTTTCATAGACCGAGATAAATCAACGTTACTTAGATCAACGTTACTTAGCGCGCACATTTTGCTTAGATATGTTTCCGTCATTATCTTGGACTTTTAGCTTAACAGTTGCGCGACAGTGACAAGAATGATGCTCAGCCAAAGCCAATGTTAAGTAAGTAACAATTTTAAATTCCGGTCAGTGGTCATTTCCTTAGTTCCACTTTCGGCCATTTCGTTAGATAAGTTTGTAGCGGTGACGTGGCGACCGACCAGAGGTTGCCACGCCCATCAAACTTCAATTTATTTTCAAGTATACCTTAAGTATCTCTTGACAACACGATTGGTGCAGTGGCTGAGCGATCGACTGCTGCGCTGCGTGTCGCGGGTTCGATTCCCGCACGGAACAAATATTTGTATTGCCTACAGGTAATTGTTCCGGGTCTGGCTGTTTGTGTATGCGAGTTGAAATGGTTGTAAACGCACCTACAATACAGGAGCAACTCTTAGTGTGGGGCAATGTTAAAATATTTTTTTTTTAAATCTCTAAATGTTATATTTCCATGTCCTTTATTTTTTGTAAATGGGTTGTTTTAAGTTGCAGAGTAATCCAATAAATTTGACGACATTCTTTGAATTTTTCTTTATCTTTAAACATTTTAACTATTAATATTTAAACTTTGTTAGCTTAGTTGTTAACTTTATTGTGCAAACTGTGGTAGCCCATTGTTTGTGCCATGTATTGCGTACATCTTTTGTTGGATTTCCTCAATAAATATAATAAGAGTACCTGGCGGTTGTCCAGCGCCTCCTCGTTGGGCCCCGCCTCCTCCAGCAGCAGGTCGGTCATGCACTCCCAGTCCTTCATCATGGGGTTGGACTCGATCAGCGAGTCCACCAGGTACGCGCCGTGCTCGTGCAACTGTCGACACACTGCTCTATTACTTGAGATAGAGGCAGGCACGTGGCTTTTGGGCCTGGGTTTTTATTAATTTTTTTATTTCAAGGGTATTATCGCTGGGCGATAACGTCGCCCTGTAATATCAGCACAATTATTGATTAACCTTAAAGCACATAACACTTATTTTAAAACAAACAAAGCCAGTTTGTACAGTATCCGAGTAGTAGCTTGTTCCGATAAAGGACATGCCAGGATAGCATTACACTCTCCAATATCATACTTATTTATAGGGCCAAGTAAATTAAATCTCAAAGCCCCATTCCGCACACACTCCATCAAAACATGTTGCACATCTTCGACTACTCCACATTCTTCACAGTTGGGTGATGTTACCTTTTTCATCAGAAAACCGAACTTTTTTGATGGGACGTGATCGGAACGAAGCCGTAGTGCCATAACTAAATCCCTTCTGCTAAGCATATTTCGATCGGTCCAATTATACACCGGAAGCTGTGGTTGCATAGTCTTGTACCAAGTTCCCTTTTCTGTTGACCTCGGGTTAAAGTATTCACTCAACATGTCTATACCCTGCTGTTTAATTAATCTTATATAATCCGTATATAAAGGAGAGATATTTACAGAAATACCATCTGACACGGCTTGGTTGGCCAAAAGATCTACTCTTTCGTTATCCTGAATCTGTACGTGAGACGGGATCCACTGTAAGACTACCGTTATTGACTTTTGAGCAAGTTTGAATATAGACTCCAATATCGTGTAGGCTATCGGTACTCCTCGCAATTATATTTTTTTTAAATATTAGAATATAAAAACATTTAAAAATATAAAAAATAGTAGCCCACCGATATCGGGAACAGGGTCCAAGCTACCGATGGTCAGGGCTCCAGAGAGAGGAACCTCCTGACAATGCGAGCCGTGTCCAGAAGTACCGCTTTCTGAATCAAGGCCTTGATCCAGCTGCCCAACGAGAGCCTCATCAGGTGTTGGTCGAGGCTCTTGGCTATTAAGCCATTGGCTGTCACGACTATCGGCACAATGATCGCTGAGTCCACATCCCACATGTCGACAACCTCGCGAGCCAAGTCAAGATACTTGATTTGTTTATCTTTCTCGGCTTTCACGAGGTTCTCATCATGCGGGACGGTTATGTCAACAATCATTGCGCGCCGCTCTGATCGATCCACCACCACTATATCAGGCTTATTGGCAACAATAGTCCTGTCAGTGATGATGGATCGATCCCAGTACAATGTGATATTACCATTTTCGAGAACTGAGTCGGGCACATACCTGTACTACGGCACCTCCGATTCCACAAGGTTGTATTACAGAGCAAGTTGCTGATGGATTATCCTAGCTACAAGGTTGTGTATAGACACACAGCTAACGGAGAGTACTTGCATAGGCAAGTACTCTCCGTTAGCTAGACGAGAACACCCGGAGATAATATGCCTGATTGATTCTCCCGGCCGGAGGCATGCCCGACAGATGTCAACCGTGCCGTCTTTCACAATAAATCTCCGGTAATTGTTAGTCATCATAACTTCGTCCATAATTGCACAGACAAAACCTTCGGTTTCTCCAAAGAGGTCACCGAAACGCAGCCAGGCTACGGACGCTAGTAGATCTACATCGGGCCCATGAAGGGCCCGGAAGAAGCGTACGTGAAGCTCCTTACTCTGCCATACTTCCATGCGTTCATTAGTGTCAAGCACTACTTACTGGTTTGCGCCAGTTCTCTTTACCCGAGGAGAGCGGTGTGAGGCCCTTGTCCACCGCGACTACATCTCGATGCATCCCCACGTCGGTTTCTAGGAAATATTCCGAGACTGCATATCTCGCGATTGTGGAGGTTCTTAGCGTTTAAAAAGCCTCGACCTCCACACGTTCGCGGGATATAATAAATAATAATAAATATATTCCACAACTATCACACAACGCCATCTAGTCCCAGAGCTAAGCAGAGCTTGTGTTATGGGTACTAGACAACTGATAAACATACTTATATATTTCTAAATACATAAATATTATAGATAAATTACACCCAGACACAAAATAAATGATCGTGCTCATTACACAAACATTTGTTCTGGGTGGGAATCGAACCCACGACCTCCAGCATAGCAGTCAGGGTCACTAACCACTAGACCAACAGGTCTGTCAATATACAGCCTCATTACCGATGACCGTGGGTGATGCATTCGATTTGCAGTTAGCTGCGTACGGACCCTCCTATCCAGGGTGTTGAGTTCAGTCTGAGTCCATTTGAGTATGCCGAAAGAGTACATCAAAACCGGCATGACCCAACCGTTGAAGGCGCGCACCTTGTTCCCGCCTGATAAAAGACTATTAAATACTTTTTTCAGGCGGCTAAAGAAGCGCTCCTTTAACGATTGCTTCATGTCAGTAACAATGTATTGATTATTATTATTCAGCCACTCTTGAATGTCTTTTTTCTTCCGAGGACAGCTTGGGAATCGTTTAAATTTTTCGAATATTTGACGAACTACGAAAACATAAGAATATTTAAAATTTTATTTAAATTAAACCATTTTTATCATTCGTTCTTTACGCAAAATCGTTCACTACCCCAACAGTATTAGTTTTAGAATGGTAACATTATTTTTCTTTGAACTGTCAAGTTACTGAATACAATTAAAAGTCGAAGTATAATTAAAACTTGTTGAAGTGCTGTAAACGCCAATTTAACGTATTTAAGAGACGCATGAACCTATGTTTTTTTTAGTTGCCAATAAACCCTCGTAAAGGACAGACGCATTTCATTTAAAATATCAAGTCACACAGTGGTAACAAAACACAACCTTATCACTACAACCAGTGCATTACTTACAGCCCACTTTTCAATCATCAAATAACTTCTGAGGCCTGAATACAGCTTTCAGAATAAAGCGGGAGGTAACGCCAGGGTGTCACCACTGTGGGGATCGCCCGGAGGACACGGTGGAGCATACGGTAGAGGTCTGCCCGGCTTGGGCGGGGCCCCGCCGTGTCCTCGTGGCGGCGATCGGCGGCGGCGACCTCTCGCGTCCGGCCCTCATACAGGCCATGGTACGGAGCGAGATTGAATGGGAGGCCGTCACCTCCTTCTGCGAAGCAGTAATGTTCGCGAAGGAGGAGGCGGAGCGCGTGAGGGAGAGGCAATCGCTGCACCCTCGCGCGCCTAGCCGCCGCAGGAGACGCCCTGGACGGGAGTCAACAGCCGACTCCCGGCCACCGTAGGCGCGGGCTTGCGGGCGGCGAGCTATGGGCAGCTCGCCGCCCGGTAAGGGGCAGGCCCGGGGCGACGGCGCGTTGTGTACCACGCGCGCCTCAAAGAGCTGTCAGTACGAACTGACGGGGTCCGCTAGGGCCGATGCCGCCGGGGCTGCGGGTTGTTCGAAAGAGATACCGTGGCCCCTGGCACAGGCAACTGTAGGAACACGGGTGGGTTTTAGTCAGTAAAAGTCTGACACTCCCTTCTGCTCCGCCCAGAGTGGGAGGAGTCATTTGATGATTTCCAACCCGGAAAAAAAAAAGGCCTAAATACAGCTTCTAATTCTGAGTTTGGCAGCTTTTGTAGAAAAAATATGTTTATTGTTCACATAAAATTAATCTGACACTAATCTCTTAACACTTAAAAAATATTCCCTTAACATAATTACATCATTTTTTGCGAAGTATCAAAATGATTTATTCCTACTACACTCAGTGATACAACATGCAGTTTCTTTTTAATTTGCCGCGCTTTTTCAGGATCAATTTTTATGATCCACTGAACGAGATCTGCTGTCATGCTACGGAAACGAAACTAGCGATGTGGGGTGGCGTCGCTAGTTTCGTCACTTTTAAGTTTCACGGTTACCTTATTCCTCGTTCCGTTCACCTGTGGGGCTCCTCGTCGTAACTATGACATGTGTACACACCTCGGACTCTATAAAGAACTGCACGAGATCCCGGATGAGCGGCGTGTTGGGCAGGCGCGTCTTGCCGCGGCGCGAGCGCGCGGGCGGGGGCGGCTCCTCGTTGCGGAACAGGCGCACGTTGAGGAACTCGCCGGCCGCCGCGGCCACGGCGCGCTGCGACGAGTACACCAGCTCGTACACGTTCTCGCAGTCCTTGTCCGTCAGCACGTCCGGGTGCATGCGACATCTGCGGACACGACGCACCTCACGTATAGCATCATTGCAAACGGCCTCAAAAACAAAGCTACTATATAATGTTTTCTAGGACGGTATTCAATAAAAAGTTTGTAGATAAATACCAACACAAATAACAATTCTACTATTTTTTTAAATAATTGTGAACTTAAAAATAATAAAGTTGTTCAATATTATTTGTATCATGAAGAGCAGAAATCTTAGTCAAACTGAAATTGAACTCACTTCAAAATGGCGATGACAAGTTTGACAGCGTGTACGGCGACGTCGGTCTCCTTGTCGAGCGTCATGGACACGATACGGTCCTTGAACTTGGACGTAAACAGCTCTAGTTTGCCCTTCAGCTCCTCGCACTCGTACAATGGCTGCAACGCTTGCAGGCAGCGGAGTCGGACCTCGCCCACCTGAGACACAATACAAATGTTCAGTGGCTTTATAGACTGATAGTCTATGTGGGGCTTGTTTGATTCATATTGATGAGCATGATAGATATATAGGGGCGAATCACCAATAGGTGTAACCAAAACTGAAGTCCAACTGTTGTCTGTCAAAGTGATAAGCAACATGAGCAGTCCACATATATCTTTTGTCATCAATAATGTTCGTAAACAAGACCGTAATTATAAAAAACCGGGTATACCTTGTCATGCAATGTCCAGCCAATGTATTTGAGGTAGAGATCATCTAAGAAGTGTGCTGGGAACTTCTCCATCCAAATACCTATCTCTGCCATGGTGATGGCTCTAATGTCAGGTAGCGTATCCCTGGAGCAAACAATGAGATTATAAATGAGTTGTTTACCAGGGGAGTAGTAATGAATAGAATAGAACAGAATATTGTTTATTGTTGTTGTAAGTGGTAACAAATAAAGTTGGTCAATATAAAACAGTATGCCTACAAAATACGGCTAGGGTGTACAATATAAGAAAATAAACATTATTGTAACATGGAACATGGATAGGATAAACAGAAAACGAACTTATTTATGAATATCATAATCTCTTCTCTTATAATAATGAAAAGAAGAGCAATACGTGAGCAACGGCTCATCCTCACCTATATCTATGCACGAACACCGACTTGAACATGTAAGAGAGCATGTTCTTGATCTCCTCCATGTTCTCCTCCAGCTCTTGGCGCTTGGCCACCAGCACCTCGAGGCGTTCGTTGGCTCGCTTATCGCGCGCCTTCAGCCGCTCCGCCTCGTACTGGCGCAGGCAATTGTCGCAGTTCACCGACGTCAGCAGCGCCACGTCCACCAGCGCCGTCATCAGCTTCATCACTACGCAGCAATGGCATATCAAACAACCTTGGATTCACGACGCAAACCCATTGCCACAACAGTCACCAATTGGTCCTTAACATTCATCACCCATTCAAAATCACACCTAGTAAATTCTGTTTCAGATATACTTTGTTAGTTGCTTTTATATTGAGATGCAAGTCTAGACAAGAGTAGATTAAGTTCAGCTGCATATGCAGTAAGAAAAATAAAGCAGTTGACTGATATAGCCGCTACAGCTAGGTTAGTAAAAACGACGGGGTGTTATAAGTTTGACGTGTCTCTCTCTCTCTCTCTCTCTCTCTCTCTCTCTCTCTCTCTGTGTGTCTGTGTCTGTGTCTGTGTCTGTGTCTGTGTCTGTGTCTGTGTCTGTGTCTGTGTCTGTGTCTGTGTCTGTGTCTGTGTCTGTCTGTGTGTGTGTGTGTGTGTGTGTGTGTGTGTGTGTGTGTGTGTGTGTGTGTGTGTGTGTGTGTGTGTGTGTGTGTGTGTGTGTGTGGCATCGTAGCTCCCGAACGAATGAACCGATTTTAATTTTGTTTTTTTTGTTTGAAAGGTGAATTTGTCGGGACTGTTCTTAGCTATGATTAAATATTGTCCTGTCGGGCGACCGCTACTATTTTAAACTTTAACAGAACGTTTGGCTAATAATTAGAGCGGTCCCCCGACGGGACAGCATTTAATCAAAAAATTTCATACGTACTTACGTAGGGTCATAATTTCAAGGTTATTTTTTTTCTTTTTATAGGGTTTCACGTTGTCGGGGGTTTTTTAAATTTGTAATTTAATTTTTTAAGCAAGGAATTGCTTGTATTAGGAGTCTCCGCACTTCCACTTATCATTAATTACTATGCAATTGAAATGTAGACAAAATAAACAAGCAAGACTAAAAATAAAAA
The DNA here is from genome assembly GCA_947507525.1 of Apamea epomidion. Lineage (NCBI taxonomy): Eukaryota > Metazoa > Arthropoda > Insecta > Lepidoptera > Noctuidae > Apamea > Apamea epomidion. The sequence goes on along the minus strand of OX382240.1, from coordinate 450,782 downwards.
ATAAAATAGGTAAATTAACATTATACAAAGGCACTGCAATAGAATGAGCGTTGTACAGAAAAAAAAGCCAAGTTGCGCGAGTACGTGTGGTGCGTGTGTTACGAGTGAGTATGTTAGTGTGTAAGTGAGCGAGTGTGGGTGTGGGTGTAAGTGTGAGTAGTGAGGTTGTATAGTGTGTGACAGCGTGAGTTATAATAAGCGATGTTTAGTTCATTTATCTTGAATGAATATCCTGACTAGTAGGTGTAAGCGTACGCTAAATAAAATTGAAGGTTGTTGGCTGTTGGCTAGCCCTACGACGATGTCTTGGGATCGAAAGAAGCGAAATAAGTCTTCTTTCACTAACCATGCGGAAAAAACGACCCCAGTGAAGCAACTTTGGTTATTGTAAAGTAGATACAATAGACTCAATATCGTCATAAGATTTAGTTTTAAGCCACTCGGTTACAACTTTTTTACAATCCTGGTACTTCATGGAAGTAGTAGTAGATATCTATAAAACGGGTGATCGCGAATCTCTTAGAAAAAAATGCTATGAAATTGATATACTAACTCTGCCTAATCTTTATATCTTAGAAAGTATTTTTTATTTTCGCAAAAACTTAGGACTTTTCAAAATAAGAAGCAATTTCTATAATATTAATACTATGTATATAACACACACGAGTTTTATACACGTAGTTAAAATGAAATTGTGCTACCCAAATTTAGATCAACTAAAACAAGCAATTCATTTCTTAAAAACAGTATCCGCATTTATAACAAGTTGCCAAAGCCGGATACAGAACTTAGCCAGAATATAAATATGGACACAATGGACAGTAGTACAGAAAAAGAAACTACGAACAAACGTTACAAATGGCACACTCACACTCACACAGACGCGCACATCAACGAGACTCCTAAGCGATAGTCGCGGTGCTCTGTCGCTTGATTTTTTTTTTCGATAGGGCTTCTCGCATTTCAACCTATGAGGTTGTCGTCTGCTTAACCGGGCTTGCCTGTGAATGCCTCAATAAATTAAGCCTCCAGCCAGGGCTTAAAAAACTTAAAAACTAAGCGACTATACGCTAAGGGCACCCCCTGTAGGGAACGGATCTCGGCTTAGGGCGTCGCTGGGAGAGGGGTGTGTAACGTTTGATATAATAACAAAAGTTCTAATGATCATAAGACCTAATTTCATTTAATATATTTTTTTTATTAATATAACGATCAAATGATATCTTGTATATATAAAAATGAATCCCTATTTCCGTTGGTCACGCCATAACTTGAGAACGACTTTACCGATTTCATCCATCTTTTTTTTACAAGTTTTCTAATACTTTGCAGAAGGTTCTTACGGGAAAAAAGTTGCGCAGAAAAATAGAAAATTTAAGAAAACTTAACTACTAAGTATATAAACTTTTCTGATGTAACCTTAGCGCGTTTGACATAACTGTCAGTCGTATGACAGTTACCCGGACTTATTACTCCTTATTTATTTATGAAAATCGTCTACGTTTGGAATGTTTGTGAATATGTGAGCACCATGTATCTATCACATAGTTGATCTATATGAAATCAAATCAAATCTATTTATTTGCGAGAATGTAGGTTTACATGATGATCTTAAACTATAATGGCCCCTTTACATCCTACCATTACACATGGTGTGCAAATAACTAACATGCACAATACTATGATTTTAAATTTAAAAAAATGTCAACATTGTTCAATGTCAACAGTGAGTCATCATACCATTCTGGATGCCGTGTACAGATTTAGACAACACGGCCGCTTTGACCCGCCTCCGGTTGACGCAGGCAGGCCTCCATACTCTGCCGAACTCGAAGAGGAAGTGTTAGACTTCTTCCGGCGTCATCCTCTTGCGAGCACCAGGGATGCTGCTCGAGTCTTCGACGTGAGCGACAACTACGTGTGCCGACTTTTAAATCGGGAAGGGCTCCTTACCACTTTACAAGAGTACAAGAATTGCACCCACATGACTACGCGGCTCGCCTCGCGTTTTGTAATTGGATTCGAGAAGAACGCCGCAACATTCTGTGGACTGACGAGTCCACATCACACGGGTTGGTATGTTCAACATACACAATGCGCATTATTGGACTGTGGCGAATCCTCGTGTTGTGCGGCCTGACCACTTTCAGACTCGGTTTAGTGTTAATGTGTGGGCCGGGATACTCGGCAACAGAATTCTAGGTCCAGTGTTCTTGGACAGACTGAACGGAGACACGTATCTGCGCTTACTACGAACCCGTGTGAGAAGAATGTTAGAACGTATTCCTCTTGAAGAGATAAGAGGGCTGTACTTTCAACATGATGGCGCACCACCTCATTTCGCCATCAGCGTACGGGAATTTTTAAACGGTGTGTGGTACGGCGGTGAAAGGTGGATAGGCCGAGGAGGGCCAGTGCCGTGGCCTCCTCGCTCGCCGGATTTAACCCCTCTAGACTTTTTATTGTGAGGTCGTGTAAAGGACCTTGTGTACGGCCAAACCGGACATGATATTAGAAGTGTGGAAGAACTAAAAAGGCGGATCAAACGCGCATTTAGGCAAGTAAAAAGTGAAACGGACACATTAAATAAAGTGAAGAGACATGTACGTAAGCGTGCCTACATTTGTGTGCAACGCGAAGGCGGACTTGTGCAACAGTTTTGTAGATAAGTAGGTAGGGAGTGTGTAAATAACTGTAAATACGGTGCAATTATTGTAAATAAGATGATTAACTTTTAAACACGCCAACTGACTGTAATTTATCGTTATTTGATTTTAATCTAAGTACCTATTGTTTAAAAATAATAAGAAAAAAATTGCGATTCTTACACTAACTTGACAGTCCAAAGCGTTAAGTGTTATGTGAAGTTTATCATCTTATTTACGTCAGTTTTTTGGAAGAATGCGGTAGCTGGTAAGTAATTGGATTTTTAAAACACTTGGCGTATTATTGCGTACCTAGTAGATTAGGTAGTGACGAACTAGTCAGCTGATGTCAGTTTTCATTCACAGAACAGATGGAAAGAGATAGCAGTTGTTTTCATTGACGAAGCGACACATCGCGCGTAATTTGTGAACCACGTTATGCAGAATAGAGTCAATGTTAATTTAACTACTTTATTTTCTCAAATTGAATTAACTGTTCCGGGGTACGAAAGTTCTTCACTATTGTAATCTATAAACACAATACTACCTCCCATTAAAGCCGTGGCAGATATTTTTATAGCACCTTATATAAAAACCGGAGGCGGGGAGGGAGAGCAACCCCCACCCACTGTAACAAAGCATAGGCACCCGTGCGAGCCGTAGCGGCTGAGGTGAGCATGGGTGCCTATCCTTTGTTACGTAAGGGCGAAGGGGTTGCACTTCCCGCAGCGCCGGAGACGATGCAGAAGCAACTTTAATGTTTTGAGGTTAGGTTACAATATAATTTGCTTTTCTCAAGAACGATGCGCGTTACCTTAGAAAATTAGTTAATATGAAAGTTAGGTCAAATGAACATTATATAAAAAGAGCATTATACAATTTGAAAATTACATGAAATGAACGTTATACTAAATGAAATTAGAGAAAATGAAAATTATATCAAATATAACATTAGATCATATGAAATTAGGTTAAATGTCTTTATAGCATATGAAAATTATATCATATGAAAGCTATGTCCAATGAAATTAGACTATCTGTTATTATACCAAACATTACACACCCCTGGCAGGGGGCAGCAAGGGACAGGCTGAATCGGAATTATTTAGGGACGGATTTAAAACTACAGGGTCAGCGGCGCGGGCTGGCTCGGGCAAGAGTCGGGACGGACATGTAATGGGGCGGCAGGCCTCAACGGCGAGTACGGAAGGACGGCTCACGGGTGCCGTGTCGAGACGAGCGGTTGCGTTATACGTTTTATCTCTTGCGTCACGGACCATCCGTGATCTTTTTAAAAATGTCACGTACGTATTGCGTAGTATACAATCCAAGATAATGGCAGCGAAAATTTTCAAATTTCGTCATTCGTGTAATTTTTCATCGTTTTCGAGGGTGCTAAAGCCGGTAGTGACGTTAAAATATAATCCAAGATGGCGCTGTGAAAATTTTCAAAATTGTATGTCATGTGTGCATTCTTGAGTTCATCGGACGAGGGTCGCGCATTTGACTTCACTATCGGCTTTAGCACCCTCGAAAACCATGAAAAATTACACGAATGACGAAAAGATAGTGGGCAAATGTGGTCTAAGCGTCGCCAAGGATGAATCATATACCAAATGAAAGGGTACAATGTACTGTTCAAACATGCAGAAGGGCATCAAAATCTGTCCGAGAGATTTCGAGAAATGATAGCTTATTCTTGCCTCAGAAGATACTACGAATTTTTTATTTTGCTTCAGTGTCAAGTATTATTATAGTTTTTTCTTGTTACTTATAGTTAAAAATCATTACTTACTTCATCCTTATAATCATCATTATTCATCATCATCATCATCATCGAGTTATGATAGATTTTATATTTTGCTACATTGTCGGTATGTTATAGGTAGCTATTACGTGTTTATAGTTAAAAATCTTCGCATCATATTTTTATAATCATCTTTGTTGATCATCATCATGTTTATATCATCTCTTATTATCATCATTATTAATTGATCATCTTTTCGGGTTGGTCCTGCTTCGCCATTATAAAATAAACAAGAGATGACCTATAACAAATAACATACCGATAATGTAGCAAAATATAAAATCTATCATTACTCGATGATGATGATGATGATGAATAATGATGATTAGAAGGATGAAGTAAGTAATGATTTTTAACTATACTTAAATAACAAGAAAAAACTATAGTAAACTCGACAATGAAGCAAAATAAAAAATTCGTAGTATCTTCTGAGGCAAGAATAAGCTATCATTTCTCGAAATCTCTCGAACAGATTTTGATGCCCTTCTGCATGTTTAAACAGTACATTGTACCCTCTCATTTGGTATAATTATGATTCATCATTGGCGACGCTTGGACCAACTCCCATACATTCTTGCCCACTGTCTTTTGTAAATTTTCGCAGCCATCATCTTGGATTTACATTTTGGCCAAAGAAAGTCGCAGGCGGCATAACATGTATGAACGCTTTTTAAATGACTTTAAAGGAGGAGGAGGAGGTTCTCAATTTGGATGTTTATAGTTTTTTTATTCGCGTGACGATTTCTACCAGTCAACTCCTACCGCAAGCTGCGTTAAAGAACTTAGTTCTAATAAAACACTTTTCAATTTTACAAACATTATGAGTAACAACCCTAACTCTCCAATGGAGCGAAGGTAATTATTTCAACAAATAGGCCTAGTTTCCATACTGTCCTTATTTATACTGTGAATTATTGATGGAATGTTCAAAACCCACATCAATCCCTATCAAATACGCATATTATGAGAATATAGACTATGTTGAAGACAAGGAAGTTTGTGCACATGTGGCTTCCCTGGTACCTCATTAATGTCATTTGGTTTAAATAGGTTTTTATATTATTATTATAGGTTATTTTATTTTTTTTAGTTTGTAAATTGTTTTAGTTAATTTAGGATATAATTTTGTTATTTTAGTGTTAGCTTATAAATTGTAATTGGTACCCTGTTAATAATTAAATAAAATCTTGTTTTTATTCATTAATTTATCCTATTAATATTATAAACGTGAACATTTGTATGGATGGATGTTTGTGACTCTTTCACGCAAAAACTACTGAACTGATTTGGATGAAATTTGCACATAGATGGTTATTAACCAGGAATAACATATAGGATACTTTTTTCCCGATATTCCCATGGGATCGAAACTTATGCAGGTGAAACCGTGAGGTGCAACTAGTCTTTTATATTTTGTAAATGTCAACATGTTGTAGGCCTTGGAGACTGTATATCATTTTATATTTTGTAAGTACTTGTTGACTGTAATTTGAAAACATTATAAAAGTGAATTATTTTCAAAAGAGTAACCATCGGCTCTTGTCCATATTTTGAGTATGTATTTTATAGTCACCAAACCATGTTCCTTCCTAGTGGTTGTCTGCACAACTGCTGCATGTTGGGTTTGCCCATCATAATTTCTCTATATTAGACAAGCAGGATTTATGCCCGGTTAATGGCAATATGCCATTTATGGGACATGGGAGAACACTGAATCACACCAATAAATGAATTTGAACTGTTTATCCCAGGCATAAATAAGACACATCAAGCTTTAAAAAGAGACCAGGAAACTATACTCATTTTCACAGTTATACTGTTTCTAACCCAATGTTTCATATTTATGGCAGAGTACAGTAATAAGATGAATGCGGTGAACTTACCGGCTAGTGTCGCAGTGTGTCTGAAGGCCCTGACCTGAGAGTCAGACAGCCCGGTGAGCAGGGAGATGATGTTATCCATGAGGTACTGGTCATAGATGATGGAGTACTGGCACATCTTCACCAATGTCTGGATAAACTCACAGAAGTTGGATCGAAACTTCTTCCAAGTCTGCCCTGTCATGATGAGAGGATATTCTCCACTTTCCTGTTGGCATGCTCAAAATTATTTCAACCAACCCAGACTTATTGACTTACCCTTGAGTATGTTTTTGTTTTTTATTATTTTTTTGCTGTATGTCTTCCATGCTCTAAATAAATAAATAAGCAATGAAGTGCAATGCAATCCAAATTGATTTAATGCAGCTGGCACAACATTGATATTAAACAACATAACATAATCTAACATACACACCTTCTTTCCCAAAGAGTCCCGCACAGTTGTACCTATAGTATATCCACATTCCGCCAGTTATGTTGAAGTCCCATGTTATAATAAGGTATGACTCAACAACTACCATGTTAAAAAAAATGAGTACACAATGTTTAACTACCTCATCAAACTCTTGTGTCATTTTCTTGATGATAAGTGTGTGGTCCATCTGTGCCATGTCAGGTGTGACCTTCCCGCGGCACCCCGAGGCGTTGATGAAGAACTGCATCAGCTGTACCAGCGCTGCTTCTCGGTTAGTCTTGTACTCTTCAATCCACATATCCACTACTTGCTGATTGGAAAAAAAATGGTTACAAATTAATCAATAGATTGAAGCCAATGAGGAAAACAATTAAATGAAAATCGATACTTACGTTTATAGCTGTCTTATTGAATCTAAGTATATTGTAAAGGCTGTTCTCATCATCACCAGGCAGCAGGACTGGCGGAGGAGAGTACGCTGGTGGCGGGGCGGTGCCCCGACCCCGGCCGCGGCCGCGCCCGCCGCGGCCTCGTCGGCGCAGTGGAGGCGGCGGCGGGGACTCAGCTAGGCGCCCCACGAAGCCACCATCACCCCTCCGGCCGCGACTACGAGTCACCCGTTTCGTGGGCGTAGGAGATGGAGACCTCGGCTCCTCTTCTTCATGATGCGATTCCTCAGCTTCCTCTCTAGGTAGCAGTTCTCTGGGTTCAGTAGCAGTAGAATTAGCTACCGCGCCAACGTTAAACCCCGAATAATTCACGTTGGGAGTCTCAGGCTCATGGATCGACTGTCCACCGTAATCAGTCATGGGAGTCGCTGGGGTCATGGGATTCACGTATTCCGGTGGAGGATCATCCATCCGAATACGTTTCCCGCCACGGCGATGCATTTTGTTGATAAATAATAACGTTTAAAACACGAATTAAACACAGTTCACATAACTTAAGCTTTACTTACTAAGCTACTTTATATATAACACAGACCGCGTTATTGATTTCTCGTCCAACTCAGAGAAAACTGGAAATGTGAAAGAGAAAGACAACAATAGACCGACGCGCGCCGGCAGCCATTACAAAAACATTTGTTGACGTTCGTTGTCTTTGTCAGATTTATAGCATGGAATTAGTAAGTACAACTTATATCGTACACTGACTGACCTGACGCTTGAGCCTTTTGAGTCAGGCGTAAACACTGACCTATATTATACAAGTACGCTGGACTAACTATACGAAATGACAGTTCTTTTCTGTGCCGATTCAAAGCGCCCCGCTCGAGCGTCTCAGGAACGAAAATTGATACATTGCCGCAAATGCGAAAATTGATACATTGCCGCAAATGGGCGCCGTTTTGTTTTGGTTTATACGTCTCTGATGATTTAGATCTAAATCGTGGAATAAGATTTTTCGTGTATTTTGTATTTAATACTAGATATTTAGAACATTTTTATCATGAGAATATGCGCATATTGTAAAACTTGCTATCAAATAAATATATTAGTTTCACGGACGCTCACGTAGCTGTCAGCGCCAAGATGGCGAAAATCAAATGTCTGCGTTTTGTCATTGATAGTATGAAGTCCAGCCGTTGTATTACCAAGAAACTGGATTTTAGAGGCCAGAAAGGCAGTCGCTCCATGTAAAATACTATGTACTGTTATAACCCTGACTTGCTAGCAAATTAAAAGTAAATAATTAAGAGAAGTACTTCTCAGCATACCAATCTCAAATATCACTGATAAGGGCCTACTGCCATCGCCCAATTCTGAGGACACTTAGACCACTCCAAAGAGTAAAGTAATATAGAGGACCAGTCTCTCTCCGTCATTCTAAAGAGCCGTACACGTTCTATGTAATTCCTAATTCTTATAATTTCCATTTTCTTTTTATAAATATACATATTATTTAAGTAAGGCAGTTTACCTTTTTCAAAAAACAACCAACTCTTCAAAAAAGGAAAAAGAGAACTTATTACAGACCCATCACGCTCATACCAGTATTTTCAAAAGTTTTCGAAAAATTCATCCATAAACAACTTTATAGCTATTTAGACAAACACAATATTCTAGCTAAAGAGCAAAACGGGTTTAGACAGAAGAAGAGCATAAATAGAGCGATCTATGATTTTCTTATGTTCTAATGACACAAGTCGATATTATGACACCAATGTGCACCCCGCCTAGGGTATTCGTGTTCTGTATCTGCACTATCTTTTGTGATATGACTCTTGAAGCGTTCGACTATGTGGATCATAAAATCTTACTTGCAAAACTTGAATATTAATGGTTTACCGGGAAATGTTGTAGGTATGAAAACGCTTCCTCACTCCCCGCTTAATAGGTATGTATCGAGCGAATAGACGCAGCGAGCGAGCGCGCGCCGGGCGCCGAGCTAGCCGATGCTAGCGTTTAAGCATGCGTGTGCGTTACCCTGGCAAAATGTTGTGCATTTGAGAGGTGAGACCATTACAAAGGCCCGACAGGGCCGAAGCCTGCCGGGGTAGCGGGATCGTCCGAAAGGGTTACCGCTGCCCTGGTACATAAAGGGCTAAGGAAGGAACACGGGTGGGTTTTAGTCAGTAAGAGTCTGACACTCCCTTCTGCTCCACCCAGAGCGGGAGGAGTCATTTGATGATTTCCCATCCACAAAAAAAAAAAAAAAAGACCATTACAAATAATTAGTGTATCATGAGGAGCAATTTGTTTACTGATAGCAAAATTTGTGTGATTTGTAGTTTTAAAGTTATTTGAGAAAAACACATTTTGCTGGAGTAACGTTTGAAACGGTACCCCATCGACTACTATTTTATACTAGAGAGGCACTGCTCTATGGGGCACTCGCACTGGCATAGGGGCACTGGCCGAGGACGGCCGTTGCGAGCTCTTGAATGCTAGATTTTGCGTCTATTTGTTTCATAGAAAGAAATAATAAGGAAATCATAAAATATGTTCTTACCAAGCTCTAAAAAACAATAAGGCTTATCTTTTGGTATAACTTTTACATGGTTTAACGATGTAATCTCTTCAAGGTATACGTTTTAAATAGTGATTTAGTGTCATCTTCATGATTTTTTTTATCGACCCAATTATTTTAATTCACGTTTCTATCTTCACACAGCGTTTCAAAATATGTTCAACTTTCCCAAAATATTTTCTTTTTGCGCAAAATTAATATTTTGCTAGATTTACAGACGTTTAAAAAAGTTAAAAACACTACAACCTCGCCTAAGTCTTATAGAATCGTATTTAACAAATCGCAAACAATTACTAAAGATCAAACGCATAAGCGATCGCGCTGTAATAAAATAAGTGATAGACATAATTTTAATACTAGAAATAAAGATAAATTAGATCAACCTTTTTTCAGATTATCTAAAGTACATACATCTTTTATGGGGTACTGTGTTAAATGTTACAACAAAATACCTTGTGAAATATTGTAATTAAATGAAAGGAAATTTAAAACTTATATTAAAATTACACTTTGTAAGCAAGGATATTACAAATTAGAGGATTATATCCAAGATAAGAATGCTTGGAAACATGCTGGTCTTGCTCCATAGGACAATCTCTAGAGTCTAGACAAAATCAAACTGGTTGCTAATGTAATTGTATAATTTATTCTTTTTTTTTTTTTCTTTGACATTGATTTACATTCTGTAATTACTTGGGGTCACACCCGGACTTATTACTCCTTATTTATTTATGAAAATCGTCTACGTTTGGAATGTTTGTGAATATGTGAGCACCATGTATCTATCACATAGTTGATCTATATGTCATGGTTACATTTATCCATTTTAATTCTTTTACCTATTGTGGTATAGTAATTTTATTTTTGGGTGCATCGTCTTCGCATATAATTATATAAATAATGTATGTAATATATTGTAGAACATTTTAAAAGAGTAACGGTGGAGTTTCTTGCCCATTCTTCTCCATACGAAAACTACCTTTTGGAAGGGGCGACTAGAATCAATTTTATTTTAATTTTATTTTTGACGTTCAAAAGTGCCTTTTATGTGCCTATTTGAAATAAATGATTTGACTTTGACTTTGACTTTGACTTTAAGTGAAGCGAACAAAATGGAAGAAACATACACTTCTCATATGCGAACAGTAAAATATGGTGTGGGGCAGGGTAGTGTCATGGGCCCCCTGTTATTTATTTTATATATAAATAAATGACTTGTCTAAAGGAACCACTCATCCTATTACATTATTTGCTGATGATTGACATTTTTTATCAACTGCACATGTTATAAAATGTAAAAATGAGAACGAATACGAATCTGAAATAAACACTACATTATTGAATATTATAAACTGGCTAGATAATAATAATTTGAAGATAAATATAAATAACACTAAATTAATACAATTTACTCAAAGAATACCAACATTTAAATATGTGGGAGATTACTTTATTAATATTGAAATTAGTGAGGTTACCAATACAACATTTTTAGGACTAACTATTGATAACAATATAAATTGGAAAACACATACAACAGAGCTGTGTAAAAAAATCAGTAGTACAGCGTATGCGCTATATATGTAAACTTGCACCTGTTCTTAATGTTGATGCCCTACTCACGGCATATCATGGAGCGACTGCGTCATATCTCCGATAATATTTTGGGGCAATTCGACAAACAGGGAACTAGTTTTCAAAACCCAGAAAATGTGTATACGAGCGATGTTTAATCTTAAAATTCCAGAAAGCTGTGAACCATACTTTAGACAATATAAAATCCTGACGTTACCTTCCCTGTTCCTTTTTTGAAACCGCACCTTTTATAAAATCAATTCCTGAACTTTTCGAGACTATGGCAGATACAAGTACTCGTAGCAGGAGGAAACAACCACAAATTAGATGGCGATTACAGAAGGCAAATACGGCACTACCAAAGACTACAATATGTATAGGGCACTACTACGGGAGAGTATATACGGCATGGCTCCAAAAATTTATAATAGGTTACCAGATGAATTAAAAAGCTTAAATATAATCTTAAAAATCTTTTCAAATTTGCATCACTTGCTAGTCAGAAAAACTTATTATAAAATTAGTGATTTTCTCGGAGGTAAATAATGTGACTAGTAAATACAAATTCAACGAGATTGTAATAATTTATTAATTTTTTTTTTTGCATTTGTTGGATATAAGTATTGTAATTTTTTATTTCTGTATTGACATGGCCCTTAAGAACTGTATTTAATTATTTGACTTATATTCTAAAATACATGACTCTGATTGTTTTGTTTATAATAGAAAATAGTGCTATTCTTTATTTTCTGAATTTTATCATTGGAACTATTTAATTTTTACTATATAATATTGATAGGAATGTTATTACATACTAATTTTATGTTGATTCATGTCCCCACTTAAATGTAATAGGCACGAATTTTTTTGTGAAGATTAAATAAAACATAATATGTAAAATTTGCATGCCAGTAAGGTAGATCAAGGAGAACGTTATCACATTTTATGTCAAAACCACAGTATACCAAAGAGTATAATAATAATACGGGATACGGGCTGTATACCTTTGATTAGCAAATAAATAATTTTGATTTGATTTTGATTTGAACCAATTTATTTTACCACTGCCAAAGATCGACTATCCCAGAACGTTCTTGGTAGAACGTCTGTCCCCTGCTCAAAACTTAAAATGTTTCTAGCTAAAAATTTAAACAAGAAAATGACATCATTTTTTGTCCACAAGGCAACTCTTGAAAAGTACTGTCATATGTCTTGAGGTCGGATGATTTTAGATTTTTATCGTTTTTACATTTCTTAACATACTCGTAAAATATAATAAAATGGCTAAGAAAACCTACGACTTGTTGTTCAAACTCCTCCTCATTGGTGACTCCGGTGTAGGCAAGACATGTATATTGTTTAGGTTTTCAGACAACCACTTCACAACGACGTTTATATCTACGATCGGTATGAGCCACCTTTGTATTTTTGTATCACCGAAGCCTTGCCTTGAAAAATAAGTTTTTTTTTTGTGTTTAATTTTTAATAACCTAGTTCTGAATATAATGTACCTGTAGATTCATTTCGTATTACCCGATTACAACACAATATTTTTCTAAAATTGTGTGCACTCATGACTCGTAGGTATCGACTTCAAAATAAAGACGGTGGAGCTCCGCGGCAAAAAGATTAAGCTCCAGATATGGGACACGGCGGGCCAGGAGAGGTTCCACACCATCACCACGTCGTACTACCGCGGAGCGATGGGCATCATGCTCGTGTACGACATCACCAACGAGAAAACATTTGATGACATCGTGAAATGGTTACGGAATATAGACGAGGTAAGTAGTCTGAGCCAACGCTGCGGGTACAACACATTGTGGAGCAGTAAATGATCTATGCATAACCAGACTCTATGAGTTTACACATATTTAGGTATGCCATAACAGTGGTCATGTTATGCCCACAATATACCAAAACCTTCCTCACAACATACTGTATTCAGTGGGGAACATTTTGTTTATTTCTAATCTTCTCATAAACCTAAAAATACATATGAAGTTCAGTGTAAATCAAACATTATGAAACATGCTACTTACAACAGTACAATGACATGTTGTCATCACCTACATGTCACCATGATGGTGTAAACTTAATCTTAAAATGAGACATGTTAATATACCACTCACAATATATCATTATTATATAACACTCCATTTTAGGCATGACATCATATATTGTATGCATAATAAATAAGTTACTGAAAATATTTATGTGTATTTCATAATAAGTTTAATATTAGCATTTAACATCCACTTATGTAGTAAATCATTCATGTATGCATCACTGATTTAGTACCTGTCATGGAAATACTAAGAACTTAGGTTTTCAGCTCCATTGCTTATTTAGTTCAGTTTTTACATGAGCAAGGTCATTGTATGTAATAAATAGTTATCAGTAAACATTGTCATTCCAGCACGCAAATGAAGATGTGGAGAAGATGATCCTCGGCAACAAGTGTGATATGGAGGAAAAGCGAGTCGTGAGCAAGGAGCGCGGAGAGGCAGTAAGTATGCTTTATACTTAGTGAGGCTGGATTTCCACCTGCAGTTGTAGGCTACGTAACATGGCTATGAGAACATTTTAAGCTCCACTATAAAACCAAATCCTATTAAAAAAAAATAATGAGCTACAAACTGAAGGAAATGTTGTAAATACATTTACTTACTAACCTATTGTTTGTCAATATCCTCCTATAGTATCATATAGGTATGTGGCTTCCTGTATCCTTAACATAAATATATTATTGACTAAATGCTTTTGATACAATGTGACACATTATTTGCATTACACCATGTTATCAAAACAAAACCTTATTGCTTTTCTTAGATTGTCACTGTATTGTTGTAAGCAGTTCTAACAAGTGTTCGCCAACTTGTTTTTTTCCGCCTCTCACGTAATGCGCGTGATTTCGTTACTATTTCTGTGGCTATCACACTAATCTTACAATTAGAATAACTTGTTTGATTGCTGTTTGTTTTGGCTCCAACATAAATGAGTGAGCAGTGTTTCATGAACGAAATCTGATGATCATTCTTGTGTTGTGTGTGCCGCGTTCATATTAGCGCTCTGTGAAACCATCAATTAGCGTGCATCCAGCTATATGAGCGCACTGATGCCCCCCCGCCGCCGCCCGCGACGCCGACGTGACTCATGCGCAGATAACACTCACTGTTCCAAATGAGTTTGTTTGGTAACATCCATTTGATGATTGCGTCTGAAAATTAATGAATTCAAACAATACATATTACTATTCTTTGTCTTTAACAAACATTTTCCTTTCCTTCATAAATAATAATATACATAAGTAATTCACAAAAAGAGAAAGAAGATGGACACATTGTACCTTTAGTCTGTTAATCTTCCTTCAAATTCAAAATATTTATTTGCCAGAAATAAAATTGTTCAACAAGGGAAGATCTTAAAGCCAGTTATTGTATTCTGCCTGCAAGAAAGCGTGCAAATTACATTCAATAATAAGGTCATTCATTTTCACATACTCAAAAGACAAGTCGTAAACATTAAATCAATTATAAACAAAAACAGACCAAACGAAAATAACATTGATGCATTTCAATACTTTATATTGTCCGATTATAAAAATTAACAAACATTTAAAAATAAAATAAAAAAGTCAATACTTACAATAAATTTAAATGTCAATAATTAAAATTAAAAATGTCAATCAAATAAATTTCAATGTCAACAACTATCATTAAAAAAGTCAATAAAATTTAAAAAAAAAAACAAATACTATTCAATGAAAATTGCCATTATATATAGTTATCTGTCCAAATACTCATAAATAACAATTAATTCATCATTTTAACAACTATGTGGACCAATATTTTTAGTTTAAATTTTAGGGTTCCGTACCCAAAGGGGAAAATACGGGACCCTATTTCTAAGATTTCGCTGTCTGTCCGTCCGTCTGTCTGTCTGTCACCAGGCTGTATCTCAAGAACCGCGACAGCTAGATGGTTGAAATTTTCACAAATGATGTATTTCTGTTGCCGCTATAACAACAAATACTAAAAACAACATTAAATAAATATTTAAGGGGGGCTCCCATACAACAAACGCGATTTTTTTGCCCTTTTTTGCCCTTTTTTGCTCGATATCAATAATGGCAACAGGTAGGCACTTGAAATATTCGCAAAATACTCAGTTGTATTTTTACTTTAATAATAAAATAAAATAAATATTTAAGGGGGGCTCCCATACAACAGACGTGATTTTTATAGATAATGGTACGGAACCCTTCGTGCGCGACTCCGACTCGCACTTGGCCGGTTTTTTTATTATTAAGACATGTATTATAAATTTATAATTCATCTGACAATTTTTATTTTTAAGTTAAACTTTCGATAGAACCTATTCCGAATTTATTTTTTTATTATAATAATTTTTTAATAGGAATTAATAATAATATAAACATTTACCGTACTTCCGGGATTGTCCTGATACCCGTGGAATACCTCTCCACCCATCACAAGCATTTCAGGACATGTTGCCCCCTTGTTGCTACGACACTATGTGCTAGCGACCGTTTTCGGGGCCCCATTATTGAGTGTGCAAGTCACCCCCTGCCATTTTATCTGTGAATTATATTATCATTGGTCAGGCAGGGGACATAGACCTTGCATAGTTCAAGGTAACCGATCTACAATAGCCACCCACACCCATAGCCCAGTATATTATGTTTCTGTTATGTTTGAACCTTGTTGATTGTTTTCATTAGTTGTCAAGTGTAACATTTTTGTAATGAGGTTGGGTAAAAAGGAATAAAACAGTTTGCTTTCTGATTTCGATTTGGTTGTAACTTTTTTTGGCGACTGCGGAAAATAAGTTGGATTTCGGTGAAAATGACGGCAAATGTAACCAATATAGTGTTTCCCGGACAATTTAACCCAAAGACTGACAAGTGGTGTGATTATAAAGAACAATTACTGTGCGCGCTTGATGCGGCGGGTTATGACAAAAATAACCTTGACAAAGGACGATCGCTGTTTCTTTCTCAGTGCGGCAAAGACACTTTCGCGTTAATTGTATCACTTTTAGTTGCAAAACGTCCTACGGAAGTACCTTTAGTGGACATTTTTAGTGTTTTGGATAAGTTTTATGAACCTGAGGTTAACGAAATTTTGCAAGCGGGAAAAATTTACAAACGTCAACAAGCGCAAGGTGCAAAAACGTGCAAAACTTTGTGGCGGCTTGGTGCAAAATGCAATTACATGGACTTGAAATGCCAGTTGAGAGACCGACTAGTGCTGGGGGTGCGGGACGATCGCTTGCGACGCGACTTATTGAAAAAGAAAGACTTGACATATGAAGTCGCGTTACAGATGGTCGTCTATTGTTTACCCGAAGATTATATACCATAATCATCATATTCCCGAATTTCATTTGCCCGAATGTTTTGTTTGCCCTAAAAGACATATGACATACTTTTAATTGCCCGAAACTTAGATACCATAAGATACGAGTGCCATACGTATTGTTTTTCATATTTTTAATTGCCATAATAATTATTAGACATAATATTTAAACACCATAATGATTACTAGACATAATATTTAAATGCCATAATAATTATTAGACAAATATTTAAACGCCATAATAATCATTACACATGATATTTAAGCGCCATAATAAATAGTTTTCGAAACCTTAAAATATTCTATGCATGGTCGAGGGTGGGCTTGGTCGACGGAGCCCCGCTACGCGGGGCTCCTACGTCTGGGTGGTTTATAAAAAAATAACCACGAAGAGGATGGCGGGGTCTATCCGCTCGCTTCGCTCGCTCAAACGACCCCGCCATCCCCTTCTAACCTAACCTATCCGAGTCGGGGTGCCTTAAAGTCCCGATTGCATCCAGTTTCTCCTAATATAACAACCGTTACACACCCAATGTCGATGCCAAATGATGATATGGCATATGATAATTAGGGCATGTGATAATTAGGGCTTACAATGATTATGACAAATGATGTTATGGTAAGTGACTTCATGGGAAACAAAGCTTCTAGCACGTGACTAATATAGCAAATAAGAGTAGGGCAAATGAATATTACGTCATATAATGTTATGGCAAATAATATTAGGGCAAATAAAATTCGGGCAAACGGCGGTATACCGTTACAGATGTGTCTAGGCTAAAAAGTGATGTTCCCTGATTCGTACCCTGCGTGTGTGGCTAGTGAGTCTAAGCAAACTCCGTCCAGTGTCACGGAGACTGAACCTATGGACATTGGTAATGTTAACTCAAACGAGTGTCGACGGTGTGCACGCGCACACAAGCCGGGCGAGCGCTGCCCGTTTGTTAAGGTGTGTGCTTCTATTGCAAAAAGCTTGGGCACATTGCGGCGGCCTGCGCTGCGCCAAGAAGCCAGGTCGTGTACACCAGGTCGAAGGCACGAGGGAAGCCAACACGAGTGTGGACACTTCAGCTGAAAAGATGATGAGCGTATACGTCTGCGTGGATAATTACTCACCACCTATTACCACAAACGTTATGATAGACGGCGTTCATTTATCTATGGAAGTGGACTCGGGTGCATCGCGTACCATTATGTCGGAAGAGCATACAAGATGCTGTGGTTGACGCCCCCACCCCTACGAGCTACCCATCTAAAACTCGTGACATGGACTCAAGACCCTTTGAAAGTAATAGGGGTTAAAGTATGAAATTGCCGTTTTATTGTAATAGGTACTTCGAATTGACATAGAACCTTCATGGTTTAAGATTTTTGAGTGAAACTTTTTTCACATGGTACCTATGAAGTTCTTCTTTGAAAAATGTGCAACATTCGATTATCGACTTTCAGTTGTTTTTTTTATTCAGCTTAGACAAGAAAGATGGATACTTCGAAAATTCGAGTTATTTTTGAATACGAGTTCCGACGCGGAACTAACGCGGCAGAAACAGCTCGCAATATCAATGTTGCGTTTGGAGAGGGGACTGCTAATGAACGCACCGTGCGATTTTGGTTTAAACGCTTTGGTGATGGAAACTTTGATTTGAAGAACGAACCACGTGGAAGACCGCCCACACAGGTGAATAACAATGAATTGAAAGAGATGGTGGAAGCCGATCCGAGCCAAACTACCCAGGAATTAGCGGCATGGTTTAACGTTACCTTACCAACAATATTGACTCATTTGCGTCAAATCAATAAAATAAAAAAATATGAGAAATGGGTGCCTCATGATTTGACTGATTTGCAGAAAGAAACGCGTGTTGAAACTTGTGTTGCCTTGTTGAATCGATACAGAAATGAAGGAATATTGGATCGAATTGTGACATGTGATGAAAAGTGGATTCTTTACGATAACCGTAAGCGAAAAATGCAATGGCTGACCCCAGGTCAAACGCCGCAACAGTGTCCTAAAGCAAAGCTTACCAATAAAAAGGTAATGGTAACTGTTTGGTGGTCTCAGCATGGTGTTATTCACTATAGCTTTCTCCGATCTGGTCAAGCAATAACGGCAGAAGTCTACTGTGCTGAACTCCGAACAATGATAGCAAAACTAGCAGTGAAACAGCCCCGACTCATGAATCGATCTTCACCATTATTGCTCCATGATAACGCGAGACCTCATACAGCACGAGAAACAGGTTTAACTCTACAGGAACTGCAATTAGAAACCATTCGTCACCCTCCGTATTCGCCAGACCTTGCTCCAACGGACTACCATTTTTTTCGTGATTTGGACAATTTTCTACGTGATAAAAAGTTTTATTCTCAGGAGGCAGTACAAAATGCTTTCACACAGTTTGTCAAATCTAGATCACGAGAGTTCTATCGCAAAGCCATAAATGACCTTCCTATTAGATGGCAGCAATGTATAGATAATAATGGTAATTATTTTGATTTAATAAATATGTTAAATTAAAAAAAAACGAATTTCAATTTTTCAGTACAAATCGGCAATTTCATACTTTAACCCCTAATATTAGGACTAACAGACGTGCGTGTTGTACTAGGTAATAAGAAAGCGCAATGTGAACTGGTCGTGGTGTCGGGGAACCGACCAAATCTGCTGGGCAGGAACTGGTTCCATACGCTAGGCCTTCAAGTATCAGGATTGTGCTGGGCTGAACAGAAGATAGAACAATATAAGAAAGAATTTCCTGAACTGTTTAAAGAAGGACTCGGCGAGTACAAAGGTCCTGAGGTGTCACTTCACGTGCAGTCGGATGCTACGCCCCGCTTCTTAAAGGCGCGCGCGGTGCCCTACCCTCTTAAGGAAAAAGTCATTAGACAGTTGAACGAGATGGTGGAGGCGGGTGTACTGACATCTGTCCGTTATTCTGAGTGGGGGACACCGGTGACGCCGGTGATGAAAGAAGACGGAACAGTACGAATGTGTGGCGATTATCGTGTCACGGTGAACACCGCTATAGATACAGACATCTATCCGCTGCCGACGTCTGTGGAAGCGTTTGTGAGGCTTAGTGGTGGCAGAATATTTAGTAAGCTGGACTTGAAAAACGCGTACACACAAATGAAGGTAGACGACGCGACAGCTATGCTGCTCACGCTGAACACTCCTATCGGTCTAATGAAAGTGAATCGTCTACCATTCGGTGTCAGCGCGGCGCCAGCGATTTTGCAGCGTCTGATGTCGACGACGTTAGCGGGTATGGACGGAGTGGCGTGTCTATTAGATGACTTCGCTATCACTGGAGCCACGATTGAAGAACACAACCGGAGACTTAGAGAAGTACTGAGCAAATTGCAACAGATGGGACTCCGCCTCAACGTAAAGAAATGCGTATTCGCTGCGAACAGCATCACATTCCTAGGGCACATGATTAATGCAGAGGGACTTCACCCAGCACTTGCAAAAGTCAAAGAGATTCAGAAAAAGTCGGCCCCAACCAACAGAGAGACCTTGCGGGCCTTCCTGGGCTTATAAAATTTGCCTGACAAGAGCACTGTGTTGGAACCACTGTATCGACTTTTAGAATCAAAAACACCTTGGAGCTGGGGTGAGAAAGAACAGAAAGCGTTTGTGGAGGCGAAGCGATTACTGTCATCAGATCGAATGTTGGTGGGCTATGACTTGCAGAAAGAACTACTTCTCATTTGTGATTCATCGGAATACGTTCTCGGAGCGATTATTGCACACGTCATGGAGGACGGGTCAGAGCGGCCGGTGATGATGGCCTCACGGACACTACAGGCGCACGAGAGACGATATGGGCAGATTGATAAGGAGGCCCTGGCTGTTATATTTGGATTGACAAAGTTTCAGGCCTATACTGTATACTGTAGTTATAACTTTCCAGTTATAACTACAGTATACAGTATAGGCCTGGTAAATTAATCGGCAACGCGGATGCTTTGAGCAGGTGGACTCCTCCGGACACGTCAAGTGTGAAGGAGGATGTACTGCGCGACGTGCTGCTGCTGGAGGAGCAGCTGGGAGCTGGACACTGCTAAAACAGCCGCGGATACTAACAAATATGTGGTATTGCAAAAAGTGTTCCACGTTTTGCATGGATGGCCAAGAAGGAACATAGACCCGAACCTACAAGCTTATTGGACACGGAGAGAGGCTCTTTCACATAATAAAGGTTGTTTATTGTGGAGCAACAGAGTCATAATACCTTCGTCCTTACAGGACAAAGTGTTAAAGTTGTTACTTGCCCCTCATGCGGGCATTGTCCAGACAAAAGCGTATGCAAGAGGCTACGTGTGGTGGGTCGACATGGATCGGCAGATTGAGAGTGTGGTGGCCGCGTGTCAGCAATGTCAGCTAGTGAGAAATAACCCACCAAAGGACCCGCAGACTTGGATTGTACCAGAGAAGCCGTGAAGCCGTGCGCATGTGGATTTTGCGGGGCCCTTTCAGGGAAAAATGTTTTTAGTCCTAGTAGACAGCTACAGCAAATGGTTTGAGGCTGAAATCGTACCAGCGATGAACAGTGGTACGGTGATAGCTGTTATGAGAAGAATTTTCACTTCGCAGGGGCTGCCCGACGTGTTGGTGTCCGATAATGGACGTTTGTTCACCTCGGATGAATTTAATCAATTTCTTAAAAATAATGGAGTTAAACATTTGTATTCACCGCCCTACCACCCAGAGACTAACGGGTAGATTGAACGCACGATCCAAACATTTAGGTTTAAATCATTTATTCTCATAAAAGACAAAAAACGCCACTCACATGAGAACAGACAAGATACATTCAGTAAACTTATTTTAGGTAACCGTCACCAAAGTATGTATAGTATTATAATTATACACATATAATTATTCTATACTCATTCAGCAGTTCAACTCTCAACCATTTAAGAACATTGGAGGACTTTAGTCAAGGCAGTTTTCAATTATGTGTTTGGATAGCCGAGATTTAAAACTGCTGAGAGAGCTAACATTTTTTATGTAAGTGGGTAGATTATTAAATAGTTGTGCTCGTTCATATGTAATATTCTTTCTAGCTTAATTAGTGCGTATTCTTGGCAAAACAAGTAGACTTGGTCGACGAAGACTGCGTTTAGTAATTTGAGATTTTTTTGTAAATGATAAGTTAGTGTGGATGGTTCTGTCTATAATTTTTCTATTCAGAACGCAAGTATTATATGTGTAGAGTTGTTTGATATTCATTAGTTTTCACATTTAAGAATAAAATAAAGAAACTAGAGAACCTGGACGTGCAAAGGCAGGAGAAACTTTGCAAAGTTCTATACTATTTACGGACTGTGCCCAATAGCTCTACTTACAAGACACCTGCTGAGTTACTGAATGGGCGACGATACAGGACTGCAGTGTCGAGCTTACACCCCGACTCGGCGCCGAGCCGCGCCGAGCAGCAACTGGAGGCGGCGGCGTAGCGCCAGCCCGCGCGAACTTTTATGCTGCTGCACCCCGTGCTCATACGCATGTACGGGCCCGGGAATAGGCCACTGTGGGGACGGTGGAGGGGCCGGCCACTTATGTGGTGAGGACGGAAGATGGAGAGCTGCATCGGCGACACGCAGACCAAATACTGGCCAGACCGCCGGACACATCTGCTAATGGGTTACCTGTCATTGACGGTCAGCCAAGCAATGATACAGACTCTGAATTATCACAGGATCCACCGATCGTAATTCCGCCGCCTGAATTATGGCCAGATATTATAGGAATTCCTAATTAATGACTTAAGTGATTGCTATGTTAGAAGTAGACATTTTAGTTAAATTGATTTTGTTATCTAGTGTTGAATTTATTATTGTATTTACCAATTATTATGAGAGAAAGGTATGTTATGTTTGAACCTTGTTGATTGTTTTCATTAGTTGTCAAGTGTAACATTTTTGTAATGAGGGTAAAAAGGAATAAAACAGTTTGCTTTCTGATCTCGACTTGGTTGTATCTTTTAGTTTCCATGTTCTGCAATAGTCCTGCACCAACCGGGGGTTGTCCTTGGGTGCACTTGCATAGTGCATACGGGGATAACCGTCAGTTGGTGCCTCCTCATCATTTAAAATTATCTAAAGGGCCTCTGCGAGTTGGCTTCGGCCCCTGGCACGCCTTTCAAAGGTCCGGGATCCCAGGGCCCCGAGATAAAAAAAAATATATATATATATATTTGCACACCTTATTAGGTAATGATACAGTGTACTTTATATTTATTTATTTATTTACCATTTATGTACACACATATACAGGCTGATTTTTTAAAGACCAGCCAATTTTAAGGATGTGGTACAGACCATCAAACTGAACAACTTTCTCCATGGGAGAAATAGCGTAATCAATATACACATTTTTCTTGTAAATATCTTTATGACCAGATGGATGATATAATAAGTTGCGAAACTTAGATCTTTTTTGTCTTGGCACAACTTCGGTATGTTGCTTAAAGTAATGCATGTGTTTCTTTGTAAAGATGCAGATGTCTCGTGTGTAAATACAGTGCAGTGGAAGAATTTTACTCTAAGAGAGGTTTACAGCTATCTAAAAACCATGCCTTGTTTATGACCCGGATGCAATTTTTCTGGAGTTTGAAAACTCTGTCGATATCGGTCGAATTACCCCACATGATATGTCCATAGTCTAAAATGATCATCTAAAAATACAGTATTAAGTACTTATACGAATAAAATATCTTTATGAAATAACAAACTGTGCAACTATGTACATAGTATTATAGACTACACGTGAAAGTTCTTAATTTCATCTGTATAAGACAATGGACGATTATTGGTATCGGCGCGTTATGTCATGTATGTGTCTGTGCAGATAGCGCGCGAGCACGGCATCCGGTTCATGGAGACGTCGGCAAAGGCTAACATCAACATCGACCGCGCCTTCTCCGAGCTGGCCGAGGCCATCCTGGACAAGACGTCGGGGCGCGAGGCCGACGCCGACCACGCGCGCATCGCCGTGGAGCGCCGGCCCTCGCGCGCGCCGCCCACGCGCGCCTGCTGCACGTAAGCACGCACGCGCTCGTGCTGCCCCACACGCCCGCACTGTCTCCGGCTCACACCCATACGATACAACTTATACAAACCATTTCTACTGTCATTGGCCTATTTACGCTAGATAGGCCATCCGGAGGGAGATAACCAAGTTTCTCCAGATATCCTTTGGCTGTTGAAGCTATAGTAAAAACGCTAGAGTTTTCATAATAAGTTAAGTAAAACAATGTTATCTAAAGCTGTAGAAGCCATCGGGTACAGGCGAGTACGAGCATTGTTGCCGGCGGACCTAGTAGCGGTAACAACGATCCGCTCCGTCATGGACGCAGCATGTTGCTCGGCGCATCGCTGCTGTCTGCTCTCATAGTGACTTATGATAAACGGGAAGAGCACCTTGCGAGTGTATCAGTGTCGCACTTTACACGCGTGGACGCTGACGCCGGGTGCTGAAGTCAGCTGCACTCGCGCGCTTCCAAGGTTCTCTTCTACAAAATGTGTGAACTATGTAACCCTGTTCATCATTTAGCTTTTCAAATCTTTGGTCATTGTAATTAAAGCTCCCGGCGCTTTTCACACTAGAACTATTCGAGTTTCAAGTTGCATTCACCCGTGAACTGTCTAGTCGCATAACAAATTGGGTGCAATTAAAAAAGCAGGGGGTCTACTGCGAAGTAGTATCGGCCATATTCGGCCGTTTCCTGCTACGAAGTTACTATTTGGTTCGGTCGGTTCCGATCCTACTCCTACACTCTTTCGAATATTTACTATGGTCCCGACCCAACTGAGCCGATCCGAACTTTTTTCGCACTTTTCAATAATATTCGGTTCGGCCATGTGTTGGTCCGATCCGAACATTCGCACTTTGCACTTCGGAGTAGGCCCCCCAGGTTCCAAACAGATACACCTCGCAAGGAACTTAAATATTTGCTCTCAAATAGTGTCACACGATTAATTTTATTAATCCTCACTTCGGAGTGTTTTATACTTAAATGTTTATAGTGTAAATTGTCTTGTAAAGAAAGCTAAACCGCAATCACTTAACCGCATCTCAAATGATATTGGTTGGATGATTGAAAACTTAATATTTTTCAAAACCGCAACGCACACTAACGTGAACCTGACTGACTTTATATAAATGGTTTATTACTGTATCGGTTGGTTAGAGAGCTTCCTTCGTCCTTGTAATACTTGTGCAATACATACACGTGTCGTTTCACAGATTTTGAAGTTTAATGTAGGGAGTCAAGTTATGGCTGTTGAGTGTTAGTGGCCTGCCCGCGCTGGTGACCAACTGCACCAGCGCGGCCGGTGTCGCCGACAGGTGGGGCTCGATCGTGGCGTCACCATCACTAACACTGTTCAGTAAATGAACGGCCATACCAACGCCTTCACATACGTCGGCGACTCGGCGACGGCGAGTACGGTTGACGGCGGCGAACTGTTGTTTATTATGAACTAGTACCGGCGCGTCCTGTGACCGTTGCGTCATAACGACATTTAATGAACGCATCGCGGATGCATGTTATACGCGTTGGTTTGGTAGTACCTTTAGGCCCTTTGTACACGGCACGCTATAAACCGCGCCATAGAAAGGACGTGTTTGTCAACAAGCTTCCATAGTAATCCATACAACACTAACGAACCGTGCCTACACAAGGCGAATAAACCGTTGATTTTCACGGGAAGACAAACGTGTGAGTATAAAGGGCCTAGAGATCCCATCAGTAAACTGTAATACATTATCTCATCGAATTTGGTAGGCGTTCGTTTTTATATCATCATTAGTATGTTTAGTTATTGTGTCCAGACGCAGACTGCTTGTTTACTTAAGTTTGCTGTAGAGGTTACGTTTTATCGCAACATTAAGCTTAATTATATACAAAGTGTGGTCGACGCGCGGCCAGCAAGCACATATCCACGGAAGCAATACGGAGGAGCTCGCCAGCCTCACACGTCGCACTTACTGTTGCTGGTCGCAGCACTGGGTTATATTCAGATAGGTCATTGTCGTATATATTAGATCGTCGCAGGACGCTGGCCGTGGGCTTCGTCAGACAATTTTGCTGAACTGTAACACACTGTAGCAAAATTGTACTACGATTATAGTTAATTTTTTAAGTAATCATACTCTATAGTTATGTACATTGATGAAATAAATAAAATACTATTCTATCGTACGGTGTATGTGTTTCGTCGGTTTATACCTGCTTTTATAAATAAACATCAGCATTGTATATTATGTTCATATTAAATTACTTATCATAAATTGGTCTTCAGTCTTTTATTTTTCTCGTAGGTTTTCTATCCGGGTCATTAATATCTAGTTGTGGTCTTGTGCAGGTTACCTCACAGTTACAACTAATTAGTTAGTTGAAGTCTTCCTCTAACTTGCACAAAGAGGATGTTGCAACACATGGCAATTTATTACAAGAGCCAGTTCTCATCACGCCTAGCTTATGAACATTCCACCCATCGGACGTTGCGTCGCCGCGCCGTGCCCTGCAGGCATGAGAGAACGTTTACACATGGCGCCGCCGCGGTGTCAACATCTCTGCCGCCGCCATGTGTGAGGTGCATGCAAATCCAAGGGTGACTAATACAGCGGCGGGCGGGGCTACCGTGGAAACACTCGTTTCGCACGCAATATATAAACTGAAGAATAGTTTGAAAACTTGATTAATTTATCATATATATGGGTGTTACTAATTGTGTACAAGTATTGTATACATTTTAACCAAATTGCTAGAGGAACTTACTTACTTGTATTTTTAACACTCTTTTATTAGCTTCACTTGTAACTAACAATGTAACAAAATCTTCGAAGTCAATTTTAACCTACTTCTAATTGTCGTATCAAAATAAAAGTTTGTATATATATGTAGTTCGGAAGACAGAATTATAATAATCTGGTATCTTGGAGCTGATCTGATGATGGAGACAGGAGGTGGATATTGGAACTCTTCAGTGGCTACTAGAAAACCCCTCGAATTTAGGCTCATATGATTTGTTTTGACGAGTCCAATAGATTGCACTTAGTGTCGAGGCTCTGATGATGAAACAGGAAGTGGATAGTGGAACTCTTTAGTGGCTACTAGCAAACCTTTCGAGTTTGGGCTCATATGATTTGTTTTGACTAGTCCAATAGATTGCACTTGGCGTCGAGGGTCTGATGATGGAGTTGGAATTGACTTTAATTGAATTCTATAAGCGTAGAGCGCTTCGCAAATTCAAATAAAGTCAATTTAATTATCTTATCATTTTCAGTGCGTTTTAAAACGTGTTTTTTAAACTACCTACTTATTTTTATTTCGATAAAAAATCCTTCGAACTAGTGTTACGCCAAGCCGCTTTCTTTAAGATGAACATTTGGTACAAAGGAGGCCAGCCCCAGCAGTCTCGACATTCATAGCGATCGCTTTACGACCGAATTCGGTCGCAAAGTCCCGGATTGACAGATGAAATGTATGGAGTGACAGGACTTTGCGACCGAATTCGGTCGTAAAGCGATCACTATGAATGTCGAGACTGCTGGGGCTGCTTAGATTGACTACTACTGCAGGAAGTAGGTAAGGTATTACCACCACATTAGAAGTTGTTTACCACTTGTTTACGTTACTTCTAAAAAACGATAATAAAACAAGTAGGTACATAATGTAGCGGTTGATGTCAGCAACCCTGGCCAGTAGGGGCGTTTTATCTGGGGTCAAGCGCCCGCGATAGCGCGCAGTCGCTCAGTATCTCTCGCTGCTAACATGGGGCTGCTACGTCTTGTCGTGTTTGTGTTTTGTTTCCAACTTGCCTACTTCACTGATCGTAAGTATATCACAAATAATATTATGAGCGGACTGCTCATTTAATGATACTCTAATGGAAATGGACCATGTTGATCCACTTCATGAACTTGATGATTCATTAAATAGAATATTAGGTAGGTACTATATTATGACATCATGTTTTGTCCTTCACCAAACAATCCTCACCTTTGAAAACTTCATGAAAAACAATTTTGAGAACGCCATAAAATAGTCACCAAGATCAAAAAAATAGTCAAATGATAAATGATTTTATTTTTTTAAGTAGGTTTGTACAAACTTACACGTCAATCATATTTTAAAACTAGATGAGGTCGGCGTTTCCTATCTGACTAGTCTGAGAAGAAAGGTAAAGTCCAGACATAGGTAATCTTGGTCAGATCATATGAAGACAATGTAGGTCCGTTGTCTGTGAGATGGTCTTTTCGCACTCAGTCGCATTATGATTCCGAAGTTATAGCTATAGGTTGGTGAGGATTGTGTGGTGAACGTTTCCACACAATCCTCACCTCTAGTGCAACCAAACAGCTGGGAGTATCGACTTGGTTTAAATTAAAAAAAATAGTCAATAAATAGTCGTAACGCTATGTCAAATCTCGAAAATAGCCGTTAAGTGATTCCAGATATATAAAGGTGCCTCAGTGAGGATTACGTGGCGAGCCTTTCTCGCCACAATCCTCACTTGATTACCACGGAACGCTTACGTTTTTGAATTTGGTGTCAAAAATAGTTTTCCCCAACCATGATAATTTCGACCTTACTATGTAGAAGTATGTTAAACTTCTACCTACATACATTGCTCGAGGATTGTGGCGAAGGACACCATATTAAAGTAAAATAAATAAATCATAATTATGATCAGCACTTGAGTCCCTCAGTTTAGGGTTGTATCAATATTAAAAGGAGCAAACAGACCTTCCGTTCCCAAACTGTATCAACGGGACTAAGTTACTATCTATAGTAGTCTACAGCCTGTCTATCACAGGGCTATCTTTAGAACCAAAATAGCTTGAAATGTTCACAGAATAAGTGTAATTTAATGGCCTCTATCATGGCCAGTAATGAAAAGACGGTAAACTATTATCGTTTCGGTGGTATTGGAACCCGAGTCCGACTCTTACTTGGTCGGTTTTTCACGATATGCGAGTGACTCGGCAGAAATGATAAAATAGTACGTTCGTAACGAGCAGCACCATGCGTGATGGAGCTGGAGTGCGCGGAGTGCGTGCCGGACAACATGCCGCTGGTGACGTCACATCGTGCCGCCAACGGCTCGCTGGCGGTGCAGGCCGGCGACGAGCTCACGCTGGCGTGCGGCGGCGGCAAGTTCCTCGCCTTCCCGCTGCGGGACACGCTCACCGTGCTGTGCGAGGCGGGCCGCTACCGCGTGCGCGCCGACAGCTCGCTGCGGCACCTGCTCGAGCTCGGCTGCCAGGAGAGCATCTTCGAAGATGTGCTGCATCAGGTAACATATGCAGTACCTACGTCTTGACAACATACGTTTTATTTGTGTGAATCAGGACAAAGTCAAAAAGCATTTTTTTCCCATGCAGGTTGACAACTGCGGCGGCCAGCAAGGGCGCGCGTACCTCATGCACGATTCGAGCGCGCAAGCGCCGCGCCATCTGGCCGCGCTTTGTTTCGATGAGGACCGCGCCGTGGCCACGCGCTTGCGCATGAGTAATGCGCCGCACAACGTGCTGGTCGTGGTCGCGCACAGCGAGCACTCTGCGCCGCTCAGCATCCTCGGCAACTTCAACCACATGTTCGACGCGTCCACGCGCCACGCCGCCGAGCGCCTCTACACCGACGACGTCCGGATGAACCGGCGCCTGCACGAGCTGCTCAAGCACGAGCGGTACTCCTTCGCGGACCAGAGCCTCACGTCCGCCAAGCTACTCAGCAGCCACTACTTCGAGGATCAGAACATGCGCGTGACGGACTTCGTGTCCAACCGCGTGGCGGTGTGGCGCAGCGTGGCGCAGGGCAACCTGCACCACCTGCATCGCGACGTCGCCAAGTTCCTGAAGCTGAGTCGTCCCCACGCCGAGCTGGACGTGCACGCCGGCACGCACGGCGTGCTCTCGCTGCGGGCGGGCCACTCGCGCACAGAGCTGTTCTTGAAAGCTGGTAAAAGGTTTCCGGTGCCGAAGTATATCTGGACGGTGGTGCACGCTAAGCAGGCGAACAAGGCCGTGGCGCTGGTGCTGCTCAACGACCCGTTCGTGGCCGTCAGCGAGATCCGCGAAGCAGTGTTCTGCGACAGCGCGTGCGGCCGCGTGCCCTGGCTGCACGAGCTACGCCGACACCGCAACTACGAGAGCCCCGTGTACGGCCTCGTGTTCTGCTGCAGTCTGCACAACTTTACCAGCGTGGTCACCGAGTTGCCAGGACAACTCATTAACGTGCCGGCAGGGAACGCGGGCTTGCTCACAGAGTTATTTGTTTAGATATAATGTTAGCGATCATAACTGTGAAATATCTCTGCAAGATTTGTAACAGTTTATAAATGTAGTCAAGTATGATAAAATAAGAAAGAACCAAAAATAAGTCGTATAAGAAACATTTTATTCAAAAATTATAATTGAGATTTTATTTGCCAAATCCTTAATCTTTCTCAGCAATAGCAGTCAGATGTCTGTCGATCTCGTTTTCAGCCAACACTCTGAAACGTGAAACAATAAACACTTCATATTTTTATCAATAGTAAAAACAATACAATATATTGCAGTACACATCCATAACGAACACAACAACTTGTGTGGCAAAATGTGAATATTCACCTCTTAACCTTTCCGGGAATACTGGCAAAAGCCGCGGTGTTATGGACATTCATACAGCTTCAATCTCACCTGAACTGTGGGTTATCCTTGGTGACCAGTCCTACTTCAATTTCTGAGGACTTGAAGTCGACAGAGAGCACCTGCGACAGGCAGGAGATGGCCAGCTGCACCACGTCGTCGGCGCTGAGGTCCGACCGTTTCTTCAGCTTCTTCTCCAGGTAGGCGTTGGCGTCGGTAGCCTTCGCGCCCGCTGACACCGCCTTGTACGAGCAGTAGTAGCCGGACGGGTCCGTCTTGTACACGCACGGACCTGTTTCTTCGTCATATGCCACCAGCATCATGCCTATAATAGAAAGAGAAATATATAGCTCAGAAATATCTTGCAATTGTGATTGTGGTAGACTGGATGTTGTGACACAAGTTTGGGCATGTAAGGTTCAGGGCCAGCAGCTGACTGTAAGAAATCTTCAAATATTCTCCATGTACAGAATAGCATATACTTTCCAAAAGTGTTCAAATAACACCGACTTATCTTGTTTGGTTGAAGGACCTTTTTTGTATATTATCATATTTAAAGCAAGTAACGATCCCGTATTTAAAGTTGCAATATTTAGTTTTTGGCATAATCTACATGTAAATAAAGTAATAATTTATTGTATTTTTATTTCAGAGACAACAATATAATATATTGTTGTCTCTGAAAGTTTATCCAGTCAGTCAATTCGTTTAATTCAGACTATTTAAATGTCCATATTTTGTTAGAATTACATTACCTTAAAACTATGTTAGTACATAAAAATCGAAACAAATTATTGAAAATAAATTAAAATTATATTTAAATGAATAATTAAAAATAAATAAATTAGATGAAATTTAAATAAATAATTTAAAATGGACTAACTGAAAATTAAATTGAAATAAATCATTAAAGAATCAGGTGACATGCAGCCTGATGAGCCTTCCCACAGCTCTGTCTGCAATCATCCGTAGGATTCCGTTGCCATTCCCTCGAATTCGGCAAATCAGTGAGGCTGACTTTTTGCTCCCCCGCGTCGGCAAACATCCCCGAGGCACTACAAAATAGAGGTAGTCGCACCAGAATCCTAGGCGTTGTTATATTGTACTTTGAGAACATTGTAGGCCTGCTGCGTGTAGTTGGTCCATAGGGCGCTGGTGTAAAAGCTTTGGCAATAGGCTCAGAATGAAGTTATCTTTACCTGTGCTGTACACCTCGCAAACCTATGTACCAACACGTTAACGCGCACCGACAATGCTCTGCACTGTCTCTCAATGTCGGCGTCATCATGCAGGGTTTCGGTCACAACATGCCCTAGATACCTAAAGTCAAAGTCAAATCATTTATTTCAAATAGGCACATAAAAAGCACTTTTGAACGTCAAAAATAAAATTAAAATAAAATTGATTCTAGTCGCCCCTTCCAAAAGGTAGTTTTCGTATGGAGAAGAATGGGCAAGAAACTCCACCGTTACTCTTTTAAAATGTTTTACAATATATTGCATACATTATTTATATAATTATATGTGAAGACGATGCACCCAAAAATTAAATTACTATACCACAATAGGTAAAAGAATTAAAATGGATAAATGTAACCATGACATATAGATCAACTATGTGATAGATACATGGTGCTCACACATTCACAAACATTCCAAATGTAGACGATTTTCATAAATAAATAAGGAGTAATAAGTCCGGGTGTGACCCCAAGTAATTACAGAATGTAAATCAATGTCAAAGAAAGAAAAAAAAGAATAAATTATACAATTACATTAGCAACCAGTTTGATTTTATCTAGACTCTAGAGATTGTCCTATGGAGAAAGACCAGCATGTTTCCAAGCATTCTTATCTTGGATATCAATCCTCTAATTTGTAATATCCTTGCTTACAAAGTGTAATTTTAATATAAGTTTTAAATTTTCTTTCATTTAATTTCAATATTTCACAAGGTATTTTGTTGTAACATTTAACACAGTACCCCATAAAAGATGTATGTACTTTAGATAATCTGAAAAAAGGTTGATCTAATTTATCTTTATTTCTAGTATTAAAATTATGTCTATCACTTATTTTATTAAAAAGATGTTGATTTTTTCTTACATACATAATATTTTCATAAATGAATTGGCAAGGTACCGTCATAATATTAACCCTTTTAAATAGTTCCCTAAGAGATTCGCGGCGACGTAGATTGTAAATGGCTCTGACAGCTCTCTTTTGCAAAATAAAAATGGATTCAATGTCAGCAGCCCGACCCCACAGTAAAATGCCATATGACATAATACTGTAGAAGTAACTCAAATAGACCAAGCGCGCGTTTTCTTCGTCTGTTAATTGTCTTATCTTTCTAACAGCATATGCGGCCGAGCTTAGCCGCCCCGCAATAGATGTTATATGAGGTCCCCATTGTAATTTCTCGTCTAGCGTGATTCCTAGGAAAACTGTCTGATTAACAAATTCTAATTTTGGCCATTCAATACGATGTCACATTCGCTACTTCTAACATTAGGTAATTTAAATCTAATGCATTTTGTTTTTTTTTTTTCATTAAGTACTAAATTATTTACCGTAAACCAATCTTGGACCTGAAGAATAGAGTTATTCACGTCGTCAAGATTTTGTGACCGTCGGTCTATTTTAAAGATCAATGATGTGTCATCTGCAAATAACACCATCTTCGGTTGATTTTGAAGTAATTGGGGTAAATCATTAATATAAACTAAAAAGAGGAATGGACCCAATATCGAACCTTGAGGAACGCCCATTGTAATTTCAGAACCCAGTGAGTTAACGCCATTTACTTGGACTTTAACCTTTCTATCTTTCAGGTATGATCTTAACAAGTCAAGTGCTGTTTTCCTAATCCCATAGTGCTCGAGTTTCATCAGAAGTGTTTCATGGTTTACGCAATCGAACGCCTTAGAGAGATCGCAAAAGATTCCAATAGCATCTTGTGCTTCTTCCCAGGCGTTAAAAATGTTCTTCATTAGGGTTACACCGGCGTCAGGGGTACAACGCCCTTTGGTGAAGCCGTACTGGTGTTCATGAAAGATGTAATTTTTATTAAAGTGACGTAACATTTGATTGAGCATCAACTTTTCAAACACCTTACTGAGAACTGGCAGAATTGACACAGGTCTATAATTGTTGGGATCTTTACTATCACCGGATTTGAACAATGGTACTACTTTACTATGTTTCATAAGATCCGGAAAGACTCCTTGGTCAACACTGGTGTTAAATATGAAAGCTAAATAGGGCGCAATGGTTTCGATGAGAGATCTACATACTTTTACAGACATACCCCAGAGATCTTCTGTTGATTTAATTTTAAGATCTTTAAAAGCTCTTATAACAGCCTGGTGGTTTGTATGCTGAAACCTAAGCTCCGAAGGGCATGCCTTTACATTCCTTTTAAGTAAGGTAGCAGAAAGCGTGGGGGAAAAATTTAAAGCTTCAGTAGTTTTAAGGGGAATATTAGCAAAGAAGTTTTCAAATTTCTGAGCTATTTCTACATCTGAATTGATGGGGCCATGTGCAGTCTCTAAATTAAGTTCACTATTTCGCTGTTTTTTTCCTACCTGTTTCATTATTTATTAAACCGAGAGACTCGACTCAAAGATACCCTGTTGAGGTAAACTGGTGGTATATGCTCTGGTTGTTTATTATTACCGATGAGCATATACTCACTTTTTCCAACGTTGTACCCTTAGCCGTGACCCTCAGCGTAGGCCTCACAGATACTTAACAGCTTCCTTTGCAGACCGACAGATGGACTCAGCAACACCATGTCGTCCACGTAACTGATGTTATTGACGCAAACGTTATTTAAATGACATCCGACATGGCTCTCGCTGAGCTCACATATCAGCTGATTGACGTACAGATTAAGTCTTGGAGAGGTCAGACCCCCTTGCCTCCCTCCACACTTAACTGAATATTCTTCAGAATATGCGTTTCCCCACTTTTTTTGGTGGTTATACCCAAAAAAGAAAATATTTTAGTGAGTTCGGCGGGCGCCCCACCTCCCCAAGCTTAGTCCTTAGTCCAGCTTATTATTATAATCAACCAGGTCGAAGGCCTTCGATAGGTCAAGAAAGCAAGCGTATACGGGTGTTTTCCTATCAACATAGTAAGCGACTGCGTGCTTTAGTGTCAATATAACACTTTCAGTTGACAAAGTCTCACGAAATCCAAACTGGGCATCGTGTAGATTAATAAACTTGCTGAGCTGAGCATCCAGAAGACCATCGAAGACCTTCGTGTAGCCGGGATGATAGGTCTATAATTATTCTTGTCAGTTACACCACCAGTGACATTTTTTGCTATAGCTACAACAATAGTTTCCGTCATCTTAAATGGTAAGTACGAGTGACGTATGCAGAAAGTAAAGAACATAGCCAGTGCTCTAAATAAATGTTTACCCGCTTGCTGCAGGTGCTCAATGCTGAATCCGTCACTACCCGGAGATTTACCGCGTTTCATGTTATTAATAATATTTTTCACATCTTTAGCAGAAAATCCAATCGGGTTCAGTGACGGCCTCAACATTCGCGGCACACGACACGGCACGACAGAACTGTCGACAAGCGGTGACTCAACTATAAAATGATTTTTAAATAGGTTAGCTATATCTTTAGGCACACTACACTCGCCTACAGTCACTGACATACTGACCCTGCCGTTCAACATCTTGGTACTCTTCCAGAAAGCTCGACAGTTTTTATCCCTAACGTGTGAGGCTAATAGATCCATTTTAAGCTGGTCTTGATGGTTTTGACAGAACTTCAGTCTAGATTTAAATATTTTCCGTATAAGATACATGTTGTCATGAACAGGCCCACTTTCAGGTTTACCATGCCCTACATATGTTTGATATGCCTGCCTAGCCTGACTATGAGCTTCTCTCACGTGTTTATTCCACCCCATTACCGTTTTATTATATATACAACGTGTAACGGAATAAACGCAAGACCTCAGACACCCCGATTAGAATATTAAATTATAGAACTAAAACAACATCTCTAATTTAATTTACTTAAAGAACATCCAGTTTTTTTTTATAAAATAGTTGTCGTGACTGAACGTAAAACCACAGATTACTGAATAGTTACTACGTAACAGATACTTCACTCAGTAGAAAATTTCCAATACCTATTACGATAATTGCCTACTCCCTCGCGTCAACAACCACTGTATGCTAAAATGCGCCTAAATGCTCAAGCGTACAGCAGTGATTGCTTCGCACCGCGCGATTCCACAGTAATCGCAGGGCTGCCTCTTCGATAAAATTAAATTAACATAACTTTTTATCTATGTTATTGAGAACTGTGAATATGTTCTGACTTTTATGTGGCAGTTAAAAATTTTATCATTTATAAAATATTTAACCAACTTAAAAAAAAGGAGGTGATCAGACATACAGGCCAAACTGAGATGTTTGACTTGTATAGTTTGTAGGTATGTATGTTTGTGCGCGATAATCTCGCGTTTGCACAATAGCACATAAGGCACCACACGGCATCGTAATACGCGTACGAACGAACAGCACTATTAAAATTGAACGGCGTGCGCGCGCTTCGCTTGCGAAAACCTCACTGAATTTGATCCGCCGGCGGACCGAGACCGCTCGGCTGGGCGGTAGGCACTTATAGCGCGCAAGTACATGGAGTGACGGAGGCCTGGTAAAACGTTCGAGCATACTACTCTATCCCTACGCACACACTCATAGCGCGCACTCGTGCGCGTGTCTACGTAGTAGGTAGGAACAGAAAGCTACTCATTAGGTATGTATCTGTACGTTCAATGACCGAACATTACGTAGTTTGATATTAATAATTTGCGATATTACCGTATAACTATTATTGCTAGTTGCCTAACTACACTGGACAGCAAATAAACCGAGCCACCCGCTACCTTCGGGTTTGAGATATCTTTATTTCCCATAAGAAATTTCACTTACATGAGAAATATAAACTAGTTTAAAAACATTATTGAATTTACGTACAGTTTTAGCAAAAAAAATAAATAAAAAAAAATAAAAAAAAATAATACAAAATAGATACAACATAATAATTCTAAGAGTGTAGGGTAATCGCTAATAATTTAACACAGCCAAAATGTAAACATACACGGAACGCGCGCAACTAGATGTGGTATGTAATGTACTAAGGTGCGCTCGCTTTAACCAGATGTAATTTTAAGTGTTTCTTAAATATTAACATGGATTTTGCATTTTTGATGTAATTTGGTAGTTTGTTATATAATGCAGCACCTTCGTACATCACATTTTTCTTGCCATAGCTAGTGCGTGGTGGGTGCAATTGTATGTGATTTGCATTTCTGAGCCCAATTCTGTGTATTTGATGTTTTTTTGTAAAATGTATTTGTGTGTGAATGTTTTTATTAAGTATTTTTCTTATTAATATGCATGTATTATATATATATGTTTGTGATAAGTTCATTAACTTAGTTTCATTGTATATTTTTTGTGTTGGTGTACTGTAATCATATTGGAAGAGTGTCTTTATTAACTTATTTTGTGCTATTTGTAGCGTTTCAATATTGGTTTTGGCCGCTGTGCCCCATACTTCTATAAGATAGTCCAGGTGAGGTTTTATAAGAGTGTTATATATATTGTAGCGTATTTGGCGTGGAAGACATCGGACAACACTCCGCAGGGCTCCCGTGAGCGAAGTCAGTTTAGATCTGACCCACTCCATATGTGGCTTCCAGTTCAGGTGGTTATCTAAATTCAATCCAAGGTATTTTTCGTGATCAACTTTTTTGAGAGGTTGGTTACTTATGGTTAGTTGTGAATTGTGTGATACTTTCTTGTTTTTTGCTGCGAAAATTATGTAGTTGGTATTGGCTATATTTATTGTGAGTAGATTGCACTGAAACCACATATTTAAAAGGTTTAGATCATCCTGAGCGTCACACATAACAGCGTCTACAGAGTGTCCAAAATAAAATAAAGCTGTATCGTCCGCGTACAACGATATGTCGCCTTTAAGTCCAACTTCATGAATATTATTAATGTAAATCAGGAATAATAAGGGTCCCAAAATTGATCCCTGCGGTATGCCAAAACTTACGGTATTAGGACTAGTTTGGGTTTCGTTAATCTTAACCACTTGGAAACGATTGGCCAGGTAAGATTTAAAGACATCAAGGGCACTACCAGTGACACCAATATCATTTAGTTTTTTTAATAACAGTTTGTGACTTATTGTGTCAAAAGCTTTTTTTAAGTCTATGAAAATACCTAATGCTATTTGCTTTTTGTCGATACTCAGTTTAATTTTTGTTATTAGATCTACTGTTGCAGAAAGTGTATTGGATTTTGGCCGAAAACCGTATTGTTTTTCATATAGGAAGTTTTGCGCTTGAAGATGTTCATCGAGGCGATTGTATAAAACACGTTCAAAAATTTTTGATAAAACCTGCAAGACAGAAATGGGACGATAATTTCCTGGATCAGATTTACTTCCATTTTTGTAGATGGAGCTGACTTTGGCAATTTTGAGGCTGTCGGGAAAAGTTCCAAGTTCTAAATTTTTATTTATACAGTTTGTTAGTTTATCTAGTATTAGGTCTTTTACGCATTTGATTGATTTTGTGTTTATACCGTCTAAGCCAGAGCTAGTGTTTAGTTTTAAGTTGTCAATTATCTTTTCTATTTCATTTATAGTGCATGGTCTTATTTGTGAAAGTGTGTCCAAGGTTCCAGTTGCCTGCGTTCCTTTAGTATGGGTCAAATTATTATGGTATTGATTGGGGATTTGACTAGCCAGAACTGATCCAATGTTTGAGAAAAAGTCATTAAAACACTCGCAAATGTCAGTCTGATTAGTCAAATCTCCAGATGGCATAAGAAGTTTACTCGGTCCTGGTGACTCTTTGACCTTCTTCTTTCCTAGAGAGATCATTTATAAGAGTCCACATTTTCTTTGGGTTTTTCTTGCATTGATCAAAAGCATTTTGGTAGTAAGCACTTTTAGTTTGTTGTATAACTTCATTGACCTCATTTCTTTGGTTGATAAATTTTTCCTTCAATAGTTGATCATTTACTTGTTTTTTGTACATGTTCCATAGTGTGTTTCTTTTATTTATTAGATTTATAATGGTTTTGTTTATCCAATCTTGCCTGGGCGGATTCAATATTTTATATTTTGTTATTTTACTGCTATTGATGCTGGATAATAACTTTTGTTCAAATAATTGGTATTGATGGTCTTCGTTGGAGTTATTCCATTCTCTTACAGTATTATACAGCTTTAAATAATCTACAGCTTCATATTTTACTCTTCTAGGCGGTTCTAGTTCATGTTTTTTAACTTCTAAGTATATCTGATTGTGATCCGACATAGCAGATGCAATTATAGCAAGATGGAACTTGACGTCAGTAAGATTTGTGCAGACATGGTCAATTATAGTTTTCGTTGTGGCAGTTTCTCGGGTACAATAGCTCTCCTCGACTTTGTTTAGCAGTCTATAGCCGTTAGTTTATAGTTCTTCTTTGTATTTAATAGCTGTCTGATCCAAATTCAGCACATTAATATTAAAATCACCCAGTATTATTACTCTTTTTCGCTTTTGCAATTGCTTGGTGTAAGTTTCAAGGAAGTTTTTGAAATTAGAAGCGTCTGGTTTACGATAGATGCCAGCTATGTCGAGGGAATATTTTTCAAGATGGATCCATACGAAATGGTTGTCAATCAGGCATTGCTCCTCGATTAGGTGGTGCTTTAAGTTGTTGTGAGCGAAAATTGATACTCCACCACCCCTGACGCAGTGTCTGTAGTTGTAGTAGTGTGTATATCCAGGAATTTGAAATCTTTTAGCTTCATCATCAGTCTTTATCCATGTTTCAGTAAGTATAATAATGTGTATGGTACTACGAAAAGATTCCACTACGCATTTTAGTTCGTCCAATTTCCCAGGTTTCACGATGCTGCGCACATTTGCATACAAGAATTTTATAGATTTGTTGCTCGTGGTAACATCGTCGTAGTTGTCACATATTTGGTAGGTTATAATGTCTTTTGCGTGAGAGTTTTGGTTATGGCTGGTATTTTTTGACGTCAGTTTTTTGCGGGAGTTTGAATTATTTTTGGCACACCCCTAACATACTTAATTGTTAAGTTATTCTCGCTATTTTCAGATCGGCACTTAATTTCGTCCTTAAGATTCTTCAGAAATTCTTGTTGCTGGGGTGTCTGATCCGAGTATATTTTGATATTGTCACTATTAAGAAGATTTTTGCCACGTAAGATAGATATTGCCGTTTCTGATGATTTGAGACACTTTTAAAGGACGATTTTTATTGGGGTTATACTTCCCGAGACGGAATAGTTTCTCAGGTAAGCAATTTGCACCTGTCATCCTTAAAATCTTAACAGCTTGGTCCATGTCCATATTTGTTCTTTCGTCTTTAGATGCTGAGACTGGCTCTTTTATTCCAA
Organism: Apamea epomidion; assembly: GCA_947507525.1. Classification (NCBI taxonomy): domain Eukaryota; kingdom Metazoa; phylum Arthropoda; class Insecta; order Lepidoptera; family Noctuidae; genus Apamea; species Apamea epomidion. The sequence goes on along the minus strand of OX382240.1, from coordinate 410,986 downwards.
CAATTATGATATTTTTGCTCCTTAGTTCACGTTCTCTGACTTCCTTCATGATAGACTCATATGCATCAGATGTCACAAGCGATGGTGGAGTGGACTTTGAGTTATTCTTAATCGTGTCAATTTCAGATTGATTTTTCGAGCTTTTTATCAGTGGAAATGACTTTTAATTGTACTTCTGAAATGTCAGATTTCTGTTTGTTTTGTTCTACAACGAGATTATTTAAAGTAATTTTTATATCGTCCACTTTTTCCTTTATTATATAAATATCCCCACTTACTTTATCCATAAATTCTTTTTGGTTGGTTGTGATAGTGACCATCATTTGCATTATTTGTTCTCGAAATTCGCCTATTTCTTCCTTAATGTCATCGCCAAACTTTCGCTTATTTCGGAACGTAACTTGATTAGGGCTGTTTTTGAAACTCTGATACTGTTTCATTACTCGACAGATTTGGTTCTGGACCACTCAGGCCACTTCCAGGAGGTGATCGTTTCGCGCTCATGATCTGTGGCACAAATACCACTCGTGGAGCAAGTTGCGATAACGATTGAGCGAATGAGTAAAAAAATAATGCGCCTGTCTCTTTTCCCCGAGGGGGTGAAGAGCAGAAGAGTGTTATAAAATCCCACACTTAGTTCAATTAACTTAGAAACTTGAGTAACACAATTATAAGTATTATATTCGGTTAATGGATATTTTAAGTAACTTTTATATTTCGCAAAGATTATTTGTTGCTACAAATAATCTTTGCGAAATATAAAAGTTGCACTGTACGCGGTCCGCAGACGAACCTCACTGGAACTGTCACCTTGGAACACTGATTCGATTTTCTTAAAAAGTATAAAACTTACAACTATCAAAGTTATACCTACAGAAAGTGCGTTTCATGGTGATTAAAATGAATGGAAACTCATTGGGATCAATCAATTTATTAAGGATTTTACAAAGAGTCATTTTCCAATCGTGTAAATCATTAGTAATCATAAAATAAAATAAAAAATGAAAGCCAGAAACAAAGAAAAAATTATAAAAATGAAATATTTTAAAAACCCCCGACACAAAATAATAATAAAAATAGTATGAATGTGAAAAGCCTAAAACAATTTAAAAAAAAAACTATTGAAAAATTAGCCACAAACAGAACAAAAAAGGTATTAATGTGAAACCCTATAAAAAGAAAAAAATTACCTTGTAATTATGACCCCTACGTAAGTACGTATGATTTTTTTTAAATTAAGTGTTGTCCCGTCAAGGGGATCGCTCTAATTATTAGCCTAACGTTCTGTTAAAGTTTAAAATAGTAGCGGACCCCGACGGGACAACATTTAAACAAAAAAATTCATACGTACTTACGTAGGGTCATCATATCAAGGATATTTTTTCTTTTTATAGGGTTTCACGTTTATACCTTTTTTGTTCTATTAGTGGCTATTTTTTCAATTGTTTTCTTTTAATTGTTTTAGGTTTTTTACATTCATGTGATCACTATTTTTATTATTATTTTGTGCCGGGGGTTTTTTAAATTTTTTATTTCATGCTTTTTGTAGGGACTCCTTATTATTTCATTTCTTTTATTTTCTTGAGTTTTAAGATTCAGGTAAATTGGTGTTTAATAAGGTTTTTTGTAATTCGCCATTTTGGGTTGGTGGCCATCATGGATTTGAAATTTATCATAGTATATAGTCAGTACCGGCTTTAGGGGGGGCTCGACCGGGGCGGCTGCCCGAGGCGCCAGGTACACTTGATTTGAATACCTATTTTTATCGATCTAAAGGAAAACTAGACTCAACGTATTAACTTTTATAGACTTATCTCGTAGGAGTGAGTATCAGTATTCTATGTCTAACAAATACGACCTGTCATTTTGTCCTTTGTGGTATCTCTCACTAAATAGTGTAGAACGAAATATAGGTACCAGGCCTAAAAATTGCAACTCGTATTAGACCCGCATTAGACATACTTTTGTTTAATTTATTCGCATGATCGGTAAGTAGATGGAAAATTTTGACCGATCATTTGAAAATATAGTATACTCTCAAAAGTTTAAGTGACACGCGCTGGGAAGCTCGTATTGAAAGCGTCAAAGCGGTTCGTTACCAATTATGTGAAATGCATGATGCTTTGATTTCCTTCTGATCTTACCGAACAAAGCGATGCTGCAACGTCACACGAAGCAAACACATTGGCAGGACAAATAAAAGATTTTAGCTTTATTGTTTCTCATATAACATGGTATGATGTACTTTTTCAAATTAACGTTGTGGGCAAAGCCAGCCAGTCACCTAATATCAACTTTGTCGAGTTTACTGAAATGCTTGACAGATGTTGTTCTAATTTGGAAACATATAAGACAAACAGGTTTCGAAGAAACTATTGTAGCAGCAACTGAATTAGCATCCGAACTTGATACGCAGCCATTTTTCAAACCACAAACGCGACTAAGACGCATCAAACGTAGACCGGGTGAAGAGGCTACTGATGAACCAATAAGTAATCCAAAAAAAAAGTTTGGAGCAGACTTTTTTAATACTCTTTTGGACATCGTGCTTATATCTATAAAGGAAAGATTTCAACAGATGCAAAGCTTTTCTAACACATGGATTTTCTTTGTTAAATATTAAAAAAAAAAAAGAAAAACCCCTGATACAAAATAATAATAAAAATAGTATGAATGTAAAAAGCCTAAAATAATTTAAAAAAAAAACTATTGAAAAATACAAAATTGCCAAATACATGCCAAATATACTATCCACACATGGTGATTGTTTGCCAAATATGCCAAATACGCAAATACAAATAGCCATGTGAAGTATATAGATCAAATCAAATCATTTGGTTTGCAAACATGGGTATTTCGTACATAGATGTTTTATTATAAGAGTCCTCCATGCTCTACCGTCACTTGGGCAATCATAATTATAGATGTTTCGATTTATGTTGACTTACAGTTTTTTATTTAAGAAATAGTTTTGTAATTATCGTAGTTGATTCACTCTGAAAGTGATGTGAAATATGCTGTGCTACTTAGAGTTAGGTAACTGATGTTTTTGTATGTATTGGTACCCAACTAAGATAATCATAACTCGAGACCTTAATCAATCTCAACTTTTTTCCTTCTACTGTTTCAGTTTATAGATACGTATTCCATGACCTGTTGTGCCATATATATTAAAGTATTACTTTATTTATATGTAGCTTATGCCAACAGACATTATGGCATGTCCTAGAACCAAAAACTCTAAGACATGTTACATCTACCAACCCGCACTGGGCCCACGTGGTAGATTATGGCCTGTGTCCTGTGTCGCAGCAGTGGGAATGTTATAGGCTGATTATGTTATGCCAACAACAAAATATTGCAATATTTAATATTACTAGACCAAAAAATTGTAGAACTGTGTGAAACCTGAGGGCAATTGACATTTATCTTTGAAACTATTTATCTTTTATTTTGATGTCCAATTATTGAAGGTTTTTTAGTATTTTATTCTAAAGATAGTGATGCGATTCAATAAATTAAATACTTTGTTTTGTTCTCCTGAATAATTTGATCTGTGGCTGTTGACCCCATTTGCTTTTTCATCATCAATAAGTACATAATATGTTAATGATGTGTTAGTGTCATGCGATCCTGAAGATTGTGGTATCTCTTTTGACACATTAGACATCAGGCAATTGTATGAGAGATAATGAAACAACTCGCCCTATATTAAACATACATGATTGCAACTATGCATTTTCTAATAAGATGTATGTAATGTAACCATATATATCCGGAGATATGCTTTCATTGCGGAATAGTAAGGAGTCCTAGTGCCACCGCTTATCTCCCACCCAAAAAATTACAACGTTAACAAATAGTGTACTTACGACACACACTTAAAATTTGGACACGCACACTAAGAAGAAAGCAGCCACACTAAATCAATTTCTAATAGCACACATACATAGAATGGGGGGGGGGGGGGGGGGGCATTCACTTGTAAACATTTGCTATTTGCGAACATTCAATGCACATGCATGCAATTAGGGAGTCGAAAGCGATGGTCGATAATTTTTATCGATATTTAATTTTAAGCATTAGATTTAAATTACGTAATGTTAGAAGTAGCGAATGTGACATCATATTGAATGGCCAAAAATTAGAATTTGTTAATCAGACAGTTTTCCTAGGAATCACGCTAGACAAGAAATTACAATGGGGACCTCATATAACATCTATTGCGGGGCGGCTAAGCTCGGCCGCATATGCTGTTAGAAAGATAAGACAATTAACAGATGAAGAAACCGCGCGTTTGGCCTTTTTTTAGTTACTTCCACAGTATCATGTCATATGGCATTTTACTGTGGGGTCGGGCTGCTGACATTGAATCCATTTTTATTTTGCAAAAGAGAGCTGTCAGAGCAATTTACAATCTACGTCGCCGCGAATCTCTTAGGGAACGATTTAAAAGGGTTAATATTATGACGGTACCTTGCCAATTCATTTATGAAAATATTATGTATGTAAGAAAAAATCAACATCTTTTTAAGAAAATAAGTGATAGACATAATTTTAATACTAGAAATAAAGATAAATTAGATTAACCTTTTTTCAGATTATCTAAAGTACATAAAACTTTTATGGGGTACTGTGTTAAATGTTACAACAAAATACCTTGTGAAATATTTCAATTAAATGAAAGAAAATTTAAAACTTATATTAAAATTACACTTTGTAAGCAAGGATATTACAAATTAGAGGATTATATCCAAGATAAGAATGCTTGGAAACAGGGAGTCTAGACAAAATCAAACTGGTTGCTAATGTAAGTGTATAATTCTTTTCATAACATTGATTTACATTCTGTTATTAATCCTTATTTATTTATGAAAATCGTCTACTTTTGGAATGTTTGTGAATATGTGAGCACCATGTATCTATCACAAAGTTAATTTATATGTCATGGTTTCATTTATCCAATTTAATTCTTTTACCTATTGTGGTATATTAATTTTATTTTTAGGTGCATCGTCTTCACGTATAATTATATAATTAATGTATGCCAAATATTGTAAAACATTTTAAAAGAGTAACGGTGGAGTTTCTTGCCCATTCTTCTCCATACGAAAACTACCTTTTGGAAGGGGCGACTAGAATCAATTTTATTTTAATTTTATTTTTGACGTTCAAAAGTGCCTTTTATGTGCCTATTTGAAATAAATGATTTGACTTTGACTTTAAAACTTTGAACCTTGACGGCTGCTCGGCCTTATTCAATTCAATTCAATTTATTTATTGCAGATAATAAAAATCCATAATATTACATAAAAACCATATAAAACATAAAGAAGAATATAAATTAAAAAATACAAAAATTCAAAACTTCTTATGATTGACTAAGGTGGGCTTGCGATTTAGTGATCAATAAAATAATATTGCGCAAAGTATTTTTTTATTTTTAACAATATTTAACCATCGTAATCGCGGTCAATAATATTGTGCGATATTAATAATCGTCTAGAACCCACCTTACGAAACCGCCAAATAGCCAGATTTTTTAAAATAATAATTGAATATTTTTGCATATCGAACACAAATTATTGTAATTTTTTGACCAAAAATAAATAATTGGATGAAATATAATATGTATTTACCATATTACTTATCATATTGTACTATAAATTAAAAACTGTTCATATTAAATTAATAACAAATTTAACTCTTTTACTATACATGTAATAAGAATTGGGTTCTGTAAAAAAAATATTCAACTGCAATAATATGCATATTGATAAAATCAGCCGCACGCATTAGATTCTCTAAATCCAAAAGGCTTGTTGCGTTCGGAAAGATTCGGGCTAGTTCATGTCGCTCCGGACGTAAGATAGTAAAACATTTAAAAAATGATTTAAATATAAAACAGTGACTTAATTGTTTACTTGGCCGTGGTAGGACACGCCATTTGTCTTCAGGTTGATGGTATTTGACCGTTTTTACATATATTTACTGCTAACTCGGCATTTTATTTTTTTACGCATCATTAGTAAAATGTACAAAAAAATGTATAATAATAGATAGATTATGTTAAAATTATTATTATGTTGCCGTGCCCTAACCGGGTTTCATGTTGAAACTTACTTATAAATATTGTAACATCGAAATGTACACATGAATGCAATAAAGTTTGAGTTTGTAAGCAGTTGCAAAGCGACTGAATGAAGCATACAGTCACCGTTCAAATTTAAGACCAATTTTATAATATCGAGGCAGCACGTGCCACGCCCCCAAGGCATATCCCTCGATATCCGTAAATGTAACTTACTGCATCCAAGTGGGCGCATCTCGGCGTTCTGCGTGTACACCTGCGAAATGTCGGCGATGCGGCGAGTCAGAATGTGCACAGGGATCTCAGTACCATACTTGTACTGCCAGTTAGCCGCTTCATACCGAGCGCGCTGGACCTGTGACCGGCTGTCCGCTGTAAAATGGAAATAACAAATTTTTCACAAGCATGATTGTGTACAGATCTTCTAGGAAATGTTGGAATGCGCGAGAGATTCATAGCACGAACTTAATGTTCCATTGCATTCCCCTATTTGTTGAAATATAAAGTAGACCTCTCACCTATCATGCCCGTCATGACGGCTCCGATACGTTTGGTGAGCGGGAACAGGTGCGTGACGGAGGCAGGGTCCAGTAGGCGGTCTGGCACCTTGCGCTGCGCCGCTACCACGGCAGCGTCCGCGCCCCGCAGCGCTACCGACGTCAGGCCACCCTGGTTGATCGCCTTCAGTGCATATTCTGTAAAACATTCAACAATTTATTGAAGTTTCTACTCATAGTGACTCAAGTCAAATAATTGCAGTTTTCAACCGACTTACAGCACTATACACAAGGCAGTGACTGTACGTTTTTGCTAAACACTTAATATTTTATTTAAGGTTTACACTGTGAGTAACATAAACTGAGTAAGCACGCAATTGAAAAGCTTGATTATTTAAAAGTTAATTATCAAGCGATAATACAGTATTTTACAAAAAATGTTGATTGTTAATATTGGTGGTTACCGCTCTGTGCAAGTCATTCCGGGTAAAATTTACAACTTACCGACTTGGTAAAGTCTTCCTTCAGGAGAGAAGATAGTAATGTGTCTGTCAAACCCAGCGCTACTTTCCCGTGCCATTATTTATGAATTAAATTGGAAAATTGTTCTAATGGAAACCAACAAATAAGTTCTTTTGACAACCGCTCAGTTGTGAAGCAAATTGTGAAATTATCATAGTCAATAAATTCAACTTCAATTTTCTCATCTCATCGCAGAATTTGTTGTCTATGGAATTGATTCTCATGGTAGGAACAGACTTGATACCACCAATACATGTGCAAGCATTGTGTATTATTACCACAAATAGTGGCAACACAGGCAAAACTAAAAAAAATTAAAACAAAAAAAATTAAAACGTTCAAAATCTAGTCGCAGTCTCATCTCGGCGACAAACAAATGTCAAAAACTTGTCAAAATGTAGGGAAATTAGAGGAATTTTTGACAGATTGAGACTGAGATCCTTGGTTTCACTATATTCAGCATTTCTGCCGTGAAAATATTTAGATTTCACATCTTGGTTATAATTATCGCATGCAGTACACATTTAGTAATTATCAATAACACACACATAACACACACACACACATTCATAACTCATGTAAATTAATTATAAGCTCTTGAGTTTCCAATTAAATAAATAAACATAAATAATAATTTAAAGAAGAATGACCAAAAATGTATGGAACTTGGTCCAAATGTCTCCCATTAACGAGACCTATGTAATAAAATAGTGTACTAAATATTGAGTCATTATAACCAGACCGCAACCAAAAATATGTGATCTGTAAAAAGTTATAACTGAGTGAAAAGTCATGTTTTTTACCTTTTTAAGCGAAAAATATCTTAATATCATTCTGACCATCGCACATTTTGAACTAATCTACGCATGTCATGTCATGCCGCTTGGAGTCCCATGTTAGGTTCACACTGAAATAGACTTTGATCAAAGGCCCGGAAGAAAGAAAACACAAGAATGCTACACAATACTTTTATTCATGTCTTACAGTGTAACTGAAAACTGATATACCTAATTAAAAATGAACATTACATATCTACATCATCAATAATATTGTCTTGATTCGCAGCTGGAAGCCTACTAGTACAGTAACCCACAGTTGGCATGCCAGATAAACATGAACAGTAATAGTAGGAAATTGTTTCTCGACCATGTATCATTACATACGTTTAATACAATCTTGCACGTGCGTCCCTGGATTGGATACTTGCGCGTAGCAACAAAGCATGTTCAGGTTCTATACCAAAATCTACAATATTATTAAAAACACCGTCTCTTGCTACTTCAATGTGATATACGCCATTGCGTATATGTTCACCATAGTAGCTACGCGCAAGTTTTACATGATATGTCCCAAGTGCAAACAATACTAGATCTTGGTGTGTAAGTACAGGGAACTCGTCTGCTCCGATAATAATAATAATAAATAATAAGTTGGCAACACCGTCAACGTCAATACGTCACATTTCAACAATTTTCAGATTAAATATTTAGAAGCAGTTTTTTTACGCTTACCTATTTTGAAACCGTACAGGCAAAACCGAAATACTAAATTCTTATCAAAATAATATCAAATTACAACAATAAAAATTACAATGGACCAAAAATTGCCGAACCGGAGGTGACATCTCTCACGTCACCTCCGAAAAACCAAAATAAATAGGAAAGAGATGTGAATTATGTTGACAAGATCAGCAGCTCGCCGTGCACGCCCACCACCTCCGGACTCTTCGCTCAGCTCCGCCTCGCCGTCGCCGGTACCCAGCCCCACTGTTAGCGCTGTGACGACACCGGCCGCGGTAGTTGCGTCGAGCTCGAGCGACGAGTATTTCTCTCCACCCACGACGCCACCACCTGCTCGTCGACGGGGAGGACGCCGGCCGCGGTAGTTGCGTCGAGCTCGAGCGACGAGTATTTCTCTCCACCCACGACGCCACCACCTGCTCGTCGACGGGGAGGACGCCGGCCGCCGGACGGCTTAGGACCTCGAGGCCCACCGGCCTCTGATAGGATCCCAGCTCCCGGCGGAAGTGTGCAGCGCATAAGATGGACACGATCCATCAATGAAAATGTCATGCGCTCATACTATGGGGCTACAGAGGGGGGAAACAATCTGACCGCGTACCGTGTTCGGATGCTCTCTCTTTTTCAGGTGCTTGAGCAAGCTGTCAACGTTACGGCACAACGACTGTCGGATCGTGCGGGTCATCCAGCGTAATCACATGCTAGATGACACTGTACTTGATCGCCTGCGAAATGAAATTCCGAGTAGCCATGTCATCGCCCCCAGTCGCAGACTGCTGTAGTACTACCGCAGTCCAACACAAGTCATGCTGACGAGGGGGGAATGACAGGGCTACAACGTAAGTACCCAGTGCAATGTTGAATTGAGGAGTGCTTTGGAAGGTGCGATTCAGGAATATCGGTTCATGTCGCCTGAACTTAGACCACGTTTGCCCATGCATAACAAAAATAGGGCGCTGGTGGCGGTCCTGGATTCGCAGTTGTCAAACTATTTTGATACCTGCGAAGACCTCATCGATACTCATTCGATTCTGTATTGCGCGGCTGTAGCGGCATGTCGTGTAGCTCACGTCAAATTTGCCAATGGCTTTAGAGCTACACGACCGAAACCAACCGTACCAGCTTGGCAGTACAGGATTGAACGCCGTATTGATGGGGCCAGGGCGCTCATCGGCAAACTAATCTGCTTCAGGGAGGGCAATACTCGCCCTAGAGTGATGCGCTTTGTGAGACGGGCGTTTTCAGGGACTGATATCAGTCCTCAAGACTATATGTCTTGTGTCACAGAGCGCATCGACTTCCTGAAGCAGAAAGTGTATGCATGGGCGAACCGTATTCGTCGGTATAAGCGGCGACTAGAGCGATACACTCAGAATCGCACCTTCCAGAGTGATGAAAGGTGGATTTATAGGGGTTGGGAGCGACCGGACCAAAGTGTGACTGACACGTGCCTGCCGGATGATGATGTTCCTTTTGGCGTAGTATCTGGTCGGCGCCTGTCAGTCACACCGAAGGTGATTGGGCTCGGGAAGTCGAGCGAGCCTGTGATCTAATATCAGAAATGGAGGCTATTACCATCTGCCCCCAAGATGTAGCTCGTGCAGTCCGTCAGTAACCTAACTGGAAGTCTCCAGGGCCGGACGGGCTGCACAACTTTTGGATTAAATGGTTCTCAAGGTCGCACGCTCGCTTGGCATCTCAGTTCCAGACTGCTTTGGAGTCTGGTTCGCTACCCCAATTCCTAACGACAGGAGTTACCCACAAGCTCCATAAATCAGGTAGCACTGCGGAACCCAAAAATTATAGGCCGATCACATGTTTACCGACGGTTTATAAAGTTCTTACATCCATTTTGAGAGCTAAAATTAACAAACATATAGACACCAACTCCATTATGTCTGCCTCTCAAAACGGATGTAAGAACGGGTCCCGCGGTACTAAGGAGCTACTCCTCATTGATATGGCCATTAGCCAACAGGTTCGTCGTTCCCGAAAGGATCTGTCGAGATGTTGGATAGATTATAAGAAGGCCTATGACTCGGTGCCACATACATGGCTCATGAGAGTGCTGGCTTTGTATAAAGTAGATGCAACTCTGCGTACCTTCCTGATGTCGTGTATGGGGCAATGGAGGACGGTTCTTCGCTATCCAGGATGTCGAAATATTCAGAGGAATAGTGAACCGATAAGGATCGAGCGACGCATATTTCAGGGCGATAGTTTGAGTCCGCTTTGGTTCTGCTCAGCCTTGAATCATCTAAGCACACTGCTGGAGAATTCAGGTCTAGGCTATCGGCTGAGGAGAGGTAGTCAGGTTATATCGCACCTCCTCTATATCGTCATGCATGTAAAGCGAGGGGAGATTGTGGAATCCGTGGGAACCCAACTCTCGGATTCCACAAACCTTAGAGCCCTCTCCGCATCCGAAACCTATAAGTATTTGGGTATGTCTGAAGCGTTAGGCATCAATTTTACTTACATGCAGCAATCGTTGAAGGAACGCTTCTTTGGCCGCCTGAAAAAAGTACTTAATGAAGAAACAAGGTGCGTGCCTTCAACAGTTGGGTCATGCCGGTTCTGATGTACTCTTTCGGCATACTCAAATGGACTCAAACCGAACTAGACGCCCTGGATAGGAGGGTCCGGACGCTGCTGACTGCAAATCGAAAGCATCACCCGCGGTCATCGGTAATGAGGCTGTATATCCCGCGAAAGTGTGGAGGTCGAGGCTTTTTAAACGCTAAGACCCTCCACAATCGCGAGATATGCAGTCTCAGAGAATATTTCTTAGAAACCGACGTGGGGATGCATCGAGATGTAGTCGCGGTGGACAAGGGTCTCACCCCGCTCTCCTTGGCTAAAGAGAACTGGCGCAAGCCAGTAGTGCTTGACACCAATGATCGCATGGAAGTATGGCAGAGTAAGGAGCTTCACGGACGCTTTTACCGGGCCCTACATGGACCCGATGTAGATCTACTAGCGTCCGTAGCCTGGCTGTGTTTTAGTGACCTCTTTGGAGAAACCGATGTGATGACGAACAATTAACAGAGATTTATTGTGAAAGACGGCACGGTTGACATCTGTTGGGCATGCCACCGGCCGGGAGAATCAATCAGGCATATTATCTCCGGGTGTTCTCGTCTAGCTAACGGAGAATACTTGCATAGACTCAACCTTGTAGCCAGGATAATCCATCAGCAACTTGCTCTGAAATACAGCTTTGTGGAATCGGAGGTGCCTTCCTACAGGTATGTGCCCGACCCAGTTCTCGAAAATGGAAATATCACATTGTACTGGGATCGATCCATCATCACTGACAGGACTATTGTTGCCAAAAAGCCTGATATAGTGGTGGTGGATCGATCAGAGCGGTGCGCAATGATTGTTGACATAACCGTCCCGCATGATGGGAACCTCGTGAAGCCGAGAAAGATAAACAAATCAAGTATCTTGACTTGGCTCGCGAGGTTGTCGACATGTGGCATGTGGACTCAGCAATCATTGTGCCGATAGTCGTAACAGCCAATGGCTTAACAGCCAAGAGCCTCGACCAACACCTGAGGAGGCTTTCGTTGGGCAGCTGGGCAAGGGCTTGATTCAGAAAAATAGAAAAATATTTAAAAATGTAATTTGTAAGTATTTAAATGGAATAAAGGAGATAATAATAAGTATTTATTTTCTCAACACAATAAACATTACAGACATTGTTACACATGATATATTATTTGGTTTAGTTTACTGTGGGAGACTGGTGTCTAAGCTAGGCTTTAAGGGCCTGTATTTCAGGTCACCAGGTCTCCGCCCACTAGCAGTTCGATACATTGCATGATAATCATAGTAAAAGTGATTTAACAAATTTTGAATTAGAAGGTTGTATAATATCTTTTAGTCTGTAGTTTAACATAAGGTGTTTAAAAAAATAATAATAATAAATGAATGGAAAAAACAAAATAGACAAAAAAAAAAGAGAAACAACAAAACAAAAAAAAAAAAGAAGTGTTTGTATAGTGTTAGAATTGTCAGAAAACATAATGTATTGAGGACGTGAGTAAGATGTGTTTCGTTCGTGTGTGTATGTGCGAGAGTGCGTATCTGTGATAAACTGATAACATCGACTTCGATGTTACGGAAACTAGCCCGCTGTCTATTTACATTTGTAATAGACATTTGGTGTCGGATTACAATGCAATTAATAAAATAAAATTAGTAAATACAATTCTAGTCATTTAAAATAATAATTTATATTAAAAATAGAGATCAATAATAATGATGTCATGTCAAAAAAAATGAAAATGTTTCAATATTATTAATAATTATAATACTTAAATAAGTTTTACATTTTATACTCAAAATATTCATTGATGATCAAACATAGAATACCTATATATTTTAAAATGCTCCTATATTAATTACTTTTCCACTACAGCTGCTTTTTTACAACGCTTCCCTTTTCCTTAAGTCGTCTTTTATTAGTTCAACACTGGAAGTCACTTAGATGTTTTTCTAGTTTTTGATCTACACAAAGGTAAACAAAACGATGGTGGCTTGTAGACCGTGAACAGTGCTTCCACCTATGATGAGCTCACTGTTTTTAACCACATTGCACAAAAATCTTTACCAACTACGCTCCCGTATCAACGTCATTCGCGTGTAAAAAGATCCTTGTAGACCAAAAACAAAACCAAACTCTCATGGTGGTTTTATCATATTGTCTATGATCAGTTGTTGTCAGTAAGGCGAGTGTGTAAGTCGTGTGGTTTTGAATTTGATTTCCATTTAATTTATCAACTCGTTTGTTTCCTGTTTTTATGTTTGAAATAAACCGTTCAGATTTCGAAAGCATATTTGAAAAATTAATTACATTCTTAGTTGTCATTTAACAATCGCCGTTTTATTACTATCACAATGCAAGAAACCGTTACAAACACGAACGAAAGAAAATCGTTGTTTTCTTCGTTCCTGGAGGTGCTGGAGGTTCGTGATAAACAGGCACATGTCGACAGACAGCTGCAGGAAGAGAAATATTTAAGAAGAACCCAGAGAATCTATGATTTCCATGGTAAACGAATCGCGCCAATTACTACTTAATTTGCGTAATTATGCTGGTTGTTTTGAAAGAAAGATTTTATTATCGTGTATTTTATATATTATCAGGCTTTAATTTTCAGTTGGGCATTCAATTGGAATGTAATGCTTGTCGTAAGTCGTCATTTGTTCTTAAATTGTGTTCACATCTATTGACTTTTAACCCAAAACATGATTTTGTATTGCTTAGACAAATAACCCACTGCGGCTCCTAATGAGCCCCTGTCCTAAGTAAACTAATGAGATAAACGTTATTTAGTATGTGGTGTAAATTGGCATCTTTGGAAATGTTGTTTTTATTTTTTCCTGTGATAAAGGGATTAAAAAAAGCTATATTTATTCATCTATACATTTATTCAGTGTGTTACTAGTATGCAACAATAGAATCTGTTTATTTCTACTCTGTAGCTGTACCTAGTAATTTTTAGAAATGATGGAGCACCAGCACCAACTGATTGTTCTTGCTTTCATCATTGCCACAATATGGCAACTGATTGCTGTTGGTTTCTGTCCTCAGTCAAACTACTTTAGAAACTTGTAAAAGTAAATAACAACAGCCAACAATGTAGCCTAGATTGTTGGCTGTTATTTCGGCCAGCAACTCATAGCAGATAACGTGAGATTGACAATGTAGTCATTAATTTTTGTGCTAATGTTCCTTCTAATAACAAATGGTGAACCTTGTGTAACATTTAGTTACAATTATGTACGGTCTAACATTATTTTAACTAAATGTTACAATCCCAATTTATTTTAGGTTCGCGCAACATGTTTTCTACTTCCATAAATAATATAAAAACAAATCAAAAAATGTTTCACAAGCTTACAACAGCTTTAAATAATCTATCCATTTCATCCTAGTATAGACTACTGAACTTACTCCTAAAATGGCCAACAGGCCCTTAACAACCAGCACTTTGGCTGAGCCAGCATTAGCTATTCAGCTAAGCTAACATTGGCTCAACCTAAGGGCTGGTTCAATCCAACTGGATAGACATTTCAATTGTTGGGCAGGCTATATCTGCCAGATAGGGATTGCAGCAACCTGGTCTGAACGATGTAGTGATTATGAGGTAAATGAGGTCAGGTCTGCTAGTGTTGATGTTGTTGCAGAGCGGCAGCGACGCGAGGCGGTGGAGCTGCGGCGCTGCCTGGACTACGTGTCGCAGCATGCGCACGTGCTGGAGAGCGTGCTGCGCGGCGCGGGCGCGCCCGGAGCCGACGCGCCTCTCAGCGCGTCGCTGGTGCGCCAGGCCGCCGCGCTGCAGCGCTGTATGGCGCAGTGCGTCGCCAACGCCAGCCGCATCCGCCAGCTGCTCACCGCCACGCATCAGCCGCAGATGGACACCATGCTCGCCAAAATGGTGAGTTGCTTTTCAGTAATTTATTTCGGTAGGAAGACGAACTCCTTCCATATATCCATAGATAGCGCTTGAAAAGTGCGACCTGCGGACATGTGATACGTGACAGAGACACTCGTAAGTGCCTGGAGACTGGCCACGAGATATTTGTCCTCTCATTAGTACATGCATGAGTTTAGCCTCAGGTGGTACAGAGACCACATGAATCCTCATTCTCACTCAACTTCAACTTCTTGGTCAACGACGATGATAATAGTCATTTATTCATCACAGTGTTAGCCCAATGTCGCTATTCGCGTATGTCAAACGTTCGTTATCATGAGGGTGGGATGTAGAACCTTTCAAAGCTGCTTAGCCAATGGGCCATTAGAGATTAAAGTGAATTATTTATATTTATATACATGAAAGAGAGATTACAATTCACTTTAAATTGTTCATCCATTCAGTAAATCGGTACAAACGGCCGAACACGTTCAAATAAATGTCTACCCAGAGTACCTTCCACAATTCCATTCTCGCTTATAATATTAAACTGTATGTTGTGTATAACTGCTAGTCGCTCTAGTTCGTGCTGTATGTGGAACTAATCAGACTCTTGTGTAACAGCCCTCCCTCCCTTCCCTAAGGATCGTTCTGTTTACTCCTACTTATTTTTGGTCAATAAAGTACCGGCTTCTTACTCGTCGTAGGTTTTCGGAAATTACCATTTCTACTGGCCGAAAATACTCAGCCAATGTACACCTAAGATAATAGACAGTGAACGATTAACAAGCACGTACGTTATAGTGCGCTCATTAGCGGTGTTGATGTAATTACACGTTCTAATTGTGTTATTACTACCTCGTTTCGTTGGCGGCTAGTTTTGTGGAGCTTGCAGTCGAATCGTGTAACAATGTTGTCTTATAGGTCGCGAAGTCTATGCCGTCACACATCAGTTTAGGTCAGTGGTTACTACACATTGAGTGTTCAAAATGAGCAACAAATTATACAAAAGTCAGGTCACCGTTATGGCGTGTCACCACGTAACGCGCGCCGCCGCGCCGGCCGGCCCGACAGGGGCAGCCTGATTGTAAGCGTGACAAAGTGACAACGTGGGTAAATAGTTTGGAAATTAAAACCTATGTAGGTACTTAGGTGTCTCATAAAGGATGAGATCTCCTCGCAGAGCGATCGATACTGAGCTAGATGTTGTTCCGGCAGTCATAAACACGGCGCGCCACACATTCACGACCGACGGTTTCCTAACCCCGTCCCTACAAACCTACCTGTTTACGACTACATTGTACATACATATTATGATTCTAGGACATTGTCTTTTCTACAACCATGGATTCATATGATCGGAGAATAAACGACCACGTTACTCATCTAGACCAACGAGTCCAACCTCGGAGGGACTACGATCAGTAAGGCCGAGTTCCGTCCTGCCCCATCATCAGACTATGTTCATCATGTCTAAGTAAAGACCAACTGAATGAGTTAGGAGTTGGTCCGCAGACTTTCCTGGTGGTTGTAGTATCAAGTCAAGTCAAGGATACCACATTATTATAGTGTACCAAATCCCAAGGCTATCGGACGAGTGAAAGTGAAATAATTTACCGATGTATGTATGTAACCTATATTGTATCTGTGACCAGTGGTCACAGACACAATATAGGTTAACTTCTAAATAGCTGAACAGATTTTCATGAAACGTACCTAAGAACTACCTTGAATAAACCAGCCTTCAAATAAGAAATAACTACATTTAAATCGGACCATCCTTTGCTACGATGGCACAGACAGACAGAACGAAATAGGCTAACTGATAACACCCCTCTGTTTACGTGAGGGGTTAATAGAAGATGGGACTCTCAATCGCTATGTATGTTTAACAGGAGGACTTTAATTATAACGGCGGCGGGAGCGTTTATTTGGAAATCGCAAGTGATCATTGATTCGTCAGCTAGTTCAGAGAATGATTGCTTACATCGTTATGGAAATGCAGTAATTCATTAATCGTCTAACTAAAGATAATTCTCGTCATAACAATGGTTAATAACCTTTGAATATTGAATGGACGAGGCGAATCGATCGTTATGTTTATTTATACGTATGTTGATAACGTCCAATTAATTGTTCAGGCTCAAGGTGGTCGAGTGTTGATGGTCTTCGTCTTGAGGTTCCGGCGTGACTCTGAATAGCTTGCAATTATTTGTATTCACGTGCTTAGGCGGCGGTTGAAGGATGTTTGAATATTCATCCACGAAAGGCGCGCCAAACTCGAAAGCACGTAGAATCGCTTAATTATTCATAGAATCGCTTAATCAGCTCCAAATGTTAAGTCTAGGCCTATTTTACAAGAACATTCACATTTATGTCTTTAGCCATAAATATGAATGTACTCGTAAAATAGGCCTACATTTAACATTTTGAGCTTCGATGAATCAAAAATGATGTACATACAGGTAACAGCTGAACATCTTAACCATATTATATGTAGGCTACAGTCCCAAGTAAACACGGTATGAGGGAGAGGAAGAGGTTTAGAATGTCTTCATAGTAAAAGTGTGTGATTAATCTTCTTGCTATAAGGACCACAATAGTATGAGTGAAACTGAAAAGACGACTATTAGTGAAACATTCTTCAACGCTTTAAAACGGGAACTCGAAGCGCAGTGGAGCTTATTGCAACGGACATGTCCACGACGCGAGTGTTGCGTGCGCTGTGTCGCCGTGTACATGTTGTGTGCAGCCTGCTAATGTTGCCATGTGTTATGCAACCTCCTCTCAAATGCATTGTCCTCCGCTCCTCCTCCGTTTTTGCACAATTAGACGTTACTAAATACTAGCGATATTTGCACACTTTTGTTTGTAGTCCGTGTTATTAATCTTGAACGGTCATTGTCGCTTGTTAAAATACACTTTTATTAAAATTATGGCGATAAAGTGCAAGTGAACGAGTCCACTATGAGAACTTGCCCCCAAGTTATAGTGGTCACATCAACTTAGACGTGACCATCAAGTCAGGAGAGGCCATCAGTGCCGTAACGCGAACAATGCGCTCGTAGTGCAGTAGCTGGATCAATGAAGATTACTTTACTGATTATACTATCTGTATCTGCTCCGATATCTGCGTTCTGCTTTTGTATACATTTTGCGTGATAAGGTTTCTAAATAGGTCATCTCTGCAATACTCGTCACTTATCTAATCGTTGTCGGTGTGTTTCTATCTAATGTTGTTTTCCCACCGCGTGTGATTACGTTAACGGTATGCATTGTATGAAGGTGGAGCATTCGAGGGAACTTTTTAGCCAGGTTCCACCTACTTCCCATGCCAATGTATTGTACAGTCGGTATCCTTGCGTTGTCACAACGCTGTTAATCGCGGTGAATGTAGCAATCTGTGATGACCTCACTTCAAACACTGTCACTGTAAAATATCATTGATATTAACGGGGCATGTGATACGGAGGAATGAGGAAAAATGTGGAGAAAGTTTTAAGTATGAATGTCGATGGCTATAAGAGTAGGCGAAGACCAAAGAAACGATGGATGTTTGATTGCTGATATGGTTAGAAAGGTGGTGACTACTGAGATGACGACTAATAGAGAAGTATGGAAGAAAAATACACGTTGCGCCGACTGCACATAAATTGGGATAAGGGCATGAGAATGGTGATAATGATTAACTGTCCCCTTAATGTAGATGTTAATAAGTACCTCGAAGATGTTCAGCTATCAGCCTAACGTCATAAATCATAGACATACATACTTTTAACTGGCAACATTTCAGTACCATTTTATAGGAGAACCAATCAAAATGAACAGAGACTAACTCCGCTAAGCCAATCTTTCAGCAGCTTTTTGAGCTTCGTCGCGGCGCGGCGCGGGTTCAATTTATCCGCTTCCCGACAATAAGGTCATGCATCTGCTGTACAAATAAGTTCACAAGGATGATGCTTATATTGCTCATCAAACTTATATTAAGTTGAACGATGGTCTGCCGACGCACAGCTTATGAAATATTCATTCGGTGGTGGCTGAAACCGAGCCACAAACATGACCCGACACGAAAATTGTACCAAAAACATGTGTACTAGGCTCTAGACCAGTACATCATAACAACTACAGGAAGTATCGCAAGTGCAATTATGCTGTGACGAATTACGGTTATTTTAATGTCAATTTTTTACGAATTCACCTTGCGAGTTGTGAAGGAATACATCAAATTGCTTCCGCGTCCGCCAAGGGCCGTCAAGATTTTGATTGACAGAATACACTATTATGCATATTCGGAACAAGCGTGTTTACACGTAACAAAGATCACTTACACGCCTCCGGTTCCTTTGTACTCGCATCTCCGCACTCTCGCTCATGCTACGACGCTGGGCGAGCACCGCGCGACGCGCGACGCGTCGAATCTTAACGACCGTCGTCCCTTTATAATGTTACACCATTTCTAACGTAGGTATGCTATATTTCTGACTCATATAATAATGATTCACTTTCCGGGTGTCGCAAAAGCTACACAGGAAGTCACAACGTCATTAAATAAAATTGATTTCGGCGACAGTAAAATAATATCAAAATAAAACGTCTACATCAAAAAGTTTAAATGAAATATGTGTGGTTAACTCATCTTTATGTCTGCCAACTTTTTCATCCGTTTCCTCCGCACGTATAGTGCGGATTATGAACTCCTAAATATAGCAAAATGATGAAGCTGAGCTTTGGGCACATCTGCTCACTTTTCGATTTTGAATAAATGTCTATCTCTTGCGATAAGACCATAGCTCTCCGCGATAAGACCGCCCAATGTGTCACCCTTTGTAAAATTTCTATATTTATGTCTGTAATTTATATTGTGTACATATTAAAGAGTATTCTATTCTATGTAAGTATACTTCTGAAAGGTTGGTTCTGTTTGTTTCATTCACTATGTAGCATAATCAGTTGGCGATTTTTATCCAAATATTAAGTATAGTGTTATTGTGTGCTGCTTATAAGTGGCACACTCAACGTGAACCATTCAAGTCTCACGAAGATTAATGTCTATTATGATTTTGACGAATGACCCCGCGTTCCCCGCGTCGGTGTTCGTTTTTATCGTGTTTTGTTAGATTAATGAAGGTTTTTGTCGCAAACTCGTATATTGGTTGTGTAGCTACAGTCTACACTCTACAGGTACCTGTCATTATGAATCGAGTCGGAACCGGAGACTTGTAAGAAACGCGTGAATGCTAAGTGCCGTGCGAATGCTATACTTACACTTTTTGCTAGATTTTTAGAAGGCAATTATTCTTTTCTTACGTTTCACTCATTTTAAGTTCACTTTGACAAGTGAACGTAAAATTTTCTAATGAAAACGTTTTGCTAAGAGCTATGACCTAAAGTGTAAAAAAGACAGGTTGGCACATCGCTTGTGAGTTTGTGGTGTTTCTGTAAGTTAACACCTTGTATAGAAACCGCGAAGAAGAGCACGCGAATAACTGTGCTCTTTCTTACTACATGTTTATTACGATGTTTGTGTAACTGTTTGTTTTCCCGAATTAAATACATGAATAAACAGTAATTGCCAGTAATAACAATAAAAAATCGCTTCTAGTTAACACCTGTATGAGATACGAAGAGACTACGTGGCGTGAAAGAATTCATGTATGTTGACGAAAATACAACCATGGGGTTTTAGGCGGTAGGAGTCCGACACAACATTTTCTCCACGAGGTTATAAAAAGGTTCATAATCTACGAGCGAAAGTGTCTACAGCTGAATATAATGAAATATGCGCCGCAAACATAGCGTTAATTATACATGTACACGACCACAGCGCACTGCAATACGCTACAGAAGACTAACTATTAGCTACTCAATACGAATTAGTAGTTGTAGTTGCTGGCTGGAGCTGGCTGGGCTGTAGTCGGGCCAGGCAGCAGGATGTCAGCGAGGAAGCGAGGCTCACTGCCCAGGCTGAGCCAGTAGCTACCGTAACTTGAACAGCCTCTTTACTTGCGCGTGCACCCTAAACAGTTAACTCACCAATGTGTCTCGTCCTGCCTTCACCAAAGCCTCGACGGCCTAACTAATTCAAAAGGGAAGGAATATTTTTACATCGTATATTTGGACCGAGACTTGAATACTGAATACCCCCCATCAATATATGTAATGTTGTCAGCTTGTATTCTTGTAGCGGTCCTTCGTTTAGTTGTCCGTGGTTTAGCTCACGAACCACATCTGATCCGTCAGATGTGGTTCCTGAGCTAAACGGCCGACTCCAGCAAATTCGAAGTTGTAAACCATTAGCGACATCGTAGCCTTGCTTCAATCACGAACATCATCCCAGTGTAACGTTCTAACGCGGTTGTTCTCTTAGCTTCCATTAGTCTCCGTGTTGTGAACGGCTGCGTGATTAGTTCTGTTTTAACGATTTCTTGTTTTGGTTTTCTTTATTATTAAACTGTTTTCCTTGACCGCTACATAAAGGAACAGACTGCGTGAGAATTGGTAGTATTCTTAATTGTTCTGAAGCAACAAGGGCAAGGCTTTGCGTGCATAGAGGTCAAACGACAACCTAACACCATAGTAATATCCTTATCGTGATATGTTTCATGTTCACCCCATAGTTTGCTATGAGCTAATCGAAGTGAAGTGATTGTTCGCTATTTCTAATGCTTATACGTGTGAGTACGTATAAGGCGTCAGTTTCATGTAGACGGTGCGGTCGCGTGTCGTCGACGATCGCTAATGAGCTCAACTGCTCGCCCTGGATCCCGCGAGGCTTCCTGCTCCACCAAAAATACGCCTATACACAACCGGCACGCCTGGCAACCACGAACTCATCATACGTACAGTGGTTCGAGGACGATGTCGTCACGTTTTCTACAAATCCCAGTCGGGCACGAATGTATGTCAGCTTGTAACTTACAGGCAGTGGCGTAGCTATCGGAGAGCTAGGCGGTGCCGTGCACCGGGGCCCCAAGCTCAGGGGGCCCCTCATCGCCTGACCAGCAAACCTCGAACTGATCTAGCAAAAAATTTCTTCCATCTTCGGAAGATAAATATAATACATTATTTCTATTGTGTTGTATAAATACTAGTTCAGCGGCATCCAGTTAGACCGGAAGCCGGCCTCAACATAGTTGGGAAAAGGCTAGGCAGACGATGATGTGTTGTATAAGTTCTTGTTAGCCACTTCAACCAGTCGGCTGTTATGCGACCGATTTATTATTTTTTTTTTTTTATTCAAAATCTGTATAAAAATAGTATATAAAAAATCTGCCAAACTGCAAAACAGTTTGTCGGCAGTTGTTCTCGTTTCACAATATCATTATAACAAATTTCGATTTTTACTATAAACTAACATATAAAATTAAGAAAAAAATAAAAAAGGAAGTGACTTACAGTAATAAACACATTTTACACCTATGGAAAATTGCTATTGTGCACAGACACAAAAGATTTATGAATACTGGCTTACTCTACCAAAATATTAGTAATGAACTGCACTCCTTTTTTTGACAAAATTCCATTCCATATCCTTGACATCTTTTAGAAAATATTGTTACGGTACTCCTAAACCATTTAAACCATTTATTTGCATATACAAGATTACAGTTTAGAGACAATCCGAGTAGCATTCGCTTAACACGTGCGCGTCATTGAGACACTTTTGTGATTTTTTGGCGGAATAAAGGAGGAACAATGCCCGACTAGAAATTGGGGGGGGGGGCTCGGATCGCTGTCGAGTCTACCATCAGGTCCCCGAGCACTGCTTGCAGGTGGCTGTATGTAGGGATCGTGCGATCGATGGCCCTGTATGGGGCCCCGATTTGGGCGACTGACCTGACGGCCAGCAGGATCGCAGGTTTGCGAAGCCGTAAGGGGCTGTCGCACGATCTCTTACGAGGCGGCCTGCATACTGGCTGGATCCTCGCCCTGGGCTCTGGAGGCGAAGGTACTCGCGTCGCTGTACCGGTGGCGCGAGGAAGTGCGGGCGCGAGGCGAGTGGCCGATGCAGCGCCAGCTTCGTGAGGTGCTGGTGGCGGAATGGCGGGACAGGCTCGCACGCCCTACCGCCTCGTCACTAGCGAAGCGATCCGGTCGGTACTCGAGCGTGGGCTCTGGAGGAGGCACGGCTCCCTGTCGTTTCGGGTGACGCAGGTGCTCTCGGGGCATGCTTGCTTCTGGAAGTACCAGTGTCACATAAACAGGGAGCTGGACGCCGGTGTCATCACTGCGTCGATTGCCGGGATGACACGCCACGGCATACGCAGGCAGAGTGTACCACTTGGGAGAAGCCGCGCCGTGCCCTCATATCAGGAGTAGGCAGTGACCTGTCGCTGCCGGCCGTAGTCGACTCGATGGTCGGCAGCGAAGAGTCCTGGGACGCGGTGGTTTCCTTCTGCGAAACAGTCTTCTCGCAGAAAAAGCTGCGGAAAGAGAGTGGGAGATCTCGTCCACTCACCCGGCCTGCAGGCGCACCGGCGTCGGTGGAGGGCGGACAACGCCCTCCTAAATGGGTCCAGGGGAAACGGACTCAGGCACGTCCGTCGCCCCCACACACCAGGACCCGAGGTGGCGACGCGTAGTGTTCTACGCATGCCCCTCTTAGACGTCCGGGGGGAGTCAAACACCTCACTCCCCCCCTGACGGGGATCGTACGTTGTCACGATCCCCGGCGTCACACACCAGGACCCGAGGTGGCGACGCGTAGTGTTCTACGCATGCCCCTCTTAGACGTCCGGGGGGAGTCAAACACCTCACTCCCCCCCTGACGGGGATCGTACGTTGTCACGATCCCCGGCGTAGGTTTGAGATGGAATACCGGAGTGGTTTTTAGTCAGTAAATCTGACGGAAAGGGCGGAGGACATCCACTACAGAACAAAAAAAAAAGGTTAGGTTAAAAAAAATTAAACCTAACCAGTTTAGATAGAGCCCCAACTTTTTTTCGCACCGGGGTCTCTGATCACTTTGCTACGCCACTGCTTACAGGTACAGCGTGAGTAGTCAACGCTGATAAATGGAAAACTAATATAAATAGAAAAGGTTCAGATCATGTGCGTATATATTCAGTAGCTAAGAGTCCCGAAGGACCAGCGCGGGTCTTATGTTACACTGTCCAACCTATAGTGAATAAATAAATAATAGCAAATGGCGATAGTAGAGTACTGTTACAGAATATTTATGTTTATACTAAATTGGTTTCGTAGCCAACCGCATATTAAATAGAACTCGATTTATATTAATTTTCGATACTGCTGCAATAATGTCTTGTACTCAGCAAACATATTAAACACAGATAATAATATGTCTTATAAGGATCGCCGAATCGAAACACAAGTTTGAGCCCTGAGGCCTCACCAGCTATTGTTTTTGGATCTATCAAATTAGTAGCGAGTTAATTGAATAAGTTAAAGTAGCGGATAACATCAACAGGGCTGTCCGCTCCTCACAAAAATGTTCAGGCTCAGATCAGTCTAGGAGTAGGCAGCTTGCTATACCTAATACGGGAAGTGCAGCCGATCGATTCTGTAAAAATCTCACAGTGAAAAGTTAGATGTTAGCTTAGAGTGAGCTGTCAATAGTGTCAATACCTAGCATTACTTGGAATGACAGCTCACTCCACGCTCACTTCATCTAAGTTTTCACGGTGAGGTGGTTATAGAATCACACTGCAGTTGTGCTATTCTGTAAAAACATCACCGTGAAAACTTAGGTGAAGTGAACGTGGAGTGAGCAGTCATTCCAACTAATGCTAGGGATTGACACTATTGACAACTCACTCTAAGCTCACTTCACCTAACTTTTCACGGTGAGATTTTTACAGAATCGATCGGCAGGTGACGCTACCGCATCGGCGCGACTTACCTCGATAATGTCGTTAAGGATTTTAATGAGTTTCGCAGACATACCGTTAAGTCGATTCGGTCGAAGTATAGGAAGCAAAGAATCGTTACTTTGATAGATTGCGTGTTATGTTGATCGATGAAGGCTGTAAGATAACATCGCACTGACAACTATTGTGAGCTGTAATTGTGGTAACCGCTTCAGCACGTAGTAGATACTGCGTATAATAAAAAATAAAACAATGAGGTGCGCCTGTACCTGTCGATAATTCAATTTGTGTCAGTGTCGGGTGCTTATATACGAGGTCGTAGCTCGTACGGTTGTCGACCTGGTTGCGGCCGGCGGCGGCCGACGACCCTCATTACGCTATCTGGCCGATTAGGTTTGTTCCAGGGCGGCCACGATCAGGGTCAATACTCAACACTCTCCCGCCACGTCAACTCAGCCCCCGCACATTGTACTCTTACACTTGATTAACTGACCGGAATAAATTATACTCCGGAATTGCTTCAAGTGCGCTTCAATTTTTATATAATTGGAGGTGCGTAATACTTTCTGTTTCTCGCTCCTTGTAGGAAGACAAAATTAAGTACGATGTGGAAAACTATTTGGAAAGGTTATCTCAAATTATCACGACATTTTGTCGGGGCCCCTTGACATTGTGTAACCTTTGGTTGGCACCTTAACGCGTGCTTCTCTAGAATGAGCCTTTCGCCGGTGGAGCGGAACACGGACGCGTGTGACCCGTTATCGGCGGCTACTGCTCGGTGCCCAACGTATTGGTGCCTCAGGGCCGACGCGTGTGAGCCGTGCCGCCACTCTATCGGCGGCTACTGCCCGGTGCTCAACGTATCGGCCGGCTACTGCCCGGTGCCCAACGTATTGGTGCCTCAGGGCCGTCGCCAATTCCCCAATACTACTTAAATACCCAAAAACAAGTACAGCTACGTTTTGGCGCTTAAAACAGTTTAGCTGTGGGAATTGATTAAAAAATAACTGTATTTCTTGCTATTTTACAAAGCAAGCGCGGAGATTGATCTCTATGGGCATTGCGGGTCTGGTCGATTTGAGCATCATTATGAATCATTTTTTTTTCTGGTTTAATTGTTTGATAAGAACTTAAAGTAATTTTTATAATTATGACTAGTCATTGCTATGCTAATTGGTACTTCTGACCCTATCGTGTGTGAGTCTCAAGAGCGCTACTTCTCAATATGGCTATAGAAATTTCTGGTCTTTGGTTACGCAATTATAATATACTAATGTTGCATGTTGTAGAATATTATAGCATAACCAAACACTAGACACCCGTTACAGTCCAATAAGATTTGTTTGCTGGAGTACCATGGGGTATCATGGCATTGTGGTGCCATGATGAGCGGCAATGAGCGGTGGTGCGGCATCTGTCACCCGCGATGAAATCACACGGCCCGCCAATTACCGCACGTTATCCAATTGAGCGCGTGCTTCACAATTATGACCCTATTGCGCTAATGCCAGCGCCACGGTCACGAGCCACCCGTGGTCAATACCATCTTGCTTCCTCCCCCGCATCATGTACCTACATATGACAACTGACGGCTAGTGGCTACAACTATTAAACTAGTTTTTGCCGGGTTTTGGTAAAGGGCGAAGCTGCTCTGAGCATGTGCCATAGCAATACGCGTAGTGATGACTGACTGCCGTTTCGCATTGCAACGACTCTCAGTTTTAGTAGTTCGTTTGTTACTTTCGTCATTCAAATCTTAACTAATCAGGACATTATTTGTATTTAAGCAGAACGACGCAAACCTGTGCGATCAGGAAGTGGAAGTGGTGGTGGGATGGGAAGTGGCTTCTCTTGCGCGGGGAAGTGGCTATACAAGCAGCCGATAGGCCTCGAAGCCTACCAACCTTAGAGATTAGATTAGTGTTCCCCAAGAGGATGCCATGATTCGGCCGAGTTTGTTTCTCTGTATAGTAAGATTTTTTTTCTAAAAGTCTCAAATAAAATCTGTGTACCTAAATAATTATATTTTGTGCATGCACGGTGCATATCAATAAAGTGTACCGTTCCTCGTAGTCTGCCCAGCAGCCGCCCGTCTCGCTCCGCGGCGCGGGCTTCGCGTCGTGTAACATTAGATTTTCCGCACGGACGCAGCTCGCTTACCGGTAATCTAATACACGTACCCAATAATGAGTCGTTATTATCTGATCGAACGGTGGAAGTTGCCGAAAAAATTACCAAGTCTAACTAGACACATATGAAATCTGATATAGAGAATATGGGTTCACCTCGTCGCTTAGGTCTCAGACTTCTTAAATTATGTGTTTCGAATTCGGCATCGTTTCCTCATGTGAAATGTTTATCGAAGTCCACAGTGAAAGAAACAAAATAATCCAAGTTCAGAGAATCGTCTGGAGCTGTTTGAATTATAACCCGTTTAGTTTCCATAAGTACGCGTTTGAGATGGTCGTTAAAAGTTTATGAGATTGGCACGGGCGCGTGGCTGTCTGGTGTCGGGACGGGATGCCAACAGCGGCGGCGCGCGCTCGTGAGGCGGCGGCCCGTCGCGATCGTGTCGACGACTATTGGCCCTTGGAGATCTACACTACTATGTTTTTCGCAGTTTAACTCTTGACCTTACAACAGAATTCACGGTTTGTTTGATTGATTCGCGTGTCGGTTATAGTTGTGTGGCTTTGAGACTTTTTAATGTGTGGTGTCGGATCCAAACGCACACACACACACTAAATAGTCATTGCGGAGTGTGGTCACTGGTGCACACCCCGCTCTGGAGGAGCTGCCTCAGGGCGCGCAGGTGGTCGCGGTCGCCGGGACGTGCTGATGTTCGGCCGCGCTGGTACGTACTGCGGCGATACTTTGTTACCTCATCGCACGAATATCATTATGCTCTCACTAATGTATGTAAAGCAGACTGGGCTATTGAATGTAAATAGTATTGTAATAAGTAGAATTAATGACAGCCAATATACTTAGATATGACATTTTGGTCAAGCCTATCATTTTCTTTTTTAAATTGTAATGGGATTGGCCTGGGTGCATAACAATATGTAGGTGAGCTCCTAGTTTCAAAGTGAAAGTGAATGGATTTAGGTACGTATGCACTATGGTATGTACTTACTCACTTAGCTTCTGTTATTTTTAGGGTTCAGTACCTGAAAAGGAAAAACTGAATCCTTATAAGATCACTTCGTCGTCCGCCTGTATGTCCGTCTGTCAAACCCTTTTTCTCAAGAACGCGTGAGTTATCAAGTTGAAATTAATATCAAATCCTCAGGTTGAAAAAAAAATACCTAGAGTCATGAAATTTGGCAAGAAGCAATTAGCACAAATAAAGGAAAAAATCTAAAAATTATACGGAACCCTCGGTGCGCGAGTCTGACTCGCACTTGACCGGATTTTTTTTGTTTTTTTTTAAATTTCACTACTCTTGCAAATCTCTTGGTGAGTTAAAAGATGCTTTATAATTTGAGAGCCTATTAGTCTGATTTAAATAATATTCAGCAGCCCTCATATCTCAACCAAGTAAGAAAAGCGAACTCAACTCAACGACAATGGATATCGTAGTTACGACGCGACAGTACAACGTTCGTTACACTCGAGACCAGACGCTAATTTTCCGAGAGCGGTTTGTTCTCAGCTCTCACATTCTTTTGTACATGATGTATATTGTTAGTGTACACGATGTCATCGTGCGGGATCACAGAAGCGTCAAACATAACGGTAAAAAGTGTAACAATAAAACAATCGGCCGCTGTCGATCTACACAATGATAATAATTTTCTACTTAAATAGGGATTTGCATATAAATGGAAACTCGCTTTCTAATGATTGCGGCGGCATTATGCGCGGATTGCGGTAATAATAGTGAAAGTGCGCGCGCGCAGGACGCGGGCGGCGCGCACCCGCCCAGCTCGCACGGGGCCGGTGTGGAGCTGAAATGAAAGGCGCGCCCAACGATATCAAGGTCTGCTTATTGTAAAAAATTTGCCGTAGTTTTCTACTCGTAACCTCTGACAGAGTGCAGGTCGGGACTTCGGGAGCATTGTAAACAAATCACAAAACTAGGGCGCGCGGCGACGTGTCGGCGCTGTTGATCGGCGGCCATCGGGTACTGCAGCGGCGGCGCGGCGGCGCGCCGAACGTGTATCGTTGCACCACCGACGCGCCGCGCTGCGAGCGGACTGTCCCCACACTCCACCGCCTGACGCCGCGCACGCGACGTGGTGCTTATGTCAGCTATCGATGAGGACGCATTATCAATTTTGTTTACACTGCTTTTAAGATTCTTGTCTGGTCTCAATTTAATATTGCGGATTATTTATTTATAAAGATAGAGCCATTATCATGAGGGTGCCGCCGCGCCGGTCCGGTATCAAATAGACAAAAAGTAATTGAATCACATTGATTAGTGTTCGATTTCTAGCACTATTGTTTGTTTAGAGAATGTGTTTTTATTTTAAGAGCCAAGTCATGAATTAGTTTGTACATTATTATAATCGAAGTAAAAGCGTGCATCGCTTAAACGTGTTACTTTATTGCGTTACATTATATATTCTTTATACATATAAGTAGGCAAACACAGGAAAGCAAGGAAAGTGATGTGATGCTTAGTCATCTAAGTGAATGACGAGCGAGTAAAGGCAGCATTTGCCATCATTTGTGTAATGTCTATTGAGCGCGTCCACCGAAAAGTAGATGCCAGAGGGCGTGGAGATTTATCGGAATGGCGTGTAACTTTGCGAGCCCCGAGAGTACCGTGGCCCGACCAGCTTGGCGGAATGGGAGCTGACATTTGTTCAACTGATGCACACCTTCGACGATCTTCATCTGTTCCATTTAAATCTGAAAACTGATAAAAAAAGAAACCATGAATAAAACTGCTTAGTTTCAACATTTTCAATAGAGGTCCAAACAAAGGATACCAGCGCACCACCCGACTATACGTATACATACATAAATGCTATATCTGGAATTAAAGCTTCGTCAACTGTTGTGCAATGGCCTGGAGTACATCCATCGAGCTGATGTGAAATACATGAAAGTTGTGCGAATTTCAAGGGTTTACGTGCGGGTTCAATATTAGCACGTCAGTATTCGCTTGAGTGTTTCGACGAACGCTAATTAAACGCTGTGCGTGTTGCGCTTCCTGCCACATTTCGGAGGATCGTGTGCCACTACAATTTACTTTAGTATCAGATTATGATCATTTATGTATTTGTCAAGAGCGTTGTAGTTCGTCTCGCTAGTGCAGCAATGTGTCTCCCTTGTTTCATCGAAAAGAAATTGCCAAATTATCACTTCCCAAAAAATTTTCCGCATAATTTCATTTGCCAAATTATTACTTAGCAAAACATCTCTTCACAAATAATCGTAACGCAAACCTATTGTTTGGCAAGTGAGCGTTATATTTAATATATCAAATATTTCAGTTCGAATAACTCATTTTACGCAAAATAAAATTTGCCAAATATTTAGTATCGTCAGTTTGCAATTTACCATTTCTATTCAGTCAATTGTTGTAGTCTAAGTAGTTCAGTTTCGGGTAGCCTGTTTTTTTCATATTTTTTTTCTTCGCTTCGCTCGCTCGGCTCGTGCGTAGGAGGTCACAGTTTTAACCTAACCTAACCATTTTTTTTTTAAATTAACCTTGTCTAGTTGTGCGGTTCTTGATAGCCTGCTAACAATAATCTCTTTTTTTTCCTTATTTGTATTAAATAAATGATTATAATAAAATAAAATTGCATCTTTTAATTATATAATTCCCAAAAATCTCATTTTTGTCTTTAAATTTTTTGCCATAACAAATCATTAGACTAAACGTTTATTGTCTAAAGATTGTTTGCTGTAATAAATCATTTGATTAAAGACCAAATGCCTAAATGACGTTATAGAGGTAAGTATGAGGAAATACCGCTACAACATTAAACATTTGAAGCCAAGTAAAAATTTGGCCAAATGAAAATGTGCGTACTAAAATCATTCCAAACATTGCATTGGTATAAAAAAAGGTTGCTAAAATTAGTTTGGGTAGTGAAATTTTGGCAAAATCTTTTCGGCAAAACGGCAGGATCCCCACCGCACCCACTCTACTATGGTACGGGTTCGGTTAGAAAGTTACAAGCTACAACGCTTCCTATGGATTAAAGCCACTTCCCTTTACTTTCGCACATTGAGCAACAAACAACGGATAGCATCGAGTCATGGTCGCTTTTGCTAAATGTATATTAACAAACCAAAGTACACGCATGATATTCGTAATTAAAAGACGCTTTCATAATAATGATTCTCGAACATTTATTTGTTTATCTTGACTGGATGACAAACTACATCGCAAGTATTTTGTACTGTGCTCTGTGTCGGCGGACTCGGGGAATGTTTATTAGACGGTCTCGGGTGTTTAGTTCTGTTTGGTTATTTGCTATTCAGTTAATGATTCAAGTACATTGCTGTTTTCACCGACCTCTTAAAAAGTACTTATTGTCGAGTAAGTTGTGACAAAGGCTCGTCATTGATGTCGAGTGTCGCGTGGGAGCCGCGGGTGTCGGCAGGCGTGCGCCGCGTCCATCGGGCGTCTCGTCATCTCGTGCTCCGGCGCTGGCTATCCTTAGCTTTCTCATGAGCGACCCACATACGAGCACAACTGGTACAACCGGACCAGTCGGGTCGAAAGCTCATGAACTTATTGACTATAAATAATAATACGACGGCGGTACATTTTCATTTATTGATCGGCCTCTTACTTGAGAATATTTTTATATACACGTTATGATCGCCGATAGCTTTTCATTTTCTTGTCTTAGATAAATTTAATAAACCTCGTATAATTTAGTGATCTTTAAAAACAATTAATCTGACGGCTTAAACGACAATTGAACTGCCGGCACCACGAATACCACGACCATGGCAGACAATAAAGACGGTTCGTGAATAACTCGTCACCCGCTACGGCTAGCACTCATTTAGCACACACTTAATTAAATCAAAAGAGGTCAAATAATAAACTAAGGATAATTAGTAATCAGCCGTTATGTATTCAGCAAGTTATTATAAGTACAACAGTGCGGGTCAGGGTCCTCATTGAAGCCCCCAAAGCATGTGGTCACCGCTATATTTGCTCCGAACTGGATGTGTCCCGCGCTGGACCGGGAGCGATAGATACTCGTACAAGGCTACGGTCACTCAATAGACAGATCAAGTGAGAACATTTACTGCGGAGCGCACGTGCCTCACGCCCATCGATACAATAAGGCAAAGCCTCATCCCTCATGCCATGACACCTACCTACTGACTGTAGTAGTAGAACTTGGCCTAGTAAGTCAACCATGTGGATAGTTCCGCAGTCCCTCATCGCTAGGAGTAGACCTTCTGCGACTAATGTCGGAGGTGTCGTAGTGCAGCGACCGCTGGGCCGCGGCCGACCCTGACCGTCACGTCATCTCTATTTATACGCGGTGCACATCGGTCGCTAGGCGCCCCACTTACGTCACTACATCTGGACACATAGTGGACTAGGAAGTTACTCCGCAAGTCGAACGCGCGGTTCTGCACAAATCAGCTTGAAACATTGTTTACTGCTGACGTTAACACGTAAAAATTGGAGTATCTCATTATATTCTCCAACTTTTGCATGCATTCATGGCTGATCAGCAATATAAATGGACTATATAGAATATAAAAGAAACAAGAAAGATCTCATCCTTATCTAAGACTAGCTTCTGCCCACGACTTCGTCCGCGTGACATTCCTTGTTTCCACGCCCCCCGTCGCATCGCATCGCCTGCCCGCGCTATCACTTCGTTTTCACTTAGGCCCAGCGCCCACTATCGGTGGGCATCGGTGCGGCTCGGTACAGCTCGAGCGCTTTACGGCGGCTTCGGGCGGCTTCGGGCGGCTTCGGGCGGCTTCGGGCGCTTGAGAGCTGCGTCGGGCGGCTTTGGGCGCCTGAGAGCTGCCTCGGCAGTCGTAAGCACACCTAAGGACGCCGTAGTTGATTATTGTTCGTCCGGGCCTTAGTGTTCGTTCTGACTTTTTTCATTTTGCTCGGCTCCTAAGAGTCATAGCGTGATGTTAAATAGCCTATAGCCTTCCTCAAGAATTGGGTATATAAATCCAAAAAAAAAGAACGACTGGTAGTTCCAGAGATTACCCCCAACATACATACAAACAAACAAATTTTACCTCTATATAATATTAGTATAGATGGGTATTGATCTTTTGTTCGATGTTGAGACTCGACATCATCATCGTCACCATTCTCCTGCCCGGGTCCTAATTTGTTTTGTGGTCGGCTAGCACGTCTTTTTTGACAACCTTTTATTTAGTTTCACCTGTTCCGATGTTTGTCTGTAATCAAATCTTGCAAGTTAAAGGAGATCATTCAGGTTTCATACAAAATTGGGCATAAAATTGAAAGTACCAACGGAAAAGGATGTTTTTTTTTCTTTTTAATCCGTTTGGAATGTCATCCTAAGCATTTGGTACTATGACACCAAAGCGGTAGAACCATCATATAAGCAGCTACATAAGTTCGAAATAAATGTAAATGTATCATCTAAGTATGTACGTGGACTTATTTAGTAGGTATTATAAACTTTTTTGCCGTGACTGTAATTCTGCGACTGCAATATTAAAAAAAAAAAATTAAGTTCGATTTTCCGCTTAGATTACGAGCTTAAGTACATTGTGTTCTATGTTTTGTGCATACCATGTCTTGTGCAAGGTGACTAATTCTCGAAAATAAAACAATGGCAAACATGTTCCTAAAATTATTTTAATCAGTTAACATACACAATAAAAACAAAAAAAACCAAAAGTAACAATATATTAATTCGGTCAAATAAAACAATGGCAAACATTTTTTTAATACTGTTACAAATTTAAATTTGTTGCCTCTTACGGCAAGCTAACATAAGCCCAAAGGGCAGGTGGTCCGGCATCGATATATAAGGAAACAACCAAACCATCTCAAACACCGTATATTTATAAAAATAAATCTAAAGCAATAAAAGGTGAACCTTAAAAAACTAATTTACCTTATCATTAACAAATTAGGTAGGTGAATATAGCTATATCTTAATATTGCCAGCCAGCTAAAATTTCAGCAGAAAGAGCTAGGGTCGTGGGGAGTTGGAGATAAACCCAGTACTGTTCCGTTTTAAACGTTTAAATTAAATAATATTAATTTCAAATTTATGGTCTAACCTTCCAATTATTTGAATGTTATTAATTAGTAAATGGGCGCCAGGGACTTTCAGAGTCCCAGATCCCGGAGCCGACGAAGGTGTCCAATATACTTCTGGATGAACGTAGAATGTCCAACCCAAGATTCTCAATTCAAATTATGTTGAAGACCGGTTTCCAACGTTGAAAACCGGACTAAGATAACCAACGGGTACTTACAGAAGCCGTATTAAAATTAATAAAAAAATATTATAAGGGATAAAAAAAACCGTCCCGCCTGCGCTATCGCTAGACGGACTCCAACAGCCGCAAAGTCGTCTCCGCAAGAGGCTTCGAGCGGACTCGAGGAACGGGTCTCGCGTCCAGGCCCCAGACGCTCCTCTAGATCCTGGCGGCGAGACGAATCTCTTGAGGTGCCTCTCCTGGAATTGACAATACGAAGACCTAATAATATAAGGGGAAACTAATTTACTTTCCTTGAGGTGACCGAGCTTTCCAATCTAGAAGGCTAAAACATTAGCCGGTTAACATGGCCTTCAAATAGGCATAAGGATTACCCACGTGGCGTTCATCAACTCCACGACAAGGGCTTGTTGCCTTGAACAATAATTTAATACCGAAGTTGACACTGAGGAATCTATGGTAAATAGTCAGCGGGCGAAACACTCACGGTTGATTTAGAGAGAAAGCACTTGACTGCAAAATCTTCGGCTGGCTGGAAAGTTGTCTGCGTATGCGCAATTTGGAATCCTGTAATAAATATCCATGGATCACGACAATATCCTTTTAACAACCAGGGAAGGGCTCACAGACCACTTCCTAACACCATTACAACAAAATCCTTACCTTTTTAAAACATTGAATAAGATTTGTATTGACACTCAAGCGTGTTTAATGGCCGGCCAATGGCCAATAGACGCCACCACGGTTCAAAAACCCTGTCATGGATCAAAAACCGGAACTAGACGGAGCATTCCGAAAATCTCCCCTATTTCAAGGCAAAATGATTAGAGGATAAACACTACACCAAGACACTTAATTCTTGAAAATCACTAACAACTGTCCAACGTGACGTTTAAATGCTGAAACAATAAGAATCTTCATGATCCAGACCAACAAACAAATTATTTGTGATTTCCAACATCGAAATTTGTCCTGATTGGGGGGTAATTCTCCCAGAATATTCATTCGGCAAATTTAGAACGTACAACCTTGCCACACAATGTCAAAGACAATGCACAGATTAAAATTGGATTTATTTGACAACGATGTTTCTAGAAAGAAGTCATAGAAAAGGTAATTACACTTCCGTATTCGGTTATTCGGTTTATTATGACCGTCTTAGTCTTATTTTTACTGAAAGCTGAAAATTATTAGGGATTGCCATACGATATTATTTCGATGGTTAGTGACCAATTTGTTAAAATATCGATTAAACAACAACTGTGAATCGGCGACAACCAGATGTCGCCTTTAACTATATTAATATATGCCTTTAACTGTCAGAAAGTGACGTTCACTGTCCAACGTGACGTTTGGAATGTAAACATCAACTTGATTACAATATTTGATCTTATTTATTGTGCAAACCTGTTTAATAGGTTTAGAATTGTCATTTATTGTGAGAAAGTGTTAACTAAATACTCCAGTGACGAAATACAGTTGAAGGAATGAGTCCTTCAATCAAATGCAGGCCAAAGTCAATTGTACAAACTACAATGAATTATATTACTCGGAAACCTCATAATGTTACTTATGTTTTCAGGTAGGTATAAAAAAACAACGTAACAACTCATAATCATCATTTCAGCTTAAAGACGTCCATTGCTGAACATAGGCCTCCCCCAAGCACCTCCACTTCGACCGGTTCTGTGCATCTCGCTTCCAACGGGTTCCTGCGGCCTTCACAAGGTCGGTCCACCTTGTGGGAGGCTTTCCAACGCTACGTCTTCCGGTACGCGGTCGCCAGTCCAGAACCTTTCGGCCATCTGTTCTGCGAGCAATGTGCCCTGCCCACTGTCACTTAAGTTTGGCAATTCTTCGGGCATGTCTATGACTTTACGCCTTCTAATAAGGCCCATTGTGAGCGACCACGTTTCAGTGCCATAGGTCGTTTCACTGGGAACACGCACTGGTCAAAGACTTTCGTTTTGAGACACTTCGGTACATGGGACGAGAAGATATTGCGTTGCTTCCCAAACGCTGCCCAGCCGAGTCGGATTCGACGATTGACCTCTTTCTCGAAGGTGGACCTACCCAACTGAACAGTTTGTCCTAGGTAAACATACTCGTCCACGACTTCGAGTGTAGCGTCTCCGATCTTCATGACAGCGGGTGTTACAGTGTTGCTTTGATATGACCTTCGTTTTGTCCATTTTCATTTTAAGACCAACTCTTTCGGAGGCTCTACTGAGCTCATCGAGCATTGTACTGAGGTCCTCCATATTCTCAGCCATGACTACGATATCTTTGGCAAACTGAAGGTGAGTTATGTACTCGCCATTAATGTTAATGCCAGCCCCTTTCTAGTCCAGGACCTTGAAGACATCCTCCACTGCAGCGGTGAACAGTTTCGGAGAGATAACGTTTCCTTGTCTCACACCTCGCTGCAGAAGGATAGGTTTCGAGGTCTGATCCTGGAGTCGAACTGACGTAGTGGCGTTTTTGTACAGACACTTCAGCACCTCGCACTTCAGCAACTTCTTAATACTGTTACGAACTTAGGGTTCGTGACAATAAAAACTGCCGATAAAAATTACCAAAAGTTACACTTTAATTAAACAACACTAATAACAACTCAAAAATTATAAAACACAATTGCTCTTAAGTCGCACTTGAAGATCGCTTTCGATCTATTCGCTTCCATCGCAGAACCAAGTCTGATTGGTCGCTTTTTTTTTTTTTTTTTAGAATATGGCATCTCGTAGTTGACCTTGAGAGGTCGTGACTACTTAACCGGACTATCCTGTGGTTGCCTTAAGAAATCTTAAAGCCTCCAGCCAGGGCTAAAACTAATTAAAACTAGGCGACTGCACGCTAAGGGCACCCCCTGTGGGGTACGAACCTCGGCTTAGGGCGTCGCTGGGAGAGGGCAGCAAAGGGACAGGCTGGATCGAATTTATATTTTTAGTGCTTTGATGAGCACGGCGTTTCCTAAGACTATCTCAGAGAAGAAAGGCCGAAACAAACTCAGAGGTTACGGTCGTCGTGAATTTACAATTAATAGCTCAGCTGCAACGCGAGCTGGCTCTTCATCAACAATGAAGGGTCGGGCTGGTGGTGAATTTACTTGGGGACGTCGCGATGGACCCCGGCGGCGGGGTCGGAATGTCGGTTTTTTTGTTCTTGTGAGCTGTGCTGGTTGCCCTATCGCTCTCCTGGAGGAGTGTTATGGGGTCATCGGGGTCACCGAGTACATGCCTTGGACGGCGAAGCTTACTGATGTTGGAGGGGGTGTATTTTGCGGCCGCGACAACCAG
Organism: Apamea epomidion; assembly: GCA_947507525.1. NCBI lineage: Eukaryota > Metazoa > Arthropoda > Insecta > Lepidoptera > Noctuidae > Apamea > Apamea epomidion. The sequence continues at coordinate 373,418 of OX382240.1, read as the reverse complement.
AGGGTTGCGGTGCTTGGCGGCTGTGTCAAAGAAACGCTTGGAGAGGCGTTTCATGAACTGCTGGATGGTGGGGATCTTGAGATCAATATGGAGGATCTCGTTGCGAACGAACCAGGGGGAGTTTGTGGCCTTGCGGAGGAATCGGTTCTGTAGTGTTTGCATCCTATGGATGTGGCGGGGCTTTGTATGGGCAAAGACTACGCAAGCGTAAGTCATTATGGGACGGATGCAGGCTATATACAAGAGCATTTTGCACTTGAGTGACAGCTTGCTGCCTTCGTTGAGGACGGAGTGTAGACAACCGAGAGCGAAAGCGGCGCGCGAACGGACCGTCTTTATGTGCTCTGAGAAGGTGAGGTGTTGATCCAGGATAACACCGAGGTATTTGGCTCGCTTTTCCCACGGGATTGGCTTGCCGAACATGGTGATGGGCGGAGGGGGGGTGGGTTGGAGTCTGGGTTTCAAATAGAGAACCGCCTGACTCTTATCGGGGTTGACTTCGATGCGCCATTTCCTGAACCAAGCAGCCAACTTGTTGACTGCGGTTTGGAGGCGAAGCCGTATTTGGGTGTGGCTGCGACCAGTGTAATAAATGGCTGTGTCGTCTGCGAACAGAGCCAGATGGGTCTTAGCGTCCTTTGGGATATCGCTAGTGAACAGCGTGAAAAGGAGTGGGGCGAGTACAGAGCCCTGGGGGACTCCTGCTCTGATGGGGTGGGGGGATGAGAGCGCTCCTTCGATCTTGTAGCGGAAGGTGCGGTTCGACAGAAAGTCTCGTAGGATGAGAACGAGCCGGTCTGGCACACCGAGTTGGTACAGCTTGAATAATAAGCCGTTGTGCCAGACTTTGTCGAATGCTTTCGCTATGTCGAAGTAGATAACACCTGTCATCATGCCGCGCAGGAATCCTGAGTGGATGTGTTCGGTGATGCGGTGGACTTGTTGGACACAAGAGTGTTGGGTTCGAAAACCAAATTGCTCGTCTGGAAAGAGGCCCTTTGATTCGGCGTAGACCCTGAGACGCTTGTAAATAAGCCTCTCGTAGATCTTTCCGAGGACTTTGAGCAGACTGATAGGACGGTAGCTTGTCGGTTCGGACCTGGGCTTTCCGGGTTTATGGATGCCAATAACTGTGGCTTCTTTCCACGATTGTGGGAAAATGTTGTGGCCCATGGCGCCATTGAAGATGTGGCCAGTAGCAATATAAGGGGGGCTGGGAGGAGCTGGATCACTTTATTGGTGATCCCGTCCGAACCGGGGGCCTTTCTGGGTATGAGACCTTTGATGATATCCTGCACTTCGTCTGGAGTGACGGGAGGCAGAGGATTTTCAGGGTCTTCGACGGGCGGGAGGGAGGCTCGACGTTCGACTTCCGCGTCGACCTCTGAGAGGTGAGCTTGGTCTACTGGTTGAGTGCTGGGTGAGCATTGAGCTTCGAGGCTGATGGCCAGGCACTCGGCCTTTTCATCATCATCGAAAGCGATGGTTTTGTCAGGGCGGACCAGGGGTGGTACGGTGACTACTTCGCGGGATTTGAGTCTCCTTTGAAGCTCCCAGAAGGCCTGATGGGTGGGCTCTAATTCGCTTAGCATCTTATTCCAGCTAGCTTCACGCCACTCCGATAAACGAGACTTTACAGCACGCTGCAAGTAACGCATATGGGCTTTGTTAGCGTCGCAGGGAAAGCTACTGTAGGCACGAACGGCCGCGTTCTTCTCATTCAGCAGTTCACGCACGTCGTCAGGCAATTTCCAGCGACGGTCGTCCGTCACTAGAATTTCCCTAGAACAATCGTTCATGACTGACTGCACGTGTTCCGTGAATGAGTCGATCGCGGCCGTCGTGTCTGCGATAGAGTTGAAATGACCGGGGATGGTGTCCAGGTGGGGGGATGTGGTGGATTTCAGGCATTCCCTTACTTTCCTCCAGTCCATTACCACTTTTGTCAGGGGAGGTAGGTCAGGATCGGTGAGACCAGAGCGAGGGGCCAATCGAATGATGATTGGTCGATGATCTGACGTGAGCTCTTGAACTACTTCTAGAGAGTCTAACCGTAGGTTGACTTTCTTCAGAAGCACTATGTCCAGGACGTCAGGGGTGTGGGAGGGGTCGTGGGGAAAGTGAGTGGGAGTCATGGGGCCTATGACGTCGAAATTGAGCAGGGGGCAGAGGTCAAAGAGCTGTCTGCCCCGGGTGTTGACCGTGACACTGTTCCAAGCAGTGTGTTTAGCGTTGAGGTCACCCGCTATGATAACGGAGTCACTCAAGCCAAGAAGGGTAGAGAGGTCATCAGACAGAAGCTGTGGGTTCTCTGGAGCGGTAGAGGGAGGAAGGTAGGCCGAGACCAGCGTGATCGGCTGGTGGCCTGTCATGCCTAATCGGCAGATTGACACTTCGAGTCGTGAGAGGGGGGGAGGGTCCATAGGGATGCAATACAGAGCCTTTTTGTAATAAATTAGAGTACCGCCCTTGTGACACCTCGTCCTGTCATTACGAACCAGACGATAGTTAGCAATTGCGGGGCTGCGGTGGTTGGGCTTGAGGAAGGTCTCTTGGACGAGAAGGATGTCGATTTGATGATCGCGGAGGAAGGTGGCGATCTCATCTCGGTGTGGTCGGAGGCCGTTAGCATTGAAAGATGCCAACTTGAGGGATCGGGGTTTCTGATTGGTCGCGGCTAGTTCCGGCCTTATATAGTGCCGACATAGTTTCAGAACCTTCTATTGTAGAAACATCTAGAATGTTCGAGTACATACCGGCCCCGACTGACCAGATGTCGATAGTTCTAGTAAGTTCTAGCATCGAAATCTCTATTCGATAATAGGTGGCGCTAGTGACTCCATTAGTTCTGCTACTCGAAACTAGATGGCGCTAGTGGTAACTAATGTCACCATGTATCAGGCATTAATTGTGGCGCGTAACAATACTATTTTAAATAATAATAATATATTTATTGTCACAAAGAAACATACATTAGCATACACTGATTAACAGGTTGCTAACTACGCTGCAGAAATCTGTATACAGATTTTGTGAGCCCTGCCTCTTAAACTAGGATAACCTGTATCTTAAGAGACAGTATTCAGCTGTGAGGTTACTTAGAACTAGGGTTTATACAACTGCGGACTGTGCCAGCTTATTGTTCGTGTTAACAGTCAGATTTACTTTTTTAAATATATTATAATTGTAGAAAAGGGAAGTAAAGGAAAAATAGTATAAAAAAAAATTAAAAAAAAAGATAAAAAATTAAACAATTTAATACGAGTGTAATATGAAAGGGTGAATGTGTGTGGGGGTGTGGATGTATGTATGTATGTGTGGTGAGTTTTTGTATGGGAGTAGTGAATGTGAGGTGTTATACGTGACGCAATAAAGGCTTTTTGAATTATTATTATTATTATGTCGTTTATGTATTTAGTCGTCTTATTTTATTACATTTTTAAATATTAGTATGAATAAATAAATAAAAAAACCATTTAAAAATATAAAAAAAATAGTGATCCACCGGTGTCGGGAGCAGGGTCCAAGCTACCGGTGGTTAGGGCTCCAGAGATAGAAACCTCCTCACAATGCGAGCCGTATCGAGGAGTACTGCCTTCTGAATCAGGCCCTTGATCCAACCGCCTAACGAGAGCCTCGATAGATGTTGATCGAGGCTTTCGGCCATGCGGCTCTATGTGGGGATCGTGCGATCGATGGCCCTGTATGGGGCCCCGGTGTGGGCCTCTGACCTGACGGCCGGCAGTATCGCAATATTGCGGAAACCGCAGAGAGCGATGGCCGTCAGAGTCATCAGGGGATATCGCACGATCTCCTACGAGGCGGCCTGTGTACTGGCTGGATCCCCGCCCTGGGACCTCGAGGCGAAAGTACTCGCGTCATTGTATCGGTGGCGCGAGGAAGCAAGGGCGCGGGGTGAGCGACCGATGCAGCGACACATGGAGCTGCGTCGGTCTCAGCTTCGCGAGGGCCTGGTGGCGGAGTGGCGGGACAGGCTTACATGCCCTACCGCTGGCCTCGTCACCATCGAGGCGGTCCGGCCGGTGCTCGAGCGCTGGCTCGGGAGGAGGCACGGCTCCCTGTCGTTTCGGGTGACGCAGGTGCTCTCGGGGCATGGTTGCTTCGGGAAGTACCTGTGTCGCATAAACAGGGAGCCGGACGCCCGGTGTCACCACTGCGTCGACTGCCGGGAGGACATGGCGCGGCATACGCTGGCAGAGTGTGCCGCCTGGGAGGAGCCGCGCCGTGCCCTCATCTCAGAAGTAGGCAGTGACCTGTCGCTGCCGGCCGTGGTCGAGTCGATGGTCGGCAGCGAAGAGTCCTGGGACGCGGTGGTTTCCTTCTGCGAAACAGTCGTTTCGCAGAAGGAGGCTGCGGAAAGGGAGAGGGAGATCTCGTCCACTCACCCGGCCCGCAGCAGGCGCACCGGGCGTCGGCGGAGGGCGGACAACGCCCTCTTCTAGCCCCCCTAAATGGGTCCAAGGGCGACGGACTCGGGGACGTCCGTTGCCCCCACACATCAGGACCCGAGGTGGCGGCGCGTAGTGTTCCACGCGCGCCCCTCTTAGACGTCGCGGGGGGAGTCTAACACCTCACTCCCCCCCCTGACTCGAGGAGGCCCGCGGTGGCGGGCCGGCACTAGTCGGGGGTTGCGGAAGGATCGTACGTTCCCGTGACCCCCGGCGTAGGTGTGATATGGAACACCGGGGTGGATTTTAGTCAGTAAGAGTCTGACAGACCCCGTCGCCCGTCCCAGGGCGGCGGACATCCATGAGGATTTTCAACCCCGGAAACAAAAAAAAAAAAAAAATCAGCCCATTGGCCGATACGACAATCGGCACAATGACAGTCGAGCTCACATTCCACATGTCAACAACCTCGCGTGCTAAGTCAAGATATTTGATTTGTTTATCTTTCTCAGCTTTCACGAGGTTCCCGTCATGTGGAATGGTAACATCAACAATCATTGCGCGGCTCACTAATCGATCTATCACCACTATATCAGGTTTGTTGGCGACAACAGTCCTGTCAGTGATGATAGACCGATCCCAGTACAACGTGACATGGTCATTTTCGAGAACTGAGTCGGGCACATACTTGTAATATGGTACCTCAGAGTCGACAAGTTTATATTTCAAAGCAAGTTGCTGGTGAATAATCCTGGCTACTTGGTTATGCCTGTGCAAGTACTCGCTGTTAGCCAGACGAGAACAACCAGAGATAATATGTCTGATGGACTCACCCGGACGGTGGCATGCCCGACACACGTCAGCCGTCCCGTCCCTCATAATATGTCTCCGGTAGTTATTCGTCAAGATAACTTCGTCCATAATTCGTGCACAGACAAAACCTTCAGTTTCCCCGAAGAGGTCACTGAAACGCAGCCAGGATACGGGCGCTAAGAAATCTACACCGGGCTCATGAAGAGCCCGATAGAAGCGCCCGTGAAGCTCCTTGCTTTGCCATACCTTCTTGCGGTCATCGGTAGTAAGTACTACAGGTTTGCGCCAGTTCCCTTTCGCCATGGAGAGCGGGGTGAGCCCCTTGTCCATTGCGACCACATCACGGTGCATACCCACTTCGGCTTTTAAAAAATATTCCCTGAGACTGCACACCTCGCGGTTGTGCAGGGTCTTCGCATTTAAAAATCCTCGACCCCCACACTTCCGCGGGATATACAGTCTCATCACTGATGATCGTGGGTGATGCATCCGGTTTGCGGTCAGCAGTGTACGGACCCTTCTATCTAGGGCATCGAGTTCAGTCTGAGTCCATTTGAGTACGCCGAAAGAGTACATCAAAACCGGCATGACCCAGCCATTGAAGGCGCGCACCTTATTTCCGCCTGAAAGAAAACTAATTAATACCTTCTTCAGGCGACAAAAGAAGCGCTCCTTCAACGATTGCTTCATGTTAGCATCGTTGATGCCTAACGCTTCCGACATACCCAAATACTTATAGCTTTCGAATGAGGAGAGGGATCTAAGGTGTATGGAATCCGAAAGTGGAATTCCCTCGGATTCCATAATCTCCCCCCCCTTTACATGCATGACTGCACATTTGTCCACACCAAATTCCATCCAGATGGCACTACTGAAAGTTTCAGTTACCTTCAGTAGCTCCATCAGATGCAATTTGTTAGGGGCAAAGAGTTTCAAATCATCCATGTAGAGGAGGTGAGATATGACCTGACCACCTCTCTTCAACCGTTAGCCTAGACCTGAGTCCTCCAGCAGTGTGCTTAGAGGATTCAGGGCTAAGCAGAACCAAAGTGGACTCAAACTGTCGCCCTGAAATATTCCCCGCTTAATCCATACAGGCTCATCATTCCCCTGGATCTGTCGACACCCTGGATAGCGAAGGACCGCTTTCCACTGTCTCATACACGACTCAAGGAAGGTGCGTAGAGTTGCATCTATCTTGTACAACTCCAGCACCCTCATGAGCCATGTATGTGGCACCGAGTCGTAGGCCTTCTTATAATCTATCCAGCATGTCGACATATCCTTGCGGGATCGGCGAACCTGTTGGCTAATGGGCATGTCTATGAGGAGTAGCTCCTTAGTACCGCGGGACCCATTCCTACATCCATTTTGAGAAGCAGACATAATCGAGTAACTGTCAATGTGTGTGTTAATTTTCGCTCTCAAAATGGATGTAAGAAGTTTATAAACCGTCGACAAACACGTGATCGGTCTATAATTCTTGGGTTCCGCGGGACTACCTGACTTATGGAGCAGGTGGGTAACGCCTGTTGTTATAAACTGTGGTAGTGACCCAGACTCTAAGGATGACTGGAACTGAGATGCCAGGCAAGTGTGTGAACTAGTTAGCCATTTTAACCAAAAGTTATGCAGTCCGTTCGGTCCCGGTGATTTCCAATTCGGTAACGGACGGGCTGCTTTGGCTACGTTTAATGGCGTAATTATGACTGGTTCCATTTCTGGTCTAGTTCCACACACTCGCTCGATATCGCGCATCCAGCCACCCTCAGCGTGACACCGACACCGACAGACGACAGACGGGCACCGACCAGATGCTGCGCCAGAATGCACTCGTGGTGGCATCATCCGGGCGGCACACGTCCGTCACGTTTTGTTCAGGTCGCTCCCAAGTTCTATATACCCACCTCTCATCGCTCTGGAACATGCGATTCTGCGTGTACCGATCAACCCGCCGCTTATACCGCCGAATACGACTCGCCCATGCACAAACTTTCTGCTTCAGGAAGTCGATGCGCTCTGTGACATTGGACATGTATTCCCGAGGGCTGATTCCATTCCCCGAAAATGCCTGTCTTATAAAGCGCATCACTCGTGGTCGTGTGTTGCCCTTCCTGAAGCAATATAGTTTACCGATGAGTACCCTGGCCCAATCGATACGACGCTCGATCCTGTATCGCCAGGCTGGTACGGCTGGTTTTGGTCGAGTAGCTGCGTCACAATTTGGAAACTTGACGTTAGCTAAACGACATGGCCGCCACAGCCGCGCAATACAAGATCGAGTGTGTATCAACGAGATCTTCGCTGCTCTCGAAGAAATTCTTGAGCTGCGAGTCCAAGGCACACACTAGCGCCCTATTTTTTTTTGTGCATAGGTAGCCGTGGTATCGGGGTCTAAGGTCGGTTGGAGTGGACCTATACTCGCGAAACGCATCTTCCAGTGCGCTCCTCAGTCGGACGTTGTACTGGCTACTTACTGTGTCAACCCTATCATCATCTTCTTTAACACGATTGGACCGCGGCGGGATGGTATCAATAGTTGACGCTTGTGCCGCGGTTTGTGCCAGAGTCGAGACGATTTGGTTGTTCAGTACCTCTGAGCGCAGCCTATCAAGTGCTATGTCGTCCAACCTGTGATTGCGTTGGATGACCCGCACCTGATCCGACAGTCGTTGGGCCGAGACGTTGACGGTTGGTTCCAGTTCCTGGAACAGAGACAGCAACCTATCACGGTACGCAGTGAGGTTAGTTCCCCCCTCTGTAGACCCGTAGTATGCGCGCATGACGTTCTCGTTCATAGACTGTGTCCATCTCATGCGCTGCACACATATTATTATGCGCTGTTTATTATTATTAAATTAAAAAAAAAAAAAATATTAATACTATTTCTAAGGTCGAACCAGAACATCTTCCAATTCTATAGCTGGAGGGCGTTTCGCATTTGGTTCATACCGTGCGTAGGTTAAAAACCACACTTCGCACATTACGTGTGAACAACATCCTACTGTCCTCTTTCCAATATTGCATATGCAATAGTAGTGGCTGACCGCATTTTGACCCTCCAATGTCTGTCACGTGCCGGGGATTGAATTCTTCCTCAAAAAACGACATTTTCTCCTGACTCCACCACACACGCTTTTATTTATAAAAAATTGGGTCTGTGATAAAAACGTAAAGATAATACAAGGTGTAAAGTTTTAGGGTTTGTGTTAACTATCGTTAAAGGTTTCAATGTAGGTACCTATATTATAATGGTATTTTTCTTATCAGGTTTAAATTATTTTGAACTTTTTAGTTCTTTTTATTAACAAGTAATAAAAGCTTGTTTTTTAAAAGTTTTTTTTTCTTTTATTTTTTTCTTCCGTACATCTCTTATCGCTGCCAACTCAGAATTCAACTAGCTATCGTTTTCCATCAGGCGCGATCGAGGAGCATGCCCATCCTGGAATAAAAAATATTCCAATCGAAATATAATTCCTTCGTAGACATTAATCTTTCACGCAATCCATCTACGTTTTCGTTGTTCTACCTGTTTCCTTATAGCCTTCCACATCTATAATCAACCTTTTTGTTATGTCATGCTCCTCAGTCCTCCGCATTCTATGTTCATACATACCACGAAAATTGGCTCCCCCTCAACATTTTTGTTCCAAGCGCTTATTTAGACTCTCCCTTGTATATACTCATTCGCCATCTTATCCATTCTTGCCACACCATGCACCACCTGAAGAGTCTGTTTGTTTGAACGCGCTAGTCTCTGAAAACACCAGTCGGATATGAAAATCTCTTTTTTTCTCTCTTTTTGAATTTGATAGCCCAATTCTCGAGGAAGGTTATAGGCATATAATATTACGCTACGACCCTGAGGAGCCCGAATTGACGGGGTCCGCTAGGGCCGATGCCTGCCAGGGCCGCGGGTTGTTCGAAAGAGATACCGTGGCCCCTGGCACAGGCAACTGAAGGAACACAGGTGGGTTTTAGTCAGTAAAAGTCTGACAACGCCCTTCCACTCAGCCCAGAGCGGGAGAAGTCATTTGATGATTTCCCACCTAAAAAAAAAAACCCTTAGGAGCCGAGCAAAAAGAGAAAAAGTCAGACAAAACGATAAGCGAACATGAAGTTAAATCGCGGAAGGGTAGTGCGGTGCGGAGGAACAAGACATTTCATGCAGACGAAGTCGCGGGCAGAAGCTATCTAGTGTTAAATAAACAGGGAAAGGATAAGATTTGTTAATCTTTCATGGTTTTTGTTTCGAGAAAATCGACCGATCGATCGTTTTTGAATCGAGGCTTTTGGTCGAGCTTAGATTGCGGGCTCAGACTGTGTAGCTCGCTTTGATTGCAAAGTAACAACTTTTACCTACAGAAAATTCTGTTGCGTTCAAGTTTTCTCGTTAAGGAGACAAGAACGACGCGGCGGCGGCTAGGTCTGCAAATGCTAGAACGGACGTCTGCTGTAACTGTAATTTAGCTGAGAGGAGAGGAGAAACATAATGCTAAAATATAAGGTGTGTTAGTAGTTTACCAGTTTAAGGTTTGAGTTATTTTAATTTCACCTTGTAAAATTTTGGTTCTTGTAGTGAAAGTCATTGATAACCGCCGTATCATACTCCGACGGATTACGGATTAAGTTTTTAACATTGAATTTTTTGGGCCTTTACATGCCTATTGCGTGCTTCTAAAACATTTACATTATTTCGCAAACTATACACTCTAAATATAGTGAAGTAAAATGCACGAATGATAATTATCTTATTAGATAATCATCATTCGTGTGTTTGTATTTCCAAAAATAGACAAAGAATGTCGAAGCGCATACCAGAAGGCCAATTCTCGCAATTTAAAATGTTCAAAATTTAGTCGCAGTCTCATCTCGCCGACAAAAAAATGTCAAAAACTTATCAAAATGTAGGGAAATTAGAGGTATTTTTGACAGATTGATACAGATCAGACTGCGAACATTCTTAAAATTACGAGAATTGTCCCTCTGTTGTTGTAGGTAATATTGTATAATGTTGATAATATCGATATTAATAATTTAATGAATATTGATCAAAGCCTGCGATCACATTTTGACCAGCATACTACCTGAAACTGCAGTTTGCAAAGAGTAAGACTATTAAAATTCCGGGCTACCTTGGAGCATTCCTTTTTTTTTTTTTTTTTGAGGATGGGAAATCATCAAATGACCCCCTCCCGCTCTGGGTGGAGCAGAAGGGAGTGTCAGACTCTTACTGACTAAAACCCACCCGTGTTCCTTCCCTAGCCCTTTATGTACCAGGGCAGCGGTAACCCTTTCGGACGATCCCGCTACCCCGGCAGGCTTCGGCCCTGTCGGGCCCCGTCAACTACGCTGACATCTCTTTGAGGCGCACGTGGAACACATACGCGCCGTCCGGCACGGGCCTGGTCCTGATCGGACTGAGAGCTACCCATTGCTCTCCGCCCGCAGGCCCGCGCCTACGGTGGTCGGGAGTCGTCACGCGGCTCCCGACGCCCGGAGCGTCTCCCTCGGCGGCTGAGGCGTGAGGATCTCTCCCTCGCCCATCCCGCCACCTCCTTCGCTAGCATGACTGCTTCGCAGAAGGAGGTGACCGCCTCCCACTCCCTCTCGCCCCGGACCATGGCTTGCACCAGGGCCGGGCGCGAGAGGTCGCCGCCGCTGCCGATCGCCTCTACGAGGACACGGCGGTGCTCTGCCCAAGCGGGGCAGACCTCCACCGTGTCCTCTGGGCGATCCTCGCAGTGGTGACACCCGGGTGGAGCATTCCCTTAATGCTACGGAATCAATGTGCGAGTTGATCATTTAGTATGTACCAGTATGTACTAATTGTAGTACGTAAGCGCGCGCGGTGAAATCTGTATCAAATATCATAGGGCTTCACTCCGCAAACGTATTGCGAATTGCTATGTGAGCACTGAGCAGTAGTGGCTCTGTCGGATAACATTTACTATCTGTGTCATTAATATATTTTGTTACGGCTTCGTTCTCTTATAAATAGTGTATCTATTAAAAATTTGTTAGGCTTACGCGCTGCTGAATGGACCGCACAACCTTGGATGTTAGTTGTAATGATAAGTCACGGATAGCCTAAGATGATGCTGGGTATTGAATCGTTTGAACTACCTTGTAACTAATGCTATATGAATGTTGTGACTGACTCAAAATCAAAAGTCATTTATTCAAATTAGGCTGCGAATCAGCACTTTTCGAATGTCAAAATTACAAAAGACAGTCCCCCAAAACGCCCGCCCTTCACCACTTCCTAGTCCCGACTATCAACTCTAACTGTGTACTGTCGCTTTACACTTTTGTAAGGCGACGGAAAGTGCTGATGTATGCAATGGACGCGTGCCGTATAGGTACGATACAGACCAAGTCATACGATCTGGACTAAAGGATCATAGTTTAGTGTTAGTAATATTTTTCTAATAAAATTCAAAGTTGGAGGTTTGTTTTTTATGTTAGAATATATACCGATTTCATCATCCGCTGATGACAGATCAGACCGCAGATGACAGCGGCGCTGCGATTGACCAGACACAGTGCCGCTGCGTTTTTATTTCTGAACGTTAGGTCACACGTACGGCGACAGCGACTACATGCGGCACTTTTCTTTCAGTTTCGCATAACTCATTTATCAACATAGGTACCAATACCTACGTCTATTCGTTTTGTTGACAAAATACTGGTATACCGTCTGCAGTCACCGCTTGCCCGCAGCAGCAGGCGGTTTGTCTATCAAGATTTGTCCAATCTTCAAAATAGCTCGCATTTAACTAGGTCAATAGGGCACTTTATGTGACGGCTAAACACCCTTATTTCAGAATTTGTAACGCTGCAGAATCTTAGATAATCGATCGAAAACGTGTCTAGGCAGCTTGAAAAACCACTTTTCGCTGGTCTCTCAATCTCGGTAACGGAAGTGATTTTGACGACTTTTTGCATATCAACGGGCGTTACATAAATTTGTAACAGGCATCGAGCTAAATGTTTTGTGATACGTACAACGGTTTAGTAGAAAAATGCAAAAATCTGTGTCCAGCCAGCTTGAATTTACGTATAAAACTTCTGGCTGGTACTTCCGAATCTCAATAACGGGAGCGTTTTCAAATATGGTTACTTTACTAACATTTAGTGACGCAATGTGTAACAGTAATAACGTTTGATTTATGGCGTCACATGTAAGGGTTTACGAGAAATCAATAAAAACTTAATGTCCAGCCAGCCTGAGTTCAACCTGGCTGGACACATGTATCTCCGCTGCCTGATGATCTACGACCTTCGAAATGTGTTCAAAATTTTGTGACTGGGACGATAATGATAACCTGGATTTGTAACGGAGAAACTTTGCGTAGTTTCAAAGATATTGACCATTTAAATTTTCCCATACAAACACTGTAGTAGGGTTACCAATATTGTAGGTTTTATGTAGGACTAAGTAAATTTAAGGTGTTTTCTTTAATGGACGAAAATCCGTGTATTGGTGATACTAATACGAACTACTGTAGGTACGAGGAGCGTGAAGACTACGAATACAAGAAGACTGAGAATGGAATTTCCAAGACCATAGTTACAAAAAAAACCTCTAAATTATTGAAGGAAGGAACTCGTATTTAAATCAATAGAAGACAAAAGTGTAGAAGTGAGGAAGAGGGGGGGGGGGGGTAACTTTTTAATGTTATTGATTATTTACGTGCAGATATCTACTCTTTTTAATAGGTAGGTATTGGTGTTTTTCATGGTAAGTACATAGGTAGATATTGTGTCAGGATAACTAATGCTCTAAGGTAATTACAGCAAACATTATTTTTTAATGTTTGCTGTAAATAAAATGACATTTATTTATTTGTACTCATACAGCGTTTCAAATGACGAAAATGACGACGATCAACACCACTCTCAATTATTATTTTGAATTAACACATACTTACGCTTTTTACTCCAGGAAAACCTTTTATTCCCACGGGAAAATCAAATACAAAGCAGGTGTGGCTGCTACCGGCCGATTAGTCGAATTAAAAAGAAATCCTTTATTTATGTAAAAATTATGGTCACCTCACAATATTAATGGATGTTTGTGTGGGAAAATTTAAATGATCAATATCTTTGAAACTACGCAAAGTTTCTCCGTCACAAATTCAGTTTATCATTATCGTCCTCGTTACAAAATTTTGAACACATTTTGAAGGTCGTAGATCACCAGGCAGCGGAGATACATGTGTCCAGCCAGCTTGACCTCAGGCTGGCTGGCTGGACATTAAGACTATTTTATTGATTTCTCGTAAACCCTTACATCTGACGCCATAAATCAAACGTTATTACTGTTACACGTTGCGTCACTAAATGTTAGTAAAGTAACCATATTCGAAAACGCTCCCGTTATTGAGATTCGGAAGTGCCAGCCAGAAGTTTAATACGTAAATTTAAGCTGGCTGGACACAGATTTTTGCATTTTTTTACTAAACCGTTGTACGTATCACAAAACTTTTAGCTCGATGCCAGTTACAAATTTATGCCGTATGCAAAATACGCGCATTGTCGTGGAGTTGCGGACACCAGCCCGTATTACCTATTACCTACAAATTTATGTTACGCCCGTTGATATGCAAAAAGTCGTCAAAATCACTTCCGCTACCGAGATTGAGAGACCAGCGAAAAGTGGTTTTTCAAGCTGGCTGGACACCTTTTCGATCGATTATCTAAGATTCTGCAGCGTTACAAATTCTGAAATAAGGGTGTTTAGCCGTCACATAAAGTGCCCTATTGACCTAGTTAAATGCGAGCTATTTTGAAGATTTGTCCAGCCAGCCTGAGTCACGTGATTCTAGACCCTCTAGCGTAACAATTTTTCGTCAAATATAAAAAAAACTGGTGTTTTATAGAATAGTGTAGTTATGTGTTTGTGTGTCAGGAAGCTGAGCTGAGCACGTGGACGGCGTTCCTGCAGCGCGCCGTGGACGCCACCTACAACACCGAAGTCGTCATCGACAACTTGCACAACATGATCGGTGAGCATACCATTACTATCATATTACTTGGGTGCTCGTCCCTGCAGCGCGCCGTGGACGCCACCTACATTACCGAGGTCGTCATCGACAACCTGCACAACATGATCGGTGAGCATACCATTACTATCATATTACTTGGGTGCTCGTCCCTACAGCGCGCCGTGGACGTCACCTACATTACCGAGGTCGTCATCGACAACCTGCACAACATGATCGGTGAGCATACCATTACTATCATATTACTTGGGTGCTCGTCCCTGCAGCGCGCCGTGGACGCCACCTACATTACCGAGGTCGTCATCGACAACCTGCACAACATGATCGGTGAGCATACCATTACTATCATATTACTTGGGTGCTCGTCCCTGCAGCGCGCCGTGGACGCCACCTACATTACCGAGGTCGTCATCGACAACCTGCACAACATGATCGGTGAGCATACCATTACTATCATATTACTTGGGTGCTCGTCCCTGCAGCACGCCGTGGACGCCACCTACATTACCGAGGTCGTCATCGACAACCTGCACAACATGATCGGTGAGCATACCATTACTATCATATTACTTGGGTGCTCGTCCCTGCAGCGCGCCGTGGACGCCACCTACATTACCGAGGTCGTCATCGACAACCTGCACATTGTCGTACACACGGCTACACATCAAGTCGGACACCCTATACGCATAACTACGCTACCAGCAATACAGAGAATTGTAGGAAAGGGACTGCGTATCGTGGCATCGGCCAATCACACCATTTGCCGCGTTGCGCCTACGCACACAGATGCACTTTTTTTTGGCAAAACATTCCTAGTTTCACTCGTATTGTATTCAGTGTTCTATGCCGGTCAGTTCCTAAACGTCGCCCAGGATTCACGACTATTATGTTACGTTAAGTTAGGCAAACTAATTAGATTAATTGTTTGTTTTTTTATCTATGTTGATTTCTATAATTCTATTACTCATTAAGGAGTTTAAATTTTAAACTATTTTAATTGATAATGGCTCCCGAAGTAACTCGAAGCTGTTAAATTTGATAGTAGTATGTTATCTAAGAATAATATTTTATTGTTTTAAATGTTAATAGCTTACAATTTTTTTAAGTGGATTCTGCTTCTTTTCAAGTCATAAACATAATTTGTCTAACTACTAGCTGCGCCCCGCGGTTTCACCCGTATAAGTTTCGATCCCGTGAGAATTTCAGAATGAAAAGTATCGTTTGTGTTAATCCTGGTTATAAACCATCGGTGTGCCAAATTTCATCCAAATCTGTTCAATAGGTTTTGCGTGAAAGAGTAACAAACATCCATCCATCCATCCATCCATAGCAACTTTCGCGTTTATAATATTATTAGGATTTACATAATAATTACTCTAGTGTGAGGATATTGTTACGAGCTTCGGGTTCGTGACAATAAAAACTGCCGATAAAAATTACCAAAAGTTACAATTTATTTAAACAACACTAAGAACAACTCAAACACACTAATTATAAAACACAATCGCTCTTAAGTCGCACTCGAAGATCGCTTTCGATGTATTCGCTTCTATCGCAGAACCAAGTCTGATTAGTCGCGGCTAGTCCCGGCCTTATATAGTGCCGCAGATAATTCCAGAACCTTCTATTGTAGAAACATCTAGAATGTTCGAGTACATACCGGCCCCGACTGACCAGATGTCGATAGTTCTAGTAAGTTCAGCCAATCGATAATAGATGGCGCTAGTGACTCTATTAGTTCTTCTACTAGAAACTAGATGGCGCTAGTGGTAACTAATGTCACCATGCATCAGGCATTAATTGTGGCGCGCAACACTGCCCCCTCCTAAGACATGCTCGTCCCGAGCATTATCGGCTCCATAATAACGCGCCAATCGATCCACATGGACGATCTTAGGAGTACCTCTTGCACCTTTCTGTATCCGGTAGGTTACGTCATTGATCTTTGTCACAATCCGGTACGGTCCATCCCATTTAGCTTGAAGCTTAGGAGATTTCCCTTTGCTGCGGACTGGATTGTGCAACCACACTAGTGAACCTTCGTCGAACCCTTTACTGTTCATTTTGCGGTCATAACGGGTTTTCATCTTTTCAGACATTTGCTGGCCCGATTGTCTGACGTGCTCATAAATGTCATTCATTTTGTTCCGCAAGTTATTCGCATAATCGGTTATACTGCGTGGGGCATCAGGTGGTATTCCGGTGATCAGGTCTGCAGGCAGCCGTAATTCTCTTCCAAAGTTTGCGAAAGCTGGTGTCACCGATGTACTTTCGTGAACAGCGCTTCGATATGACAACAAAAACGGTTGTATGTGCTTGTCCCAATCTCGTTGCCGATTTTCCACAACTTTTGCTAGGTATCTCTCCAATGTCTGATTGAATCGTTCCACCATTCCATCCGATTGTGGGTGGTAAGAAGTTGTTCTTGTTTTATGAGTACCCATAACTCGACAAGTTTCCTGGAATATTTGGGACTCAAAATTCCTTCCTTGATCACTGTGAATCTCTAAAGGTACTCCAAACCGACAGAAGACTTCATAAACTAATTTATCTGCAACTGTCGAAGCTTCTTGATTTGGGATGGCGAAGACTTCCGGCCACTTAGTAAAGTAATCCATCACAACCATGAAATACTTGTTACCACTTTCACTTTCCGGAAACGGCCCCGCAACGTCAAGGGCTATCCTCTCCCATGGTGCGCCAACATTGTACAATTTCAATGCACCTCTACTACGAGTCTGAGGTCCCTTTACAGCTGCACAACTTGTACATTTGCGACACCAGTCCTTGACATCGTCCCGACAGTGGACCCAGTAAAACCGTTCTCGTATCTTCAGTAGAGTCCGTTTTACTCCCAGATGACCTCCTGAACAACCATTATGGTACAGCTGTAGAACATCCGGTACTTGAGCTTTAGGGACAACCATTTGCAAATGACAGCTGTCTCCCCGAGCATTTTCCCATTTACGGCACAGGACTCCATCCTGAATCACCAAGCTGTCCCATTGGGCCCAATAGCTTTTTGTGATCGAACTCATTGCTGAGACGTCGCTCCACCTGGGCTTAGGAGCTCTGGCCTTCATCCACTCGAGAATCGGCTTGATGTCCGAATCTTCCTGCTGTGCACGTTGTAGGCTTTCCTTCCACTCGTTGCTGAGGTCTGTCTTGAGCATCCTCACAGGTACGACTTCTCTACTTTCTTGCCTAGTACAATGCTTGCAGTCTTCAGGACAAGGTCTTCTTGACAATGCATCTGCGTTGCCGTGAGATTTTCCGCTGCGATGTTCGATCACGAAGTCGTATTCCTGCAATAGTTCAATCCATCTCGCAACTTGACCTTCTGGATTTTTGAACTGCAATAGCCATTTCAGTGCAGCATGGTCAGTTCGTATGTGGAATTTCCGCCCCAGAAGATATTTGCTAAAGTGCTGCAATGACTTTACCACAGCAAGCAGTTCCCGTCTCGTAACACAATAGTTCCTTTCAGGTTTCGACAATGACTTGCTGAAGTACGCTATCACAAATTCATGATCGCCATTCCGCTGAGACAACACACCGCCAAGTCCTATGTCGCTTGCGTCTGTATCAACTATAAATTCCTTGCCCGCATCAGGGTACCCCAAAATAGGTGTTTTGCACAGACGGTCCTTTAGCTCCTGGAATGCGATGTCACAACTTCCATCCCAACAGAAATGTCGCTTCTCCTCAGTTAGCCTATGCAGGGGTTTGGCTATATCTGCAAAGTTCTTTACAAATCGCCGATAATAGGAGCACAAACCCAGAAATGCCCTGACCTGCGTCTTGTCTTTTGGAATTGGCCAATCCTTGACAGCGGCGATTTTCTCTGGATCCGTACGGATACCTTCTTCAGACACTACATATCCCAAAAAGCTAACTTGTCGTTTGAATAGTGAACACTTCTTCGGACTTAACTTGAGGTTGGCACTCTGGATCTTCATGAGCACGCGTTCCAGGTTTTGAAGATGTTCTTCAAACGTACGGCCTACGATGATGATGTCATCCAAGTAAACCAGGCAAGCATCGCCAATAAGCCCGGTAAGTACAAGTTCCATCAACCTTTCAAACGTTGCCGGAGCATTGCATAATCCAAACGGCATAACTTTAAATTGCCACAGACCCTTTCCTGTCGAGAATGCAGTTTTCTCCTTGTCCTTAGGATCAATTTCAACTTGCCAGTAGCCACTTTTCAGGTCCAGCGTGCTAAACCACTTTACTCCAGTAAGCATGTCCAGCGTGTCATCAATTCTTGGCAAAGGATAGCTGTCCTTCTTCGTGACGTCGTTCAGACGACGATAGTCAACACAAAACCTTATGCTGCCGTCCTTCTTTCTTACCAGCACTACAGGTGAACACCATGGACTAGATGAAGGTTCAATAACACCATCCTTCACCATTCCCTCAATCATGGTTTCCACTTCCTTTTCGCGTGCTACCGGCAATCTCCTTGGCCGCTGACGGATAGGCAATTCTTCTCCTGTGTTTATTTTGTGTTGAACTAAGCCAGTCCTCCCGATGTCAGCATCGTTTGACGAGAAAACATCGGCATACTTAAGTAACATTTTCTTCGCCTTGACCATTTCATTTTGGGACAGAGCGCTGCGGCAGTCTTCTAAAAGTGTGGTCACTCTCGTTTGTGCATCCTTGCTGAGGGTCCCAGTCGATAGATATTGGCATCGACGCAACCAATCCACTTCCTCGCAAGTACCAACTAGTGTGCCTTTTTCTATAACCTGTTCCTGATCACAAAGGTTCAGCACACGTACCCCTGAGATGTCGGTGGTTCTGACCAAAGTTCGTGCCACTTTCCATGGAAGGTCATTGTCTACCCTTTCCACGAGTACACAACGATGAGTTTGCCCAGGATTCCGAGGAAGACTAACCGGCACAATCGTTTCCGATCTCGGCGGAAGAACAATCTTCTTAAGGCTGTACACGTTCCCTGGTAACGCTCCTTCCACGAAAAGTTCCTCTTGTCCACATTTCAAAACACCCTGCTTGACGTCAATTTCGCAACAATTCTTCCTCATAAAGTCAAGGCCCAGGATGCAATCGTCCATTATATCAGCCACGATGACATTATGCAGGTAGATTCTGTTGCCTAGCTTCAACCCCATCTTCTTCTCTCCATGGACGGGTATGCGCTGACCGGTGGCTGTTACCAAATTAATGTGTTCCCGGTTGTATGCGGAGTTCCCAAGGGACCGTCTTATGAGTTGGGAACTGACAACCGTGCGAGTGGCTCCAGTGTCTATGGTCAGCTTACACGGCGTTCCGTTGACCTCGCCCTTGATGATTAGGCTGTTCCCGTCTTGGGTTTGTGTGATCGAAACCCTTGGGGCTCTTTGAACATCAGCCAGCACCCGCCCCGCAGTCCTGGCTATTACTCGTTTCCCTGCTGCTGGTGCTGGGCGGTGCTGTTAGCTGCACTGCCCTCTGGAGATCGGCCGTCTTCTCTTTCTGCAGTTCGCTTGGGGCAACTGGATCGAAGGTGGCCCCTTTCCCCACAGCCGTAGCACCTAGGGCTGTACCCTTTATTGCGGTCGCGAACTGTAGCCGCTGCAACCTCCCTGTCGCGATGGGAGCGATGATCCTGTCGCACGGCTTCCACCTCCAGTGCATGGGCCAAGGCGTCCTTAAGCGTCCCGTGGTGCCCGAGCCTCACAGCAGCTCTAACTTCAAGGTCGCGGATGCCGTCGATGAATGCCTGCACCAGGTTCCCATCAATAAGCGCAGGTACGGACTGGTAAGCTTTACGCACCAGCTTCTCCACTTCAAGGGCCCACTGCTGCAGGTTTTCATTACTGCGTTGCACGCGATCCTTGAGCTGCGCACGAAACACGTGTTCCAGGTGAGCGTCGCCATACCGAGCCTCCAATGCCTCAAGGAGCTGCTCGTAAGTCACTTTCTTACCGAGAGCTTCCAGAACAGTTAAAGCCTGGTCGCGCAGGCCTAGGGTGAGGGCAGTCATGGCCTGACTGTTATTCCAACCGTTCGCCTTCATGACAGCCTCAAACTGGATTTTGTAGGCTGACCAGGAAGAAGTTCCGTCGAACGGTGGCACTTTGAATCCACGTAGCGAAGGTGTTGTAGCTACGGGAGCTGCGATTCCATCCCCAAGTTTAAGGTAATCCAGCGTTTTCTTTACATCAGCCATCACGGTTTTCTTTACGTCAGCCACCACGTTGTCAACCCGATTATACACTTGGTCGATCCGGATTTCAGCTTCCGACAGGCGGTTGTCATGTTGATCAACCTTATCCTTCACCTCCTTCATGTCTTTCCCGAAGGTAGCGTGAAGGTCCTTCATAAGGAGCATCTGCTCTTCCTGGCGGCGCGTTTGCTCCTCCTTATCACGTTGGAGCTGTTCTTCCAACCGACGAGCCTGTTCCTCCTGTCGGCGAGCCTGTTCCTCCTGTCGGCGAGCCTGTTCCTCCTTGTCCCGCTGGAGCTGTTCTTCCAACCGACGAGCCAGTTCCTCCTGTCGGCGGGCCTGTTCCTCCTGTCGGCGGGCCTGTTCCTCCTGTCGGCGGGCCTGTTCCTCCTGTCGGCGGGCCTGTTCCTCCTGTCGGCGGGACTGCTCCTGCAGCATCATCATCAGGGCAGCAAAGTCTGGTGCTGCTGATGCTGGAGCTGTTGCGGACGTTTCGGCCTCCGTGGTTGGTAGCTGGCCCTCCGACCTCTGCGGCATAGCTCCACTAAAACGTCTCTGGTCCGTCTCCTGTTGACGTTGACTCCGGGTACGGATACCCTCCGTGTCGTCTTTAGGTAAAATCGGCATGATTTTAATCCTTGCTTCTGACACCAATTGTTACGAGCTTCGGGTTCGTGACAATAAAAACTGCCGATAAAAATTACCAAAAGTTACAATTTATTTAAACAACACTAAGAACAACTCAAACACACTAATTATAAAACACAATCGCTCTTAAGTCGCACTCGAAGATCGCTTTCGATGTATTCGCTTCTATCGCAGAACCAAGTCTGATTAGTCGCGGCTAGTCCCGGCCTTATATAGTGCCGCAGATAATTCCAGAACCTTCTATTGTAGAAACATCTAGAATGTTCGAGTACATACCGGCCCCGACTGACCAGATGTCGATAGTTCTAGTAAGTTCAGCCAATCGATAATAGATGGCGCTAGTGACTCTATTAGTTCTTCTACTAGAAACTAGATGGCGCTAGTGGTAACTAATGTCACCATGCATCAGGCATTAATTGTGGCGCGCCACAATATTTCTCATATCTATTAGTAGCATAGACCAATAAACCATATCAAATTTTATTTTCTATATTCATTATAGAGGGTTGTCACTGAATGAATATTTTTTTTTCAAGTGTGTTGTTTAAATGTTCATTGTTGATTTAGATTTTTAACTATTGTTGGCTCCTGAGGTAACTTGTAGTTATGTTTAGATTATGATAGTTATTTTGCGCCGTTCAAGTGTTAAATACTTAGACAAAGTTTATAATGAATCATTACATTAAGTATTAACTATTGTTACGCGGTCAGCCGACGCGGGACGCCCCGCACGGAGCTTTGTGAATTGAAGTATATTTAAATTGTTAATTAATTTAAGGCTTTCTTCGACACATTGATGATATACCTATGCAATGCATGTGAGCTTAAGCAACATGTATAAAGGCCTATTCAAATCTAAGCGGTATTTGTATAACCTCCCGTGGCTAGCGCGAAACCAGAATACAAAATATACCTCCCCGGAATATACCGCTCGTATTTCGTTGTTACCCAGAACCGTATCTATCGAATATCGCTTATAGGTATCTGAATAGAATAGGCCTTTAACTAATGATTTTAGTATTAGATTGAGTTTTATATGCCATAAGTAGATTTATGTAATATAAGAACCCATTTGATAAAAATCCTATGGGTTCAAGCTACCCCTAATCGATTCTGTAGTTTTGCTGTGAAAGAGCATCACACACTTTATACTCAGCCCACGTTCGCACGGACGTAAAAATATCCCGGTGATTTTTTTTCGCGCACTGGATTTTCAACACTGCAATTTTCAACATCAGCGCCGTGAGTCGAAAATCAAACAGTCAGTTTTTTCGATGGACTGGGATGCACTATGTTATATGTATTCTTAAAAACCATTGCGTGATAAAATCCCCCCGCGATATTTTTACGTCGTCCGTGCGAACGTGAGCTTAGAAGCAAACAAACATACATTTTAATACTTTCCAGGCTTCCAACTAGTCTGTGCAGAATCACGTCGATGTATTGATTGCTTTGTGGTGTCGTAAAGAAGGGGCAAACAGTTTAAAATGTATGACAAAAATATGATTATTTAGAAATAAGTGTTTCAGTGATTTTATAAAAGCAGTGCAGCAGTGGTGGTAAAAAAGGGGTTGAAAGTTTGTATGAAAATCCGTCGTTTTGAAGTTAGATCTATAAAAATTCGTATTTGTTTTTTTGGTTGACAATAAAGTAATACGTATTACAGTCTTTTTGTTATAAAAATGCAATTAAATTGAATGGGTGGTTGAATGTTTTGAATGGTTGAATGAATTGAATGGTTGAAAGTTTGTATGAAAATCGGACAGAATGTAGATTTCCGAATTACCTACACGTATGCAAGCTCGAAATATAATATACTTAAATGATAATAATAAATACCTAATGGTAATGGATTTATTATTGCAAACTCATCTAAACTAATATTATAAAGCTGAAGAGTTTGTTTGTTTGTTTGGTTGAACGCGTTAATCTTAGGAAGTACTGGTTCGAATTGAAAAATTATTTTTGTGTTGGACAGTCCATTTATCGAGGAAGGCTTTAGACTATATAACATCACGCTGCAACCAATAGGAACGGAGCAGCAATATTGTCCATATTGCAAAAACGGGAAAGTTGATTCCTTTTTGAGAGCTTCCGTTGCGTGCGCTGCGTAAACGGTTTAAGTTACGCAAAAATCATGTATGAAGGAATTATTCCTCTTTAAAAGTTCTAAAAAAAAGTCCACGACAGCATATGTCTATCTTTTAAGATTGACTCACTATAGCCTTTTTTATGGTAATCAAATTTGTTCGAAATTAATGTATAAGTTGCGAAGGTGTTTTATCAACATGATATTAATCTTGATCCAAATAAATACGTTATTCATCACAAGTACTTAATTGTGAACAAAATTGCTCTAGATATCACTTGATTTCAATCAACATCTTAGGAGAAAACATAATTTTAAAATATCTCCGCAACAAAATAGGTATGATAACGTTCGGGTCGGTTCAACATCACGCTAGGTCAAAATGAATACAGTCAGAAAGAGAACTAAGCGAGAACGAGAAGCGAGCGATGCGATGCGACGGGGTGGGGCGGGGGAACAAGAATTTCATGCGGACGAAGTCGCGGCCAGAAGCTAGTATTATAATACGAGCTCAACTTGTTTATAAAATATTATACATGATACGCATCTATCGATACCTACGCGTTGATGTTGTTGTCACGCGCTCCCGCGCAGTCCTGCGTCGTGCGTACGACGTGCGTGCGACGAAATAACAAAAACATATCGCACCCTCTCGCACGATTCGCAGCGTTCAACTTCTAATAGTCCAAAGTCCAAACAGTCTAACGTGATGTGTAGCCGTGTGTACAAGGCGGATCTCTTGAGATCTGTCTGAGTACGGATGTAGGTTTCCACCACCATTTGTTGTCGCTGTTCACAACTTCATCTTCGGGACTAAACAAATTAAGTTACGGGTGGGTGTCTCAAAATTCACGCAATATTAGAATTTTGCGCCACTTGTGCGGTAAATAATGTAGTTGTCAACGGAAAAAAGACAGTTGATAACTGAAAGTTCGAAATAAAATCGCATTTATATTGCTGGGCAATATTTTAAGTCATTTCCTAGTCTTTGAATAGGCCACCCAGCTTATGTCATTTAACACCGTTGGACTCTTGGTATTTTTTTTTTAACTTAAATCAACATGCGGACACTCCTTGAAGGAGGAAATTAAGCATTGTATCAACGAAATTCAGCCACATTAATGCTTTGTTCATTTTCACCTAAGGGTTGATCCTGTATGTGCCCGCAAACCTCGTGGATGAGGTCAATATGCTATTCCATACATACAAATCCCTATACTTACTTTATTATTAGGTTCAGAAGTAAGGAGACGAAATAAAGCACGGTATTACTTATATCTTCGTTGTATTTCTCTCAACCACCATATTCGTATTCGTTATTCAGAAAAATTATCCTAATGTCAGTTTTTTCGTCTCAAAACAGAATTCCCGCCATTCTTGTTTTTCTCCACTGACATGAAATTGGCACAGATAAAATATAACACTTTTACACAGATAATTACTACCCGTAAAACAAATAAAATATAACATTATGAATCAATAAAAAAATTACAACTTTTTTTATCAGGCCACCCAGAATTTTGAAAAATGCACTGGCAATGCCTAGTTTGACTAGACAAAATTACGTTATTGTAACGTGTTATCCATAATAATAATCTTGCCAGTTTCGAGAGACAGCAAGTTACAATGCTGCGACTCGTTTGTGCACAATAGGTCCCCGCTGCTATTGCCAAATTATTTAATATCTAGTCGGCGGCGGCGCGCGGCGTCCTGTTCGCGCGGTTATCAACTTGAAAGAGTTTAAACACTATAATCAGAACTTGAAGGAGTTAGAACGTACGTCGTATTAGCGATGTCTTACGGGCCCTTTGTGCGGCTCACAACATGGCATTGACGTGACATCGCCAATAACACGGCACCGCCCATAAAACATTTATGTGAGAGATAAAATATGTCGGCTCGTGTGACGCGCTCGGTGTTGCCATGTCCGCGCGTGGGGGTTTATTGTCCAGCTGAGGTCCCTATGTTTCCCGTGACATAAGCTTGTGTTTTATCTGAGACATAGGTTACATTTATAGATGATATAACGTTGATAAAATCACATAATGTACATATTTTTAGCGTCTACACATCGGTTCGTCCGGATACTTGTATCTGCAGTTTCGCCAACGAGCAGAGCACATTTAATTTTTTTGATCGGTAATCAAAACCGTACTCCTGATATTTGTAAAAACATAATTTCTGATCAATGCAGCATGAGGCCGCGACGATTTATGCGAGCACCATGTTGCACAGTAATACCTAACAAGCTTATCTTAAAATAGTGGATTGTCACGCTATTGCAGCGGAGCAGCGTCGCTGCGTGCGCGAGGTATCGTCGAGCAGCGTGTTCACGTCGCTGACGGGCGAAGCCGCGGCGGGCGCGGCCGAGACGGGCGCGCGCTCGCCGCTGGGCCGGCGCGCGCCCTCGCTGGCCTGCAGCACGCCCATCCCGCGCGACTAGCGGCGGGGCCCGCTCTGCTGCTTCCCCGGCTACTTGCGGTAGTCAGCGCGCCTCGCACCGAGCCGTCTCGCGCACACGACCTGGGAGGTATACTCGAGGAGCCGAAGAGGAGATCGAGGATTGATGTCGGTCGCACTCGCAGACCGGAGCCGACACGCTCACGGGGCGGCACGCTGGACGAGCAGTTGACCGCCGTCGGCTTTCGTCAGCTGTCGGATGACACTAAGGAAATATCGCTCCGATCGGTCGTGTGCGTCAGACGAACGACCGTCACGCTTCCATTGACTATATCGTTCAGTACAGTTTCGACTAGTAAAGCTAGATTATCTCGTGCTTATGTTGTGATCTCGAAGGAAAACGGTTCAACCTGAAGGCCAATTCTCGTAATTGAAAACGGTCAAAATCTAGTCACAGTCTCATATCGGCGACAAACAAATGTCAAAAACTTTTCAAAATTTAGGGAAATTAGAGACACTTTTGAACGATTGAGACTGAGATCAGACTGTGAACATTCTTAAAATTACGAGAATTGCCCCTCTGGTGTCTGTAAATATGCAACGTGACGTGTATGTTCGTCACGAGCCAGCACTCTGCCATGCCGCCGGCCGCAGGCGCTAGGTGCGCGGGCGTCGGTGGTTGCGCGCTCTGTATTGCTGCTTCCAGTCGATATAAATAGCGAAAGCTTAAGCAACTATCGACGTAACGCCAATACCGACCTTGCCGTATTCCAAATTATATTTTTATGATTTTGTAATGAATATGCGAACTGCGCCAAAACACTTGATATTCACTGGAATATTGACAGTGTTGTGAACGTCTGCTCGCTGTTATCGATAGCGACGCCACCCGATCTCCGCTCACTGGCCTAAGAGCTTTAGCGTAATGCGTCCGTAGATACAAGACGCTCGAAATAAACCATATATAATATGAAGTCATAGAGCGATAAAGCGCTGAGAGAGAGTCGTTCATGTAATGTAACGTGTGAGTACAAATGCCGCCGTGTGTAACCCAGCACTGCCTTATAGTGTGTGTTCAATTCGCGCCACTGCCGAATCTTACATTATTATCTGCGTTCACGTTTGTTAAGGTGTATCACTAATTATAACGACATCGTATTCGCTTGTGAAGTGTACGCGTTGCTTTGTGGAGATAGTCTCCGTATCGATTATATAAATATTGTGTTAGAGATAAATTATTAATAAGTATGGAGTTAAGTATATAAGATTTGTACAGGAAGATGTTCCTTGGCAGACAATGTGGATGGTTAAGTGTTGAATTGATGTAAAATATTGAAATATGAGCAACGTGAAACGCTTTAACTGTTGTGACTTGTGACTTGTGCTCCCGCCACGCCCAAATGAATGCAATAAAGAGATTTGATTTGAACTGCTTCACACGCTTTCCGTTTAAGCCAAGTAAGCATTTTATGAAGGCTTTTTGATCGACCCAATGTTATGTAGCCCTAGTTCTGGAGCTGCTGAGTCGAGGAGTAAGGTGCACCGTAACCTCACGTCGAACAATCGTTACACCGCCGACCCGCAGTGTCATCTGCGCTTGATATTCAAGTACAAGTTTAAGTTGCAAGTCTATTACGTTGCGCCCTCTTTAATGTCTATTAATATTTTATATTAATATTGTTTTCCTGGTGCTGTATGTTAGTTGTATATAGTCGTGCCAATAACTCACTGGCTTGCTCCACTGCATGTGCCGACGGCCATGTGCGCTAAAGCTCACTCGTGCTGCCGTCGTCGAAGTGTACGGTACAAGTGAACGGGGACCGTTCAGTAAAAACACCACCAGTGATGCTAGGAATCGCCACTGTTGACAGCTCACTTCACCTAAGTTTTTACGGGGAGATTTTTACAAAATATATCGGCTGTTCGTAGCCGCAACGTGGCGTAAGCTGTAGTGCGCATACGTTAGTGTCAGTGTGTAGCCGCGTGGTGGCAGCACTCGTTCGTATTAGTTGTAGGCTTTTTGAAATCTTTACATTATTCCTAGTTAATAGTGTCCGCCGTACTCGGGCAGGTGCCACGCGCCAGGTCGCCGCATGGATGCGGACGAGTTGACGAGTAACTGCACACTGGGGTCTACCCAAGTGCGGCAAGTTTTTACAAATCTACTATCTTCTAATGTAGTTTAATTATAGATCTGGTACATTCACTGAAATGCTGTTTTGAGCTTCAATATTATATCTAATTACTTTATATATTTCACAGTATTACTATGATAACATTACAAAACAATTAATTAATGTATTAGTATTACGATGTATTTATTATGTATGTAAAAATGTATAAGTAAGTAACAAGAGTGTGGCCAAATTTTCCTTAGTGTGTCGGTGTGACGTACAGAGCACTATGGTGAGACTTTTAGTTAGCTGCAGTAAGGTGACATTTCTTAGTCATTTCGATAAAAAATGATACCACACTATCTCTACTAGTGATGTGATTAAGACGCAAACAAACATCGTTTTAGGCAAGGATATTTGAATTTTGCTCATTTTGATTTAACTGTTAAACAATCAAAATATTATTTGTATTGATCGGATAAAAATATATGTTATGGTGCATTTAGTCTTGATTATTTATGGTTCAAAACATGATATTTACAACTTTACTCGATCATAAAAATTACGAAGAAAGGCTGATTATGGTCGTTTTTCTAGTCGTACTTAAAATTTATCAAAGTTTTACTCCCAAAAATCATGTCTAAATTTAGGCAGAGGAGTATTGAGGAGTGGTTCGCTGGAATTCTACCTAAACTCAAGCCGAACGCAGTAGCAGATAAGGACAAACCTTAAGGGCCGGCGCCCATTGGCGGCACGGCATGGCAAGGGATTTTTATGCGACGAATAAAAATATAACTTAAATATGTATGACAATAAAATTGAAATTTCAATGATGATGCCAAAGGACGGCGCGGCATGCCTAAATATACCGCGGCATCGTTGCCGATGAAATTTCAATTTTATTGTCATACTTTTAAGTCTTATTTTCTATTCGTCGCATAAAAGTCTCTTGCCGTCCGTTCCGCCACCACTCCGCCAGTGGGCGCCGGCCCTTACACTCCAGAAATGTTGAAACAAGAAAATATATTTTTGTTTCATTTTTTACTCTATAAATCCTGCGATTGGAATGTCTCCGACACCCACCATACTCTACGGACCTTGCTCCAACAGATAACCACTTTTTCCGGAATTTGGACAATTTCTTGCAAGGAAAAAAAATCAATTCCGATGAAGCAGTCAAAACCGCCTTCAAAGATTTTATTGATTTACATACTACTATTTTTTTAGCAAAGGAATTAATGAACTACCTATAAAATGGCGAAAGTGCATAGATAACGATGGTATATGGGTACTTTGATTTATTATCACATCTTTCATTAAAAAAAAATCCTCCTTTTTTCATATAAAACGCCAATGTCATAAATGTTAACCTTATTATACAGGCTGACGGAAACTCGACGTATTCCTTGAAAGGCGTTATACTAGAGGTCATTAGCAACATTTAGTCTAGTTAACTAGGGTTCAAAACTGGATGACCGAGCTGTGTCGATTCTTCGATTTTTATAAATTTTCTAACTTGTTACCAAAACAATTAATTATGACAAAAAACTACTCCACTTCAAACATTTACTTTTCTGATAGTTAAAAAATGAGTAATCATTTTAATAAAAATGCTTGCAAAACTTACTTAATTCCAGAAATAAAAGCTCTTTAATACCAACATTTTTATTTTTTAACAATCCAGTTTTGACCCCTAGTTCACTGGACTTAACTTGTTGCTAATGACCTCTAGTACTACCCCTTTCAAGGAATACGTCGAGTTTCCCTGTCAGCCTGTATATACTATCCTTTTTATAAAATCAATTTAACATTGATCGATTTTGAACTGAACGTTAATTGAATATATCGATTCTTTTGTCACATCACTATTTAAATTTCGTGACACATAAGCTGTCATTTTACTGCAGCTAATTAAAAGTCCGACTGTAAACGTAAAGTCGCGCCGCCCGTGAGTCAGGAGCACTGCTCGCGCGGCTGCAGCGGCTGTCCCGGCGGCAGTCTCGAAGCATCTGTGCGGAGTACTCCTTCTGTACTACTTTTTGTGCTTTGTCAAGCTTTACAACAATCGATTAGTATGTACTATATTATGAAAATGTCATTTGGCGAGACGGTCGAATATTCATGTATTTTTATATAAAAAAATTGTTATCTAATATCAAATCCAAATAAATGTTATTAATTTGAAACAGAATATAAAATGTTAGTGTATATGAATGGTATGATTTGTGCTCAGGCCGGGCGCCGGCTGTGTGATATCACAACGAAGCATATAATGTTAACATTTACATGTTTATTGAAGGGACCTTAACGTACTTGTTGTCATATTATTATTGAAGGGACCTTAACGTACTTGTTGTCATATTATTATTAACCGTTGCTGTCTTTATTTATACCATGTTTACGCATTTATCGTGATTGTGTCGCGTCGCGTCTTTATATTAATTAATATATTACTTATACTGTTGATAGATCAAAAGAGAGAATTAGTGTTCGTGTTGACACCTAGTTTGTACCCGTGGCTAATGAAATATGTAATAGATGTTTATCCGCTATACAAGTAATATCACTTTATCTTTGAGTCCTTTCCGATTCCATTTGAAACTTTTGTCTGATAGATCCGGATACAATTTCAACTGGATGACATTCATTTAGTGTCTGAACACAGCCAGTTGTGCGAAGTAGCGGTGACGTGCGCGGGCGAAGAAGTTCACGTGTTTTTGCCCAACTGCAAATAAGTGTTGGTGTTATAATAGCAATGTTCATTCAGCCACTCGTACTCGTCTGCGCCCAGTGCTGCGTACTCCACACATTCCAGAGTTTCACTTATTTTGTGTATAATTATTAAAACTATTGGAAAATAATAAAGTGATTTTTTTAATATATAATTTTATTTGTACCTTTTATCGACATTATACATTTTATGGAAATTTTCACATAATAATTAATACATTAGATTACATAGTAAGTATAATTAATAATCAGACTCTGGTTGGCAAGCCGGCGCGGGCCGCCGCGTCCACGCCCTCGCCGCGAGCGCACCGCTTGCAGCCCGCGGCGTCCACGCCCTCGCCGCGAGCGCACCGCTTGCAGCCCGCGGCGTCCACGCCCTCGCCGCGAGCGCACCGCTTGCAGCCCGCGGCGTCCACGCCCTCGCCGCGAGCGCACCGCTTGCAGCCCGCGGCGTCCACGCCCTCGCCGCGAGCGCACCGCTTGCAGCCCGCGGCGTCCACGCCCTCGCCGCGAGCGCACCGCTTGCAGCCCGCGGCGTCCACGCCCTCGCCGCGAGCGCACCGCTTGCAGCCCGCGGCGTCCACGCCCTCGCCGCCAGTGCACGTGGGCAGCCCGCGAGCGCCCGGTGCGCGCGATTCGCCCGGGTCGCTACCTACTAGTACTGCAACACCCCTTATATGACACATTCAAAAGAAAGTTACCTCTAAAGCGGTACATGTTAGACGATATGGTAACAGAAGAAGCTGTGCCAGTCGTCGCGAATTCCGAGTATGATACACGCTACGTACTAAGCGATACGGGCGTTAGCACCGATACACAACCCTGGTAGCACCACAAGGACGAATCTCGCCCAACGCCACTCTACATATGTACCTATACGTTATCTACGTAAGTTGTTCATTGCTCGCTTTTTCAGTAGATTTATAAATTCATCACCCGTAAGAACTATCAGGGAATTGCACACTGTCATTGTGATGCGAGCGAGAGGCGTCGGGACATCGGCGTCTACAGTTGCATCTGTGTTACAACAGAGGAGAGTTTCGACACAATATCGTCAGGGGCGTACGCATGGCACGTTGTCCGCTGGCCAGTTTTAATGCGCAAGTTTGCTCCTGCAAGTTATCATGTTCATAGTTGGTAAATAATCGATTGGATGTTTACATAGAACTTGAATCGGTTGCGATGTCAACCTTTATCTACAATAAAACTTACAGACGACATCGCACATATGGGTCTGAGACCCTACCTAGCAATCTGCATCCCAAAGTTCAGTATGAGGCGCAACGGTAAGCAAAGAGCGCAGAGCAGAATATTTTTATGATGCTAATAACAAACCTTATCATCAGTATCAGTGCGCGCGAGCGCCTTGAGGACGCTCGGGGAGACGTGCGTACCACTACCGAACACACTGTTTGATGTTCGTTAGTGGTACGCACGTCTCCCCGCTGTTTGATGTTCGTTAGTGGTACGCACAAGCGAACAAAGTGTTCGATGTTCGTGTTCACTATGTTTTTGCTCGTTCGTGCGAACACGGCTTTACAACTTTGCACTTTATGCCCAAAATATTGGGCTGCGCGAAGCCTTATATACTCACCAGGTTAATTGCATTTCATTCTGTATCGTCACATACGTAAGTATATTATACATAGCTTGACACACATTAAGGGGCTGCAGGTAGGTAGGTAGGTAGGTAGGTAGGTACGTGGAATTACATCATTGAGTATTTTTACCCGACTGCTCTTGAAACGGGTAACGCATTTATGTTGTGAGTTCCTAGTCTCATGTAATGTTCAAAGCTGTGTTGAAAATATTGTGGAGCTTAAGGTGGATGCTCCAAGGTAGCCCGCGAAATTCAAATTTTCTTACGTTTTTTGCAATTTGCTGGTCAGTACTAAGTTGTACGTTGATTAAAATATGATTCGCGGCCGTAGGTAACAAATATGTATTTAGAGAATTATAATCATTAAAGTCATCAACACAACTCTCTAAGATCAAGTAATCCTACTGAATGACTAATTCATGAAATCTTGACATTTTTGGATTATGCTAACTTAACAAGTTGTATTACTGATTCTAATGATTATAATTCTGTAAATACATATTTGTTACGGCCGCGAATCATATTTTGATCAACGTACAATTTAGTACTGACCAGCAAATTGCAAAAAACGTAAGAAAATTTGAATTTCGCGAGCTACCTTGGAGCATCCACCTGTAAATGTAAGTTGTTATCGTTACCCATCATTATGATTATGGCACAGTTGTCGTAGGTAGATAAAACAGTTTCACGTGTAATAAAAGTCTAGACGTTTCTAATTTTCATAGTGAGTGTTACCAAACTAGATTTGCGACCAAGTTACACTTTAGGTATTATAAATAACATATGGTCACCCTGTACATAATACTGCGGGGTCGGTCGACAGGTGAGCTATAGCTACATAAGCCTTCGTGCGCTTTCATGTTCAACTTCCAACTCATCTTGCGTCTAGCGCATGTAAAACGTCAGAAGTTGAATCGGCGAATCGTAACACGTATGTTTCACAAAATGACTCAAGATGTGGATGGACTTGTGTGGGCACAAGTGGGACATACTTTATGAACATCGGCACGTTATATCTTTAGCGAGCGTCTCGGTCTCCGTGCGACGAAACAGCGACCATAAATACTTAAAACTACTATTTACACTCGGCGACAATATGAAGCACTAACGTTGAAAACATTTCCATGACCGCAGGGTGACGCCAGACATGATAATTATAACAAAAGCTACACGCGACGAGCACAAGTAGGAGTCTTCTGGATCACCCCGAGATCTATTTCTACTTCTTATTCAGGTAAACCGCTAACTGACGACCAGCTGGCGGCCGCGGTGACCGGTGCCCGGCGACACAGTGTGCCTCAGGCGACACTGTGCCTCAGGCGACACTGTGCCTCAGGCGACACTGTGCCTCAGGCTAGGGCTGCGGGGGTGCGGGCGCGGGCGGCGGCGGCGGGCGCGCGCGCGCTGGCGCCAGCACGCCGTGTGGCACGCACACCGTGCGCCCGGCCGCCTGCACAGCCACGTGGCCGCGCCGCGCCGCGCCCACCACCAGCACGGTGTCGCCGGCGCGCAGGCGCACGCCGCCCTCGTCGCTCCAGTCCGCGCCCACGGTGCGCTGCTGCGGGTAGCCGAGCTTCACGCCGCCCGCCACGGTGTAGGCGCGCGACGGCGGTAGCGGCGGCGGCCGCTCCTGCGATCGGGCGAGCGCTCGGTCAGGCACGGGCAGGGGAACCGGGGGGAGCGAGAATCTGAACGGCTCGCCTACCAGATCGAGGCCGAACAGCGAGCACGTCCGCTTCACGAGCGTCGGGTCGCCTTTGTCGCCGGGCTCCGGCGGCGGCGTGCCGGCGATGGGCGCCGGGCGGGGCCGCGCCGGGGCCAGCGGGGCCGCGGCCGGCGCGCGCGCGGCCCGCGCCCTGTACCGGCGCCACGAGGCCTGGATGCACTCGGCGGCCGCTTGCCGTCTCGCACGTCGCATTCTTTCTAACACCTGCAGACATTACCATTCAGATGAGCAAGTTAGTGTCTAGCGGGCTATCCCAGTTGGCGATGGGTCGTGCAGGCGCTGACCTGGCGCATGCCCTCGCTGAGGAATACGTGCCGCTTGCCGAGCGCCCAGCGCACGGCGGCGGGCGAGGCGGGCGCGGGCGGCGCGGCCGCAGCCTGCACGGCCCGCAGCACGGCCGCGCACGCCGCGCCCGACTCGCGCTCGGCGCCGCGCCGCCACAGCGCGCGGTACCGCCCGCTAAACGCGCGAAACCGCATGCGGTGCGGGTACCCGCTCGCCATCAGTTGAGTTGTTTCCAATATTTGTAAGGCGCGCACCTGAAATGGATCCAACGATTAACGTAAAAAAACGTATCCGACAGTAGGGAATCAAGGGTATGTGCCGTGGTGTGCACTCATAGACACAATAAGTTGGCCCGTGTGAGCAACCCACCTGTCGGGCGACGGTGGCGCGCTCGAACAGCATGGGCGTCTCGGTGGCGTTGGCGCGCAGGCAACGCACGAAATGCGGGCGCGCGTGCACGAGCGTGCGTAGCAGGTTGTCGAGGCGCGTGTGGAAGTCCTGCGTCAGCGTGGACGCCGCCGCCGCGTCCAGCGCCGCCGCCACCGTGGGCGACGCGCGGAACTGCCCGCCCGTCGGCCCGCCTTGAGCGGTTAGAGCCTGAAATTAAATGAAATTATGTTTATTTCTCTAAGTAGATCTTTTAAGACACACGTCAAGGTTTCCATATTGCTGTAACTTGATTTCGCATATCCTAGCCGACTGATTTCTGAGGAGAAATGCTAAAACAAACTTGAGAGTTAATGGCCCTTTTTTAACTTTCAAACATCAGATATATTTTTAAGATATTATGTGAGTCTGAAAGGGCCTTTTAAAGAAAGAGCCATTGGAGCTTTGAGTTGACCTGTCCCGACAGACGACACGTATGCATCAGTCATTGTGTAGTTGAACCGTTCAACGACCCATCACACGACGTGACGACGGTTCCACTCTTCCAGGTCTACAAGGCCACATGAAAAAAATACTCAACGGGCTGATTTTGCAATATCAGATTTCTTTTACCCAAAGATAAAATTGACTTTTCGTTTTTTAAAATGGCCGTCGAAACATAAACAAAGCAATGGCGGTTTGTAGACGTAGAACAGTGCTGTCACCTGTGACGAGCTTTCAGTTTTTACAAGCTTTTATTTCACTTGCGATGTATGTATGTTCGGGTGGACTCTTGCAACTCAATTTTGAAGCAGATATCTTCAACCGATTGAGGCGAAATTTTGCATGCATATGTAAATCGGATGACAATGCAAAATTATTATGACATGGAGCTGATCTGATGATGTAACCAGAGGTAGCCATAGGAACTCGGTAGTTAAACGACACAACCCCATCGAGTTTGGACTCGTTTGATCCGTCTTGACGAGAACTTTGGTGCTAGATGGTAACCAGGGTCTGATAATGGAGCTGGAAGATGGTCATAGGAACTCGGTAATTAAACGACACAACCCCATCGAGTTTGGGCTCGTATGATTCGTCTTGACGAGTGCTTTGGTGCTAGATGGTAACCAGGGTCTGATGATGGAGCTGGAAGATGGCCATAGGAACTCGGTAATTAAACGACATAACCCCATCCAGTTTGGGCTCGTTTGATTCATCTTGACGAGTGCTTTGGTGCTAGATAGTAACCAGGGACTAAAGATGAACAGGTAGCTTAAGTGCAGTAAACGCATATAACGGAAAAACACTGCTACGCGCTACGAACTACGCCGTAGTCATACTCGCATCAAAAATACTAAAAAGCTAAAAATAAAATTAAAAGAAAAAAAAACTTTTAAAAAACAAGCTTTTATTACTTATTAATAATAATAATAATAATTGGAAATATCACATTGTACTGGGATCGACCCATCATCACTGACAGGACTATTGTTGCCAATAAGCCTGATATAGTGGTGGTGGATCGATCAGAGCGGCGCGCAATGATTGTTGACATAACCGTCCCGCATGATGAGAACCTCGTGAAAGCCGAGAAAGATAAACAAATCAAGTATCTTGACTTGGCTCGCGAGGTTGTCGACATGTGGCATGTGGACTCAGCAATCATTGTGCCGATAGTCGTGACAGCCAATGGCTTAATAGCCAAGAGCCTCGACCAACACCTGAGGAGGCTCTCGTTGGGCAGCTGGATCAAGGGCTTGATTCAGAAAGCGGTACTTC
The DNA here is from genome assembly GCA_947507525.1 of Apamea epomidion. Taxonomy (NCBI): domain Eukaryota; kingdom Metazoa; phylum Arthropoda; class Insecta; order Lepidoptera; family Noctuidae; genus Apamea; species Apamea epomidion. Next base: position 337,276 of record OX382240.1, on the reverse strand, counting down.
TGGACACGGCTCGCATTGTCAGGAAGTTCGTCTCTCTGGAGCTCTGACCGCCGGTAGCTTGGACCCTGTTCCCGATACCGGTGGGCTACTATATTTTATAGTTTTAAATGTTTTTTTTATCCTTTTGCTTATAAAAATATTTAAAAATGTAATTTGTAAGTATTTAAATGAAATAAAGGAGATAATAATAATAAACGTCAACGTCCCTTTTGTCGTCTCTTCACAATTTGTTATTAGATAATTTTTAGAAGCAGTTTATAAATTCATATGTCTATGTGCAACCATATCAGGAAAAACAAAATTTATTAAAACATACCTAATTTTAAATAAATACAATCAAAGACATTAAATTATTTATATTTACTCAGTAATTAGAATTAAATAATTTTCATAAAGCGATTTAGAAAATTTGCTAATTTTGAAATAAACGCCCTCTATTGCTGAGTAGTTTTACTACTGCCTTGTTGAGATGTGATGTTGTTTATCGATTTTGTTATCGATAATATTTATTAAGGTAAATAATAAATAACACTTAAAATATAATACTGTTTCAAAGTAATACCATATGATCGAACTAACGTATCTAAGTCAACGGTCTCTAAATCAGTTAAATCACGATTTGTTCTAACGGCGTACCTATTCCTATTCTATTGTACCTATCTTAAATCTCTTTGAATACAATTAACAACCTACACTTGCATCAAAAACTGCCGTACAGGAGGTGAAATCTGTCATGTCACCTCAGATAAAAACGTGAAAAATTACGACAAAAATGGTTTGAAGAAGATGTTGACAAGATCATTAACTCGCCGTGCACGCTTACCACCTCCGGAGTCGTCGCTCAGCCCCGCCCCGCCGCTGCCGGAATCCAGCCCCATCGAGACTGCTGTGACAACGACCGTAGCAGTTGCGTCGAGCTCGAGAGACGAATATTTTTCCCCGCCGACGTCGCCAACACCTGTACGTCGGCAGGGGAGAGGCCGACCACCGAGGAGCTTGGGACTTAGGGGCCATCCGACCCCGAGCCGGGTCCCCGCTGCCGGTAATTGTGTGCAGCGTATGAGATGGACTCAGTTTAAGAACGAGAACGTCATGCGCGCATACTACGGGTCTACAGAGGGGGGAACCAACCTCACTGCGTACCGTGATAGGTTGCTGTCTCTGTTCCAGGAACTGGAACCAACCGTCAACGTCTCGGCCCAACGACAGTCGGATCAGGTGCGGGTCATCCAACGCAATCACAGGTTGGACGACATCTCACTTGATAGGCTGCGCTCAGAGGTACTGAACAACCAAATCGTCTCGACTCTGGCAAAAACCGCGACACAAGCGTCATCTATTGATGCCATCCAGCCGCGGTCCAATCATGTTGAAGAAGATGATGATAGGGTTGACACAGTAAGTAGCCGGTGCAACGTCCGACTGAGGAGCGCACTGGAGGATGCGTTTCGCGTATAGGTCCACTCCAACCGAACTTAGACCCGAATACCACGGCTACCTATGCACAAAAAAAATGGAGCGCTGGTGTGTGCCTTGGACTCGCAGCTCAAGAATTTCTTCGAGAGCAGCGAGGATCTCGTTGATACACACTCGATTCTGTATTGCGCGGCTGTGGCGGCATGTCGTTTAGCTAATGTCAAGTTTCCAAATTGTGACGGAGCTACTCGACCGAAACCGGCCGTACCAGCCTGGCAGTGCAGGATCGAGCGTCGTATCGATGGGGCCAGGGTACTCATCGGCAAACTATACTGCTTCACACAGGCATTTTCGGGGACTGGAATCAGCCCTCGGGAATACATGTCCAATGTCACAGAGCGCATCGACTTCCTGAAGCAGAAAGTTTGTGCATGGGCGAGCCGTATTCGGCGGTATAAGCGGCGGGTTGATCGGTACACGCAGAATAGCATGTTCCAGAGCGATGAGAGGTATAGAGCTTGGGAGCGACCTGAACAAAACGTGACGGACGTTTGCCGCCCGGAAGTGCCACCACGAGTGCATTCTGGCGCAGCATCTGGTCGGTACCCGTCTGTCACGCTGAGGGTGCCTGGATACAGGATATCGAGCGAGTGTGTGGAACTATACTAGAAATGGAACCAGTCGTAATTACGCCATTAGACATAGCCAGAGCAGTCCGTCCGTTACCGAATTGGAAATCACCGGGACCGGACGGACTGCATAACTTTTGGTTAAAATGGCTAATTAGTTCACACAGTCGTTTGGCATCTCAATTTCAGTCATCCTTAGAGTCTGGGTCGCTGCCGTAGTTTATAACAACAGGCGTTACCCACCTGCTCCATAAGTCAGGTAGTCCCGCGGAACCCAAGAATTATAGACCCATCACATGTTTGTCGACGGTTTATAAACTTCTTACATCCATTTTGAGAGCAAAAATTAATACGCACATTGACAATAACTCGATTATGTCTGCCTCTCAAAATGGATGTAGGAATGGGTCCCGCGGTACTAAGGAGCTACTCCTCATCGACGTGACCATTAGCCAACAGGTTCGTCGATCCCGCAAGGATCTGTCGACATGCTGGATAGACTATAAGAAGGCCTATGACTCGGTGCCACATGCGTGGCTCATGAGGGTGCTGGAGCTGTACAAGATTGATGCAACTTTACGCAGCTTCCTTGAGTCGTGCTGTGCATGGGGCAATGGAGGACGGTCCTTCGATATCCGGGGTGTCGACAGATCCAGGGGAATGATGAGCCAGTACGGATCAAACGGGGAATATTTCAGGGCGACAGTTTGAGTCCACTTTGGTTCTGCTTGGCCCTGAATCCTCTAAGCACATTGCTGGAGGATTCAAGCCTAGGCTATCGGTTGAAGAGAGGTGGTCAGGTCATATCTCACCTCCTCTACATGGATGATTTGAAACTCTTTGCCCCCAACAAATTGCGACTGCTGGAGCTACTGAAGGTAACTGAAACTTTCAGTAGCGCCATCAGGATGGAATTTGGTGTCGACAAATGTGCAGTCATGCATGTAAAGCGAGGGGAGATTATGGAATCCGAGGGAATTCAACTCTCAGATTCCATACAACGGATGAGGACAGGGATCTCCTGTCCTCATCCGAAAGCTATAAGTATTTGGGTATGTCGGAAGCGTTAGGCATCAACGTTGCTGACATGAAGCAAGCGTTGAGGGAGCGCTTCATTGGGCGTCTTGATGTACTCTTTCGGCATACTCAAATGGACTCAGACCGAACTCGATGCCCTGGATAGAAGAGTCCGTACACTACTGACCGCCAACCGGATGCATCACCCACGATCATCAGTGATGAGATTGTACATCCCGCGGAAATGCGGGAGTCGAGGCTGTTTAAACGCGAAGACCCTACACAACCGTGAGGTGTGCAATCTCAGAGAATATTTTTTAAACGCCGAAGTGGGTATGCATCGTGATGTGGTTGCAGTGGACAAGGGGCTCACCCCGCTCTCCATGGCTAAAGAGAACTGGCGGAAACCTGTAATACTTACTACCGATGACCGCAAGGAGGTATGGCAAAGCAAGGAGCTTCACGGGCGCTTCTATCGGGCTCTTCATGAGCCCGGTGTAGACTTCTTAGCGTCCGTATCCTGGCTACGTTTTGGAGACCTTTTCGGGGAAACTGAAGGTTTCGTCTGTGCAATTATGGACGAAGTTATCTTGACGAATAACTACCGCAGACATATTATGAAGGATGGGATGGTTGAGGTGTGTCGGGCATGCCACCGTCTGGGTGAGTCCATCAGACACATTATCTCTGGTTGTTCTCGTTTGGCTAACGGCGAGTACTTGCACAGGCATAACCAAGTAGCCAAGATTATTCACCAGCAACTTGCTTTGAAATATAAACTTGTCGACTCTGAGGTACCATATTACAAGTATGTGGCCGACCCAGTTCTCGAAAATGACCATGTCACGTTGTACTGGGATCGGTCTATCATCACTGACAGGACTGTTGTGGCCAATATATCTGATATAGTAGTGATAGATCGATTAGTGCGCCACACAATGATGGTCGATGTTACCATTCCACATGACGGGAACTTCGTGAAAGCTGAGAAAGATAAACAAATCAAATATCTTGACTTAGCACACGAGGTTGTTGACATGTGGAATGTGAGCTCGACTGTCATTGTGCTGATTGTCGTATCGGCTAATGACCTGATGGCCGAAAGCCTCGATCAACATCTATCGAGGCTCTCGTTAGGCGGTTGGATCAAGGGCCTGATCCAGAAGGCAGTACTCCTCGATACGGCTCGCATTGTGAGGAGGTTTCTATCTCTGGAGCCCTAACCACCGTTAGCTTGGACCCCGCTCCCGACACCGGTGGATTATTCTTTTTAATATTTTTAAATGTTTTTTTTTGTTTTTATACTAATATTTAAAAATGTAATAAAATAAGACAATTAAATGGATAAACGAAATAATAATAATAAGAAATTTATTTCAGACGAAGTCCATATACTTACTGTAAGTAGTCCAGAAGTCGCATGCAATTGCATTCAATGGGGTTTAAAATAAAATTATAAGAAAAAAAAACTTTTTAAAAACAAGCTTTTATTACTTATTATTGAAAAGGACTAAAAAGTTAAAAATAATATAAACCTGATAAGAAATAAATAAAAGCGTGTTACATTGTGTTCCAAATGTTCTTTAATGTTCCATAAAAAGTTTTTTTTTCTTTTAATTTTATTTTTAACCCCATTGAATGCAATTGCATGCGACTTCTGGACTTTACACCAAGGCAATTATTGCAAGGCGATTATTGCATGCATGTTCTGCCTCGTCTAATCACAGAGTTGCGTCCTTGCACAATTGATTCAAGTATTGCCCGTGTTTACGCCGCTAAATATTTCATTCAATTTTATTGAAACATTTTTTTTAACTTGTTTCGTTCGCCATGTTTGAATGATAAAAATCTTTCATACCAGTTTTGAATACGATTTAATTGTACCGTGTACTGTTTACACCTTTACTATGTAGTTTTGAACGGCAGCTAATTTGCCCGTATCGTGCAACAATTGTAGTTACGTGTTTTTAGACGGTGCCAGTCAATTGTTGCTTCGCAACTATCGTCTGATTACATCTATTCCTTGCAGCTATAAATAGCGTCCAGTTCCCATCAGTGTGACCCCTTTTAAATTTACGGAACACGCGCTCCCTACGTTGCATTGCCATCCGTGTTCCTCATCCTTGGTGCAAATGGGCGCTTTAAGTTAACTTTTTTGACGGAAGTTTGGAAGATCGCAACCTTGTCGTCAATGGAAACGGCTACTTTAATTAAATTGTCTACTTCAAAAAGTTCGAAACCTAGATGTCCTTTGTTACACAGTTTCAAAAAGTTTGTATTTCTGTGTGTTGTTTGTGTTTCCTGTCCTCATGGCCCTCTCGGGTCGGGGCCCCCTTCCGGCTTGGCGCCCGAGGCATTTTACCCCTCCTGCCACCATATTGTTACGCCACTGATACCTACTTAGTTTTAACAGCAGTTTGTTTCGGTTAGACCCCCTGTAGTTTACGAGTCGAGCATAGCGGGACTAGAGCATATGGGGACTAGAGCATAGGGGGACTAGAGCATGGGGGACTAGAGCATAGGGGGACTAGAGCATAGAGGGACTGGAGCATTAGGGGGACTGGAGCATAGGGGGACTGGAGAATAGGGGGACTAGAGCATAGGGAGACTGGAGCATAGGGGGACTAGAGCATAGGAGGACTAGAGCATATGGTGACTAGAGCTTAGGGGGACTGAAGCATAGGGGGACTAGAGCATAGGGGGACTAGAGCATAGGGGGACTAGAGCACAGGGGGACTAGAGCATAGGGGGACTGGAGCATAGGGGGACTAGAGCATAGGGGTACTAACCGGTTTTTTTAAAATAACTACTTAACAAACCTTGAGCTCGGCGCCAAAGAGATGTGTCGCGAATCCGAACTCGCATGTCCTGTTGTCGAACGCAGCGAGCAAGTCATCGGGCACGGCGTCTCGGTTGGCTTCGAGGAAGTCCGCCGCGTCGTAGGACACCTCGCCCGCGTAGTGGCGCACAGCAAAACGGCGCGCGTGCGGCGGCCGCGCCTCCGCCAGCCTCGGGTGGCCTCTGGAATTATCATTTAACATTTTGATGTTAAATGATGAATGATGAAACTTAAATGTCATTTAAGTTATTTTATACCGTTGTCCAACCCTTCGGGGAATACAGGTGTGAGGGTATGCGTATGACGTATGACGGCACTCCGTCAGGGACGAAGGTTTTTACGCGATACTCGCAAGTATAATACTAATAAATTTGGATTTGTTTAAATGATGTACCTACCGCAAGGGTTGGTTCGAGGTGGCGCTAGAAAAGGATGCATCGAAGAGGGAGGCCTTTGCCAGTGGGACAGTGGAAGCTAAATTAAAAAAAAATACAAAAAGTTATGACGATGTCGTACCTGTGCGCGGCCTTTATCCTGACAACGTACTGCTCGGGCGAGCCGCGCGCGGCGCACTCGGCATCGAGCGCGGCCAGCAGGCCCCCGCGCAGCGACGACACTAGGTCGATGCACGGCACGTTGTCCACGTAGTCCACCTCCAGCGCGCACGACACGCCCTCCTCGCGGCACGACTCCGCCGACGATTTGAACACGTGCGTGTTGTAGAAGTGTTGCATGGTTTCCGCACACAGGTTGGCGCACAGGTGCTCCAACCGGCTCGGCGCCGCATCCTCGAAGCCGAACATGTCGAGTATGCCCACGAAACCGTCCGTGGCATGGCGTACCGCGTCGTTAAGCGCCGCCATAGAGCGCGCGCCGGCGCGGCCCCGCGCGCCGCCGCCGCCGCTGCCGCCCGCTGAAGACGCGCGGCGCGATGCCGCGTCCTGGTTGTGCACCGACTCATTCGAGTCCGACGAGAGCGTGCCGAGAGTAGATCCGAGGCGCTTGAGGGAATTGGCGCGACGAACTATGGTGGCCACCGTGCGACAGTACAGCGCCTTGGCGAGCGCGTCGCGTGCGGCGGCGGCGGCGGGAGCGCTGGCGGGCGCGCGCGCGGGCGCGGCGCGGGCGCGCGGGGCCGCGCGCGACACCAGCCCGCGCAGCAGGGCCGGCGCCGCCACGCCCAGCAGCGCCGCCGCGGCCGCCAGCTCGGCCTCGCTGGCAGGCTCGGCGGACCCGTCGCCTCCCTCCGCGAATTGCACGTTGCCTAGCAGCAGCACGGCCGCCAGCACGCGCACCACGTCCAGAAACGGAATACCGAGGATAACGAGGCAGGTCTTCCACGCGTGGAACCGCGCCGCGTCTTCAGGCTCCGGCCTCCGGTGGTGCGCCGACGCGAGGTACCTAACGAAAAATAAGTAACGACAATAAGATCGAGGCCTTCGCACTGGTACGCAGGTTGTGGTCGGCCCGCAGTCCCGCCGTACCTACCTAAGGTCTTGTGGCGAGTACCCTTCTAAGTGGAGCTGTGCGCGCTCATCGGGGGTGAGTCCTGCGAGCATCTGGTAGAAGATGTGATAGTTTCGCTCGCCGGCGGGCGGACGTACCACGCGCGTCTGGTCTAGGAAGTAGCAGTGGATCTTGGTGCGGTACAGCGCGCCGTCCGTCACCTGCACTTCGATGAAGTGGCCCTGTGATACACAAGTGGTGGTTGAGCGTGGTCGTACAGCGGCGTGCCGTGGACGGGCGCCGTGCAATGCTTACGATGCGGCTGGAGTGCGTGTTGGCGGGCGTGGCGGCGGTGCCGAGCGCGCGCAGCACGGTGAAGGCGGCGGCGAGGTGCTTGAAGGCGTCGGTCTCGGGCCCGCCGCCCGCCACGTCGAACAGCCGCCGCAGCAGCACCATCGACGCGTATGTCTTGCCGGACCCCGACACGCCTGCGCGCACAATAATATCACTACCATCGAATTAAAAGATTATTTAGTTTCTCTGACTTTGAAATTGCACCAGTACGTAACTTCTTCACATACTTCTGAGTTATCAACACCTGAGGATCTTTAATTTTTATACTAGCAGTGTGTCGCATATTATGTAAAGATTTTTTAAATTATTTTTATTATTCAGAACATGTTAGGTACATATATATAAGTTTGTAAGTTTAATGACAAACAAATATACCACACAAACAAACCATCGCGGGTTTAACCGTGATATATTAGACACATCATCTCGGCGCATTCATTACATAGATGTACCCACACGTTCAATTCTTAAATTATAAATCAAGGATTTTTTTTTTTCAATCTTTTATTTAACTTGCATTGTATGTATGTATGTAACTATGTTTGTTCGGGTGGACTCTTGCAACTCAATTTTGAAGCAGATATCTTCAACCGATTGAGCTAAAATTTTGCATGCATGTGTAAATCGGATGACAATGCAAAATTATTATGACATGAAGCTGATCTGATGATGGAACAGGAAGGTGGCCATAGGAACTCGGTAGTTAAACGACACAACCCCATCGAGTTCGGACTCGTTTGATCCGTCTGAACGAGAACTTTGATGCTAGATGATAACCAGGGTCTGATGATGGAGCTGGAAGATGGCCACCACACGAACGCGAATGGCCGCTACGAACTACGCCGTAGTCAATCTCGCATCAAAAATACTAAAAAGTGTAAATAAAAATAATGAAGGTGTAATATGCTAAATGTTCTTTAATGTTCCATCAAAATGTAACACGCTTTTATTTATTTCTTAGCAGGTTTAAATTAGTTCTAACTTTTTATTTCTTTTTATTAACAAGTAATAAAAGCTTGTTTTTAAAAAGTTTTTGTTGTTCTTTTAATTTTTAATACTTTTTTACAGTTATCCTTGTTTATTACATCACAGATTTCGGTAGGTAGGCCATTCAGTATTGAGGGCAGCATGTACTTGTATTCCCACGTCCGTTGTCCGTAAACATTATAAATATTGATAACTTCTGTTGAATAAAATATGTGAAATCCTTTAGGATCACTGATGCAGGGCGATTGTGCGCTAGTTGTGGAGTGGTGCGCACCTGAGAGTATGATGGCTTGCGGGTAGCCGGTGTCGGCCTGGTGGCGCACGGCGTCGTGCACGAGGCGCGCCAGCTCGGGCCGCTGCGCGCGCGCCGCAGTCAGCGTCAGCGCGTTGCACGCGTCCGTGTACGGGTTTACCGCCACCAGGATCGGCCCAATCATCGTCTGGAACGTACAAGCACACCCATTCTTCAAGGTAAGATAAGTTAAGTGTAGTGCACGTGGCAGGATGAAGACGACAAACAGAACCGACAGTCTGCCGAAATGCTGGGTAAAGACGTCACAAAGTTAAGTAATTTTAAATCTGGACCATGCCAGGAGGTTGAACCTTTTCTCAACAACGATTTACTTGTAAAGTTGTAACATACGAATACATGGACAGATCAGAGTCGGCAGTGTGGCGCCCGGCACACTTACATAGAACTTGTTGTGGTAGAAGCGCGCCTGCAGCGCGCGCACGACGGCGTCTTCGGTGAGCGGCCCGCGCAGGTGGATGAGGTCCTCCACGTCGGCGCCGCCCGCGCCTGCGCCCGTCGGCGCCGGCTTCGGCTGCGACCAGCGGCTCTCTACACACAACAACATTACAGCATTCGTCAATGTAACAACGCACTTGATGCTGTCCACCACCTCACCATGCCTAGAAAACTAGTGATGATCCGCCTATGCCCTCGTAACCATGAGCGATTTTATATCACGCACTGGATTATCAACGCACCGCTTAGCGCTGAGAGTTGAAAATCCAACTTTTGAAGCGCTGGGATGCACTCTGTTGGATTCCCCGTTCGGCTCAAAACCAAGAGTTGAAAATAAGGTACGCGATAAAAAATCGTCACGATAATAAATCGCCCATGCGTACTTGGGCTAAGAGACCGATGTCTTGTTGATCAGTCGTACTTTCCGATCTTCTGAGAAGTCAAATGCTATCGGTAATAACGTATACTTGGATAGTGACCTGGTGGCGGCGGCAAGGGATGGTGCGGTGCAGGCGGGGGCGCGGGGGGCGCGGGGGGCTGCGCGGCCGGGGGCGGCGGCAGCAGGTGCGGGGCGCGCGGCGGCACGGCGGGCTGCCCCGCGCCGCCCGCGCGCCCGGCGCCCGCGCCGCCCGCGCCCACGAGCAGGTGGTTGCGCAGCGACACCAGGTCCGAGCTCAGGCACAGCAGCCGCCGCTGCAGATGGACCGCCTCGTTGGAGGACGACGCGTCTGCAACACGTACGTCAATATTAGTTCAACTGCTAAATAAAGTGCGGCCGACCTGCTAATATACATGTAACTACTCGATCTGAACTGCCGCAGCAATACCCACCCACTCATATCAATTGAAACGCAACAATAGCTAGGTAACTGTGTCTCATAATCAGCGCCGGCTCTAGCCCCTGTAGCGCCCGGGTGCATAATCTATATGGACAAAGTGTTTCCGAACCGCTTTACAAATATTGTCTCGTACTCTGATCTTTATTTTCTTGCTATACCACTATCAAAACGTTTCAGATTGTTATTACTAATTAGGAATTACAGGACGGTTAAGAAATTATATATCCGTTAACAAATAGGTAGTTTAAAATGGCGTAGTGGAATCATTAATTAACATCGGTAATAATTAGATTTTATTAAAGAGGTCAAACTTCTTTACTGTATCTGTATAACCAGCTGTTCTAATTTAGAAAATGAACTTATGGCAGTTCATTTTCTAAATTAGAACAATGCGCCTTTTTTGTATCAAGTCAAAATCCTTCCACGCAGTGTTTTAATTTCTGAAGAAATGAAAAACTTCTTCGTACCGTTCGTCGAACTCGTTCATTCGGTATCTAATAGTTAGTAAGTAGAAAAAAAAAAATCGTCAAGCGCGAGTCTGACTCGCGCACCGAGGGTTCCGCACAAATTTGTAGGTTTGTAACTACAAATTTACGGTTTTCGGATTTTTTCCTTTACTTGTGCTACATGACATTACTTTTTGCCAAACATGATTCCAGGTCAACGGGAAGTACCCTATAGGTTTTAATTCCCTTGCGAGTGTTAAAATCTGCGGCAAAATCGGAACAAACGCCCGTATCTTTTGATCGCTTGACTTAGAAGTTTGATTTCACTCCGTCAAGGGAGTCCAGCTCTGAATATTTGATATTAATTTCAACTGAATAAGTCCACGCGTTCCTGAGAAAAAGGGTCTTGACAGACGGATAGACAGACGGACTAGTATTGTATAATTACATAGCACATGTGTGAGTACTATGTACAGACGCCAGCAGGTCAAGCTACTCGAAACTGTTAAATTTCCCCAATCAACCTTGAACCTTAATGCTTTAGCGATAAAATTGAAAATCTATTAAAGAAATTTGACAGATTGTAATAGCTTGATGTGCTGGCGTCTGTACATACTACAAAGCTACCATTTATTGGGTACGTCTTTCGTTGACTTGAATGTACCTTGGCGGCTGTGAGTATGTCATGCTCACTGTAATGTCCTCCCTTCAAAATGGTTGACCTGAATGGTGCTAATCTATGCGTCATATTCGTGAACGGCCGCTGTCAGTAGGGACTGGTCAACTCTTTGCTGCCATGGCTTATTTAATTAAATATTTGAATTGTTCTTGTTTTATCTTTTCATTACGGACGCTTTTAACGTTCTGCAACGTTCTCACATGCATAATTTTGAACATGAATGATGTAACCAAAACTTTGTAACCATATTATTTTGATTTAAAAGAGTGTCCATGGAGTTTCTTGCTGGTTCTTCTCCTACGCTTTGACATGGGCAACTAGCTTCATCTTTCATACCGACCGACCCCTTGACGATCAAAAGTGCCTGTAATTGGTTTATTTGAAAAAAATGCTTTAAGTATTTTTTTGATTTCTTGTATGTACAACGAACTGATCTTATAAGGGTTCCGTTTTTCCTTTTGAGGTACGGAACCCTAAAAATACTGTTTTACTTTTGTATCCGCGTCTGTTATCTGTTCATCCTCCGCCTCACAATTAAAAGCCTTCTCCGAGCGCTAGGCGGGCAGTGAGAAAAATTCTGCTATTGTATCGACTTTTTCCGCTACAGTTTTGCGCTATTCATTCAAATTTTTTCACAATTTCCAACGAACTTTTAGGAAGCGTCGTGAGCGACCGGCCTCGCCGCCCCTGCCCCGTGTGGGCCGCACACCCTGCACCGTACGTAAAGCCGGCCCTGTTTTGAGCAGGGCCGGCTTTACGAACAGTGACTTATGACCTTTGGGTCATAAATTATGGCTTGACAGGTTCACGAAATCCACCGGATACAGAAATTATATTTATTTGAAAGTTCATAATTTTGCAACAATCACTTATCTACCTACAGGTAGTTGCAATAAGTGATTGTTATAAATAACAAGGGATAGTAAAGCTGAAGAGTTGGTTTGTTTGAACGCTAGTCTCTAGAACTACCTGTAAGACTACGGAATTGGAAAAAAATATTTTTGCACTTGATAACCCGATTCTTGAGGAAGGCATCATATTAACATAACGCTATGGGCCTTAGGAGCCAAAAGAAAAAAAGGCTGAAAGAGCTGAGCGAACACGAAGTGACGCCGCGGGCACGAGCTAGCGAAAAACAGGTGATCGTTAAGAGCCGCTCCTGCGCGCTGCTTGGTCCGGGTGATAATCACTACTGCCCGGGCCGCCGCGTCGCATCGTATCGCCTGCCCACGCTATTACTGCCAGGGCCACTGCGTCGCATCGCATCGCCTGCCCACGCTATTACTGCCAGGACCACTACGTCACATCGCATCGCCTGCCCACGCTATTACTGCCAGGGCCACTGCGTCGCATCGCATCGCCTGCCCACGCTATTACTGCCAGGGCCACTGCGTCGCATCGCATCGCCTGCCCACGCTATTACTGCCAGGGCCACTGCGTCGCATCGCATCGCCTGCCCACGCTATTACTGCTAGGGCCGCCGCGTCGCATCGCATCGCCTGCCCACGCTATTACTTCGTTTTAGCTAAGCATTCTTTCTGACTTTTTGTTGCTCGACTCCTAAGTGTCGTAGCGTAATGTTAAATAGCTTACAGCCTTTTTTTTTTTTGAGGATCGGAAATCATCAAATGACCCCTCCCGCTCTGGGTGGAGCAGAAGGGAGTGTCAGACTTACTGACTAAAACCCACCCGTGTTCCTTCCTTAGCCCATTATGTACCAGGGCAGCGGTAACCCTTTCGGACGATCCCGCTACCCCGGCAGGCTTCGGCTCTGTCGGACCCCGTCAACTACGCTGATATCTCTTTGAGGCGCGCGTGGAACACATACGCGCCGTCCGGCACGGGCCTGGTCCCGATCGGACGGAGAGCTACCCATTGCTCTCCGCCCGCAGGCCCGCGCCTACGGTGGCCGGGAGTCGTCACGTGGCTCCCGACGCCCGGAGCGTCTCCCTCGGCGGCTGAGGCGTGAGGATCTCTCCCTCGCCCATCCCGCCACCTCCTTCGCTAGCATGACGGCTTCGCAGAAGGAGGTGACCGCCTCCCACTCCCTCTCGCCCCGGACCATGGCTTAAACCAGGGCCGGACGCGAGAGGTCGCCGCCGCTGCCGATCGCCTCTACGAGGACACGGCGGTGCTCTGCCCAAGCGGGGCAGACCTCCACCGCGTCCTCTGGGCGATCCTCGCAGTGGTGACACCCCGGCGTCTCCTCCCGCCTGATGATGTGCAGGAACCTCCCGAAACATCCGTGTCCGGAGAGGACCTGCGTCAGGCGGTAGGTGAGAACGCCGTGACGCCTCTCTAGCCACTCCTCAAAGAGGGGTCTTACCGCCGCTATCGTGGCGTGCCCTATAGCTTACAGCCTTACTCAAGACATAGCTACAATAAGTGGTTGTTATAAATAATTTGTGATTGTTGGTAGCTACAATAAGTGGTTGTTATAAATAATATGTGATTGTAGGTAGCTACAATAAGTGGTTGTTATAAATAATATGTGATTGTAGGTAGCTACAATAAGTGGTTGTTATAAATAATATGTGATTGTAGGTAGCTACAATAAGTGGTTGTTATAAATAATATGTGATTGTAGGTAGCTACAATAAGTGGTTGTTATAAATAAATCTCTGCTTTCCATTTTCTCAAATGTCCTGGAGAAATTAATGAATAAACACTTAGTTAATTACCTAGAAAATCACTAACTTCTCTCAGAAATGCAATTCGGGTTTAGAAAAGGAAAATCGACCACTGATGCGGTCGAACTAATGACGAACATTAATCTATAATAATATTATAAAGAAGTAAAATTTGTTTGTTTGTTTGTATGTATGTAGAGGGTAATGATCTAATTCTAAAAATGTTTTCACTGGTAGAAAGCTACATTATGTGTGAGTGCTTATAGGCTATAAATTATGTTTACATCATTCATTTTAGCTGAGCTATCACAACTTTTGTCGAGCAAGTCGGAAAGAAATACCTCTTAAAACAGAATTAGTGCATGCGCTGCCTCAACAGTTAATAACTAAAAACAATGTATGACAATCTGGTCCGTCTTAAATAGTTCTACAAAAAAGTCCGCGACACCATATTTCTATATTTTTTAATACAACTTTTATGTTTTTAAAAAGCATTTTTTTCACATGCTTGCGTTTGGATGTAAATATAATTTTTAATTATGAATCCTTATCAAAATAAATTATTTTATGATCACAAGGACATTATAGAGATAAGATTTACCCGTTAGGATACCTTCCTATGTCCGTTTCTGTACACCTGACAACGTATATGCAAAATTTCAGGATGATCGGTTCAGTGGTTTAGGTGTGAAAAGGTAACAAACAAACTTACTTTCCAATTTATAGTATTAGTTAGGATTAACTAGCAGCTCCCCGCGGCGTCACCCGCGTAAGTGTTGATTCCGTGGGAATCTCGGGATAAAAAGTATCTTATGTGTTATTCTGATGTATAAGTTATATTACTGTAAAGTTTCATCAAAATCCGTTTAGTCGTTTTTGCGTGAAAGAGTAACAAACATCCATCCATCCTTACAAACTTTCGCGTTTATAATATTAGTAGGATAAGTGATTGTAGGTAGCTGCTATAAGTGATTGTTATAATATTAGTAGGATAAGTGATTGTAGGTAGCTGCTATAAGTGATTGTTATAATATTAGTAGGATAAGTGATTGTAGGTAGCTGCTATAAGTGATTGTTATAATATTAGTAGGATAAGTGATTGTAGGTAGCTGCTATAATTGATTTTTATCAAAAAAGTCTAAAAACGTTTATATAATTAGACAGAACTTTGATGTCGGATGTTATCAACTGGAACATTCTACCGACACAAAAAGTAGCCTATAAAGCCTATTAAAGCATTAAGTCAGCCTTTGTATCTTTTTGGTGTGCGAAAGGTTTAATTAAATCCTAACTAATATTAGAAATGCGAAAGTAAGTTTGTTTGTTTGTTTGTTACGCTTTCACGCTAATACAGCGGATTTTAATGAAATTTGGCACACACATAGACCATGAGCTGGGTAAGGATATAGGCTACTTACCATCCTGGATCGCAGACGAAGTCGCGGGCAACAGTTAGTAACTCTATATCATCAGCTATCTGCCAGTGAAAGTCCCGTCAAAACCAGTCCAGCCGATTCGAAGATTAGCCGGAACAAACAGACAGACAAAAATTAAAAAAAAAGAGTTTTTTTAAAAGTAGGTAGCGTATTATATTTTCATACGCATTTAGTAAAATCGGTTATTTTGATATTACAAACAGACACTTCCATTTTATTTATTTGTATAGATAGGTACCTATTTAAAAATTAGCATCCGGTTTAACTGGAAAGCGACCCCGACATAATTGGGAAAACGCTAGGCAGAAGTATTCTGTCCTATTTTATTTTGTTATACATACATAGCACTTCACCGGCGACTTCGTCCGCGTGGATTTCGTACTTTCTCCTAAAATTTTTAAGACCCCCTCCACCCTTCAAAAGGTATTTTTTGAAAATTATGATTAAGATCTTATAATTTATTCAGAAAAGCTTCAAGTTTATAAATGAATAAAATTGTTCATATAAACTATGTCCTCCCTTTTCACTGTTTAATAAAAAATCGTTTGGTACGTTTCAATTGTTTGACTAAAACGTTATTTATACCTTTTTTCGCAGTAAAATCTCGCTTGTTAAACTGTATTAACCCTTTTCACCCCGCCAGGGGTTGATTTTTGAAAAACCCTAAAACACATAAGATAGGATAAGATAAGATAAGATATTTCATATTACATAACTGTATCCCCCCTTTTTACCTCCAAGGCGATTAAAATCTTTTGTGACCTTTCCATTATATGTCTTACACGTTATTTGTACCAATTTTCAACTAAATCAAGCCACGCAATAAAATACTTACTTCCCTGTGAATTGACACCCCGTCAGGCGTAGATTTTTGAAAAACCCTGATACACTTTATTATTTATTATCGTCTTAAATATACATACTGAGTATCGAGTTAATTGGACCACGCGTTTAAAATTCTTCCGTACAAACTTTAACACCCCCAACCTCTCCTCAGTTTAAAAAAACAAAACACGCAAACTTTATAATTTACTTAGATAAGTACTAGTTACGCCCCGCAGTTTCACCCGCATAAGTTTCGATCCCGTGGGAATATCGGGATAAAAGTATCCCCTGGGTTCATCCTGGTTATAAACCATCTGTGTACCAATTTCATCCAAATCCGTTCAGTAGTTTTTACGTGAAAGAGTAACAAACATCCATCCATCCATTCATCCATACAAACTTTCACGTTTATAATATTAGTAGGATTTGTGCCAAGTTTCAAGTTCAAATATATTTATACCATTTTTTTGAGTTAATCAAGCCAAAAACTAAAATCCTCCCCTTAAAAATCAAATTACTCCTTTTTGCTCCGGCAGGCGTCAATTTTCGAAAACCCTATATATATTAGGGGTTAAAGTATGAAATTGCCGATTTGTACTGAAAAATTTGAATTCGTTTTTTTTTTAAATTTAACATATTTATTTAATCAAATTAATTACCATTATTATCTATACATTGCTGCCATGTAATAGGAAGGTCATTTATGCCTTTGCGATAGAACTCTCGTGATCTAGATTCGACAAACTGTGTGAAAGCATTTTGTACTGCCTCCTGAGAAGAAAACTTTTTATCACGTAGAAAATTGTCCAAATCACGAAAAAAATTGTAGTCCGTTGGAGCAAGGTCGGGCGAATACGGAGGCTGACGAATGGTTTCTAATTGCAGTTCCTGTAGAGTTAAAACGGTTTCTCGTGCTGTATGAGGTCTCGCATTATCATGGAGCAATAATGGTGAAGATCGATTCATGAGTCGGGGCTGTTTCACTGCTAGTTTTGCTATCATTGTTCGGAGTTCGGCACAGTAGACATCTGCCGTTATTGCTTGACCAGATCGGGGAAAGCTATAGTGAATAACACCATGCTGAGACCACCAAACAGTTACCATTACCTTTTTATTGGTAAGCTTTGCTTTAGGAGACTGTTGCGGCGTTTGACCTGGGGTCAGCCATTGCATTTTTCGCTTACTGCTATCGTAAAGAATCCACTTTTCATCGCATGTCACAATTCGATCCAATATTCCTTCATTTCTGTATCGATTCAACAAGGCAACACAAGTTTCAACACGCGTTTCTTTCTGCCGATCAGTCAAATCATGAGGCACCCATTTCTCATATTTTTTTATTTTCTCATATTTTTATAAAACAATTTAAAATATAAAAAGCTTATTCGAAGTGGTCTCCTTTGGCTGCAATACAGTCCTTTAAATGTTGAGGCCGGTTATCAATAGAAGCACGCACTCTTTCCATGGGAAAATTCTTCACTGCCAATCGTATGGATTGTTTTAGGGACTCCAAATTATAATGGCGTTTAGAGCAAGCCGTACTCTCTAAAACTGACCATAAATCATAATCCAGCGGATTAAGATCGGGACTAGACGACGGCCAGTCTTCAGCTCTGATGAAGTCCGAAACGTTCACTTGCAACCAAGACTGCGTGGACCGAGCTTTATGACCCGGCGCCGAGTCTTGTTGGAAGGACCATACTTGGTTATTGAACATGGTGTTGTTAAGGGGCTTAACTACCTTCTCAAGAATGGTATCTTGATACACTTGTGCCGATGTTTTGATACCTTTTTCACAAAAATATGGCTCAGTCACTCCTTCATAGCTAACACCCCAACA
Organism: Apamea epomidion; assembly: GCA_947507525.1. NCBI lineage: Eukaryota > Metazoa > Arthropoda > Insecta > Lepidoptera > Noctuidae > Apamea > Apamea epomidion. The sequence continues at coordinate 319,145 of OX382240.1, read as the reverse complement.
AACCATCACAGAAGTCGGATAATGCCCACGTTGCACTCTGTCGACTAATTGGGAAGCTTCCTTAGAGCTTTGAGCATAAATACGGTCATTTTGTTTGTTAAAATGTTGCTCAATTGTAAAGATTTTCTCATCCGTAAACAAAATTTTTCTGTGACCTCCTTTTGCGTACCGCTTCAGTAGTTGTTTCGATTTTACCACCCTATTCTTTTTTAAATTAGCAGTAAAAAGATGACCAGTGCGTCTCTTATAGGCTGCAAGTCCTAAGTCATCCTTAAAATACGCGACATGGTTCTGGGTGCTATCTTCATCTCCCGAGATAAAATCTTTTGCTTTCGGACAGGATTTCTTCGAATTCTTTCCCTTACTGCTTTGACCACCTGTTTCGTACGAACACTACGTGGAAGGCCAGATCTTTTTCTGTCACAAACAGAGGAGGTCTCATTGTACCTATTAGTAGTCCGGTACACAAACATTTTACTAATACCAAGCGTATGGAGAGTTTTAAAATTGCTTTTGGCTCCATACCAACTTTGTGTAATGCAATCACAGCGATTCAGTTCTCTTTATCACCCCACTCCATTTTAATATTGCAAAATATTGTACAATGTATTGGCGCCAAAATTAGAAAACTCAATGAACAATCGTATAAAAATGACAGATTCCAAATTCAAATGTAATATCTTTCTTATTTTTAATTGTAACAGTATTTATGGCCAGACTGTGTATGTATGTGTGTAATGATTATAAAGCTGTTTGTTTGGTTGAACGCGCTAATCTCAGGAACTTTCGAATTGAAACATTCTTTTTGTGTTGGATAGTCTATTTATCGAGGAAGGCTTTAGGCATATATAACATCACGCTGCGACCAATAGGAGCGGAGAAAATGTTGCAAAAACGGGAAAAATTATTATTTTTTGAGAGCTTCCGTTGCGTGCGCTGCGTAAACGGTTTAAGTTACGCAAAAATCATGTATGATGGAATTGTTCCTCTTTAAGTTCTAAAAAAAAGTCCGCAACAGTATGTCTATCTTTTTAGATTGACTCATTATAACGTCTTTTATGATAATCAGAGGACAATGCTCATGCATGTATGGAATCCCGTACCATGCTGCATCAAAGTCAAACTTTGTTTTTTATAGACTACACTTATCATGTTAACTCCTACAAAAGTTCATTTTGTAAACAAACCCCGGGTTAGGGAGATTATTATAAAAAATCGAAATAACCTGAAAACTAGGTACTTTATTCTCACTAGTATACAAGCTTTATTCCAAACAGTTTTGAATGTTTTTGGGGAGGTCCCTACATATATACAGAACTAGGTAGATAAGTGCCTATTGCGTGATGCAACTGATGAGCCTCCGTCATACATACCTGCATTATTACAAGTTTACAAGCGTTTTGTGTGTGTTATGTTTAAATGGCAATGGGCCTGCGTTCGCACGGTCATTTCAAATCATAAAAGAGAAATGCCAATGAAATAATATCAAATTATCAACTCTTGAACCGAAATGCCGAATTAAATGATCACCTGATCATATTATTATAGTTTATGGAGATAGGTGCGCGGGCAGGCGGGGCCGGGGGCTGGGGCGCGCGGGTAGAGACAACCGGTCGTGCACCCGCCGCCCGCCGCCCGCCGCCCCTACCGCGCCCGCCCACTGCACTCCATACAGCTCCAAATGGAACTCCGCGCTGTGACGCAAGCGCAGCGTCAAAAACCTTATTATGTACGAATAGTGCTCGATCGAAAAACACCACCCGTCCAGCGCCCGCGCATCTCACTATTATATTAGTTTAGACTAGCTGTACCCACGACTTCGTTCGTAGATGTCGGAAAACAACCATTAATTTGTCTCTTAACTAATTATTTTTCTAAAATAAGTAGCCTAAGTAGCTTTATAACATCAGCTATCTACCATGAAAAGTCCCGTCAAAATCAGTTTAGCCGTTTCGAAGATTAGCTAGAACAAACATACAGACGAACAATTTTAACATTGTTTTTAGGGTTCCGTACCGCAAAAGGAAGAACGGAACCCTTATAAAATCACTTCGTTCGTCTTCGTCTGTGCAGACCCTTTTTCTCAGGAACGCGTGGAGTTATCAAGTTGAAATTACACGCGTTTATGCCGCATATTTTGACACTCGCAAGGGAATCAAAATCAGTATAGGGTACTTCCCGTTGACCTAGAATCATGAAATTTGGCAAAAAGCAATGTCATGTAGCACAAGTAAAGGAAAAAATCCAAAAACGGTAAATTTGAAGTTACATGCATTAAAGAAAAAAATTTTTTGGTGGTTACAAACTCATTTGCAGTTGCAGTTAAGTTTGTCCCTCAATCCAGCTTATCTTTTCGTTAGAGCAATATATCTTGCTTTCTTAGTTTAGGGGTTGGGTCCCAGCGGGTGGCGCGGGCCTACCGCACGGTGGGCTTCGCGGCAGCGTGTGCTCTGGCCGGCACCCCGCCTTGGGAACTCGAGGCGTGGGTGCTCGCCAGAGTATACGAATGGACGGCGGGGCGGAGGGCAAGAGCAGAACGCACCGCCCAGGAAGAGCGGGAGGCCGTCCGGCGGGAGGCGAGGGACGTCATCGTCGTCCATTGGACGGGGGACCTCGCCACCGCAGCCTTTAGCCGCCGAACCCTCGACGCGCTTGACTGACTGGCTCGAGCGGTCGCCTCTCACTCCTCTGACCTCTCACTCCCCGGTTTGGTAAACGCCATGATGGGGGATGAGGGGTCCTGCAGTCGCCTCCTTCTGCGAACACGTCATGTCCCAGAAGGAGGCGGCGGAGCGCACGCGGGAGGACGATCCTCACGCGGCGGCGCTCCGAAGGCGGAGGAGGGGTCGAAGAAGACGTCAGCTTGACAGTCATCTCCGACTCCTCCCAGGTGGAGGCCAGCAGGCAGCGGGTGCGGAGGCACCCTTGCCTGTATTGCACAGGCCTCCACCAGTGTGTGCCAGGTGTTCCCGGCCATTTCCGTAGCCCCCCAGCCCGGGGGGCCCGGGGGGCCCGCCAGCTAGGCGGCATGTGCCGGGAGGGCTGTGGAAGTAAAGGCTAAGCCGGTTTCCCATGGCCCTCCCATCAGGGCGATGCGGGAACACCGCTGCGTTTTAGTGGGTATACTGTCATTCCGACAGGGAGTCCCACATACCCCGTCTCGTCCCCCGCGAGACGGGGATACATACAGCATTTCTCGGCGACGAAAAAAAAAATGGTAGGGTTTGCGTCCCCGATTATAACGCTACCATCAAACGCTCTTATTAAATAACTTGACCGTAAATTCGAAGCTTAATTATTTGAGATAGCAACACTGTGGTCCCGCTTATTTCCCTACCCTTTCTACCCTATATATCCCTCTCTTTCGCACATCCTCCACCCTTCACCTCTCTTCACCACCTGGTGGGGTTCGTCGCTAACAGCGTTCGAGTCTCTTGCTCATTGTCGTTCTGTTTCCTGCTGCATAGGTTTCGATCACGAACCTTAATACATATTTCCCTAAAGAATATAATCTAAGTGCATTACCATTATTGCTAACCGAATTTTATTTGAGTTTTAAATAAGTATCAGAAAAGCGGTAAACATCATACATGTGAGGGTTTATTCAATTATTATTTCCTAACAGTTATACTGTTCGTTTCTACATTATAATATAATCTAGCAAACGGTCGGCGATCATTGCTGATTTGTCTTGTGTATGATTTTATTATAAGTTTTTATTTTGTTTGTCTACCCTCAGATTTTTATATTCCCAAAAAAACTCTCTGAATGAGTGACGAATTATTTCTATAGCGGATTTCTTTCGAATTGTTTGGTACTAGGATGGATAACCAGGCTGTGCCTTCTGAAATCAATAGTGGTAAAGCGTTAGTGGCTCCGAGAAAGTCTCGCCGCAGATCGACTAGCAGTTCATCGAGTAGTTCTCGGACCTCATCCAGCTCTAGTAGTACGATAAATTATCCAGGGAAGTAGGTGAGCTTCGTGATTTACTTGCACATAATAATACATGCAATCCTACCGGTCCTGTCGAATTTTGTAATGAATCGTGTATAGACTTGTACGAAAGCCGCGAACTATTTTATGATAATAAAGAAAGTGTGGGTAGTTCTAGTGAAGCTGCAAAAGAACCTTCTTTTGAGTTTGCTATTCAGACTAAATTGAAGGATCCATCAGTAGTCCTGTAGCACCTAATGACTTTTTAACTACCTACCTTAAACAGTATTCAGCATTTTGATAGTAGCCACTGGTGTGAAGTTAGTTATGCCGATACACAAAAAATATAGAATCATTCTCCAGGTTTCGTAGAGTTAGAAATGAACGAGGAAATTAAAGCATCGCGACAATTGGCTCAAGTGGATATGCTGCTCAAACTTTCTGTTTATTGAAAATTAGAGAAGCTCTGCAAGAAACTATCAAAAGTTTCTTAACGTGGGCAAAAGATAAACAAGATTTGAAAACAAGAAAAGATTATTGAGTTATTTTTAAATGGTGATATACATAAAGTGTCATCCGATTTGTTGCAATAATTATGGGGACACAGAGCCGAGATAATTCAGATGAGACGTGACGGCATAACGAAATTCATAAGAGACCCTCTTATATAAACGACCTAAAATTCCGCCTTCATACCATTAAAAAAAATGTTTTAATGGTATGAAGGTAATTTTTAATGGAATAATTTTTTTTCTTTTTAATTTTTTTATGCCGACTCCTTCACGGCTGCTCTCGAGAAAATCGGTTAAGAAAGCATTTTTTCCACCTAAATCAAACAACGCTAGCCTTGCCTCTCAAGCAGGCCCTAGCAGATCTATATCTAACAACCGCTTTCCGAAGGGAGCGGTCTATTACAATGGGCCTACATAGGCTAATGTACCTGGATGCTATCATGCGCAAGTTTGGAACATCCAAGACACAATGTTCCTCCGAGAGGTAGCTTCTCAATATCCTCAGGGATATCTAGGCAGCAACAACTCGGGTTGACAGGGGACATCTAATACCAGGGGTGCATTTCGATCAAGAGCTGGACACCAAAACCGGTTTGTCAATGGCCATTTCAAAAACACAACAAATCAGAGCGCACCCACTGGTGCCTCAAAAAAAATGTCAATTTTAAAAACCCAAGGTATTGACTCGGTGCGGTCCATGGCCCTTTATGGGGCCCCGGTGTGGGCGCGTTCACTGCGGCTTCGAGCCGCACATTATCTGAACGCGCCCCAAAAGGTGGTAGCCGTAAGGCTTATCCGGGGGTACCGCACGATCTCGGGCGAGGCAGCAGGCCTCCTTGCCGGACTGCCGCCATGGGATCTGGAGGCGATAGTCCTCGCGCGCCTGTATGACTGGCGCGCGGAGGCACTACGTTGGGGGGAAACTCTGCACCCGCGGCAAATTGCGGCGGAGCGGACGGACCTCCGGCGCGATCTCATGGCGGAATGGAAGGCGCGACTATCGCAACCCAGCGCAGGGCACGCCACGATAGCGGCGGTAAGACCCCTCTTTGAGGAGTGGCTAGAGAGGCGTCACGGCGCTCTCACCTACCGCCTGACGCAGGTCCTCTCCGGACACGGATGTTTCGGGAGGTTCCTGCACATCATCAGGCGGGAGGAGACGCCCGGGTGTCACCACTGCGAGGATCGCCCAGAGGACACGGTGGAGCATACGGTGGAGGTCCTGCCCCGCTTGGGCAGAGCACCGCCGTGTCCTCGTAGAGGCGATCGGCAGCGGCGGCGACCTCTCGCGCCCGGCCCTGGTTCAAGTCATGGTCCGGGGCGAGAGGGAGTGGGAGGCGGTCACCTCCTTCTGCGAAGCAGTCATGCTAGCGAAGGAGGTGGCGGGATGGGCGAGGGAGAGATCCTCACGGCTCAGCCGCCGAGGGAGACGCTCCGGGCGTCGGGAGCCGCGTGACGACTCCCGGCCACCGTAGGCGCGGGCCTGCGGGCGGAGAGCAATGGGTAGCTCTCCGTCCGATGAGGACCAGGCCCGTGCCGGCCGGCGCGTATGTGTTCCACGTGCGCCTCAAAGAGATGTCAGCGTAGTTGACGGGGCCCGACAGGGCCGAAGCCTGCCGGGGTAGCGGGATCGTCCGAAAGGGTTACCGCTGCCCTGGTACATAAAGGGCTAAGGAAGGAACACGGGTGGGTTTTAGTCAGTAAGAGTCTGACACTCCCTTCTGCTCCACCACACCCAGAGCGGGGAGGGGTCATTTGATGATTTCTCATCCTCAAAAAAAAAAAAAAAAAGGTATTGACTCGAATACAGGAGCACCGACTTAAAAGCCGGTCAGTTATCCTGGTTTGTCCATCATTGGATTCTCCCAATTGCTTGCTCCCAACTTGGGAGCTCCGAAAGTCCTTATCAAAATAATAAAAGGTTATCGAATACATTTCTTCAAAAGCCTCCGCTAATTGTACCAAACTTGAAAAAGAGTACCTTCGCTATTCCCATTTCGACAGAAATTACGGTTCTCGTAAATGAAATGAAAATGCAGGGTGTTCTCGAGGTTGCAAATTTATCCCCAATATTTCTATCAACAATTTTCTTGAAAACTACTTTTAAGAAATATTACAAACGCCAGGTTATGCCAACCGTCTCTAATTCGAGTACTATTGTTAATTTATTTGATCTTGTTAATTGATTGCAGTGATTAATTTGAATTGTAATTATTATTATAAGTATAGAGATTTAATAGGTAATATTCTAAACCTTAAATGGTCAGTTCTCAAGGGAGGCAGTTATTTTTTACAAATGCTTGATGTACTCTGTAAATTACTTTATTTCTTTACTAATAATTGTGATTTTTTTTTGTTATTTACCGATAATTATTATTATTTTTTCCAAGAAAAATTTTAATTTTAATGATAAGTATTATGTACCCTCACCTCTTTACATTTGATGTAAATATTTCATAACTTGTATTCCACATACACTGAACTATAATTATCTATGCATAAAATTGATTATCCTCACATTGGCGTTCTTCACCACCTGGCGATAACAAACACGTCTCAAATAATTAAGCTTCGAAACAACGGTCAAGTTATATAATAGGAGCGTTTTTCCAGAAATAAAAAGCATATTAAATTACTTACCTACCTAAATTCGAAGCTTAAGGTGGATGCTCCAAGGTAGCCCGCTAAATTCAAATTTTCTTACGTTTTTTGCAATTTGCTGGTCAGTACTAAGTTGTACGTTGATTAAAATATGATTCGCGGCCGTAACAAATATGTATTAAGATAATTATAATCATTCCCCGATCTATGAATAGCCACCCACACCCATAGCCCAGTATATTTTGTTTCCATGTTCTGCAATAGTCCTGTACCAACCGGGGGTTGTCCTTGGGTGCACTTGCATGGTGCATACAGGGATAATCGTCGGTTGGTGCCTCCTCATCATTTTAAATTATCTAATGGGCCTCTGCGAGTTGGCTTCGGACCCTGGCACGCCTTTCAAAGGTCCGGGACGCCAGGGTCCCGAGATAAAAAAAAATAATAATAATAATAATCCTGATATAATGGTGGTGGATCGATCAGAGCGGCGCGCAATGATTGTTGACATAACCGTCCCGTATGGTGAGAATCTCGTGAAAGCCGAAAAAGATAAACAAATGAAGTATCTTGACTTGGCTTGCGTGGTGGTCGACATGTGGAATGTGAACTCAGCGATCATTGTGCCGATAATCGTGACAGCCAATGGCTTAATAGCCAAGAGCCTCGACCAACACCTGAGGAGGCTCTCGTTGGGCAGCTGGATCAAGGGCTTGATTCAGAAAGCGGTACTCCTGGACACGGCTCGCATTGTCAGGAGGTTCCTCTCTTTGGAGCCCTGGCCACCGGTAGCTTGGACCCTGTTCCCGATACCGGTGGGCTACTATTTTTAAATGTTTTTATATTTAAAAATATAATTTATAGGTTTACATTGAAATAAAGGTTATAAATGTGAAAGTTTGTACGGATGAATGGGTGGATGGATGGATGGATGGATGTTTGTTACTCTTTCACGTAAAAACTACTGAACGGATTTGGATGAAATTTGGCACACAGATGGTTTATAACTAGGATTAACACATGGGATACTTTTTATCCCGATATTCCCACGGGATCGAAACTTATGTGGGTGACACCACGGAGAGCAGCTATTTTATATACACAGTCTGGCCATAAATACTGTTACAATTAAAAATATGAAAGATATTACATTTGAATTTGGAATCTGTCATTTTTATACGATTGTTCATTGGGTTTTCTAATTTTGGCGCCAATACATTGTACAATATTTTGCGATATTAAAATGGAGTGGGGTGATAAAGAGAACCGAATCGCTGTGATTGCATTACACAAAGTTGGTATGGAGCCAAATGCAATTTTTAAAACTCTCCATACGCTTGGTATTAGTCAAATGTTTGTGTACCGGGCTATTAATAGGTACAATGAGACCTCCTTTGTTTGTGACAGAAAAAGATCTGGCCGTCCACGTAGTGTTCGTACGAAAAAGGTGGTCAAAGCAGTAAGGGAAAGAATTCGAAGAAATCCTGTCCGAAAGCAAAAGATTTTATCTCGGGAGATGAAGATAGCACCCAGAACCATGTCGCGTATTTTAAAAGATGACATAGGACTTGCAGTCTATAAGGGACGCACTGGTCATTTTTTAACTGATAATTTAAAAAAGAATAGGGTGGTAAAATCGAAACAACTACTGAAGCGGTACGCAAAGGGAGGTCACAGAAAAATTTTGTTTACGGATGAGAAAATCTTTACAATTGAGCAACATTTTAACAAACATAATGACCGTATTTATGCTCAAAGCTCTAAGGAAGCTTCCCAATTAGTCGACAGAGTGCAACGTGGGCATTATCCGACTTCTGTGATGGTTTGGTGGGGTGTTAGCTATAAAGGAGTGAATGAGCCATATTTTTGTGAAAAAGGTATCAAAACATCGGCACAAGTGTATCAAGATACCATTCTTGAGAAGGTAGTTAAGCCCCTTAACAACACCATGTTCAATAACCAAGTATGGTCCTTCCAACAAGACTCGGCGCCGGGTCATAAAGCTCGGTCCACGCAGTCTTGGTTGGAAGTGCACGTTTAGGACTTCATCAGAGCTGAAGACTGGCCGTCGTCTAGTCCCGATCTTAATCCGCTGGATTATGATTTATGGTCAGTTTTAGAAAGTACGGCTTGCTCTAAACGCCATGATAATTTGGAGTCCCTAAAACAATCCATACGATTGGCAGTGAAGAATTTTCCCATGGAAAGAGTGCGTGCTTCTATTGATAACTGGCCTCAACGTTTAAAGGACTGTAATGCAGCCAATAGAGACCACTTCGAACAAGCTTTTTATATTTTAAATTGTTTTATATTTATGTATTAAACTAACACACTGTAAAAGTAATAAATATTATTTGCAATAAAAAAAAAAATTCTCTTCGTGACAATATTTATGGCAAGACTAGGTATATAGAAAAGAACGAGGTGTCTAGTTACAGTGGCCATCCTCACTACTAACTGACGCGAGACAGCGAACTTATGTTTCTAAAAACTGTGTGGACTTTAACCTTAAACTTTAACAGCTAGTCTACCCAAACAGTCATTTATCCCCAATTTCCTTTATTCTCAAATTTGTGTCAAACAAAGCTCAGACAGCCTGTATAAGGAAATGGTGAATGTTTAGATTTCTGTGGAATTTCGATTAGATTTAATTTAATTAAGGTTTATTAAGAGAGGGAAAATATCCATGAATGTTATACATAATTATAATATTATAATACCTTTCTCAGTAATCTTGGCTACACAAAAATACACCAGCCAACCTGACGTCAGAATGGCGGGTGTATGACACTATGGCAATAACTTGCGATCCTACGACATACTCATTATTTTACAAGTGGTACAATTTGGTACACACGACGACACATCAAGCTATACATCTCCAGTTTTAGTTGACCTCGCATTGTATAGGCTTTTCGTACAATGAGAAGTCAGCTTTTACTGGAAATGTATAGCTTGACATGTAGTCGTAGGTACTAATTTTTTAGATATGCGACGCGGGCGGCTCCGTGCGGAGACGGCACCAATAAGCTAAACGAAAACCGGAAAAACGGCCGAAAACATTAAACAACTTTCAAGCCGTTAAACCGGAAAACAACAAGCGCTAAACGTATCAGATTTGTGCCCTCGGAACACAACCACGCGCTGATCTCGGGGAGCACGATCTGATGGTGCGCTCACTCGAACAGTCGCGGGGGCTGCGCCGTCGCGCGCCGCGCCGCCAGCGTTGCCTCCTCGGGCCCGCCCCCGCGCCCCGCACGCACCACATCCACCTGGTAACAGCCGTAGACGACCGTAACTCCTACGTGCTGTAGTTTTGATAAGATAAATTTTTAAAAACCCCCGTTACAAAATAATAATAAAAATAGTATGAATGTAAAAAGCCTAAAACATTTTTTTTTTAAACTTGAAATAATAGCCAAAATAGAACAAAAAAGGTATACTTAAACGTGAAACCCTATAAAAAGAAAAAAATAACCTTGTAATTATGACCCTACGCAAGTACGTATGTAAATGTTGTCCCGTCGGGGGACCGCTCTAATTATTAGCCTAACGTTCTGTTAAAGCTTAAAATAGTAGCGGTCCCCCGACGGGACGAAAGTTAATCAAAAAAATTCATACGTACCTACTTACTTAGGGTCATAATTTCAAGGTTATTTTTTTCTTTTAATAGGGTTTCACGTTTATACATTGTTTGTTCTATATTTGGCTATTTAAAAAAAAAAAATTAGGCTTCTTACATTCATACTATTTTTATTATTATTTTGTGTCGGGGGGTTTTTTAAATTTTTAATTTAATTTTTATTTCTTGCTTTTTGTAGGGACTCCTTATTATTTAATTTCTTTTATTTTCTTGCGTTTTAAGATTCAGATAATTGGGTGTTTCATCAGGTTTTTTGTGATTCGCCATTTTGTGGTGGCGGCCATCTTGGATTTGATATTTATCATAGTGTATTATAGTATTCTGCTAGTCAAGCCCTTTCATTTTATATCCACATTGAGGGAGTTGTGAAAAAAAAAATGTAATTCGCCATTTTGTGGCGGCGGCCATCTTGGACCGATTTTCATCAAACATAGCTAAAAACACTCCCGACAAATTCACCTTTCAAACAAAAAAAAAACAAAATCAAAATCGGTTCATCCGTTCGGGAGCTACGATGCCACAGACATACACACACAGAGAGACACGTCAAACTTATAACACTCCGGATTTTGCGTCGGGGGTTAAAAATGGCTAAAAACAGAAATGTTTTTGGACGCATTCTACATGTATTGAAAAAACTGATCAAGTGCGTGCGGGCCATTGATGTTTGTTGAAATTTGCAGTTGTTCAGGGAGAAGGTCGTGCTGTGATCTGAACGTGATAAGGGTTCCTTTCTTGCAATGTTTGTTACTGATCTAACGAAACCAAAGTAGTCATAGCAGTCAATCAAAATGTTTGGCGTGACGAGCCCGATCATGCCAGAAAGAATAAAGTTGAACGAAATAACTGTCGCGTGTTAGTGAAGACGTGAGATTGTTAAGATGAACCGGCGCGCGGCGTCATCCGCGAGGCGTGCACCGGCGCCGCCCCGGACTACGTTACGTTTCATTTTGCAAATTGTGAAACACATTTCACACTTGACTCTGATACAAATTGTACACTCCAGAATCGAGTTAGCTAAGTATAGGTCTTACTTGCTTGCAATAGCTAGTTTGCGTGATCCTCCGAGCCTACTAAGTTCAAATTCCAATGAATGTGCCTATCTAACCTACATCATAAATCAACGTTAAATAAATAGACGGTCGTCATCCAACATTCATCAAAGCTTGCAAGCTTTGATAAATGTTGGATGGACTAACGTCTATTTTTCTAGACAAGCGCGAATAAAGTTACACAATTGCATAAAAAGGAAACTTGTGTAAACAAGTAAAAGCGTCAACGTGTTCTCTTTACGGTGAGTAGTTAACGGTGTGAGTTAATTCAATTTCATAGCGCTGCGCCAAAACCGCAGCGCATCGAGCGCGAGCCGCGACAGCCGCGAGGCGGAGTGCGTGCGCTCGAGCTTTTACTTTCAGCGCGGCGGAATGTTAATGCTGCGACTTCTGTCGGACACCTCCACACTCTACGGCACGCAGCAACATATATTTTGGATTACAGGGAGACATAAAAGCTTTTTGAAATAAAAAAATCGCATGTTCAAGTAAGCTTTCAAAATCACGTGTTGGTTGAGCCACCTACGTACCTACATACAAGTTCATAACCACTGCTGCGGTTTGTCTATTGCGACTGAAATCCAACCAACTTGTGTATCTTTGTTGAAGAATATATAAGGCATAAAACGTGGGTAGCGGGATCGTCCGAAAGGGTTACCGCTGCCCTGGTACATAAAGGGCTAAGGAAGGAACACGGGTGGGTTTTAGTCAGTAAGAGTCTGACACTCCCTTCTGCTCCACCCAGAGCGGGAGGAGTCATTTGATGATTTCCCATCCTGAAAAAAAAAAAAAAAAAAAAAAAAAAAAAAAAAAAAAAAAAAAAGGCATAAAACGTAGTGTAATTGTCTTTGAAAAGAATATCATGGCGTGGGTTAAACTATTTGTTGTCTACCTAAACTAATATCATGGCGTGGGTTAAACTATTTGTTGTCTACCTAAACTAATATCATGGCGTGGGTCAAACTATTTGTTGTCTACCTAAACTAATATCATGGCGTGGGTTAAACTATTTGTTGTCTACCTAAACTAATATCATGGCGTGGGTTAAACTATTTGTTGTCTACCTAAACTAATATCATGGCGTGGGTTAAACTATTTGTTGTCTACCTAAACTAATATCATGACGTGGGTTAAACTATTTGTTGTCTACCTAAACTAATATCATGGCGTGGGTTAAACTATTTGTTGTCTACCTAAACTAATATCATGGCGTGGGTTAAACTATTTGTTGTCTACCTAAACTAATATCTGTAATTCTGTAGCAATGTTTTTCCCTTGCCATACTTTGCCACTGCTGGGCCCCCGAAGTCCTTCCACGAACTCTTTTCCAGCGACGAGTATTAACAGTTATAGTAATAACTAGTTTCTAACAATGTAAATGGTTTAAAAGTTTAGTCTTTCTAAAACCTAACTGACTCTAACCTGACTGTACTAGTCTAAGTTACGTTAGTCACACTGCATCGGAGAAGCAGTTGAGGTGAGTTCCTCATACCTCATACATGAGGTATGAGGAACTGGGTTAACATCTAACTATTCGATGTTGTGATTATAGGTATTTACGCAATAGAATAATTTGCAAAATATAATAACTAATATAAGACATTCCGAAGAGGTGTATCGAATCTTATGGATTCCAAACCTGACTCAACCGTGAGAACGGTCCGCGCTGGCTGCTGACTCAGTGCACAAAAAACGAGGTTTCGCTCCACATCGCGCGGGCGGCGGCGCGTGGCAGGCGCGACTCGTGTGCGCGACTCGTGTGCGCGGCCCGCTGACAACACTATGTAACCATGCGTGACACGAGCGCCAATTGATGCCGTCACACCACATACCTACACCGGTGAGCAACTATGTTCTTCAGCTACACTATGTATGTTCATTTGCATCCGGCATGGAAACTTGATGATTTTAATCAAAACTGTACCATTCGCCCAGATAGCTTATGTTTTACATTTTGAGAACATCTCCCTATCCTATCCTCTCATCTGCTCAGACTGGCTGACAAAAAGTGATAAGTTGATCGTTGCCGGTCGTGGAGGGAGTGGACGGCCATTATTTGCAAGCAGGCACGTATCTAATCACGCGACAAACCCGCGCCGCGCCGCGCTCGCGCCGCACGTATCTAATCACGCGACAAACCCGCGCCGCGCCGCACGTATCTAATCACGCGACAAACCCGCGCCGCGCCGCGCTCGCACCGCACGTATCTAACCACGCGACAAACCCGCGCCGCGCCGCGCTTGCGCCGCACGTATCTAATCACGCGACAAATCCGCGCCGCGCCGCGCTCGCGCCGCAAAAACATTAGCATTAGCACGCGCCGGCCACGTCAGGGCGCCGGGGCTCAGGGCTGCTTATATGTCATGCGTTACTTTACTACTTATTGACTCGCACAAATGTTTATTGCCTACTAGGTTTTTGCCGCGGTATTGCCCGCGCAGCCGCTTGAATATCGGAATTCACCCCCATGGGAACGTACTACCGGGATAAAGACAATGATCCCATGTCCCACTCCCAACTTGGTCACGGTGTACCTGTGTGCTCAGCCGTACAGAGACAGGCAGAGTTATGCTCGCATTAGCATACCTATTTAGTAGTATTTGTTTGTACGGATTTGTGACTACTTCAATGCTGTTTTTGTTATACGACTGATGTTGCATTAAAAAACCATCAAAAAGAGATTTTCATCAGAGTTTTTAGAATTTTAGAAGATTTCTTAGTAAGGACAACCCTATTGGTCATCATAGGCGTGCCGTGACGAACTTGGAAGACGCGCACCTTGCGCACATTCCTGCAAGGAATGCGCTCCACCTCCTAGGCCAGACACACCGAGTACACATATCTGACAAGACGAGCATGTGTTACGGGGAGAGTGCAGTGTGCAGTGCTGCGGTGCGACCGGCCGCGCTCTGCTCGATACCGAGGTTCTATTCGGGGATATGTTTAACGTACACCAAATACACGCTGAGAATAAATAATATGTAAAGCAAAGAATTTTATATATTGGGCATAGTTTGATTGGTTAATGAAAGAATCCAAAGGGCAGTAGCTCGAATATCCACTATCACTAGACTAAGCCGAAAAGGAAGGGTGTAATTGTGTACGAACATGATGGTGCAACATAAAACAAAGGCTTTGCCTTTAGTTCACGATGCAGCTCGTAATATGAAAGCGAGCGAGCGGCTCTCGAACTCTCGAGTACTGACAACGACGTACTATACTATAGAAAGTAGCTTTGACAAAGGAAACTTAAACCAATGTGAACGCCACTCTGACTCACAAACAAGTTCGCGGATCAAAATTCTTTAGTCGAGAAATCGAGCTCGCTGAAACAGATTTACATGGAATTCCAACATCATACATGAACATAACAGTAGGTTCGACAAGAACATTTAGGTTTCGTAATGTAAAGTAACAACACACGCAACATGTTGTTAGAGGTACACGCGGTGCATGTGGCAGACTTGACAGACAGTGTAAAGTAACAAGTGAGAGCACATGGGCACACGCAACATATTGTTAGAGGTACACGCAACATGTTGTTAGAGGTACACGCGGTGCATGTGGCAGACTTGACAGACAGTGTAAAGTAACAAGTGAGAGCACATGGGCACACGCAACATGTTGTTAGAGGTACACGCAACATGTTGTTAGAGGTACACGCGGTGCATGTGGCAGACTTGACAGACAGTGTAAAGTAACAAGTGAGAGCACATGGGCACACGAGACATGTTGTTAGAGGTACACGCGGTGCATTGGGCAGACTTGACACACAGTGTAAAGTAACAAGTGAGAGCACATGGGCACACGCAACATGTTGTTAGAGGTACACGCAACATGTTGTTAGAGGTACACGCGGTGCATGTGGCAGACTTGACACACAGTGTAAAGTAACAAGTGAGAGCACATGGGCACACGCAACATGTTGTTAGAGGTACACGCAACATGTTGTTAGAGGTACACGCGGTGCATGTGGCAGACTTGACAGACAGTGTAAAGTAACAAGTGAGAGCACATGGGCACACGAGACATGTTGTTAGAGGTACACGCGGTGCATTGGGCAGACTTGACACACAGTGTAAAGTAACAAGTTAGAGCACATGGGCACACGCAACATGTTGTTAGTGGTACACCCGGTGCATGTGGCAGACTTGACAGACAGTGTACACTGCTCACTCGGGTCGTGAGTTACGACCTTCTGCCGATCTAATCTGTATAAAACTCACCGTAAAAATTTAGGTGAAGTGAGCTAGTGTCAATAGTGCCAATTCCTAGAATACAAATGCTAGGGCTTGGCACTATTGACAGCTCACTTCAGGTATAATAACCGTGAAAGCACTGTTCCTTTCACGGTTATTTTACTTCGTACAGCTGCAACCCAATAGCATCCTTATCGTCACGATAGTAGAGATCAGTGTGATTTTGAAAGACTTGACAATGGCAGCAACCCAACAGCAACCTTATCACAACGATAATAAAGTTCATTGTGCTTTTGTGTTATGCAAAATCAGAGGTAAAATAATTGGGAATGGACTGTAAGTTGCACGTGACAGCTCACTTCAGCTAAGTTTTCACAGAGAGATTTATACAGAACAGACCGACAGATCGTAAACGTCCGAAACTATCGATTGACTTACTTGGGTAGGTTTTGAGTTAGCTTTAATCATACGATTTGTTTCCACTTAGTTTATATTGATGATGTTTTAATTACTTCCTGTCACTAATATTTACATAGCAAATAGTGTTAAACGAATTTGTGTGGGGTAGGTACAACACAATAGTGAAAAATAAAAACATTTTTACAAAAGAAATAACCGACTTCCACAAAAAAAACACTACAAAATGAAAAATAACTTTAATTTCGGAAGTCAGTGTCAAAATACGAAAATGCGGGAGGGAACCAACGACACCGAATTCCGAAATTAAAGTTATTTTTCACTTTGAGATGTTTTTTTTTTAACCTAAAATATTCTAATAACGTAATGCCCAAACAAGTCTCTAACATGTACTATGTACCGACTGCAGCTCAATGAACGTTAATTTTTCAATGAATCATTTGCCGTACCTACTTACTAGTCTACTTACACATTACTTACTACATACACACATGCTTACTTTTTACTACCTTATGGAATGCAAATAAATATTGTATAAATACGAATGAATACTTAGGTTTAATTTTTTCATAATAGAAATCTAACATTGTATTTTGAAGTAGGTCAAAATACAATGTTTGTTTGGTATAGTTAAACTATACATGTGAAATAAATATATGATATACGTTTAGTAATCATTTTATAATATTACCGTACAATTAAATAAGTTCACTATCGCATTACCTAGGTAAAATAAAAACCCTTCAATGATGACGTAAGATATAAATAAATAAATTGGATGTAGAAAGTGAACTTGATAATAATTATGAGAATCTGCGCATTCTTCAGAGCGCGTTGAAGTCTTTTGCAGGTAGAGCTAGGGAGGTGCGCACGGGGCCGCCCCGGCCCGGGCCGTTGTACTCACTTATTAGTAGAGTCTGATGGAAAGTGGATTTTTTTCGGCCGAAAACCAAAAACAATTGTTTTGATTCTCGTGATCGTAAAAGAAAGTGCCCATCTGTTAATCTTATACATGCTAGCTGACCCGACAGACGCTGCCCTGGCCTAATTAACAAAAAAAAAATACACAAAGCCCCAAAGGAAAAAGGACGTTGAATTGTTTCCAAATTTGAAAATTTCACGTGAAACTTTTCCGATTTTTCTTTCCCTACAACCTAATTGGGACTATTACGAACATTTTAAAATAAAAAATGGACTCTACTCATTAGGTACATACTGTTGGACAAGTACCTAATTCCCTACTTATTATGATTTTTTTTCGCAGTATTGCGCTGATTACCTTCACCAGAATCGCGAAGAAAACAAGCAAAAATAAAACGGTTGTTAAGTACACGTATTTTAATGAATACAACCTTATTTTTCTTTAGGTTACAACTTTACAGCGTTACGCTTTCACACAGTCTGTATTGAAGAGTGTGGCACCCCACGTGTCACGTCTCACGGTCCGCCACTATCCAAGATCAAGAGGTATTTTGAAAGTATTCGACACAGTAATAACAATTCATACAACAATGTTAGCTACAGAGTGACAGCGAGCGCATAGCGCGGCGCGGGCAAAAACAGGGCCGAGTGCGCGTGCGCCGCCCGCCGCGCCGACGATAATTGCACCGGATGCCGATCACACGCACACACGCGCGCCACGTGTAGCACACGCGCACAAACACGACACTATCCTTTTTTTATGGGAGTTATGTGGCGGATAGAGCAGCGATCAGAGGTAACGGTACCGCCAGCTACTCGCGCACCTGACGCAGCCTCGCTCCGCCGCGCGCACACGCACCGCCGCCGCGACCGTGAGCGGCGACACCCTCCGCATTCAATTTGGGGAGATATTGATAGCCCATGGCTTCGTCTACTGACCCACCCGGCCAGTTTGAAGGTAACACAAGCCGACTGGTTGCGCAGCACGCCTACGATGCACATTAAACAAACTACGTAGTACGTGCCTAATGGTCGCGAAGCACAACTGAAGACCCAGAAGGTTTTCCAGCTAATTACTGCCCGGAGTCTGGATTTGTGCCCGATTAATAGCTAAAGATTACTAAATCTGGCGACATGTGGGAGGATGGGAGGACTAAACAACTGCCTACCCTTTCAGAGAAAAGAGACATGTTGTGGTGTTATGCGTATGTGGTATGCATAGTCAACATAATATTTAGAGTCTGCATGTATGTGAGCTCGGTTCGTATGTCGTATCTGGCGGACGGTAGTCGCTCAGTCTGCATGTATGTGAGTTCGTTCGTATGTCCTATCTGGCTGACGGTAGGCGCTCGGTGCGTTCACCGCGTGCTCGTTGGCATTCAAAAGGTCGTCCGTCCACTTCCTCACGCGCGTGATGTTGTGTGTATGTTAATGAGAACGTTCCCAACAGGTGCAGGCTCCACGAGGGGGACCGGCCGGCCGCCGCCGCCGGTGCCCACATCTCAACCAAACCTACAAGAGACAACAATATACACAAGGCTGAGCGTTTTCTTAATTCCTAAATCCTGATATTTTAAAATTGTGTTGTAAGTCTTAGACTATATACCGGGCCATTCATGAACATTGGACAATTAGTCAAAGTCTATCGTCATTGGGACCGACGGACCCATCCGAACTATTGGTAGATACTTTTTGAAGTGATCCACCTACTCCATTCGGGTTTGCGCTTGATAAAGGTTGAACAAATGTTCAATCATTAGTCCAAACAAGTTTTAGATCGAGTTAAAACCAAATCAAACTGACTGATCGCTCGTGAACGCAATGACAAACTGGTCATCCTTACCAATATGAAACAGTAACGTGTCTCGCGACCACCGGAATCATTCAAATGCAGGCTGGGTAACATGAATTTCTTGAGGTTTTCCATATCAAGTGCTTCGAACGAATACGTTAATAGTTAGATTGTAGTAGTAATAATAAGGATATTTTGGAATGAATCTAGCATAGCACTGCCGCATGCCGGCCGGATGTCACCGGGGTTACGTGTCACGGCTGGTGCCAGCGCCGCTGTGTACGCACTGGCGGCTGGTGCCAGCGCCGCTGTGTGTACGCACTGGCGGGTGCTACATTGCGCGTGCTGTGGACAACGTCTTAGTTCGGCCGGCGCGGGCGGGCGCGTGGTTTTCTCTCGCGTTTTCCTGTTATTTGTTGTATACTTTTTTTTTTAAATTATCCTTTACAAGTGCATGGAGTATATCGCCATTATTTATATTAAGAAATAAGCGACTGGGTTAGACTACAAAAAAATGTATATATGTAATAACAGTATTACTGACTATCCACAAAGTTCAATGCTAGTAGAGGCCTAGTCCTCGTCCGGAGGCTGTCCGTGCGGCGCGCTTGTAACTGTTACGTGCCGTTAGGGGGGGAGGGGGGGGGAGCACGACTTAGTGCAGATGCAGTTTTGCATAACACTGCTCACTCGAACACTAAATATTCAAACCGCGCTAGTGCAGCAACGCGGCGCGGCGGCGAGAACGCCAACCTCGCGACCATACGACGCGAACGATGCGAAACTCGCTCTCTGGCTGGTTGCTGACTGCAGCGTCTCAGGCACTGTCTCTCTGCGCACCGCACCGTGCGTCACAAAGAGCTCTCGCCATGAATATGTACAGGAGACAGTGCCACGGCGTGCAGTCAGTCACGAACTCACGACTTCTGCGCAGTAAGTGGCACGCAGTCGCCTGTGGTTACAGAAGGCGCCCCCGCAGGCCGCGCGGCACCTTCTCCTCACCCTCACAGGGACGACCTCATTACGCCTCGAAGTACCAAACATTGGGATATTGACTGGGTTAGTTCCTAGCTGCCTGTTTAATTTACACAATGTATCTACAGTAGCTTTAGTGCGACAAAACATAATTTCAAATTTAAAATATTTTATTTCACATAAACCTAAATGGGCACTTACGAAGCGTCAGAACCTATGTGCGCGGTTGCAATTGATCGCTTCCTAAGGATAAGGTTTAATTTCCAGGTTACTTTTAGTAAAATAATTATCTTTTGAAATGGTTTTTTCAAATGACACTGTTAATAGGTTAGGTATCTGCCTATGGGAGGATGGTATTATATAGGCCTGTCAACAAGTATTTAACATTAATGTGGCTGATAACAGCGGTTTCGCTTGGGTCCTAGGGGAGCTATTTCATGTACCCGGACCACCATATTTGTTAATCCAAGACATTGTCTGTGTACAACTGTTCAGCCGATTATAAAGAAAAAGCACAACATTCCCTTCACTGCAAGGACTTTCTATTTTACAATGAAAATAAATGATGTTTTTTTCCGTAATTGGATATTATAAGACACTTTTACACGTACCTTTTTTGGTCGATATTTGAAAACTAGTTAACACAATATTACGGAGGCTAAGCAAGCGAAAAGGCAGAGTCTGTACAAAACAGAGACTGCGCAAGTATTGACGGTTCTACCATATAATATACGGAGAGCCTTATTCGGTGTATACCTTATGAGGCGTCACAGTAGGGCTAAATAGGTCTAGTAGTGGGAGAGGCTCGTGGCTCAATGATAACAGCCGCACGGGGAGGTCCAAGGTTACGCTACGTCTACCAACAAGCTTGTAGATATTGGTATAGGTGCATCAGTTAGACTGGAAGCTGACCCCAACATGGTTGGGTAAAGGCTAGGCAGATTTGATCATTTAGGCGCAAGTTCATCGTTTTTGGGAAAATGCGACAGATTTTTATTGTTACTGTATGAAATCAGGCATCGATCGATTGCGGGATTGGTCTTTATAGGCTCAGGATCAGGGTGAGTGGTAACGGAAATGGAAGGTTTGCACTGCAGCGCGGCTACACAGGCAGAATTATTATTAGTTTCGTTGTAATTCTCAGCGCTTGGCATCGCTACTGTTAGCGCTTCCAACGCGTCTTTACTAAATGTACCTTGTGGAAACTCCTCTTAGGGTTTGGTCGGGTATAGTTAGCATGAGGCTTTCGAAATTTCTAACTACTATAAATATACCCGAGTTGGAGTATCATAATCGGGTATATTTACAACCTAGAGTTGCGTGATTACATACTACGAAATATACCCGGCCGCGTAATGCCAGACTGTATATGACCACAGATCTGAGCTGGACCGCTTTGTGCTGTAAGTCTAAGTCCAAGAGCGAGCGAAGCGAGCTCGGGACTTGGGGCACCCTCACTCGGATAGGTTAGGTTCGAAGGGCGTCACGTGCGACCCGCCACGTGATCTTCCCCACCCTAAATACTCGCACTATGCACCAATCCCGCAATTTTTCAAGCAAGTTATTCTATTGAAAAAGGGTACCTTTATTCAGTAATGATTAATTTTAAACTGGTGCTACTAAATATACCTGAGTAGCGGTTTCTTGGTAAGGTACATTTAGCGGTAGACACTCGAAAATGTGATCTAATTATACCCGAGTTCGCCCAGGTCCGTGACGTCACTGGCGTCCCCACAAGGTACATTTGGTAAAGACGCGCTCCTAGCCCTTCGGGACAGTTCGCTTTTGGTAACTCTTGTTCAATCTACTCATTACTTCTGAAGTTCAGATTAGCTGACCAGTGCAGGGTAAACTCCGTTAAACTCCGTATTATTAAACCATTTATAATAGTGAGCAGGGAGGGTTGCACAGGTTTTAGAAATATTAGGCAGAGCCTAGTTCTTAGAAGCAGGAAGGGAGTTGTTGCCGAGGTTTAAGACAAGCTGTACCTATTTTCCCTCAAAAAACAATCAGACTACACGAATCGATAATAAGAAGGAAAAAGAAAACCTTGTGGTCCTTTTTCTGTTTGTTTTTAGAGCAATTCGTCACCGCGCGTCCGGGACCTTGAGTGAAGCCTCCAGGCGAGGGCGGGCGGTGGCTACAACAATGCGCAGGTAGCGACACACCACCGCTCTACAGCGTACGTGACCCTTCCACGAACACAATACGAAATTTGGAGTAGAGCACTTATGTATGTTTAGGTTAAGGTATTCATCTATGGGCCTGCGTCGCCTGAAATAAATAAATAATAAAATGCTAGCAGGTGCTTAGTCGTCATAGCATTAACACTTTTGACAACAATTCCGATCAAACTGAAACTTCAATAAGGTTGAAACTACCTTATTATCACATAGAAGAATAGTGTAAGTGACATTATACTTAGGGTGGCAAAGCAATTACGGGGTCGACTACACTATACTTCAATGGAAATGTTGTGTATTGAAGTCTGCTTTACAGGCATTTTTGAGTGGTTAGCATCACCACTAACTTTGAAGTGAGGTTCATAGTAAGTTTATTGCACAAGAACAGACAGACTGCGCGAGCCCCGAGAACAGTGACCGAACAGCAAGTGCACGGCCTGCCGCGGTCCTCGGAGCCTGATCCTCTAACAACTTAAAAGCAATTCGACACATTCACAGACAGACACTCTCACACACGCACGCACGCACACTAAGTAATACTACGCGGAGCTTTCGAGCTCGGAACACGACACAAAAAGTAATAATCATCACAGTCTCGTGGCCACAGAGCGCGCGGGCGCAGGGCCGGCGCGCGGGGGCAGGGGGCGCGCGCTCACCTTGCAGCTTCTTCTCCGTCTCCCAGAACCGCTGCAGCTCGGTGAAGTACTTGTCGAGAATGAACACCTTGGAGAGGCCGAGCGTGGCCATGGCGGGCGGCGCGCTCGCATCACAGTCCGCGGCCGCGCCGCTCTAAGCTCAAAGCGGCGACCAGTCGCGCTCGCGTGCACCCGCGTACTGCCGCCGCCGCCCGCGCCGCCCCGTGCCCAGCGCCTCCCGCTTCGTCTCCTGCTCCACCGCGGCTCCGGCACGAGCGACACCTACTTTTGGACTAGAAATGTTATTTCCCCGAGTACTGATTCGGCAAACGATCTGCATAGTATCGCAAAAAGACCTGAGATCTGCGTCACTAAGTCTTACACGTTACTCAACAATAACTGGACCATGATGGTGTACAGTCACGAGCACTAATATGTCAACACTTGGAAACTTTCAATAGTGATTTTTGCGTGAAAAACGAAAACAACAATGAAATAAATACGACACATTGCAAAAACCTATGGCTTCGAAAATACTATGTTTGTAGCAACATAAAACTTAATTCAAAAATAAAGGAGTAAATCGCTTTTTAATAAAGCCAAGTGTATACAAACTTATGCTCGTGACTGTACACTGTAGGTACGAGCAGCAGATAGTAGGCGCGTATGTAGCGTCGAGACTTCATAAAACAATGTCGTTTCTCGTGTCTGTCTGGTTGTCCGCTTATTTCTTCTAAACTAGGCAATGGATCTTCATGCGGTTCCTTTACCATCTTCTAGACTCTAGATAATTTAAAATTGATATTTAGCTTCTCGATATTTTCATAGGTCGCCACATCAGTAGACCGCGCCCGAGCGATCAGCGGCGGCCCGCTAGTAATGTTTATAAGATGAACGAGAGCATCGGCGTACAGCGGCGCAGATACAGATACCAAAAGTTCATTTCGTGCATTAAACGGGCACGGCGCGCGGAGGCTGCAGGTGTGTGCGGGGCCAGCGCGGGGCGCGGGGAGGGGCCGGGTATAGATAGCGCTGGGGGCGGGGGGAGCTGGAACTGGTTTGTTTATTTGTGAGCCGAAAGCTATGCGCCCGCGCCGCGCGAGCCTCCCGTGTCCCCGCAGCACTCGGCATGCTCCTAACTGTGTATTTGGGCACTGTACGGGTCCGGCGCGGCGCGGGACGCAGCCAGTTGCTGCGACTAGTATGTTACGTGTGGATGCATACATGGTAACGATGCGTAGGCGTCCTTCGAAATGCTTGCTGCCTTAACTATTACCTAGCATCAAAGCACGTCGACGCCTTATTAAGTTACTACTTTGAAAATGATAGCCGCGAGTTCGGAAAAAATTACTTAACACAAAATAGACATTTTCAAAATTGTTTTTGCTTTATATATGTGATACGCTGCATGCTTCAAAAGTTTCAAAACAACAAGAGTGCAAAGGTCCCGCGAACGCTCAGAACAAATTCCTTGACAGTGGGACATTAATCATGTTACTGCGGCTCCGACGAGCGACGGACGGAGGTTTGGAAGCCTCCGTCAGCCATTAAGTATGCGTGACTAACAATACAAGCGAATTTCATTCATTATGAGGACAACCGTCTCACTTAACTGATATCGAGTATCTTT
Organism: Apamea epomidion; assembly: GCA_947507525.1. Lineage (NCBI taxonomy): Eukaryota > Metazoa > Arthropoda > Insecta > Lepidoptera > Noctuidae > Apamea > Apamea epomidion. The sequence goes on along the minus strand of OX382240.1, from coordinate 294,655 downwards.
TTTATTTATTTATTATTCCCAACACAACTAGCATTACAGGTTACCAAATCGGTAGCGTGGTCTTAAACAATATTTTTTCCATTGCAGCTTATGGACCATTGGACCATTGGCATTGGACCTTAAGGACAGTGTGGATATCGAAAGGGAGCGCAGAGCGCTGTCTGTCCGATGCAACATGTTGGCCCGCAGGTTTTCGCGGTGCACGGGGGCTGTCAAAGTTGCGCTTTTTAAAGCGTACTGTCAGTCCTTTTACACCTGCGGCCTGTGGGTTAACTATACACAGCGGACATACAGCGATCTGCGGGTTCAATACAATAACGCGTTCCGGGTGCTGATGGGGCTGCCGCGCTACTGCAGTGCCTCCGCGATGTTCGCGGCGGCTGACACAGACGGCTTTGCGGCCATCATGCGCAAACGGTGCGCATCTATCATGCGCCGCACGCGCGACAGTCCCAACACCATCCTGCGCGCGCTGGCGGACCGGTGGGACTCTCCGATACTGGCTCGCTGGATACGGCTGCACGCAGTCGTTTAGTGATTTGCCACCGTTGTCGGGAAGTCCACCCGGACCTGCCACTAGTGTTCAGTTGAATGACATACAAATTGTTTATTGTATGTCATTTAATAAAACTACATTTTTTATTATTATTATTATTATTATTTTTTTTTTTTTTTAATCTATTATTTTATTACTAACATTAGTTTGTAAGCTCGCAATTTTACTAATAAATATGGATGTAATCTTAGGATGAATCTGAAATAAATTATTATTATTATTATTATTATCACATGTAAAGTAATTTTTGTTTTTCTCATCCAGAGAACAGGTAAATAAATCCATCGTTTCCGCGATTTCGTTAAGTGTATGCAAGGCGCGCGTCCACGGTGCTTCGGGTCGGTCCGGCCGCGACGCGCCGCCAGTAAACGGTCTCCGTCGCCGCGACACGTCTAGACATACATCCTTTAGTACAGCCGGGTTAGAGATCATTCCACCCAATAACTTAAAATATATGTAACAAGTGCCAATTCGCTGGTGGCTTCCCGCGTGTTGCCCAACCCTGCTATCTCCTGAGTCATCCCACTCGTCGCTCTCCGGCTCTTCTTCTCTCGTCCACACTGTTAGCTCATCTCGGAGTTCTCTTCTTTCTCCACCGTATCATCCCGCAGAATGACCTACCTTGTCTTTGGTCTACCAGTTTTCATAATGCTATCCACATCCATGCCTACCAAGTGTGGGTGTCGCATGCTCCTCATTCCTCCACATCACATATCCATACGGCAGTTGGCTGCTCCTCCGCCTCACTGTCACGGCACTACTTTCAAACTCCCTCGTATACTATACCTCCCTGCCTTCTCATTCCTGATCGCATCCCCTCTGGACACACACACGCTCGCGTGCCATTGCCTGTATTCTTATCTTAGATGCTGGTAACTGTACATTCCGGTCTATACAAGGCAGCAGGTCTTCTCCCGTTTTGTAGAGTTTCCCTTCAGTTTGATCCAGTTTGAGGGGAATTCGGGAGTCACGAGTGGTTCCTGTGATCTACTTTCTCTTTATGGTCCAGTGATAACTTCCCCGACTTACGAGTAGGGGAAGTTATTGTAGGTTGTAGGTCGGGGGTCGAACCTATTTTTTTCATCATCACTCTCAAAACGGTAGAGGAAAAAATCATGTCGCACTGGGCTCGCGAGCTCGCATGGTGGATTACACTCCAGTAATTGTGCGCAGTCCCTCTCAAACAGAGGAGGCCCGAGTCCCAGCAATGGGAACATGTAGGTTGATTATGCTTTATCGCCTATTTGTCAAAAGCTAGCCATCTAGAGCTATGAGCATGACTGTAAAACTGGAGACACCGTTTACCAAAGCAATACAGGTTAGTTAGTTGCGCGCGCGTCGATATCTATTACACGGCACACTCGTAGTAGGGTAGGGAGGGGGAATGGCGCTCACTGGGTAATGGCGCTCACCTCTATAACTCTGTCAAAATGCGACGTAGCAACACGCCATGCCGCTTGAAGCGCGCGGGGAGGGGTCCTCTAACAGACAGCGATGCAAACGGGCAGTCTGCTCGCGTCATGCGACCGTGAAGTGCGTTTCTTTGTTTGCGGCCGCGCTGATCTAATTTTTGGTTACGTGTTTCTTGCGGGTAAGTCCAAAACTTTAATGGTTATTTAGCTTTTAGTTTTACTTTTTGACAATAAAACTATTCAGTTTTGTGATAATGCAGTCAATTTTCAGTAAATGTGCATGATATTTTTTTAATTTGGAATTAATTACCAAACGACCGTTTGGGGTTATACCGCTCAGCTGAACGCCATTACCCCGTAGTGACTTATTTTTTTCATTGTTGTAGATATGCCTAGAAATCGTCAAAGGACCACCGCTAAAGCGGCTTGGACCGAAGAAGACCTTCTGTCTGCTAAAACTGCGATTGAAGGAGGTATGTCCAAAAGGAAAGCCGCAAAACAATATAACATTCCATTTACTACCTTGAGAGATCGACTAAAAAATGAAAACATGAACAACCCAAGACTTGGTCGCAAGCCCGTTTTCACCCAACAGCAAGAAACTGAAATTGCTGAACAAGTTAAGTTGCTGGGTTCGCTATACTATGGACTTAATGTCACAGATTTGCGTAAACTTGTTTATAAATATGCTGAGCTCAACAATATCAAAAACAATTTTGATCAAAGCAGCAAAACAGCTGGATTGGATTGGGTTCATGCTTTTATGAGACGCAATCCTTCAGTTTCTATACGCAAAGCTGAAGCGACAAGCTTAAATAGAATTTCTGCTTTTAACAAAGAAGAAATAACACATTTCTATGACAAACTTGGTGACTTAATGGAAAAACATAAGTTTATTCCCAACAACATTTACAATGCTGACGAAACTGGCATAACCACGGTAACAGACCCAGGAAAAGTGCTTGCCGAAAAAGGACAAAGAAGAGTCGGATCTGTTACAAGCGGCGAACGAGGAAGCAACATAACAGTTATGTGTGCGATGAGTGCAGCCGGAAACTTCATACCGCCTATGTTTATTTTTGCTAGACAGAGAATGACGCCTTTATTAGAAAAAGATGGACCGGCTAGTGCATTATACACCAACTCTAAAAATGGCTGGATAAACGAAGATTTATTTGTCACTTGGCTCAAACATTTCGCAGCGTTTTCCAAACCTACCCAAGAATCACCTGTGTTATTAATTCTGGATAATCACAGCAGTCACATTTCCCTTCAAGCTTTTATTTTTTGCAAAGAAAACCACATCACAATGCTTTCCATTCCACCACACAGTTCTCATAGAACTCAGCCGTTGGATGTGTCTTTTTATGGACCGCTGAAAGCTGCTTATAGGCAGGAATGCAACAGGCACTTGAAGGCACATTTGATGTCTAAAATAACTCCATACGATGTTGCAGGTCTTTTCAATAAAGCATACGTACAAGTTGCGAATATAAGTAAGGCAGAATCTGGATTTCGAGCCACGGGAATTTATCCATTGAACCCGAATGTTTTTACTGATCAGGATTTTCTGGCAGCGTCGCTGATGGCACAAGAATCGGAACTAATCACTGAAAATCAAGACCCAAATGTCCAGAATTTTGAAGTTGCGCAGTCTGATGGTATGGCAATAATTTCAGGACATACATCTCCTAGGGCAGGTCCATCAAATAAGGATCAATTCTCTGAATCTGTTTTGGCAGTTGCTTGTAACCAAGAACTTATTGATGAGCAAAATACTCCGATATCTTTTGTTGCTATAGCAACGACACCAACTATTGTACCATCTTCAAAGTCAGGTCAAAGAAAGCGAAAACAACATGCTACCATTTTAACTGCCACTCCTATGAAAGTAATTTTAGAGGAAAAAGAAAAGAAAAAAATTGCGAAACTCAAGAAGACTGCAAAAGATGATAAATCAAAACCAAAAAAAGTTGTCAAAAAAAAGAAGAACAACCGTATGACACAAAAATCTTACAAGAGAAAAATTTTACAAGAAAGTTCTTCAGAGAATGAAGATGACGAGCACCTTTGCGATGATGACAGTGATGATGACATGAATGTGGACAATGAAAATTATAACAAATGTATTATTTGCGAAGAATTTGGAAAAAATAACGAGATGTGGTATCGCTGCACCATCTGCGGATTGTGGGCTCATGCTATATGTTCAGGGTGGGATTCGCCAAACGGATTCATCTGTGATTTATGTGTTCAGAAATAAAATATTTCTATTTCTAATTTGTCTTACCTCTTAATAGTTCTTGTCTTATATTATGTTATAATAGTTGCAGTTGTTTAATATCTAAGACTTTATTACGTTTATTAAATGAAAAAGGCTAACATACAAAAGATTGATGCTAATTTGTGATTGTAGACTCTACTTTTATTGTATAAGGTTGATCTCATTAATATTTCTTATTTAAATGTATCTTACTTGTTATATTCGAAAAAAACATGTTAGAGCGTCATTACCCGGGCCCTGAGCGGCATTACCCAATGTCAGGGGCAATGCCGCTCAAACATGTTTTTTTTATAATGTTTTCCTACTACTAGTAAGTCAAAGATATATGCCTATGTTGATAAATCGTTGATTACTCGATAATTAAAGACTTTGTTACTTTTCTTAATTTTGCTTTATATTACATAATTTAAAAAATACACCATGTTTGCCTTAAGTGAACGCCATTCCCCCTCCCTACCCTACACTAGTGTCACCGAGCACGTGCTGCACTGCACACGACACACTGCAGGGACACACGCTATTCTGCGCGTGCGCCACCCATCACAAGCGTAGGGAGCTGTAGGTACCGTAGTAACCACTCCCGCACCTGACTAGACATACATATTCAGTCCCGTCGGTGTAACTACGACAAGTCACATAGCGAACACAAGGTTGGACTGCTAAATTAAAACTGTGTAAATAGTGTATTGACAATATCCACATTTTAGCCAAATATGCATTCGGTCTAGGGATCGAAGCCTGGTTCTTAACTTGAGCGCCCTCTATTGTGTGGCGGACTAACTATGGACATAGTGCAGAGCGGCTAAACGCCGAACCTGGCAGGCTGTGTTGCGTCGCCGCAGAGCCAGTCGCCGCCGGTAGGGGGCGCTAAGTGATGGAGCTGTTGGCACGCACGTCACACGACGCAGTTTTTTAGCTGACGCAGATTCTTTAAATTGGCGAAGACGGACGACGGGGACGGAAGTTAGTGTAGCGCGCCACTGACCGCCTCCCGCACACTCACACACTCACACACTCACACGGGACACGTGCGCACACGCCTCCGCCGCCACACATGCGCTGAGCTCCTCAGCAGTTTGATCGACGGATAAACATCATACATACCTGAATAATACTGCAAGCCCGATTGATTCCTCGAATCTGACAATTCGTCTCCCAATTAAAGCAGTTATTGACATTCGAGCGAATCCGCTGGATGCATGAAGCACAGAACCTGTTAAAGTGGCGTTTAGAGATATTAGGGTCATTCTTAGGTAATCCTAATATTGAATATATTAGTTAACGCATATTATGATATCATACTTATTACTGGATATTAGTCAAATATTAGTGAACCGATTCATTATAGCTACTCAATCTAATATGCATATCTGCGTAATATCGGTAATAGTCTCCATATTAATTAATATGAAATACGAGATTCTGCACGTTTATTATTTACGTATGCCTATTATAGAAGTGAAACGGTGATTAAATTTTCCTTGGACCAAAACCTCCAACAAAAATAAATAAAATATCAACCCAATCACTAAACACTAACAAAATAATGAATAGTTATTACTATTTATTAGTTATCAATCACTGCGTGCAGCAATAATATGGAGTCGCTGTGAGCTTTGGTCACTGGTCACCATAGGGCGCTATCAGTCGCCGCGATCAGTCGCCTCGCTATTACGCGTCCCTATTATTTGACTAATACCTGGTAACATATTATTTGACTAATACCTGGTAACATATTATTTGACTAATACCTGGTAACATATTATTTGACTAATACCTGGTAACATATTATTTGACTAATACCTGGTAACATATTATTTGACTAATACCTGGTAACATATTATTTGACTAATACCTGGTAACATATTATTTGACTAATACCTGGTAACATATTATTTGACTAATACCTGGTAACATATTATTTGACTAATACCTGGTAACATATTATTTGACTAATACCTGGTAACATATTATTTGACTAATACCTGGTAACATATTATTTGACTAATACCTGGTAACATATTATTTGACTAATACCTGGTAACATATTATTTGACTAATACCTGGTAACATATTATTCTATATTCGCATATCCTAATATGAATATACATTGCTTGTATTATGATACCTGTACCTATTACGAATATATTAGTCACACCTCTAGTGGCGGTGCTCGGGGTAGGCTTAGGTCCGGCAGTGGACATTCGATCCGACACATACGTATCAAGCAAGGAGCTCAGGGCCGGTAGAACGAAACTTCAAGTACCTTACCCGCCGAAACTGATTTAAAACGTGACTACAAAATCAAAATTCCCTATAATATCAGTTGTAGGTATTAATATCAGTTGTAGGTATTCCAAACACCTGAATATGGGTTTTTTTATCGCACAGTGTTCAATAAGTCACATATAACATTGAAACACAAAAGTATATTCTCTTAGGTTCTCTTAGGTTCCTCGAAACTTATCATTTTTGAAAACGGCACCTTTGTCGACATTTTTGTAGTAAGTATTAAGCATTATTATGCAATTTTTTGTTAGCTTGAATAAACCGTAATAAAATAAAGTATAATCGTATGTATTTTCGATACAAACGGATGTCTTACCATTCCTTAATGAGCGCAGAAAATTCCGAAAAATACGTTATACATTAAACTAAACCTACACTTTACTATTATGTGGAGCGACAGTTCACATCAATATGCAGCCGGAGCATGTACCTGAGCATCCCTTACAACCCTTGCAACTAAAATACAAGAAACCAAATGCGCGGCCCAGTCTGCGCGCTCGGCCTACTAGTTATCCGCAGCCCGGTGGCTGGTGCAGACCAATAGACTGTATAATCTATGGTGTAGACCAATAGACTGTATAATCTATGGTGCAGACCAATAGACTGTATAATCTATGGTGCAGACCGCAGGTATCTGCTCACGCTATGTTTTGTTCTGCCCCGCGCCACGGGCGGTGCCGCCGCGCGCCGCCGCGCCTTCTGTGACACTCGTAGAAGTAGCTACTCAAGCAGTTCGCATGCACTGCTTGACTGCCCCATACTCGAAACAATAAAAACTCGCCAAATTATACAACAGCGTGCGCATACACTGTTTCCGTATAATTTGGCGGGTTCGGTACAGGTAACGGGCAGGTTGGGTACAAGTAACGGGCGGGTTCGAACTGCGCTGGGCACAGCGCACATGTCAGCATGTGAATAGTGACGATTATGACTTTACATTTCTATGATTATGACCATGATTTTATTTTCATTATTAAAAATAATATTATCGGAATACCGACTATTTTACACGATACTGACTTTTCATGATCACATGAGGAAGCTCGTTGCTGAAACATATCACGTTTTTTGTTATTCTAAATATGCGCGAGTTGAACAACCCACCGGCCATTACACTAGCTTACATGGCCTTAGCCAGGAGTAGGCTACAATCAGCTGGAGTGATTTGGAACCCTTATGAGAGCACTTACGCTTTACTTCTTCAAAAAGTTCAGAAGACCTTTCTTAGATTTCTATATAAAAACTCTTCTTCATCACCTTCCTCTATTCTATAACCTATTAAGTATTAACTCGGAGTACTAAAAACTACTGTCGCTGAAAACCAGCGCTAGGGCTCTGTCTTGCATAGGGTCGCACCATAATGCTGAGCGATAGCCGTTTTGCGTGGATGAGACGCATGTCAACCATTTTGAATTGATTTTTCTTGTTTTTATGTTCTTTTGTGCGTCATGTTTACCGCAAATAAACTTTTTTTCTTTCTAAATAATTCTCTCGAAATTAGGCGTAAGTACTTCCTACTTATCTCTGCTTGCCGTATTATGCGGAGCGAGTCCGATTACCAGGAACTGGTGGCGCAGTTGGTGTGACTTTTTGTCCCTGTTGTGCTCAAACAACAGCTCAGGCCACGCGGTCGGTGGCTCCTGGCCGCTCAAAGTCAAAGTCAAAGTCAAATCATTTATTTCAAATAGGCACATAAAAGTCACTTATGTACGTCAAAAATAAAATAAAAATAAAATTGATTTAGTCGCCCCTTCCAAAAGGTAGTTTTCGTATGGAGAAGAATGGGAAAAGAAACTCCACCGTTACTCTTTTAATTTTTTTTTACAATACTTTGCATACATTCATTAAGTACTTATATAACAATTATATGTGAAGACGATGCAACTAAAAATAAAATTACTTTACCACAATAAGTAAAAGAATTAATGAATCCATGACATATAAATTAACTATGTGATAGATACATGGTGCTCACATATTTACAAACATTCCAAAAGTAGACGATTTTCATAAATTAATAAGGAGTAATAAGTCCGGGTGTGACTTTAAGTAATTACATAATGTATGTCAATCAATGTCAAAGAAAAAATAAAATAAAAATAAATTATACAATTACATTAGCGACCAGTTTGATTTTGTCTAAACTCTAGAGATTGTCCTATGGAGCAGGACCAGCATGTTTCCAAGCATTCTTATCTTGGATATAATCCTCTAATTTGTAATATCCTTGCTTACAAAGTGTAATTTTAATATAAGTTTTAAATTTTCTTTCATTTAATTGCAATATTTCACAAGGTATTTTGTTGTAACATTTAACACAGTACCCCATAAAAGATGTATGTACTTTAGATAATCTGAAAAAAGGTTGATCTAATTTATCTTTATTTCTAGTATTAAAATGATGTCTATCACTTATTTTATTAAAAAGATGTTGCTCCGGCAGCGCGCACAGTGTCACGAGCCGGGAGTCAACAGCCGACTCCCGGCCACCGCAGGCGCGGCGCGGGCGGGTAAGGACCAGGCCCGGGTCGACGGCGCGTTGTGTTCCACGCGCGCCTCAAAGAGATGTCAGCACGAACTGACGGGGTCCGCTAGGGCCGATGCCGCCGGGGCTGCGGGTTGTTCGAAAGAGATACCGTGGCCCCTGGCACAGGCAACTGAAGGAACACGGGTGGGTTTTAGTCAGTAAAAGTCTGACACGCCCTTCTGCTCAGCCCAGAGCGGGAGAGGTAATTTGATGATTTCCCACCCAAAAAAAAAAAAAAAAGGCTAAGGCCGCACTGCGCAATCTCACCGCGCGATTTTTATTCGCGCAGTACAAAATCAGTGTATACGATATATTCTCAATTAACACGCATTGCGCATAAAAATCCTCGCGACTTTTGTCTGTTATATGCAGATCTCCCTGAGACGCATGTCTACAATGGACAACAAACTAACATTTTAATTTACCTGTTAATACGGTGTAATTGATGAATCAAAAGATGCCATGAACACATGGTTTTCCTACATAAACTATCAACACCTATCAAAATACTGTAAAAAGATTTTCCGATTTTTTTCTAATGTATCATTTGATAAGTTACTGTACATACACTTTAGCACACAGCATGTAACCTATTACACTTTAGCGTACGACCACGTACGACTGAGAGCCGAGCGCCCGCCCTCTCTTGTCCGTGCGAATTTTATTTCGCAATGCGAGCGCGGAGCGACGTCCGACCCCCTATTCCGCAAAATAATAAAAATAATTGTTTCCAAGTTCTGCAATAGTCCCGCACCTACCGGAGGTGGTCCTTGGGTGCGCTTGCATAGTGTATACAACCATTTAAGTTCATATAATCCTATTGTATAATTATTTCATGAAATGTCAATCAATAGGATTATATGAACTTATAGGGTTGTATTGATGATTGTAATGATTATGATTCTGTAAATACATACTTGTTCCGGTCGCGAATCATATTTCGTTTATCATTCAACCTAAAAATAACCAGCATTTTGCAAAAAAACGTAAGAAAATTTGAATTTCGCGGGCGAACCTGTGTGCGAGTTGGCTGCGGCCTGTTGTACGCCTTCCAAAGGCACAGGGCCGCAGCCCGCAGGGTCCCGAGATATGTTAAAGACACTTTACATAATAATAATAAGACTTTTCGGTCATCGGAACGCTCACATGTGTATGTTCTGACTAAGATTATGACTGGACTTTACAACAGACCTTTGACTTTGCTCGGCCTTTCTTCTCAGAGTAGTCATTTAAGAAACACCGTACTCTTCTAGTTTAATAACTTGACGTGTACAAGGGTTTTTTTTTTAAACTAACTTACAGAAATAAATATAATTTATCATCATACATGATTTGCGAATGTTCGAACTAACTAGACACTAGAAGTGATTAATATTCAAGTGGCCCGCTACCTAGCGTCCAGGTACACAGGAACCACCTATTTAGTTTACATATTATATGTGCGGGTGAAGTCACGGTTATGCACACAAACACCAAATAAAACGATCGAGCTCTGTGTTTAGTAGTGTGCGTATGGCACGATAGTAATCATTCGTTGATGTTACTGAATGAGATATAATATTTCGCATCATATTATTATAGCGATCTATCGTCTTTGGTCAGTGAACGAGAAGTCGTAAGTTCAAACCATGTGTTCAGCAAATGTCTTTTTGTTTTTGTACTCATTATTTTGTTTAAAACATTACTTAAAAGTTGAATTTATACCGATTCGATCCCATTCATGGATGAGTATGAAGTTTGCAACGTTTGAGACAAGCGATTTTAGACGCGTTTGCTTGAAATGGAGCGTTTTTTGCGGCCGAGCCCGCGGCTGGCACCGCCGCGTCTCACGCGGCGTTTATCGCGGCGGTATACGCAGCGGCAATTCTCGATGAAGCGATGCCCGCGGCGGAATCTTCTGCCAGTCATATTTGGAAATTGCAGAACGCAATTAATTAATAATTAATTAATTAATTATAAGTAATTACTAATTAATTTAATTTGCGCTCCCATCTTTCGCTAACCTAAAACTGGTCGGTTTGATTGAGTATCCCGCGTGCGCCGCAGCGTTGCCCGCCGCGTGCTTTGCTACACGCTTGAGGATTCGCCGCGGGCGCAGCGGCGGGCACCGCCATGCTTCCCGCCCCGCGTCTCTATGAACAACGTCTTATATTGCCATACTTTTGTGTTTACGCGTTCGATGATAAGTGCCGCTTGACGCGCCGCGCCGCCGCTCCGTAAACAGAAAATCGTACGACGCGCCGCGAGACGTCACGCCGAACGCGACGCGCGACGCCCCGCGTCTCCGTAAATGAGGCGTCAGGCCATTTAATTTTGTTTTGACTGTTTAGAAAATAACTACCGACAATTAAAAAGCTTTCAAGCTCCCTGTTTTATAAAAAATGAGCATTCTTTGTTGTCAGTCTACAAGTATTTATTGATTGCAACTAGTATTCGTGTGCCGATTTATTTCTGGGGATCCAATATTTATCAATGTTATGTGTATGTTAAAAAAGGCCGAAATCGTTGTTCTGCATGAGCAAAACGTATCTATATGTGAAATTGCAAGGCGCCTAATTATATCGGTGAGTAACAGTTTGATATTACGTTGATATTATGCCTACTTCAACTTAACTAACTCGTCTCACCTTTCAATGTTTACCTAGGAATAAATTAATATAACTGAAATGCAATACATACCATAGTTATAATACCTATATTATAACTATGGTATGTATTGCATACAGTTTCAATTATCATAAATGTATTATACTTAGTTTTTTTTGTCTAATATTTTTATTTTAATAATTTGTAGTTTATTTAGTATTAGAAGTTTCTAAATATTATGTTTATTGTTAAAGTTAATAAATTTAAAAACATAGATGGTTATGATAAAATTAACTTGGTCTAGCCCATTTTAGTCCCATTACGGCACGGGCCTTTAGATATGTAGATTAGAGAAAAGCCTTCGAATAATGATAATAAAAATAGATTATGTTTACTAATGTCAGTGTATATTTAAAACATATAAGTAATTTAACTTGTATGCGCATGTATTGTATATAAGTAATATTAATTAGATATATATATGTATATGTCGGAGATGGTATATCTGTCTCTCGTTAACATCAGGCATATTTTAATTACTGTGGACGTACTATGGGTAATGTTGGTTATAGCACAATAGAAAAACGGTTTACAGTTCAAATCAGATTAGAACTTATGAACTAGTTATTCACACTAGCGAATCACGTACTCACACAACTCAAGGATTCAGGACGCAATTGACAGTTTCTGAGCACATGTTGTTCGTACGATGTCCAATGTTTCGATCCTCTCGAGAACTCTGCTCACACGGCTTTTGTAGCTGTTACTCTCGTCCCACCACGAACTCAGGCTAGACTCTGTCTAGCGCCACGAGATGGCGCTAACGTTCCGAATAGTCAAACGAATGACTCCGACACGGCCATCCTGCTATTCACACGTCCTCGTGTGGTAATCTGTAAAGAAACATACCTGCAAAGTATCGTATAGCTCGGTCACTCCTGACCACATTTGGTACAGGCAAAAACACACTGAAAACTCGAACAAACTAACAATAGCAGAGTTCAGAGCATTACCCACTATTTGATTTCTAAATCTCAAGATTACAATCAAAAGAATCAACTTAGATGCATGTGTCTCATACTATCTTTACTAGATAGTATGAGACACATGCATCTTACTCCAGTTACTGAACTCGTCAAATTCATTTGCGCATCCCCATCGAATCCTGGACTTTATGGTATCTCACGAAACCCACATAACACACACAACTAAATCTCTACTCTGTTTCATCAACAAAACTATCACTATCCTCAAATTCGTTTGTAATACTCTGATCCAAACTATCATCGATAACAAAAGATTCCTCTAAGCCTTTTTTTTTTTTTTTTTTTTCAGGATGGGAAATCATCAAATGACCCCTCCCGCTCTGGGTGGAGCAGAGGGAGTGTCAGACTCTTACTGACTAAAACCCACCCGTGTTCCTTCCTTAGCCCTTTATGTACCAGGGCAGCGGTAACCCTTTCGGACGATCCCGCTACCCCGGCAGGCTTCGGCCCTGTCGGGCCCCGTCAACTACGCTGACATCTCTTTGAGGCGCGCGTGGAACACAAACACGCCGTCCGGCACGGGCCTGGTCCTGATCGGACGGAGAGCTACCCATTGCTCTCCGCCCGCAGGCCCGCGCCTACGGTGGCCGGGAGTCGTCACGCGGCTCCCGACGCCCGGAGCGTCTCCCTCGGCGGCTGAGGCGTGAGGATCTCTCCCTTGCCCATCCCGCCACCTCCTTCGCTAGCATGACTGCTTCGCAGAAGGAGGTGACCGCCTCCCACTCCCTCTCGCCCCGGACCATGGCTTGCACCAGGGCCGGGCGCGAGAGGTCGCCGCCGCTGCCGATCGCCTCTACGAGGACACGGCGGTGCTCTGCCCAAGCGGGGCAGACCTCCACCGTATGCTCCACCGTGTCCTCTGGGCGATCCTCGCAGTGGTGACACCCGGGCGTCTCCTCCCGCCTGATGATGTGCAGGAACCTCCCGAAACATCCGTGTCCGGAGAGGACCTGCGTCAGGCGGTAGGTAAGAGCGCCGTGACGCCTCTCTAGCCACTCCTCAAAGAGGGGTTTTACCGCCGCTATCGTGGCGTGCCCTGCGCTGGGTTGCGATAGTCGCGCCTTCCATTCCACCATGAGACCGCGCCGGAGGTCCGTCCGCTCCGCAGCAATTTGCCGCGGGTGCGGAGTTTCCCCCCGACGTAGTGCCTCCGCGCGCCAGTCATACAGGCGCGCGAGGACTATCGCCTCCAGATCCCATGGTGGCAGTCCGGCAAGGAGGCTTGCTGCCTCGCCCGAGATCGTGCGGTATCCCCGGATAAGCCTTATGGCTACCACCTTTTGGGGCGCGTTCAGGTAGTGTGCGGCTCTCAGCCGCAATGAACGCGCCCATACCGGGGCCCCATATAGGGCCATGGACCGCACGACCCCCGCGTAAAGCCTCCGGCAGGAGGCGTTTGGCCCCCTCAGGTTGGGCAGGAGCCGCTTTAAGGCGGCCCCGGTCCGTTCCAGTTTGGGGGCCAAACGTTGGAAATGCTCGACGAAGTTCCACCGGCTGTCGAGGACGAGACCCAGGTATCTCATCGTTGTCTCGACGCCGATGTGAACCCCTTCTACCATCAGTTGGGATCCCGAAGGTGGTCCGTACCGGGGCCCATGAAAGGACATGGCCTCGGACTTGTGCAATGCCACCTCGAGACCCAACTGCCGGATCCTTTCCTCTAAGCCTTAGTAATAATTGGTCAGAAACTATATCAACTAATTCGTAGATTACATACAACGCTCATGGTCTGGCTGCCGCAGCAGCTAGTGACACTCATGCCACCCATATCGTCATCACCTCAAGTGATACTACCAACACACATCACTTCACATAGAGTCTATGACTCCCAGGTCATTACAAGACCAACACAACAATAGTCTCATTTGAGACCTGGGTCCCCGCTGCACCACCAGCTGCCCATCGCCCCCTGAACAACTCACAACTGAGTTGCAGTTACGACTACAGACAAGTGCGTACAGTGTGACCTAATAGCCATGGTATGTGCTCTACTACTCGGTGGAGGAACTCTCCTCATCGTCTTCTACGTTTAACTCGTTAGGAACACTACATACTTAGAGGCATCGTTTGTATGTGAGCATACAAATACGTACGCCTAGAGTTGAAGGCTTTTAAAGTATTGATTCAACCAGAGTAATGTAAACAAACTTTGATTATCTAATCATAGCGTACATCCTGACTACATCGAAATTATGCAACATGCATGCCATAAACGCACATAAAAGAATACCAGTTTTATAATCAAACTTTCTGAACATTAGGTGCAAGGCTACTCAATATTAATGCACAAATGACAGCAAATGGGTAACAGTTCGTCTCGCTGTTGAGCCCGATAGATATGGGACGGTACCAGTCCGTCTCACTGGTTCCTAAGCCCGCATATACGTAGGTCAGTATCAGTCACTTCTCGCTGATAAGCTCCAAAACAAAATAGCATTACCAGTCACTTCTCGCTGATATGTTATAGCCATTTATTGTGCGTCAATATTAGTCAGTACCAGTAGATGGGCCTTCACCCGCATCTTCTACGTCTAACTCTTCACTAATTATGTCCAATTCACTTGGAACAGAATCTTGTGGCATCTTTCCTATGCGATCATCTGCATACTTGTAAGGTTAGAATTTAAAGCTTTTAACGTATAGCGATCACCTGCAAAAACTTCTGCTACCGTAAACGGACCTCTGAACTTCCGATCTAACGTCTTATAATCTGATTTCACTCTTCGTTTTCTAATAACACGAAATCGTCAACCGAACATTTTGTTACAGCTGCCTTTGTTCTATCAAATCTAGCTTTCTTTTGTTGACCGTTTAAAACTGAATTTATTACAAGAGCTTTATGCAACAAAAACTCTGTCGTAGACATGCTAATCGAAAAGTCTAGGTTCAATATTTCACGTTCTATCATAATATTACTTTGCAAGTAAATGTCGGGTAGAAATGTAATAAAATCTCAAGCTGTTGCTCGCTAATCGCAACACTACATATGATTTGTTCTGTGCTGAATACACGTGTTTGACCAATACCAGTCAATGCAACAACGTTATTAACTCGTTTGCCACTTAATTTGGATGCACAACTCGCTTTTACTAATGAGCATTCAGCACCAGAATCGTAAACAAAACAATACAGCTCACCTTTATGTTCCAACGTGTCTGAGGGTAGTTTTACGACGACCACTCGACGTTCACGACTTCCAGCACGTTGTCCCCCATCCGCTTGGCTTGGCTGCCACTACTGGTGCACCCGACTGCGATATGTCCTGGTTTCCCTCACTTGCAGCACACGAAAGGCTTCGCTCAGATTCTTAAAGTCGCGCCATGTCGTTCCTTGGTATGCTATTTGCGATAGTCACGTTGATGCTGCTCTTTTGTACGTCTTACTGATGGCCACAACTAGTTGATCACCTTGCAGTGAATTTTCGGCAAAACACAAATCAGCTTTTGTGCACTGTTATGTTATGTTACGTTCGCACACACCTCCTACCGCGTATTCTAAACACGGGAACGGGATACGTCGAACTCAAACACCCGGTTAGAGACAGTCTTTTTTTTTTTCAAACATGGCGGTAGGCGCAACAGTCGCGTCACTCGGCAAAGGTATTTCTGCATACAGCCTCTGCCCAAAACAACATGTACCATGATCGCGCATCCGTATCAGCTTTGTCTGGGTCGTAATTGGACAGATCCACACGATTATTTAATAAGCGTTCGCATGCTTGCACTTTGTTTTTCAAATATCAACGGTCAATTTCACTTTAAGCGTTCTCATTTTGTGCATAAACCAACACGAATCCCACTTCTGATGTCGGAGATGGTATATCTGTCTCTCGTTAGCATCAGGCATATTTTAATTACTGTGGGCGTACTATGGGTAATATTGGTTATAGCACAATAGAAAAACGGTTTACAGTTCAAATCAGATTAGAACTTATGAACTAGTTATTCACACTAGCGAATCACACACTCACATAACTCAACGATTCTCACATAACGCAATTGACAGTTTCTAAGCACATGTTGTTCGTACGATGTCCAATGTTTCGATCCTCTCGAGAGCTCTGCTCACACGGCTTTTGTAGCTGTTACTCTCGTCCCACCACGAACTCAGGCTAGACTCTGTCTAGCGCCACGAGATGGCGCTAACGTTCCGAATAGTCAAACGAATGACTCCGACATGTATAAGTATATTATTTATTTATTTATACAGGGTGACAGGGAAAAATGCTTGGCTAAACGCTGGTCCTGCTCCACAGTGCTCCACGGAATGTTTGTGAATATGTGAGCACCACGTATCTATCACAAAGTTAATTTATATGTCATGGTTTCATTTTATCCATTTTAATTCTTTTACCTATTGTGGTATAGTAATTTTATTTTTAGGTGCATCGTCTTCACATATAATTATATAATTAATGTATGCCAAATATTATAAAACATTTTAAAAGAGTAACGGTGGAGTTTCTTGCCCATTCTTCTCCATACGAAAACTACCTTTTGGAAGGGGCGACTAGAATCAATTTTATTTTAATTTTATTTTTGACGTTCAAAAGTGCCTTTTATGTGCCTATTTGAAATAAATTATTTGAATTTTTTTTTTTACTGTACGCGTAAATAAATTGGTTAGCATTTGAAAATACTTCACACACGCCTACCCTACCTACATACTGTTGGAGCTACTGAAGATTCTAAAATACTATGTTTGCATTATACAGGATGTGGCGTAAATAATGGATAACCCTGAAACTGTCGATCGGCCAGATTATTATCTATCATTTACCCCACTAATATCGCCTTAAACTCGTGGATGGCCAAATTAATATAAATTAATTTTGAACTGGTGTTGTGATCGATCTTATCTTAATAAATTCGGGTTTTCCAGTTGCCCGTTATGAAGGTTGTGTAAATTTAAGTATCCATTTCTCTGGCAAATATTCAGGAGTTACCTACATAAAAAAAACAAAACGAGAACAAGTCACCAATTGCAGAAATGCCAGCTGATTTTGTAAGAGTAAGTACGATTTTTTTAATTTAAAATACGAGTATCAAAAATATCAATAATTTGGTCATCCATGGGCTTAAGGCGATATAAGTGGGGTAAATGATAGATAATAATCTGGCCGATCGACAGTTTCAGGGTTATCCATTATTTACGCCACAGCCTGTATAAATATATTGTATAATTGCATAAAACGTATGTGAGTACTATGTTACACACTATAAAGCTACCATTTACTGGGTACGTCTTTCATTGACTTGAATGTGCCCTGGCGGATGAGAGTATGTCATGCTCACTCTAATGTCTCGCTGATGGTGGCACATGTGTTGGATCATTTAGCTCCCTTAGAAATGGTTGATCTGAATGGTGCTAATCTATGCGTCATGTTCGTGAACGGGCGCCGTCAGTAGGGACTGGTCAACTCTTTGCTGCCATGGCTTATTTTGATTTAATTTAATATTTGTATTGTTTTTTTTTTATCTTTTCATTACGGACGCTTTTAACGTTCTGCATCGTTCTCACATGCGTAATTTTGAACATGAATGATGTAACCAATACTTTGTAACAATATTATTATGATTTAAAAGAGTGTCCATGCAGTTTCTTGCCCGTTCTTCTCCATAGGTACCTACTATGCTTTGGAATGGGCAATGGGCTTCATCTTTTTGACTGACCGACCTTGACAATTTAAAAGTGCCTGTAATTGGTTTATTTGAAATAAATAGTTTGAGTTTGAGATACGAATCATTTGCTAATGACCCAAGCGATAAGCTCGCTCATTCCAACTAATACCAATGTTTACCTAATAAAAAAGTAAAATGATTGTATTGGTTTTATTAATTAACTTTCTAGTTTTTTGTTTGAGTGATTTTTTTTACCACAAAATTTATTTAACAAAAAACAAAAAGTAAATAGCAGCAAAACAAAGTTCCTCAGTTGGGATCGAACTCATGTCGTCTAGCTTACATCAGTAGCTATCGCAGGCACTTACACCACTTAGTTATGGGAACCTTGTTATATCAGACTAAAATATGGGCCCATATTCCTTCATTGTCTACCCGTTTATTTTATCTTTAACCGCGTGTGTATATGACGTTTACCCACACAATACAAATGACAGTCACCGATGTATGCGCTATGTAACCCACACAATATAAAATGTTACCAATTAGATTGTTCCACTGTACATACGTGCTACGAAACATTGCCATAACCTTTTTCACACAGCGATTTGTAATGAACCGCGATAGTAGTCATTACTCTATATTAAAATGCCTATCTAATGAGATATGTGTGGTTGTTACTGGTCGTGGGGACCATTTAATCTGGTTCCCCCCCAAAGTGACCCCATATTCTAAATTTCAACTTAACCGTTCCTGTAAATTCGGAGTGAACTGGATGTGACAGACGAACAGACAGACACACTAGTGATCCTGTAAGGGTTCCGTTTTTTGATTCTGACGTACGGAACCCTAAAAACGATGAATCTTTGACGACATGTCGAAACATCGGGATTTCCGTGCTATATCCAAGCTATGTATATACATAAATATTCCGAAATAAATTCACTAAATCATGGTGAAAACCGCATCAAAATCTTTCCGGTAGATAACAGACAGCCATAACAAGCGACTTGGTTATAAATGTTTTTTTTTTTAATAATGTTGGGAAAGTCCTAGATACTATTGTTCCTGGGCGACTAGAATCAGTTTTATTTTAATTTTATTTTTGACGTTCAAAAGTGCCTTATATGTGCCTATTTGAAATAAATGATTTGACTTTGACTTTGACTTTATCACGGAGGTTATCGTATTCTGCCCTCCCTTGACAGTTACTCTATGTTGAGCGGCGTCGCGCGCGTGTCGACTCGCAGCAGTCACAACTGAGCGCGTTGATGTCTTTTCCTTGCTCACACACTTTGCTTTACATAATTTAGTATAAAGCGATTTCTAAACTTTTGTAAGATCACCTCATAACGACGTGTAACGGCACTGCATCGAATATGCTCATATACATTGGTTTTCAATATAAAAAATCATGTGATCTTATAAAAACCGTTTATATGGATGTAAACACGAGTCACGTGGACAATGGACGACTGGTGCTCGAGCTCGCGCTGGTGGCATGTCGTGCGGCGACGAGTGTTCGACTGGTGCTCGAGCTCGCGCTGGTGGCATGTCGTGCGGCGACGAGTGTTCGACTGGTGCTCGAGCTCGCGCTGGTGGCATGTTGTGCGGCGACAAGTGTTCGACTGGTGCTCGAGCTCGCGCTGGTGGCATGTCGTGCGGCGACGAGTGTTCGACTGGTGCTCGAGCTCGCGCTGGTGGCATGTCGTGCGGCGACGAGTGTTCGACTGGTGCTCGAGCTCGCGCTGGTGGCATGTCGTGCGGCGACGAGTGTTCGACTGGTGCTCGAGCTCGCGCTGGTGGCATGTCGTGCGGCGACGAGTGTTCGACTGGTGCTCGAGCTCGCGCCGGTGGCATGTTGTGCGGCGACGAGTGTTGTGTTGTTGTTTGTTGTTAGCCGGGCTCAGGATCATCTAATCTAGCGAGTGATACGGTGATACCGTATTGCTATCCCACGTGTGTTTGATCGTCAGCTGATCTCTATCTTTATAATAATATAATAATTATTTATTTATCTCAGACATAACTCTAGTCCATAGTTTAAACTCATACATTTAAGTTACTTTTTTTTCAATAAATATATTATTACTTATATGTTAATATTGTCAGAATATTGAATGAAATTACGTTTTCTCACCTCACGAATTCACGAACACAGTTTTTTTGTATTGCGATTGTCACCATAATGGCTAAGCACGATGCACAGCACTCCCACTCCCACACGTCGCCACAACGATCAGTGGTGATTGGTTGTTTATGAATACGAAATATTTCACACCGCAGTCATTGTCCGGTACATACACTTTCACTCGTGGAACATAGCATGTTGACATGTAATCATGTGTCGTCGATCTGCTCTCTTTCATGTATGAGGCCAGCTGTACCTGCTGCATCACGACACGCAGCAAGGCTGACTGTAGTGACACTTACCAAACATGAAATCGTCGCCAAAAACAGTATACTTAACAGAGTCAAATGAAAGGTGCCTAGTAATAATCGCCTGATGGAAAGCGATGGAAGACGCCTGATCACTCTTGCTTTGAAGGCAGATAGGTTAAATCTGGAAGGAAATACAAACGCAAGCAGAGAGTTCCACGCTTTGGCTGTGCGCATAATAAATGTGGAGGAGAAGCGCTGAGTACGACTGGTCGGGATATTAATCAAGCGGGGATGGTACGCTGCAGTACGTCTGGTAGTGCGGCACTCAGAGGACAACGGTGGGGTCAGGTCGTGCAGCCCTTGACACACTCTCCGAAGTACAGTCTGTAGAAGATCGACAGGCAAGCAACATCACGCCGATGAACCAGGCTGTGAAGCGTAGCCACCCACGTCTCGTCGCGTATGAGCCTTTTTACTCAAAGTCAAAGTCAAAGATCTTTATTGTGAGACAGTCGTTACAGAATTGTTAACCTTGCCTGCCCTCTATATCTATGTATGAGGTCGCTACATGCGTAAAAACCAATAAGGAAAAGTTTGGTAACCTGCACTTCCGTCGACATGCCGACAAAATAGCAAATGTGCCCTCAAAAATACCCCTACTTTCTAAAAGTTTCTTCAGAATGTCTTCACGAATTTAAAATAAGCTTCCTAAACAAATAAATGATACAGTACATATTCATGTACTGTTTTGTCCGACAGATTCGTGATGATTTTTTTGATTTTTCAAGGTCTTTATTGCTACAAAGGTTGTTACAATAGTGTTTACAAATGATCTTATTATATTTGTACACAGGTCATGAGTAATTTTTGATACATAGGCTATATTTCACCTTTACAATCATTAAAACATATTTTTATTTGCTTATTTTGAGGTTACATGAATTTACCTATAATGTATCTACATCGTTTAAAATTTTAAACACTAGGTATGTGCAAGTCTTAGTATGGACCCACATAATATTGAATGTTTGAGTTACAAAATGTATGGTTTATTATAATAAAATGAGTTAAGTAGCGGGTTGTCCGCGCAAAGATCTTTGTATACACGGCCGGTCAAGCGGCGTCGGCTAGCAAGCGAGCTATGGTCATGATACGTCACTGAGAAATCGATACCGGCTGCGGGCTGCCCCGTCAGGGGCAGTCGGTATCGATTGTACGTGCGAGCGTAAGACAGTGTATTTAGTCTACTTTTACCAATTGCAGATATTAGTGTATTACGATATAAAGGGTTTTTATGTAAGTAAAATTTACGTGAGATTGTTAATATGAAGTCTTTCAAAAATTGATACTTTATACGCGTGTGGAATGTTTTAAGGTTTGTGCGAAATGGTGTATTATACGATAACACACCATCCATCCATCAGTAGTGCGATCAAGGAACTTATATCCAACCTGAAATGTGCATTTCAATTTGACACCAATATAAAAATAAACCTTATGTATATGAAGCTAAGTTCTATTACAGACAATCACTTAGCCAAAGAGAAATCCGGTCCGAGAGAGAAAGCGCTTCGAGAGCCCTGTGTCCCTTTCTAAAGTGTTGCCAGCAGGATTATTCCCGAATTTAGGAGGAATGGTAGGAAAAAATAATATTGTCGTCTTATTAAAAAAACATTAATTTTCGTTCTGATACATTTCTAATATTTTTCAATGATCTGTTAGAATGAGAACATTTTTTAGCAATAATTTGGACACTGTATTGAAATGTAATTAAAAAAGAAAAGATTATTAGTAGAATATATACATAAGTTAGACTGGCAGCCCGTCAGCCATATTTACTTGTTGTAATTATGGTGATTTGAATTTAACCGCAATTCGACGATAAAACAATCAATTTCTTTATTCGGACGTAATAAAGATGGTTAAAAAGTGTGCGATTCAAGGTTGCAAAAGCAAATCCTATGCACGATGCGGTGTTTCTTTCTTCAAGTAAGAATATTTCAATTCTTGAAGTAGGGTGCCCATAATGAACGAAATTATAAGATTATTTACACAATGCAGCATATGAATAGGAGGTAGTCTTCAACGTAAGCATAATTACGCATGTCTGTTATAGGTATTTTATGTTTATAGATACTATGCTGATTTTAACATTTATTTCAGTAGGTAATATGTGTGTTGAGACTGTTCTGTAGTACACGCCACGATAACTTTATAAGGAATGGTGTACCGAATACTTAATAGACGTCATCATGAAATTTCACATTTCCCAAGGAACATTGTAGGGAAATGGCAAAAAACTTTCAACTTCCCATATTAATCGCTGATTTAGGTGCGTCACTTCGTATATCTATATTTATAAAATCAAATATAAAAATCAATTGCTGTTCGTTTGTCTCGCTAAAACTCGAGAACGGCTGGGCCGATTAAGCTGATTTTGGTTTTGAAATGTTTGTCGTAGTCCAGGAAGGAGGTATAAACGGTGGGAAAATATGAACTTTAAGACAGAAATTGCATAAAATTGTTTTATTAATAATGTGTGAACCTGACTGTAAATATCTACCGAATTAATATTTATAAATTCTCCATAATGCGTTTTACTTTAATCCATCCCTAAGGCATAATTATTATTATTTTATGAAATCAAAGTATTGGTTAATATATTATATCCTATTATATTAGTATCTACCTACATCATAAATTGTTTGGTCACCCTAATGAAAGGGACACAGGGCTCTCGCGAAGCTATCTCGCTTGGACCGCGCATCGGCAGCCTGTGCGCATTCCAGGTTGGATATAAGTTCCTTGAGTGCGATTCTGTAACCATCTCACCGTGAAAACTTAGGTGAAGTGAGCGTGGAGTGAGCTGTCATTTCAACTAATGCTAGGGATTGACACTATTGACAGCTCACTCTAAGCTCACTTCCCTAACTTTTCACGGTTAGATTTTTACAGAATCGATCGGCTGTAATCTGTGGAGAACGTAGTGGGTAGCATAATTGTTTTAAATGTTATATTTAAGATTTTATGACTGATTCTTATTGTGCTACTGTTTGTTTTTCCTTAAATAAATAAATAAATAATTTTAATGCTTTATTTTGGATCGTTTGGAGTTTACTATATTTGGTTTCTGCCAGGCTGGACCAGACAGGTGCTGCGTAAGTTAGGCATGGTCTTACTAAAGTTGAGTAAATAAGCAATTTTGTTGAAGGACTTAGAATGGATTTGCGATTTAAAATAGGTTTTAATGAATTTAGGGCTTCTGCACCTTTCTTTATAGTTAGTTCAGTGATTTTGTTTCAGTTAAGGCTCTTGTCTAAAATTATGCCAAAACATTTAACTGATTCGCGCCATATTATGTGGATATCGTCAATTTTCACGAATCTGGTGGGTAATATGCGTTTTCTAGTAAACAGAATTCCTTCGGTTTTTGTAAAATTTAGTTTCAGTTTCCAGATCTTGAAAAACTGGCATGCATGTCAATGTCTTTGTCTGTCGTGAATGTTGCTGATCATCAGCATAGATGGCCAGTTGTGTGTGCGCCTGTTTAGGTATATCATTAAGATAAAGTATAAAGAGATACGGCCCCACAAGCGAACCCTCAGGCACACCGGCTAGGATGGCTTTGGGGGGAGAATGCACTTTGCCCACATAGACAGAGAAGGATCGATCTAGAAAGTAATTTTGAATGAGTTTTACTAGACATAGAGGTACTTCATGTTTGATTAACTTATGTAATAGTCCATCATGCCAGACAGAATCAAAAGCTTTTTCAATGTCTAGTAAAATCATGCCTGTTGAAAGACCGCGATTTAGCCCATGGGCTACGTATTCAGCCACTCTGGCTAACTGTTGCGTGGTTGAGTGTGAGCTTCGAAATCCAAACTGTTCGGGGATCAAAATACGCTAAGTTGTTTTTGAGACGCGGTATAAGATGATGAATTTTAGTAGTTTTCCTATGCTTGGTAGTAAACTGATTAGTCGATAGCTAGATGGAATGCCAGCGCATTCCATCTAGCTATCGACTAATCTTTCCCAGGTTTCTTAATAGCTATGATGTTAGCATGTTTAAATGTCTTCGGAAAGTATGCAAGGCGTAAGCAACCATTAAACACTTTTGTCAAATAAATAATAGCTTTCTGAGGGAGATTCTTTAGTAAGCCATTTCCCAGGCCGTCAAAACCGGGCGCTTTGTTTGGTTTTAGTTTTTGTAACGTCGCACCTAGCAAGTTACAATTTAAAAGAGTTTAGTCTAATTATTCTTAATAATAACTAACCTATGTACACTTAAAACTATACTATTTACACATAAACTTTATAAAAATAACCTAGTATAATATTTATAAGTAAACCTAACACCTAAATACAACATTAAAATTAAATAATATTATACAGAACCTTCGAGCGGTTATTAACTTAAAGGGTCTTCGTTCTATGCACCCGCTCATCTCTAAAACGATCATTACCGAGCGTCGCCAAGGAGTGGCGATTCGGTTGGGCTCAGTAAGGATGATGACTAGTCAAATTGAGAGCGCTTGAGGTGAAGGCTGTGTCGTTCGCTCCGAACGTACTTAAGGGCCTTACTCTCGTTTAGTACCGTAACACGGTCGCTTTATGAAGAATATTTCTCATTAACGGCTTGATTAGAAGATATGAAAAAAATACATTGTTGGTATAGGTTCATGTACAACATTTCTGTAACAGGATTTTTTCGTATGGCTAATACTTTTCCCTTAAAAAATTTTTTAGCAAAACGCTATTTTTTCCTAATATTCCATATTACTTCTAAACGGCTTTGATGTTTGCAAATATTTTTACACTGAAAAATTGATGGTTAGAGGTACTATAGAAATGAAACAGCTTATGTAAATCAATCAACATTTGCAAAGAAAATTTCCCCACTTTGAGATTGGGCTTCAAAGGTGCTCTGCGCGGGCGCGGGCGGCAGTCGTGCGTTAGCACTGAGACGGGAGGGCTGTGTCGCTCGCTGCTCCGCTCCGGCTATCGACTGACTACGCGCGTTTGCCTGTGTTAGTGCAAATATTCACGAACGAATTGTATCAGTGTGCGTTTATTGACTAGCTCGCTGCAGATGGCCCATTTCTATTGTGCGCATCAGGACGCTTACGATAGTATACAAGTAGTAAGGCTTATCTAACTAATATTAAAATGAGAAAATATTGAATTTGATCAAAATAAAAGTCCAAGATGGCGGCTGCGAAAATTTTCAAGTTTTTCATCATGGGTGTCGTTTTCATACTTTTCGAGGGTGATAAAGCCGATAGTGAGGTCAAACAAAAATCCAAAATGGCGGCTGCAAAATTTTTCAAATATTTCATCATGGGTGTCGTTTTCATACATTTCGAGGGTGATAAAGCCGATAGTGAGGTCAAAAAAAAAATCCAAAATGGCGGCTGCAAAATTTTTCAAATATTTCATCATGGGTGTCGTTTTCATACTTTTCGAGGGTGATAAAGCCGATAGTGAGGTCAAAATAAAAATTCAAAATGGCGGCTGCAAAAGTTCTCAAATATTTCATCATGGGTATCGTTTTCATACTTTTCGAGGGTGATAAAGCCGATAGTGAGGTCAAAATAAAAATCCAAAATTGCGGCTGCAAAAAATTTCAAATATTTCATCATGGGTGTCGTTTTCATACTTTTCGAGGGTGATAAAGCCGAGAGTGAGGTCAAAATAAAAATCCAAAATGGCGGCTACAAAATTTTTCAAATATTTCATCATGGGTGTCGTTTTCATACTTTTCGAGGGTGATAAAGCCGATAGTGAGGTAAAAATAAAAATCCAAAATTGCGGCTGCAAAAAATTTCAAATATTTCATCATGGGTGTCGTTTTCATACTTTTCGAGGGTGATAAAGCCGATAGTGAGGTCAAAATAAAAATCGAATAGTCCGGGAGCCGAGTAGGCCGTCTTGCGACTGCCTACTGCCGCGCGTATTTGTACGAAGATTTTGTTTTTTGTTAGGTATGATAATTTAGTGACTTTCATAGTTGGGCACACACACTAAAATGTAACTAACAGGCCTATGGTGATTTATCGAGGTAGGCACTGCTTATATGCCTTTATGCAATACACGCCACTGACTGATATACTCTGAGTATTCGCGCGCGGCTGTTACGCACGAACGCGGAAGGTGTAAATACTGAGCGGCCGTAGGTGATTATTTCAAGGGCACTAACGAGACATGATACTGTTACTTTACTATACTATAACAGTGGTAACAGTTTTCGTAGGTCAACTGTTACTTTTGACGTACGATTAATAGTAAAAAAATCTTTTTACATGAAAAACACTTAAAAAAAACACTTCAAAGTGAAAAATGACTTTATTTCGGAAGTCGATGTCTTTGGTTTTGAATTTACGTTTTTTGCTACAGACTTCCGAAATAAAGTTATTTTTAATTTTGTAGTTTTTTTATGGAAGTCGGTTTTTCTTTTTTTGAAAAAATAATTATTTTGCATATTTTAGTTGTGGCACCTACCGGTCACAAATTAGAATAGGTACCACTACCTGCTATGTAAATAACAATGACAGGAAGAAGGTTAATTATAACATCATCCGATTGGCTACGGAATCCTAAAAATGCCATTTAGGTACAGTGCTAGTTAGGTAGGTTTATTACTGATTTATAATAATTCAAATTGATGAAACAGGTTCTCATTTTTATAAAATCTCATTTTTATGTAAGTCCTCCTAAGAAGACCTACAGTCTATGCAAATAAAATGTTATTCCATTCCTAAGAAAACACTCGATATCATTTTTAAAGTTTTACCCCCGTCGGGAACTAAGTTCGTTCTCACGTATGATTTTAAACAAAATCAAAAAAATTAAAAAATTCTAATAAATAATGTCCAGTAAAAACATAAAATACACGTAACATAAGTATCAATCTATACAAAATATATCAGCCTTGCCTCCGCCATTCCCTTCTGGAATCGTAGGCAAAAATGGCGACCTGCGTGCGGCATGTCTGCGTCTCCGCATATTCTTTGATCGTCGTTTTAGTGCATCGCGCCACCGCGCGCGTTTTACGTATTCGGGGGTAGAGCGTTTAGCTCCGCCCACATGCACAAGGTCAGCGAGCCCTATATACACCTTAAATAATTTTGCTAAATACGTCGCGAAATCCCTCTAGGGTAAGTTTCCATGTATTTTATTAAAGGTGCTATCTGTAAGGTGTCTCTGGAACTTCTTAATAGTAGTTTTCTGCTGTATTTCTTCCTACCTTCCTATCTAGGACACTGTGACCTTTGGACCTACGAAACGTGGTTCCGACAGCTTGCTTACGCTTCCGTTCTGTCTGGATTTCCAGGATTCTAGTCTACCCTTCAACCCATCCGCCACGTCGTGGTTCCGGCGTCAAGGAGGACGCTTGGGCAGATCCTCTGCTGCAGAGTGATTCACGTCTACCCTACACTGAATTTAAGACGTTATACAGAACTTGGAACTGGAGCCGTCCGTTGCGGGCAAAGTTTGAGACTGGACCATCATCACCTGGAGGTGGTTCAGGCCAGTGTTCCCTACCTCATTACAACCCTCTGCAATCAGGACTTGAGATGGCCACGGAAGTTTTAGGCAATAAATAATAAACTGTGTACTTAATCTTCGAGCTCTTATTATTTACGAACCTCCTACATACTTACCTGCTGGCAACCCCTTAAGGGAAGTGTCACATTTTCTTATGAGTTTTCGAATCTCATTCGGCCTAACAAGTGATGGGTAGTCATCCAACTGGTAACTGTCCAGCAACCTAATAGAATCTTTGACTGTCTCTTCAGTTGTGGGATCGCTGACCCAATGTTTAGTTAGGTTCATGTTCTCTAGGAAGGTATTGGCTGTGTCACACATTCTTCAAGCTCTGAGGAAGTGATAGTATTATTCGATGTTGTTAGAGGGGGTATTGAAATAGGGTGATGGTTTATTGATTTGACCACTCGCCATAAGTCCGAAGCATGGTTAGTTATTTTAGCTAGTTTATTGTTCCAGACATTGTCGTTTAGGGCTTGGATCTTAGACTTGATGGTTTTCTGCATGTTGTTGACTTGGAAAAATAACTGACGTCGGTTATAAGGATTCAATTCTTCTATATATATATATATATATATAGGCTAATTTACGAAAACGATTTTTATTTTTATATTTTGTGACCTGATCCGTCGAGGGAGTTTATGATCACCATCACTGGGTAATTTAGGGATGGCTTTATCTCTAGCATTAAAAATTTATTGGGTTAGGTATACAGCAGCAAGGTCAATTGCCTCAGGAGAGTTTAGCGTTGTTTGGTTTAAGGTTATAGATTCATTAAAATGAGATCTATAACCTTTCCAGTCGGCCTTTCTGCAATTAAAGATAATACGCGCTTGTCTGTTGACTTTACCAGCTACGGTAAAGCATACAGGCAGGTGGTTAGAAGAAAGACTGGTGATTACCTCCGGCTGAGGCTGAGGCTCCGCAAGGTGGTAAACAGAGTTGGCTATGATAATGTCCGGGGTAGATGGTAAATGCGTGCAATGATAGTGGACTAGAGTGGGACTAGAAGGTGCATGAATGTCATATTCGTTGTTAATCATGTGGTCGAAAAGTACTTCGCCGTGTATGTTGGAGCGAGAGCAGTGCCAGTAGGAGTGTTTGGTGTTACGATCACCCATAATGAGAGTTTTAGGTCGAACATTGATAATTGTGTCTAAATCCGTAGGTAGTAAACCTAGGATAGGCGATTTATAGGCTGAGATAAAGGTGATTTCCTGATTTGATAGAGCTATTTGTATTCCTACACATTCTAGGTTTTGAGTTAAAGGTATATTTAGAGGGGTATGTTCAATGTCCGGCTTGACTAAAATTGCGACTCCTTGGCCGTGTCCGTCTGGTTTCTTATCGCGCCGGTAACAGGTGAAGCCAGGGGTGTGTAATTTTATGTGGGGGGATATTCTGGTCTCTGACAAAGCTACAATATTATAGAGGTATGAGGAACAGGGTGTAAAGTTCACTCATACTCTATAGAAAAGGGAGGATCCTCCGACCAGACGGGTGTTGTGTCTGGCGGACAATTGCCCAACGATTGATGTTGGGAAATTGTATCTATGCTGATTGCGCGGTAAACTCTGCTTGCGAGATGCAGGATTTGCGTGACGTCAGTATGACGCGTTGTTCGCATGTGGCGTTGTAGATACCGCTACATCACTCCCCTCCGGAGACCGGAGGTCGATAGTGGACTGAGTCTTGTATCTTGCGATGCTTGCCAGGCCAGCTGAGGTTCCAGTGAGTCGGAACCGGTTGCCGCATAGTTCACGGTGAGTCGGAACTGTCACCGGAGTTGTCCCCAGTGAGCCGGGGTGGCGCTGCGTTATATTCCAGTGCGTCGGATGTACAGCGCCGGGTTGAGGCTGGCTGCTGCGTCGACCAGGAGAGGGTGCTCTGCTTGTTTGACCGGCCGAAAGTGCAGTGTGCTGTGCCGAGGTGCTGCTGATGAGGCTGAGGGTGATGACCAGGTATGCGCGGACGCTGCATGCTGGTGGTCAGGATACCCGTTGAAGCCGTGGATGCTGGCTGGCTGGGTGACTCGCCGCTAAAGCTTGCGGGAGTGATGATGATGACGTCACGCTGAAGTGTTTGCGCGAAGGCCGCGCTGACGTTCATGTCCGGGGTCACCAGTATAGAGGTATGAGGAACAGGGTGTAAAGTTCACTCATCCTCCATAGAAAAGGGAGGATCCTCCGACCAGACGGGTGTTGTGTCTGGCGGGCAATTGCCCAACGATTGATGTTGGGAAATTGTATCCATGCTAATTGCGCGGTAAACTCTGCTTGCGAGATGCAGGATTTGCGTGACGTCAGTATGACGCGTTGTTCGCATGTGGCGTTGTAGATACCGCTACAATATCAATAGAAAGCTCGCTTACCAGGTCCAGCAGTTCCGTGATTTTGGAGCGAATGCCGTCGGCATTCCAGTAAAGGATACGTACATTTTGTGTTTTACACATATTGACCAAGGTGGGTTAAAAATAAAATAACTTTATCCATCATACTAGTGCATCCTAGAAATTGGCTTTTGATGGTTTTTATCGTCATTAAAATGGCTAGCATGTCAGCTGTCATCTGATCTTGTACAGTTTCTTTAACAGTGGCTTTTTGTGTATTGGCAGCAGCAACAAAATTCCAGGATCGCTCATCGACTACATTTGTCTTCGGTGGCAGATTCATAGTCCTGACGCCTTTGAGTTGCCCCTGGCGTTCCTGCAGAATCTTTAAATAATTTTCGCGCTCTTTACACTGACGGAAGTTTGCAGGGTGGTTTCCACCACAGTTACAGCACTTGGCTGGCTGGTCGGGTCTTCTTGGGGCACTCTTCAGTCTCGTGGGGTTCGGTGCATGTCACACGGCGGGGTGCTAAGTTGCAATTGGTGGACGAATGGCCGAAACCTTGACAACTGTACCACTCTGTGTTCCGTAGCGATTGTCACTTCGGTATTTCCGGATTTGTACTACGGTGTTACATATTAGCCTGATCTGTCGAAATTTAGCGAAATCAGCGCCAGCTGACAATTGAACCAGAAAGGGGGGGCAGTAAGAAGTCATTTCAGCCGGTACTCTCATTTTACAGACAATAACGTTCTCAAAACCAAGCGACGAGATTTCGGCTGGAAGTATATCCTCGACGTAGTCAGGAAGACCGAAGATTACTGCTTTGTACATCTTCTCATCCTTTCGCGAGTAGGTGTGAAAGGCAATTTCCTTAGTACGTAGACCTTCTTTGATGACTTGATGACTTTCGGACGTGTGGCAGATAACAGCTACTCGATTATTACGTCTGTACTGCACGTGAAAGTTTTTCGAGTACGACATGATTGTAGTTCTGATGTGCTCATGTGTCCAGGTGGTTTGTATCTCCAAGACGATAGGAGGAATGCGGCTGGTCTTTATGGTGCTATAAGTTTTGTGTTGGGGTCAGCGGCAGATGATTGGTAGCCATGCAGCGGGCTGAAACTGTTGGTAGTCTTGATTGGATCAGGTAGGCGCTGTTCGGCGTGACGCGCAGCTCTTCTAGGTACTTTCCACTCATTAGTGTTGACGGGACCTTCAAGTGGGCGTTTGCCGACAGAATTAGGGTGCGTTAAGAAACGTTCCATATCGACAACTTTTTAACAGTCGTGTTCCCATCACTAGTGGCGATGCGAAGAACCTGGGAGGGGATTATAGATAGGCGTGCGACTAACACGAGCTCGCGCGCCGAACTGATCCGTAATGAGTCAGGTTAGTACCAAACTGTTTTTATGTTTTGATGCAAAATATAGCTCTATTTCAATTAAAATGTATATTTGAATTAATATTATATCACATAAACTTGGGCCTAAGATAACAAATTGTTCAAACTATTGTATGGATAACATGGTTGAGCAGTGCAAACGCACACCAAAATAACTCATTAAAATCTTAAGCTTTTTAATATATGTCATACAGATGCACGTGTGCCACAAACAGGTCTAAGACATTGCTTTTGCGCCCTAAAAGCGAGTTCCCTGTCTGTAGCATTCCCCCAATAAATTAGTCCACATCTAAGCGTAGACTCTTCGTCCACCGAGTCAAGTGCAGTCGCTGCATTGCTGAGCCGTCTGTAGTGTGAGAGCGGTCTGTAGTGTGTGAGCGGTCTGTAGTGTGTGAGCGGTCTGTAGTGTGTGACCGGTGGCGGCGCAGTGGGCACGGCCGCGACCTACGAGTTGTAGCTCGTAGGTTCGAGCCCCGACAGGCGCTTTACTTTGTGTACATTATTTCATCACCACTGCTCTCAAAACGGTGAAGGAAAACATCGTGAGGAAACCGGCATGTCTTAGAACCAAAAATTCGAAGACATGTGACCTCTACCAATTCGCACTGGGCCCGCGTTGTGGATTACGGCCCATTCCCTCTCCCCCTTGTCCCAGCAGTGGGAACATTATAGGCTAATTATGTATATGTAGTGTGCGATGGTTCATACAAAATATACGGCAGTGATGTAGGGAGAATTTTCCCTATCTCCGTCAGTCTTAATCCCTCAGCTTATCTTATAACCAATCAATGTAAGTACTCATTTCTCAGCTTCAGGCTTGACACGGCAGTTGCACGATATGTTGTAGCCTGTGCCCCTGAAGGTCCGGAACGTGGACTGGTGCCGCCATACCGGCTACGCTAGGCCCGCGGGCCCGACACACTGAGACCGACACATCACTGCAAAAATCTGCACCGTCCAAATCAAATCAAACGTTTATTTGATAGAAATACATTTTCAGCAGTGAACGAAACAGCGGTCTACTCTCTGAGTTCGTCTCGGGAGACACGGGCCCATCGGAAGTAGTTGATCAATCCGTCAAAACAAATGACAAAATAAAAATTCGGATGGGCAACACACATCGCGATTAGGGGCAACATGTCAAATAATGTTGTCATTCATTCTTAGTTCGGGACCCAAACTATTCTTATGTGATGCGCCCGTAATGTCGCCCGAAAAAAATAACAGTTTTCGTGCTTAGGGAGTAGACCCCCTGAACCGTCACGCTCAGGTCGGTGACGCTGAGTCGGGAATGCTTAATATAAGTTGGTTATTAATACATAAACAAATGCTCGGCTCCTGTAGCACTTGTAAACACATCACGAAGTGTTCGGCCCAGTTAAAGGGCGAGACATTCACTCTGACCCCGTTCTATTTACTGGACCGAGTGCCACCAACGAGCGTCCCCGCGCTGATCACTTGCCCATTCGGCGGGTCAACACGCACTCGGTGCGTACTCGCCACTCGGCACTCATATGCCGCACGCAGCACACTACCGTTTCCAGCGATTTTCGTGGACTGGCTGACTGACTCGGTACCAAGTTAAAAAATACGCTTAGACACCTACTCGTCCACACAACTCTCTCGGCCCACTATCATTTTACTGTCTCGTCCATCTACTCGGCACGTGTGATCAAGGCAGAAGTTGACACATGTATCGTGTGGTTTTTGTCTTTGGCAGTACTTTTGCTCAGGACGCTACAGTCGAGTGACGATCACAAAACATTATCACATATGTACAAGTATTTACCTGCAGACGACATTTGAACAAATCAAATGTCGTCTAGTTGTACGGTACGTCTATTCCGGAGCGACCAGGGGCCCAATTCTGTAAAATAACCAACTTGTCAATAGTGTGTAAGTAGTGTCTCAATAGAATAGTCTTTGACATTCGGTATTCTACAAATTATTTATGGTCATTGACTTGCCACTGTAGTGCTATTGAAACGCCATAGTAAGAATATTGTAATAATTGGTAGTCTGGTCCACTATAATGAGTCAACGTCATCGTGATGGCCAAAGTTCCGGTAGTCTGTAAGGTATTTGACAGTTGTCAGTATCGTAGCTTGACTCTAATATTTCATAAAACTTTCTACACCTCTACGTTGCATAATGATCTCTTGCAATCTAGAAGTACATGAGAGTATGTCCTATGTATGTGCATGGTTAACGCGGTTCGTATTTGGCATATATATTTTGGCAAGAGACATTAATGAATTGTTGCATTGCGATGCATAAAAGGTGCTATAGAGCCGAACAAGAGCAGCGTAGCGAGGAGTGCGGGAACACGCGGACGCGGAACGCGGACAATGGCGCGGTTTCGGCGCGGCGCGGTGCCGGCGCGGCGGCGGCGGCGGCGTGGCGCGGTGTCGACGCGGCGCGATAATGCCAATTAAGCAGCGCGCGATAACGCCGCGCCGGACTTGTTTATTGTATGCTGCGCGCGAGTCGTCCGCGCGCCCGCGCTGCGCACTCCGAGCACTCCGAGCAAGCGAGTAAATCGTTGAAACGTTGCGCGCTGTCAGCGGCGCGGCCGACGCAGGCGTCGTAATATACTAGTAAGTAGTAACACGGTGCGTGTCGCTTACCCGCCCTTTATTTACTTTGAAAATAGCTCATTTGATTAGCAGTCTCAGTTGAGGTAGCAGGGTAAAGCAGTCTCTTCGAAAAAAAAATGATTTTATTGCATTGGATTCATAGCTATATAACATTTCTATGGTTGGACTGAATAATCGATGTAATTTACTGTTCTACTGTAGACTGTCACAGACTGGCCTGCGTAAACGTAAGGCGACAGGCTGATTATTTCCCCACTGCTGGGACACAGGCCTCTTCTCTTCGAGAGGGTGTAATTCAATTCAATTTTTATTCAGTAATAATTCACATTGCGTTCGAAATAATCCAGCATGAAATAATCCACCACGCGGGCCCAGAGCGGATGGGTAGATGTCACATGTTTTCGAATTTTTGGTTCTAGTCTCCTCCTTCACCGTTTTGAGTCTGAGCTGTAGTTGAAGAAATGTTGGCGCCTCCGGGCGAAACCTTTTCAACCAAACCAGGAAAATAAATGTTCCTTAGACTTTGACTTGAGATTTTTTTATAATAAATACGTTTTCCGCGTCGCGTCGTTAAGTAAGTATCGGAGGTGTTCTGGTGGTGAGATGAGTACCTACTGACCGTGTTGTGGTGTAGTGCGCTGCGCGCGCCGGCGCCGCCGCCGCGGCTTTGCGCGCGCTGCTGCCGGGCCCGGCCTGCGGGACATGCCACAAATCTCATCATCAGCATCGACAGGGTTGTTCAGCTCCTTGCTGGACATACGCACCTCGCCGGTAGTGTGCTCGTGTTGTTCTGTCGCGAGGGTGTGTCGCCTTGTCTGTTGGCGCAGAAGAAGTCTGGCGGCAGTTGCCTCGAGCGCAGCAGAGCTAGCAGGGGAGCACCCCCGCCGACCTGCGCGCGGCCCGCGCCCCGCGCCGCCACCTCGTACGTCTGGTCCGGCAGCAACATGTTGCGCCGCGCTGCACACACGATACATTACACGATACACAACTACACAGATATGCAACCAATTCGGCTATTTACAATGAAGTCAGTCATAAATCTTTTCGTCTGTCCACTTGGGAATTGGAGATGCAGCATTAACAAGGTTCGTATTAGATGTGACAAGAAAGGTTCCCATTCAGAAACGCGACGTTTGGTATACTGCGTATACCTATATTGTACTAGCTAGTGCCTCTAGGTAGGAGATACTATACTACCACGCCACCAAACCAATACTGCAGGAAATCATTCGTAAAACTAACGATAACTTGTATTAGGTATGTGTCAGTGAACACGTGCGAGAGGTAATGTGAGCACAGTCAGCCACACGCGCATAATAACATAAGCTCTGCGACTAATGAGGCATTGTGCGCACATTGCAACACAATATAGCGGCGCGCGCACCACCGCTGTCAGTGTGTGTACGTACATTGTACGGTAGACAGTGCGGGGCGGCTCATTATACGCAGTGACTAGGGCATGCAAACCGGATACCCAAAAAATAATTAAATTTATCACTGACAAACGTGGATAGGATGGCGAGGCGGTGTCAGTTCCTATTTCGGCCACGTTAATTTAGATCCTTGTCGCACTACTATGCCACGCTGCTGCCATTTTGTTTTTCGATCAGTGTAATAAAATCCGTAGTACTCTAAATGATGTCTCCCTTGATGCACTTGTATCCTTACGGTCATTATATCAAAGTAAAAAATAATAATTTGTTTTAGCTGTGTAACTTTAATTTTTAATCTATATCTATAAGAATGACTCAGCCAGTCATATCTAACACTAAAACCGGTCAAGTGCGTGTCGGGCCACGCGCAGTGTAGGGTTCCGTAGTTTTTATAACAGCAAAATGCGGGTCGTATTCGCTGACTTATAGTTTCGTACCATGCTCTAACTAAAAGCCAAACATGACTACCTACCTAATTTGCCTTCCTATACAAATCCTCACTTGATCCGACAATTTTGTACGGAAAGTTTTAATATATTTTTTTTTGTAATTTTGAGAAGACTTGTCATAGCCGGTGTAGCAACTGTTTTTTTTTATAAAACTTATTTAGGAATGAAACAATAGCGCATTACAACTGACGCTTAGCGCCATCTATCGACATTTCTATGGAGTTGTTCGAAATTTTCAAGTCTAATACAATTGGTCGACTATTACTCGTAAACTTGTAAAGCCCACTTAAGTGTGATAGTTTTCCTTTAAACTTCGTTATTTAAACCTAGGTACTACTGCCGTGACATTTGAATTTCTAACTACAACCGTTTAGTTGGTAGAGGGGGGGGGGACACTAGACTCTAATGAAAATTGGTATTTTTAAGCTTGATAAGTGACGAACGGTTTACTTAATCAAAAAACGGTCTTCCCAAACCCCTAATATTTTTTAAAGGCCTATCCAACGATATCCCACACTATGGGAAGGACGAAAAAAAAATTATCATCCCCACTTTAGAAGTTTAGATGTAGGGGAGGTACCCAAAATAATTCTTTTTAATCATTTTTATTTTACCACTTTTTCGGAGTCATTAACGTGTATACTCATGCCAAATTACAACTTTCTAGTACAAATAGTTTTTGAGCTAAACCGCGGACAGACAGACAGACAGACGTCATGGCGAAACTATAAGGGTTCCTTGTTGACTACGGAACCCTAAAAAACGCTAAAATCGCAAACTAACGGCTAGATTTGATATGTTAATATGTTGTTAGTTGTTATTTCTCATTTCTTTAATAAAAATTGAAAAAAAATACGATTTAAACGGTTTTGTAAACAAAAAACCGAAAAAAACGGTTTTTAGAAATAACCCGGTTTTTGCATGCCCTAGCCGTGACTCACCGGAACAGCGCCGGTGCAGCGTGTAGCGTGCAGCGTGATGCGCGACACACATCCGTCGTCACTCACGCTGCGGACAGCCGTGCGGGGCGGAGGGGGGCGCCGCCGTGGACGCAGAATGTCGTACGTCCAACTTTTTGCGAGGATTCGGCGAGACCGCGCACACGTCCAACCCCGATTACTCCGACACACTGACACACATCCTCCACTGGTCACTGTTTACCGAGGGACTCCACACGGAGAGGCACGGCCGCAAGGTCGATAATGATGTGAGTACCTAGTGTAGTACCTGCTACTCCTGCTAGTACCTTGTTATACTTCCTGGACTCTTGTGTGCTCTCAGGAGCGCAGTTGTCGTCTCCCCGCAACCTTAATTACCTACTGTTCGGTGGATATTTATTTAGTTTTGTGTCAAATTCGAACACAAGGGTTGTTTTCGTTCTAGTTATAAGTACCCTACCCAGTGACCCACGGAAAGGATTTTGTTACTTACCTACTAATACATGTATGGTAAAAAGGGTTACCCTTTATTTATACTGACTGCGACGGAGCGTATTTCAGCGTCCCTTGGAACCTTACATAGATACAACCATGTCACCTAACAACATGTCTGAGAAGGTGAGAACGCATCTGCAGTTTCTCGTCAATTGGTTAGCGGTTTTACAATTATATATCATCATAAACAATCGGCATCCTGCGCAGGTCGCACACCCGCCGCACGCCGCGGAGCCTCCCGCGCGCGGCCCGTGCCCACCGAGCCTACGACTGTGCTCATCAATCCCTACAGGACACAGTACACATATCAGACAATTAGCGATTTGTGCGTCACTTGATGGCGGATTTACTACTATCGTGGAGACTACAACCTTCGATCATTATTTTTCTAATGCTAATTCAGACAGACATAGACAGCACAGAGATACGAGAGAGACGTGGAAGAGAGGCCGTTTGTCCTGCAGTGGGACCATGTCAGACAATACGTGTCTGACATGGTCCCACTGCAGGACGGTAATCTACGAGTATATC
The DNA here is from genome assembly GCA_947507525.1 of Apamea epomidion. Lineage (NCBI taxonomy): Eukaryota > Metazoa > Arthropoda > Insecta > Lepidoptera > Noctuidae > Apamea > Apamea epomidion. The sequence continues at coordinate 256,226 of OX382240.1, read as the reverse complement.
TATACCTACCACTAATAAAATAAAGCTGAAGAGTTGTTTGTTCTTTTGAGATGGGGCAGCAATGGGTAGCTACAGGAAAACGGTCTTAGCAGACTGTCTTTAACTATTTGAGAAATTTTGATCTTCATTTACAGATTAAAAAAAAAAAAGTACTGACTGCCAGAAAATAGGGAATTTTCTCTAATACTTCATTTTGATGCCAATAGATCCTTTCTAACTGGGGATTGAGTAATAGAAAAGTTAAAGAAAACACTTTTCCCATACATTTCTCAAGTCACCGACCACATTAGCAACACCAAAATACTCTCCAAGACAGGTATCGCCGATGTGGGAGGCAAGTCTGCGAATCGGAAGTGGGACTGGGCGGGTTACAGTTATACAATGCATCCATACCGATGGGCTAAAGTTGTCACACAGTGGGTGCCTGAAGACGGGTGTCGTCACCGAGGCAGGCCAAAGAAACGTTGGCGTGACGATTTGGACTCGTTCCTAACCGATTGGACGGAGAAGGCACAGCACAAGGAAAGGTGGAAGAATATGGCGGAGGCCTTTGCCCGACCTTGGGACAGTGTAGGCTAACGGAAAAAAAATACATTTCGTAGGAAATTAAACTATAACATACATTTTAAGTTAAAAAGAAAGAAACACGGGTAGCTGTAGAGCCTATTTTAAGTCTTTTAAAAATACTGACCCTTCCAAGCATTATACATTTTAGAAACTGCGTTGTTCGTGAAAATTATTTGAAAAAGGTACTTCCACTAGAAAAACTCCATTACGTGCCCAATATGTAAGTAAACTATGTCATCAAAAATGTAAGACCGCATTGATGCGAAAAAGTTTTTTTGGAATGGCACCTAAAGTGTTTAGTAAAAGTCCTGATGCCATAAAAAACATGACATTATATAAGTTTAAAAAGCTCTTACTAAATTATTAATTGACAAATGTTATTATACTGTAGACGAATTTTTGAACGACCAATTATTATAATAATGCATTTTTACCCTTTGATAATAAGTACTATGACTATTTATTGATTTTATTGTATTTGATGTTTTTCTTTTCTCTTTTCTGTTCATGTATTTAATTATTTAAAATATTATTTTTTCTAAGTCACATAGGTAATGTGTCGCTAGTACTTATGTCTTAATAAAGGGAACACCCAAATACTCCGAAATATTTTATTCCGAATTTCGATGTTCTGATTTTCAAAAGTCCGAATTTCATTGTTAAGAATTATAATGTCTATTATTAAAAATCACGAATTTTATTTTATCGAAAGTCGTAAATGCGATTGGTTACTTTTCCGATTTTCATATGTTCGAAGAATCAAATGCTCCAAGGGTTCTCGGTCCGCAAAACGACATTCCGATTTTCAATACTTCGAATAAACTACTAAAATTAGGATTCTGAATCAGTTTACCAAATTGTATTTGTTCGAATTTCATTTTATCGAAAACCATTGACCGACGTCTTTTTTGCTATATGCATTATTTGATATATATTTTTAGATGTGATGTGTTTTTTTGTGTGTGTGTGTGTTATTTTGTTGTTTTTTTTTGTGTGCGTATGTTTTTTTTGTATGTGTGACGTGTTTTGTTTTTTTAGATGTGTCATAGGTATTATTTTACAATTTGTAAATCGGCGAAATATAGTTCGCCGATTTACAAAACAACTTTTTGCTATTGGCCGAAGCCTCTTTTGAAATTTTTTCGTTAGCCAAATGATTTATTTGCCATAATTTTCGCCGAGTACCAGATTCCCTCTATTGTTGGTGGCAAAGTTATTTCGGAATTCTATTAATCGGTATTTTAATAATCGGAATTCGCACATAGCGCACCTATTTATGTAAACACCTACGTTCCACAAATAAACTAATTGATTGACCCTTTTTCTCGAAAACGCTTACAGGTATCAAGTTGAAATGAATATCGTATAGGTACGTAAGTCTACAGTCCCTAGGAGTTATAAAAAAAATAAGCTTCCTTAACGCGCAATAAAAAATTCGACCATTTATGCTACATATTTTGATACTCCCAAATAAATCAAACCTACCTATAGGGTACTTCCCGTTGACCCAGAATCATGAAATTGAGCAAGAAGCAGTGTCATGTAGCACAAGTAAGGAAAAAATCCGAAAACCTTTTTGTAGTTAAATATCCGTGGTCGTTACATTACTAAAAAAAAATTTTTTTTTTGTGAATACAAATTCATTTGCAGTTGGTAAACTAACAGCGACCTATGTCGATATAATTATGGGGACAATAGATTACGCACGGCAAAGTTAAGTTTGTCCCTCAACCCAGTTTATCTTTTCGTTAGAGCAATATTCAGTGCTTTCATAATTTATGAACTTCAGTAATGTTACCTAATGATTTTGGTGAGTGTAGCCGTACATTGGCGCCGATTCCCTTGTTCACAAAGAAAAAGATAAAGATATATTTATTTGTAAACATGTGTTACATTATACATACGACGCCGCATGCGACGCGTGCTTATCCCCCCGACATCGAGCTAAGAAGAGTTAATGACGCGAGTGCTAGTGCTTGTGCGCGACACGCATCTGCGAAAACATCTCCAGGATTCAGCCTCAACGATACGATGCATAAAGGACCCAACCTTCAACAAGATCTGCAACTATTATTGCTAAAATGGAGACAATACCAGTACGCTTATACAGCAGACATCGAGAAGATGTATAGCCAGATCCAAGCACATGAATTGGATCAACCACTAAAAAAAATTATTAAGCGCAATAATGCTCAATGTCCTATACAATCTTATCAACTCACAACGGTAACATATGGAACAAAGGCGGCTCCATTTTTAGCTCTAATGACGCTGAAGAAATTAGCAGCAGACGAACAGAAAAATTATCCTGACGCGGCTCAGGTGTTATACAAAGATTTCTACATGGATGACCTTGTAGCTACATGGGTGTCATTCTATTGAACAGGGTAAGAAACTCATAACAGATTTGATGAAATTACTATATTCAGGAGGTTTTACCTTACGTAAATGGGCCTCCAAAGAACCAACATTAATCAAAGACCGAGTCATCAAAATCCTGACACTAACATTGTATTCAACTCGAAATCGGAGTCAACCTCAAAAACACTGAGTCTGTGTTGGAACACGAACACGGATAAATTCTTCTTTCGTTGTGATTTTTCTGAACAGTCTTCAAGGCCAACAAAACGCAACCTACTATCGGAAATATCGAAATTGTTCGATCCGTTAGGCTGGTTCACACCGTTATCAACTAAATTGTTCGATCCGTTAGGCTGGTTCACACCGTTATCAACTAAATTGTTCGATCCGTTAGGCTGGTTCACACCGTTATCAACTAAATTGTTCGATCCGTTAGGCTGGTTCACACCGTTATCAACTAAATTAAAATTACTATTCCAAAAACTATGCGAAAACAATTTACATTGGGGTGAGGAATTGTCCAATGACATTTTCAACGATTGGGCCAAAATAAAAGCAGACCTAGACAACATAAACAGCTGTGAGTACCACGATGGTTGAAGAACAACAGTGATGACATCATCGAAATTCATGGGTTCTGTGACTCATCCATGCAAGCATATGCATGCATAGTTTATGCGCGCGTAACACATCAATCGGACGTAAAACTTATCGCCCCAAAATCTAAACTCGCGCCGCACGAAAGCCCTTACGTTGCCAAAACTGGAACTTAGTGGCGCATACCTACTCTCTAAACTAGTAAATAAAATACAACGGTCCTTAACAAATAGACTAGAAATATTTGGATAGACGGACTCGAAGGTAACACTCGGCTGGATACAGGGTGAGCCTAACCGATGGAAAGTGTTCGTCGCAAATAGGGTTGCCAAACTCACAGAGAAACAATGCTTCCTGCCTGCTGGCGTTATGTAAAATCAACGGATAATCCAGCGGATTGTGCTAGCCGCGGGATGTTGTCGTCGCAGTTAAAACAACATACATTGTGGTGGCAAAGCCCCCAATGGTTAAAAACATGGACTCCAGAGGATGAAACTGAAAAACAATTATTTAGCATTAATGAGGAGGTCAAAACAGTTAAAGAACAAGTCAAAGTCGTCCAAGATTGCCCAAATATCATCAACCACTTCTTAGAAAAATACAACAGTACAAAGAAAATGACACATATACTTTCATGGATATATCGAGCGATAACACCTGCACGTTGCCGTAAACATTTGCCGAGCTATCTCACATTACAAGAGTTGCGCAAAGCTAAAACAATTATTATAAAACATGTGCAAAATAAGGAATTTGCAACGGAAATAGAAAAAATACGCAAACATGGTAGCGTTGGAACAAAAAGCCAATTAATAAAATTAGATCCCTTCATTGATCTCAACGGATTGTTACGTGTTGGTGGGCGATTGAAAAACGCTAACATAAGTGAGGAGATGCGGCATCCGATAATCATACCACATAAGTGTCGGTTGGCGGAGATTCTCGTCGACGAAGCACATCAACTAACATTTCACGGCGGACCACGTGTGACCCTCGCAAACTACGTCATTACTATTGGATAACGAGTGGGAACAATGCTACCAAGAAGCAGATAAGAAAATGCGTGATTTGCCGAAAACATGAATCAGGAAGACAGTATCAACTTATGGGCGATCTTCCTGAGGAGCGATGCAACCCCGCTCCACCCTTCTACCACACAGGCGTCGATTACACGGGGTTTGTGGAAATTAAAACAAATAAAGGACGTGGAGTGAAAACAACTAAAGGATACGTGGCGGTTTTCATTTGCATGGTCACAAAAGCCGTGCACTTGGAGCTGGTTTCGGACTTAACAAGCGCTGCCTTTTTTGATGCGTTGAAGAGGTTGGCAGCTAGACGAGGAGCTCCACGACATCTTTACAGCGACCAAGGAACTAATTTCGTTGGCGCCAGCAACATTTTGGAACATGAATACCAACAATTACAACAAATCTTCCAAGATAGTTTCTTGGCAGAAGTGACCGAAATGAAAATGGAATGGCACTTTAACGCACCATGATGGCCGAGTGCCGGAGGCTTATGGGTGAGAGCTGTAAGACGCCTTAAGTTCCACCTTAAGCCAATAATTGGTGAACAGAGGCTCACATTTGAGGAGCACTCGACTATTCTTGCTCAACTTGAGGCTTGCTTAAAAACTAGACCTCTGTGCTCCATAACAGAAAACATAGAAGATCTCGACTTTTTAGCCCGGCACACTTTTTAACAGGACGCACAGGATTAACAGCTATTGAAACAGAAAGGGATGCCATTACACATTGGCATTTAATCCAGAAACTATCCGAAGACATCTGGAGAAGGTGGAAGTCAGAATATCTAAGCCAACTAACAGCGAGAAGTAAATGGTTGAAACCACAATAAATTTTGAAAATAGGCGATATGGTCGTCATTCAAGAAAACAACATACCTGTTGGATAATGGGTTATGGGAAGAGTGGCAGATGTCCACCCGGGCAGAGACGGACTTGTACGGGTGGTATCCTTAAAAATGAAAAATGAAATCGTAGAGAGACCATCATAAAGCTTTCCCTATTACCTATTAATTCGCCGGAAACAAGTGAACAAGAACATAAAACAACAGAAAAACAAACAGAAAAAGAAAACAAAACAAGAAAAAGTACACCACCGGTAAGACTAGGCCATGTCAACTTCATTTCTTTGGCCCTAGCATTAACATTATTTATGTCAATCGCAATCAACATTGCGCATGGCATGATGTATAACATGACAAAATTAAGGAATAATCATCCTTATATTTGATCCTGTGGCCAAAATGGATTTCATCCGTGATAAATGGACTTTCAAATCAAATCAAATCAAATCATTTTTATTTGCAATATAGGTAAGTATAAAGTGTTGTTACAGAATGAGGTTAGTAGGTATCTCTATATTTTGCCACAACAAGGCATGCAAATATTTAATACAATTTCAAAATATAATTATAGCAAAATTCAATAGGAAATGTCAATAAAATTAATCATGTCAAAAATTACTCATGTCAAAACATTACTCATGCCAATAAAATTACTCATGTCAATATTATCCATTAGAAAGTCATTAATTGTGTAATAACATTTGTCAACCAAAAACTTATTCATACATTTCTTAAATTGCATTATATTTAGTTTTTTAATGTCATCTGGTAATTTATTAAAGATTTTTTGTGCCATGCAAAGAAAACTCTTTCTGAGCAGTGCTGTGCCAGCGCCGTACGAAATTTCAAGCTCCAGTTTATTCTTATCACGTAGTTGTCTGAATTGACTTTTATATGCAATGCTGTATAGGTAAGTGTTCGTCCTAACAAAGATACTCACTTCATAGATATACAACGAAGGCAATGTCAATAATTTTAAATGTTTAAAAAATGGTTTTTATCGATTTTTATTTTTATTAATGGCTTTAGTCGTCTATTACGATATGTCACCCTACTGGGAGGGCACGACAGCGCTAGAAAAACTATTAACTCATTTGGATAACACATGTACTAATATAAACAGCGGTGTGTGTAACATGATAGTGCCACAACTACAGCATGAGTTTTTCGAACTAAAATACTACAACACGCTCCTGCTTTTTTTTTTAATGGGAAATCATCAAATGACCCCTCCCGCTCTGGGTGGAGCGGAAGGGAGTGTCAGACTCTTACTGACTAAAACCCACCCGTGTTCCTTCCTCAGCCCTTTATGTTCCAGGGCAGCGGTAACCCTTTCGGACGATCCCGCTACCCCGGCAACACGCTCCTGCTGACACAACAATTCATGGCACACTCCAGACAGCGTCGTGGGCTTATCAATGGGTTAGGTTACGCGGCGAATTATCTTTCGGCGTATCGGATGAGCGTTTCGCGGAACAATACACTAAGGACATAGAACATATGTATAAGGCGAAATCAAAATCATGTGGCTGAAACGATTATCCATAAGCAACATAAAACTATAAATCAACATTTAGATACATTGGACAGATTAACAAATGGAGTACAATTAGCAATGAGTAACATAAGTGCAGTACATAGACAGATCGTAACTGCATTGACTGCAAATACTTTTCTCCAAACATTAAGGGGGAATCAAGATACAGACACTAGACACTTTGACTGACATTCGTCATGGTCAGTTCAACATACATTTATTAACGCCTAAACAACTACAAAAAGAACTCAACATCATTGCTGGCCAACTTACGGATGATCTATTATACATATACCTATCGATCACACGGATGTGAGAAAACTATATCATCTATTGCAAATTGAAAAACATTTCATATTCCAAATAACATTCCCATTGGTCGATACAAATTATACAGAGTGATACCGATTCCCAAACAATTTGGTAAGAATATGACAAGCATTCTGCCAAAATTACCAATACATGGCAGTGAATCTAAAAAAGGACTCATACATACCAATAAACAACGATGAGCTTTCAACATGTCTCACTCAGGAAGAGACGTACATGTGCTTGCTTAAGAAGCATGTTTACCATCTAGACATTGACAACAAAAATTACTGCAATCGCAATCATGAGACTAACCAATGTAAAATTTATGTTCAGATATGTGGGTACCGTTGAACGATCCTTCTAAGCATTTATATCACTGCTGTAACAACTATTCCATTAAAATAATTTGTGGAGAGCATATCACAGTCGAACAACTCAACCAAGCAGGAGTAATATACCTCGGACAAGGTTGTATTATGAAGGGGCAAGATTTTACCTTGCATGCAAACACAAAATTTGACAACAACATAACGGCTCAGTCAAATATTTACGTACCAAAGATTTACCAACTAAACTACATTATCAATGTGAGCATACCGATGGAGAAGTCTGACGACAACCAAACTGAGGAGGACGAAGTAGATGCTCAAAATCTACAAACAAATCAAGCAGATGAGAAACAGGGACGTAGTAGAACTAGATGAGATGTTGTCACCACATGACATCCATCACTACGTGGTAAGCTACACTCTCGTGCTAGTGGCGGCTACGGGCACGGCCGTGCTCCTGTCGCGGTGGCGACGACGACGCCGCATGCGACGCGTGCTTATCTCCCCAGTAATGTTACCTAATGATTTTGGTGAGTGTAGCCGTACATTGGCGCCGATTCCCTTGTTCACAAAGAAAAAGATAAAGATATATTTATTTGTAAACATGTGTTACATTATACATACGACGCCGCATGCGACGCGTGCTTATCTCCCCAGACATCGAGCTACGAAGAGTTAATGACGCGAGTGCTAGTGCTTGTGCGCGACTACATAACAAGGCTGACCGTCAGCCCAGTGCTTAAAGTGCAGTGCAAGTGTGCGTGGTTAAAAAACAAAATAAAGCGTGTTCGCCAATCTTAAACTAAAACTAGAGACATTAAGACTATCTTAAGTGCTTCTCTAAACGCTATTGTTTCTTATTATCTTAACAATCACCACTAACATTAGGTTACGATCATCTTAGCTAACATGATTGTACTATCATCAACTCATCTCAACTACATCTTTGCCGCCCCGGAATATGTTCGGTCTAAGCAACCGAACACATCTAACGCAGCAGTTTACAACAATGGTCCTTTTATCTAAGTGACAATTTTATGTAGGTATACCTACTTTAACGTGAGTGCATTTCCATACGTGAAACGGACCGGGTGCATTCAAAACATTTAACATTAACATTTTACTTTAAGACATTTTACATTAGCTTTGAAGAACTTTTAATAAACATTTTAAATCCAAATACAAACAGTGCTTTAATATTACCAACGACCTTGCACCTCGCACAACATGCAAATGTGGATGTAAAAGTGAAAATCAGTGAGTTTCAACATGTTTTGCCACCATTGGCGTACAAAATAAATTATAGCCACTTGAAATATAACACAATCAAGACAAAAAAATCATAACAAAATTAAAATACAACACAAATAGATTAGAAACTATCATTTAAATAATCTTTAACATAATAGTAACATTTTTCAGTAAGTAAATTCTTAAGTTCTCTTTTTAATAAGTTTGGCTGGTTTATATTTTTAATAACCTCTGGAATTTTATTATATATGTATTATATATTATATATTTTATTATATATTATATATTAGGTGCCTTAGTACGTCTATTTCTAGTGACATTGGCGCCGATTCCCTTGTTCACAAACTAAACTAAATTTAAGTTCAGTGCATCTTTTTCATTCTGTTTCATTAAGAAAAGGACAGAAGATAAATATTAGTTTAGTTCTGGCAAATTAAGATACTCCATGGACAATTAAGAAGTGATTAAAAACATGGCTACTAAAAATACGTTAATTTACGAGTACGTCAGGCGCTGACTAATTTTTTTTTGTTGTCGCAGCCGTGAGGCGCTCACTATTGTTGTCTGAAACATTATTTTAATTTTATTAATTTTGTATTTTGTGTTTCACGAACTGTGTCCAAATAAACTTTTTTTCTTTCTTTCTTTATAGGATTAGGGTAGGAGTAGTGTAGGAGTAGGTTAGGAGTAGGGTAGGAGTAGGGTAGGAGTAGGGTAGGAGTAGGGTAGGAGTAGGTTAGGAGTAGGGTAGGAGTAGGGTAGGAGTAGTGTAGGAGTAGGTTAGGAGTAGGGTAGGAGTAGGTTAGGAGTAGAGTAGAAGTAGGGTAGGAGTAGGGTAGGAGTAGTGTAGGAGTAGGGTAGGGATAGGGTAGGTGGTAGGACACCACGCGAACGAAGTAGCGCCGGACAGCTAGAAATAATTTATATGGCAAAACAACGTTTGCCGGGTCAGCTAGTATATACAGGGTTACAGGAAAAGTCGTGCTAGATCCGTTAAGGGCGTGGAGTATTGCATTTCTAACTTATTTCACTATGAAACACTCTACCCTGAACTTAACCCTTTTCGAGATATTCAACTTTTAATTTTTTTATTGAAAATTGCCGATTTTTAGGCTACTAAATTTAATTTTGTTTATTTTGTGTGTCTTATTATTATTATTATTGCATTTTTACATGTGTAATAAGATGCTTTAGGACGTCAATCATTATAATAGTGCATAAGTTAATTGAATGGGCCGTAGTAGACAAGTGAAAGTTAAGAAATTAAAAAAAATATTAGGAAGTTTTTTTTCTCTAAAGGATATCTAAAAAAAATATTATGGCAGTTGTTCGGCAAATGTGTTCTAAAATATCTACGTTTCATCAGCTATCTAACGAGGTATAACAATCTAGGATTTGTATTACATTTCGTGGAAAAAAAATAGTTGGGACGCTCCAGGTAGCAGTTCTAACGGTCCCGCGCCTATTACCCGGCTGGTCGGGATGCGCCTCCTCCTTCAAGTCAGGATCTGGGGAAAATAGTCAAGGATCTCCCTAACACGGCACCAGGAATCGACGGGATTACGGCGCGTATGGTCGGACATGTGTGGCAAGTCGCAAGTGCCGAGCTGACACACATGTTTGGCCTGTGCGTCACGGAGGGTATCTTCCCCGATGAGTGGAAGGATGGCAGGCTTGTCGTTCTGCCAAAGGGCAACGACAGGTCCCTTACCGATCACAAAGCGTATCGGCCCATTACCCTACTTCCTGTCCTGGGTAAAATCTTAGAGCGCGTTATACTACTGTGCGCGCCGTCACTGACACGGGGCGTCTCGTCAAGCCAGCACGGATTTTCTCGGGGTCGGTCTACGTTGACGTCGCTGAATGAAATTATACACATGGTGCATGAATACCGGTCCAAGTACGTCCAGGCCGTGTTTTTAGATATCTCTGGGGCCTTTGACAATGCATGGTGGCCCATGATCCTGCTCAAGGCGAAGAGCGGGGTGTGCCCGCCAAACATCTATGTATAGGATGCTGGCGGCGTACTTTGCCAACCGGCGAGTCGGGCTCTTCGCCGGGAGCGGGGTTGTGTGGAAAACGTCGACCATGGGCTGCCCGCAGGGCTCTGTAGTGGGACCACCACTGTGGAACCTTCTCCTCGACGACTTGCTTCGGTTGCCTTACCCGGCTGATGTCAAGGTGGTCGCGTACGCGGATGATGTTACGATTCTCATCGAGTCTGACTCTCGAGCCACGGCATAGAGGCCTCTGCCTCGTGCGCCATGGCGCTAATTTCTGGGTGGGGGGCTCGAAATAGACTGGGCTTCTCCCCTTCAAAGTCATACTCCATGACTCTGAGGGGTGGGCTGTCCAAGCGCCCTCCCACAATCAGGCTCGGTGGGATCTCAGTCAAGAGCGTACGTTCGACCAAAGTCCTGGGTGTGGTGATCGACGCAAGCCTGTCGTTTGCGGAGCACGCTAAGTCCATCGGCGAGCGGGCTGCAGCAGGGCTGGGCAAGATGTCGCACGTCTCCGCTTCATCCTGGGGCATTAGGTACAGGGCCCTTAAGGTCCTGTACAAAGGCATTTTTGTCCCCATAGTAACTTACGCGGCGGGGTGCTGGTGGAGGCGCACGAGCATGCACGTGAACAGGTCGGTGCTATTGAGGACCCAGAGGCCTGCGCTCGTCCTTCTGACGAAAGCATACCGGTCTGTCAGCACCGGCGCACTGCCGGTACTGGCGGGTGTGCTGCCGGCCGACCTCGAGGTGATTCGGGCGGGCTCGATTGACGACATTCGTCACCTACCGCGGAACGTGTTCAGGACGGGAAGGAGGGATATCGCGGACGATACCGTAGCCAATTGGCAGCGGCGATGGGCAGCGGAGGATAAGGGTAGGGAACTGCATCGATTCTTCCTGGACGTGGCGGCGAGACTCAGGGTAACCTGGGTCGAGCCGGACTATCAAGTCTCCCAGATCTTGACGGGGCATGGATGTTTTCGAAAGAGACTGCATAAAATGAAGCTGTGCGAGGAAAGCGTGTGCTACTGTGGTGAGGAGGATGAATGTTTAGACCACATTCTGTGGCGATGCCCTATGTATGAGGAGCAGCGGTGTAAGATGATGGATGGGATCACTCGCCTGGAGGAGGGACTAGTGTACTACGGCAATCTCGTGGCTTCGGAGGCCAACTTCCGGCGGCTCAGGGACTTCGCACACGAGTGGCATACGGTGAGAAGCGGACTTGAATGAGTGGAGACTGCCAGGGTCGGGCAGCGAAGCTGTTCGTGTGCTGTCAGCCCAATGGAAGGGCATGCTAGCAAGCCGCCCCAGAATGGGGGGAAAGGCATAAGGGGGACAGGACGAGATAACTTGTAAAGGAGTCAAGCAGCGACTGCGGTGATAGCGTGTCTATCTAGACGCGCTATGTCCGCAGCCGTCTCCTTGAGATTCGGCCCATATGATTTGATGTCGGTGGGGCCATGGGAAGTGGCGGGTCCCGCGCCTATTGTCCTTCAAGTTAAGACCACCGTGCGAGTAAGTAAGTAAGTAAGTAATTCATTTATTTGCCTGAAATATGGTATTTTACAGATATTATAACACACAATAGTTCATCATATTCCGCCTACTACATTCGGCATGCAAATTTTGTGACATAATAATAGTAATTCTGATTTCATCATAAAAATCATTTAAAACAAAATTATAAAATTCCAATGTCAAAAAAATAAATAAAATAAAAATAAAGTTCTAAATCAAAAATTGTCTACATGTCAAATTATAAAATGTCAGAGAGAAATATGTAATTAAATTAGAAATGTCAAAAGCTTAAAATAATAATGTAAAATTTAATTTTCATGTCATGGAACTTTCTTGTTTGTCCTATAATTCATAAATTCCTTAACAGTATAGAAACAGTTTTCGATAAGCCATGCTCTGAGATGCTTTTGAAATAAGCTGTTTCGCAGTTCTCTAATAACCTTCGGTATATGATTAAATACTTTTATTGCCATTCGACTAGCGTTTTTATGGCAGTAAGCTGTTCTACATCTTGGCATTGTCAATTTTGTAGGATCCCTTGACATTTTGCCTACCTTATAAATATTGTCACTATCGGCTTTACTGAATAGGTGAGGATGCTTTTTTACAAATACTCCCATTTCCAGTATATATAAGCATGCTAATGTTAATAATTTTTTTTTTTTAAATAGGTCTGCACGATTCTAATGGGTCTGCACCAAACACAGCTCGTAAACACTTTTTTTGCACAATAAATGCCCTATTGCTATCAGTGGAATTACCCCATAAGATTAAGCCGTATCTTAGCACAGATGAGACATATCCATGATAAGCCAATAAAGCGGCATTACGTCCAACAGTTTTCCTAAGATTTCTTAGTGCAAATGTAAAGCTGTTTAGCCTATTACATATATTTTCAACATGCTTTTTCCAATTACAATTTTTGTCAACTACTATGCCTAAAAATTTTGTATGGTCAACTTCTTCAATTTCACTATCACGTCCTATAATCTTCATTGCTTCATTTGTCATTTTGTAATTAGAGAAATTAATATATTTTGTTTTGAAAACATTCACACACAAATTATTTTGTTCAAGCCATTCTATTATAGCCTCTACGGCAACATTTATTTTATCCTCCAGTAGTTCATTTTTATTATCTTTATTTATTATCAATGAGATGTCATCTGCAAACAATACGCACTTATTCTTTGTCACTGTTGGTAAATCATTTACGTATAGAAGAAAGAGCAATGGCCCCAAAATACTGCCTTGAGGCACGCCATAAGTATTGGTCCTGTATTGAGATTTATAGTTGATCACTTCTCTGTCTTTATTAATGCCTAATATTTCAACCTGTTGCTGTCTATTAGTTAGGTAATCTTTTAGCCAATTTAACGCTTTTCCTCTTATCCCGTAACTCTCACATTTTTCTAATAATATATCATGTTTTACAAAGTCGAATGCTCTGCTCATGTCGAAAAATATCGCAGTAACCGGTATTTTCTTATCTATATTCTCAGTAATCGATTTTATTAGTTGATAACAAGCTAGTGCGGTTCACTTTCCTCTTTGAAAACCATTTTGTTCCGCACTTATTAGATTGTATTTGGATATAAATGAGCTAATCCGATTATACATTGCTTTTTCGTATATTTTTGATATTATAGGTATTAAGGTCACCGGACGATAATTGTTTAAATCATGTTTATAATTTTTTTTAAATAATGGTTTTACGACTGAGAACTTTAATTTGTCCGGGTACTTTTCTTCCCAGAAACTTAAATTAACAAGATGAGACAAAATAGGAGACAATATATCGGCACATGATTTTATTATGTGGGTGGAAATTTCATCATATCCCACTGCGTTGGTATTATTAAGCGATGCAATTATTGTATTGATTTCATTGGGCGTGCAAGGTTCGAGATATAAACTATTACTTCCCTTGCTTGTATTCTTTATGATATTCTTTTTATTATTGGTTACGTCTATATTTGTAGTATCAATGAAGTGATTATTAAAAGCTTCCGCTATTTCTTCTGGTTTTTCTATCGTAAAGCCATTCAGTTTAATGGCCTCTGTATATCGTGAATTGCTACATTTAGGTTTATTTTTAATTAATTTCCATGTTGCATTACATTTGTTTTTTGCTTTCAAAATAAATTTGTTAGAAGATTGTTTTCTAGACATGTTAATACATTTTTTTTAATATTTTAGCGTAATTATTATAAACCAGTTTATTTTCCTTAGACTTATATTTATGATATTTCGATTTTAGATATCTTTTATCCATCTTAAAGTAGGTGTTTGATTGTTTACTTTTATTCTTTGCAAAGGGAAATTTAATTTATATAATAGGCAGAAAGTTTCATGAAAGTTGTTAAAAGCCGTATTAGGATCTATTTCATCATAAATCTCTTGCCATTTCATGCTCAAGAGACATTCTCTAAATTTTCCAATGTGCTCTTCGCTATAATTCCTCTTATACATAAAAAAATGCGTTTGAGCATGCTTGTTCGATGATATTTTTGCTGTGAATGTCAATATCTGAGCAGTATTATGGTCCGATAGATGTAATTCACATGTTTCACCTGACGAGTCTGGTATATTAGTTATGATGTGGTCTATGCAAGAAGTATGTCGAGTCGGCGTATTTATCTTTAACGTCATATTATAGTTTGAAAGTATTTCTTTTAGTGTTGGCGAGCGAGACAAGTGACGATTTATGTAGGTGCGAATGAAAGAAAAAATATTGTAGAGACCGGTTAGGGCTGAGAATACAACACGGGATATTGTTTTGGCTGTCAGTCTGCTTTTGGGCTTCGTACATAGTAGATGTGATATCGTTTTGCTCTTTTTCTCGACTTGGCTGTGATTCTGGACTTGTGACTACTGTGCTTGTTAACCGGACTCTGATTTGTACTTGTGATACGGAAGTGTTGAAGATGACGTCCTACGCACCTGAGGAATATGCTGATATGCTTATTTGTTACCGGTACTGCGATTGTGTGTCTGCGCAAGCTTGCAACGAATACATAACTCGATTCCCCGGTCGTCGAGTGCCGGATGTGGCCGTTTTTGACAGAGTTTATCGAAGACTTCGATAAACTGGCTCTGTTTTGAGACGAAATACAGACATGGGAAGACCACGAATTGATGACGACGAAGAACAGGACAATGAGATAGTGCAACGCTTTCGAGCGGATCCGACTACTTCCACTAATATTGTTGCCTGTGATCTGGGACTTTCGCAATGGAGAGTGTGGTTTACAGTGCATACTGCTGGCTTATACCCGTACCATTACACGCCGGTACACACTATTGAAGAAGGAGACCCCGCGAGAAGGTTGGAGTTCTGCAGATTTATGCTAAATGCTGACGTAGAAGACCCAGATTTTCTAAGAAATATCTTGTGGACAGATGAATCCAAATTTGATAAAGATGGCATAACTAACTATCACAACGCCCATTACTGGGCCCCAAAAGAACTAAGGATTCCCAATAAGAAAATAGTGAAGGGGTCCCAACGAAGATTCAGCGTGAATGTGTGGATGGGCATTATCTCCAATCATTTGATTGGACCTTACTTTCTCCCGGACAATCTAAATGGGGAAAGGTACGAAAACTTCTTGAGAGGAGACTTGAGTGATTAGCTGGATGATCTGCCACTCAACTTGATCAGGGACATATGGTTCCAACATGATGGCTGCCCTGCCCATTTCAGGAGAAGTGTCAGAGACTGGTTGGACACAAATTATCCAAACAAATGGATAGGACCAGGTAGGCCGTTGCCATGGTCAGCAAGAACTCCGGACCTAACACCCCCATGGATTTTCATGTGTGGGGGCGCATGAAAAGTCTTGTCTACAGCGAGCCAAATCCAGTTTTGTCTGTGGAAGAATTAAGAGAAAGGATTGTGGATGCAGCAAATCAAATGAGGACAACATTGACCACTGGAGTAGTGAAGACTGGTCTCCGTAGAAGAATGCGACAATGTATTAGAAACAGAGGCGACCATGCTGAACATGAACTGAAGAGTAAGAAAAAGTTATGTGAAAACCTGATTTAATAAATGACATTTAATCCTTACCTATTGTTTTATTTGACTTTTTAGGGCTAAGTATTAATTTTCTTCTCCACTGTCGCTTAAGAAACTGAGTTTTTTTCAATGCATTTAAATAAAACCCTAGATTGTTATCCCTCGTTAGATAGCTGATGAAACGTAGATATTTTAAAACACATCTGCCGAACAACTGTCATAATATTTCTTTTAGATATCCTTTAGAGAAAAATAAACGTTCTAATATTTATTTAAATTTCCTAACTTTTACTTGTCTACTACGACCTATTCAATTAACTTATGCACTATTCACTATTTTAATTATTGACATCCTAAAGCATCTTATTACACATGTAAAAATGCAATAATAATAATAATAAGAAACACAAAATAAACAAAATTAAATTTACTAGCCTAAAAATCGGCAATTTTCAATAAAAAATTAAAAGTCGAATATCTCGAAAAGGGTTAAGTTTAGGGTAGGGTGTTTCATAGTGAAATAAGTCAGAAATGATGGGTACTCCACGCCCTTAACTGATCTAGCACGACTTTTCCTGTAACTCTGTATACAGGGTAACAGGGAAACTCGACGTGTTCCTTCTAGGGCGTGATAGTGTGACCCATTTGCAACAGTTAAGCACCCCATAAAGCCTAGGTGAAAATTCATGGAACCCGAGAAAAAACGGATTTTCATGTTTTTTTGAAAATTTCCCAGAATTCGTCACTAAATATCACTTATCTCTAAATTCTCTAATTGAGTGGCTTTGATAGCTATTCCATTGGATACCTAATACTTTAACACATCTATTGATACAACCAAATTTTTTAAAATATCAACCAGTTAAAAGTTAAAGTAAGAAGTTTATTAACTATTTTCAAAAATCATCTACGTACACGAACTTTAACACTAGTTAGTTATCTCAAAAATTTACTATAACACTAAGCGTACAAATTACGGGGAAGACATCTTCATTTAATCAGCTATGCAACGAGGTACAAAAGTTTCATAAACGTTAAAGGTGCCGATAAAACAGTCGATAATGTTGGCAAAGGTCGAATTTGCAAATTGTTGAAATATTTTAAAATTATGTGATAATCGAATTAATTAAGTGGTTTATGTTATCCCTTTACCTCCACACCAACCAGCAATCATTTCTACGTCATGAAGCTAGATCGTCGCAACCAGGTGGCAAGCTAAGACGCCACTTTCGAGTGGTTAGTATTACTCGTAGTTGATGAGCTAATCACTGAACACTTGTCACTGGGTTCGCGTGTGATTAAGCTGCGGTGCACGTACAAACTCTTAATTCTATAACAAACGTAAACTTTGAGACTTCTGTAAAAGAAATAACTGTTTACTAAAACTTGCACTGGCAGTACCAGACGACTTAAGATGCTATAAGTAACCAACAGCAACCACATTCATAATTTCTTAAGGGGCTTGTGAAACACATCATTTTATGTCATGCAAGTAGCTCGGGAGACGTCGAGGTCCAGCTGTGTATTGCGATAGATTAACTTAATTGATTGGGTTGGACAATTACTTTGTAAAATGTTGTTTAGGCATAAAGTTGGCAGCAGCGAACTCTTTTCTACTAATAACAACAATCATCAATCCGTCGTCAAAGATTAAGGCAATGCTTTTTCTTGATCTTTCTCTAGGCGACCAAATATGATGTGAAGGGTCTACCACATTGCAGGTTAATGACATGATAAATAAAAGATTATTTGTCAAAAGCTTAGAAACCAAAGTATGTTTAAAATTTAAGAGTTTATACGTGCACAGTAGTTTAAAAATCAGGGTAAAAATACGCGAACTAAGCGACAAGTGATCGGTGATTAGCTCATCGACTGCGAGTAATACTTACCACTTGAAAGTGTGGTCTTAACTTGCGGAGCGGAGGTAAAGGGATGACATCAACCACTTAATAAATTCGATTATCATATCATTTTAAAATATTTCAACAATTTGCAAATTCGAACTTTGCCAACATTATCGACTGTTTCATCGGCACCTTTAAACATTAATGAAATGTTTGTACCTCGTTGCATAGCTGATTAAATGAAGATGTCTTCCCCGTAATTTGTACGCTTAGTGTTATAGTAAAATTTTGAGATAACTGGTGTTAAAGTAACTTTTAACTGTTTGATATTTTAGAAAATTTGGTTACATCAATAGGTGTGTTAAAGTATTAGGTAGCCAATGGAATAGCTATGAAAGCCACTCAATTAGAGAATTTAGAGATAAGTGATATTTAGTACCTATATCTGGGAAATTTAAAAAAAATCATGAAAATCGGTTTTTCTCGGATTCCATGAATTTTCACCTAGGCTTTATGGGGTGCTTAATTGTTGCAAATGGGTCACACTATCACGCCCTGGATGGAACACGTCGAGTTTCCCTGTCACCCTGTATATATTTTCTATGTATGTTCGGGCATAACTCCGTCATATATAGATGAATTTGCAAAATTCTTTTTTTGTTCGAAAGAGGTTTACTCCGAAATGGTCCCAATTAAATTTCGTAAAGATCTAATAATGAGTTTCGGAGACAGACAACGAAACTCTTTAATAAATGCCAGCAAATCGATCGCGATTGCTGCAATCAAATAATATTTATGCATTGTTTACGCAATCCCACAACATAACATCACGCCTGTACCCTCTAAAGGGGTACGCAGATGTGTTCAGTATAGCACGGTACTCCCTCATTTCTGTCAAAGTTGTTATTGGGATACCTCTATTCTTGCAAGTATAATTAAGTACGGTATATGAATGTGTGTGGAGATACAACTAAAAAACAACCGATTTCTAAAAAAAAACACTATAAAGTGAAAAATAACTTTCATTTCGGAAGTCGGTGTCAAAAAACGAAAATGCGGAACCAACGACAACAACGACACCGACTTCCGAAATTAAAGTTATTTTTCACTTTGTAGTGCGCACTTGACGCGCTACTCAGGCTCACTAGAATTAAGTTAAGACGGATAGGTGATGGGCAGCCCTAATAAATAATTGCTAACTACGCTTAGTTAGCACTTCTAATTAGTCTTTTATTTTTTTCTACGCCAAGTTATTCTGTTTTGGGTTGTCGGTTCAGGCAATTGGGCTTTTTTCAGGTCTCTTTTTATATTTATTTGACCACTAGGTCAATGGCGGACGGCCTCTGCCTCTCTTTTGTTCTGGCAGATTTAGTGCAATTTGTACCACATGATCTTCATTGGGTCATTGGTTGGTTCATTGTTCTCAGATCGGTGGGATTCCCGTCTTGCTGCGTCACTGGTTAATCCATACCAGCTGATATTTGTATTTGTGTGTCTCTTATTACTAACACTAGTTGTTAAGTTATTTTGTTGATACTAACACTATGGACTCAGGTCTGAAATATAAAAATTGAATTTGAATTGCGTCTTTTAATGTCTTCATACCTACCATCTGAGGTGGTTTCCGGTAATTTTGTCAGTGATTTGTGCGACTTTAAAGCTGCCTCGTATGTATTCAGTACGGACTTGGTCCAATGTGCTCACAGCCACCGCCATCTAAACATCTTCATTTCATTATTATGGACTTTTTATTACATCTATTCAAACAAAGCTAGTGTATTCTTCGTAAACAGGGACTGAAATAGCTCTTAAATCCATAGGGACTAACAATTATTTGAATTTGGAATGTGGATATTGTTAGTAAAAGTTCCAATAACCAAAGAGATCAATCACGAACATTGTATGAACAGGCTGTATGATAAAGAAAAACGCACGACTGCCAAATTAAAAAAACGTTAGTGAAAAAATAAAAAAACGCGCGAAAAGACTATTTTCGAGATTTGGCATAGCGTACGACCATTTCTTGACTATGTTTTGGAATTGAAACCAATTCGATACTCCCAGCCGTTTGGTTGCACTAGAGGTGAGGATTATATGGAGAATATTTATGACTATTTCTTGACTATTTTTTGGCAACCTCAAAACTGATTTTCGTGAAGTTTTGAAAGATAAAGGACACGACGAATTGCTGTTATTTTTTATTTTTTTTTATAACAGCTTAAACTATCATTACACGGTTTACCCTAATGCGACAGTTAAGATCTTAAACTAATAACTTAAGCTATATACTTACAATATAACCAAATTAGAAAAATTAAAACTAACAACATTATTAAATTATTATAGGTAGGTAGTGTACACATAATACACAATAATCGACTATTTAACTAATATTATTTGTGGGTTGCAACATCGCCATTTTTAACGTTTGATGCTTTTGGAGTTGTGGCAACCCATAGATAACTTTGATGAAAAACGGCGGGAAAGGTTGGATGATTTTTCCTGTCAGCTAGAGATGATGAAAGTGGTCTCGAGTTAAATTACTATTTTACTGTGTAGAGTTCCAATAAATTGAATTGTTTAAGTATTCGAGTTTATATTTCTTAACAAGTCAGAAGTGTGCTAATGTTTATCTACGTGCCTGATGCTGTGGTATCCTGCACCAAGGACAGTTTAAGTTAATATCTATCATGCTTCTAAATAATGGATTTAAATAGTCCATAACTGCTACTGTGATGGAGTTATTATTTTAAGTATTACCTATTGTTTGAATATTTCGAGTTGCTAGTTGAAGCGGTCATATTACTAATTGATTAACTTGTGTTGGAAACTAATTTCAGCTGGATTTATTATTATTTTCTTTTGATAGTTATCTTTAGCATTGTAAATATTAATCTTTATTAACTAGTTACCTGTGAAAGTGATACCAGTTTTGGTGGTTTATTTACATTAATTGTAATCAAAGACAATAATTTGAAGTGAATGCTTATATATAATGGATTTGACTATTCAAATCCATTATATATAAGCATTCACTTCATTCACAGTTAAGGACTATTCCTTAACTGTTACTGCGACGGAGTTATTATTTTAAGTATTACCTATCGCTTGAAAATTTCTAGTTGCTAGTTGAAGCGGTCATATTACTAATTGATTAACTTGTGTTGGAAACAAATTTCAGCTGAATTTATTATTATTTTCTTTTGTTAGTTATCTTTAGCATTGTAAATATTAATTCTTATTATCTAGTTACCCATCTAAATTCGTTGTTGGTGCATTTAAATAATTTTGATTTTATTTTGAATCACTCAAAATCGTTTAACGTGGTAATGGGCAATTCTAAGCGAAGGCGACGTGAGACAAGTAGTGATAGTTCGTCTGTAAATAGTAGTGATAGTGATGATAACCACCATAGGTCGCGGCATAGTAAAAAGCGAAGTTGTGTTAAAAAGCATAGTAGTAGCCATAGACAACATAGTAAGAGAAGTAGGAAGCAAAGGCGTTCTAAACGCACTGATCGTGAGTCAACGAAAACTCCTCCGTTGACTTCCGTAACACCACATGCAGTTACTAATCAGACTTTTCCTAATTTATTGAATAATATTCCATTAAATGTGAACAACCCCGTCTGTAACTCTGCGTCACTACCAGCATCCAATTTCTGGGCTCAAAACAACTTTCCTGTTGCTTTTAGTGTTGTACCCGAATGTGATGAAAAAAAAAAAGAAAAATGTTTTATTCAATTACAAACAAAGTTCGTTCAACAGTGTTGAGGTTGACCTCTCCTTCTAAGCGTGAAAACACTTGTGCCAGGAGAGGCCGCTCTCCCTTAACTTGATTACATTTATATATATATTTATTTATAACTTAGATATTAAATCTATATGGTATGCAAAAGAAAACTAGGTAAATCTAAAAAGTAAGTCTATGTGAGCACGCATGCAATGTGCGCACATGTGTGTTGAAGTGTGAGTTATGGTGCTTGTGCTTGTGTCTGCGACTGTGTCTGTGGGTGAGTTTGTCTGTGCGTGTGACTGTGACTGCGAAGTGTGTGTGAGTGTGTGAAAAAATATGTGTAGGTAACGGGATATTTATTTATTGATGTTTGATACATATACATACATATATTCGTATTTATTTATTTATTTAGGTTCTTTTTATTTATATATAAATACATACAAGTGTAACATGACTTAACATGACATATAATATAATAATACGACATATAATACATTATTACTTAATAATACGGATAATCATATTCTCAGTTTCTTCGTAGGCTAGAGTTTTTAGCCACTCAGTCACCATCCGTTTACATTCCAGAGTAGTTTTTGTATATATTTTAAGAATTTTATTAATGGTGTTATATAGATGCGAAGATTGATTTAAATATTGGTGCCTAGCAAAGTAAGTTCTACATGCACGTGTTTTGGTTACTATATCATTTCGTCTTTTTGTTAATAAAGTGGGATCAACTGAAAGCGATTTATGTTTTTTTAGAGTGGTGTGTAAGATATACAATTTACGGATAGTTAATACGTTGGCCATTGAGTAATGAGTAGCTGTTGGGAACCTAAGTTTTTTTAAAAACATAACCTTTAAAAGTATCCTTTGAGCACGTTCCACCTCGAGGAATTTCATTTTAGATGCGCCCCCCCCATACTGGAATGCAGTAGATCATTATTGACTTCAACGCTAGCCGAATGTCTAAGAATTTTAAATATCCAGATAAACTTCCTAATTCTACCACCGATTAGGTCAATCTGAGAGTGCCAAGACAGCCTTTTGTCAATCATAACTCCCAGGTATTTTGTGGTATCTATCTTGTTTATTGTAGGGCAGTTACAGCTGTTGTTAGTACCAAGGCAGTTATGTATTCTAAGACAAGAATCAATCAGAACAAGGTTGAGTCCTACTGTCGATTGCGAAACACATATAGTTGGTCTTAGTGCTGTTCAGGGTGAGCAAATTCTTCCTCAGCCATAGGGCAGTGATAGCCAGAGCAGATTCAGCATCCCTCTTTATGATGTCCCAGGATTTTCCCGTTATTACCATAGCAGTATCGTCAGCATATGAAAAGACTTTAGTGTTGCTGGAATTCAAGTTGCAGAGCTCATTTATGTAGATGAGAAATAGTGTTGGCCCCAGGACGGAGCCCTGGGGCACCCCGTAAGTCTGTTCAGCTTCGTCACTCACTAATTGCCCCACCTTAACCCTCTGAATCCTTCCTCTCAGATAATCCTGAAAAAGATCCAAGGCGGTGCCCCTTATTCCAATATTTTCTAGTTTTCCTTGATCCTAGTGATAATAGCCAAACAATAGAAAATTGGATTAACAAGGTCAGTGTATGTGCGCAGATTTACTCTTGGAATGATCGTCAAATATGTCACTATGCCCTTCCTAAATTAAGTGGGTTAGCCAAGAAGTGGTACCAGGGTTTACCCTCGGTACTATTTGATTGGAATGAGTGGGTTCAAAAAATAAAACTGGCTTTTCCTTCCAACGAAAATTATGGAGATCTGCTGACATCAATGTTAAAGCTTAGATGTAAATTTGTTCAGTCTTTAGAACATTATTATTATGACAAAATGGCACTTATAAATAAATGTGAGATAACTGGCAATAAAGCAGTTGGCTGTCTTATACACGGTATTGACGACAAATTTGTACGAATGGGAGCAGGAGCCTGCATGTTTAATGAACCGGAACAAATCCTTAATTACTTGCGTACCGTGTCCCAACACGACAATAATACACCTACTTCCAACTTCCGTAACCGGAATAACGCGCCACCTAAGAATGCCAATAAGATTTCTAATGAGCAAACAAAAACCAGCACTAACGATAACATTCGATGTTATAATTGCAATGAACTAGGGCACATAAGTTTAAAGTGTAACAAACCCATTAAACGATGTAACTTTTGTTTTAAATTGGGACATGAAACTAAAGACTGTCGTAGAAGAAACGCAAATAATAGTGACTATTTAATTAAAACGAATACCGCTACAGAACTAAATAAAACTATCTTGTGCATTACGAATAGTGAATCCGCAAATTCTAAATATTACAAAGATGTCATAATAAACAATGTTATCCTGCAAGGATACGTTGACCTCGGTAGTAAATGTACTCTGGTAAGAGAATCAAATGCAAAGCTAATAGTACATGATTGGGATATCGAAAATTTACCCATTTTACAGGGATTCGGAAATTCAGCTGTAAAGCCGCTAGGAAAGTCTATAGCAATTTTGAAAATTGGCTCAGTTAAAGCTGAAACGGAAGTTCTAGTTATAGATGATAATTATTTACAGACAGCGATATTAGTAGGGCAGTCTTTTACAGAAAAATCAAACGTTATTATCTTAAAAACAACAGATGAACTAGTATTTATGCATACACCAGATTTTGACGATAATGTGTGTAAGACTAAGGTATACGCAGATGCTGATAAAGTGATAAAACCTAAAACGGTGATGCCAATAGATGCTATTACCAATGACGCATATAGTGGTGGCTTGTTGGTACAATACAGTTTTCGGATTTTACCGCAGAATGAATATGCTGTTTTGTCTGGGGTTTTTGAGTTTGAAGCAGGTAAAGGATGTTTAATGATTGCAAATTTATCATCTAATGATTTAAATATTAATAAAGGAACTTTATTAGTTCGGGGTCAACAATACCAAGAAGTAAATAAGGAATATATAGGTTTAACAACGGAAACCAAAACTTATGAAGAGTTACCTTTATCAGATATAAAAATTAGTACGGAAGTAACTGAACAACAAAAAGTACAGTTATTTGATTTGTTAAAGAAGTATAGGGATTGTTTTGCAATGAACTTAGGAGAGTTAGGAAAAATTAATCTAGCAAAAATGGATATTACGCTAACAGATAATAAACCAGTAGTATATAATCCTTATAGAATATCACACAGTGAGCGTGACCACCTAAATAAAATAATTGAAGAATTATTATTGAGCGGTATAATACGCGAAAGCACTTCGGATTATTCCAGTCCTGTTATCTTAGTGAGCAAGAAAAATGGGGATAAACGGCTATTTATCGATTATAGGGCCCTAAATAGAAAAACGTTAAAAGATAAATATCCGTTGCCTCGCATCGAAGACCAACTAGACAGATTAGGGGGCAACAAGTTCTTTATAAGCCTTGACCTCACTTCAGGATATTACTAGGTACCAATGAGTGAGGCCAGTAAGCGATTTACTGCGTTTGTAACACCGGATGGTTTGTATGAGTTTGAAAGAATGCCTTTTGGACTTGCCAATGCACCTAGTGTTTTCCAAAGGACGATTAATTGTATGCTTAGGGGTAATCAAAACTTGGCGTTAGCTTATATGGACGACTTATTGCTGACATCACGTTCAATTGAAGAGGGTTTAGATAAGCTGGAAAAGGTTTTTCAATTATTAAGGTCTGCTCATCAAACATTAAATCTAAAAAAGTGTGATTTCTTTCAGACTCGTATAAATTATTTGGGCTATGAGATTAGTTCGGATGGCATCCGACCCGGGGTAGTCAAAATTCAAGCTGTAGTAGATTTCCCTTTACCTAAGAATGTTCACGAGGTTCGACAGTTTGTTGGCCTTACAAGTTATTTGCGACGGTTTATTCAAAATTATTCTATGATAGCAAAACCTCTAACGATTTTAACAAAGAAAAATGTCTTTTGGTGTTTTGACGAACCTCAAATCAAAGCATTTAATTAATTAAAAAGTAAATTAACCACCCGACCTGTTTTGGCACTATATGAACCTGAGGCTGAGGTAGAAATTCACACTGAGTTGGAAACCTTGGCGGTAGTTTGTGCTTTGAATAGGCTTAGAGTTTATGTTTTGGGTAAATCGTTTAAAGTTGTCACTGATTGTGCCGCTATACGCAGCACAATGACAAAAAAAGACTTGATACCGAGAGTAGCGCGTTGGTACATATTAATGCAGGAGTACGATTTTACTGTAGAACATCGCGATGGTAACAAGATGAGTCATGTCGATGCACTGTCACGCAACCCAAGTGACTCTGAATCCAATGTCGTAGTACAGGTGGTTGATCTTTTAACAATAGATGACGATGCGTGGTTGCGCACAGTGCAGGAACAGGATTCAAACTCAAACTCAAACTATTTATTTCAAATAAACCAATTACAGGCACTTTTGAATTGTCAAGGTCGGTCAGTCAAAAAGATGAAGCTAGTTGCCCATTTCAAAGCGTACTTACGTAGTAGGTACCTATGGAGAAGAACGGGCAAGAAACTCCATGGACACTCTTTTAAATCATAATAATATTGTTACAAAGTATTGGTTACATCATTCATGTTCAAAATTATGCATGTGAGAACGATGCAGAACGTTAAAAGCGTCCGTAATTAAAAGATAAAAAAAAACAATTCAAATATTAATTTAAATCAAAATAAGCCATGGCAGCAAAGAGTTGACCAGTCCCTACTGACGGCGCCCGTTCACGAACATGACGCATAGATTAGCACCATTCAGCTCAACCATTTTGAAGGGAGCTAAATGATCCAACACGTGTGCCACCATCAGCGAGACATTAGAGTGAGCATGACATAGTCTCATCCGCCAAGGCATATTCAAGTCAATGAAAGACGTACCCAGTAAATGGTAGCTTTGTAGTATGTAACATAGTACTCACATACGTTCTATGCAATTATACAATACTAGGAGATTGAATTTATATAATGCAAACATAGTATTTTAGAATCTTCAGCAGCTCCAACAGTATGTAGGTTGGGTAGGCGTGTGTGAAGTATTTTCAAATGCCAATCAATTTATTTATGCGTCCTGTGGAGCAGGACCAGCGTTTAGCCAAGCATTTTTGTCAGCGATGTAATCCCCCAACTTATAATATGCTTGGCTGCATAGTGTGCGTTTTATGCAAGATTTGAATTTCGTTTCATTGAGTTGGAGTATGTGGGGAGGTATTTTATTATAACATTTTTAACAGTACCCCATGAAGGAAGAGTCTACTTTAGCCAGTCTGAAACCTGGTTGAACTAATTGGTCCCTATTTCTGGTTCTATAGGCGTGTCTGTCACCTCTTTTACTGAAAAGATTTAAATTTTTCCTTACGTACATGATGTTTTCATAGATATATTGACAAGGTACCGTCATGATATTAATATTTTTAAACAGTTCCCTTAGAGAATCGCGCCTGCGTAGGCCATATATTGCTCTGGTGGCTCTTTTCTGCAGAATAAAAATGGACTCAATATCTGCAGCCCGTCCCCATAGTAAAATACTGTAAGACATGATACTATGAAAATAACTGAAATAGACCAGTCTCGCGGTATCTACATTAGTAAATTGACGGATTGTTCTTACAGCATATGCTGCTGAACTTAGCCGTCTTGCAAGAGATGTTATATGAGGACCCCATTGCATCCTTGAGTCGAGCGTTATCCCCAGGAAAACAGTTTTATCGACGAATTCTAGTTTCTCTTTATTCAATACTATGTCACAATCACTACTTTTAACATTCGGTAAAGCAAATCTTATGCATTTAGTTTTTTTCCCATTTAATACTAAATTATTAGCAGTGAACCAATTTTGCACTTGCAGTAGGGCGTTATTTACGTCGTCAAGATTTGATGCACGTCTATTTATCTTAAAAATTATGGAAGTATCGTCAGCAAATAACACCATTTGTGGTTGGTTTTTTAATAAATGCGGCAGGTCATTTATGTATACTAAAAAGAGGAAAGGACCTAATATCGAGCCTTGTGGAACACCCATTCTTACTTGTAAACCAAGTGAATTGACACCATTTATTTGAACTTTTTGCTGTCTATCATGTAAATAAGATTTTACTAAACTGAGCGCAAGTTTACCTAGTCCATAATGCTCAAGTTTCAAGAGTAAGGTTTTGTGATTAACGCAATCAAATGCCTTGGAGAGGTCACAAAAGATTCCTATGGCATCTTGGGCTTCCTCCCACGCTGTAAATATGTGTTTTAATAAAGTGACACCGGCGTCAGTCGTACAACGTCCTTTGGTGAAGCCATATTGCTGATCGTGCAAGATTTTGTTGTTGTTAAAATGATTAAGCATTTGATTGAGCATTACCTTTTCGAACACTTTGCTGAAAACCGGCAACACGGATACTGGTCTATAATTATTGGTGTCCTTGCAGTCCCCAGATTTAAAAAGTGGAATAACCTTACTATATTTCATTAAATCTGGGAAGACTCCTTGATCTACACACAAATTAAACACTAAAGCTAAGTATGGCGATATAGTCTCGATTATGGATGTACAAACTTTGATAGACATTCCCCATAGATCTTCGGTCAATTTGATTTTGATTTGTCGAAAAGTTTTTATAACTATCATAGGGTTTATATGTCTAAATTGAAACTCAACCGGGCAGCCTGGAACGTTCGCTTTTAGTAGCTCAAGTGATACGTCCGGTGAGGAATTTAAGGCTTCCGTCGTTTTTGATGGTATATTAGTAAAGAAATTTACAAATTCTTGAGCTACTTCTAAATTAGAGGATATGGCACCACGTGAAGACTCCAATGTGTAATCAGTGTTTCGTTTTTTATTCCTACTAGTTTCGTTATTTATAATTTTCCAAACTGTTTTTATTTTGTTTTCTGCTGATTTGATTTTGTTGCTAATGTACAGGGCTTTGGCTATCTTGCAGGTATTGCTAAAAATTTTTGAATATGTAGCAACATACTTGTTGAAAGTTTCTGTATTTATGTAAGGCTTAAGGCCATACAGCTCGAACAGTCTTTCCCTACTTATCCTAATACCTCTAGTTGCCCAGTCACTAAATATAAAATTAGGGAAAATAATTTTTCTTTTCTTTTCAAAAGTTTTATTGAATTGAGTGTGCAAAACCGAAAAGAAATCCTCGTACAATTTATTTGCATCATCCATAACCATATTATGGCCCAGATCATTTAACTTATTACACACATCAACACCGTCTAGGGATATTTTGTATAAAGTTTTTTAACTCAAAAAATACTGGCCAGTTTTAAATTCTTTTGAAGAAGGCTTATTTTGTAAACCTTTTTGAACGATTCTAAATTTGAATTTGAAAAAATAAATTAAAAACAAAAGATTTACGCGGCATAATGGTAGCGAAGTCCCAAGGCTTCATTTACCTACAGTAGTTTTTGGCTATTTTTTTTGTGTCAAATTTAAGTTTTATAACAAGTTATAGGTTAATTTCGAATTAATGTTATTGTGTGCATCATGCAGCGGCGCCATTTAACGTGAGAGGAAATGTTAAGGGCAGTAGGCATGCTCCAATCTGGGGCTACTCAACGGAGTATTGCTGAGGAGATTGGAATAAGACAAATTGTGATATCAAGGTTATGGTCACGTTATCGTGCTACTGGTGATGTGGCTGAAAGACACCCAGGCGGGAAGCGCATAACCACTCAACGACAAGACCGATTTTTGCAAGTTGCCGCGAGAAGACAACCAAATGTTACGGCCATGCAGTTGGTTCAGAGGCTCCAGTCAGAGCACCAGTTGCTTGTGAGTGATCAAACTGTAAGGAGAAGACTGCATGAAGCTAACCTTCATGCTCGCAGACCGCTTCGTACTCCAGCACTACGCCGAGGAAATCGTGGACGAGGACTAGAGTGGGCTCGTGAACATTTGCTCTGGGAAGATAACCAGTGGTCTGTAGTGCTGTTTACCGATGAGTCCCGGTTCGGTTTCCATCCCGATACACGTAGAGTACGTGTTTGGCGAGTTCCTGGTCGTAAGAGCCGTCTGCAACATCCTCAGGAAGTCAATTCATACCACGGCGGGACAATTATGGTTTGGGCGGGAATTTGTGTTGGTGGAAGAACAGACCTCGTTTGGATCAGAAACACCATGACGGCTGAAAAATACCGTAACGAGGTGCTAGTACCAATAATCTACCCCCATCGACTACAAATGGGCCAAGAATTCACGCTCATGCACGAAACGCCCGTCCGCACACAGCGAGAGTGGTGACGAGCTGGTTGCAGGAGCACGACGTATTGGTCTTAGGCTGACCCGCTCAATCGCCTGACCTAAACCCCATAGAACACGCGTGGGACATGCTCCAAAGAAGGGCTTTGAGGAATTTCCCTGCAAACATTGCGACGGAAGAGCAACTTTTTTTGCATCTTAACCGGACCTGGGACAATATACCGCAGCAAGACTTGGATAACTTAATCCAAAGCATGAAAAACCGTTGCAGGACCGTTATTAACGTCATGGGGTGTTTTACTGACTACTGAGTTTTCACATAACTGTTAAAAACAGATTAATTTTCCTTATTATTCACTTTTTCTTGAGAAACACATTCATTGATAGTTTTACCATTATTTCACGTTTTTTCTTTATTTGAATAAAAATTTGATTACGCAAAAAAAATAGTTTTCTTTTATTCTGGAGTATAGTCTGATAAATGGGCCTTATAAAAATATATGCATGCTGTATGTTATTTTTAATAAATTTTGAGTAAATTGAGTAAATCCAAAATATCCCTAGACAGTGTTGATGTGTGTATTTAGGGTACTATTGAATCTTTTTAGTTTACTAGTTGTTATTGGCCTAAATTGTATTTCCACTTTTTGCAAAGGTGTTTTAAACTTAAAAGTTACCGTTTGTCCACTATGATCAGACGGCAGATAATTTACGATGGCTTTATCTAAATAATCACAATCGCAAAAGACATTATCGATACAAGTAGATTTGAAAAGGCTTAATAATCTACTGCTATTTGAATTATTTTCCAAAATATTAATATTAAAATCACCACAAATAATTGCGGCTTTGTTGTTGGATGCAAGTTTCGCTAGGACATCTTCCATTATTGACTCAAATAACGAAAAGTTCTGATAATTAGGGGGTCTGTAAACGCACACTACAACATGCTTATCGAGCTCAACACAGGACAGTTCAATGCAATGTTCAATCGATAAACCCACTATGTCATTTCGTTGTTTGGATTTTAAACAATTTTTAATCAAGATTAAAGAACCTCCACGCAGCATAGATTTACGATTAAAACAACTGCCCACACTATAGTTCTCATAATTAATTAGCATTTGGTAATCCTTTAACCAATGTTCAGTACAACAAACAATGTCAAACTTTGTTTTTTCCAAAAACATTTGAAATTCTAATAATTTGGAAGACATACCTTGAATATTTTGATGAAATAGTTTCAAGGCATTCTGCTGATCTCCTTTTGGATATTTACTTAATTTATAGCAAGAAGATACCTTGTTGTTGTTAGCTATAAGGATATTATTTCTGGTACCTTCTGTTGTCTTACAACTAGTTTAAAAGATTATCCGGAGTTAATCTCAAGACTTCAATGTTATCACCAAGCTGTGAGCTCATAGTGCTTGAGGGAAATGGAACCTCCTTCGTACAATTTGTATAAATATTTATAGCATTTGAGCTACACTTACTTAGGTCAGCCACCTTATTATTAGTATTATTACTAATTGTTAAGGTGTTAATAATACAAGACTTGGACATACTACTTATGTCTGAGTTTATATAAGCTAATAGCCTCGCTATTTTATGTCTAAACCTAATGGGCAGATACACTGTATTCCTTGTTGATTTCAACTTATCAACAAAATTGTTGGTGTCAAAAAATATAAGTTTGTCACTGTAGTGACTTGCTAAGAAATGCATATGCTTATTAAGCATATGTATATAATTGTTTTGTCTATTTGATAATCTCTCAAAATATGGAAAAGCACACAAAATAATTTTATTACAGTTTATCTTTAAAAGCTCAGAAACACTGTCAGTGACATCTTCTTTTTTGACCTGTGAACTATTACCTACAAATACAGTAATGTTGGTATTAGAATCATATTGTTTTCCTGTAATTGATGTCATTATTTCTCTGAAGGATGTCCCAGGTAAACAATAGTTTTGAGTATTAAAACTAAAGTTGTCACTAACTAATTTCCCTAAACCTCTTCCTATACTATCTGAAAACATAACTGACTGATAACATACTTGACTACTACAAGAGGAAACACTACTAGCTGCTGACTGTATTGCTTGAGATAATTTTTGCACATTATCAGGTATATCTTGGTTGGGGATGCAGTCCAGAGCACTCACAACCTGGGACGGGTCCTCCGTTGCCTCAGGCTGGAGAGCATCAAGATTGGATCCCCTCTGACAAGTACACTGAGTGTTGCTGAGAGTCAGCGAGTCCACTCTGTCTACCAACTCGTTTGTCGCAAGGATGTGCTCCTTGATTTGGTGTTGAGAGCATAAATATTTATTATAAAGGGATTTTAGTGAGTCATCAAGAGCTTGAATTTCAGTTTGTAAGCGTAGAGTGTCTATTTCATAAATATTTATACTATCTTCTAATTTAATTTGATAGTTCTTCAACTTATTCATAAGAGTAACACGTTCTTTCCTTAATTGAATATTTTTGGAAAAATGGTTTTGCTGTTTCTTAAATTTATTACATTTTTTAATGATTTTATTCAGTCTTGCATATTTTTTTATTTTATTTTGACTCATCTTATGACTATAGTTATTTTTCAGTAAGGAATTCTCTGTTAGGTCTATTGTTGTTATGTAATGTGGGTTACAGCTTTTATTTAATAATTCATTAAATAAATGGTCAGTTTCTTTGATCTGAGAATGTTCCTTATCCTTCTGTAATTTTAGGATTTGAACATTCGCGTGGATTAATTCATCCTCTAGGTCCCTAATCTTACCTATATATCTATTCAGAAATACAAAGGATAATTAACATTTTGAATGATTCAGAAACAAAAGATATTGTCGAGATCCATAAGAACTATACT
The DNA here is from genome assembly GCA_947507525.1 of Apamea epomidion. Classification (NCBI taxonomy): domain Eukaryota; kingdom Metazoa; phylum Arthropoda; class Insecta; order Lepidoptera; family Noctuidae; genus Apamea; species Apamea epomidion. The sequence goes on along the minus strand of OX382240.1, from coordinate 223,187 downwards.
GTTAAAAATGGTCGCTTGTATAGAATAACTAAAGATAAAAATGATGTAAGAATTTAAAGTGGGTAGTTCCAAAATCAGTGAGATGGCAAATAGTTCGAATGAATCACGACGATGTCGGTCATTTCGGTTTTGATAAAACCTACAGTATAATAAATCAGATTACTGGTTTAAAAAAATGAGACGTTTTATTAAAAAATATTGTAGTTCGTGTTTAAATTATGCCCACAATAAGTTGCCAGCTGGAGCTAAAGAAGGGGAACTTCATCCAATCCCAAAAATTAATAAACCATTTGATACACTTCATACCGATCACTGCGGACCCTTTCCTATCAGCAAGAAGAAGAATTGTCATATTTTAGTGATCACTGATGCATTCACTAAATTTATTTATATATATAAAGCCAGTAAAAAACGTTAAAAGTAGTACTACTGTGCAGGTATTTACGGAATATTTCTCACTATTTGGAGTCCCACGTCGTCTGATATCTGACCGCGGCACTAGTTTTACAAGCAAAGAGTTCTCAGATTTTATTAATAAAAGGGGCGTTAAACATATCTAAAATGCCGTTGCCTCTCCCAGGACCAACGGTCAAGTTGAAAGGTACAATCGGACGATTGTTGATGCTATAACGGCTGCTAATCACAATAAACAAGAAAATGATTGGGACTTGTGTTTACCCCAGATACCGTGGTCTTTGAACAACCCCATAAACAAATCCACAGGTCGTACTTCTTCAGAAATGTTGTTTGGAGTTCAAACCACCGGCGTTTCGGATGGTTTTATGAACCCACTTGTCGCGGAATCTCATACCCCGTTAGATCGCGATGAAATTAGATCGGATGCAGACTCGCGAATTCAATTAAGCCAACAACTACAAAAAGAGCGTTTTGTTAAGTCTCATAAAAAACCAACTGAGTATAATGTAGGAGATTTAGTTCGTGTAGAAAAAGATATTCGCACAGACCCTGGACACAGCCGTAAACTAATACCAAAATGTGTAGGACCGTACAGAATTTCTAAAATAATAGGCAACGATCGTTATGAAATAGAAGACACTCCTATTACTAGAAAAGAAGTCTGTCGCATATTTAGAAAAAGTTTCCTTAATTAAAGACCTGGGTATACTATTTGACTCAAAGTTGCACTTTGATGCTCACGTTGATCTCATCACAGCCAAGGGTTATCAATTTTATGGTTTCATAAGGCGGACCTGCAACCTATTTAAAAAACCTTCCACATATTTACTACTATACAAGTCACTCATAAGATCTCAACTGGAATATGCCACATGTATATAATCCACTTTATGATAAATACAGTGACCAGCTTGAATCGGTTCAGCGTAAATATCTTCGTTTTCTAAACTATACATTTTCTAAGAAACGTTCTTCATATCATACTCTCCTAGAAAAGTTCTCTTTGTCAACTCTTAAATCAAGGAGACTGTATCTTGACCAAACATTCTTATATAAAGTCTGTCGAAATGAATTTGATTGCGTTAACCTAATAAATCAGATTTATATTCGCATACCTAGTCGCTCCAAACGTATTCGCGGTACTTATACTCATAGTCTATTTGCCCCAAAGCCGTGCAGGACTAACGCAGGCGAACGAGCTCCTTTACGCCGTATTATGAAAAGTTACAACGATAATTTCGCTGATATCGACTTGTTTGTTTTGTCACTTACCCAATTCAAGAAATGTATCTGTGTAAAAATTGATCATACTTCCTCATAATGTCTACATTTTACAGATTCGTTCGTTTATATTTTAACCGACTTGAAAAGAAGGTGGAGTTTCTCAATTTGGATGTTTATGTCATTTAATTTTATTTTTATATGTTTTATTCTGTATGTTCGGACTTAATTCCGTCATATACATATAGACGTATTCGCAAACTATTTTCTGTTCGCATGCATCTCAATTATGTTAAGATCTGATGATGAGTTTCGTAGCATTGAGTTATATTGTACTACGTACTGCATTATAGCTCAATGTTTCGAACTCGGTGTTAAAAGTTCTCACCTTTTACTAAGTGTTCTGTAAATCACATTATAATAGTTAATCCTTTGTTTACTTATACCTAATTAAGTTATTATTGTATTATTATGCGGATAACGGTCTGGTTGCGTTCTTACTCAAATGTACTAAAATCTAATTGTCCTAGTATTAAGCATCAATACGCAATTGTTTGTTGTCCTAAAGAAATAAAAATATAAAGAAGGTCGTAAACCATATAGGTCGGTTTATGCTGTTGATAGGTTACACCCTTTTTTTTTTTTTTTTTTTTCAGGATGGGAAATCATCAAATGACGCCTCCCGCTCTGGGTGGAGCAGAAGGGAGTGTCAGACTCTTACTGACTAAAACCCACCCGTGTTCCTTCCTTAGCCCTTTATGTACCAGGGCAGCGGTAACCCTTTCGGACGATCCCGCTACCCCGGCAGGTTTCGGCCCTGTCGGGCCCCGTCAACTACGCTGACATCTCTTTGAGGCGCGCGTGGAACACATACACGCCGTCCGGCACGGGCCTGGTCCTGATCGGACGGAGAGCTACCCATTGCTCTCCGCCCGCAGGCCCGCGCCTACGGTGGCCGAGAGTCGTCACGCGGCTCCCGACGCCCGGAGCGTCTCCCTCGGCGGCTGAGGCGTGAGGATCTCTCCCTCGCCCATCCCGCCACCTCCTTCGCTAGCATGACTGCTTCGCAGAAGGAGGTGACCGCCTCCCACTCCCTCTCGCCCCGGACCATGGCTTGCACCAGGGCCGGGCGCGAGAGGTCGCCGCCGCTGCCGATCGCCTCTACGAGGACACGGCGGTACTCTGCCCAAGCGGGGCAGACCTCCACCGTATGCTCCACCGTGTCCTCTGGGCGATCCTAGGTTACACCCTTGGCTTGTTTTTAATCATGTTGCGAAGTCGAGTGATTCAGAGTAAGAGTCGGCAATAACTATTGTTGTAGTAATATAGTAATTGAGATTGTTAGACTAACAGTGAACGTAAATATTGTAATTTGCCAAGATTGCTTAAAGTATGGTCTTGAGATATAATTAATTTGATAATGAAGCAACATTTAACTTTAACTTAAAAAATTGTACACAGATAATTATTTATTAAAGCGATATCTAATGACTTGTATTTTATGAATACAGAGAATAGTACTGATTATTAAATGCAAAAGAGTTGAAGAATGTTTGTTAATTCTTACTAAATATGTTGATTTGCGAATGAATTAAAGTGAACGAACTTGTTGCAATATACATAAATAAAATATAAGTGAGATGTAGCGTTAATGAAGATAGTGATGATTAATGAGTCACTACAGCTGAGAGTGTTTGTAGTCGATGTTTAGTTATAAAAGTGAGTCACTACAACAGTGTTTGTAGTCGATGTTTAGTAATAAAAGTGAGTCACTACAACTGAGTGTTTGTAGTCGATGTTTAGTTATAAAAGTGAGTCACTACAACAGTGTTTGTAGTCGATGTTTAGTTATAAGAGTGAGTCACTACATTTGTGAGACTGCTTGTAGTCGATTAGACGAAGTTCAGAATTTAATAGCGAATGAGTTCCTAATTAATAGTAAGATTTTGATGTACGTTTTCTTTTTTTTTTCTTTCTCTCTTTGGTTATTTTTAAATTTTGTTAAACGCGAAGCCGCGTTTGTCGTCAGGATTAGCCGAATGTTAGCATACACCATAATCGACTATTTAACTAATATTATTTGTGGGTTGCAACATCGCCATTTTTAACATTTGATGCTTTTGGAGTTGTGGCAACCCATAGATAACTTTGATGAAAAACGGCGGGAAAGGTTGGATGGTTTTTCCTGTCAGCTAGAGATGATGAAAGTGGTCTCGAGTTAAATTACTATTTTACTGTGTAGAGTTCCTTTGAAGAGAATTGAATTGAATTGTTTAAGTATTCGAGTTTATATTTCTTAACAGTAGGCATTAAAAACACAAAACATAGTATAACATAATTACTTACATCACATAGTACAAACATTGTAAGGGACGCAACGTGCATACGTTGCACATTGCATTGGTAGCCTGAGCCAGTAGGCTCTGTACCGCGGTTCGGAACTGTTGTGTATCCCATTATCAGTGACACATATAATATACGTTATACGGTGAACAGTTGTTCGATTTCATAGCCCACTATACAGAGCCTACTCAACAGTGGTGACCCCGAGAACCGTTGTGAACTTTTGCAGTGTTGTAAAGAGTGCGACCTTTTCATTATATAAATGTATCCGGTACAAGTGTCGGCACACCCGGCGCAGGGCGAGCAGTCGCACGATAAGGAGATAGCAGCCATAGCGGTCGGCAACCGGCTGTCTGATTTCTGGTGTGATAAACCGACACTATGGTTTGCTCAGACAGAAGCAATCCTCGCGCCACAAAAACTTAGCGATGAGGCAAAATTTAATATAGTTGTTGGCAGACTTGACAAGAATGTCCTTGAACAAGTGAGCGATATCCTACGCGATCCTCTGGAGACCGGAAAGTTTAACGCTATCAAGACACGTCTCATCGCCGCATATGAAGACAGTGACAACCAGCTGTTCGAGAAGTTGCTGAACCTTGAGTTAAACGACAGCAAACCAACACAATTGCTAAGGCGCATGCGCGATCTATCTCGTGGCAAAGTTGAGGAGGCAACATTAGCAAAGTTATGGGCGAGGCAACTTCCCGCATCAGTGAAAGGACTTCTGGCAGTCACTGGAGTGAAAGATCTGGAAGATAACGCGCGGGCGGCCGACAAAATTTTGGAAAGCATACGATCAAAGGAGGTGCTTGAAGTAGCAGCGCCGTCGACGTCAGCAGATGTAGGCGAGCAGATAGCCAAACTCACGGCACAATTCGAAAGGTTCCAGGATTCACAAAAACAAAGGTATGCCAATGGACGAGGTGGATATGCTAGAAGAGGAAAGTCGAACTGGAGGTCGCGCAATACACAACGAGCAGACGCTGCTGGCAACAATGGTCTATGCTACTACCATTACAATTTTAAGGAACGCGCTCACAAATGTGCCAGTCCGTGCACGTGGAAGGGCAAAACGCCGGAAAACTAAACCGGGTGCAGCCAGCGGCGGATGTATGCACTATATCCGGATCATACCGCCTTAGCGTGACTGACTCCAAAAGTGGTCTACGCTTCTTGGTGGACACAGGTGCGAACGTCTCCGTTTGCCCCCTAAACAAGAAGGCTAACATGAATGAGTGCGAAGATTATAAACTCTACGCGGCAAACGGAAGTGTCATAAAAACGTACGGTACCATATCTTTATTATTAGATTTTAAGTTACGGCGTACATTCCGATGGAACTTTATTGTAGCCGATGTAAAACAACCAATTTTGGGAGCCGATTTCTTAGGGTATTTTAATTTGTTAGTAGACATAAAGGCTCGAAAATTGGTCGACAAGTCATCTAATTTATATACTGTAGCGTCTATCGTAAACTTTGATGAAACACATATAGTAAAAACTATAGATGACCATCATCCAATGTACGAACTGTTGTCTCGTTTTCCAAATATTACCAAGCCTAGCTGTTATAAAGAAAATCTTAATCATGCTATTTACCACCACATAGAGACCGAGGGTCCCCCCGTGCACGCACGTGCACGGAGGCTGCCGCCTGATCGATACAAGAAGGTCAAGGAAAAATTCAGGGTCATGCAAGAATTAGGCATATGCCGCCCCTCTAAATCACCATGGGCGAGCCCCTTGCATGTGGTCATTAAGAAAAACGGTGAGTTACGGCCATGCGGCGATTATAGGAGCCTCAACGCCATAACAAAACCCGACCGTTATCCGATCCCACGGCTTCATGACTTCACGTACATGCTGTCAGGTAAGACAATTTTTTCAAAATTAGATATTCGTCGGGCGTATCATGCGATTGCGGTCAAACCTGATGATATCGAAAAAACGGCAATAATAACACCATTCGGGCTATTTGAGTTTTGTCGTATGACATTTGGGTTACGTAATGCCGCCCAAACATTCCAACGCTTCATGAACCATACGGTTCTACAAGGCCTAGATAGTATCTCCATGCAGGATGATAATGGTAACATACAGACATCCAGTCTATTTTCGTATTTAGATGACGTCATCATAGGAAGTACCAGCGAAGCCATACATAGGGCACACCTCCACAAAATATGCGAGCGATTCGAAGAGTTCGGTATAACTATAAATATAGATAAATGTGCGTTTAAAAAAAATAGCATTGACTTCTTAGGTTATGAGGTATCCAGGGACGGTATAAGGCCATTAAATGAAAAGGTTGATGCCATTAGTAAATTCCCAAAACCAGAAAACATAGAGCAATTAAGACGCTTCTTAGGTATGGTAAATTTTTATAGGTCCCACATACCTAACGCTGTAAAACATCAAAGTATTTTACATTCATACTTACACAATGCGAAAAAGAAAGATAAAACTCGCATTGAGTGGACTACAGTATCAGAGGACGCCTTTTCGCAATGCAAGCAAGATTTGCAAACTGCAGTCACGTTATCATATCCGTGCGACGATGTGCCATATGCAATAATGTCTGACGCATCAAATACTTGTGTTGGGGCAGTGTTACAACAACGTATTAATAATACTTGGAATCCACTTGGTTATTTTTCCAAGGCATTAACAGAAACCCAACAAAAATATTCTACATACGATCGTGAATTATTAGCAATATATTTAGCGTTAAAACACTTTCGTACTTTAGTAGAAGGCCGGTCCCTAATAATATATACAGACCACAAGGCACTTATGTACGCATTCAAAACAGTAAATTCAGATCAGGAATCGCAACGCAGAATTCGCCACTTAGCTTTCATCAGCGAATTTACCACGGACATAAGACACATAACAGGAGAAGAAAATATCGTTGCAGACACCTTATCCAGGGTCTCGACGATTGACTGTCCGTCCTATATAGAATATAATGAGCTCAGCGAAGCACAAAAATTAGATTCATACTTACAAAATTGCCATAAAAATACTAACATACAAATCAAGCAACTTAGTTTGCCAATATGCGACAGCCCTGTATTTTGTGAGGTATCAACGACCCACGCCAGGCCTTATCTACCAGAACAGTTTCGCAGAATAGCATTTGAGCACATTCATAACTTGAGCCACCCAAGCATTAGAACAACGCGCAGGCTGGTTCAAGAAAAATATTTTTGGCCCTCAATGAATAAGGACGTAGGAAATTGGTCCAAATCTTGTATTTCTTGCCAGAAAGCAAAAATTAGTAGGCATACCGTATCAGACATCCAACAATTTCCTGACTGCGATAGGTTTGAACATGCCCATGTTGATATTATAGGGCCACTGCAAACAACATCGGATGGCTACCGATACTGCGTGACACTTATAGATAGGCGCACCAGGTGGCCAGAGGCATTTCCGATTAAAGATATTACCGCAGAAACGATAGCCAAAGTAGTTTATGAGGGCTGGATCGCGCGTTTCGGATGCCCGCTGAAATTAACTAGCGATCAAGGTAAACAATTTGAGAGCAGTTTATTCAATGAGCTTATGAAAGTAATGGGTATACAAAAATTAAGAACAACCGCTTACCACCCACAAAGCAACGGAGTAGTAGAAAGGTGGCATCGTTCACTAAAAGCGGCCTTAATGGCCCGATTAACATCAACGTCATCCTGGATAACTGAATTGCCAACAGTATTGCTAGGGTTAAGGATAGCCTTACGTAACGATAATGGAGCATGCGCCGCACAAATGACGTATGGTCAAAGCTTGCGCTTACCAGGGGATTTCTATAGCCATACAACGCAAATAACAACAGATGAAGGCTATGTTAGGCAAATTCGTGATAAGATAAGGAACCTAAAACCATTAGCAGATAAACAGCCAAGTTCTAAGACCTTGTTTGTGCACCCAGATCTCAATTCTTGCAGTCACGTCTTTTTAAGAAACGATTTTGTGCGGAAACCTTTGCAGCCACCATACGATGGCCCATATCGCGTCCTAGAGAGAAATTCCAAGGTTTATACAATTCAGAAAAACGAGAAAACAGTTCGTGTGTCGATTGATAGGCTAAAACCAGCTTATTTGTTAAATAATAATATAACGGATGCACAAACAAATCATACACATGACATACCTATAAGTAAAAATATGCATACACACAGAAAAGAAAACAATGTAAATGAGTCCAGTAGGGATGCTCCGTTAAGGTGTACAAAAAGTGGACGTACTGTATAACGTCCCGTACGTTTTTGTTTATACATTTGTTCTGTCGTGCAGTTTAAACTGATCCCAAGATGCATGTCGTACTCGTAGGGCTCGACAGAACTAGGTAAATCAAAATAAAAACTATAAAATACATTTATAACGTATATTATTTTAATTGGAATTGTTGTATCCTAAGAATAAGTTAGTTAAGTATAAAAATGTCATATAAACATGTAACATAAATCACCAACCATTTTGTTTGTTGCACATCCCTAGTGCTATGTTGCAAATTGCTTAAATTGTCATTTATGAAAATGTTAATAAAACAAAACGCTGTAAGTTCATGATTAGGAAATATTTGCGAGAAACGAAAATAAGTATCAAAATAGTGTTTCATTACAATTTAGAACATTGTCCAAACTATACAATAGGTAAAGCAGTAAGCAAAGAAGAAGTTGTAGTAGTCAACCAAAACGGACAGCAAGAAACAATTAATACCAAAATGAATCAGTTCAGTGCAATGTTGCTCGTGATTATCTGCATACTAGCTTGTGGAACTGCTTGCGTGGTGGTTCAGCGCTGTAACCGAAGACTAAAGAACTGGCTGAGGAAGCAAGTGATGGTCAATGCGACACCCGCACCGACCCCTGTACAGAATATTCCCAGTGTGATGGTCACACAACCACAGCCAGCCACAGCGTCAGTAATGAAAGGAAGCTACGCGTGATTTATTGTAAAACAACCATTAATTTCCGTTTCTCGTAAACATTTCAATAGTACTAATATGTAGTAGTAATTATACTATGTTGTAACTTTTTAATATTATAACTTTTTGTAATGTAATTTTTTTCCTACCCTTAAAGGGGGGGATGGTTGTAAGGGACGCAACGTGCATACGTTGCACATTGCATTGGTAGCCTGAGCCAGTAGGCTCTGTACCGCGGTTCGGAACTGTTGTGTATCCCATTATCAGTGACACATATAATATACGTTATACGGTGAACAGTTGTTTGATTTCATAGCCCACTATACAGAGCCTACTCAACAACATAAACACAAATAGGTATACTTTACTTAAATTAAGTATTATTTTGCTTGATATAAATAGTAATACCTATGCGAATTCACTCAAACCACTGTAAGGTTTTGCTAATTATTTTGTCTAAAAATATTAAAAATAATTTAATTAGCATGATCTAAATTAATTGTTTCATAAAAATAATATAATAACACTTATTTGTAGAATAATACTTTGTGTTTTGACTTCCATCCGAAGCTGACTTTACTGCAGTCGGCCATATTGAAGTTTCTTTTAAATTCGTGTAGTGATACCGACCGGTTAAAAAAAAGTGAAGAGATTAGAAGTTAAGAAATTTAGGGAAGTACCTACTCTATAAAAATCAGTTCGTGAAATGAGTTGTTAACAGTGTTACTTACACTTACATTTTTAAGGACGAATAAAATATTTGATTTGATATTGAGTAATAGTTGTTTCATTGGTACACTTCTGACTACGAGGGCTGATTGATAAGTTTCCGAAACGACAAAGAAAAACTTTAAAAAACTATTTAAAATAAATTTATTTCTGACTATCTTATACAATATGTAAACACATCAATCTGAGTTTGAAGGTCGTTCATGGTACGGATAGATCTGGTAATGGGTGCCTTGGCAAGCAGGTTAGCTCTGGCTGTAGGTACCAGTAGCAGTGGCGGGCTGCGCCGCGCCGGCGCCGCCTCCACACGTCGCGGTCCGGCACAGACTCAAGCACTGTTATATTAGACTTTACCCTTTATTTCATTGGGAATACGTGGATTACACAGTACCTACTCCTGTAAGTGATCGCCATTTCAACCATTCGACACTGATCCTATGAGTCACGTCAGCATAAACATTGGCGTACGTTGTGAGCATGGAGCCTAAGTACTTGAATTTCGCTACTGTAAGCACGGTAATATTATCTATATACAGTATTCCAACTTCATACAAACGGACGAAGCGCGAGCTATGCCTACGCGCCTCGATCTCGGCATGCGCTCGGCATGCAGAATTGCAGACAGTCGCAACCATAGATTATACAGTCTATTATTGGTAGTCGCGACTGTGCCGCAGTGACGAACGGACGGTGTGTTGTTTTTTTAACAGCAACCGCGCGATTTGTTCGCTAAAAATAAGTTCAAGTACATATTTAATATGACGAGTAGGATATATTGTGCTGTTTATGGTTAATTTTTATTGAACACTTCCTATATATTCAATTCACAAAGTATTTTATTTGTTTATATAAAAAAAGTATATTTAAAATCACAAAACTAAATGGAAACACAAAGTAGGCAATAATGTAATTAAAATGCTGGGGGCGGGCAGCCCTATCGCATGTTTACGTACCGCGCGGCTGTAGGCATTTATTTCAAAGATACGGCCGAGTTACAATACTGTATAGATAATTAATATTACCGTGCTGTAGGAATGTGCGTCTGCCCTATGAAGACGGTTTCAGATGTTGCATTTCCACTAACCCTCAGGCCGTACTTTTCAAGAGCCGGGTCCACGTATATGTTCCTGCGGGTATCGTGCGGTATCAGAAGCCAGTACCTACAATGTCGTCAGCGCATAGCATAGTCCACGGCAGTGGAGACGGTATATGCCGGGTGAGGTAATCCATCACCAGGTTAAATAATAGGCGACTGACACCCACTTTTACTTTGAATGCTTTGCTTACATCTACTAGGCTTCGAACTCTTGTGCTGACATTGTTGTACATAGCTAAAACGATCTCAATGTAATATTCTGGTACATTTTGGGCACGAAGAGCCTGTCATACTAGCTTACTCTGTTGAAAGCTTTTTCGAGATCTATGAATGCTAGATGAAGGTCTTTGTTGTTAATCCTATATGTTTCCATCAAGATTCTGATTGTTTGTATAGCGTCAGTGGTTGACCTGGATGCTGTGAAGCCAAACTGGTATCCGGACGTCAAATTTATTTCTAGCTTGAAGTGGCTACTTTGCCGGGATAAAACATGAACTTGTTTTGATGGCTCAGTTGTGTACTTTATAGACACAATAATGTTAATTTATTTATTTATTTATAGTTAATTAAAACGGCACAGGTCCAATTACATTAATTAACATAGAATTATAAAGTTTAAAATAAAATAATCAATAACATACAATACAAAAATTAAATTCAAATTCAAAGATGGATGGATGGTGGATAGAAGTACTTATTAATAATTATTTGCGTAAATGGTTAAATAAATTAGAAACATCATGAACTAACATAAACAATCATGTAACAGTGGACACCCTCGCATATTGTCTCTCACAAAACACCAGACAGGCACGCATTATTTTCTTCCATTCAATAAGAGTTCCAAAATAGGTTTATACCATAGGTTATGCCCAGCGGAGTATCTCAGGGTTCGTTGTTCGGTCCCTTCTTTTTGTGGTATATGTAAATGACATCGATCAATACCTGCCTTCATCCCAATTATTATGCTTTGCTGATGACATGAACATTTTCATCAAGATTTCATCACTTGATGATGGGTCAGCACTTCAGGCTGATTTATATCGGCTTGAAGAGTACTGTCGGGCTAACAAACTCGATCTCAATCCATCAAAGTGTTCAGTGATCACTTATACTAGGAAACGTGCTATCCTAGCCACCACCTATACTTTAGCGGGCCAAACCTTGCCTAGGTGCAATACTATTCATGACTTAGGCGTCCACCAAGATAGTAAGTTAGTTTTTGACACACACATTGACGCCATCGTCAAAAAAGCCTCTAAATTGCTTGGGTTTATAATGCGTCTCTCTAAGTGCTTGACAGATGCTAACACACTTAAAATATTGTATTGCACTTTTGTTAGAAGCCAGCTAGAGTAAGCATCTCAGCTATGGAACCCACGTTATCATAAGTACATTAACCGCATTAAGAATATCCAAAGACGTTTCATAAAATATCTTTGTTTCCATCAAAAGATTCCATACCATTCAATCGATTACCTCCGACTCTGTAAAAAGTATAATTTATTACCACTCGAAGATTGACGTGAGATTGCTGACTATTTATTCCTGATAAAAATCTTTAACAGTAATATTGACAGCCCTGAGTTATTATCAAAATTTTATTTCAATGTTCCAAACAAAACCATTTCGATTTATAATACAACCCTTTCGTGTACCTCACAGTTCTACGTGTTATAGGCAGAACAGTTATATTGTGCGTGCAAGCGAAATGTGACCTCAGCTAAAAGGTGCTTAAGCCTCATTTTTTTTAAATAGCTGCAGTGCTTTTTAGTTATTGTATTTTTTCTTGTTTTCTTTTCTCTCACTTTTCAATTGACGGCGCGGTGGGCGCAGTGGTTAAGCGATTGACTGCTGGGCTGCGTGTCGCGGGTTCGATTTCCGCACGGAATAAATATTTGTATGACCTACAAGTAGTTGTTCCGGGTCTGGCTGTTTGTGTATGTGAGTTTAAATGTTTGTAAACGCACCCACGATTCAAGAGAAATTCCTAGTGTGGAGCAACGTTAAATTTTTTTTTTTTTTATATTGCGAACAAAAGTGGTTATTTTATAATAGTTTTAACTATTAATATTATTAATATGTTACTGCTTGTATGTTCACAATACAAATTTTATTATAATTCTAAACGCGAAGACTTGTAATTGGCTTTCTGTCGACTATTGTTTCCTTTTTTTGTTTGTTTGTTTTTTAGCTGTAAGTGTTCCATGCTGTAATAAATAAATTTACTCGCGAGTGTGTGGTGCAGCCATGCGACAAGGATCCGGCTCACGTGCGTGTCCGTTACACGTGTCAACTCACAGACTGCGCTGCGGAGACACTGCATGACTGCACGACCACCGCGACACCCAACACCGCGGGATTTGTCGGGAGCCAACGAGTTCGTCTTGCATATAAGAATTCAATACAACTTGACAAATGATCGAGAATGAATCATTCAATAACAACAAGAGATGCGTGCAAGAGACGAATGCAGGGCAGAGTTCTAGAGCGGGGTGCGGGGGCGGGGTGCAGGGTGCGGCGTGCAGGGAGCACGGACAATTACTGGGGCGGTGCGGCGCACGCGCACACTCGCTAATTATGTAATGAGTCGTGAAGAGGAGATTTATTCGCGCGGCTCCCACGCCGCCGCTCCGGGACCACTGCTGTCGGAATCCCGCCACTCGCCAGTCCACCACTCGTGGTGCTTGCTATCACTATAGAAATCCGGGCAAGGTCAATTAGTGTTTCTGCTCTCTAAAGGCAAGCGCACATTACAATTAGTGTTACTGCTCTCTAAAGGCAAGCGCACATTACAATTAGTCTTTCTGCTCTCTAAAGGCAAGCGCACATTACAATTAGTGTTTGTGCTCTCTAAAGGCAAGCGCACATTACAGCCGCATCGGGCCGTAGCGCAATTACGCGTTTCAATACAAAAATCCGGACAAGTACGACCAGGACTCGCGCCCTGACAGTTAATCTATGCTGATAGTTCCATGGCAAAGCTGTGCCGGGCTGCCCGCGGCTTCGCTCAAGTGACAAAGCCTGTGAATATCGAATTCCGGATTGAAGGACAAACATAACTTTGCAGTTTAAAAAATACTTATAACTTCTTATACCTAACTACTTATACTTAACCATAATGGTACTTAAGAAAGACTAAGTGTTACTTCAAGCTACGGCCTATAAAATAAATTTTCTATTCCGGATTTTTTCTTTGCAGTGGAATTATGCAGGCTCACCGTATATCGATGTTGCTAGTATTTTTTCATCAGGAATTTACTCTGGCATAGGAATGTCATTTCTATGCCAGAGTACAAACAAGTTGACAAAATAAAAACCAACCTAATTCTCTTTCCTATGTATCGAAAAGCATGAACGGAGCTGATCCACTCCATGTTCCATAAGAATCGCTTGCATTAGATGGCGCGTCACGTCGCGCCGGGCAGGCGGCACGGGCAGGCAGGCCGGGCTCGCTCGGGACATCCTACCAGCCGATAGTGCGTCGCTATCAATACAGCGCCCGCACAAATTGTTTCCCTGAACTGCGCGCGCATTTGATACCACACCCGCACAACACTCACGCTTGCGCACCTATTTGTCGAATAAGCACACCGTAACACATTCCATCATAATATTGAAAATGTTTTCGGTTTACACCATTATAAAAAAAATACTTAAAAATGGTGATTTTTAGACCTTTAGATATATTTAAATCTAGTCCATTTCATCGCTTTACTTGAAACACTTGTTAGATCATTTCATTTTTGCTGAAAACGAGAAGCTACCCTCGACGCGCGCGTATTCTAACTGTCGAGTGCTGCCTGTCAATGTGGAGAGGCACGAGCACGCGCACCGGCTGGCCGCGGCGCACTGCGCCCGCTGCGTGCGTGCAGTGCGTGCGCGCAGGTGGTTTCCCTTTCAGTTCAGCGTGCGCGGGTCTCTCTGTGCGCGGGTCTATCAACATATCGATACCTCTGGGCTCAAAGGTAGTAAAGGACAAAATGCGACTTTTCAGGAGAAGCAAAAAACGAAAATAAAAATGTTTTTACTCTAACTTTTTTGTTTCTTGAGCTATTTAAATGAAACCTAGGAAAAAAGTGTTTAGAATTTTTAGTATTATCTAGTGCAGTGTTAAAAAATTACCCTAGTGCTGTATTTACCAAGATAGATTTCCTTTACGACCATAAATTTAAAAATAAACGTCCTTTACACCCTTCAAATTTTCACCCTATGAATAACCTAAGTGCATAAATCCACTTTACTGCACAAAACTAAACAAAATAAGGAAATAATTGCCAAGTGTAATATTTTTTAGGTCCTTAATGATAACCCGCTAAGGTATTATGAAATGATAAATTCTTCTCAATTCTTCTCACACGCTAAGAAGAAGGATAAATTAATAATTAAAATTAAGTATTAAATGGATTATGTAATTTTATATGTATTTATGTGTATACTACTGTATTTTCTTTACAAATATTCATGAAATAACATAATTATACAAATAAAACGTTCATTTGTGTAATCAAACTGAGATCGTTTATTTGTACTTACTTAATTTAAAGCTTTAAAAATAAAAAATAATATTTTGGTAATTAACATAGTTTTTCTTGCTTGCCTTTTCTCTACTCTCTTCTGTACTCTTTTAATTAGTTTCACTTCTTTAATCAACTTTATTCTCTTAAACTAACTTTCTTCTATATACTAACTTTATTCTGTTTGATGATATGATGAGTAAATAAATCATCATCAGCTGATAATTTATTTAGTCGTCTTCTTTCTCACTTTTTTCATCGTCCTCTTCGTCTGTTTCGTTCAAAGTCTCACGTAGCTCAGAATTACATGGAAACTCCCTGTATTCTTTATGAAATCTTTTAGGCATCCATTTTCACACAGGTTTATCAGGTCTTTATATTTCGCAGCGGCTATTGGTAATCTACTATTGTATAGCTGCTTCACTGCATCCATACCAATCACTGGTTTATTGTTAATCTGGCTTTTTTCCCTTTGGACTTTCCCTCCCCCTTTCCTTTTGTTTTTCCTTTCTCTGGGGTTTGCTCACATAATGTTACAGAATGAGTCTCTGCTTTGTCTTCCATGGAGTATTTGACAAACATTTGGTCGTTATGCTTTTTTTTTAATGTGGTGACTCTGATGTTTTTGACCTGAATATTTTTTAATGTCTTTGGCGTGAATGTATTTACAGCTAATTGATCAAATTGTAAAAATTCAGTACATTCCATGACATTCACTTTGTAAGGTCTTGGTCTTTTGCGGGCCGACCCGAAATATGTAGACCACTGTGAGGAGTCCATACAATAATTTTACGCACTTCCCTTTCGATAACTGCATGAACTGTATCGACAGTCATGTATATATGGCCCGGGAGTAAATAGTTAATTTGAATGACCTCCAAAGTCAAAGTCAAATAATTTATTTCATATAGCCACATAAAAGGCACTTTTGAACGTCAAAAATAAAATTAAAATAAAATTGATTCTACTCCAAATTAATTGCTGATTTTAGGAAATGGTTCATGGCAGCTAATACGATTTTATTTTTATTTTGACCACAACACGAATCACAGTACATCAGTAGATGTTTTACGCCCGTTTTGTCCTTTTCCTCAAGATATTTCATTAAGCAAGTTGCAATTTCGTTACTCCCTCTTTTTAACCCCCGCCGCAAAAACGACGGCGTGTTATAAGTTTGACGTGTCTGTGTGTGTGGAGGTGTGTGTGTGTGTGTGTGTGTGTGTGTGTGTGTGTGTGTGTGTGTGTGTGTGTGTGTATGTCTGTCTGTGGGATCGTAGCTCCCGAACGGATGAACCGATTTTTATTTTGTTTGAAAGGTGAATTTGTCGGGAGTGTTCTTAGCCATGTTTGATGAAAATCGGTCCGAGATGGCCGCCGACACAAAATGGCGGATTACATATTTTTTCACAACTCCCATAATATGGGTATCAAATGAAAGGGCTTGACTAGTAGAATACTGTACACTATGACAAATTTTAAATCCACGATGGCCACTACCACAAAATGGCGAATTACAAAAAACCCGATTAAATACCAAATTACCTGAATCTTAAAACGCAAGAAAATAAAAGAAATGAAATAACAAGGAGTCCCTACAAAAAGCTAGAAATAAAAAATTAAATTAAAATTTAAAAAAACCCCCGACCACGTGAAACCATATAAAAAGAAAATAACCTTGAAATTATGACCCTACGTAAGTACGTATAAAATTTTTTGATTAAATATTGTCCTGTCGGGGGACCGCTACTATTTTAACTTTAAACTTTAACAGAACGTTTGGCTAATAATTAGAGCGGTCCCCCGACGGGACAACAATAAAAAAAATTCTTACGGACTTACGTAGGGTCATAATTTCAAGATTATTTTTTTCTTTTTATATGGTTTCACGTGGTCGGGGGTTTTTTTAAATTTTAATTTAATTTTCCATCACATTCCTCCCATGTATAACAATTAACATCCTGTGTGCGACTTTCATAAATGGTGAAATTAAACACTGAATATTTTCTAGAATAGTACAATATCATACTTTGTCCATGTATTCAGGACTTTTTGTAGGTCAAAGCTGCAGGTGATAGTTTCATTGTTGGGTAAATGAAGGGTTTGATGAATCTTAAATCTCTTATAAGTAAATATCTTCTCTTTGAGATGAGAGTTCAGCAGCTCTTTGTCCATGTCGTTCATTTGGTCTTTATTATTCTCTGCTTTGACGCAAGTTAGGCATTTGTCTTTTTTAGGAATATGAAAGCTTATATTATACTCTTTAAAAATAGTTCGAAATGCGTTCTCACTTAATGCCTGCTGTTCCTGTTCAGTACAATATTTTAAATACATTTGATATAAGTTATATATGTTTTTCATTTCCTGAGGAAGATAAGTTCTATTAGTTTTTTGTCTATTGTAGTGCGATGGGACTCCTGGCCGCTTCTCAATAAAGTTCTTTGTAAACACTTTAGCCTCTTCGGTATATTTTTAAGTACTATAGGTTTCAAAAATCTTCTTGGGCCATATCCTCTTTGGCATGTTCTCATTAAATTCGTTGTTTTTTGAATATTCTAGTATTTATGGTACAATTCCTCACTTACGTTTATATACGCCCCTAGTGGAAGCAAATAAAATGAAACTAGGTCGTAAAGGACACTTGTATTTTTTTATTTTAAATTGTAAGGGTGTACAGGACAATTTGCAAAGACGATGTCCTTTATATCCAAGTTTTTGAGGTGAATTATATTAACCACCTAAGGTGGTATAAGACAATTGATATTTTTTATGTATTTTACACCCAAAAGTTATTTTATACTTTGCTTTACTACCAAAATGAGTTCACTCTGGTAACTAAGTGTTATTTACATCGATATTTTCACGGTAAACTATGTTTAACGTCTCAAATTATGTGGGTCGTAAAGGATTTTTTTTTTTGCGAATTTCGTATAAGTAACGGAATATACAAATCGATAGAGAATTAAAAACTGAGTAAAACAGTATCAATAAGTCATTTTCACCCAAATGTCCTTTACGACCTTTGAGCCCAGAGGTATCGATATCACGCTTCCACCGTGCTCCGCGTAACTTTAGCGTCTGTAGCTAATCAATTTGTACAAAACTAAAAAATATTCCTTTGCGGTGTTGTGCCCAATACGTACCTACATATAAAACTTATGCCCATCTATTATATCTGATTGTTAATTTTAAATTGTACCCTCAAAATATACCCCATACACTTCTGATTAAAAATTACCCGTGGCCTGGAACGAAACAAAAACATTCTCAGGACTAACTACGATTTTTTTTACGAAAAAACGACTACTAAATTATGTGGAAATATTTAGTACCTACCTACATTTTAACGCAAGAGTGCAAAGGCAAATGGTCACGTGTGAAGTGAGTACGTATGTGATAAAAAAATTAAATAAAACATTTTAAAAACCCCCACACAACGTGAAACGCTACTATTTTAAACTTTAACAGAACGTTTGGCTAATAATTAGAGCGGTCCCCCGACGGGACAACATTTAATAAAAAAATTTCATACGTAGGTACTTAACGTAGGGTCATAATTTCAAGGTAATTTTTTTCTTTTTATAGGGTATCACGTTGTCGGGGGTTTATTAAATTTTAAATTTAATTTTTTATTTCATGCTTTTTGTAGGGACTCCTTGTTATATCATTTCTTTTATTTTCTTGCGTTTTAAGATTCAGGTAATTTGGTATTTAATCAGGTTTCTTGTAATTCGCCATTTTGTGGTAGTGGCCATCTTGGATTTGAAATTTGTCATAGTGTATAGTATTGTACTAGTCAAGCCCTTTAATTTGATACCCATATAGAGGGAGTTGTGAAAAAAAAAATGTAATTCGCCATTTTGTGGTGGCGGCCATCTTGGATTTGAAATTTATCACCACACACACACACACACACACACACACACACACACACACACACACACACACACACACACACACACACACACACACACACACACAAACACAGAGAGAGAGAGAGAGAGAGAGAGAGAGAGAGACGCCAAACTTATAACACTTCGTCGTTTTTGCGTCGGGGGTTAAAAATGATAGATGGTAATGTTCCATAATTTGGTATAATGACCAAATCCACATACATAAAAACACATATCAAATTTAGAATGGAAGGTGAAAGTGTATACAAAGAATATTCATGCGATATAATTAAGGAAAAATATATTTTTCATTGACATGAAAAAACCAACTGACGTGTTTCGTTGACATGTCAAGTCACCATAGAGCACCAACGCTACACGTGTATCAAACGACGTTTTTCAACTCACTTGTGAGGAAACCGTAAATATAATATTACGTGAAAAATGGCTCGCAGGCAGGGCTTGAAATATCGGTATTTATTTATTTATATATAATAATATACTTTATTGTACACCACAAAATGACATAACATAAAAAAAATACATCAAAAGCTACAAAATATACAATGAGCGGCCTTATCGCTTTCTTCCAGGCGACACAGGCAACAGGCAGGCGGTATTTTTGGGAACAAGTACCATTGGCGTTGGTGTGCTCCATATTGACCACCACCACCACCACCATATTGCAGACTGTTTCCACACCACCATGTGCAAGCAGTGCGTTCTTGGTGCGCAGGGTGCGGGACAGCTCCAATACAGTTCTGGCGATGATTGCCGGGAGATTTGACTGCCCGTATATTGGACATTGCTGTAGCAGGCATGTTGCTAGCTGTGTCCGATAACATTTGTCTTATGTGTGTGTACCTATGTGTATTTATGTATTCTGGTTGCTGTATGGGTGCTTTTGGGTTACCCGAAATAAATGCTTTTTATTTTATTTATTTATTTACAATCTTGAAGATTGTGGCTGACAGGGTCATCTCCGCTGTGAAGGTCCCTTATGAAAACAGTCATTTAATTATAATTTGGATCTACATTTAAATTTGATTCTAATTTTCATTATCATTTTAAACCACATACTTTTTATTTTTAACTTTGCCTCTTAGTGTATTCGTTTCATTAAGTTAATAAGTATAAAGTCAACGACGGGGCTACTAGCAAACTCGAGGGGTTTACAAGTAGCTGCTGAACCCCCACTACCCACCTCCTGCTGGCTTTATCATCAGACCGTCGACACCAAGTGGACTCGTCAAAACGAATCATATGAGCCCAAACTCGAGGGCTTTACTAGTAGCCACTGAACCGTTCCACTAAGCACCTCCTAACTCCATCATCAGATCAGCTCCAAGATACCAAAGTATAATTTTGACTTCCAAACTACATACAGGGTGTAAAAAGACTCGTCACACAGCCGTCAACTGCGCATTCTGAACTTTGGCTATTTACTCATTGCTAGGCTACACGATACCTCTTGTTACATCAATGTAAATCTACAAGTGTATGTTATAAGCTTATATGTATATATTTTATCTGTTGTAAATATAAACAGTAAAACGTTCCTTGTAGTTTCCCTTACTTTCACCCAGTAAATCACAATAATTCTCATTCATTTCAGTTAAAGTAGATAAATAGTATGTTGCTTATCAATTTTCCTTGCTGTCTATAACACATGCAACGGTACAGAGGTCCTGGGGGTATTTAAAATTGTCTTGTTTTCGTAAAAAAAACGTCAGTTAAAGTTGGAATTTTGACCTTCAATATCTCTGTAACCAGAAGGTTCCCAGGTATGGTCCAGTACAAAAAAAATGACAACAATGACGGGGAGTACACGTGACTCTCGGCTTCGGTAAGTGTCTTTTTACACCTGTTATACATTCAAAGTTTAATTTCGATACGATCATTAGAAGTAGGTTAACATTGACTTCTAAGATTTGATTACTTTGTTAGTTACAAGTGAATCTAATAAAAGCGTGTTGAAAATGTTACTTAATAGGCATTACAAAAATAACTTCAATGTGACCAACCGGCTACCGTACGAAGTTTCTCGTAGAAATATGAGATTTGTGGTACGCGCCGGGTACCTGAATTTGGTACCGGTGAAATTAGGTGGGCTACCGGTACCTACCCGTCTAGAACTGGCAAGAACCGCTAAGTACCGATACAGAACCTGTACTTTTGGTACTGGTTCGGCTGACTCGAAGTGGCCAACCAGCCAAATATTAAAAACTAATTTCTGCTCGCGACTTTATTCGCGTGGAAGTCGTAAAACGCCACATTATAAGTACTTAAATAACCGCCATATTTAATAAAACTTCCTTGTAAGTATACTCCGTTTGTAGTTTTGGTCCCAGCAGCCAAAATATACAGAGTCAGTACTGGTGACGCGAGCAAGTGACGTAGACATCCGTGTGAGAAGCAGCTGGTCCTGAGGTCGACACCGGCAGCCTTCAGTAGCAATTTCCCATTGCTTGCGAAGTTTTTCGTTTTCAGCGACTTAAAGAAACCCTGAGTTCCTAGAGGATATACCTTCTGGTACAACACTGACACACTGCCTGACGCATTCTTACAAAATTCCTGACTTTATATGATAACCATAGATGACAGAAAAGGCCTAAACTACGTGTTTTTTTGTGACGTTCTACGAACTATCATTAATTAGTGTATTAAAGTGTTAAAAAGAATTATTAATTAATTATAACAAATGTCAATAGTTCGGAAAGAACTTCATACAACCACAAGTTTACAAAGCAGCCGTTGTTGACTAAAATAGCCGTTAAAAAAATGTCAGGATTGATTGACTGCTTAGCTCCATAAAGGTGTGAGCAGTGAGGGGGGTCTTTGACTGGCGACCTGTGTGCATGTCACCAAGACCTATCATTATTCCTACGTTGTATAGATTTCGAGAAAAACACATAACGCCTGGACAAAAAAACATATACGCCTGCATTGACCGAAGGGTCGGCAGAGGTGCACCTGTCGCACCACGGAGCACAAAACCTGGTTATGTGCTCCGTGTGTCGCACCCTCACATTGCGCCAGGTCATCAATTCCCTTCGTACAAGTTATCGATAGAAACCTGTACAATGAATATTACATTAATATTTATGAGTCACCAACAATCGTCACTTTCTCGCACTTCCAGGTTTTCGTTTTGATTTGTGTTCCTAGCAAACAAATAGACAGACGTCGCAAGTGTCGCAACAAATAAAACTCTTCTTTAAAAAATAATGCACTTTTAATCACAGGGCGCAGGCTCCTTAGTAGTAACCAAATAAATACCGCAACAACCATACACTGGTACTAACTACTTATCGCTACCGGCGACCCGGCGCCGCCACGGACCGCACGTGTCGCGCCTCCCGGCACGGGCTGCCTGCTCGTGTAGCAATACGTCCAGTATTGCCGTCATTACTTATTTAGTAGGCAACTTACTTAATTCCATAAGAAAAATATCAAAATATACAAAATGCCAATAATAGTTAATATTTTAAAATGTTGATATAGTCCGTGAGCAGCGCCAGCGCCACGTATCATACTCTATCTTATAGTCAGGATTACATGCTTCATGTAATAGTATACTACAAACTAACCACTCATACATACGTGTATGTACGTCGCGTGCTCGACGCGGCCGGCACGGCGGAATGTAGTGTATCACAATCGGCGAGCCGGGCTCGACCTTACTAACATACGTACAATAAATAGAGTATCATGTTAGAGCTATATACACAATTATACTCCGCGCACTACTTATACTCTACCCCGCAGAAATAAACAGAGAGTGCCCATCACCGGTAAACGAGCGACGTCCGTCCAGTGAGCTAGCGGCAGCCACAGGCAGCCAGCGACAGCTAGCGGCATCCACAGGCAGCCAGCGACAGCTAGCGGCAGCCACAGGCAGCCAGCGACAGCTAGCGGCCGCCACAGGCAGCCAGCGACAGCTAGCGGCGGGCCCGACGACGCCGGCGGCGGCGCGGGCCGCGCGCGCGCTAGTGCGCCTGCGCCGACAGGTGCGCGGCGATGGACGCGGCCGCGTCGCCCGCCAGGATGGTGCGGTGCGTGCCGGCCAGCTGCTGCGTCTGCAGCGCGCCCGCGCACACCTCGCGCAGCCCGTAGTCCTCGCCCAGCGTCACGTAATTGTCGCGCGCCGTGAACAACGTGACGGGCGCGCGCAGGCGCCCGGCCGGCTTGTAGGTGTCGGCGATGACCAGCTTGCGGTAGAAGGAGTTGGCCGCGGCCGCCAGCGCGTCGGCGCCGTGCGGCCCGGCGGCCGCGCCCACCAGCTCCGTGGTGCGCGCCAGGCGCGCCTCCCAGCTCGGCAGCCGCTCCAGCTCCGCCGACACCTGTGCGCAGGGAGTGGTGTAGTGACGAGTACAAAATAAAAAGGTGTTTCGCGTACGATACGATATACTATACTACTATATAATTATACACCTTTTAAACTTGGAAAGAAGTGTAATTTACCGAGCAATCTCAGTAAAATTATAGAACCTCTGTATGTACCATAACGATAGCTATCCTTTCGAACTTAAATATCAGTTACAAATCTCATTTTTTTTAAATTATAAACGCGAAAGATTGAATGGATGGATTTTTGTTACTCTTTCACGCCAAAACTAGTAAACGGATTTGGATGAATTTTTGCACATAGATAGTTTATAACCAGGATTAACACATAGAATAATTTTTATCCCGACATTCCCACGGGATCGAATCGGTGAAACCGCGTGGCGCAGCTAGTAACAAAATATAAAGAAAAGTTAGATACGACCAACGCATTACTGCAGTATGATATGAATATCGACTACTTTGGATTTGTATTTTTACTAACACTAGGTTAAGAACATTGTTACTAACAAATTTATGGACCAAGTCTGAATTAAATATTATTATTAAAAGTAAAACTGGTAATGATCGTACAAACTTACACGAAAGACCATAGTCTGAATTAAATATTATTATTAAAAGTAAAACTGGTAATGATCGTACAAACTTACACGAAAGACCATACAAGGACATCTGAGATGTATGACCTGATGTGGAAGTGAACATTACAATTTGATATAATCCATAAGTACGAAGCTTGGTAAGACATAACTGAAGTTAGATAATGCAATATGAATATTGTAACGTGTAACGTTCCGTCACAATATAATGCATTATTAAAAATAAAAAGCTGCAACTAGGTAATTAGTAGGTCTCAGTTTAAAGTTTATTTTAGCTAATGAGTTAATGACTCATGGTCGAATGATAATGAATAAGACGCGAACTTTGGGAGTTGTTTATGTACTTATAGGATGATAATATTGTAACTAACAGCAACATGTATCTTGTTTATTACCTTTACCGTACGCAAAATAAGCGCTAGACGTGCAGGTCACCAGCCCGGATGACCTTACCTTACTTATATACAGTGTTCATAACAAGTTAAGTAAAAAAAAGTTTTATCGTATTTTGTTTTTTTTTTGTTCTCCGTGGAAGTGTATGTAAGTACATTATTTCAACATTTTATTCCCGTCCTAGCACTAACGTCACAGGCCGCCGACACCGACCGGGTGCCGCGGGTCGCACGCTCACCTTGGAGGCGTCCACGTCCTTGAACAGCTGCACGAAGTAGGCCAGCGCGTCGGCCTCGTCGGTCTCGGCGGAGCGCGTGCTGCGCTTCTTCTTGCCGCGCGTGGTGTGCGTGGCCACGTAGGCCGGCGAGCCGTCCACCAGCACCAGCCGCGTCTCGCATCCGGCCTGCCGACAGAACGGACCGTCACTGGCGTGCCTCTCGGCCTCTCGGCCGCCCGCCGGGCGTCGGCGACGCGTTCCTACCTGCTCCAGCTGCAGCGCCATCTCGAAGGCGACGCCGGCGCCGAAGGAGTAGCCCAGGAGCGTGTAGGGCGCCTTGGGCTGCAGCGCGCGCACGTGCGTGACGTAGTGCCGCGCCAGCGCCGCCATGTCGTCCAGCGGCGCGGCCTGCGTGCACTGCAGGCCGTACACGGGCGCGCGCACGGCCGCGGCCACGCCGCGCAGCAGCTCCACCACGCCCTCGATGGGGTGCACCATGAACACCGGCTGGACGTCGGAGCCGGCGGGCGCGGCGCTGGGCAGCTTCACCAGCACCTGCTTGGGCATGAGCTCGCCCAGCGCCGCGAACTGCACCTGGTCCTGCCCCGCGGCGGCCGCCGGGGCCGCCGGGTCGCCGGGCGCAGCGTCGTCGGCGCCGGCCATGCCGCGCAGCTTGGAGAAGGTGAGGCCGCGGATCTCCTGCACGCCCAGCACCACGTCGTAGCCGCGCTCCAGCGTCTGCTTGATCTCGGCGCCCATGAGCGAGTCCATGCCCAGCTCGGCCAGGTTGGCAGAGTCGGACACCTTGGTGGGGTCCTTGATGCCGAGGATGTTGGCGACGGCGTGCAGCAGGTCCTGCTGCGGCGCGGCGGCGGCGCGACGCTTGTCGGCCAGCACCATGGACGCCGCCACGGCGTGCGGCAGCGCCAGCAGCGCGCCCAGCGCCTCCATGCACGACGCGATGCGCTGCGGCACCGTGCCGCCCACCACGGTCTCGTCGCCGCCCATGGTCTCCACGATGAGCCCCACCTCGCCTGCAAGAGACGCGAGTCAGGCCGGCCGCTCGGGCCGCACGGGCCCTCGGGCCGCAGTTCCGCTGGCGCGGCTACTCACCGATGGCTCCCCACTGCACGGCCAGGCCCGGCAGCCCGTCGGCCTGGCGCTGCTCCACGATGCGCTCCATGGCGGAGTTGGCGAGCCCGTAGTTGCTCTGGCCGGGGTTGCCGCGGCCGCACGACACGGACGAGAACACCACGAAGTACTCCAGCTCGGGCGCCAGCTCGCGCGTCGCCGCGTCCAGGATCTTAGTAGCTGTGCCCACCAGTCATGTCATTCATATTAGATTTAAAGATAAAAGCGTCAATCAGTAAATAATGAGGCTTTAAAAAACCCGATAAAGAGCACTCTTGGTCGGATTCGCTCAATTGACAACATTTCTTATTTCAAGATGCTTTAATATAATAACTCGTGCACGGGTAATTTTTACGTATGGTACGTCTACTGTTGCGCTATCTACTATCGATACGCTCGCATATGAATGAAACCATAACATGGTCGCCCCCACGTCACTCGTCCAAGAGGGAAAGTGATCTTATGAACATGTTATTCTCAGTGAATCGGAAAGGGACTTCATTGTTCGTTATTTTTATATTTACTCCGAAACTAAACTCAAAAAATATACAA
Source organism: Apamea epomidion (assembly GCA_947507525.1). Classification (NCBI taxonomy): domain Eukaryota; kingdom Metazoa; phylum Arthropoda; class Insecta; order Lepidoptera; family Noctuidae; genus Apamea; species Apamea epomidion. Next base: position 196,799 of record OX382240.1, on the reverse strand, counting down.
CAGGTATATTTTGAAGTCAGGATGAAAAAAAAAAGCAATGGTACTTTTTTGGGGCTTATAAAGAAATGTTGTAAATAATAAGGAATCTCACGCGACGCACATGTCCATTTACTTAATTAGGGGCGGTCTCCACGAGCGAGAGAATCGATATTATCGATATTATCGTCGTGCCACGAATTTCTATACACTCTCTTAGAACGTGTCTCCGCACGGCGATATCATCGCGGCGAGAATCGGATGGCACGACGACAATATCGCCGCGATTCTCTCGCTCGTGGAGACGGTCCCTCAGTACTCGAGCACGGGGCCAGCGCGTACGAGAAGCTGCGGTCGAGCACTCACCGTCGATCTTGGGCTTGGCGACGGCTTGGAAGTCGGCGGGCGTCTGCTTGTCCAGGAAGGCGTCGCGCAGCACGGCGGCCAGGTTGAACACGCCGCCCACCGCGCCCAGCGCCGCCGCCTCGCGCAGCAGGGCGCGCGCGCCGGCCGGGCGCGTGACGTCGGCCGTGGACACGCACACGCGCACGCCCGCCTCGCGCCAGCGCCGCACGCACCACGCCTGGTAGCCCGTGCGCACGCCGCTGCGCGAGTTCAGCACGAGACGCGTCGCGCCGCGCTTCACCATCCATTGCGCCAGCTCCAGCCCGAACCCGCCCGTGCCACCTGCGATCGTGACGGACGTTACTCGTCGCGAAAGGTTTTAAACGAACACCGCGAAAGTAACAAAGTCAAAGTCGAATCATTTATTTCAAATAGGCACATAAAAGGCACTTTTGAACGTCAAAAATAAAATTAAAATAAAATTGAATCTAGTCGCCCCTTCCAAAAGGTAGTTTTCGTATGGAGAAGAATGGGCAAGAAACTCCACCGTTACTCTTTTAAAATGTTTTACAATATTTGGCATACATTAATTATATAATTATACGTGAAGACGATGCACCTAAAAATAAAATTAATATACCACAATAGGTAAAAGAATTAAAATGGATAAATGAAACCATGGCATATAAATTAACTTTGTGATAGATACATGGTGCTCACATATTCACAAACGTTCCAAACTAATAACGAGGTGCGTACTGACCGACGAGCACGTAGCTCTTGGCGGGATGCATGTAGGTGCGCGGGATGGCCGACACCAGCTTGCTGGCAGGCCGCGCGCCCGCAGCCTCCTCTTCGCGCACGCGCAGCACCACCTTGCCGATGTGCTTGCCCGTCGCCATGTACCTGCGCAACGTATTCGTATCATTATAAGCATGAACACCAAAAATTCTGTAAGTATTCAAACTTTGGAAAAAATATATTCAAGTCTGCTACTGAAGCCTGCTGGAAAATATGGGGACAAAACATGTTTTTCATCGCGTGGGGTTTCGTTGAAAAGTCAATTAATATTCGCTTCTTGTGAAAAAGTGCCCCTTACAATTAGGTTTGCGCCCATATTTGAAAAAAAAAATCTAGACATTATTTTTAACTACTTCACAAGATACAGCCGACCAAAATGATATGACTCACAACGACTGTTCGGGAAACACCGCAAAAACCATTCTAAACGAGTCGTGGTGTGGCGTGCGTCCCCAAAAATGTAACACAACCCTTCTAGTTTCCAAGTCCGTCTGCCTGTCCGTGGTTTAACTCAGAGATCCTTGGTACTAAAAGATTTGGCATGGTTTATTCCTAATACATGAAAAAAAAACAAAATAACTTAGAACGCGTTTAAGGCCGAAGTTAAAACCAGGTGCGTAATAACTTTGTAATGTTATTGCAAAATGTAGAAATAAACATTTTATAATGAAAAGTATCTAGATGTACCTACTTTAACTTCACGCTTTCCTTGGCGAGAGAGGCAGAGAGGATCCAACAGCACATTAAGCAAGCGTGTTTAGTAGGTTGGGGTTGGATCCCATAATTATAAAGATTATGATGTTTCTTAATGACTTTCCTATTTATATCCGAGATCTTTGTTTTGAGATATTTTCGATTATAACCATAGAAAAACTAGTATTTTTCTATGAAACGCAAACTTATTTTACGGTCGATAAAAACAATACGGTGCATGCGCTAATAATCATCCCTACTGTGCGTGGTTCTACACGCACTTGGCCGGTTTTATTTTTTCTTTCGGCATGGATTTAGTTAGTAAAGAGAATCAGGTCGAGCAGTCGACGCCTCACCGGAAGGCCTGCTCCAGCTGGTGGTCCGAGAACACCGTGGCCGGCAGCGGCCGCACGGCTCCGGCCGCGATGCCGTCCGTCACGCAGCGCACCACGGCCGCCTTGTCGCTGTCCTCCGAGTCCGCGTCGAACAGCGCGTCCAGCAGGATGCCGTGGAACGTGGTGTTCTTGAGGAACACGGACATGCCCAGCGCCGTGTCGTTGGACAGGTCCAGCTTGCCGATCTCCAGGAAGCGGCCGCCCTCGGCCAGGCAGCGCACGGACGCGTGCAGCTTGTCGGCCGCCAGCGAGTTCAGCACCAGGTCCACGCCGCGCCCGCGCGTGCGGCGCTTGATGAGCTGCTCGAAGGACGTGTCGCGCGAGTTGCCGATGTTCTCGGGCGGCAGCGACGGGAAGCGCTCGCGCAGGAAGGCGCGCTTGTCGGGCGTGCCCACCGTGGTGTACACGGTGCAGCCCGCGTGCAGCGCGATGGCCACGGCCGCCTGCCCCACGCCGCCCGTGCCCGCGTGCACCAGCACGGCCTCGCCGCGCCGCATGCGGCCGCGCACGCACAGCGCGTAGTACGCGGTGGCGTAGGCCACGGGCACCGTGGAGGCCTCCTCCAGCGACCACTTGGCCGGCACCTCCCACAGGAAGCCCTTGTCGGCCAGCACGGTGCTGGCCAGCCCGCACGCCGCGACCATGCCCATCACGCGCTTGCCGTTAGACGAGCGTCCGCTGAATTCCAAGCCGAGGATACACTCCTGAGGACGAGAGACATAATATTAGTACACATTTTATTGCCGTACTAATCCATTTCATTTCATTTATTTTATAATACAGATCACATTCAATCTTATGAAACGATAGTTTTGGAATATTAATGATTACGATCTTAGCAAAGTGATTTAGGATTACTAGTGTCTACTCGGTACTGTTAAAATCCCTAATTCTTTAAAACATAGTGTATATAACATAGTGTATATACTTTTCTCCATAGTGAACATATAATGTGGTCGTGCGACTGACCTGTCCGGCGAGGTTACCGGGCAGCGCGTCGGGCGGCAGCTTGCCCGTGGCCAGCATGATGTCGCGGAAGTTGAGCGGCGCGCAGTACACGCGGCACAGCTCCGAGCGGGCCGGCTGCGGCACCTCGCGCGCGTAGCGCACCGGCGACTCGATCCAGCGCAGCGACGACAGGTCGCCGCGCGTCAGCGTGTTCACGTAGGCGTGCTCCACCTGCAGCTGCGCCTCGGCCGCGTCGCCCAGCGGCAGGTGCCGGTAGCTGCCCCACACGCCGGCCCGCAGCACGTTGACGGCCAGGTCGCGGCGCACCTGCTGCGCGTGCGCCGGCGCGTCGGGCCGGAAGGGCTCGCGCGCGCCCGGCAGGAAGTAGCAGCGCAGCGCGCGCCCGCCCGCCTCGCCGCGCAGGCACGTGCACAGGCCCAGCACGCCGGCCGCGGCCGCGCGCGCCACGCAGTACACGCGCATGTCCTCGCCCTCGGCGCGCGCCAGCGCCTCGCGCAGCGCGTCCACCCAGCCGAAGGCCGCGTCGTCGCCCACGTCGATGACCACGTGCCGCTCGGGCACGGCCGGCTGGCGACGCAGCAGTACGTACTCGCAGCTGGCGGCCACCTGGCGCGACACGCACAGCAGGCCGGCGCGCTCCACCATGTCCCGCGCGGCGCGCTCGTCCAGCGCCTTGTGCGGCTCCTCCAGCAGGATCATGCCGGCCTCGCCCAGCGCCGCCGCCAGGTTCTCCAGCGTGGCGGCGCCGTGCCGGCTCAGCACGTCGGCCGCCAGCACCAGGTGGCAGTCGCTCTCGATGGGCGCGCTCTTGCCGTCCTTGGGCAGCACCTTCACGCCCAGGTCTTTGACGACGGCGGCGTAGGCGGCGGGCGCGGGCCCGGCCGCCAGCGACGCGTCCACGCGCACCTGCGGCTCGGCCTCCAGCACCTGCATGGCCAGCGGCGTGAGCAGCGCCTCGGCCGGCCGCTCCAGCGCCGCCTCGGCCAGCTTGAGCTTCAACGCGCCCGCGTTCTCCAACACCAGCTGCAGGCTGACGGTGAGCGCGTCGCGCTTGGAGCGCGAGGTGTCCTCGGTGGCCACGGCGGCGTTGTCGTACGGCAGAAACACGTACTTCTCCAGCTTGGGCGCGGCCTGCGGGTTGGCGCGGCGCGGCGCCAGGCTGGTCTTGACGCCGCGGAACTCGATGCCGCCGGCGCTGATGACGTCGATGTCGCGGTGCATGCGCACGGGCAGCGTGCCGCCCTCGCCGAGCTTGGCCACGGCCGCCAGCTGCGCCGCCGGGTCAATGAGCGCGCGCTGCAGCCGCGTGGGCAGGTACAGCTCGCGAGTGTCCACGCCGATGATGCCGAACTGCAGCATGGTGTCCATGAACGAGATCCAGTTGTCGTCCCAGGCGAGCTCGCCGCACGTGCCGCGCGGGTCGGATGAACGGATGCCGCGGAAGATGCCGCCGTAGTTGTAGCCGCGCAGGCGCAGCTCCTTGTAGATGTCGTCGGTGACGAGCGGCAGCAGGCCGTCCTCGGCGCGCGGCGGGGCCGAGTCCAGGTCGCGCAGGCGCTCGGCCGCGGGGTCGTCGGCCAGGCGCACGGTGCCCGTGACGACCACGGCGCCGCCCTCGCACACGTCGAACTCGCCCGTGCCGTCCAGCACGTTGATGAGGAAGCGCACGGGCGTGTCGCGCGACACGATGGTGGCGCGCCGGAACTGGATGTTCTCCATCACGATCGGGGTCTCCTCAGGCTTTCTGTTGTTGAGCTTCGCCATAGTTCTCCAAACAAGGGTCTGGAACCGTTTTAATTAAGTAATTATTTATCTATTGTCAACTTTTGATTATTTATTAATTTTTAAATACTATTTTAGCTCTTTTAGCCTGAAACACAGGATTACCTAGTTCAGGCACGTAAGTAAGTCTTAGGAATATAATTTACATTTAAGCAAAACTGTACAAATTTTCATGCCTTATAATTTTTTGAATAAATATTATTATTATTATAAATCGGATTAGACACGGCGCTCGGCGAGACGCGCCGTCCCGGTTCGGTCGCGGCACTCACCAGGTATCCGGTGGCCGGGAAGAGCACGCGGCCGTCGATGTTGTGTCCGGTGATGAAGCCGTCCTCCTTGCGCGACACGTCGTACTCGATGACGTTCTCGCCCGAGCGCGACGCGTTGCCGAAGTGCGCCACCTGCCACTCCAGGCGGTGGTCCCACTGCACGTGCGAGGCCAGGCCCGGCGTGCCGCGCGGCACGGGGAAGGGCACGGCCGGGTACAGGCGGCCCACGGCGGGCTGCGCGCCGGCCGCGAACAGGCGGCCCGCCGCGGCCAGCAGGTGCGCGCACGCGTCGCCCGCGTCGCGCCGCACCAGCGCCACGTGCGCGGCCGCGGGCGCGGGCCGGGCGCGCTTCAGTACGGCCTGCAGCAGCGCGTGCGGCGCCACCTCCACCACGATGGCGCGCTCGGGCACCTCGCGCACGGCGTCGGCGAAGCGCACCGGCGACAGCAGGTTGTTCACGTGGTAGTTGGCGTCGCTCAACTTGGCTGCGAATTTAGCAATTACGATTGTCTCTACATGCCGTTTGTTTTTATTTTTCATAGTATCATCGAGTAAAAGGTGGTGTAATCGCGACTTACAGCTAGCAAGCTAGCATTTTACAGCTAGCAAGCTCGCTGGCCCGGCGCTACTCAGGAGCGCGGCTCAGGAGTATTAGAGGATGAGTTTCCAAAAAACGATGAACCACCATTCGGTTTTAAACAGAAGTCTAAGTAGCACGTGTTAACCACTTCCACGTTTCTAACTTCGTCACAAACTCGAACTATTTAACTTCGTCACAAACTCGAACTGCTCCCCCCCCGAACTCGAACTATTTAACCCCTTTTACTGGATGAATTTTCAAAGATCCTTAGTGGTCACTTTCGTTATTTATGCACACTTCATGCTTCTAGACCACGAGACAACGCACAGGCTAACCCGCAGTTTAGGCAGAGCGCTGTCTGTCATTGAACGAATTTAATATTTTTATTAAGTAGAATAGGTATTGGTATAAAATCGGAAAACTAGACTTGAAATTTTTGCTTCTAAATAGAATAAAAGTTCTAACTTTCATTCGTAAAAATCTGACAATAATCGAGGTTTCCGATGAATCGCTAAACCGCCGATTACAATGAATCGTGAACGTTTCATGAGTAGTGATCGTGTGCGGCTCACCGAGATCCGAGTCCCACTTGTCGCGCGGCAGCGACGAGGACACCCAGCGCTTGGTGCGAGGCTTGGGGTCCGTGATGACCTTCTCCAGCGAGCGGCGCAGCAGCGGTGCGGCGGCGGCGATGTACTTGCTGTGAAAGGCCACGCCCGAGCTGTTGACGCGCCGCGCGAACGTGCCCTCCGCCGACAACGTCGCCACGAACTTCTCCAGCGACTCCACGGGCCCTGAAATCTGTGCGACACGTCACGTGAGCACGCTGACGTCATGCCGACTGTACCGCGCGGTCGCGCCGGTACTCACCGTGACGCTGTCGTTGGCGTTGTGGCAGGCGGGCACGACGTCGGGCGGGCAGCGCGCCTCGCACTGCTCCCACGACAGCCCCACGGCCGCCATGGCGCCCGGCGCCAGCTTGGCGTCCACGATGCTGCGCCCGCGCCAGTACGCCGCCAGCACGGCCTGCTCCGCCGTCAGCGTCTCGTCCGCGTACGCGCAGCCTGCGGGCGAACTTGTCGGTCAGTCTCGCTCACTACGCCGCACTGCTGTTGCGCACGGGAGCTCGCTACTCACCGATCTCGCCGACCGAGTGGCCCACGATGCCGTCGGGGCGGATCTCGAGCGCACGCAGCACGTCCACGAGCGCCACCTGCACGGCCGCGATGGACACGAACGAGTTGATGACGTCGTCGAAGGCCGTCGCCGGCGCGTCCGTGATGATGTCGATGAGGTCGAGCTTGTGCGGCCGCAGCGCCGCCGCCGAGCGATTGATGCTGGCCGCGAACACCGGCAGCTGCATCAGGGTCTTAGCCATGCCGGGCCACTGCGAGCCCATGCCCGAGAACACAAACCACACGGGTCGGGGATCGCCGCTCTCCATTTCCTGCGTACAGAGAGTCGTCAGACACGGCCGATCGCGGACGGACACGCAAGCGGCAGCCAGCCCCGGCGCGGCGCATACTCACGATGCACTCCTGCACGGGCGGGTCGGTGAGCACGGCGAACCCGCGGTGCGAGTGGCCGGGGATGTTGTGCCGGTGCACGGCGTCCAGCAGCGCGTGCAGGCCGGCGTCGGCGCGGTGCGCGGCCGCCAGCTCCGTGAGCGCGCGCGCGGCCTGCTCCGTGCGGCCCGACGCCAGCACGACGCGCGGCGCCGCGTACCGCGCCGGCGCGCGCGCGGCGCCGCCGCCCGGCTCCGACTCGAAGATGACGTGCGCGTTGGCGCCGCCGAAGCCGAACGAGTTGATGGCCACCAGGCCGCCCTCCCACGGCGTGTTGCGGTCCACCACCTGCCACCGCATTCGCACTCTACTTATAAACTGATCTCATTGTTTATTACTAACTCGCACTGGGGAATCTCCTTATAATTACTTTATTGCAGTATAGTAATTTCATTTTAGGTTCATTGTATTCATATAATTATAATTACTTCATTAATTATACAAAACACTGTAAAACATTTCAACTATGGAGTTTCTAGCCCATTCTTCTCCATAAGAAACTACCTTTTGGAAGGGACAACTAGAGTCAATTCAATTTTCTTGTCAATTTCGAGTTTCAAAAGTGCCTTTAATTTGCCTAATTAAAATAAATAATTTGACTTAGACCTTTTTCGTGGATCAGATGCTTAAATCGCACATGAACAAACACTAGCAGACCAAGGTTCGTGTCTGCGCGGAAAGTGAGGCGAGGATGAATCAGCAACGTACCTGGATCCGGCCGTCGTTGAGCGCTGGGATGTCCGGGTTGGGGTTCTTGTAGTGCAAGTTGGAGGGAATGACGCCGCGCTCCATGGCAACCACCACCTTGGCGACGGAGCACAGGCCAGACGCGGGCTCCGAGTGGCCCATGTTGGACTTCACCGAGCCCAGCAGCAACGGCCCCTTGCGCCCCTTGCAGAACAGCTCCGCGATGGCATTCACCTCCTGAGGGTCTCCCACCTGGCGAGCACACGTTTCGTCAGCACATCGCATAAACCCTCTGCACGTTCACACGCGCACAAATTGTTTTCTTAGCTGACGATCAAACCGCCAACGTGCCGCCAGTAACGTACCGGCGGCACGTGTGTTCAATATAACAACGCTTTCTGGGCCGATTTAAAACACAATGTGTAATGTACTTTGGGTCGTCGGCGTACCTTAGTGCCGGTGCCGTGGGCCTCGACGTAGGCGACGTCGCTGGGCCGCAGCTTGGCCTCGGCGAAGGTCTCCTCGGCCAGGCGGCGCTGCATGTCGCCGGACGGGAAGGTGATGCCCTGGTCCTTGGCGCCGTCGGTGTTGACGCGCAGGCCGCGCAGCGTGGCGTACACGCGCCGCGCCGCGCCGCGCTTCTGCAGCAGCACGGCCACGGCCGCCTCCGAGCGCACGTAGCCGCGCCCGCTGGCGTCGAACGCGGCACAGCGGCCCTCGGGCGACAGCATGCTGAGCCGGTGGAAGTTCAGCGAGTTGGCGGGCTTCAGGCACAGATTGCAGCCGGCCACGATGGCCGCGTCGCAGTGGCCGGAGCGGATGGCCGTGGCCGCCTGCGCCAGTGCGAACATGGAGCTGGAGCAGGCCGTGTCCACCGCGAAGGACGGCCCCTTGAGGTCGAAAGTGTAGGAGATGCGGTTGGGGAACATTGCGCGGCAGCAGCCCGTGAGCGCGTAGCCGTTGATCTTGTCGGGGTCGACGGTCCACATCTCCTCGGTCTCGGAGTTGGACACGCCCACGTACACGCCGGTGCGCGAGCCGCGCAGCTCGCTGGGGTTGATGCCGGCGTCGATGATGGTCTCGTGCGTGAGCTCCAGCAGCAGGCGCAGCTGCGGGTCCATGAGGTGCGCCTGCTTGGCGTGCACGCCGAAGAACGTCGCGTCGAAGTGCGCCAGGTCCTTGAGCTTGCCATTGCGTTCAGGGAGACCGTGCAAGCCTGTCACAAAAAAAAAATGTTTACTTGTTTTTCCGTTGTCCTGTGTAAGGTCGCTCCTACTCCTACAATAAGTTTGCACAATATTTTCATTGTGCAGTATGATAAAATCAGCCTTAAATGCACTTAAATTATCAATAATTTTTTTCACGCAATAAAAATATATGTAATAAAATTTAAAAATCAATGATGATGATTTGAATTGATTGATTGATTGAGTAGATTGATTTCCATTTCTGTTTTGTTTTTATTAGCTGTAAGTCCTCCATGTACTAAAATAAATAAATAAACACTCTCGAACTTTTGTTCAGGTATTGCGCAATCGTCAATGCCAATGCCAACCCTAGCGGTCATGAACAGTGTGCAGTTCGTAATACTGTAGATGACCTAACATTATCAGAAATACATATTATAAGGAATCAGACAAACAGTAAAATATTGATAAAATCGTTTTGGCCCGAATGCGAGTTAAGTATCTCATCTACCTTTTCAGCTCGTTTGTAAAGGCACTGATGACAGCAATGATTAAAGCGGCTCGATTATTATTTACAAAATGCATGTTTATTAACAAGTTCGGCAGTAAAAACTGAGCATTAAAATTGGTAATTAAATTAATATATAGTATTTAAATGGCTTAATGGTGAAGAGCAGTTACATGAATTAGTTAACCAATCGGAATTAGTCAGTAAGAAATCTAACTTGGAAGTAGCGCTCGCCGGCAGCTCTCGCAGTACCGCTCGCTTCGCTCGCTCGGCTCGCGCGCGTTTTATCATTAGAAACATTTTTGTTCCGTTTTTTAACATGAATGATGATAATATTGAACATGAATGATGTAACCAATACTTTGTAACAATATTATTATGATTTAAAAGAGTGTCCATTGAGTTTCTTGCCCGTTCTTCTCCATACGTACCTACAACGCTTTGGAATGGGCAACTAGCTTCATCTTTTTGACTGACCGACCTTGACAATTCAAAAGTGCCTGTAATTGGTTTATTTGAAATAAATAGTTTGAGTTTGAGTTTTTATTTTTTTATTTCAGATTGCCGCCTCAATAGGCTATTTAACAAGAAGAGCCAGAGCTAGTGTTCAGGTTCACTACTCAGCACACGCGCCAGTCTATTGGCGCGCGCTCGGAGCGGCTCTGGTCTCTACTGAGCTCTACCTCATCGTGCCCCTTTTATTATTATACTAATGACTAGCTTCTGCCCGTAACTTTGTCTGCGTGAAATTTGTTGTTTCCCGACCCACCCGGTCGCATCGCATCTCCTGCCCGCGCTAGTACTTCGTTTCGCTTAGCGTTGTTTCTGATTTGACTTTTTTCTTTTCGCTCGGCTCCTTAGGGTCCTCGCGTGTTGTTATATAGTCTACAGCCTTCCTCAAGAATTGGGGTATCAAACGCTAAAAGAATTTTTTAAATCCGACTGGTAATTAGATTAGATTACCCCCTACATATAGGGTTACCATATCTCAGGATTTGTCCTGAGATTGGGAAATCTGAGGTATTTCGAATTTCAATAAAATACAGTATATTTTTATTATTTTTTTTATTAGAAAGAAACAACTTATAGAAAAACATATAATTGTTTCTTCTTTGGATATATTCACTATTAGCTGCTAGCTACTAGCGGTTTTCGTTGAGCGTTCTTTCTTCTTTCGGACTTTTTTTCTTTCTGCTCGGCTCTGAAGAATCGTAGCGTGATGTTAAATAGCCTTTCTCAAGAATTGGGCTGTCAATCAAATGCAAAAATATTTTTTCATAATAATATCAGACAGGTAGTTCCAGAGATCGCGTTCAAACAAACAAACTCTTCAGCTTTATTATTATTATTGTTGCGCGCCACAATTAATGCCTGATGATGGTGACATTAGTTACCACTAGCGCCATCTAGTTTCTAGTAGAAGAACTTATTAGTTCTTCACTAGCGCCATCTATTATCGATTGGCTGAACTTACTAGAACTATCGACATCTGGTCAGTCGGGGCCGGTATGTACTCGAACATTCTAGATGTTTCTACAATAGAAGATTCTGGAATTATCTGCGGCACTATATAAGGCCGGGACTAGCCGCGACTAATCAGACTTGGTTCTGCGATAGAAGCGAATACATCGAAAGCGATCTTCAAGTGCGACTTAAGAGCGATTGTGTTTTATAATTAGTGTGTTTGAGTTGTTATTAGTGTTGATTAAATAAAGTGTAACTGTTGGTAATTTTTATCGGCAGTTTTTATTGTCACGAACCCGAAGCTCGTAACAATTGGTGTCAGAAGCAAGGATTAAAATCATGCCGATTTTACCTAAAGACGACACGGAGGGTATCCGTACCCGGGGTCAACGTCAACAGGAGACGGACCAGAGACGTTTTGGTGGAGCTATGCCGCAGAGGTCGGAGGGCCAGCTACCAACCACGGAGGCCGAAACGTCCGCAGCAGCTCCAGCATCAGCAGCACCAGACTTTGCTGCCCTGATGATGATGCTGCAGGAGCAGTCCCGCCGACAGGAGGAACAGGCCCGCCGACAGGAGGAACAGGCTCGTCGGTTGGAAGAACAGCTCCAGCGGGACAAGGAGGAACAGGCTCGTCGACAGGAGGAACAGGCTCGTCGACAGGAGGAACAGGCTCGCCGACAGGAGGAACAGGCTCGTCGGTTGGAAGAACAGCTCCAACGTGATAAGGAGGAGCAAACGCGCCGCCAGGAAGAGCAGATGCTCCTTATGAAGGACCTTCACGCTACCTTCGGGAAAGACATGAAGGAGGTGAAGGATAAGGTTGATCAACATGACAACCGCTTGTCGGAAGCTGAAATCCGGATCGACCAAGTGTATAATCGGGTTGACAACGTGGTGGCTGACGTAAAGAAAACCGTGATGGCTGATGTAAAGAAAACGCTGGATTACCTTAAACTTGGGGATGGAATCGCAGCTCCCGTAGCTACAACACCTTCGCTACGTGGATTCAAAGTGCCACCGTTCGACGGAACTTCTTCCTGGTCGGCCTACAAAATCCAGTTTGAGGCTGTCATGAAGGCGAACGCTTGGAGTAAAAGTCAGGCCATGACTGCCCTCACCCTAGGCCTGCGCGACCAGGCCTTAACTGTTCTGGAAGCTCTCGGTAAGGAAGTGACTTACGAGCAGCTCCTTGAGGCATTGGAGGCTCGGTATGGCGACGCTCACCTGGAACACGTGTTTCGTGCGCAGCTCAAAGATCGCGTGCAACGCAGTAATGAAAACCTGCAGCAGTGGGCCCTTGAAGTGGAGAAGCTGGTGCGTAAAGCTTACCAGTCCGTACCTGCGCTTATTGATGGGAACCTGGTGCAGGCATTCATCGACGGCATCCACGATCTTGAAGTAAGAGCTGCTGTGAGGCTCGGGCACCACGGGACGCTGAAGGACGCCTTGGCCCATGCACTGGAGGTGGAAGCCGCGCGACAGGATCATTGTTCCGATCGCGTCAGGGAGGTTGCAGCGGCTACAGTTCGCGACTGCAATAAAGGATACAGCCCTAGGTGCTACGGCTGTGGGGAAAGGGGCCACCTTCGATCCAGTTGCCCCAAGCGAACTGCAGGAAGGGTAGACAATGACCGTCCATGGAAAGTGGGACGAACTTTGGGCAGAGCCACCGACATCTCAGGGGTACGTGTGCCGAACCTTTGTGATCAGAAACAGATTATGGAAAAAGGCACACTAGTTGGTACTAGGCAAGAAAGTAAAGAAGTCGTACCTGTGAGGATGCTCAAGACAGACCTCAGCAACGAGTGGAAGGAAAGCCTACAACGTGCACAGCAGGAAGATTCGGACATCAATCCGATTCTGGAGTGGATGAAGGCCAGAGCTCCGAAGCCCAGGTGGAGCGACGTCTCAGCAATGAGTACAATCACAAAAAGCTATTGGGCCCAATGGGACAGCTTGGTGATTCAGGATGGAGTCCTGTGCCGTAAATGGGAAAATGCTCGGGGAGAGAGCTGTCATTTGCAAATGGTTGTCCCTAAAGCTCAAGTACCGGATGTTCTACAGCTGTACCATAATAGTTGTTCAGGAGGTCATCTGGGAGTAAAACGGACTCTACTGAAGATACGAGAACGGTTTTACTGGGTCCACTGCCGAGACGATGTCGAGGACTGGTGTCGCAAGTGTACAAGTTGTGCAGCTGTAAAGGGACCTCAGACTCGTAGTAGAGGTGCACTGAAATTGTACAATGTTGGCGCACCCTGGGAGAGGATAGCCCTTGACGTAGCGGGGCCGTTTCCGGAAAGTGAAAGTGGTAACAAGTATTTCATGGTTGTGATGGATTACTTTACTAAGTGGCCGGAAGTCTTCGCCATCCCAAATCAAGAAGCTTCGACAGTTGCAGATAAATTAGTTTATGAAGTCTTCTGTCGGTTTGGAGTACCTTTAGAGATTCACAGTGATCAAGGAAGGAATTTTGAGTCCCAAATATTCCAGGAAACTTGTCGAGTTATGGGTACTCATAAAACAAGAACAACTTCTTACCACCCACAATCGGATGGAATGGTGGAACGATTCAATCAGACATTGGAGAGGTACCTAGCAAAAGTTGTGGAAAATCGGCAACGAGATTGGGACAAGCACATACAACCGTTTTTGTTGTCATATCGAAGCGCTGTTCACGAAAGTACATCGGTGACACCAGCTTTCGCAAACTTTGGAAGAGAATTACGGCTGCCTGCAGACCTGATCACCGGAATACCACCTGATGCCCCACGCAGTATAACCGATTATGCGAATCACTTGCGGAACAAAATGAATGACATTTATGAGCACGTCAGACAATCGGGCCAGCAAATGTCTGAAAAGATGAAAACCCGTTATGACCGCAAAATGAACAGTAAAGGGTTCGACGAAGGTTCACTAGTGTGGTTGCACAATCCAGTCCGCAGCAAAGGGAAATCTCCTAAGCTTCAAGCTAAATGGGATGGACCGTACCGGATTGTGACAAAGATCAATGACGTAACCTACCGGATACAGAAAGGTGCAAGAGGTACTCCTAAGATCGTCCATGTGGATCGATTGGCGCGTTATTATGGAGCCGATAATGCTCGGGACGAGCATGTCTTAGGAGGGGGCAGTGTTGCGCGCCACAATTAATGCCTGATGATGGTGACATTAGTTACCACTAGCGCCATCTAGTTTCTAGTAGAAGAACTTATTAGTTCTTCACTAGCGCCATCTATTATCGATTGGCTGAACTTACTAGAACTATCGACATCTGGTCAGTCGGGGCCGGTATGTACTCGAACATTCTAGATGTTTCTACAATAGAAGATTCTGGAATTATCTGCGGCACTATATAAGGCCGGGACTAGCCGCGACTAATCAGACTTGGTTCTGCGATAGAAGCGAATACATCGAAAGCGATCTTCAAGTGCGACTTAAGAGCGATTGTGTTTTATAATTAGTGTGTTTGAGTTGTTATTAGTGTTGATTAAATAAAGTGTAACTGTTGGTAATTTTTATCGGCAGTTTTTATTGTCACGAACCCGAAGCTCGTAACATTATTAACTCAACTTGAGATAGACAATCGTAAACCGAATTACGAAGAGAAACGAAGTATTTAAAACAACCAAAACCAATAGAAATCAATAGAACGACATCCAATCAATTTACATCACCCAATGGCAAGGCAATACCGACAATGTCATAAATGCGCGTAAAGAATGAACACCGAGAGTCAGAAAAATTACGTATTTGTCCAACGCCATCTATGGGTAAATGGTTAAAACGTCTGAATTCATGAATGTTTTAGCGGCATTTTGCGTTTTAGTTTTTACTATTATCTTCGAAACTATTGTGACATACTGTAAAGGGCAAATCTTATCTCTATAATGTACTTGTGGTCATAAAATTAATTATTTTGATAAGGATACATAATTAAAAATTTTATTTTCATCCAAACGTAAGCATGGCAAAAAAATACTTTTTTTAAACATAAAAGTGATATTAAAAGATAAAAGATAGAAATATATATTATGGTGTCGCGGACTTTTTTGTAGAATAATTTAAGGCGAACCAGATTGCCATACCTACATTGTTTTTAGTTTGTATACAACTGTTGAGGCAGCGCATGCAAATAATTCTGTTTTAAGAGGTATTTCTTTCCGACTTGCCAGACAAAAGTTGTGATAGCTCAGCTAAAATGCATGATGTAAACATAATTTATAGCCTATAGCACTCACACATAGGTAATGTAGCTTTCTACCAGTGAAAACCTTTTTAGAATTGGATCAATAACTCCGGCACGGTAATATTACCGTGACTCCGGAGATTGCCAGGGGGTAAAAAATACAAACAAACAAACAAATTTTACCTCTTTATAATATTAGTACAGATTACATTGCAATTATGTGGAAACGATTCAGTTATCACTCCTGAGCGAACATTAATCACTTGTAAGTTTCTCGTTTAACTGCATGAACTACTACTACTACAACGATACTCGTAACGATATTATGCGCAAGCGAGCGGTTGTGTAGTCATTCAATTTCGCCGAATGTTTGTTTATCAGCGAGCTATCTAAACACGGCCGGCACCGGGCACGTCACAGTCGCACGCGGAAACCTAACAAAAGTCAATATTTACTATATTTCCTGCTAATACGATGACATAATTTATGACAGGTTTGACGAGTAAGATCTTTGTTAGCTTAGCGAGATAGGTATCGCGGCTGTGCGAGTGTGAGTGCGCGGTGACGCACGGCGCATCACGCCACCGGCCGGCGGGGCGCTGGGCGCGCTCGGCGTCTCGGCTACTCGCCAGTCGCGGCACACGGCACACGAGGCGGGCGCGCCGCGCGCTGTGGTCGCCGGCTCGCCGCCGTGCTCGCTCATCTAACGGTGAAAGCCTCACAATGGAATGGACGCGCGGCTGATGCCGTTGACACTAATCATTCATTCGTGCACAATTGGTTAAACGTGCCAATATGTGGGCGATCGTCCACTTTGAACGTACCTACCTACCTACTGGACACTATTAAATTATAACATTAGCTAGCTACCCATGTTCCCTAGTCCAATCTGTACTATTCGAGGCTCGTATGCCATACCGTCGCCACAAGCCCTCTCCGTTCCGTCCGCCACAGGTTCGCTTCGCAAGCCAAAATAAGATCATTAATATTAGGTAAATATGTATAGGTAAGTACCTAACCTCTTGTAGACTTACATGTTCAAGGATGCCATTTACAAACTCACTCGAGGAACCATAATTAATACTTACCTCATTATGGTTCAGGATACCTCGAGTGCTACATCCGCTACATCAAAATAAAAGCAGAAAATGAACAACGGCAGAGAAGTCAGTGAACAGAAATAATTCGTAGATTGCAAGAGATCGATCTGTCGAGTGTCGGGTGTCCATGATGAGCTGATGCCAGATACGACGTTATCGTTTGTTTAAAACGACGGTAATAGCGGGTGAGTCGTGAGTCAAGCGATCGGACAGATAACCTCGCTGATTGGTGGCGCGCGGCGTCACACAGTCACACGCAACTTGCCAATTTTGTGGCACACTACTTGTTGTGAACAAAGGAATCACTTGATGCGAGCGAATTATTGGGCAGTGTCTCCGTGAGCAGGCCCGCTTCCGCAAATCTTGTCGGCCTGTTCTGATGTCCTATCCGGACTGTACTAACCAGAATCATGGTCACCTCCTAACTATACGCAGCCTTGAATGAACCACGAGACGACGGCGACGCGGACGACGCGCGACGCGATTGGATTGGAACGGTTGGAGATTTAAACAATTAGCTATAGACAGTGAAATGACTGACTGATAGCTCAGTGATCTCAGTGACACTATAGTAGGCACTTACTTATTTGGTGAATAGATATTTGTATGCGTATTACGTAGATGTATTCGAAATAGGTACATCCTGCTCGAAACATTTTGTTTTGTTATCGTCATCGACAACACGCAGCAGATTCCTAAATTAGTATCGAAGGGTAAGTACCTATTTCTTATATCTATGGTAAGTACCTATTTGTACGGTTTTGTCTTGAGCTCACAACTACCGCATAGATAGTAAGGTTTTGTTTTGAGCTCACAACTACCGCATAGATAGTAAGGTTTTGTTTTGAGCTCACAACTACCGCATAGATAGTAAGGTTTTGTTTTGAGCTCACAACTACCGCATAGATAGTAAGGTTTTGTTTTGAGCTCACAACTACCGCATAGATAGTAAGGTTTTGTTTTGAGCTCACAACTACCGCATAGATAGTAAGGTTTTGTCTTGAGCTCACAACTGGCGCATAGAGTGCCTTGCATTACAGCTGTTAGCTGTTATTAAAACGCAACAACGCACCTAACACACTGTTGTGGTTACAAATAGTGAACACTTAAAAAAAAACTTATACTGCATTATTAGATTATTTTTCCTACCTGGGAATCGAACCCGTTGATTTGGAAAATAACAGCTGTTGTTGTGTGTGTTGTGTTTTCGCCAGTCAATAGATGAAATTGTGGTAGTTCTGTGAACTGATGTCACACAGAAACGGCTCACAGAATAGTAGGAAGGTGTTAAGTTAAGATAAACTTCAGTGTGTAGGTGCGGATTGCCCTATCCAGAACAAATGGATGCTTTTGTGATGGGTGTTGACTAACATACCTAGTGCATAATATTTTACTAACACAATAGCACCTATAATTGTAATCATTTAATTTAATAATTTATTTCTCTGTATTTTTCTTTATATTTTTATTTATAATTTGTAAGGTCCGATTATTATTTATGGCACGCCTACTATTGACGAACCCTTCAATTTGCAGACTTTAAAAAGCACTTTCAATAAAAAATAGTATGGAAGAAGATACGCCGCCGCGCCGTGTAGTTTATGATGTTCGGTTACGGAGAAATACTATGAAATACAAACTTGTTTTTGTATGTGACTCAGGCTGGCTGGACCAATCTTCAAAATAGCTCGCATTTAACTAGGTCAATAAGGCACTTTATGTGACGGCTAAACACCCTTATTTCAGAATTTGTAACGCTACAGAATCTTTGATAATCGATCGAAAACATGTCCAGCCAGCTTGAAAAACCACTTTTCGCTGGTCTCTCAATCTCGGTAACGGAAGTGATTTTGACGACTTTTTGCATATCAACGGGCGTTACATAAATTTGTAACAGGCATCGAACTAAAAGTTTTGTGATACGTACAGTGGTTTAGTTGAAAAATGCAAAAATCTGTGTCCAGCCAGCTTGAATTTACATATAAAACTTCTGGCTGGCACTTCCGAATCTCAATAACGGGAGCGTTTTCGAATATGGTTCCTTTACTAACATTTAGTGACGCAATGTGTAGCAGTAATATAATAACGTTTGATTTATAGCGTCACATGTAAGGGTTTACGAGACATCAATAAAAACTTAATGTCCAGCCAGCCTGAGTTCAAGCTGGCTGGACACATGTATCTCCGCTGCCTGATGATCCACGACCTTCGAAATGTGTTCAATGGGATGGAAATTGGAAAATTTAAATGATCAATATCTTTGAAACTACGCAAAGTTTCTCCGTCACCAATTCAGGTTATCATTATCGTTCCCGTCACAAAATTTTGAACACATTTCGAAGGTCGTAGATCATCAGGCAGCGGAGATACATGTGTCCAGCTAGCTTTAACTCAAGCTGGCTGGACATTAAGTTTTTATTGATTTCTCGTAAACCCTTACATGTGTCGCCATAAATCAAACGTTATTATATTATTGTTACACATTGCGTCACTAAATGTTAGTAAAGGAACCATATTCGAAAACGCTCCCGTTATTGAGATGCGGAAGTGCCAGCCAGAAGTTTTATACGTAAATTCAAGCTGGCTGGACACAGATTTTTGCATTTTTCTACTAAACCGCTGTACGTATCACAAAACTTTTAGTTCGATGCCTGTTACAATTTATGTGAGGCCCGTTGATATGCAAAATGTCGTCAAAAATCACTTCCGTTACCGAGATTGAGAGACCAGCGAAAAGTGGTTTTTCAAGCTGGCCGGACAGCTTTCGATCTATTATCTAAGATTCTGTAGCGTTACAAATTCTGAAATAAGGGTGTTTAGCCGTCACATAAAGTGCCCTATTGACCTAGTTAAATGCGAGCTATTTTGAAGATTTGTCCAGTCAGCCTGAGTCACATGTTTTTGCTGCCGATAAGATCAATACTGTGCATGCGTAAGTTATTCATCCCGACTACGGAATCCTTCACTTGGCGGGTTTTATTATTATTGAGAAGCTCCTAAATTAACGGATTCGAATGCTGTAAAGTAAAATTATTTTTTAACCGACTAAAAAACGGAGGAGGTTCTCAAGTCGACGTGTAGGTAGGTACATCAAAAATCGTATGATGTGATTTAGTTTTTATCCAAATCGACCCCGAGACTTTTCTTATACTTACATCATATATAAATAAAACAAAGTCAAGTTAGTTACACCATTTATAACTCAAGAACGGCTGGACCGATTTTTTATGATTTGGTGGATTTGTCTCCGCTCCGAATAGCAGAATAACTATTGAACCACGGGAACCTTTCACGAAAAATAAGGAACGAAAAATGATTTAATTTACACGGTAAGTTTATTAATTTTCTCATACTTACATTCGTTTTATTGATTCTGAGGCGGTACGCAGTTCGCGGGTCAGCTAGTAATATAATGTTTTATGGTATGTATTTATTTACTTATTGTACTATATCAAATTAGAAAAAAAAATAAAAAATCATCGTGTATATTATGGTCGCTGTAATCCACCGATATTATGGTCAATAGGTGCGTGGCACTCTGTGACTGAAGGTCAAGTAGGTGTCGCGTGCGCAGCCAGCGCGTATCAGTACCGGCAACATGCGCACGCAGGGTGCGCAACTGCGCAGCCACGCCGCGCCGCGCAGCGCGACACTCCCGCCGCGCGTGGTTAGCGCAGCCTGTTGCTACTACACGCACATGGCATCAACAGACAACAGTCAACAATACCAATTGAAGAGGACAACATTTCAAATTGACAAAATGTTAAGTACCTACTACGACACATTGTTCGTAAAAAAAATACTGAATATTTTATTTAAGTAGGTACTTTAAAACTTCGCATAAAATTAAATCATCGTCATTGAGCTATAATAACCAGATGGTATTTTAAATTTAATAATTAGTACCCGCATTACATAATGTTCCCGCTATATTGTTGCAAAAAAAGTACATTATATGTATGGCTACAAACCTATACCACAATGTCACATTATGACGATGTGGCACAATCAAACTATGTTAGATTACGAACACAACAATATTCTCATCACAGCCCACTGATCATATTTGTGGATTCATCAGTTAAGTTGTGATCATAGCTCGTATGCACTAAAGTGACAATTGTCTTATTTGCGGACTCGTATGTACCATCATTCTCATCCAAACATGATTTCTAACCAGATTTTCTTCTGAATTTACCATGTTAGTTTAAAATTAAGATTGGTAAGTCCCGGTTTGTCGCGAGTCGTCGTGATGACCGCTGGCGAGGAGCTGCTGGCTCGCGTTTCTCCGGGGCGAGCACGCTCTCGTGTCGGAGAAGTGAGGCAGAACCAGGCTATTATCATAGTGATTTTTTTTTTGCGCCCCGTTGGCAATACTGAAGTATGCAAGGACTGATAAAATAAAGTCTAAGATCGCAAAATAAAATGAGCCAGCATGAAAAAGGGCCTCAAAAACGGTTCAGAAAAGAAAATAGTTGTTTTCGCTGCAGTGGCCGTGGTGTTACAAGAGTTAGGTTTATTGTAATCATAAATAATTGCAAAGAAACCTAACTCTTTTGCTTAGATGATAGCAAAAACTATTCACTAATCTTAAAACTATAAAGTTCCAGGAGGAAATTCAAGGAAGGAAGAGAAAACTGGATATTAAACCTTAAGCGAAAAAGTGATTACCTGGGGTCCATCGTCTATCATCTGCGGTGACCAGGTCCACGCCATCAAACAGCTGTTGCGCAAACTCCTCGATGGTGTCGGACTGGGGCAGGCGGCCTGACAGCCCCGTCAACACGATGTCGTCCTCCGACCCTCTGGCCCCGTTCGTCACTGCACTCGGCATGTCAGCTGCTCAGGTGTGACGCGTATCTGCAAGCAGACAACGGCTTCAGTGTGATGCACCGCGCTGATTGAAAGTTCAAGCGAGCAGACGACTCTGTGTCTTTGCTCACCTCAACCAATTCTTGCGGATGGTCCGTCCCGGTACGGGTTTGGCCGTCGTTTGAATCCGAAATGTTTAGTTTTGGATATTTATGTATAACGCACGGTCGGAACGAAAGGTGCGTGATACGCGCGAGGAGCGTGCGAGCCGAGTGATGCGGCGGCGATGCGACACGCGGTTAAAAGGGCGCGATAGCGGGGTCGCGGCCCGAAGCGTCACGTTTCCACAAGACCCCGAACCCGCGTTATCGCGGCGCAAGGACGGACAAGGTCGACGCGTTCTTCCTCTTCAAGAAAGTTACCAATGTGGCCCACCACGTTCGCGCCCCGCGCTCCCTACGTACCGGGTCCGCCACGAACCTGCGGAAACGTGTGCGCTGGCTGATGTGACGCAGATGGGGCAGCTGTAGTCGGGAGTCCGCTTCGACCTCAGAGTGTTCCTTTTATCTAGAGAGGTCGATCTAGCGACCCCTCGATTAAATACGCAATTAATCATAGTCTACAGTGCAAATCACGCGCCGAATCGTCGCACGGCCTACCTACTCTGCGCACCCGCAGGCCGCAGTGCTGTACATCGTGCCGCAAACTGGATTGATACCGAAACGAGTATTTTTTTCTTTGGGCGCGCTTGACTGCAGACGAAGTTCAGCCCTAATTCGACGCAGCCGGTCGGAGGCACGGGCCGCCCGCGCCGTGCGCCTCGCAGCGTCGTTCAGCGGAACAGTGGCCGGGCCTGGCGTGCGGTTGCGACGCCCTATCTTTCGACAACAATGGGGCTCTTTGTGCGTCAATTGGCGACGTCGACCGACAGATCGGATCACCTCACACAATGTCTCGTTCAGCTAATGAGCCGCGCGCCTGCGGGCCGCGAGCCAGCGAGCCCGCTGCCACTGCTACTGCTCGCTGCGTCCACTCTCATGAGCCACAATCCTCCAGCTGATTCTAGCACAAGCGCCATGCACTATACGCTATGCTACGCATGCACTTACTTTTTCTGGAGCGGATTTCGGACCATACGTTACTATTAATTGACTTACCTACCTATTCATTAACATCTGATAAGCATCCGAGTTTACTAGTTAAAACTAGAACTTTATTTCATATTGCAAGAGTTACCACCCCGTGAAAGTGAAATATTTTGTAATATATCCTGTTCGAGTACTCCTTGCGGACAGAGAATAGCGCCAAAATACAATATGATGGCTACACACAAATGATTATATCTACTGGAATGGAAGCCTTGCCGATTCACTGTAGTCCAATCGTTAGATTCAATTCGTCTTTTTATATCTACTGGAATGGAAGCCTTGCCGATTCACTGTAGTCCAGTCGTTAGATTCAATTCGTCTTTTTACAAAACGAGTGCTAACTTTATGTTATGTATGCTGTCTATGCTAGCCCAAACTTGGAGCCAGTTAAGTTTTTTATTTTTACAACAACTTTATTCCAACAAATACTTGTCAACTGGTTCACAAGTCAGTTTTTGTATGCAATGGTTCGAAGGATTAAGCTTGGACTAAAGTTAGGATCTTGTTTCGTCATGAGACGGAATAGGTCACAGCGTTGGACAGGACAGCGCTCTGTCAATAGGTACCTGGTCAGCCGCCGACAAGTACCACCAAGCGACTAGCTAACGACTAATTTCTTGCTCAAGAAACGTACAGTTGATGTAGGTCCTGTGTCAGGAAGAGATACATTATAATATAAATAGCGGATCGCTGACTGACACACTACCGCCCCCTACCGGTGAGACTTTCTTTATTGTACGCTTCTTGAGCGAGAAAATAGTCGATAGCTAATCGCTCGCGACAGTTGCCTTAAACCGTTGAATTCGAAATACTAAAGTTACAATAATTTCAAAATGGAAGCAATTAGAAAATGCACTGGAATTGGACTGGATTGGCTATCTAGCGCTGGCTAGACGATTCCAGATTTCTAGTGAAGCTGGAACGGACGTCCAAAATTAAAAAGTAGATCCCCAATCCATCTATTGGCCTGGATCTCTCGGTGGATTCAATGAACTGTAATGAAATCAAAACGCTAAAATTACATTTTTAAATATTTTTTATAAACAAAAAGATAAAAAAACACTTAAAAATATAAAATATAGTAGCCCACCGGTATCGGGAACAGGGTCCATGCTACCGGCGGTCAGGGCTCCAGAGAGAGGAACTTCCTGACAATGCGAGCCGTGTTCAGAAGTACCGCTTTCTGAATCAAGCCCTTGATCCAGCTGCCTATCGAGAGTCTACTCAGGTGTTGGTCGAGGCATTTGGCTATTAACCCATTGGCTGTCATGACTATCGGCACAATGATTGCTGAGTCCACATGCCACATGTCGACAACCTCGCGAGCCAAGTCAAGATACTTGATTTGTTTATCTTTCTCGGCTTTCACGAGGTTCTCATCATGCGGGACGGTTACGTCAACAAACATTGCGCGCCGCTCTGATCGATCCACCATCACTATATCCGGTTTATTGGCAACAATAGTCCTGTCAGTGATGATGGATCGATCCCAGTACAATGTAATATTTCCATTTTCGAGAACTGGGTCGGGCACATACCTGTAGTACGGCACCTCAGATTCTACAAGGCTGTATTTCAGAGCAAGTTGCTGATGGATTATCCTGGCTACAAGGTTGTGTCTATGCAAGTACTCTCCGTTAGCTAGACGAGAACACCCGGAGATAATATGCCTGATTGATTCTCCCGGCCGGTGGCATGCCCGACATGCCCATGGCTGTGCCGTCCTTCACAATAAATCTCCGGTAATTGTTCGCCATCATAACTTCGTCCATAATTGCACAGACAAAACCTTCGGTTTCTCCAAAGAGGTCACCGGAACGCAGCCAAGCTACAGACGCTAGTACATCTACATCGGGTCCATGTAGGGCCCGGTAAAAGCGTCCGTTTAGCTCCTTACTCTGCCATACTTCCATGCGATCATTGGTGTCAAGCACTACTGGCTTGCGCCAGTTCTCTTTAGCCAAGGAGAGCGGAGTGAGGCCCTTGTCCACCGCGACTACATCTCGATGCATCCCCACGTCGGTTTCTAAGAAATATTCCCTGAGACTGCATATCTCCCGATTGTGGAGGGTCTTAGCGTTTAAAAAGCCTCGACCTCCACACTTTCGCGGGATATACAGCCTCATTACCGATGACCGTGGGTGATGCATTCTATTTGCAGTCAGCAGCGTACGGACCCTCCTATCCAGGGCCTCGAGCTCGGTCTGAGTCCATTTGAGTATGCCTAAAGAGTACATCATAACCGGCATGACCCAGCTATTGAAAGCGCGCACCTTGTTTCCGCCTGATAAAAGACTATTAAATACTTTTTTCAGGCGGCCAAAGAAGCACTCCTTCGATTGCTTCATGTCAGTAACATTGATGCCCAACGCTTCCGACATACCCAAATACTTATAGGTTTCGGCTGCGGAGAGGTCTCTAAGGTTCGTGGAATCCGAGAGTTGGGTTCCCACGGATTCCACAATCCCCCCTCGCTTTACATGCATGACCGCACATTTGTCCACACCAAATTCCATCCTGATGGCGCTACTGAAAGTTTCAGTAATTTTCAGTAGCTTCACCAGTTGCAAATTGTTGGGGGCAAAGAGTTTTAGGTCATCCATGTAGAGGAGGCGAGATATCCTGACCACCTCTCCTCAAGCTGATAGCCTAGACCTGAATCTTCTAGCAGCGTGCTTAGAGGATTCAAGGCTAAGCAGAACCAAAGCGGACTCAAACTGTCGCCCTGGAATATGCGTCGCTCGATCCTTATCGGCTCGCTATTCCTCTGGATATTTCGACATCCTAGATGGCGTAGGACCGTCCTCCATTGCCCCATACACGACGTCATCAGGAAGGTGCGCAGAGTTGTATCTACTTTACACAACTCCAGCACCCTCATGAGCCATGTATGTGGCACCGAGTCATAGGCCTTCTTATAATCTATCCAACATGTCGACAGATCCTTTCGGGAACGACGAACCTGTTGGCTAATGGCCATATCAATGAGGAGTAGCTCCTTAGTACCGCGGGACCCTTTCTTACATCCATTTTGAGAGACAGACATGATGGAGTTGCTGTCTATATGTATGTTTATTAAAATGGATGTAAGAACTTTATAGACCGTTGGAAGACAAGTGATCGGTCTATAATTTTTGGGGTCCGCGGTACTACCTGATTTATGGAGCAGGTGGGTTATTCCTGTCGTTAGAAACTGGGGCAGCAACCTTGACTGGCTGACTGGAACTGGGATGCCAAGGGGGCGTGCGACCTTTGGAACAAGTTTATCCAAAAGTTGTGCAGCCCGTCCGGCCCTGGAGATTTCCAGTTAGGCAACGGACGGACTGCAGGAGCAACATCTTGAGGGCTGATGATAAGTGCCTCCATTTCTGGTATTAGATCGCACGCTCCCTCGATCTTCCCAGTCCAATCACCTTCGGTGTGACTGACAGGCACCGACCAGATGTTTAGCCAGAACGAACACATGGCGTCATCATCCGGTAGGTGCGTGTCAGTCACACATTGGTCCGGTCGCTTCCAAGCCCTATAAACCCACCTTTCATCGCTTTGGAATGTGCGATTCTGAGTGTACCACTCCACTCTCCGCCTGTACCGACGAATACGGTTTGCCCATGCACAGATTTTCTGCTTGAGGAAGTCGATACGCTCTGTGACGCGAGACAAATAATCTCGAGAATCAAATCAGTCCCCGAGAACGCCCGCCTCACAAAGCGCATCACTCCAGGGCGAGTATTGCCCTTCCTGAAGCAGATTAGTTTGCCGATGAGTCGTGTAGCTCTAGGCACTGGCAAATTTGACGTGAGCTACACGACATGCCGCTACAGCCGCGCAGTACAGAATTGAATGAGTTTCTTCGTTCAGGTTCAGGTTCAGGCATCAAAATGACTTGACAACTGCGCATCCAGAACCGCCATCAGCGCCCTATTTTTGTTATGCATGGGCAAACGAGGTAAACGTGGTCTAAGTTCGGGTGACATGAACCGATATTTCCGAATGGCACCCTCCAAAGCATTCCTCAATTCTTTATTGCACTGGATACTTACATTTGTAGCCCTGTCATTACTCCCCTCGTCAGCATGGCTAGTATTAGACTGCGGTAGTACTGCAGTAGTCTGCGACTGGTGGGCGATGACATGGCTACTCTGCATTTCACTTCGCAGGCGATCAAGTACAGTGTCATCTAACATAATGATTACGCTGAATACCCGCACCTGATCCGATAGTCATTGTGCCCAAACGTTGACAGCTAGGTCAAGCACCTGAAAAAAAGAGAGCATCCGGACACGGTATTATTATTATATATTATTATTACTCACAAAGTTGACAGCTGCAATTTAGAGAAGGTCGAAAATATGCAAAATAAAAGAAATAAATAAAAAAAATTAATTCATGAATCCGTAAGCCCATCTGAATAATGAAAAAAAAAATTGTGCTCGTTCCATTGAGATTGGAACTTGAGGACGATGAGGAAACGCGCAAAACCTGGCAGCAGAAAGAAATGACCTCCACTCGGGCCGGCCGGCTGCGCAGAGCGGCCCAAGGGCCCCAGGAAGAGAGCCGACAAAGCTTTCTCCGTTGTCTAAGAGCCACAATGTCGCTTCACGCTGCCGCCTCGCAGCGCACACTACACAAGTGGATCTGCGCCGTCCCCTCAAGGCTAAGCGATACGACGACAACTGCTAAAAACATGGTAGGTAGTGTTTTGTGTTTGTTGCACACACACCATCATCTGACATCTGTGACTAGTGTATAGTTCTGTAGCGCACTTAGCCGCATTAGTGCGGGAATACAAAGTTCAAAGCACACGTGATAAATACACTGGATTGTGAACCTAAAATCTGTGCAATAAGAGGCACTTTACGAGCAAGAGTGTAGGAAAAATATTTTTCTATGTTCAAAGTCATTTTTTCTATTTTGGAACACAAAGGTCTGACCACACGGGTGATCACAACACATGAGATTGCAATTAACGCTGGCAGATTTCTTACTACTCTTAGGGTTCCGTACCTCAAAAGGAACAAACGGATCCCTTTAAAAGATCACTTTGTTGTCCGGTTGTCCCCCTGTCAAGAGCCTGTTTCTCAGGAATTGGTAGAAGTATCAAGTTGTAATTATAAGAACATTTTAAGGCATACGGTCCCCTTAACGGGTCAAACATTCAAGCTTTTAATTTAAAGCAATTGGAAGATACGGCCGTTTTATGTAACAAAATTCGACACTAGAAAGGTTTATTTCCGCCAAAACCCTTTAATGTTAGGAAGCTGTTACATTTGTGGTTTTGGTATGAATAACGATCTAATGATGAATGTTGTTAGTCCTTGAATGTTCTTAATTTCACTAATCAATCGTCGCATTGTTTGTTTTTACCCGACTTACGTTTTACGGAAACCTGTTAGAGTAGGAGTACATATTATGCTATCATTCGTGACAATCGTGAAAGGTAAACACTCAGGCACAGTATAATAAAGTAAGCAGTATTCCGTCTTCATACAACTCAACTTCATACAAATGTCCATTCCAAGGTGGCCTGCCCCAGCAGTCTCGACATTCATAGCTATCGCTTTACGACCAAATTCGGTCGCAAAGTCCTGTCACTCCATACATTACACCTGTCAATCTGGGACTTTGCGACCGAATTCGGTCGTAAGCGATCGGTATGAATGTTGAGACTGCAGCCCCTGGAAGAGATCGCAGAAAGCGATAAGGCCGCCCATTGTATATTTTGTAGTGTTTGATGTATTTTTTATGTTATATATTTTTGTGGTGTAGAATAAAGTATATATAAATAAATACAAATCGGTCGAAACGACGCGCTTCGAGATCTCAGTGTACACCAGTATTCAAGTCGCGCCTGCGCCGCAGTTACGTAAGGACGAGGACCCGGGCGGTGCCAGACAGCGAGACCCTCCCGCACATTCACGAAGTTATAGACTGTATTGTTCATTGCATGGATGTCCGAATTCATCAATATCAAAACCAGAAATAACATTAACTTTTTTTAATTACCAACTCAATGGGCAAGATAAGCCTATACAAGTAACATCGTTTTTTAGTTTTTATTTATTTATGTTATGTAAAGGTTTCTATATTTATGGAAGCGTAGCGAGCATAACCTCCTTGATGAGTACTAGGTAGGTGAGCATGTCTCATTTTCTATGCTACCGATGCCCGCTCGAAGGAACAAAATATACCACTACTGGGCAGGGATTGAAAACCGATACGAATTTGGGTTCCGGTTCTTCATATCTGTTCTTAAAAAGGTTCTCCTTTTCGGTACGGTTCCGGTTCAGGTTCCGGTTTGGTTCTGGTTCCAAAGTACCGGTTCCAAATAAAGGTTCCAATATACCGGTTCCGTAAGGTTCTCTAAGAAAGAAGGGATACATATGACGCGTGCCGGGCGTATCTTTTCTTTCAGTTCGCCTTCGAATTATTGGCGAGTGGAAGTCTGGATAAGCAACGAATGATGCGAATGATCTACAAAAGCAAATGTGCCCCTCTCCCCTCACAAAAACTCCCACCCGCGCGGCGGCCGTCCGTAGGTACAGTGGAGTCAAAATATTAATATTTCTGCGAAAATATTTCTGCGGGAGCGCAGCTAGTGACAAACCACACCCCTTCCTGGTTTCGCCCAATTAGACATTATGCATTTGTGTGACTAAGGGCATTCGGACTCGCTTTGAAGAACCGGTAAAATAAAGGTTCTTAAAGGTTCCAATTTAGGTTCCGGTTCCGGTTCGGGTTCTTGTACCCGGAACCACTAAATACCGGTTCTTTACCGGTATTTTAGGAACCTTTTCAATCCCTGCTACTGGGTACGTCTTTCATTGACTTGAATGTGCCTTGGAGGCTGAGAGTATGTCATGCTCACTCTAATTTATTTATTCATTTCAGGCGACGCAGTCCTGCCTGCCGGGGGTGCGGTGAATGCTTATGCGAATCCCGCACCCCCGGCCATAGGCAGAGGTGGAACACCGCGGTGGTGTTAGCCGGTAAGAGTCCGGCATACATACGCCTCCGTCACCCCCACGTTGGAGGAAGTCCATGAGGATTTCCACCGCACAACTAAAAAAAAAGGCGACGCCCTAACTAATATTATAATTGCGAAAGTAAGTTTGTTTGTTACCTTTTCACGCCTAAACCACTGAACCGATCATCCTGATATTTTGGATATAAGTTGTCACGTATACAGAAACGGACATAGAGTACCTTTCATCCCGAAAAAAAGTGCTGTTCCCGAGGAAAACAACAATAACGTTGTAACGTAATAGATGGGGCCCCGTGTCTTTCGAATCATGATTAATTAATCAAGAAATTTCACGCGGACGAAGTTGCAGGAAGAAGCTAGTCATACATATTTTTACTATAAATTAGTACTTCACTAGCTTGTTCTTGTGCTATTCTGTACTTGTGTCGTGTTGTGTCTTGTGGTTGTTGTTGTCTAATGTCTCGCTGGTGGTGGCGTATGTGTTGGATCATTAAGTTCCCTTCAAAATGGTTGAGCTGAATGGCGCCGATTCATATGCCATGTTCGTGAACGGGCGCCGTCAGTAGGGACTGGTCATCTCTTAGCTGCCACGGCTTATTTTAATTTCCAATTCTTTAAAATATTTTTTATATCGGACGCTTTTAACGAATCTAAACTATTCATCCCTTATCCAAACGAATTATTGTAAACAAATAAATTAATTAGGTCGCGCCCGTTTGTTAACGCTACATACACATTGGTTATGTTTGTAGGTATGTATTACGTACCTGAGCGTACGTAATACATACGTACGGTAAATTCGGTAAATTCTGGTACCGAATTTATTTAATATTAATTTTATTTTCTACATTTTAAAACTACCATATTGATGACTAACAATAAGTACTGCATAGAATACAATTTAAGTAACCTATCTAAAAGACATTTTTTTTAAGAATCACAAGTAAAACAATCTAACGAAAGAAGTGCAGGTACAAAAAGGTTCGGAGTATGCCCTTATCCTTAGTGATTGTTAGTGAGCTGTAAACGAAATCCGGTTCCAAGCGGAACTGTTAGAAAGAGACAGATATAATTAATGATGAACTTTGCGAAACTGTTAGAAAGAGACAGATATAATTAATGTGCTTTCACATTAATTCTATCTCTGTCTTACAGTTTGAAAGAAAAGATTTAGTTTGTACACTACTACCTAGTAGTTTCATTACAAACTTGGCTACCATGACAGAACCAGGAGGTAGTAGTGGCCCAACGGTATTAAAAAAAAAAAAAGTAAAAGGGTGAAAAATTGTCACAATTAAACACAATGACATTTGAATTAATAAACAAAGTTTACATATTATTATTGTATAATGTACTAACGTATGTTGTTGATTTTGCTTTGCTTAGTTTAAATAATTAAATATATTTTTATATAATACATAATAAATATACACTACAAAAACCTTAAATTACTTATTTTATTTCAAACAAATATTTAAATTCTTTAAAAATGAGACTAAACATACTGACTGCACCTGGTGCATGCGATACACCGCTGTAGGTAAAGAGACTAAACATACTGACTGCACCTGGTGCATGCGATACACCGCTGTAGGTAAAGAGACTAAACATACTGACTGCACCTGGTGCATGCGATACACCCCTGTAGGTAGAGACTAAACATACTGACTGCACCTGGTGCATGCGATACACCGCTGTAGGTAGAGACTAAACATACTGACTGCACCTGGTGCATGCGATACACCGCTGTAGGTAAAGAGACTAAACATACTGACTGCACCTGGTGCATGCGATACACCGCTGTAGGTAGGTACGAGGGTGACACTGAAAGTTCTTAGAAAATCAAAAACTGAACAAAGTAGCAAGTTATTAGTTTTATTATATCTTTTCCAAATAGTGTCCCTTTACATCAATACATCGCTGCATCCGATAGAACCACTGAGAAAAGCACTTTGCCCACTCGTCCTTGTTTTGTTTGCCACTGCTTCCTAGGCGTCCATAAAACGTTTTCCTCGAAGTTTTTCTTTTATTTTCGGAAATAAATAAAAACCGCAAGGTGCAAGGTCGGGGCTATAGGGCGGGTGACCCAGTAATTCCACGTCTGACGTCGCCAAGTAGTCGATTGTTTGCTTGGCGGTGTGCGACGAGGAATTGTCGTGGTGAAGGAGGATCCTACTGCGAGGTCGTTTCTCCCGAATTTTTCCAAGACAAGTGGCAAACAATTGTTGTACCACTCTGCAGTAACTGTTTTTCGATCCTCTAAAACAATTGTTGCGTTATGACCTGTCCTTCAGAAGAATGAGGCCACCATCTTTTTTCCCACACTTCGACCTTTCTTCACTTTAGTTGGCAACTCCTCGGAAGGAAAGACCCAGACAGCAGACTGTCTCTTAGTTTCAGGATCATAACAATAAATCCAGCTTTCGTCACCCGTAAGTATGTCGAACAGTATTTGAGTCATCTCCGTTAAATCTTTGAACCATTTCATGACACCAATCAACACTACGGAGCTTTTGGGCCTCTGTCAAATTATGAGGTATCCACCGGGCACAAAGCTTCCTGACCGCTAAATGTTCATGGAGGATTTTGTGCACTTGACTCATACCGATGCCTAAGCTTGTCCGAATTTGCTGATAAGTCAATCTTTTGTCAGTCTCTATCATACGCTGCACAACACTGACGTTATCTTCAGTCGTCGCCGTAGAAGGCCGTCCCTCACGCAGATCATCAGTGAGATTAGTGCGACCACGTTTAAACTCATTAAACCAGTTGTAAACAGTGGCACGAGATGGGGCATCATCGTGAAACGCCAATCGAAGTCTATCATAACTTTCTTGTTGACTTAAATCTATCTATCTTTTTTTTTTTTTCAAATGACATCGAAAGTCATAAAAAATCATTGTACGAAAATTTTCTCGCGTTAATTTCATGCTGACGTGACGCAGACAATTTTCAATTTGCCTCCAAATCGTAAACAAATGTCAAATGAATAAAACATAAGTACACAATAATATTGGCAAAGAGTTCCATTTTCAAAATTTGAACTTATTTTTTTATTATATCGTTTATGGCCAGTTCTAAAAACTTTCAGTGACGCCCTCGTGTATGAAGCGATGCCAAACGGGAGCGTTACCATCTCCCTGGAAAAATTAACATATTTGTTTTATACAACTATCATATTTTATCAATTTGTGAATTTACCTGAGTGTTTACCTATACGAGTATTTTTTCATCACGGACTTTTTATAGGAGAGACTAGACTAGACTAGACTTTTTTTTATCTTTTCTAAAAGTATCTTATTTTTGAACCCGAATAAAATGGACAATATCTAAAAGAAAATCAGTGTCCGAATGGCTACGGCTAATGTGTTCAGATGATTTAGCAAACAAACCTTACCTAGTCGGACTTATAAAGTGCAGAATTACAACTTACAACCCAAGAGGCAGTCACTGGGCAACTCCAGTGCGTATCTATTAGTTAGTTATTTAGTAGTAACCGAGCGGCGGCCGTAAGTTATTATTTCAAGGACACTGCCAAGACATAATACTGCTTACTTTATTAAACTGTGACTCAGACAAGAGACTTCATCTGTTTTTTTTTTTGTTGGAAGAACAAATGGCATTGTAATTTAGTACCCAAGTATGTAGTTAGATATCTTTTTTTATTTACTTTTCAACACACTTGCTCGAAAAGAGGCTCTTATTGGTTCACAATGCAATGTATTGAACACACTCGCTTTTTATGCCTAGCTTTCTGAATATTATTTAGTTACACTACGTAATAAATAAAATAATTAATTAATTATTATATTTCAGTAAATTATTTATTTTTGTCAATAAATTAAATAATTAATAATTGATTAGTATTCAATAATCTGTACTAATAAATAAAATTGAAGTGTCTGTTTGTAATGTCAAAATAACAGTTTTTTTTACTGAATGTATTATGAAAGAATATACGGTCCTTACTTATAACAATATTTTATCTGTCTGTCTGTTTGTTCCAGCAAATCTTAACGGCACTTTCACTGGCAGATAGCTGATGTTATAAGGAGTAACTTATTATGCTACTTTTATTTTAGAAAAAGAATTAGGGTTCTGTGCAAAAAATTTAAAACTCATAAAATCCAATTTGTTTTCCGAAATGCACGTGAATGAAGTCGCAGGCACAGCTAGTCTATTCTATAGGTACACAAAAAACAAAACATATAATAAATCTGTAGAAGAGGCGTTTCTGTACTTGGAACAAAATTTTGTTTAAATAGCTGGGGTGTTAAGGGATAACCAAAAGATTAAAAAAAAAAAAAACTGAAATTTTTGTTTGGTTGAATGTGAGGGATTATGTTGTACAGGTAGCACGTAAAAAGTACCACACCAATACATATGGTTAACTTTTATATATGTATAAATAGTGTGAGTAGCTCGAAGTAAGTTAGTTTTTGTTTCATCGCAATAGCTTCACTCTATCAAAGATATGTATATACCAAAGTATTAAATTGAAGTTTTCAAGAAGAACTTTTAATATAGGACGCCCTCAGGCTGGGTGAAGCGACGATCTTCGCAGGATGGCTGGTAGCAGCTGGATGAGAGTTGCCGGAAATCAAGTGGTGTTCCGAGGTATGTTATTTTATCTTTATAACCGACTGCAACAAGGGCGAAGTTCTCAATTCGTGTGTTTTTAGGTGTCCGTAGCCAAAATATGGCACATAGAAACGGAAGGTTTAACATTTCGTCCTGTGTGTCACGCAGCCAATTCACTCTGAGGATTATTTTTTAGGTATTCGAAAGATTTTTCTACCGAGATGGTCCTATTTATTATAGTGAAAATCTAACAATGGACTGACTCCACAATAACGTACAGTACACGTACTGTGAATTGGTTATTGTAAAGAGATCAAAGAAAGTTACTAGTTAGTTACTATCCGTGGTTAACTGATCATTGACTGCGAAAAAAACCTACTGTCACGGAAATCTTAAATGATGAACAGTATACCTACCTAATTGTGACTGGGTTTTCATACGGTATGTGAAAAATGTTGCCGAGTAGGTATCAATATAAATTAGTACTTACACGAATTTATATGCGCTAGGTATCACATTTTTTTAGACCTTGACAAGGACTTCCCAAACTCTGTCTGTATTCGTTATTCTCGAAAATCAAAGGGACTTTTCGTCGCATTGGCATTATGTATGTACCCTGATGAAGACGTAGTGACTGTATTCGAAAGGGCTGTGGTAGAGAACCCCAGGAAGCGCTTCCTACCAGGCAAGCTCGGAAGATTTTTTCTTTTCATTGGACGAGTGGTAACTACAGCTTTTCTAAGGTACACATTGTTTTCCGACATCCACGCGGACGATGTCGCGGGCACAGCTAGTCTGTCATAAAACCAATGACCTAAATTAGTTCCTCTATTTCGGCGGTCATTAAAGGAACTTTACCTCTTAGGCTAATAGAAAATAATACTTATAACAAACGAAAGGATGACGCAACTTATTGACCCAACATTTTGCCAATCGAAAAATCATATCGTCATTGGCAACGTTTACTATGGCACCCAAAAATTTTTTCAAGGCAATACGATAAAATTTGAAGAAAGAAAATTAGCCCTTGTGGCCACAAGCGATTTAAGCTTTTATTTAACTTGCACTGTTCGTATGTAAGTTGTCCGTCACAATTTGCAATACATGTTTCGACCATTTGTTGGTATCCGATTGAGCTGATTTCAACCTCTTAAATATGGGTATCAAATGAAAGGGCTTGAAGAGTAAAAAACCATAAAGTTAGTAGCATTACACTAAATTCCATATGGCCGTTAGTAATAAATCTTTAAGACTCATCATCACTTTTTCCCAACTATGTTGGGGTCAGCTTCCAGTCTAAACGAATGCAGCTGAAAAGCTGTTTTAAAAGCTCGAGGCACTGATGTACGCTATCCGTTATACAGGTGTACTAAAACAGGTTTACACAATATCAGTGTCTCAAGCGTTTAAAGTTTATACATATAGATTTTACATTTTGAAAAGATCTATATGTCGGAGTCATTCGTTTGACTATTCGGAACGCTAGCGCCATCTCGTGGCGCTAGACAGAGTCTAGCCTGAGTTCGTGGAGGTGTAAGAGAGCTACTACTACAAAAGCGGTGTGAGCAGAGCTCTCGGGATCATCAAGACATTGGACATCATACGGACAACATGTGTTAGAAACTGTCTCGCGTTCCGTATCGTTGAGTTGGGTACCTACAGTGTGTGATTCGCTAGTGTGACTAACTTGTTCGTAAATTGTAATCTGATTTGAACTGCAAACCGTTTTTCTATTGTGCTATAACCAACATTACCCATAGTACGCCCACAGTAATTAAAATATGCCTGATGTTAACGAGAGACAGACTTACCTTCTCCGTCATATATTTATATATACAATACTTACTTCAAATGTAAACTAATTTTGTAAGTATGAAAAATGTCACTAAAATTTATTTTTCTCTTTTTATTTCGCGTTATTCTTTCTTTTTAGGTCACATTTTTATTTAAATAAAAGCTTGTTATTAAAAATATGTTTTTATTTTCAGTTTTAGGTTTCCGTACTGCAGAAGGGAAAACGGAACCTATAAGATAACTTCGTTGTCCGTCCGTCTGTCAAGACCTTTTTTCTCAGGAACGCGTAGAGTTATCAAGTTGAAATGAATATTAAATACTAAGGGCTGCAATCCCTTGAAGCAGTGAAAAAATTAAAAGTTCTAAGTAAACTCAATCAAAAGATACGGGCGTTTATGTTCCGTTTATGCCACATATTTTGACACTCGCAATGGAATCAAAACCTACAGGGTAGGTACTAATCATGAAATTTGGCAAGAAGCAATGTCATGTAACACAAGTAAAGGAAAAAATCCGAAAACCGTAAATTTGTAGTAACATACCTACAAATTTGTACGGAACCCTCGGTGCGCGAGTCCGACTCGCACTTGACCGGTTTTTTTTATCCTGCACTGGAGTTTCATCGCACTGAAATTAGAACAGTGTTTTTTTTATGCACACTGTTAAATTATCAATGCTCTGCTAACACCTAGAGTTGAAAATCCAGAGCGTCATAAAAAATGGTCGCATAAAAAAAACGCCAGTGTAAAATGCTTTAACGTAGGTAACGTAGTAATAATATAATACGTCTTGGGTCGCGAGGTTGTCGACATGTGGGGTGTGGACTCAGCGATCATTTTGCCGATAGCTGTGACAGCCAAGAGCCTCGACCAACACCTGAGGAGGAGAGTCTCGTTGGGCAGTTGGATCAAAGGCTTGAATCAGAAAGCGGTACTTCTGGACACGACTGGCATGGTTAGGAGGTTCTTCTCTTTGGAGCCCTGACCACCGCGCCGGTACTTTGCTTGGACCCTGTTCCCGATACCGGTGGGCTACATTTGTTATAACATTAAAAAAATTAAAAAAACACTAGCTGCGCCCCGCGGTTTCACCCGCATAAGTTTCGATCCCGTGGGAATATCGGGATAAAAAGTATAGTTCTATAAGTATCCTGTATTTCATCCAAATCCGTTCAGTAGTTTTTGCGTGAAAGAGTAACAAACAAACAAACATCCATCCATCCATACAAACTTTCACGTTTATAATATTAGTAGGATAGGATAGTAGGACACTTATATTAAAATATTTAAAAATGTAATTTATATGTATTTAAATGAAATAAAGGATATACACCTGAATTGTGTATGAATCTTTAGGTTAATATTAATCAAACGAAAAAAAGATATTTTAACGTAATCATGTTACACAGAGATGCGGCCGATGCAGATGGTTAATAGTTCGTAATATCGTCATTCGTAACCTTTACTGTGGCGACCGAATATCACATTTCTTTCTTTTTTATTGGCGATCAAAACATGCACTTGTCGGGACCGATTTATTGGTCGCCATTGTAAATGTTGCGAATGACGATATTACGATCTATGAATTACCATTGGTCGCATCTCTAGGCAGCATGTTTGGCTTTTGTGAACGACGCTTCAATGGCAAAAGTTGCATTTTCCTTTTTATGACGGTTAAGCTTAAAAATCAGTCTGAGTTGAGTTAAATCAGTTTATAGAGGGTGATATTTGGGATGGGATATCAGGGCGAAATCCGAAACTATGGGTCCAGAAACAGAATTGCTCCGCATTTAAAAATAGTGTTTTTTTGAACAAGTGAGCTTAGGCAAAACCTTTTTGAAAATCCTAACGATGCGGTTTTATTTTTCTTCAAAATAGAAGTCACTTCCTTTGACCACTTCGCTGTAGAAGGTAACCATAGTTTCGGATTTCTTCAGTAAAACACTCAGGTGAAGTGAGCTAGCTGGCTGTCAATAGTGTCAATCCCTTGCATCAGGACGAATGACAGCTCAATTCATCTTTCACCGTTTCACGTTGAGATTTGTACAGGTCATGTTGATGTGCCATAGTAAAAATCACCACATAAACTAATCGGACTGATTTTATGACTTACCGAAATACAATTTTTTTAGAACCTAATGTTATATTAATATGAATGTCAGTCAAAAGAAAAGACAAGCCTACTTCATATATTTTGGTCATTGGCTTTTCTGTAAATTAAGTTTAGACTGTGGTAATAAGTTTTTTGTAATCTTGAAAATTTTACTCCTAAGCAGATATGTATTAATAAAATAGAAAACAAAGTATTGTATCGTGGTTAGAAATTACAAAGCATTCTCGTGAGTCAAGCTCAGGTGACGCTTGTAAGTAGCTGGTGGGCTGTGCAAGTGTGCAGACCGCGACATGCCGCATCACACCGTCAGCTGTCCGGCAGGCGGCGCGTGACGTCACCGGCTCAGCGCCACCACACGACGCGCCCGACTCACGCCCGTCTGCCCAGCCGTAGAAGATACAATACACTACCCAGCCCCACGTGCCGTCACTGCCCACTGTCCCTGCGGCCTGGGACTACTGCCAGCCACCTAATCAATAGCAGCAATGACAGCCTCCAAGCCGTATTCTAGGCACCAGTGGCCCCCGCATGTATGGAGTCATAGACAGTGCCTGCTGAGACTTGTTTGAAAATTTCTTCTGAGTAATAAATTAATAGGTAGGTGTACCCCGGTACCTATTCCTGTATGCGCACTTATCCTGACGCAGAGCACTTTTAGCGTAAATAAAGTAATGAACGACATCAGGGAAACACGAGACACACATTGAGGAAACACGATCAGGGACACACATTGAGGAATAGACTGTTGCTAGTGGTTATATTAAATTTTTCTCCATTTCGTATTATTTTTACAAATATTATGCTGAAAATAATGTACTTATTAAGTACTTCAGCATGTTCCAAGTTTCAAACTACCAAAGCTCTCGTGGGTGAAAAGCTCGGTAAGGTAACAATTTGCCAGTAAATAGGTGGCTTTATAATATATTATTCAGGAATTTCCTGTTTATTTTTGTAGAATTTGTACTTACTGTGTAAAACTAATCCCAATTTGTGACTGCAGACGACCAATCTTATTGTAGTAGGTACAATAATTTACTTTTTTGTTTTGATTTCAATCCTATAGAGCGAGCATTGATCCGGTGAGAAATATAATTACAAAACACTAAGCTCTAGCACTGTCCGTAATTTGTAACTTGAACGTTCGTCGTAATAATATGGGTTCGCGAGTATCGACCGGCGCGCGATCTGCGGACGTCCGGCACGTCACAACGCGTCTTCGTTTTCAGCGCGACTGTGAATGCGAAATGCGCGGAGGCGACTGCTAGCGCGATATCTAATTGCGGTGTGAACGGGGCGCGCGGGACGGGGCGCGTTGCCATGGTGCGAGATCAGGCCACGTGCATGCGGCCAATGGCAGGACGCGGTCGTCCCTCGAGTGTCGAGTCGAGCGTCGAGCGAGCAGTTCGAGCACGTTGCGCCGTCGTGCCGCGCCGCCGCCGCGCCACCCTGCACCGCGCGCCGGCGGCCGCGCGCTACCCTTCGATGCCAGACCACTACATTACCCTTGTAGTACATACATACAAAGATCACACACGGGCCGCGGAAACTACACCGGAGTACCTGACGTCCTGACCTGCGCCACACACTATTTAGTAATTAATTTATTAATGTTAGTTGGATGATTTAATATTTTTTTTAATTTTTTTTTATTCATTTATTTATTTAAGATTCATGGATTTTTCATTTGGCGGACCTTTGCGTCATTTGCGTGTCCTGTCGGAAGTTGTCCTGTTAGGATACCTATTTGTTACTCGCATGGGGTCTGATGGGGTCCCCGCACTTTCATGTGACGAGAAGTATGTATATTGATAAAAGCGAAGCGGTTGAAGCATCCTGGGGGCCGGGGGTTCTCCCAAGCCTCCCAGTAGCTTCACAATACGACTCAAACATTTAAATTAGCACCGATGAGGCTGCTGCTTTGATTGGATAGGTACTTCTTATTCTGAAATTCCTACGGGATCGAGACTTATGCGGGTGAAACCGCGGGGCGGAGCTAATTCTTTTATAAATTAATAATAAAAAGAATCTGAAAATAGGTACTTTTTTACAAGCTTTTATTTAACTTACGATTTATGTATGTATGTATGTAACTATGTATGTTTGTTCGGGTGGACTTTTGCAACTCAATTTTGAAGCAAATATCTTCAAACGATTGAGCTGACATTTTGCATGCATGTGTAAATCGGATGACAATGCAAAATTATTATGACATGGAGCTAATCTGATGATGGAACCGGAAGGTGGCCATAGGAACTCGGTAGTTAAACGACATAACCCCATCGAGTTTGGACTTGTTTGATCCGTCTTGACGAGAACTTTGGTGCTGGATGGTAACCAGGGTCTGATGATGGAGCTACAAGATGGCCATAGGAACTCGGTAATTAAACGACACAACACCATCGAGTTTCGGCTCGTATGATTCGTCTTGACGAGTACTTTGGTGCTAGATGGTAACCAGGGTCTGATGAGGGAGCTGGAAGATGGCCATAGGAACTCGTTAATTAAACGACATAACCCCATCGAGTTTGGACTCGTTTGATCCGTCTTGACGAGTACTTTGGTGCTAGATGGTAACCAGGGTCTGGTGATGGAGCTGGAAGATGGCCATAGGAACTCGGTAATTAAACGACATAACCCCATCGAGTTTGGGCTCGTTTGATTCGTCTTGACGAGTACTTTGGTGCTAGATGGTAACCAGGGTCTGGTGATGGAGCTGGAAGATGGCCATAGGAACTCGGTAATTAAACGACATAACCCCATCGAGTTTGGGCTCGTTTGATTCGTCTTGACGAGTACTTTGGTGCTAGATGGTAACCAGGGTCTGATGATGGAGCTGGAAGATGGCCTTAGGAACTCGGTAATTAATTCACGTCCACCAAACCACCACCACTCACCACCCATCAAGACGAATCAAACTCGACGCGTTTGTGTCGCTTAATTACTAAGTTCCTATGGCCACCTTCCAGCTCCATCATCAGACCCTGGTTACCCATCTAGCACCAAAGTACTCGTCAAGACGAATCAAACTAGCCCAAACATTTA
This sequence comes from Apamea epomidion, assembly GCA_947507525.1. NCBI lineage: Eukaryota > Metazoa > Arthropoda > Insecta > Lepidoptera > Noctuidae > Apamea > Apamea epomidion. The sequence goes on along the minus strand of OX382240.1, from coordinate 155,806 downwards.
GTAGGTATGATTTTCTGCTAAGCGTGTGTGGTGTCTACTTAATAATTTTAATAATTTACTACCTAAACCTAGGTACCCAATAATTTACTACCTAAACCTAGGTACTCAATAATTTACTACCTAAACCTAGGTACTCAATAGTTTACTACCTAAACCTATACTTAATCAATAATTTACTACCTAAACCTAGGTACTCAATAATTTACTACCTAAACCTAGGTACTCACTAATTTACTACCTAAACCTAGGTACTCAATAATTTACTACCTAAACCTAGGTACTCAATAATTTACTACCTAATCCTAGGTACTGAATAATTTACTACCTAAACCTAGGTACTCAATAATTTACTACCTAAACCTAGGTACTAAATAATTTACTACCTAAACCTAGGTACTCACTAATTTACTACCTAAACCTAGGTACTCAATAATTTACTACCTAAACCTAGGTACTCAATAATTTACTACCTAATCCTAGGTACTGAATAATTTACTACCTAAACCTAGGTACTCAATAATTTACTACCTAAACCTAGGTACTCAATAATTTACTACCTAAACCTAGGTACTCAATAATTTACTACCTAAACCTAGGTACTCAATAATTTACTACCTAAACCTAGGTACTCAATAATTTACTACCTAAACCTAGGTACTGAATAATTTACTACCTAAACCTAGGTACTGAATAATTTACTACCTAAACCTAGGTACTCAATAATTTTCCGAGGAAGAACGACTGAAAGGTGCCGACAGAAAGCAGTAAATGCACAATGCTTTATGTAATACCTACCTCTACACTTTATTATATACTACTTTCAAATCTGTGATGTCGTAAATTCACAAAACACATTATGAATAATAATATTATAACCCTTGATCTCATAATGTCTCAAAAACGTGCCTTAACTTAGAAGTTTTTGTTTTTCTTTTACTGTACAGTCCGATCACAATGTATGGCAAGCCGATCACAATGTATGGCAAGCCGATCACAATGTATGGCAAGCCGATCCCTTGCGGGAAGCAAGCTATACTTAGGTGTTACCCTCGACCACCATCTTACTTTCAGAGAGCACATAAAGACGGCTCGTTCGCGCGCCTCTTTCGCTCTCAGTAGGTCACTCATACTGACCGCCCTCAGTAAATTGTCACTCAAGTGCAAACTGCGGCTCTACACCGCGGTGATCCGTCCCATCATGACCTATGCTTGCAAAGTCTTCGCACACGCTAAGGCTCACCATCTGCATAGAATGCAGACCCTCCAGAACCGTTTCCTCAGAAAGGTCACGGGAGCCCCCTTCTATGTCCGCAATGAGAGTCAACATTAGATCTCAGAATGCCTACCGTCCAACAGTTCATGAAACGTGTCCAAGCGTTTTTTTGATACCTACTACAATTACGCACCCCAATCCCCTGATTGCAGCGGCCGCCCGATACGCTTCCTCCCGATGTAGGATTCACCGACCGAGGCATACCCTTTACATTCCCCGATGACGCGACGCCACGACCCTCCTCCAGGAGCAGTAAGGCCACCAGTAGGTACTCTCAGAAAGTACAAGTCCCGACAGCCGTCCTTTCGTCCTCGCCGCCGAGGGCCGTCGCGACGCCCCATACCACGTCCGCCCCGACCCTTGATCGAGCCAGCCGCGCCGATAAGCTTTTTATTACAAGCTTTTATTCAACTTGCGATGTATGTACTCGTATGTATGTATGTAACTATGTTTGTTCGGGTGGACTCTTGCAACTCAATTTTGAAGCAGATATCTTCAACCGATTGAGCTGAAATTTTGCATGCATGTGTAAATCGGATGACAATGCAAAATTATTATGACATGGAGCTGATCTGATGATGGAGCTGGAAGATGGCCATAGGAACTTGGTAATAAACGACACAACCCCATCGAGTTTGGGCTCGTATGATTCGTCTTGACGAGTACTTTGGTGCTGGATGGTAACCAGGGTCTGATGATGGAGCTGGAAGATGGCCATAGGAACTCGGTAATTAAACGACACAACCCCATCGAGTTTGGGGTCGTACCTATGATTCGTCTTGACGAGTAGGTACTTTGGTGCTAGATGGTAACCAGGGTTTGATGATGGAGCTGGAAGATGGCCATAGGAACTCGGTAATTAAACGACATAAGCCCATCGAGTTTGGACTCGTTTGATTCATCTTGACGAGTTAGACGAGTACTTTGGTGCTAGATGGTAACCAGGGACTAAAGATGAACAGGTAGCTTAAGTGCAGTAACGCATATAACGGAAAAACACTGCTACGCGCTACGAACTACGCCGTCGTCAATCACGCATCAAAAATACTAAAATTTAAATGATCAATATCTTTGAAACTACGCAAAGTTTCTCCGTCACAAATTCAGGTTATCATTATCGTCCCCGGTACAAAATTTTGAACACATTTCGAAGGTCGTAGATCATCAGGCAGCGGAGATACATGTGTCCAGCCAGCTTGAACTCAGGCTGGCTGGACATTAAGTTTTTATTGATTTCTCGTAAACCCTTACATGTGACGCCATAAATCAAACGTTATTACTGTTACACATTGCGTCACTAAATGTTGATAAAGTAACCATACCCGAAAACGCTCCCATTATTGAGATTCGGAAGTGCCAGCCAGAAGTTTGAAACGTAAATTCAAGCTGGCTGGTCACAGATTTTTGCATTTTTCTACTAAACCGCTGTACGTATCACAAAACTTTTAGCTCGATGCCTGTTACAAATTTATGTAACGCCCGTTGATATGCAAAAAGTCGTCAAAATCACTTCTGTTACCGAGATTGAGAGACCAGCGAAAAGTGGTTTTTCAAGCTGGCTGGACGTGTTTTCGATCGATTATCTAAGATTCTGTAGCGTTACAAATTCTGAAATAAGGGTGCTTAGCCGTCACATAAAGTGCCCTATTGACCTAGTTAAATGCGAGCTATTTTGAAGATTTGTCCAGCCAGCCTGAGTCACATCTCCACTCCTCATAAGCACCTCAGGACATGTTGCCCCCTTGTCGCTACGATTCTATGTGCTAGCGACCGTTTTCGCGGGCCCATTATTGAGTGTGCAAGTCACCCCCTGCCATTTCATTTGTGAATATTATAATTATCATTAGTCAAGCATAGTCCTTCCATAGTTCAAGGTGACCGATCCACTATAGCCACCCAAACCCATAGCCCAGTATATTTTGTTTCCATGTTCTGCAATAGTCCTGCACCAACCGGGGGTTGTCTTTGAGTGCACTTGCATGGTGCATACAGGCCTAATCGTCGGTTGGTGCCTCCTCATTATTTAGAATTGTGTAAAGGGCCTCTGCGAGTTGGCTTCGGGCCCTAGTACGCTTTTCTAAGGTCCGGGACCCCAGGGTCCCGTGATATGTCAAAGACAACTAAAATAATAGTATCGTCATCTGAACTACATTATACCTAGGTACGGTACTTACAAATTTTCATCAAAACGTATCATATGGCCCCAAACTCGAGCGGTTTACTAGTAGGTAGTCACGAAATAGTTCTACTATCCAACTCCAGACCCTCGTTACCAAGCCCAATCTTTTCGTCTCGTCAAAACAAATCATATGAGCCTAAACTCGAGGGGTTTACTAGTAGGCACTGAAGAGTTCCATTATGCACCTTCTGCCTCCATCATCAGATCAGCTCCAAGTTACCAAATTATAGTTTTGTTTGTCATCCGAACTACTTATTAAATACTGTTGCGCGCCACAATTAATGCCTGATGCATGGTGACATTAGTTACCACTAGCGCCATCTAGTTTCGAATAGCCGAACTAATAGTCCCTAGCGCTATCCATTATTGAATGGCTGAACTAATAGAGTCACTGGCGCCATCTATTATCGAGTAGAGATGTCCGTGCTGGAACTTACTAGAACTGTCGACATCTAGTGAGAGAAAAAATGAGAGAGAAAATTAACACACACATTGACAGTTACTCGATTATGTCTGCCTCTCAAAATGGATGTAGGAATGGGACTCGCGGTACTAAGGACCTACTCCTCATAGACATGGCCATTAGCCAACAGGTTCGCCGATCCCGCAAGGATATGTCGACATGCTGGATAGATTATAAGAAGGCCTACGACTCGGTGCCACATACATGGCTCATGAGGGTGCTGGAGTTGTACAAGATAGATGCAACTCTACGCACCTTCCTTGAGTCGTGTATAAGACAGTGGAAGACGGTCCTTCGCTATCCAGGGTGTCGACAGATCCAGGGGAATGATGAGCCTGTATGGATTAAGCGGGGAATATTTCAGGGCGACAGTTTGAGTCCACTTTGGTTCTGCTTAGCCCTGAATCCTCTAATCACACTGCTGGAGGACTCAGGTCTAGGCTATCGGTTGAAGAGAGGTGGTCAGGTCATATCTCACCTCCTCTACATGGATGATTTGAAACTCTTTGCCCCTAACAAATTGCATCTGATGGAGCTACTGAAGGTAACTGAAACTTTTAGTAGTGCCATCAGGATGGAATTTGGTGTGGACAAATGTGCAGTCATGCATGTAAAAGGGGGGAAGATTATGGAATCCGAGGGAATTCCACTTTCGGATTCCATACACCTTAGATCCCTCTCCTCATCCGAAAGCTATAAGTATTTGGGTATGTCGGAAGCGTTAGGCATCAACGATGCTGACATGAAGCAATCGTTGAAGGAGCGCTTCTTTTGTCGCCTGAAGAAGGTATTAATTAGTCTTCTTTCGGGCGGAAATAAGGTGCGCGCCTTCAATGGTTGGGTAATGCCGGTTTTGATGTACTCTTTTGGCATACTCAAATGGACTCAGACTGAACTCGACGCCCTAGATAGAAGGGTCCGTACACTGCTGACCGCAAACCGGATGCATCACCCACGATCATCGGTGATGAGACTGTATATCCCGCGGAAGTGTGGGGGTCGAGGATTTTTAAATGCGAAAACCCTCCACAACCGCGAGGTGTGCAGTCTCAGGGAATATTTTTTAAAAGCCGAAGTGGGTATGCACCGTGATGTGGTCGCAATGGACAAGGGGCTCACCCCGCTCTCCATGGCGAAAGAGAACTGGCGCAAACCTGTAGTACTTACTACCGATGACCGCAAGAAGGTATGGCAAAGCAAGGAGCTTCACGGGCGCTTCTATCGGGCTCTTCATGAGCCCGGTGTAGATTTCTTAGCGTCCGTATCCTGGCTGCGTTTCAGTGACCTCTTCGGGGAAACTGAAGGTTTTGTCTGTGCAATTATGGACGAAGTTATCTTGACGAATAACTACCGGAGACATATTATGAAGGACGGGACGGCTGACGTGTGTCGGGCATGCCACCGTCCGGGTGAGTCCATCAGACATATTATCTCTGGTTGTTCTCGTCTGGCTAACAGCGAGTACTTGCACAGGCATAACCAAGTAGCCAGGATTATTCACCAGCAACTTGCTTTGAAATATAAACTTGTCGACTCAGAGGTACCGTATTACAAGTATGTGCCCGACCCAGTTCTCGAAAATGACCATGTCACGTTGTACTGGGATCGGTCTATCATCACTGACAGGACTGTTGTCGCCAACAAACCTGATATAGTGGTGATAGATCGATTAGTGCGCCGCGCAATGATTGTTGATGTTACCATTCCACATGACGGGAACCTCGTGAAAGCTGAGAAAGATAAACAAATGAAATATCTTGACTTAGCACGCGAGGTTGTTGACATGTGGAATGTGAGCTCAACTGTCATTGTGCCGATTGTCGTATCGGCCAATGGCCTGATGGCCGACAGCCTCGATCAACATCTATCGAGGCTCTCGTTAGGCGGTTGGATCAAGGGCCTGATTCAGAAGGCAGTACTCCTCGATACGGCTCGCATTGTGAGGAGGTTTCTATCCCTGGAGCCCTAACCACCGGTAGCTTGGACCCTGCTCCCGACACCGGTGGATCACTATTTTTTTATATTTTTAAATGTTTTTTTTTATTTTTTTTATTTAATCATACTAATATTTAAAAATGTAACAAAATAAGACGACTAAATAAATAAACGACATAATAATAATAATAATATATTTATTTGCTCCAAAACATGGTATACAGAGATCTTACAATTAAATATGGCACACATGTTTAGCTTAAAGTAAAGCATGCAAATGTTTAGACACAAATATAAAAATAAAAATACAAATTAATTCCTATGATCCAGAAAATCCTGAATACTATAAAAATTACAATTGTTTAGCCATTCAAATAGTTTTATTTTAAGTTGTAATGTGTTTAGACATTTGAATTCACTGGGGATTTGATTATAGATACGTATGCTCATAGCCCCGCAGTTTTTATTATATTTTGAAGTTTTTGGGTGGTGTAACATAACCAGCCGGTGCGGATCACGCCGGTTTCTTGGGATGACCTCGCCTATAGTTTGAAACATGTGCATGTGTCTCGAAACAAACATACATGTCTCAAATATATTTTGGTAATTTTTATCGGCAGTTTTTATGGTCACGAACCCGAAGCTCGTAACAATACGTACAGTTACATCGAAACGAGTCACAAAAAGTTCGCCCAGTTATTATTCATCCTATTATACATAATAAACCCTTGTTCGCTTTAGGACAGATTCGCTTCAAGACAGATTTGGCCTAAGCATCAGCCAGCCAGTTCATAAAATGTTGTATGTATTAGATGCATTGGCTGAATATCATTTAGGCAGCTAGTTGAATGGCGCCGTTTAGTTAAAAGGCTAGGCAGCTAACTGAAAGGCTGATCAAGCTATTTGGCTGCGACATATCAATAGGTATACATACATACAATGTGGCAAGGACATCGACGCGCATTGTAGTTACCATGGAGCACATGTATGCAATACATGGTTGAAACCAACCAATAACCCCCAAAAAATAGATTGCTGTTGCCCTACATTTACACCGCGTAGTTATTGCAGTTTTATTTTTGATAACCGTCTTAAAATTTCTTCGCTAGGGTTTTTACAATCATGTGCTGGTTACAGTTTGCGCGTGAGGTCCCGCCACCCTGTAGTGCCTATCTACTAGATCGACACTATGTTTATGTAGCTCTATTGTAACAACAAAGCAAGGTGGCTTCTTTTCTTGCCTTCTGGTTACGTGTTATGTTCAGGATTGCGGGTGGGTTTACAGTATGATTTAAAAATTAAGATCGAAATTACTATGGATTTATTAATCCTGTTATACTTGCGGGCTGCGGGGCGAAAGGAGACGAAGGAGAGATGGATAACGGGCTCATACAAGGTCGGCCAAGAAATGAACTCAAATAAAACAAAACGTAGGTGTCTGAAGCTGTAATAGTGTTTCATAGCCGTATGGTTTTTTTGTATGGTTTTTTTCCTCATAATACTTTGTGAAGGGACATAAGACCCTTCCTTTTATGAAGTAACGAAAGCTGTGGTGGAGGATTTCAAATATAATCAGTTTACTGAACATTGATTTTGAGTTCCTAGGTATCGCCCATTGTGTGTGCCACTGGATATGAAATTAAAATGTTCGATATCTCGAAAATAACCAATTTTGTACGCGAAGTTATCGAGCTTCAAAATGTTGCAAATTAGCTCCAGTATCACCCATTTCAATAAATGTACCTAATTATCAATCGCCCTATTTATCCTCCAAACCGAATTTCGGCAGCCAATCTCTACGGACAAAAATCAAAATAAATAAGGTAGGTGTGGGAGCGTAGGCCTGTCAACACCAGCACCCTCCACCACCACCAGCACCCAAATCAAAGTCAAAGCATTTATTTCAAATAGGCACATAAAAGGCACGTAAAAAAAAACAGTTAAATAGAATTGATTCTAGTCGCCCCTTCCAAATGGTAGTTTTCGTATGGAGAAGAATGGGCAAGAAACTCCACCGTTACTCTTTTATAATGTTTTAGAATATTTTGCATACATTAATTATATGATAATAATATGTGAAGACGATGCACCTAAAATAAAATAAAATTACTATACCTACCACAATAGGTAAAAGAATTAAAAATGAACCCATGAAATATAAATTAATTATGTGATAGATACATGGTGCCCACATATTTACAAATATTGTAAAAGTAGACGATTTTAATTTTAAAAAATAATTATAAAATTAAAACTAATAACTCAGGGTGTGAGTTAAAGTAATCACAGAATGTTGATCAATGTCAAAAAAGAATAATTTTTACAATTAAATTAGCAACCGACTCTAGATTGTCGTATGGAGCAGGGCCAACATGTTTCCAAGCGTTCTTATCGTGGATATTACAATCCTCTAATGTATAGTAGATATTACAATCCTCTAATGTATAGTAGATATTACAATCCTCTAATGTATAGTAGATATTACAATCCTCTAATGTATAGTAGTTATGCTTGTTTACAAACTGTATTGTGTAACACACTATCAATCTCAACCTGAATCATTTTGAAGGATATTGCGAATACATTAATAAAATAAAATAAAATTCGATTAATTCAGACTATTTAAATGTCCATATTTTGTTTAGAATTTTATTTTATTTTATTAGGGAAAACAAACAATTGTACATTTTGTCTTACATCTAAGTATACAATAAAGTGGGTTAACGTACAATCAACAACGTCTCCACATATTATTATAAGTATTAATTTACTTACATACAGTTCGGAAGAAAGGTAGGGCTTATTTTAATATTATACTTAATTAGGTATTAGGTTTTAAGTGCATTAACTAATTCTTTTTTAAATACATTATGAGCTAACGTAAATATGTCTATTTTAACAAAATGTTGGTTATATATTTTGGGTAATCTGTGAAGAGGCGCCCGTTGACCCGCATTTGTACGACTAGAGGTCGTAGCAAAGAGTGGGTAAGTGCGCGCCTCTCGCCTTATTACAGTTCTGGGCACGAAATAAAATATATTATTCACAAGTTCAGGGCAATCAAACTTGTTGTGTATCAGTCCACGGAGCATCATGGTTTGGAGTAGCAGACGCCTTGAATGTAGTGTTAGTAGCTTAAATTTCTGCAAAGACTCCTCATACGGCAGACGCTCCAAGTGACATTTAAACTGCATTGTTTTCAAGTACTTACGCTGAATTTTTTCTAATGCTTGATCATATTTTGGATAGTAAGGGTCCCATATCATACACGCATACTCTACTTGCGGTCGTATTAAAAAGTTGAAAAGATGTAGATATGTGACTGGGTGTTTGAAATCTGATGACGATCTCATCACAAAATTGTACATTTGGAAAGCTTTAGCTATTATCTTTTCAATGTGTAAATTAAGGTGAAGTTTGCAATCCAAAAGTACACCCAGATCACAAATTTCAGTTTCTTTAAGAAGGAGTTCGTCGCAGAGACAATAATTGTAATTAATTACGTTTTTGTTTTTGGTAAAGTTAACGTATTTACATTTGTCGATGCTTAATTTTAGATTATTTTTGGTACAGTAATTGATAATCTATTTAAATCGTCTTGAAGAAGATAACAATCGTTCATCGATAAAATTTTCTTAAAAATTTTAAGGTCATCGGCGTATAACAAAAAATTACTGTTTTGAAAGCAATTACCGATATCATTAATACAAATAATAAATAACAAAGGACCCAAAATTGATCCCTGCGGAACTCCAGATGTTGCCAAAAATATATTAGAATGGTACCCATTACTTACTATAGTTTGACTGCGATTACTAATATAAGACTGGAACCAGCGCAATAAATTCCCCCTGATGCCATTATATGAAATTTTATTTAATAGTATTATATGGTCAACTCTATCAAAGGCTTTTTTAAAGTCAGTATAAATTGTGTCACTTTGGGCTCGGATGTCCATATTATTAAATAAGTAGGTAGTAAAAATCATTAAGTTGGTAACAGTAGACTTTCGTCTCACAAAGCCATGTTGCTCCGGAATTTTACAATTTTGAATAAATGGATATATCTCGTGGTGAACAAGCTTTTCAAATAGTTTAGCTAGTGTAGAAAGAAGACAAATGAGCCGATAATTCTCAATGTTTTGTCTGGAAGCACCTTTAAAGACAGGAACTATATTAGCCTTTTTCCAGATGGTAGGGAACGAACCATTGTTAATATATTGATTGAAGATGCTAAATAATGGTTTGCATATTGTATTCGCTGACCATTTTAAAAAGCAAGGAGGTATCCCATCTGGTCCTGACCCTTTATTTAAGTCTAACATCTTTAATTGTTTGCAAATTAAGGAAAGGCTAAAATGTAAGCTACAAAGAGATGTGTCGTTGACAACGGGTTGTTCAGGGGCAGGACACCAGTCAGGTGTTAGACTAGATGGCTCATAAACTGACTGAAAAAGGCTGAGAAGAGGTTACATATTGTAATAGGGTCACTAGATGTATCATCTTTATAATACATTATTATCTATACATTGCTGCCATCTAATAAGAAGGTCATTTATATGCCTTTGCGATAGAACTCTCGTGATCTAGATTCGACAAACTGTGTGAAAGCATTTTGTACTGCCTCCTGAGAAGAAAACTTTTTATCACGTAGAAAATTGTCCAAATCACGAAAAAAATGGTAGTTCGTTGGAGCAAGGTCTGGCGAATACGGAGGGTGACGAATGGTTTCTAATTGCAGTTCCTGTAGAGTTAAAACGGTTTCTTGTGCTGTATGAGGTCTCGCGTTATCATGGAGCAATAATGGTGAAGATCGATTCATGAGTCGGGGCTGTTTCACTGCTAGTTTTGCTATCATTGTTTGGAGTTCGGCACAGTAGACATCTGCCGTTATTGCTTGACCAGATCGGAGAAAGCTATAGTGAATAACACCATGCTGAGACCACCAAACAGTTACCATTACCTTTTTATTGGTAAGCTTTGCTTTAGGACACTGTTGCGGCGTTTGACCTGGGGTCAGCCATTGCATTTTTTTGCTTACGGTTATCGTAAAGAATCCACTTTTCATCACATGTCACAATTCGATCCAATATTCCTTCATTTCTGTATCGATTCAACAAGGCAACACAAGTTTCAACACGCGTTTCTTTCTGCAGATCAGTCAAATCATGAGACACCCATTTCTCATATTTTTTTATTTTATTGATTTGACGCAAATGAGTCAATATTGTTGGTAAGGTAACGTTAAACCATGCCGCTAATTCCTGGGTAGTTTCGGTCGGATCGGCTTCCACCATCTCTTTCAATTCATTGTTATTCACCTGTGTGGGCGGTCTTCCACGTGGTTCGTTCTTCAAATCAAAGTTTCCATCACCAAAGGGTTTAAACCAAAATCGCACGGTGCGTTCATTAGCAGTCCCCTCTCCAAACGCAACATTGATATTGCGAGCTGTTTCTGCCGCGTTAGTTCCGCGTCGGAACTCGTATTAAAAAATAACTCGAATTTTCGAAGTATCCATCTTTCTTGTCTAAGCTGAATAAAAAAACAACTGAAAGTCGATAATCGAATGTTGCACATTTTTTAAAAGAAAAACTTCATAGGTACCTACCATGTGAAAAAAGTTTCACTCAAAAATCTCAAACCATGAAGGTTCTATGTCAATTCGAAGTACCTATTACAATAAAACGGCAATTTCATACTTTAACCCCTATTAATTAAAAATAAATAAATTAGATAAAATTGAATTAAATAATTTAAAATGAATAAAAAATTGAAATGAAAATAAATCATTTAAAATGGACTAAAATGAAAATTACATTGAAATAGATTATTTAAAGAATCAGGTGACATGCAGCCTGATGAGGCTTCCCACAGCTGCCGAATCTGGTCTGTCTGCAATCATCCGTAGGATTCCGATGCCACTCCCTCGAATTCGGCGAATCAGTGAAGCTGACTTTTTGCGCATTATAGCGTAAAAGACAATCACCCCCGCGTCGGCAAACATTCGACACTACACCGAGGCACTACAAAATCGAGGTAGTCGCACCAGAATCCTAAAGGCGTACTACATATATTGTACTCTGAGAGCATTGTAGGCCCGCTGCGTGTAGTTGGTCCATAGAGCGCTGGTGTAAAAACTTTGACAATAGGCTCTGAACAAAGTTATCTTTACCTGTGCTGTACACCTTGCAAACCTATGCACCAACATGTTAGCGCGCACCGACAATGCTCTCCGCTCTCTCTCAATGTCTGCGTCATCATGCAGGGTTTCGGTCACAACATGCCCCAGATACCTAAACTGAGAGACCCGACTCAAAGATACCCCGTTGAGGTAAACTGGTGGTATATACTCAGATTGTTTATTATTACCTCTGATGAGCATATACTCACTTTTTCCAACGTTGTATCCTTAGCCGTGACCCTCAGCGTAGGCCTCACAAACACATAACAGCTTCGTTAGCCCACCGACAGATGGGCTCAGCAACACCATGTCGTCCGCCTAACTGATGTTATTGACGCAATCGTTATCTACATATATGACATCCGACATGGCTGTTGCTGAGCTCACATATCAGCTGATTGACGCACAGATTAAAAACTCTTGGAGAGGTCAGACCCCCTTGCCTCACTCCACACTTAAGTGAATATTCTTCAGAATATGTGTTTCCCCACTTGACAAAGTTTTTTTGGTGGTTATACCAAAAAGAAAATATTTTAGTGAGTTCGGCGGGCGCCCCGACCTTCCCAAGCTTAGTCCAGAGCTTATTGTAATCGACCAGGTCGAAGGCCTTCGATAGGTCAAGAAAGCAAGCGTGTACGGGTATTTTCCTATCAACATAGTAAGCGACTGTGTGCTTTAGTACCAATATAGCACTTTCAGTTAACAAAGTCTCACGAAATCCAAACTGGGCATCGTGTAGATTAATAAACTTGCTGAGCTGAGCATCCAGAAGACCATCGAAGACCTTCGCCAACACAGTAGCTAGGGAGATAGGTCTATAATTATTCTTGTCTGTTACATCACCAGTGACATTCTTTGCTATAGGCACAACAATAGTTTCCGTCATCTTAGATGGTAAGTACGAGTGACGTATGCAGAAAGTAAAGAACATAGCCAGTGCTCTAAATAAATGTTTACCCGCTTGTTGCAGGTACTCAATGCTGAGTTCATCACTACCCGGAGATTTACCGCGTTTCATGTTATTAACAATATTATTCACATCTTTAGCAGAAAACCCAATCGGGTTCTCAAAGACAGTGACGGCCTCAACATTCGCGGCAACAGAACTGTCGGCAAGCGGTGACTCAACTTTAAAACGATTTTTAAATAGGTTAGCTATAGCTAACCTATTTAAAAATCGTTTTAAAGTTAGGCTCACTACACTCGCCTACAGTCACTGGCATACTGACCCTGCCGTTCAACCTCTTGGTAACCTTCCAGAAGGCTCGAAAGTTTTTATCCCTAACGTGAGGCTAATAGATCCATTTTAAGGTCTTGATGGTTTTGACAGAACTTCAATCTAGATTTAAATATTTTCCGTGTAAGATACATGTTGTCATGAACATGCCCACTTTCAGGTTTACCATCCCTACATACGTTTGATATGCCTGCCTAGCCTGACATGAGCTTCTCTCACGTGTTTATTCCACCCCACTACCGTTTTGCCCTTTTTAAACTTTCTCACCTTCTTGCTTTGCACAGATGGTTCACATAAAATGCTAACAATGTCGTTGTATAAATCGTCAATAATATATCTATGTTCAAAATACACATACTGTCTGCACAAACACAAAATTCATTGGGGAATTGAAGGTGTTTAAGTTCACTATCACAAATGTCAAGATAAATTCCTATTTCGTCACTTTCTCTATCACCCCACAAAATATCATTAGAAAAGCAATCGTCAGAAATACACTAATCATGTCAAGATTACATTTAACAATTAAAGGCAAGTGATTCGACCAATACACCCATAGTCAAAATTAATGCTAGTTATTGTTTGCCAGGCTGATTCCGTAACTAAGCAGTGATCTAGCCAGCGCTTACAACAATGTGCCTCACTATAGAACGTATGTGTATCTGACGACCTACCAAGCTTAGCTATGTCTGCACATAACCATTTATTATCATCACAAAAATCATATAACTTGTCACAAAATGGAGCTGACGGGTGTGCGTTGAAATCACCCAGAATAAATACTGATTCCACGTTATTTTGTTGTACAATAGCGCTAATACCCCTAGACAATTCGTAAACATTGGTAGGTTGTCAGACTTGTCGGTAGGCATGTACACACATATAACTACAACTTCACGATTATCACCTGTAGTCGCTCTAATTGCCGTAATTTGATCACTTTCACACTTCACAACCGTCACTTTCGTAAACAAACTTTTACGCCACAGAATCGCGACGCCACCGAATGGTCTTCCTCGCCTCACTCCAGACGATAAGTCAATCGCCGATTTTCCGGTATAACTAAACTTACTGGCCCCTTTCTCATTCTCACAAAACGGCGGAACTTAATTCCGTCCGGCCATAGATTGTCGTCAAGATACAAATGCATTCTGCATTTCGATACATACAATTTAAATGCGTTGTACCCTTTATCGTATTTCATTTTAATTCTAGTAAGGGTCACTCTTTCCTGCTTTTTATTATAAATGTATTGCGTTATGTCATCTTCCACAGTGTCTTTATGTACATTGGAAACAAACAGGGCCACTTTAATGTCAGCCGCCTTAAAATTACTCAGAGGTTCCGCGGTTGCCTTTCCTAGTTAGGAAAGGCAACCGCGGAACCTCTGACTGTCGTTTCGAAGACGTGTCGTCTACGAAATCGCTTTGTGAGTCAGTTGACTCACAAAGCGATTTCGTAGACGATTTCTTTGAACGACAGTCCAACCAGGTTCGGGTTTAGTTGTCTTGAAATCTCCGTCTTTTTTCACGATTTCTGCCATAGTTAATGGATTTTCGGACCTGTACAGTTGCGCGTACCTCCTCAGCTGTTTGTGATAACAATTTACCCGACATAGAAACTACGACATTGATTTCCACCTGGCGCGACACTGTGCATATTTGTGTCCCGCTCGGTTACACCGGTCTCACTCACTGAGTTATCCTCCGGGCGCAGGTATGACGGAGATAGCACTTGTGGAGTGCTCTCACTGCCGCGATGTCTCTGTGTCGGCTCCTTGATTCTGTTTATCACAGGTGATATACCTACTGGTCCGCTATCTATGTAAAATGCGCCTCGCCTACGTGTGTTTACGTTGTAGTCATCTATTCCCACAATTGACCCATATTTGCAATTATGTAGTTCACTTTTTATTTCTTAAAGCTGCTCAACCGTTGCGTAGTTACTTTTTACAAGTTTTAACTCGTTCTTAAGTAACATCCTTAAGCAGTCCCGTTACGTCAACGTGGTCAAAGGTTACGGGAGGAAGTTTACTCAGCTCTTTTGCCACAAATATAGGAATTAGCTCGGGGTCTGTATTCTTGAACAGAGTTATAATGTCTTCCCTGGTCCTTATGACGCTTGTCTTTACGTCTGGATATTACGATTGGATTACGCTTGCCCGACGACAAAGATTCAAATAATAACGACTTTGCTTGATCGATATATTCACCGGAGGAACCCGTTGCAGAAATATTTATGAGGCTCTCATTGTCCATAACATCCTGCTTATTTTGCACAAATGCCAACAACTCGTTAATAACGATATTACACGTTTTACACTTTACAATTTGAGTGCTCGGCATTTTCTAATTACCCACCCGCACGGTTCGACGCGTGCGCACAGACTCCATTCAAACATTGCTGGCCAGACATTGCTTCATATGTTCGAAAAACTTGTCTGCTCAACAACAAAATATGAAACCCATTGCTACTGATAGTGTGTTACGCAATTACTCTGCAGGTACTTAATAAAATAACAAATGGTCTACAGGCCTACAAAATGGTATACAGGCCTACAAAATGGTCTACAGGCCTACAAAATGGTCTACAGGCCTACAAAATGGTCTACAGGCCTACAAAATGGTCTACAGGCCTACAAAATCCTCACATTTACAAAATAAAAAAGGATCTATCAAAAGGATAAATAAAATATAAAACCTATTAAAACCAAGTGATATGATTGCCACTTGCCACACATTTGATTACAACATACCTGCACATTAGCCAAGTGCGCAGGACTCGAAGAGATATTATAGAGCACAAGTGTTTGCACTCTCTATGCCACTCTAATTCGATGGGACGGCAATATAGGTACTAGAAATACATCTTAATATATATAATTCTTCTGTACGTGTGTTTGTCATCTAAGTCCTCCTAAACGGCTGCACGAATTTGGATGAAATTTTGTGTGTAAATTTCAATGGGTTCCTGGATGGTTTGAAAACACAATTAGACCCGGTCGGGCAGGACGTCGGCCGGGTCCGCTAGTAGGTATGTATATATTACATATATACAAAGAGATTTAAGATAGGTACAATAAATAATTTAATGTCTTTGCATATATATAATACTATAATTTTACTACTAAGGTTCCTACTTTATGATGTCAAAACGGTTATCATAACCTGTGTGTGTGTGCCAACAATGTCCTTGCATTACGCGAAGCACGTGCGTTTATAATATCCAGAACTTACGTTAAAATACTTAAAATGAATGTCTTTTTTTACGTGATAAATATTAAAGTCGGCTTTAAATAATATTTACTGAAAATAAATCTCATAAATAATGTGTTACTGTCAATGTTATGTAAAATAGTGTCTCTAGAGGTAATCTTTCCGGAAGAGAGCGCAGACTGGTCTCCCGCGCAGCCCGCAGCCCACATGCGGGCGAAGTACACTACAAGAGGTGACGGCTGATGAGGACGCGACGGTAGCAGACGACACAGTGGCGGCCTTAACGCGGTGTCCTGCGTGAGCGCCGAATACGACACGACGCGACGCAACACGACGCGACGTTATGCGACGCGACGCTACACGCGACAAATGTCCTACGTGATTTTGGTCATTACTTCTCGAATCATGGAGTGGTACATTACAATTTTGCTCGAAAGTTCATATTTAAAGTACAGACTTTAAAAAAAATATATATAATATAGGAATGGCGCGCAGGCTACCGCCTGGCCACGGTCTTGCAGTTTGGCGTAAAAAGTAATATTAACGATTTAAACATTAAAACTGTTTATTATTGTCAACAATTTGTGCACAAGCTACCAACCTAGGTTGAAGCACTTAAACATCGTTAAAGGAAATGAGTGCTAGTAAGTTAGTATCTTAAGTTAGTTAGGCAAGTAAATCATGCAGACTCTCGACAGCTTAAATGATTGGGGGGGGGGGGGGGTCATGACCCCCCCGGACCGCGCCGGTGTAGGAAAAACATCTCTTATATTGATATTGATGGACATATGACTTGTATGAAGAACTGAATATGAACCTCAAACAGCATACAATCCAATTTACAATTACACAAAAAAACTCATTAACTCATTCAAATTGAAACTAAAAAATCATATTCTTAAAATGTAGTCATACCGCATACCTATCAATTACTGTTAGCAACTTCTTACCTACCTAATATTTATTTGTATAACTTCACCAGCACGCACCTGAGGCAAAATGTATTTCATTTAGATTTAAGCAATTACTTTGTATCTCATTGTAAGTGAACTTATATATTGTTCTTATGAGAATACATTCTTTAAACCTAACCTCGTTAAAGTTTATCATGACCAGACCCCATCCATATCAACAAAAATACATAAACAAATTAGTGGATGAACTGCAACGCCGTACACAAAAAGGTGAGCAAAATCTTGTTATCAAGTACAGTAACAACACACTATTGTAGGATAGTGTTGCACTAATTTAGGGGTGTAAAATAACATATGGAATTACTAATATATGTGGATTTGGGCGACAGCCGAACATCACTTAGGTTTTTGTATGCGAATATCCGAAGCTTAGTAAAACCAGGCAAAATAGACGAACTTACCTGTATATTGGCATCTATGAAAACTATCCATGTGGTTATACTCGTCGAGACCTGGATCAAATCCGAAGCCGTGGCGGAAAATCACGTGTTGCCAAACTATGCACACCATTACAACTTCAGAAACCATATTAGAGGATTTTTATGAACGAAGATAGAAGCTCCACCAGCTTCTATCTTCGTTCATAAAAATCTTAAACATGAATTCCTTAGCAGTAAATGCGAGAAGGACAACCATTTTATATGGATACATCTGAAAAAGTTTTCATTAGATATTGGAGCTATTTATAATCAAATCAAATCATTTATTTCAGATAAAATATCCATAACATAATATAGTTGAACTACAAATTACAAATCAAAATTAAAAATTAAATTAAAAACTAAAATTACAAATCATAATTAAAATCAGAATGAAATTAAAATGAATACACATATTACATGAAATAATAATCGCAGGCGCTGGCATGCAGCTGCAGCCACCTACGCAAAAAAGGCGAATCCCACCGCTCGGTCAACACCCTCAGGAGCCCGTTCGAGCTTCCACGGCCACGGCGCAGAAGGGACGCACTCCTTTTTCTAATGATACCGTGGAAATCATTGGTTCTAGCCTCAGCAACAGCCTCCTTGAACAGGGTTACCTTCACCTGCGAAGAACAGCGCGCAAACCTGCGAGCCAACATGTTGCACCGGACAGACAACGCCCTACGTTCCCTCTCAATGTCCCCATTGTCAGACAAATCCTCAGTGACCCAGTGACCCAGATACTTGAACTCAGTTACCTTGTTCAAAAGTGATCCGCAAAGAGTGACAGGAGGTACCGTGGAGTAACTTTTAGCACCCGCTTTAAAGATCATGTATTCACTCTTCCTCGGATTATATTTGAGCCCATGGGCCTCCGCGTAAGTTTCACAAATGCTCAACAGTTTGCGCAACGCAGAGAGCGAAGGGCTCAGCAGCACCATGTCATCCGCATAACTGATGTTGTTCACACAAACCCCATCAATAGAACAACCGACTTTAGTGCTGCTGAGCTCCCCGATCAACTGGTTCATATACAGGTTGAAGAGACGCGGCGAGGTTAACCCCCCCTGCCTCACGCCACACTCCAACCTGTATACATCCGAATGCGCCCCGGCCCACCTGACACCGTTCCGCTGATGACTGTACCAATATTCAAAGAGCGATATAACATCATGTGACAATTTCGTCTAGCATCGCAACTTATACCATAATCTGTCATTTCATTCAGATTTAGGTGCTCTCCCAACTGTTGGTTAAGCAAACTATCCAATACCTTACTTATGACCGTTGCTAACGAGATGGGTCTATAATTAGAAATATCAGCAGAATCACAAGTTTTATTCTTTACAATAGGAACCATTACGGTGTACATTAAGTCATCAGGCAAGAAACTATGACTCGCACACAAGTTGAAAAACAAAGCGAGAACTCTTGGCAGATGTGCACCAGCGTACCTCAGATGCTCGATGCTGAGCCCATCATGTCCCGGGTACTTACCTCGGACCATCTTCTTAATAACAGCAGCCACATCCTTAGCAGAAAATCTAACGGTAACGTCCCCAGGGCGATCCCCAGCAGCAAGCACCCGCGACGCCGACCCGAGCGGTGACTCGACCTTGAAATGTCGCTGGAAGGCACAGACAATGTCCCGGGGCTCATGTGCATCACCGATACTCACAGAGAGGCTCGACCCTGAGTTCAAGTTTTTTGTATTTTTCCAGAAATTACTAAAGTTCTTATTTGCATGATGCTCAGCTATATTATTCATTTTGATCTGGTCTTCATTATTTTGACAACATTTTAATTTTGATTTAAATATTTTCCTAGTTTCACGCATGTCTTTGAACACAGGTCCCGTGCTAGGTTTACCATGAAGTACCCAGGTTTGAAAAGAAAGTCGAGCCCTCCTATGTGCACCAGCGACAAACCTGTTCCAACCTGTTACATGTTTATGTTTTCTACGGTTAGGTACACGTCTATTACAGCCACACTCTGCTGCCTTTGTCAAAACATTTACAATTCTTTCATATAATTTACTAATTATAAGCCAGAGAGAACAAATACAACAAAATTTCTCGAAACGCTTACAGAAGAACTGCATAAACGTAAGAGAATAATACTTTTTAGGGACTTTAATTATAATCTTCTCACTAAATATCGAAATAACACGAAGAAACACTCCAAGCAAATGGATGCAGAATACTAAATAAAATAAACTCGTTACATTGTACGCGTGAAACGTCAACAACAAAAACTATACTAGACCATGTTATAACTAGTTTAAAAGAAAACAGTTTTCTACGTTGCAGTCATTGAATCCGCCTTATCTGATCATAAGCAGATATTTTTGGAAGTGAAACAATATAAACCCCAAGCTGTAAGGAAAAAGCAGTACCAAACTCTAGATTATACGAAACTATATAAATGCTTAGAAAACATAAATAACGAGGCTATTGGACAGGACTACAATAAGTTTCATGAAGCAATGCAAACAGCAAATAATGACAACAAAATAACAAGAACAAAAATCCTAAATCCTCCCAAGTCAGACTGGATCAACAAGAGTATAATTACTAGAATAAATAAAAGAAATTAATTGTGCAGAGCATAATATCAACCCTAGTGATAAGAAAATAGAAGAAGAGTACAAAAAAGAGAGGCAACGTGTGTTTGAGCTAATTCAAGGAACCAAAGCTACTTATTACCATAAAATATTTAAAGAATGTGAAGGAAAGCCTTTGAAAATGTGGCAATTAATTAATAATCTTTCTAATAACAAAACTAAAGAAACTTGTGCTCCTTCAAAATTAGAGTCTCCTATGGACGTAACTGGTATATGTTATATAGTATATTCTTCTCACAAGTCAAATACCCACTACCTATCATTGTGTACCGCTCATACCTATGAACTCACACAAATAAGACCCACCACTGTAGACGAGGTAGCAAAAATAATTGACTGTCTAAAATCAAATGCAAGTGCTGGAATTGATGGTATTGGTGTAAAAGTCATTAAATACTTTAACAAAGTGTATAAACGAATGCTTTTGCAAAGGATGGTTCCCAAACATGCTCAAAATCGCCAAAGTTACTTCAATACATAAATCTGGATCTAAAAGTGATCCGGGCAACTACAGGCTCATCTCTTTACTTCCTGTGTTCTCTAAAATGTTTGAAAAGTTACTTCATAACAGATTGTCACAATATCTTAGTTCTCAAAATTTTTTATCTGTTCGGCAATATGGATTTAGGCAGAAGTCTAATACACTCTCAGCTGTAACTGACCTAATTACTCAAATTAAGACTAACATAGATCAAAAACAAATAGTCCTCGGTGTATTCATCGACTTAAAAAAGGCGTTTGATACCGTCAGTCGGAATCTACTATTGGATAAATTGGCAGCAATTGGCATAACTGGAAGCGCATATAAAATGTTCGTATCTTACTTGGAAAACCGACATCAGGTGGTCAGGATAGGAGAATGCACTAGTGAACCTACAATAATCAAATGTGGTGTACCTCAAGGATCTATTATGGGGCCACTCCTATTTCTTATCTACATTAACAGCATACATGAAATAAGACTTAAAGGAAATATCTCACTATACGCGGACGATACATGCCTTTTTTACTTTGGTCATTCAACAGAATCCGTAATACGGGAAGCACAGGATGATCTCAATATTCTAGAAAAATGGTTTTTAAGCAACTTGTTAACTGTAAACGCGTCAAAAACTAATCACATAATATATTCAGAAAAAACAAAAAATATCACGATATCCAACATTTACTTATCAATGGTACTGTATTGACCAAGGTAAACAAGGAGAAATATCTAGGGCTTACATTAGATAATCAACTACAATGGAGACCACATATTGAAAACTTACGGTCAAAAATAAGCTGTCTTACGGGTGTCCTTCGGGGTATTGTAAGATGGCCTTCCCCTAAAAGTACGTTATACCATCTACAATTCATTGGTAAAACCTCACATTGATTACTTGATAGAAATGTGGGCTCTGCTGCCAAAACACATGTTGATAAATTACAAAGAGTGCAAAATAGAATAATAAAAGTCCTCTTCCACTAAAATTATTTAACTTCAACTATCAAAATTTATAATGAGACAAAATTATTTAATATTGCACAAATTTACCAAAATAACACATGTATTTTAATACGAAAAATCTTAAGCCAAAACATACACACACAAATAAACTTCACAAAACATAATCAAATACCCGTAGTTCTAGGCGAGCACACGATATATAACTATATAAACCGCGAACTAATTATGGTAAAAAGTGTATTTTGTATAAAGGAGCACAGACCTACAACTCTTTACCTAAGCATATAAAAGACACAAAGTCAATATCTTTATTCAAAAAGTTAATAAAACGACAAATTTTCAAAAGCATCACAAAAAAGTAAATCTGTCCGATTCCAACATTATTATCGTACCCACTCCATGTAAACCATCCCTTTTATTTGCTCAAAAACTGTCGCCCAATGACAAAGTTAATTGAAATTACCTACCAATACAGAAATGTAATTTTGTTTCTTTTTTAAGAATACCGTCTATGCGCATCTGTACTTTAAATTGTTTATGTTTTGTTTTATATCTTGTTTCTCCTCGTAAGTGATTTGTAATCTTTGAGAAATATATAATTTTTAAACCGTATAATATGTTTGTGTAGAAAAAAAAATACTGGAGTATCGTGGTACATACCAATTCCTAAAAATGATTGCCACAGCACCTGTGACAGTTGCGTCTACAGAAAGGAGTTATGATTAAAACATATTTGCGGAATTCGATGACACACTATTCTCTCAATTGCACATTACGTAAGGTCTATTCAAATGTATGTTGACAATTGATGATATTTCACGTTAAACAAATATCAACTTTATTTCAATAGTAATTACGTTGATTTCAGAGTGACTAGCACTATTCAAAAAGTCATAATTTTGTTTGAAGTTCTAGTGTAATCTGAACTTTATCGTGTAGGAATCAGTGGCAAGACGCTCCTAACAAGCCCATTCCCACCGGCTTCCCATCGAAAATTCAGAACACAACCATTGTATAGTCAATTCATCATTGAAATATATTCATATTGTTACGAGCTTCGGGTTCGTGACAATAAAACTGCCGTTGTTTAATTAAAGTGTAACTTTTGCTAATTTTTGCAAAAGTTACACTTTAATTAAACAACACTAATAACAATTCAAACACACTAATTATAAAACATAATCACTCTTAAGTCGCACTTAAAGATCGCATTCGATGTATTCGCTTCTATCGCAGAACCAAGTCTGATTGGTCGCGGCTCGTCCCGGCCTTATATAGTGCCGCAGATAATTCCAGAACCTTCTATTGTAGAAACATCTAGAATGTTCGAGTACATACCGGCTCCGACTGACCAGATGTCGATAGTTCTAGTAAGTTCAGCCAATCGATAATAGATGGCGCTAGTGACTCTATTAGTTCTTCTACTAGAAACTAGACGGCACTAGTGGTAACTAATGTCACCATGCATCCGGCATTAATTGTGGCGCGCAACACTGCCCCCTCCTAAGACATGCTCGTCCCGAGCATTATCGGCTCCATAATAACGCGCCAATCGATCCACATGGACGAGCTTAGGAGTACCTCTTGCATCTTTCTGTATCCGGTAGGTTATGTCATTGATCTTTGTCACAATCCGGTACGGTCCACCCCATTTAGCTTGAAGCTTAGGAGATTTCCCCTTGCTGCGGACTGGATTGTGCAACCATACTAGTGAACCTTCGTCGAACCCTTTACTGTTCATTTTGCGGTCATAACGGGTTTTCATCTTTTCAGACATTTGCTGGCCCGATTGTCTGACGTGCTCATAAATGTCATTCATTTTGTTCCGCAAGTTATTCGCATAATCGGTTATACTGCGTGGGGCATCAGGTGGTATTCCGGTGATCAGGTCTGCAGGCAGCCGTAATTCTCTTCCAAAGTTTGCGAAAGCTGGTGTCACCGATGTACTTTCGTGAACAGCGCTTCGATATGACAACAAAAACGGTTGTATGTGCTTGTCCCAATCTCGTTGCCGATTTTCCACAACTTTTGCTAGGTACCTCTCCAATGTCTGATTAAATCGTTCCACCATTCCATCCGATTGTGGGTGGTAAGAAGTTGTTCTTGTTTTATGAGTACCCATAACTCGACAAGTTTCCTGGGATATTTGGGACTCAAAATTCCTTCCTTGATCACTGTGAATCTCTAAAGGTACTCCAAACCGACAGAAGACTTCATAAACTAATTTATCTGCAACTGTCGAAGCTTCTTGATTTGGAATGGCGAAGACTTCCGGCCACTTAGTGAAGTAATCCATCACAACCATGAAATACTTGTTACCACTTTCGCTTTCCGGAAACGGCCCCGCAACGTCAAGGGCTATCCTCTCCCATGGTGCGCCAACATTGCACAATTTCAATGCACCTCTACTACGAGTCTGAGGTCCCTTTACAGCTGCACAACTTGTACATTTGCGACACCAGTCCTCGACATCATCCCGACAGTGGACCCAGTAAAACCGTTCTCGTATCTTCAGTAGAGTCCGTTTTACTCCCAGATGACCTCCTGAACAACCATTATGGTACAGCTGTAGAACATGCGGTACTTGAGCTTTAGGGACAACCATTTGCAAATGACAGCTGTCTCCCCGAGCATTTTCCCATTTACGGCACAGGACTCCATCCTGAACCACCAAGCTGTCCCATTGGGCCCAATAGCTTTTTGTGATCGAACTCATTGCTGAGACGTCGCTCCACCTGGGCTTAGGACCTCTGGCCTTCATCCACTCCAGAATCGGCTTGATGTCCGAATCTTCCTGCTGTGCACGTTGTAGGCTTTCCTTCCACTCGTTGCTGAGGTCTGTCTTGAGCATTCTCACAGGAACGACTTCTCTACTTTCTTGCCTAGTACCAACTAGTGTGCCTTTTTCCATTATCTCTTCCTGGTCACAAAGGTTCGGCACACGTACCCCTGAGATATCGGTGGCTCTGACCAAAGTTCGTCCCACTTTCCATGGAAGGTCATTGTCTACCCTTTCTACAGTTGGCTTAGGGCAACTGGATCGAAGGTGGCCCCTTTCCCCACAGCCGTAGCACCTAGGGCTGTACCCTTTATTGCGGTCGCGAACTGCAGCCACTGCAACCTCCCTGACGCGAGCGAAACGATGATCCTGCCGCACGGCTTCCACCTTCAGTGCATAGGCCAAGCCATCCTTAAGCGTCCCGTGGTGCCCGAGCCTCACAGCAGCTCTAACTTCAAGGTCGCGGATGCCGTCGATGAATGCTTGCACCAGGTTCCCATCAATAAGCGCAGGTACGGACTGGTAAGCTTTACGCACCAGCTTCTCCACTTCAAGGGCCCACTGCTGCAGGTTTTCCTTACTGCGTTGCACGCGATCCTTGAGCTGCGCACGAAATACGTGTTCCAGGTGAGCGTCACCATACCGAGCCTCCAATGCCTCAAGGAGCTGCTCGTAAGTCACTTCCTTACCGAGAGCTTCCAGAACAGTTAAGGCCTGGTCGCGCAGGCCTAGGGTGAGGGCAGTCATGGCCTGACTTTTATTCCAACCGTTGGCCTTCATGACAGCCTCAAACTGGATTTTGTAGGCTGACCAGGAAGAAGTTCCATCGAATGGTGGCACTTAAAAATCCACGTAGCGAAGGTGTTGTAGCTACGGGAGCTGCGATTCCATCCCCAAGTTTAAGGTACTCCAGCGTTTTCTTTACGTCAGCCATCACGGTTTTCTTCACGTCAGCCACCGCGTTGTCAACCTGATAATACACTTGGTCGATCCGGATTTCAGCTTCCGACAGGCGGTTGTCATGTTGAGCAACCTTATCCTTGACCTCCTTCATGTCTTTCCCGAAGGTAGCGTGAAGGTCCTTCATAAGGAGCATCTGCTCTTCCTGGCGGCGCGCTTGCTCCTCCTTATCACGTCGAAGCTGTTCTTCCAACCGACGAGCCTGTTCCTCCTGTCGGCGAGCCTGTTCCTCCCTGTCACGCAGCAGCTGTTCTTCCAACCGACGGGCCTGTTCCTCCTTGTCCCGCTGAAAATGTTCTTCCAACCGACGAGCCAGTTCCTCCTGTCGGCGAGCCTGTTCCTCCTTGTCCCGCTGGAGCTGTTCTTCCAACCGACGAGCCTGTTCCTCCTGTCGGCGGGACTGCTCCTGCAGCATCATCATCAGGGCAGCAAAGTCTGGTGCTACTGATGCTGGGGCTGCTGCAGACGGGTCGGCCTCCGTGGTTGGTAGCTGGTCCTCCGACCTCTGCGGCATAGCTCCACCAAAACGTCTCTGGTCCGTCTCCTGTTGGCGTTGACTCCGGGTACGGATACCCTCCGTGTCGTCTTTGGGTAAAATCGGCATAATATTAATCCTTGCTTCTGACACCAATTGTTACGAGCTTCGGGTTCGTGACAATAAAAACTGCCGATAAAAATTACCAAAAGTTACACTTTAATTAAACAACACTAATAACAATTCAAACACACTAATTATAAAACAGAGTCGCTCTTAAGTCGCACTCAAAGATCGCATTCGATGTATTCGCTTCTATCGCAGAACCAAGTCTGATTGGTCGCGGCTAGTCCCGGCCTTATATAGTGCCGCAGATAATTCCAGAACCTTCTATTGTAGAAACATCTAGAATGTTCGAGTACATACCGGCTCCGACTGACCAGATTTCGATAGTTCTAGTAAGTTCAGCCAATCGATAATAGATGGCGCTAGTGACTCTATTAGTTCTTCTACTAGAAACTAGATGGCGCTAGTGGTAACTAATGTCACCATGCATCAGGCATTAATTGTGGCGCGCAACAATATCATACTGTAGGTATTTAATACACAATAAAATTAAAACATTGCAAAACGCCTACATTACATTTTTTTGTCATTCTTTCCCAACAACAAAATATTTTACTCTAAAATAACTCGTAGGCGCGTGGGCATGACAATTTATTTTGGCCTAATACAGTTGATGTAACAGTAACGCAATCTCTATTTGATGACATACAAGCCACCGCTACGCTACTAAAGTACCTTTTTTGTCATTCATTCATTTTACATTCGTTCACGCCGCTGCAGTGTCTCGGTGTTTTTGAAGAGAAAAAGATAATAAAAAGGGAATACGAGGACATATCGTTGAGTTAGATATTATTTTGTAATTAAATTATTCGTCTCTTACGGGGAAAATGACGTGCGACTGTAATTTTACTATTAAACTATGTACGGGTTTACGAGAATATTTGAATGCCCCCCTCGAATTATTGAGATTTTACTAAAACAATTACCAATTTTTAGTCATAAATATACTTCCAGCTTCCTGAACTCTACTATAGCACTCGTTATGACAGATTACAGCCACCATTACATGGAATTAAGGTTCCTTTTGAGCTCCTCTGCGACGATGATTCCTCATATTGTTTTTTCAATTCTCGTCAATAAGTCCCACTGCGTTTGAATCTCTTCCAAGCTTCTAAATCCATGTTTCGTAATTTATACAAAATATTAGTTGTCGCATTATTTAAGCTGAATCAAAATGTCAATATTTGTTGTAGAAGAGCGATAGAAATGCCTTTACAAAACCGAATTATCATTTAAAACATTCCCGGGCTACCTTTATATACAGTAATTATGTTTTAAAAGAGAAAGGATTTTCGTTATAGTACTATTGTGTAATAGAGGGACTATAACAGTTATAAAATAACAATCCTGTTCTAAAAAAGTGTATTTGTGATAAGTTTATCACTACGACTATAATGAGCATTAAAAAACCTTTATATGACAATTTAAGCTACATAAATGTAATTTGAAACTCAGCTATATCACCAAATCACTCTATTGTAGACTTATTGTGGCAACTATAGTACTATGTAGGTACTGTAACGACGATCGCCCTATTCTTGAGTTTTCATCTCTACTATAACGAAAGACCCATTATATAGTTTGTTCATAACCTTTATTGCGTAAATCAGGCGCATTAGGGCGACAGTAAACACTGTTATAAAGTTCTATCGTGGTATACTAGTCACATTGGAGGTTGCTATAACGCCTGACTATAACAGATATACAAAGTCGCGAAGTAAACCTTTACATCAATTCCTAATTTAATAGGTCGTTTTTGCTGTATAAACTTATAGAGCCAAAATGTACATGACACAGTACGGTACATAGAAAATGCGTGCGCGTGAACGAAATGGAGCAATAATATCGCCATTCGGTCAGTTTCGCTGAATTTCGTAATGAATTCTGGTCGGAGTTCGGACATTGACATAAATTCATATGTAGAACATTATTTTGACGTAATAATTTGTTTACACGTCTTGTAGTTAGTTTGCATTTTGTTCGTTGTATTCACTGAATTTATTAGTGTAGCAGTTGGAAATTGTTTGTTGGTATAAAACAGTGATTAGTGTATTAGAATTATAGTTACGAGTTTTTTTTTGTTTTGTGTGTAGTGAATTAATTAAGTTGAAATTACATAATTAGAGTAGATTTGAAAAGTAAATATTAGGATGGCATTATTATATAAGTAATAGGTAATCTTACCTATTTGCTTTGTGAGGCAACATGCTTTTCAAGGTTAAGTTTTGAAAATAAACAGAAGAATAAATATGTCGGGAGTTATTCGTTTATTCGGAACGCCAGCGCCATCTCGTGGAGCTTGACAGAGTCTAGCCTGAGTTCGTGGAGGGGTACGAGAGCTACAGCTATAAGAACGGTGTGAACAGAGCTCTCGAGAACATCGAAACATTGGACATCGTACGGACAACATGTGTTAGAAACTGTCGCGTTCCGTATCGTTGAGTTAGGTGAGTGTGTGATTCGCTAGTGTGACTAACTTGTTCGTAAATTATAATCTGATTTGAACTGTAAACCGTTTTTCTATCGTGTTATAACCAACACTGCCCTTAGTACGCCTACAGTAATTAAAATATGCCTGATGCTAACGAGAGACAGACATACCTTCTCCACATAGCATAGCACTGGTGGAAACGGGTTCAACTAAGCTATGTTTTTTATATGGAAGGATGCGTGCTATGGATGGGAGCTATGGATGCGCGAGTGGTGTAGCTATGTGCCGAGCAGAGTACGCCCCGTGCCTTCCCTACTATCGGGTTCGAGCTGCGCATCGTCCTCGCGGCGGCGCATCTTCATAGCACCTCTAACTCGCTCCGCTACACAGCTTAGCATTCGTGGAAACGGTCGCATAGCTTCGCTGCTTGACTTTCACATCCTCGCAACATAGCTGCATAGCACACCAGAGATGTGACATGCTACGTTGCTATGGATGCGTTTGATATCCACCAATCATATTCATTGGTGCACATAGCATAGCACTGTTGGAAACGGATTCAACTAAGATATGTTTTTTATATGGAAGGATATCGTGCTATGGACGCGTGCTATGGATGTGTGCTATGGATGCGTGCTATGGATGCGTGCTATGGATGCGTACTATGGATGGGCGCGAGTGGTATATCGATACATCGCATAGCTCGAGCTGCGCATCTTCCTCGCGCAGCTACTTTGCGGCGGCGCATCTTCATAGCACATCGTACTCGCACTGCTACATAGCTTAGTATCAGTGGAAAGGGTCACATAGTTTCACAGCTTAGCTATTACATCCTCGCAGCATAGCTGCATAGCACATCTCTGGTGGAAAAGCAGCCTTAAGTTCTACATTTTTTTTTAATATAAAATATTCTCAATCTTGTGAAATAACTACTTTAAATTCACATATTATATAGATACTTTAGCAAAGAGCTGCGGCCCAGAGCCTCGCAGTCACAATGGTTAAGATCTGCGGCCCGGACCCTCGCAGTCACAATGGTTAAGATCTGCGGCCCGGACCCTCGCAGTCACAATGGTTAAGGCCGCCGCTGCACACAGATATAGACACAAAATTACATTAAACAAGGAAAACATTTATTTATATACTATATCGTTACCTAGACTGTAGAACTAAGGTACTAAGATTACAATAACAAAAGGTCCACTATGACACTCATTAATTCTATAAGACTGGCAGCGATTGCTATTGCTTCTTTGTACGTCGGTACGTCGCAAGTCGCGGCGACGGGCACCGCTCGTGCTGCCGCGCGGCTACACGGTGGGGGGCGCGGGGGGCGTGGGGGGCGCGGGGGGCGCGGCCGTGAAGTCCAGCAGCAGCTTGCCGCGCGCGCCCCCCCGCGCCGCGCGCTCGTACGCCTCCCCCGCGCGCCACCACGGGAACACGTCCTCCACGAACACGCTGAACTGCAACACGAGCACGACCACTGCACTTACTGCAACACGCCGCGTGCGAGCCGCTCGGACGTCCGCGAGGTACGCACCTGTCCGCGCTCGGCCAGGCGGCGCAGCTGCTCGATGTCCGGGGCCGAAGGAGAGAAGAACGCCCAGCGCACGTGTGGCGGCAGCGGCGCGCCCCCCGACCCCGCCGCGCTGCCCGCCCGCGCCGCGCGCGCGCTCTGCGCCAGCAGCGCCGCGCCCGCGCACAGCGCGCCCACCGCCACGCCGCGCGCCTCCATGTCGCGCAGCAGAGGCGTCGTCAGCGTCACGTAGCGCGAGAACTGCCAGCGCCGCGCCGCCGCCGCGTCGCCGCCCAGCCCGGCGCAGTCCAGCACCGCGTCGTACCTGCCGCACACAAACGTCAGCGTCGCCTGCCTCGGCCCGCGCCCCTCGCTCCGCGCGCATACTCACGGGCCGGCCGCCTCCACCGCGGCGTCGTAGTCGGTAGCGTGGCGGTCCAGCGCGGCGGCGGCGCCTAGGCGCACGGCGCGCTCGTGCAGGGCGGCGGCGCAGCCCACGGTCACGTGCGCACCGCGCTGCGCCAGCAGCTGCAGCGCCGCCTGCCCCACGCCGCCCAGCCCCAGCAGCAGTACGCGCGCGCCGGCCGCGCCCGCCCGCCCGGCCGCGCCCGCCTGCCCGGCCGCGCCCGCCAGCCCGGCCGCGCGCAGAGCCGCGCACGCCGTCAGCGCCGCGTACAGCGCCCCGCCCGCCGCCGCGTCCTCCAGCGCCGCCGGCGCGCGCCCCACCTGCCATGCGATTGCTATCAATGTATCCGGGGCCAAAAGATTTTTTTTTTTTTAATGTATACTTTTTGGCCAGTTTCGAACCTTGCTTTCGTACTGTGCCTATATCGCTTTCAGACTGGCCTTGATCCTCGGCATGCATTGCATTAGGAGGTACCGGCACCGACTCACATTGACTCCCGTGCGTACAAACCCGGTGCAATATGCGGCAGGCCCAAATGTTTTATACCCATTCATCTTTAACGACGACGAAGTCAGCGTGAGAGCCCTGACGGTGCGGCGGCACCACGCCCCACACGCGCTCGCCGGGCCGCAGGCGCGCCGCCGGGCCTGCGCGTTCCACCACGCCCACGAAGTCGCGCCCTGGCACCAGCGGGAACTCCACGCCCTCTGCGCCCTCCAGCGCGCGCAGCACGTTGAGCGCGCGCGCGCCGTACCCGCCTGCAAACCGACCACAATCATGAGTGCGCGGCCGCGACGCGACCCCCCGCCCCGAGCAAGTGGCGGCGCCTCACCGATCATCGCCACGTCGATGGGATTGAGAGAGGCGGCGCGCACACGCACGAGCACGTCGTGAGGCGCGCGCAGCGCCGGCACGCGCGCGTCCTCCAGCTGCAGCTCCGGCAGCGCACCGTACGCGTGCAGCCGCCACGCGCGCATGCGCCCCGCGCCCGGCGGCGCCGCGAGTCCTGCGCCCTCCCGCGCCGGCCGCGCCGCCACCCCCAGCTTGGCCGCTGCCGCTAGTGCGCGCTGTTCCCGCATTCTATACAAAAGAGATAATTCAATTATGAACATTTTGTGCCCAAAAATGTTGCTGTCAATCAGAAAAAACAGTTTCCGAAAGTGAAAGATAAAACCAGCCAAGTGCGTGTCAGGCCACGCATAGAATAGGGTTCCGAAGTCACCCATTTCTACTTTACTTGTATTGTAACGAAACCATACCGCGATTCAGAACTTTGGAATAAATGCACAACGCCATCTATCGAGTGTCGTTGTAAACTTTTTTCAAGGCCCGTAATTTTATTTATCCTCTATAAAGGATTCAAATTGAAATAAAATCGTGTCCAATAGATAATTGTTATGATTTTATTTATAATATTTTACATGTTTACTTATTATTTCGTTATTTATAAGAAGTTTTCCAAGTAAGCGCATTTTACCAGTTAGGCTTCTTATAACTCCTGAAGTAACAAAATTATCTAAGCTGTAATAGTTTTCCTTCAAAGTTCATCACATGGACTACCATCATGAACTTTTTCAGATTTTTCAAGCCAGCCGTATAGCTATTAGATGGGAGGCTATTTTAAAAAATGAGTTTGAAAGTTGAATATCTCGCAAACGGATACCTAAATCAAAAAATCGTCTTAGCAACCTCTCAAAACATGTTTTTATATGACATTACAATGTTATTTATCATCACTTTTTATTATTCTTAACCTACAATATGTTAACACACTCGATGCCTATTTTTAAGTTTTTACATTATTTGTGGGTTTGGGTGCTGATAGCTGAAATACAGGCTTTCGCCTAGTTCGGCTTCAGATGTCCAATTAAATTGTAACAAGAAATTATAGCCTATATGATATGCTTATGATTGTAAATAATTATTGAAATAAACTTATATCATAATAAAGGACGAGACAGCGGCGCATGTGCTGCTAAACTGCCCAGTGGTCGCTACGTACAGGGCAAAGTACTTCGGTAACCCAGGTACCCTACGAGAGACGGTCAGTAACATCAAGGCGTTGCTGGCCTTCCTTGAGGAGCTGGGGTGGATCGAATAATCGATTTTCCCACCCTTACGCAAAATACGCGCATTGTCGTGGAGTTGCGGACACCAGCCCGCTGTACCTATTACCTATTATTATAATAAAATGTATTGCAAAATTAAGAAATCTTCCAAAACCGTCAGGTCTTTCTTAATCACTTTATGTTAAGGGGAAGTTAAATTGTTTCCTATTTAATAGTCACTACTTTCACTGCAGATTGAGTTCAATCACACTGCACTAAACTAACTCAAAAGGTATGTTGTATTTTTAGTTTTCAAACTAATTCAGAGTTGTCAAGGAGTTGGATTGCCTCGACATTCTCGTAATGATGAAGTCTGTGTGCATGAGCTCCTGCAATTATAATGATTATGACATATTCCATCTTAAGGAAAAAAAAAATATGCACAAAGCATGTGGGTATCTTTGGATCCCATAATTAAAAAGATTATGATGTTTTACTTTTGAGATTTTTAGATACAACCACACCAAACACTACAATAGTATGAACCACACATATATATATTTTGTAAGGGATAGGAAATACCTCAAATTTGAACCTATTAAAAATTGAAAAAACAATCACCCCTAAAGCTGTGCCTAAAGATAGAAGAATAAAGGTCGAGTGATTTTTCACCTACAGACCAGTGAACTGATTATGTTGAAACTTGGCACTCATGTGTAGTTCTGATGACATTAAACACAATAGAGACCTGACATTCAATTCATGTAATTAAAAATGTTCTAAATCTAGTCACAATCTCATCTCAGCGACAATCAATGTCAAAAATGTAGGGAAATTAGAGGTATTTTTGGCAGATAGAGACTCAGACTGTGAACATCCTTAAAATTACAAGAATTGCCCCTCTGGAGTTGATCTGACGATGGAGACAGAAGAAGGTTAATAGAGCTCCTCAGCAATTTACAGCAGGTATGTACATTGTTTTTGGGCTTATTTAAATTATTTTGATGAGAACTTAAGGCCAAACTGGGGAATAGTAAACTGATGAAAAAGGGAAAAAACTTTGAACAAAAAATTAAACCTACTAAAAAAAGTCTTAACTAATTCATGTAAATAACTATTTAGAGGTGGCACCAAACAGTTAATAGATTAATTACATAAAGGGTAAAATAATTGCAGCTTGGTTAGAGTTCATTGATTGTTTGTTTGGCACCGCCTCTAAATTTGCTACTTTTACTCAATTAGTGTTCTTCTGGTGACACTGTCAGGCTGCAAAAAAAAAACTGCTGTTGGGCAACATTAATTGCTGTTAACTGCTGTGGAGCCCTTTACAGAGTGAAGCGAAGACTTTGATTTTATTCTGTAAGTACTAAATGCATTGAAATAAAAGTTAATAAGGTAACGCTTGCAACATACCTAACCTCAGTCTCCAATTCTTTGTACTGTATTCAAATAATGGTATTACATTATTTGCATCATTTCCATTATATTTGACCATTTGAGATGCTGGTAGTATATCTGAAAGACATAGTGGGCTAGCCAGCGTGTTTAAATGTGTAGGTAACTGAAGACACGACTCTCATTTAATATACTGTACTCTTTGGACACGACTCGCCGGTCGTGAATTCATGAAAGTTTCTGATATGCCTATGCCTAAAGGTCTTATCAGGTACTCAGGTCTACTAGTAGGTCTAAATGTAACTAACTTCACAACTTGTTTGTGATTGTGTGTGTAAACGAGGGGTTTTAAGTACCTGTTACTTAAAGATGAGCTGAGAACGCATGAAAATTGAGAATCTTGTTGATATGCTAATGAGCACTATGAATGAGCATCCTGTGATCAGCTGAAAATTTGACAATCAATGTCAATTAATCTGAAATGTCAAAAATTATTCGAAAGTTATGCTAGGTATACACGCAGCGAGTTGCTGGCGACTTCAAAATCACATCGCAGCTTCGGTGAGACGAGAGAAAATGAAGCAAGAATGTGAATTCAGAAGATTTATGTATTTGTCTCACTACAACTACTACAAGAGAAAGCACTATGATATCTGGGTCATGACCGATGACGAACATTACAACAGGAGGCTTACTATGACCTTTTAAGAAAACGTTCAATGTTCATTCAGTTCAGAAGCAGGCCTAATTTAGTCTTGCTAATAATCGTACTATGAAAGTAATAAAAGTGAACAACTGTTGAACGAAGTTCACCGAAGTTGAATGGTAATGCTTGTCTGTGGCCTGCTATAATGCCATTGGCTTGTTAATAGGCATCGTTCAAAAACGTAAATCTAATTATACTTTACCGGTTTTTTGAAAATAATAGAAACATGAGTTTCTGGGTATATACATATTTTAACTATGATTATGTATAACAAGTTACCTTGATACTTTATTTATAAGCACTACAAAGCTCAATTTCCCGTTCAAAACAAGTTTGTAACTTAGAAGGATTCAACGTGATTTTGAACGTGTTCCGATAAGTCATGGAACAATAAAAAAAAAAATGTAGTTTTGCGCGCCAAATAAAATGTTTTACCTATGTTTGTATCTTCACAATGTCGTAAGTTTGTTTACTTACATGAAAATATCATAATGGTGTAGGTACTTACTTCACGCATTTTTAATTGGAATGTCGCTTCAGAGATTAATTATAATGAATGTGGTGAATTTATTTTTAGTGAAACACGTACAAGTCGTCGTGTTAGTATGACCCAACTGCTTCGCCGGGAGTTCTTAAATAATCAGCGCATCAAATTGCAGTTATGTATAACAAATCCACCCAAGCACGGGAACATAGCAAGCTAATGTGGAAAAGGGTTGCAGAGACAATATAGTATTTTTGCCCCCCCTTGTATTGTAAAGTCTAATCGTATTACATAAATCTTAAAAAAAGTAACCAATTTATCATTTAAAATGGTCATTTTTTTTAAATATAGCCTAACCGGGATCACGAAATCGTAATAAAAAAAAAATATATTGATAATGTACTCAATTGATTCTGTAACGCTTAGGTTGTGTGTGGCAATAATACTCCAGATGTACGACGAAAGTATATTTTAAAAGTAAACGAGGTAGTACAGCGTGTGTATAGTGTGTGTGCTCTACCAAATATGTACATGTCTTATATTAACTTAGGCGCATAAGCCGTGGCCTACTTACAACATTAAATTAACCAATAGGAACGCAGTTGGAATATGAGATATAGTTCCTACAGAAATCCGTGCGGTGGCGCACAGGTCGACAAAACTATTCCCGCGCACAGCGGCGGCGAACGGATGTATGTTTCTATCAAAGACTACAATAGTATGGTTTGTATTGCAGCTACAGTACTCCCCCCTTAGCGAAGCGTACAGGTGTCTTGACGATCCTGCCTGATCTTGTACGGTGTTCCTTCGTTTTCGAGTTTGGAAGCATGCTGGATTGATCTTCGGTGGTAGCTGCAGGTGATTGGCGTGTCTCACAAGTCGTATGTTCTTGCTGTTCTTCGATGTTGATAGTGTACGCCGGTTTGAGGCGGTCGATCGATATGTTGCTAATTCTTCCTGGTAGTTGAATCGTGAAGTATTTGTCGTTACGTTCGGTGATCTTATATGGGCCTTTGTATGGATGCTGTAGCGGTTTGCGGACGGTGTCATCACGTACAAACACGTGGCTGCATGTCTGTAGGTCGTTGTGCACGAACATACATCGCTTGTTTGAATGCAGTTTGTATGTAGGTGTGAGCTTCGTGATTACGTCGTGCAGGTGATCGACGTAGTTATGGTCCATTTTCTTTGCGGCTGGCGATGGTGAAATAAAATCGCCGGGTAGGCGTATCGCTTGACCATAGGTAAGCTGCGCGGCACTTGTGTTGGTGTCGGTGCGCATGGCGGCTCGTAGACCCATTAAAACGGTAGGTAATTCAGTGATCCATTTATTGCTGTTTTCTAGTCGAGCCATGAGTGCGGCTTTCAATGTACGGTGCCAGCGTTCGACGATGCCGTTACTCTGCGGGTGGTAGGCAGTAGTACGGGTTTTTTCTACTCCAAGTAATTGTGCGAGGTCTTGGAATAGTCGACTTTCGAACTGGCGTCCTTGATCAGTTGTTATCCTGGTAGGACAACCGAAACGACATATCCAGGTTTCGTACAGCCTTCTTGCCACGATTTCGGCGGTTAGTTCTTGAATGGGTACGGCTTCGGGCCATCGTGTACAGCGATCGATCATAGTGAGTAGGTATCGATGTCCACATGAAGATG
This sequence comes from Apamea epomidion, assembly GCA_947507525.1. Classification (NCBI taxonomy): domain Eukaryota; kingdom Metazoa; phylum Arthropoda; class Insecta; order Lepidoptera; family Noctuidae; genus Apamea; species Apamea epomidion. Next base: position 118,878 of record OX382240.1, on the reverse strand, counting down.
TAGGTAGCGGTCCAACAATATCAACGTGAATGTGTTGAAATCGTTCGCTCGGTGGGAATGTTGTGACGTCACTATGATTATGTCGTTGTACTTTGGATAATTGACACGAAGTGCATGTTTTCGTCCACTCGCCAATATTGGTATTCATTGCTGGCCAAAAGTACCGTTCTTGCATTAGTTTTCGGGTTGTTCGTATTCCAGGGTGACTTGAATTATGCACGGCGTTGAATGCGATGCGACGTAAGTCGGCTGGTAGGTATGGACGAACATATGGCGTAGACGTTTCGCAGAATATTTGCTTGTTGGTACCGGGTATGACGATTTTCTTCAGTTGGATATTTGTTTGTTGTGATAAAATCGGAATATAGCTGTCCTTTGCTTGAGCTTGAAATAATTCGTCGTAGTTGATTGGTGATGGCAATTCGATGGTTTCGATACGTGAGAGAGCGTCGGCAACAACGTTGTTTACTCCACTTATGTGCCGGATGTCAGTCGTAAACTCGCTGATAAACAAAAGTTGACGAGTGCGCCGTTGAGTGTCGTTATCGGACGGAGTTTTACGAATAGCGTAGGTCAGCGGCTTGTGGTCGGTGTAAACAATGAGTTCTCTCCCTTCGAATATTTTTCTGAAGTGTTTGATTGCCATATAGATCGATAACAGTTCTCTGTCGAATGTACTGTATCGTTGTTGAGTTTCAGAGAATTTCTTTGAGAAATAGCCAAGTGGTATGCATTTCTTGTTTATGACTTGTTGAAGTACTGCTCCGGCGCAGGTACTCGACGCGTCGCAAATGAGGGAGATGGCGTCGGTTGGTGATGGAGACGGGTGAGCGAGTAAAGCTGCGTTCTGTATGCTAACTTTACATAACTCAAATGCTTGTGACGCTTCAGTGTTCCACTCGACTTTTGTTTTGTCACGTTTTTTTGAATTGTGCAGGAATGCGTTGAGAGGTGCTTGAATGTGGGCTGCGTTTGGTATGCTGTCCCGATAAAAGTTTACCATACCGATAAATCGACGTAGGTCTTGAATTGTTTCGGGTTTGGGGTAAGCAGTGATAGCAGTTATTTTGTCTTGTGGTGGCTTGATTCCGTTGCTAGACACTTCATGGCCTAGAAACTTGACATTTTCTCTGCCAAAGACACACTTTGATGGATTTATGGTGATGCCATACTTGTCTAATCGGCGTAACACCTCCTGCAGATCTTCGATGTGGCTTGTTTCATTGTCCGATGCGACGATAACATCGTCAATGAATGGGAATGCGTAGTCTAACCCGATGAGTACTTCATGTATGAATCGTTGGAATGTCTGTCCAGCATTTTTAAGACCTGGGCACATTCGTGGAAACTCAAATAACCCAAAAGGAGTTGTGATGGCAGTCTTCTCGATGTCCGGTTCGTATACAGGCAGTTGTTGGTAAGCACGATTTAGGTCGAGTGTAGTGAATATTTTCTTGCCGTGAAGTAGGTAGGTAAAATCTTTAAGACGTGGAACTGGATAGCGGTCGGGTTTGGTGACGTCATTGAGTCTTCGGTAGTCACCACAGATGCGAATGTCGCCGTTTTTCTTGAGAACGACATGTAGTGGACTGGACCAAGGGCTTTTGCTCGGTCGGCAGATTCCTTGCTTCATCATTGACTCAAATTCCTTCTTCACGGACAGGTACCGATGTGGCGGAAGTGGTCGGCTCTTGTTGTATACTGGTGGACCGGTAGTTTCAATGTGATGTTCTACCCGGTGCTTTGGAGTATCCTTCATGCATGACGGTCGCAAGATGTCAGGAAACTTGCTGATTAGCTGGTGATATGGCTGATCAACGTCGATACTTCGGACTGTAGGTTCGGCGGAATAGGTGACTGGTGCCCTGACGGTCAGGTTGGTAACTTTGTCGACGAGACATCGGCCGGCTATGCCGACAAGAAGTTGATGACGTTTCAGAAAGTCGGCACCGATGATGGGTTTGCTGACTGCAGCGATGATGAATCTGGTATGGTCTTCGTAGGTTGAGATCTAGTTCTAATGTTTTCTCACCGTACGTTGGAATGACTGTGTTGTTCGCTGCATACAAGCCAAAATCGGTTGGTTTAGCTTTCTCGCCCTTTTTTCTCGGTATCGGACATGATGGCTTCAAATTGCGCGAACCACAAACGAATCTTGTCGCGCCAAATGGGTGGAATGCGCAACGACGTCGACACACCGGAGAGTTCTTGTTCACTATTGTTGGCTATGATGAAAACTTGATTTGAGGATCTGGAGGTATTTTCTTAATATCGCGTCGTAATCACGTTCACACAATCGTAATCAATCACGTACGATTTTTCACGGTATCACGCCGGGGTCACCACTGTAACGCTTAGGTTGTGTGTGGCAATAATACTCCAGATGTACGACGAAAGTATATTTTAAAAGTAAACGAGGTAGTACAGCGTGTGTATAGTGTGTGTATAGTGTGTGTGCTCTACCAAATATGTACATGTCTTATATTAACTTAGGCGCATAAGCCGTGGCCTACTTACAACATTAAATTAACCAATAGGAACGCAGTTGGAATATGAGATATAGTTCCTACAGAAATCCGTGCGGTGGCGCACAGGTCGACAAAACTATTCCCGCGCACAGCGGCGGCGAACGGATGTATGTTTCTATCAAAGACTACAATAGTATGGTTTGTATTGCAGCTACAATTCAATTCCCGATATGGTTGTTAAAGTAATAAATACGTATATAGAAGCGTATTTAACAATTGACATTAAAAAAAAAACTAATTATTTACCTAATTACAGTTCGAGGTGGTAACCAAATCTATTTTTATTAAGTAAAACAATTTACCATTGACGCTGCAGCAGGTCCTCCTGTGTTTAATCTCATTTTTTAGTTTGCTTACTCTTGCGTAAAGTAGTGTAAAAATCATCGTGAAACGGATTGTAGTTTTTGGTTTCTTATCAGTTTGACTCTAGTGTTGTTACTCAGTCATAAGCGGTGAGGCACTCGATTGTCTCGATTACATAATTCGAAAATTCAATTCAAGTTGAATCTAATCCATTCCATTGAACCTAGCAGCTTCTTATGTTTGAAACGCACACAATAAAAAACTTAAAGGAAATAATCATAGCAAGATCCAGAATAAAACAACCTACACGTTATCAACTGACAGTACTAACCCACAAAACTGTATTTTCATCACAGTATTATGTCGGTTATTAATTTCCTTTATTCATTTAAAAAGGGGTAATTTATTTTCCTATAGAATAGAAGATGTTTTATTTCCCTGCATCTTATGTTACATTATTTCGGCACAGTCTTGTGCACGGAGGTGCCATGGATCCCAATCGAGCATATCCCTGTGTAGTGAGGAGGTTCAATTCATTAGTCTCTTCTGGAAGTTGATCTCTTCTGTTGTTTTCATGTAGCGGCGCATACTCATCCAAGGCTTCTGTGATGGCTTTTTCTAGTTGTAGTATATATTCCTCGTATTCTGCGTCTGTTGTGATTTTCTTTGGTAAGTGCGTGGTCTTATCCCATAGTATTCCCACCCCTTCGTCTCTCGTCTGGTTGAGTGCTGTCATTTTAAGGTAGAGGTCCCCGATGGTGATGTTTTGGAGCTTCTAGCTCATCATTAAGCGCTGCGGCGTCGAAGTACTCTGATCAGTGCGGTATGGTTTAGATATCCCCTTAATTTTTAGGGAATCTCTGGTCAAATGATCATAAGTGAGGTAAATAGCGACGCCTTTGATTAGGCGGTCTCTTTTTTTCGGTACCTGGGGTTACGTCAGTCCGACTCCAGCGTATTCCTCACATCACTTACATGGCTGTATGTAGTTAGATGCGACGTGATCGAGTGTGCGATCTTGTCGTAGTTCAGGAGAATCATACGATTTTGGAAAAGTCGACTCGGCACTCGTTGACTACGATTAGGTACCTATATGTGGTTTATAACGATCGGCTAAGGGTTTTAGCTCGAGGAATTTACCTTTCAATCCTTGAGAATTGATGTGCAGTATACGCAACTTATGATATTGATTTTGAGTACTAGATAAAATAAGAAAAATATTAATTTACAAATTCCCTGTATTAATTTCAAAAGGCTTATTTATTTCCCTAGTGCGACGCCGTTGGTTTCTTTTTTCTATACGATATTCACTCCAAATATTACGTACTCGTCACACAGAGAAATAACAAAAAAATGTGTGATAGGGGCACTGAATTACAAAACAATGTTGAAAAAGCTCGTTTAATAGTAACTTATTCAAGATGGTTTATTTTGACGTTACAGTCGTTCAGTATTCGTTTTGTTGCTGTCAATTAGCAGGTCATGGTATGAAATTCTATACAAAAAAGAAGGCGAACAGTTTTTATAAACGTCAACTTAGCAGGCCTGTTGCTTTTTGTTCGGCGATTAGGTCCTCCAAATATTTTGGCGTCTATTAATGAAACGCATGTTTATTTACTCCCTAGGATGTCTAGATTGCAATGGTATAATTAAATTTCGTATAACGGGAATACTGAGAAATACGATCATAACCTAAAAAACATTAAAAGAGCTATTTTTTAGTGAGTAGTTTGGCCTCTATTTTATAATTTAGTCATATTTTACTAAATTATAAATCCGAGGCCAAACTACTACTACTACTATTTATTAACAGAGCACTATTGTGCTCTGTTAATAAATAGTAGTAATTAAACGTTTTAAACACATAGTTATGGTACCTATGTGTTTAAAACGGTTCATGAAATCAAAAATCACATATTAAACTGAATATTTTTATTAGGTACTCTAAGTAGGATATCAATTTCAATCAGTAGTCAGACGACTTAGAAGTAAATACATAGTATTTCATCTTAAATTATGCAGGTCGTTCCAGTTCTCATCTTGATACAGTACCGCATGCTCAATATTATCTGTTCATGTGCACAACAGCCAACAATGTCTTCGCACATTGCGTTGAAATCTTACTGAACAATTAACACATCATCCTTCTGGAGTAAATGCTGTACCGTCTTGAATATTCCCTTCAATTACACACAGGAAACCAGAAATATCAATTCCATGCTATTCGAAAGGAACGGAATAAATATAATGAATGAAGTGTTGTCACTTGTCTTCCTGACAGTGTCAGATAGTGTTGCGGCTTGATTCTAAGTAACTCGTTAATCTAAATAAAATAAAGGCTTGAGTTCATTTTCTCTCAATGTGCCAGTTGATGTAGTCGCGATTAGATAAATATCACCAATACTGCCACACTAGTTAACTGTCATTCTTAATTCTAAAATTAAATACGTACATAGGTAATAAACTACTACTAAAAATAGGTAAATAATACACTACACCAACAACTTCTATGTGTAATATATTTTAAGTACTATAGATCACAATAGCCTCAGTCTTACACAGTCGCCAATTAGGTATAGATTTACCAGCAATCTCAGATATAAATGATTATTTCGTGTGATATCAACGTGATGGTGATATTCACCGACATAATACTGTGATGAAAATACAATTTTGTGGGTTAGTACTGTCAGTTGATAACGTGTAGGTTGTTTTATTCTGGATCTTGCTATGATTATTTCCTTTAAGTTTTTTATTGTGTGCGTTTCAAACATAAGAAGCTGCTAGGTTCAATGGAATGGATTAGATTCAACTTGAATTGAATTTTCGAATTATGTAATCGAGACAATCGAGTGCCTGACCGCTTTGAGTAACAACACTCGAGTCAAATTGACAAGAAACCAAAACTACAATCCGTTTCACGATGATTTTTACACTACTTTAAGCAAGAGTAAGCAAACTTAAAAATAAGATTAAACACAGGAGGACCTGCTGCAGCGTCAATGGTAAATTGTTTTACTTAATAAAAATGGATTTGGTTCCCACCTCTAACTGTAATTAGGTATATAATTAGTTTTTTTTTAATGTCAATCGTTAAATACGCTTCTATTTATACATATTTACTAAATTAACAACCATATCGGGAATTGAATCAATTGAGTACATTATCAATATATTTTATTTTTATTACGATTTCGTGATCCCGGTTAGGCTTAATAAAAAAAAATGACCATTTTAAATGATAAATTGTTATTTTTTTTAAGGTATAAGTAATACGATTAGACTTTACAATACGGGGGGGGGGGGGGGGGGCAAAAATACTATATTCTCTCTGCACCCCTTTTCTCCACATTAGCTTGCTATGTTCCCGTGCTTGGGTGGATTTGTTATACATAACTGCAATTTCTCTATGATTATTTAAGAACTCCCAGCTCCCGGCGAAGCAGTTGGGTCATATTAACACGACGACTTGTACGTGTTTCACTAAAAATAAATTCACCACATTCATTATAATTAATCTCTGAAGCGACATTCCAATTAAAAATGCGTGAAGTTCTTACTTCACGCATTTTTAATTGGAATGTCGCTATGGTGTACTTACACCATTATGATATTTTCATGTAAGTAAACAAACTTACGAAGTTACGACATTGTGAAGATATATGTAAAACATTTTATTCGGCGCGCAGAAATACTTTTTTTTTTTTTTAAATAATTGTTCCATGACTTATCGAAACACGTTCAAAATCACGTTGAATCCTTCTAAGTTACAAACTTGTTTTGAACGGGAAATTGAGCTTTGTAGTGCTTATAAATAATGTTCAAGGTAAACTGTTATACATAATCATAGTTAAAATATGCATATACCCCAGAAACTCATGTTTCTATTATTTTCAAAAAACCAGTAAAGTGAAAATAGAATTACTTAGATTTAAGTTTTTGAACGATGCCTATTAAAAAGCCAATGGCATTACAGCAGGCCACAGACAAGCATTACCATTCAACTTCGGTGAACTTCGTTCAATAGTTGTTCACTTTTATTACTCTCATAGTACGATTATTAACAGAAATAAATTAGTCCTGCTTCTGAACCGAATGAACATTGAACGTTTTCTTAAAAGGTCATAGTAAGCCTCGATGCGGAAGGCGGAGGATAGGGTGTTGTGGTGCAGCCTGGGAGAGGCCTTTATCCAGCAGTGGACTGCGATGGGCTGAGTTGATTGAATACTTTTGTCAACTGATTGTATTTTACATAGTAGGTAAAAAAAAAAGTGACAAAAAAAAAAACTGATTTACTGCTGTCAATGTCAATGTCAACAGCATTCCAATGTGTTAGACTTTAAGATATCGGTTTATCAGATTCGGATCCACTTTAATTAATGTTTCATTAAACCCGAATATATAAATATGCGTGGTATCATATCATCGAATTTTCTAAGAAAAACATTAAGTATTTGCACCCAGTGTATGAAAAATAATGTAAATAGTAATAGTAAATATTCTACAAAGGTACGTTGGATAGCCGATAACAAACGGATAAGTGGCGGAGAAGATATAAGAATATTTTGGACATTAGACAGGGAGTGATGAAGCTGAGATGGGGGCTGGTAGTGGTGAGGAGTGGCCGCGGCGCGTGGTATCGGGGCTGCAGCCCACCGGCGCACTGCACATCGGCAACTACTTCGGCGCGGTGCGGCGTTGCGTGCGCCTACAGGAGCAGGGCGAGGACCTCATGATATTCATAGCCGACCTGCACTCGCTCACCACACACCAGGTTATCACCTTGTATATGTATAATGGACTTGTGCCAGTAGATGTGTCAGTCTGTACAGAAGATAAGTCATCTGCTTATAATTGGTATATTTCAGGAAAATAGGCAAATACCTTTAAGATAAATTTTAATCAGGTTATTGCAAAACACACACACACACACTCAAACACACGATTGACATGCGCTGACAATAGGGGCGACTGCAGCGATGGATGCATGTCGCTCGTATGTATGTGTCGCAGATGGATTGGAAAATCTACTGTTTTACAAAACCGCTAATTGTTCTACAAAACACCTCCTTTATGTAAAACAACTGAACAATGTTCAGCTTGATGGTGATTGCGCTATGTTTTACGCACAGTGTGGCAGAGTGACATGGAAGACAAGCTCGCATCATAAAGTGTCACGTTTCCGAGATATTAATGTTCAAAGGTGATCACATTCATCATCTGCATGATGATGAATGTGATCACATGACTCACACATAAGGTTGCTCCATAGTGACCCTGGAACCATTTATTATTACATCTGCCTTATTCTCTATGCTAACCTCTTCTATTTCGTCCGCCACCTTATGTTGCTTCTTAGTATTTTTCCTACAAGCCACCAGGCACGGTCGCAGCCCAAGATTTTGGGGAGGGTCACCATGGGTGCCGAGGAATATTAATAAGGGAGGTACATCTCCTCGTTGGTCTAGTGGTCGCCAGCGTTACTGCTGAGCATGAGGTCCTGGGTTCAATTCCTATGTTGGGTACAGTGTTATTAGGTTTTTCCATCAGGAATTTCTCAGAAGCAGCGTGGAGTCTGGATTTATGCCTGGTTTGGTTATATCGGACCAAAGATTACGTAGGGTGGGAAGAGCGAGCGAAGCGAGCTCGAAAATTTTAACAACCCGCCTCAATTTGGTTTTATATTTTCAAGCAGAGGAGGAGGAGTTTCACTGTCGACTTATCCAGGCAAGCCCAAGCAACTACGAAAATGTAGAATGCAAGAGCGAGTGAAGCAAGCTCGAAAATTTTGCACACTCTCGGATAGGTTCGATTTTCTTTTGATCATTCCAAAAGGAGTAGGAATTACTTGCTTTGTCAACTTATGAGTTATGAAGAAAAGCGCAAGAATCAACAGAAAGTGGGCTAAATTTTTGCACCCCTCTTTGAAATAGGTTCAGTTTTCTTTTGACCATTATACAGAAAGAGAACTTACTTTATCGAATTATGACGAAAAGCTTAAACTCGTTTTACAGCAGTTTAGGTTTTGGAATCAGTCCTTAACCTAAGCCTTTCGAACCTTACGTACAAGTGGAGTCCCCAATTGCTTCGCTCGCTCTTGCATCCTACATTCTATATTTTTTAACAGGCTTATTAAAGTAAAAACTTTCTTAGGCGCGTTAAAAACCCACTGTCATTTCATAGTTAAGTTTTCACTTCTGTCGGCGGTCCCCATGTCTCCTATGTTCTTAATGTTTTTGTATATGCCCATCAGGGTCTCCGTGGCTCAAGTACAGTTTTAAGTTATTAAGACAAGTAAATCATTCAGACTCTCGATAGGTTGAATGATTTTGGGGGATCTGACCCCCCCCCCCACCCCCTCAGACCGCGCCTGGAAGTCACTGCAATAAACCCCACACATTTACAATAAAAACATTTCAATGTTCCATAATCCATCCATAATAGAAATTGCCAAAAGAGGTTCTCTTTCGTGCATGGAGCCTTAAGACCTTTCATTAGATACAAAACACAACATTATTATCTTATATATAAAATTCTCATGTCACAATGTTAGTTACCATACTCCTATGAAACGGCTTGACCGATTTTTATGAAATTTTATATGCATATTCAGTAGGTCTGAGAACCAGCTACTATCTATTTTTCATACCCCTAAGTGATAAGGGTTGTCCAAAGTCAGTGACAATTTTTTTTTAAATTTTTTATAAAAAATACATACAATTCCAAATTTTCAGCCTTCTATCACCAACCCCTATTTTTTAATCGCGATTTTTATATTATTCTGTTCCATCCACAGATCCGCAAGATGGCAATCGAATATAATAATTCATGTATAGTTCTATTGATCAATCAGCGTTTTACTTATAGGAGTAGGGTAGGAGTAGGTTAGGAGTAGGGTAGGAGTAGGGTAGGAGTAGGTTAGAAGTAGGGTAGGAATAGGGTAGGAGTAGTGTAGGAGTAGGGTAGGGGTAGGGTAGGGGCAGCTAGAAATAATTTATATGGCAAAACAATGTTTGCCGGGTCAGCTAGAGCATTTATAATCCTTTTATTCTGAATTGTTTTTACTCTGTTGTATGTTGTTGAAGTATGTCTCTCAATGCAGCATGCCTCTTGGCAAAGGCCTTCTCTAGCTGTTTCTATTGAATTCTACTGATATATTGTTACGCAATTACACCGCAGTATTTTCTCCATCTGCTGGCTATTTGTAGTCATTTCATTATTAGTTTGGTCTTTAGGACATAAGAGCTGACCCAGATATTTGTATTTGTACTCTAATTGTGTAGCCACCAACTTTAATTGTTATTCTTTTTGAGTCCACAAATCTGAGGTGGTTTATTGTTTCAAAGTCAAAATCAAATCATTTGTTTCAAATAAGCACATAAATGGCACTTTCGAACATAAAAAATAAAATAAAAATAAAATTGATTCTAGTCGCCCCTTCCAAAAGGTAGTTTTCGTATGGAGAAGAATGGACAAGAAACTCCACCGTTACTCTTTTAAAATGTTTTACAATATTTTACATTAATTATATAATTATATGTAAAGACGATGCACCTAAAAATAAAATTACTATACCACAATAGGTAAAAGAATTAAAATGGATTAATGAGTCCATGACATATAAATTAACTATGTGATAGATACATGGTACTCACATACTTACAAACATTCCAAAAGTAAACGATTTTCATAAATAAATAAGGAGTAATAAGTCCGGGTGTGACTTTAAGTAATTACAGAATGTGAATCAATGTCAAAGAAAAAAAAAGAATAAATTATACAATTACATTAGCCACCAGTTTGATTTTCTCTAGACTCTAGAAATTGTCCTATGGAGCAGGACCAGCATGTTTCCAAGCATTCTTATCTTGGATATAATCCTCTAATTTGTAATATCCTTGGTTACAAATGAAAGAAAATTTAAAACTTATATTAAAATTACACTTTAATATAAGTTTTAAATTTTCTTTCATTTAATTGCAATATTTCACAAGGTATTTTGTTGAAACATTTAACACAGTACCCCATAAAAGCTGTATGTACTTTAGATAATCTGAAAAAGGTTGATCTAATTTATCGTTATTTCTAGTATTAAAATTATGTCTATCACTTATTTTATTAAAAAGATGTTGATTTTTTCTTCATCTTTTTCCCCATCTATATTGAGACGTGAGCGTAAGTGTAGTTTATCTGATGATCTTTTGTGCCAGGACCCACAGCAGCTGCAGCAGAACGTGCTGGAACTGACGGCGTGCCTGCTAGCGGCCGGCGTGGACCCCGAGCGCAGCGTACTGTTCACGCAGTCCAGCGTGGCGCGCCACGCCGAGCTGTGCTGGCTGCTCACGTGCCTGGCAACGCACGCGCGCCTGGCGCACCTGCCTCAGTACAAGGAGAAGGCGGCCAGCATGAAGGAGGTGCCGCTCGGCCTGCTGCTGTACCCCGTGTTGCAGGTCTGTGCACGTCGCCGAGCTGCGTTCTGGCGCTCAGCACAAGTTACTAATGCGGCTGTGTGTGCAGGCGGCGGACGTGCTGGTGTACGGCGGCACGCACGTCCCGGTGGGCGCGGACCAGCTGCAGCACCTGCAGGTGGCGTCGCAGCTGGTGCGCACGTTCTCGCACCGCTACGGCCGCGCCTTCCCCACGCCGCGCGCGCTGCTCGCAGGTGAGCGGCCGCTCTGCACCGCGCTCTGACGAACCCGCAGCGCGTTCTATTGATATCGCTTGTTATCGTTTCAGACGACGGCAGCGATCGACTGCGGAGTCTTCGTGATCCCACAAAGAAAATGTCAAAATCCGACACTGATCCCAAGTCGCGTATCCTGCTGACCGACCCCGATGACGTTATTGAGCTGAAAATAAGAAAATCCGTCACAGACTTTATGCCACAGGTAACAGTCATTAGAAACTAGCTTCTGCCTGCAATTTCGTTCGTGTAGATGTGTTTGTAAGTGTAGGTGTGTGAGTGTAAATGTGTGGGTGTTAAGACCCTGGTTTTAATTTTCAGTAGCAACATAGTCTAGATTTAATAATCAAATTCATAGTTTTATTTTACAAAAAGCTTTTGTATGTGCGTCAGCGTGTAGATTGATATTTTGTTATTAATTGAGTTATAAAGAAAAGTGCCAGGAAAATGGAAAGACTTTTGGGAGAAACTGGTGTTATAAGGGATTTTTGAACAAAGATTTGTTGATCGTCTATTATTTATTTATATATACTTTATTGTACACCACAAAAATACATAGCACAAAAAAAAACATGACACTACAAAATATACAATGGGCGGCCTTATCGCATTACTGCGATCTCTTCCAGGCAACCTTAGAATGGACAGTGATTTTTCTTGACATAAAATGGGACTGTCGTTGGTGTATTTTGTGTTGGGAAATCGTGATCTAAGGGAAGTTTGGAGTGATTCTTTAGTACTGTCATGAGAATTAACAACTAGCCGTTAGCGCAGCTAGGACCGTTAGCACGTAGTAGTGGTAAAGTTCGAAAGTTGGATAGAGGATTTGGAAAAAGCAACTCACTTTTAATATAGCTCTTTGGGCTCTCCAAATTGATCATAAAAGTTTTAAAGGTAATGCACCGCTCTAAATTGTATAATGCAATGAAGTAACAAGATTGGCAAATTGCAAAGTAAACTGTTTAATAACTGATGTATCAGATACGAGATATGTCGTAAAATTTTAAATAGGTAAATAAATTTTCGGATTCCTTGTTGATGGAGCTGAGACAAGGTCACCATCTGCCTACCCTTTTTTACAACCATGTTGAGGTCGACTTCCAGTCTAATCGGATGCAGCTGAATACCAGTATTATGAAGTAACTGCCTATCTGACTTGCACAACCCTCCTCCTCTCTTCTCCTGCCCTTATCCCGACATTATTAATTCATTTTTTATTTGCACATTGCTGAATTCCGTGACCATTAGTCTAATTGTGCCCGGTTTTTCTGGGAGCCGATATACATCTCGTATAATGGAATCGCTAATACTCAGGTCAACTGCTGTCCCCAGGTTTGAAACAATTTTAGACAGGTCCGAAGTGGTCTCGTTGTCTGTGGGTGGTACATTACGGACCTCAATGCTGGAGGGACGGGTTAATTGCTTCAGATCTTGAATTTTTGTTTCAACGTGGGTTATACTTTCTCTAAAAGCTTGCTTCTCCTTTTTTATTATGTCTATTTCTTTAAGCATTATCATCATATTGTTATGTATCTGTCTCTGTCCCACTAATTCCGGTTCGCGTACTAGCTGTCAAACTTTCTCCAAGCTAGACAAAGCGACTCCTTGTGTCGCGACGACGTTAGTAGATGGCGCGGGGCCATAGGTAAGCAGCGGTGGGGATGCGAAAAAAGGGAATCTTCTATTAATGATGAAAAACTTCATGTTAATTTATCTAACCTACGGCCTATATCAATGTAAATAAAGAAGAATGGATTAATATCCTCCTGGTGGTACGAGGACTGAAACACGGTGACTCGATTATAGTGGACTGTATTAGATATAAACTTAATGAAAAGAAAACAACAGTACGACTACATACGACTCGAACTGTTAAGAAAGGAGTATGCAACCGCTCAGAAGCGTGGACGATGACGCAGTGCAGTGCCGGCCGGTGCGCGCCCGCACGTCGAGCCCCGTCTCCGCGCCCGCCCGGCGCGGCGTGATATTCTCGACATATGTATTTATGTCTTTTTTACTGTTGTGTTAATTGGCTTTTTATTTATTTACTGTATCTGTAGGCTCTTTTTTGTAGTACTTAGGTATTCATCACATCATCACACATTTTTTTAACTATATATTTTTTAAAAACAACCGCCAATTTTTTGAGTCTTTATAGTACTTTTTAGGGTTCCGTACCTCGAAAGGAAAAAACGGAACCCTTATAGGATCACTTTGTTGTCCGTCCGTCTGTCTGTCACGACCCTTTTTCTCAGGAATGCGTGGAGGTATCATGTTGGAATTTATATCAAATACTCAGGTCTACTGACCCTTGGAGCTGTGACGCAATCAAAAGATACAGCCGTTTATGCCGCAAATTTTCGACACTCGTAAGGGAATCAAAACCTACAGGGTACTTTCCGTGAACTCAGAATCTTGAAATTTGATACGAAGCAACGTCTTATAGCACAGATAAAGAAAAAATTGCGAAAACCGTAAATGTTTAGTTACATACCTACAAATTTGTACGGAACCTTCGGTGCGCGAGTCCGACTCGCACTTAACCGGTTTTTTTATAATAATATTAAAAATGCTAGGTAATGTCTGGATGTATGTCTTTCGTTTACACACAAAATATTGAATGTATTTTAATGAAATTTCAATTTGAATTTGGAATGAAAAAGACAGCTCATACCTTGGAAAAGCACTTACTTAGGCTACTTTTTATAATTTTTAATAAGTTTTGGAAATTAACAAATAAATTAAACTATAAGTCGGGGGTACCGGTGAGTGTCGCGGGCGTGAGCGACCCCGTTGGAATAGCTAATGCTTTTCAAAAACATTTTAATGTAGGTTCGCGTTTGTGTGGCTATAGCGAGTCGTCAAACAGGGGCGTGGGGGTAGCCGTGACCGGGGCTCACCTTGTCAGGTTCTCCGCTAAAGAAGTCGCGAGAAGTATACAGAACATGGTGAGGGGAAAGTCTCCCGGTCGCGACGGCCTCAGTGTCGAACATCTTAAATACGCTGGGGTTCACTTACCGCGAGTGCTTGCTATGTTTTTTAACCTATGTCTAAGTCATAGTTACTTACCTGTCGAACTTACCAATACGATCATTGTGCCAGTAATAAAGAATAAGACGGGTGACGCCTCCGATATCTCCAACTATAGGCCGATATCACTTGCCACTGTCTGTGCTAAGGTATTGGATAGTCATTTCATTTATTCAATAACAACACATATTGTATGTGAATGTTTACAAATAAAAAAAAATAAAAAAGTTTAAAATAAAAAATAAAGCCAAAATGATCTTAACACAATAGGTAATTAAAAAATGTCCATAATAACGAATTCATAAAAACAACAAATAAGAAATCATCTATCATCAAAAATGTCAACACAATAGATATATTATCATAACATAATAATAACAAATTCACCAATAATAATATCTGTAGTTCAACAATATGAATAAAATAGAATAATAATTTTAATAATATTTTTTACGGCCAATAACATGTAAAAAAATAATAATAATAATAACAATGTCCAATAATAATTTATAATAAAAAAATAAAAAAAACAACTAAAATTAAAATAAACATCTATCGTCAAAAAAAAAGAGAAAAAAAAAACATTACATAATCCAAAAATGTCAACCAAATTCATATAATGTTCAATAATGATTTTACCACACTTATATTATTTTACCACACTTATATTATTTTACCACACTTATATTATTTCTGAGTCATATATATTTATCAACTGAATAGTAGCATTTTTCCAATAAGAAGTCTTTAAGTTTATGTTTAAATAGGGTGGTTTTGTATAACTCTTTGAGGTCTTTAGGTAGGCAATTAAATAATTTGACCGCTTGACATTGCACACAATGGTTCACGATATTTAATTTAGTATTCATTTTATGCTTTAAGTATTTGTTCCGTGTGCTTTCCCTTTGGTGTCTTTCGTTATTTGTTTCATAATCATTTACGTGTTTTGCCAAGCTCGTCAAAATTGTTAAAATGTATAGGCTTGGTACTGTAAGTATCGATAGATCTTGGAAAAATTTCCGACAAGACTCTGTTTGGGGAATGCGAACTATTGTTCTGATTGCCCTCTTCTGTAATATAAATGCTCTATTAGAGTTATATTTGTAGCTGTTTCCCCATAGTTGAATACTATATCTCAATCGTGACTCCACTAGTGCATAGTACACAGATTTTAAAATAGTTAAACTAAGTTCATCCCGTAGGCTCCTGAGGGCATAGCATGCTGATGATATTGACCCATCTATGGCTTTGAGTTCATTTTTCCAATTTAGCAACGAATCAATATAAACTCCTAAAAATTTTACTGAGTCTACAATATTTATTTTGTCTCCATTTAGTTTTACATCCAAATTATCCCTATCGCGTGATGTAGTCCTAAAAAATATTATGTAGGTAGTCTGCTTGATAAAATACTAGCTAAACACATCGTTCTCGAGGATGGTCAATTTAGCTTTAGACCGAACTTGTCAACTGAGAGTGCAATTTTAAGCCTTAAGCAGACTGTCCAATATTATACGGACAGAAAAACTCCTGTAATAGCATGTTTCTTGGATTTATCGAGGGCTTTGACCTGCTCTGGCACAAGCTCACTCACGACACCACCGTCCCGGCTGATGTGATATCACTGTTTAGATTTTGGTACAGTAGTCAAAAGAATACAGTTAAGTGGGCAGGCTCATATTCTGATATGTATGGGATGGATTGTGGGGTGAGGCAGGGGGGTCTGAGCTCCCCCCGTCTTTTTAACCTATACATTAACAAACTGATAGGTGAGCTCAGTAGCACCAAAATCGGTTGTCATGTGGACGGTGTTTGCGTGAACAACATCAGCTACGCTGATGACATGGTACTGCTGAGCCCATCTATCGGTGCATTGAGAAGGCTTCTTAAAATTTGCGACAGTTATGCAGTGGCTCACGGGCTCAAATACAACACCGATAAGAGTGAATGGTTGGTTTTTAAATCGGGTACGTTAACCTACAAACAGCTGCCTGAACTCTCACTCTCTGGGTTTTCTTTAGGTCGGGTTTCGAAGTTTAAGTATTTGGGTCACTGACGACTTGAAAGACAATGTAGACATAGACAGGGAGCGCAGGTCGCTGGCTGTCCGCTGCAACATGCTGGCCCGCAGGTTTTCACGCTGTACTAACTTTGTTAAGATATCGCTCTTTAAGGCCTTCTGCCAGTCATTTTACACGTGCAGTCTGTGGACCAAGTATACCCAGCGGGCGTACAGTGACCTGCGCGTACAGTACAATAACGCATTCAGGGTGCTCTTGGGGTTGCCGTGGCAGTGTAGCGCATCAGGGATGTTCGCGGAGGCGTGCGTCGACGGGTTCGCCGCGATCATGCGGAAGCGTTGCGCTTCCATGATGGCGCGCTTGCGCTTGTCCTCCAATGGCATCCTGAATGTGTTTTCAGACCGGTGGGACTCTCCCCTTTTGCGTAGGTGGATAAGAGTCCAGACACCATTAATTTAATTTAAACCTGGATTCAATTGTTACTAACATTAGGCTAAGTTATACTAACATTATATGGATTTTTTTATAATCTGAAATAAATAATTTGAATTTGAATAATGCACATAGTCATGTGCAAAGTCACAGAAATAGCTAGTAGAATATAAGCCAATAACAATTTTATTTTATTAAAAATACTTTTTTACTTCAGTGTACTCAGGCACAACACGTTTCAACCGGTTAGTGAGTAAAGTAAAGAAGGTCATCGATACGAGGTGCATTCAATAAGTACCTAGCCTCATCGCCAGAGGGCGCTGTGGTTTCAAAAGAGTTTTACCACAGTATAGCACATTCTTTTTTAATTCTTTTTTCAAATTTTCATTCCAATCCCTTCATTTGTTTTAATTTGACAACTTATGGAAGCGAACGTATCGATCGGTTTTACAAAAATGGAAAAAGAGCAATATCGTTCGGTGATTCGATTCCTATTTTTGGAAGGGAAAACGCGCATCGAAATCAAAGAGTGAGCTGTGTACGGTGACTCTTCTCCATCGATGGCCACCGTCAAGAATTGGTTCAACGAGTTTGCACGTGGCCGTACGTCGGTTTTTGATGAACCACGTCCAGGTGCACCGAAAACAGCTGCTACGGAGGAAAACATTTAAAAAATCCATGATCTCGTATTGGCAGATCGCCGATTGAAGGTTCGGGAGCTAGCTGAGACTGTAGGAATTTCAGAAGGAACAGTGCATCATATTCTTCTCGAGGAACTCGGCATGAGAAAGCTGTCGGCGCGATGGGTGCCGCGTTTACTCACACCGGAAAACAAGTGCAACCGTGAGACCACATCGGAGACGTGTTTGGCGCTGTTTAAGCGGAATCCAGCGGAGTTTTTGCGTCGTTTTGTGACCGTCGATGAAACCTGGATCCACTGGTACACACCAGAGACCAAGGAGCAATCAAAACAATGGATCCAGACCGGGGAACGTGCTCCAAAGAAGGCGAAAACTGTAAAATCGGCCGGAAAAGTTATGGCCACCGTTTTCTGGGATTCACAAGGTGTGATCTACATCGATTACCTCGAGAAGGGTAAAACAATTACAGGGCTTTACTATGCCGATTTATTGGGCCGATTCGACGTCGAATTAAAGAAAAAACGACCCGATCTGGCGAAGAAAAAAGTGCTGTTTCACCACGACAACGCACCGGTTCACACGTCTGCCGTTGCCATGGCCAAATTACGCTACGAATTGCTGCCCCATCCACCGTATTCTCCAAATTTGGCCCCTTGTGACTTCTTTCTGTTTCCTAATCTGAAAAAATCTCTCGCCGGGAATAGATATGGATCAAAAGAGGAGGTCATCGCCGCCACGGAGGCCTCTTTTGCAGAGTTTGACAAAAACTATTTTTCGGACGGGTTAAAAAAGTTGGAGCATCGCTGGGCTAAGTGTATCGAACTAAAAGGAGACTATGTTGAAAAATAAATTGCCACTTTTCCAAAATTTTCGTTTACTTTTTGTAGGCTAAGTATTCTTATTTGAATGACCCTCGTATGTACGAATCCGTCGCTTTTTTGTAGACATTCGAATTTGGTCGGATAACCACCAGCCGTTGTTTACATGTTAGGTCTTTTGTTTATATTTACTTAATGCGACACATTCCAAGCTGAATTTTTTCACTATACATATGTTTTTGACTAAATACACTAGTCTTTGGTTTACACCTACCCGTCTGGGGTTGAGCCGGTTTCTTGTATTCTGCCGTCAAAGTTATAACACCGTCGTTTTGACTTTTAGCTATATTATGCAATAATGCATGCATGTACACTTTTGAAACTTTTTATGGTTATTGCAAGCGTCAAGAAGAACCGCATACAGTTTTCAGCGAGCTCATACGTTTTCCCATTTAGACGCTACAATATTTTATCGGGTTTTCAAAAAACCGCGATTCTTGAAAATTATAAATATTTTCTTAAATTTAATTCTGTCACAAATACGCATAAATAAAGAGCTACTCCTGTATGTTTATTCTACATGCGCACATGCTATGGTTTTAGCGGTACACGATTCTGCAAAACGTTACTCCAGCAGGAAATGCAATATCTCGAAAACCTTAAGGCGCACAAATTTTATTTTCGGTGCATTTATTTATTAAATTATCAGCAGTCAAAAAAACTGAATTGCGTGCTCGGTACAAAAATAAATTATGTAACATAAAATGTAAGAGTGCTTTGATGTACAAAAGCTTTTTCGGAATTGCTCCTAGAATATATTATAATAAAATTCCTAATTCCATAAGAATAATGCCATTGTCAAAAATTAAAATCGTACTGCATAAACTTCTTATTGATAAATGCTACTATACAATAGACGAGTTTTAAAACGATAAAGAGTTATAATAATTATTAATGCTGCATTTAAAATTTTCACATCGGACATTTCTTTTTACTAATAATACTATGTTTCTTTTATTAATGACATTTTGTTTAGTTTAATTACTTTGCATGTTACCATATTTGTATGTCTTAAGACAAAACATAGCGTACTATTCTATATGTATGACCTATTGTATACCTATGTTTTACAAATAAACTTTATGATTATGGTTATGCACTTTTTACACAAATACGAGGGCGACACTGAAAGTTCTTAGAACTGGGCCCCAAGTCTGCTATTTTTTATAAATTCGTCATTCCAACACAATCCCATTGTTATTTTGCTAAAAGTTCTTAATCTGCTAAATTCTAATGGTCGATCATTGGTCGGTCAATGGTCTCGTAATAGAATTGTGTCATAATGACATTGTCGTATTGCCATTATTATAAAACCCGTTAGTAGAAATGATTTTCGAAAAACTACTACTAAATTTGAACATTTACACATTTGAACAGGCCTGTTGGTCTAGTGGTTAGTGACCCTGACTGCTATGCCGGAGGTCGTGGGTTCGATTCCCACCCAGGACAAATGTTTGTGTAATGAGCATGATCATTTGTTCTGTGTCTGGGTGTAATTTATCTATAATATTTATGTATTTAGAAATATATAAGTATGTTTATCAGTTGTCTAGTACCCATAACACAAGCTCTGCTTAGCTTGGGACTAGATGGCGTTGTGTGATAGTTGTGGAATATTTATTATTATTTATTCATGCCAGATTTCATTAATACATATTTTTACATATATTATTTATTAGTGTTTTATGCAATCTGAAGTAGTAAGAAGTTCGTAAATAGCAAAAAACATTAAATTTATGTGTAACCCGGATAAATGTGATACTATACAACTCAATAATATTTTCTCTGTTTAGCTGTCAAATGACAATACTGCTTACTGACGTTTATTTGTTTTTATTTCCAGCGACCGGTGTTTTGTATTTATTTTCATTTGAGTGTCTTAATTCGATTTTTTTGTACCTATATTTAAATTATATTTACTAGAGAAGCCTTTAATTATTTATTTTATACAAAATGGTGCTAATTGAGCAAATTTCGGCTCGAATAGGGTAGTTTCCTGGGTACAAAACTAATTATTATATTTAGTCCGTCAGTTAGATTATCGAAAAATAATGGACCCGTATTTTTTCTTTTGTCAATCAAACAAAAAATGACAAAGATAAAGCGCGTCAAAAATTTGGGGGTTGTGACGTCACACCATGCTAAAAAGTGTAGCAAGGCGTGACGTAATGCGGAACTTTAACGGGCGATATCTTCATCATTTTTTATATAATTGACAAAAGAAAAAATACGGGTCCAATATTTTTTGATAATCTAACTGACGGACTAATTAGATTTTTTTAGGAAACTAACCTATTGATTATTTGGAAAACCACCAAGACGGTGTTTGGCCACAGCAGCCGCACCAATGAAGGGTGAATTTTATCGAAACAATATTGGACGGAGTGCGCCCAAATTTTAAATTCGGTATCGGTGGACTGCCCCAATAAAACGCTGGCAGAGTGGCGCACAGTAAGTACCTAAATACAGTATAATTAGGAACTTACCTATGCAATATAAAATGATAAAATGTATCATTATTGTAATTTTTGCACTTTTTTAGTTCTACAATGAATAAAAACACAAACACGGTACTCGTCGTAACAAATTAAAAGCAATGACTGCACAATGACGTTCTAATGGTAAGTCACTGATCAAAGGAACTGTCAAAATTTTAGCAGATTACCACCTAAGTCAGTCATTCATTTGTCATTATGTACGTGATTACCATTCTATGTCATTTCTTTCAATGGAGTATCAGTGGTTGACCACTGGAAAGTCATAATGACGCCATTATATTAGTAGATTACCAAACTTGTCAAAATCACTATTGTAATAGCAGACTTGAGGCCCTGGCCACTTGTAAACGATATAATAAAAATATAAGTTAATAAGTTAATTTTGAAAATTGAACTCTGCCAATATTATTGTGTATGAATGAATGAATGAATTGCACCGATCCCAGCGTGGTTTGACCAGACTCGATTAATCGAATGAACCCCAAGATTCGCACTAGCTCCTGTAGCCTCATGTTCATGGTGCTACAGTGACCATTGCATATCTAGTGGTAGACCGGGGGGAGCGGTTTTTGTAAGGAAGACGTGCCCGTAAGAAAGGGTAGGATTTAAGAGCCTACCGGATATGCATCCTAGAGTAAGCCTTGGATTAGTGGAGAGATGGGTGATATTTGTCTATGGATGGGCATCTTTTAAAGACTACGCGGCCATGTGCTTCAGGTCGAGCTTCACCCGTGAATCTTTTGGCGAGGTTCTACTGCTTTCTCGGTTCTTTTGTATGTCCTTGCTCTGCTGTGTTATGTTGTGTTAGATGTTTCTGTTTTCGATGTCGTCGTTGGAGTTCTCGCTACTATCCGTTTCCGGTTTTTTGTGTATTTTACTAGCAGCAATCTTGATCTTGTTTTTGTCTTCAGCCGTATCCATCCAGAAATCGATTCTCTTGTCGAACTACTTCATATCCTGTTTTAGGTTATCGTTCCACGTGTAGATAGGTCGACCTTCTTGGTTTTGGCCTTGTACTCCATTGCTGCATGCAGCAGATGTGGTGCGCGGCGCCTGTAGACATGTGCGAGGTAGCACATCCTGTGATTCTTGATGCGTTTGGTTACTGTTTTTTCGTCTAAGATTTCATGTATTTTCTTTTGTCTCGGTTTACTCCTGGAGTGGTTTATCAAATCTCTCATGATAACTCGCTCATATTTTCTGAGTCTTGACCTGTTAGCTTTGGTACGTGCCGATACTTTCAAACCATGTATCATGCACGGGACGATCACCATTCTCTGCCAATATTATTCTGTATGTATTTTATTCATTTGTCATTTGTTTACGATTTGGCGGTAAATTGAAAATTGTCTGTGTCACGTCTGCATGAATTTAACGCGAGAAAATTTTCGTTCAATGATTTTTTATGACTTTCGATCTTCGATCAATAATAGTACTAGATTAAGGATCAGGAACAAAAATAAGTCGCTCAAGTGGCCATGTTTGCACACACGTTAACATCTACATTTCTTAGAAAAAAGTTTAATAATATTAACAACTTCAGTTTATTATAAACCTTAATGCTTAAACATAAAGTTTAATTACTTTTGCAAAATATATTTAAAATGTCGCTTGAAAATAAAAAGTCATACTTATTCTAAAATGAAACTTAAATAAGTGATAAGGTTAAAAACATTTTGTTTACAATTTCGTGCCTATTCTATTGTGGAACTAGACGTAGTTCTTGGTATATTTCAGCGGTCAGAACACAGTGAGTATTGAAAGACGTAGAGTTGCAGAATATTTTTTTAGGTTCGTTTTTAATCGGTCAAAAATATTTGCCACCATACAGCCGATTCAAAAAAGTAGTAGATACTATTTTACATTGCCGCTAATACAACAAATAGGTAATAAAAAGTAATACAAAATTAAAGGGAATCAAGAAACGTGTTTTCGGCGTATTCTTTATAACACAAGTATTTAAAATAGTAATGTAGGTATGATTAATTACATTTAAACAGATTCAGCTTGTTATAAAGCTGTCTTTTAGAAGTTTTTTTTTGTCATTTTTATTTGAGCGGTTTCTTTTTTACAAATATAATGTAAATTATATGTGTAATATATGAAAAAAAAAGTGTTACATCAATGAATTTTTCTATAATTAGTTTAATATATTCTCGAATTTTTATAAGGGTTGTATATTTCGCAACAATAGATACCTACCCATTCTGCACAGCGAAATGGGTCACTAGAAAATCTACAAACAAAAATAACATTATAAAATAACAACACTACTCCATGCATTCCCTGTTCAAGAACACTCGATGTTTGATACAATAGTTGGTGCGTTGTAGCAAACATTGGCCAAACAATTATAATACACACATCAACACTGTCTAGGGATATTTTGGATTTACTCAATTTACTCAAAATTTATTAAAAATAACATACAGCATGCATATATTTTTATAAGGCCCATTTATCAGACTATACTCCAGAATAAAAGAAAACTATTTTTTTTGCGTAATCATATTTTTATTCAAATAAAGAAAAAACGTGTAATAATGGTAAAACTAACAATGAATGTGTTTCTCAAGAAAAAGTGAAAAATAAGGAAAAATGAATCTGTTTTTAACAGTTATGTGAAAAATCAGTAGTCAGTAAAACACCCCATGACGTTAATAACGGTCCTGCAACGGTTTTTCATGCTTTGGATTAAGTTATCCAAGTCTTGCTGCGGTATATTGTCCCAGGTCCGGTTAAGATGCAAAAAAAGTTGCTCTTCCGTCGCAATGTTTGCAGGGAAATTCCTCAAAGCCCTTCTTTGGAGTATGTCCCACGCGTGTTCTATGGGGTTTTAGGTCAGGCGATTGAGCGGGCCAGCCTAAGACCAGTACGTCGTGCTCCTGCAACCAGCTCGTCACCACTCTCGCTGTGTGCGGACGGGCGTTATCGTGCATGAGCGTGAATTCTTGGCCCATTTGTAGTCGATGGGGGTAGATTATTGGTACAAGCACCTCGTTACGGTATTTTTCAGCCGTCATGGTGTTTCTGATCCAAACGAGGTCGGTTCTTCCACCAACACGAATTCCCGCCCAAACCATAATTGTCCCGCCGTGGTATGAATTGACTTCCTGAGGATGTTGCAGACGGCTCTTACGACCAGGAACTCGCCAAACACGTACTCTACGTGTATCGGGATGGAAACCGAACCGGGACTCATCGGTAAACAGCACTACAGACCACTGGTTATCTTCCCAGAGCAAATGTTCACGAGCCCACTCTAGTCGTCGTCCACGATTTCCTCGGCGTAGTGCTGGAGTACGAAGCGGTCTGCGCGCATGAAGGTTAGCTTCATGCAATCTTCTCCTTACAGTTTGATCACTCACAAGCAACTGGTGCTCTGACTGGAGCCTCTGAACCAACTGCATGGCCGTAACATTTGGTTGTCTTCTCGCGGCAACTTGCAAAAATCGGTCTTGTCGTTGAGTGGTTATGCGCTTCCCGCCTGGGTGTCTTTCAGCCACATCACCAGTAGCACGATAACGTGACCATAACCTTGATATCACAATTTGTCTTGTTCCAATCTCCTCAGCAATACTCCGTTGAGTAGCCCCAGCTTGGAGCATGCCTACTGCCCTTAACATTTCCTCTCTCGTTAAATGGCGCCGCTGCATGATGCACACAATAACATTAATTCGAAATTAACCGATAACTTGTTATAAAACTTAAATTTGACACAAAAAAATAGCCAAAAACTACTGTAGATAAATGAAGCCTTCGGACTTCGCTACCATTATGCCACGTAAATCTTTTGTTTTTAATTTATTTTTTCAAATTCAAATTTAGAATCGTTCAAAAAGGTTTACAAAATAAGCTTTCTTCAAAAGAATTTAAAACTGGCCAGTATTTTTTGAGTTAAAGAACTTTATACAAAATATCCCTAGACGGTGTTGATGTGTGTATTAGCTAATTTAATTATATTTACTATTTAATTCTGTTTTTATTTTTGACGACACGGTTGGCGCAGTGGCTGAGCGATCGACTGCTGCGCTGCGTGTCGCGGGTTCGATTCCCGCACGGAACAAATATTTGTATTGCCTACAGGTAGTTGTTCCGGGTCTGGCTGTTTGTGTATGTGAGTTTAAATGTTTGTAAACGCACCCACGATACAGGAGTAATTCCTAGTGTGGGACAACGTTTAAAAAAATAAAAACACTTCATGATATAAACTTACCGAAAAAAAGATATTCCTTCCAAAACCTTGGTGTTACGGTGGTTATTTACACAGTTTTGACGTTTTAATGTTTGCTAATAGAGGACCATACTAATTTGAAATGGGACAAAAGTATTCGTGGTCTTTATTTTTCGGGCCGTTTTTTATTATTGATCGAAGCGTTCGATGTCATTTAAGTCAACAAGAAAATTATGATTGACTTCGAGTGGCCTTTCACGATGAAGCCCCATCTTGTGCCACTGTTTGCAACTGGTTTAATGAGTTTAAACGTGGTCGCACTAATCTCACCGATGAGCGTGAGGGACGGCCGTCTACGGCGACGACTGAAGATAACATCAGTTTTGTGCGGCGTATGATACCTAGTCTTGCCATAAATATTGTCACGAAGCGAGCTTAGGGGGGTTGCCAGTGTGCCAGCTTTCGAAGTGTGGACCACGGACTTTTGCTATTTCTGTAGGAGATATACTGGTAGTTAAGCATCTTCACAGCCAGAGACACAATTATTTACAGAATGACTACCATGAGGACGAAGAAGGACCTATAAAAAAATAATTTGTCTTTTTCATGTCTATTAGAGCGCGAGTGGTTCCCGTGGTGACCTAGTTTGAGATTTGTTCTTAAGCTCTTAAGAAAATACTGTTTACCCCTATCTTCGTAGTCGGACGTAACCGTGCGGTTCCCGCGTGTCTGAACGAGTACTTATAGAATTGCTTATTTTTTCTATGTTCTAACAAATAAGAGTGTAAGAAAAAGAAAGGTGAATTAAAGTAGTTTGTACTTTAAAAAAATTTTTAATCATACCATTGGCGTAAACTGATTTTTAATTATTGTCTTTTTGCAATATAAGTGAGCCACTCATCTTGGTAAAATTAGATGCACGACTGCGACAAGAAGCATTCGAACGGTGGCGACCGCGACGCTACGCGGCGAATTGGGTATCATGTTCATGGAGTTTTAAACAAAACATTGGCCGCCGTTGCCAATTTGAATCACTGTTGGCAAAGCCGTCGCGATCGCTACGATCAGAATAAATCTAAACCTAGTGCGCTGCACCGCAGCTCGAACGTAAACTATGGATGCACACAGGTGAGCTTCGACCCGGAGACTCGGCCCGGCGTGTCCAACCTGGTGACCATCCATTGCCTCGCCGGCGACAAGCTGCCCGAGGAGGCCGTGCTCGAGGCCGACGGACTCTCCACGGCCCAGTACAAGCGCGTCGTGGCCGGCGCCCTACAGCACGCGCTGGCGCCCGTGCGCGAGCGCGCCGAGCGCCTGCGCGCGCGCCCGCAGCACCTGCGCGACGTGCTGCGCCACGGCGCCGCGCGCGCCCGGCCCCGCGCCGACCGGGTGTACGAGCGCGTGGCGGCGCTGGTGGGCCTGCGCCCGGCCGAGCGCGAGCTCGCGGCCGAGCGCGCGCGCCGCTAGCTCACAGGCGGTGGTGGTGGTGCTGCATGGGCGCGAGGTGCTCGTGCGGCGCGTGCTGCGCGTGCGGCGCGGGCAGCGCGTGGCGCTCGCGCAGCAGCGCCAGCAGGTCGCGCAGCAGGTCCACGGCCTGCGCGACGGCCTCGGCCTGCTTCTCGGCGGCCAGCGCGCTGCGCATGGCGGCCTCGGCCAGCAGCTCCTCGGTGGCGAGGCGCGGCGCGTCGGGCGCGGGCGCGGA
The DNA here is from genome assembly GCA_947507525.1 of Apamea epomidion. NCBI lineage: Eukaryota > Metazoa > Arthropoda > Insecta > Lepidoptera > Noctuidae > Apamea > Apamea epomidion. The sequence goes on along the minus strand of OX382240.1, from coordinate 91,988 downwards.
GCCCTCGCTGCACATGTCGTCGTCCAGCAGCGCCGGCTTGCGCTCGTCGTCAGAGTGGCTCGCTCGCCGCGCGCCGCCCGCTGTAGACCACGCACGACTTTGTTAGTGCTTTTATTGCAAGAACTCGTGCTGATAAATCTAAGCATTCACTTATGTGTGCACGCACACGTGCTAAAGAGTGTTACATTACGACTAAAAGCTCTCACGACAAAGCCTAATGAAAATAAAAATTCGTCTGCGATATAAATCCCAGTGAAGATTTTTCACCACGATTCGTACACCGGCACAGCTGGGACACAGGCCTCCTCTCTTTTTGAGAGGGAGTGAGCCGTAATCTACCACGCGGGCCCAATGCGAATTGGTAGATGTCACATGTGTTCGAACTTTTTGGTTGTAGGACATCCCGTTTCCTCACGATCTTTTCTTCACCGTTTGAGAGCAGTGATGATGAAATAAATTACACAAAGTAACGCTCCTGACTGGGTTCGCACTAACGACCTACAACTCAGTCGGGGCCGTTACCACGGGGCCACAACTGCTCGGGATTAACTTTAAGGCATTACAAATACTGAGTGAGAAATCAAAGAAAAATAGTAGCTGTCAAAGGACCCGAAAATCGTGATTCATGAAGTGTGCGTTTTACGTCAATTTATGTAACTGGCTCTCTTCGCCCGCGTGGGTTTCGCGTATTCTCTTTGGAACTTCAACACTCCGATCAACCCATTTAAAGGGTAGTTTTGGAAAATTTATGATTGCGATCTTTATTATTTACTTAGATAATTGTGCCCAGTTTCTAAACCGAAGGAATGAGATTTTTCATGCTAACTGTATTCCTCCCTATATAGGTTGTTTTTTGTAGAATCGTTTGTAGTCTTACCATTATTAATTGATCCTAAGATGATTAATCTTTGCTTTTACTTGTTTTGTGCAGAATTAAGGAAGAAACTTGTGATGGCAATAAATTTACATAAAACGAATGTACCCCAAGTATTTGCTAAACCTTTGACAGTTTATAATTTTTATTCATACATTATTTCGGAATGGCCTTTTCACGCAGTATTTGTAATCCCTTAAGCCCCACTTGCACGTAGATAACTATCCTCGATAACTCATTAATCAAATAATTCATCTTGCTCCATCAAGAGTTAGAGGTAAACCTAGAGTTATTCGTATAGAATATTTAGTCCAGCGTACTTGTATAGTAAAGGTCAGTGCTCACATTAAAATGAAATGTCATGTTATAAAATTCAAATACAGGAAAGTAATACGTATCGTAATGTATGTACTGTAAACGAGATGGCTATACAGTTTCCGTTCTTTAATTATTGCAATTCTATTTTATGATTCGTCGATTGAACTGCAATGTTCCCAACTCTACATTTATTCATTAAACGCGCAAGTGGGCCTAATAAACATAGTCAAGGTGAGAATTTTTTTTCGCAGATCTGCTTTTAATCTGTCTAATTTTCTGGGTTTGGGCTCACATGCGCTCGTGATACAAGAGAATGCTCAGTTTTATCAGCTCTCTTAAGAATATTATTGTGTTATGGATCAATCAGTACCTCATATTGAACTAGTTAGAATAAATATAATTACACATGTGTGACGTCTAGTTTCCAAAGTTATTTCGAGCCACCCAATCTGCCTAACCTTTGCACAACTGTGTTGGGTTCGGCTTCCAGCCTAACCAGATGCAGCTGAATATCAGTATTTTACATGGAGCATCTGACCTCCACAACCCAGATACTGGGTAATAGGATACCCCTTGGTAGGGCTGGTTGTCAACTTTCGAGCTTCTAACGACTCGTAACGACTGTCAAAGATCCATGGAGATTTTTTTTAATATTACGTACGACGTCAATGTAAAAATGCCATCTGACGTTTGGAAAAGTAGTGTTGCCCATAAATAATTATTACCATCATTAGTTGGAACGCGCTCAATAAAATTGTTACTCAGTAAATATATCATCTTAATTCTTTATTGCGTACCATAATGTATACAGCTGGTAGGGAAATAATTATACTATACACAATTATGAACCCTGTCGGGCACAGTATAGATCAAGTAGGAGAGAGGAGGAAGAGCACTGGGCGTTTCATGTTATACATTTTGTTATTAGTTAAGTATTTAGCATTGAATTTAAGAATTATAAAATTATTGTTTTTTAATTTATATACATTTATTTATTTAGTAGCAATGTAAGAACCATTTATTTCTTGAATTATTTATTATCGATTTATTTACTTATTATTATTCTTATTTTTTTCGTAATTAATATTTAGTATCGCTAAGGGTCATTTATTGGACGCTTCGTATTTATTAAAAAAATATATATTTTCCGTTATTCTTCAATAAGTTGTTGCATGAAGCTGAAAACCAGCGCTTGGGCTCTGTCTCGTATAGGGTCTTAGCATTATGCTGAGCGATGGCCGTTTTGCGTGAATGTGACGCATGTTTACCCCCAACTTGTTTTTTTGTGTGTTATGTCCTTTTTTCATGCGTCATGTTTGCCGCAAATAAATGCATTTTCTTTCTTTCTTTCTTTCTTTCTTTTAAGGAGGGATCCCACAAGAATGGTGCAATAGTTCACTAGTGCTCATCTTCAAGAATAAAGGTGAAGTACAGGACTGCAAAAACTATCTAGATACAGGAGAGGACTACGCTACAGCGACCAAACCTAAGCCACGGTAATATTATCTATACAGTATTCCAACTTCATACAAACGGACGAAGCGCGAGCTATGCCTACGCGCCTCGATCTCAGTATGCGCTTGACATGCAGACAGTCGCGACTGTGCCGCAGTGACGAACGGAAGTGTGTTGTTTTTTTAACAATAACCCCGCGATTTTTTCACTAAAAATAAGTTCAAGTACATATTTAATATGACGAGTAGGATATATTGTGCTGTTTTTGGTTGTCCATGTATCCCAAAACAATTTTTAATTAAGCTTTATATTAGAATGCGGATGTTTTATACTTTTAAATTTAATAATAAAGCATTTCGTACGTCTCAGTGGAGGCGCAAATATTTTTCGGTCGTAAATTTATAAGAACGATTTGTTATTCAAAAATAAACGTGGTTTTTTAATTAAATCTACCAATCAAAAAACAACACGCATTTTTATTGAACACTATTCAATTCACAAAGTATTTTATTTATTTATATAAAAAAAGTATATTTACAATCACAAAACTAAATGGAAACACAAAGTAGGCAAATGTGATTAAAATGCTGGAGGCGGGCAGCCCTATCGCATGTTAACGTACCGCGCGGCTGTAGGTATTTATTTCAAAGATACGGCCGAGTTACAATACTGTATAGATAATATTACCGTGCCTAATCTGTCAAAGCCACCGCCAATATTCCTATATGGCATTGAAGACGTCAACGAACTAACAACACCTACTCGCAGTGACGGACAAAAACTTAAAATCTTTACTCTATACATACAAATAAATAAAATTGAAGTGTCTGTTTGTAATGTAAAAATACAAACAACAACTTTTTACTAAATGCACATGAAATTATAATTATACAAAAAAAAAAATTGTCTGTCTGTCTGTTTGGTCCGGCTAATCTCCGAAACGGCTGGATCGATTTTAACGGGACTACACTGGCAGATAGCTGATGTTATAAGGAATAACGTAAGCTACTTTTATTTTATGAAAAAGAATGAATTCGGGATCCCCGCAAAAACATTTAAACCCATGAAATCCAATTTGTTTTCCGACATGCACGCGAATTAGTAATTTGAACTGTCGAATGGTTATGAATAGCTATGCTGATCAATAGTCCAGGGATTTTTTTTTACATAATATTAAAATAAGTGTAATACAATAATCCCACGTACGCACGGGCGCTGTTTTAACGAGCGCACATAGGAGTATTACGTACACATACAAAACCGGTCGAAATTGAAAATAGTGATGTTAATCCAACCGCACCCAAAATATATGTTTCTTTACCTACGATAACCTATTTATCAAAAGGCAGACCCCCAACCCTCAACTCCCGCGCATGTGCCACGTCAGTCAAAACCCAGTCATCGTACTGTACGCGTATCTTTGTTCTGGGCGCTCTCGTTTGTGTTTATCCGTTTTCTGTGCTAAAATGGCTTCGTGTAGCAAACAACAGGAGATTACCTATTCGGACATGGATATAGAAGGTTAGTACTATACATACTGAAGTATATTTTATTACGTTTCTTCCAAATTTTCTACTTGTACCTATAGCCATAATAAACAGCGGCACTTTTTTTACTCGTTTTTTAAAGAAATTTGAAATACATTAGTGTTTTTGTTTATGTGTCGCGCCTTGTCGCCTAAATTTTTATCAATCTATATACGAGGGTGAATCAAAAAATTCTTGGAATCAATATTAAAAATTGCAAAGATGTAAACAAAAATATTTTATTTTTCTACATAATCTCCCTTCAATCCAATGCATTTAGAATAACGCGTTTCTAACTTCCTTATTCCTTGAGAAAAAAATTGTTTTTCTTGACTCTCGAAAATCTCTACTGCAGCCATAACCGCGTCATTGTCTTAAATTTTGTTCCACGAATGTCCTCTTTTAATTTTGGGAATAAGTGAAAAACACTTGAGGCTATGTCCGGAGAATATGGTGGGTGGTCAAGGAGATTGAAGCCAGCACAGCGGATTGCGTTGAGCGCAACTTCCGATCGATGAGCAGGGGCGTTATCATGTAGCACGCCCAACGATAGTTTTCCACGACGTTTTTCTTTAATCGCTTTACGTACTTTCGGGATTAAATTTGCATGATAGGATCCAGTAACCGTCTGGCCTTTTGGCATGTAATCAATAAAAAGGATGCCTTCACTATCCTAGAATACTGAGGCCATAACTTTGCCAGCGGTAGGAGCAACTCGAAATTTCTTAATGGATGGAGAGGATGGTCGTTTCCAAGACATGCTTTGTCTCTTAGTTTCAGGATCGAAATGGTTTCACGTTTTATCCATGGTGACAAGGCGACGGCAAAAATTATTCGAATCACGCTGGAACATTTCGAGATTACGCTTAGAAATTTCCAAACGTAGCTTTTTGTTTTCGTCGGTTAACATTCGTGGCACCCTTCTTGCCGACACTTTTTTGAACCCCAGTGAATCAATTAAAATGGATTGAACGCTACCAAATGATATCTTTAGGATCTCAGCTATATGTTTTATAGTTATTCTTCTGTCTTCCAAAACCATATTCTCAACCTTTTTGACATTTTCTTCCGTAACGGAGGTTGAAGGCCGCCCAGAACGCGGGTCATCTTTACAGCTTGATCTATCTCTTTTAAATTCAGCCACCGAGTACGCAACCGTAGAATAGGGTACAGCATCATCCCCTAATGTCTGCTGAATGTCCGAAAAAATTTCCTTCGTAGATATTTTTTTCAAACTGAGATATTTTATCACCGCACGAACTTCTTTTATCCATAATTTTGGGTTTTTAGCAACTCGTTGCACAAAACAATTTATTACGTGCGAACGAACTGACAAAAACAAGTCACAGTTTGCATAAATATTGCGTGATTGACACTCTTTAATTTGAACATCGAACTTCTCCCAAAAAGGTTTTATATATATGCAATTCTAAGAACTTTTTGATTCACCCTCGTACATAAAATTCAAAGTCCTGACTGACTGACTGACATACATCAACGCAAAGCCTAAACCGCTGGTCCTAGAGATATGAAATTTGGAGGGTGTGTTCGTCGTGAAGAGTAGGTATCCACTAAGAAAGGGTTTTTCGAAATTCCACCCCTAAGAGCGTCAAATGGGGGGATTTTGTTTGTATGGAAAATCTTATTCCTTGAGTTAATAAACTTGAAACTTGGCACGAATACTTATCTAATTAAATTATGAAGTCGGCTACTTTTTATTTTTATAAACTGCCCCCTAAAAGGGGATTGGGGGATTTCAGTTTGTATGGAAGAATTTTAGCGCGCGGTCAGATTTACTCGAAACTCAGTATTTATACTTAAAATTGAACGTAAAGAATAATGTGTATCAGGGTTTTTCGAAAATCTACTCCTGACAGGTTGAAAAGGGGTAGTCAATTTTACAGGGGAGGATTTTACAGCGTGGCTTGATTAACTCGAAAATTGGTATAAATAATCTTTGAGTCAAGTTATCAACACATCCCAAACGATTTTTCAAAATTCCACCCCTGTGGGGGTGAAAAGCGGGGATACAGTTTATATGAGAAATCTTATTCTTTAGATTATTATACTTGACAATTGGCATGAATACTCGCCTAAGTAAGCAATAAAGTTTATCATCATAAGTTTTTCAAACAACCCCTCAAAGGGGATAAAGGGGTGTTAAAGTTTGTGTGGAAGAATTTGAACGCGCGGTCCGATTAACTCGAAACTCAGTGTTTATATTTAAGACCAAAAATAATGTTGCGCGCCACAATTAATGCCTGATGCATGGTGACATTAGTTACCACTAGCGCCATCTAGTTTCTAGTAGAAGAACTAATAGAGTCACTAGCGCCATCTATTATCGATTGGCTGAACTTACTAGAACTATCGACATCTGGTCAGTTGGGGCCGGTATGTACTCGAACATTCTAGATGTTTCTACAATAGAAGGTTCTGGAATTATCTGCGGCACTATATAAGGCCGGGACTAGCCGCGACTAATCAGGTGGTCTCTAATTTTCTGTCCCACAGGTCCTTCAGGGTGGTGGTCGACGGGGCGCTGTCAAGCACGCACCCGGTGCAAGCGGGTGTGCCGCAGGGCAGCTGCATATCGCCGGCGTGTTACTCACGATACACGGACGACATCCCCACGACACAGGAAGCGATGCTCGCGCTGTACGCGGACGACGCCGCGTACATTACTACATCGCTCAATGCGAAGTACGCGGCGGTCAAGATGCAGCGCGCGCTAGAGCTCCTTCCCGACTGGTTGTCCAAGTGGCGGCTGTCGGTGAACGTGGGTAAGACGCAGGCGATGGTCACTGGATCAGCGCCCCTCCCGCCCCCCTTGAAACTACAAGGAGCCGACGTTAAGTGGTCGCCCCGGGTCAAATACCTGGGGGTCTCCATAGACCGTCGGCTCACGATGGGGCCACACGTCCGCTCGGTCGCCGCAAGGGGTAGGGTAGCCCGCACCTTACTCAAACCAGTGCTCTCGTCTCGCATCCCGGCGCGCGTCAAGTTGAGCGTGTACAAACTGTACGTCCGCCCAATCTTGACGTACGCCGCTCCGGCATGGTTCGCCCTCACAAGCGAGACCAACCGAAAGCTGCTCCGCGCGCAACAAAGTCTTGCGCTGCGGACAATCGTCGACGCCCCTCGCTTTGTGAGGAACGACGTCATCCGGAGGGATCTCGGGATCGAGAGCCTGGATGAGTTTGTGCGGCACCTCGCGAAGGATATGTTCGCGCGTGCCGACGCATCAGCTTGGCCCCACGTCAAGCACATTGCGCCCTGGCACGCGCGCCCCCCTGACGCGAGACCCTTGCCCCGCGACCTGGTAGCGGACGACGACCCCATCGCACCGGATTGACGCCCCAAGTGAGCTGCACCCAGGTTACACGCAGCTCACTTGAAACAATAAACACTCCACACACTACATACATTCGCTGCGTAGCGTGTGCTAGGTTAATATAGGCACGTTACGCGACGAATACAGACACCCATTACTACACAGACGCCTAAACTCACGCGTGTAGGCGCAGCGCGGGCCGCGACACACGTAGACACTGAGCGGTGTTACACAATACAATACCGCTCACACACACATGACTGCTCCTTAGCTCGGAACGTAACCGGCTAGCTGTGGAAACGGGACGGGCGGGAGCAAAACACCTTTATTCTGTAGGAGCGTCGAGTCGGCACCTCTGTCGCTGGTCGTCCCCCACCGGGCCTCCCCCGGGTAACTGGGGGTCTCACCTGGCGGGGACAGACCGCCGAGGTGTCGTGAAGAAAGCGACGCTGTGAGTCGGCGTCGTGATGCGCCTACAGAAATACGCATATCAACCACTCACACAGGCGCGCGCAACTCACGCGCGCCAAATTACCAGGAGCCATTGACGCCAATCAAGAGAGGGGCCCGTATTAGCGGGCCACCGTATGGCTATCTGCGGCCTGGGGGCAAAGCCCTGGTGCCGCTCGCCACGCCCCCTAACGGGGGCGTCGCGACTTCCAACGACTAATCAGACTTGGTTCTGCGATAGAAGCGAATACATCGAAAGCGATCTTCAAGTGCGACTTAAGAGTGATTGTGTTTTATAATTAGTGTGTTTGAGTTGTTATTAGTGTTGATTAAATAAAGTGTAACTTTTGGTGATTTTTATTGTCACGAACCCGAAGCTCGTAACAATAAATAGTAACTAGTATGAGGGTTTTTCGAAAAACTACCCCTAACGGGGTGAAAAGGGGTAGTTACAGGTTACAGGAGAGGATTATAATGCGTGGCTTTATTAACTCGAAAATTGGTATAAATAATCTTTGAGTCAAGTAATGAATACCTACATCCCAAACGAGTTTTCAAAATTCCACCCTTGTGGGAGTGAAAAACGGGGATAGTTTATATAAAAAATCTTATTCATTCAGTTAATAAACTTGAAACTTGGCAAGAATACTTGCCTAAGTAAGTAATAAAGTTTATCATTATAAGTTTTTCAAAACTACCCCTTAAAGTTTGTGTAGAAGAATTTGAATGCGCGGACCGATTAATTCGAAACTTTTGACAGGAAAGAAACGATGATAAGTTTTTGGGTCTTTCGAAAATCGACCCCAGACGGGGTAAAAAGGGGTAAATATTTTTTTAAGAGGAATATTTTATTACGTGGCTTGATTAACTCGAAAATTTTCCATAATTTGACTCAAAGATGATGTATACCAAATACATCATCTTTGAGTCAAATTATGGAAAAATCCCAATTTTTTTATAAAGAGATAAATGGCATCCTGGGGAAGAACATACTTTTTATCCTGGTAGCACGTTCCCGTGGCATAATTTCCGACATCCACGCGGGCGAAGCCGCGGGCAGAAGCTAGTGTGGGCATAAAATGTAGACTCTAAGGAAGTAGAAACATGAATAAAACGTCTCGCCAACGTACCCCATTTTTTTATAGTACTTCAAACTATACGGGGAAGATTATAATTATATTGACAAAGCTTATTTTTTTGTTTTCTTTTGTCATAGATTCTTCGGAAAGAGTGAAAAAAAAATCACCAGCTTTTTACTATTATCAAAGAGTTCAAAGGAAAGAAGATTGATGAAAATTTTTTGTTGTTGGACGAAAGACTCGCGCAACTAACTTCATGTCCACCCGAAGAAACAAGTGTTCTTACCCGTTATTTGAAATATTTCATATTTCTTATTTTTATACGGCTTCAACAATGAGATGCTATATCCCGTGTCACGTACAGTTTACAAGATTCTGATGCATGGCGCTCAAGTAATATCAAGTCACATTGTACCTATCGGACAGTTATCAGAGGAGGTTGCTGAAGCCCGGAACAAACATTTCCATAAATATCCCGTAGACTTTGCGTCGTTTTATAAGAAAATTTCAAGATTGGACTGCAACAGAGATATTTTAAATAGGTTGTTGCTGACATCTGATCCCTTCATCAGCTGCAACAGAATAAAACGGAAGAAGAAAAGCAAGTCTTTTCCCCAGGAAGCTATGCTTCTCACGAAAACACTGAATTCCGACGACGAAGATGATGAGGATCAAATCACCTGTGAACTCGGAGACAGTGATTCTGATTGATTCGGTCTCCTCATGATTATCCTCATGAAAAAATCCTGTTTTAGGTGTAAATACTCTCTAAGATTTGTAACTTTAAAAAAAAATTGTTTTTCTTTTTTCAATAAATGCCTAATTATGATGAATTATTGACTTTAATTTCATAAAATAGTAAAATAAAATATCAAATAATTTTGTCCAGTTTTTTATGTGAAATACTCCTATGTGAAGCGTTAAAAAATAACTTCCAACTGATTCTTCGTAACACATACATGGATTACACAAAATTATTAAAGATTGCTGTTTGCAAAATGCCTTTCGGTTTTTATTTTCGGTGCCTGCCAAAAGATGTCCTTTAATGCCTTCCAAGTAGTTCGTAGGTATTTTACAAAATAATGTAATTTAATTAGTTGGTAAACATTGCTTTCAAAAAAAGAATGCTGAGTCTGTAAAGCAGATTCTATCATGCAATGAGCAGAAAAAAAGCCCTGAAGGTGGAGGTGGTGGCTTTTGTTGTGACTATGACTGTCTAATGTATTCGAGCATAGCACAGTGACCATAGTGCTTTGCTTAGCGAGACTATTGCGCTTCGCCTTCATCCATTCTTGTTCCCCATGACTTACATTCTCGGCCACTACTGTTGAATATATTCTGCAAGCGCTCCTCGACGCTGGAGAGGTCACCCAGGGCGCCGCCGGCGGCACACTTCTTGCGAGCTTTGTACTTTATGTCAGCCCAATACTGTAACAACAACATTTTATTTACTTTTCTTTAGAACCATTGCTTTGTTTTAACGTACTAGATGATTAGTTATCCAGTTTTATTGAGAGAAGAATATGCACATTATTCAAATGCGAGCCTATTCATATTTAAAAAAACCTGGCAAAGTGCGTGTTCGACCACACACAGTGTAGGGTTCCGCTGTCACTTGGGAATTGGGATGTATATTTACGCATGCACAATATTTTAATTAAGTAGTAGTAAGTATTTCTCAAAGGCATAATATACTTACAATAGACAGGACAAAGCAAACAACATCAAAATCTACATGAAATTACCTACAGGTTGCACCTGAGTTTAGTTCTGACATTGTGTCTAAAAAGATTTGTGGGGATTGGTTGTCATAGTATGGGCACGTGAAACGGAGGAATGAGGACAATATTGTGAGAAAAGTTTTGAGTATGTGTGGAAGGCTAACGAGTAGTGAAAGAGCAAAGAAAAAACATGTCAACCCAAACCCAAAACGATTGGAATGAATGAACCAAAGGAGTATGATGATGACGAAATATTATTCTTATTGTTAAACTAATTTTCGTTTAAAGTATTTATTAAATTCTAATTTTGAGAATTTTTTGCCCTTTATGGTTGAAAAGTTTAACTTTTTACCACTGTAGAACTGTGCAACTATAACAAAAGAAGTAATTTTAAAACTCCTTTATTATTTTTCAAGACCTTCCCAGCTAGCTTAGCTATGCTAAGACACTTCACATGCTTATTGTGCACTGGTTTATTTTTGATCCCTCAATTATGTATGGTATGATAGGAATGAAAAAAGTTAGAAATATTAAGGGGAAAGTGCCAGGGTAGCCTGCAAAGTTCAAATAAGTCAGTCTTAGGTTGCATGTTGAACATAATATGATTTGTGACCGTAACAAGTAGGTATGTATTTGCAGAATTATAATCATTAAAATCATCAATATAAACCTTTTGATTGATATTTCATGACAATAGTCCTTTTCCAAAACAGTGTTGGTTGGTCAGTGGTGTCTTCCTGATAGTCTTTTGTTGTCCTTCTTTTTTGATTACCTATATTTGCAAAATAAATGACTATTCTAATAGGGTTATATGAACTGAAAGTTTTGCGGGATACCCTGGCGCTTCCCACTCAAAGTAAGAATTTGATCCCAGGGGCAGCCAGGGCTTCACACTTGGAAATTCTAAATCCTATGCCTGTGCTTCGAAGCTAAGCATCAACGCATCTGTCACATGAGTAACCCACAACATGAAACGAGTGACTGACCCGGCACCACTTGTCGGGCGACTTGCGCGCTCCGCCGCTGTCCACCGCCGCCGCGTTCAGCCGCTCTGCCAGCAGTCGCCACAGCTTGCTCGAACTGAACCGGGAGTATATTGATTGTTTACCGGCTGCGAAGTCGGGGTGCTCTTCCATAAACGACAGCAATAAATCCAGTTGCTCCGAACTCACTCTACATCTAGTTAACACGGCACTCATGTCTGTCATACATATCCGTAAGTTTACTATAAAACTGTCATTATTTTCACTTCAATGCAAAATATTAATGTTTTGATTATTTTTGTGACATTGTTGACGGTCCGACCAGTGTATGAGCTATGAGTATTTATTTTATAACAATAAATAGCCGACCCGACTTCAGTGGATTCAAAACGATCATAAATCACATAATATCGTGGGTGGGTGGATGATGGTTCACAACATGCCCAGCAATAAGTTATTTGATTGGAATATTCGCTAAATCGCTAATCCTTGCTGTTGTAACGTAATCGTTGAATTTACCCATATCTATGGTTGAATGAATGAACGTTGATTGAACAGTTGAACACTCACAACAACTCACACCGATCACACAGCCAATCACAGCACAGAATGCTTAGTGTCTGTCTGTGGCTGTGACAGAAATTGTGAGAACCGTAAATAGTCCTGTCAATGTCAAATAAATACTGTCAATCATTCCAACCATGGAATTAGTATGTACTTTATAGCTTACATTTGAAGCACAAGTTATGTCCTAAATGGGTTGAAATAGCAGCATGGGACATGCCTGAGGGGGTGAAGGTCTTCATCCACTATCTGGTTAGGTTACTTGCATAAATAAATAGTTTGTTAGAATTGAAGTGCAGATTCACACGGAGGAGTAACGTCGAAGCTGAAAAGCCGCTGTTCGCAATCAACAGGTCACACACATCGTCGCTTGTTGCCGACGATAAAACAGGTGCTGTACGGTGCACCAGCACAACCGCGTTTTGTGTTTGACTTTGAGCTTTGATGGCGGACATGCTTATGAACCTATGAACTCAAACGGAAACTTTTGTCACCGTATAACGTAACCGTCATTACATACGTTTTAACGTTACGGTTCAGTCACGGACCGGGATAGTGGGTGGAGACCTTAAAGTGGAAGCTGCTGGCTTTGTAAACAAAACTGAATAGTTATTCTATGTATGTATGTCACAATCGCAAGGTAACCATAGAAACTAATTGTAAATAACATGTACCTTAAAGTGTATCAAGATCTGATATTTTAAAAAGTATTCCTGGTGCATCCATCTGATATCAAATGTTTACTTAAAAAAACCTGTGATTTTGTATGTACAAACAAAAGCGATTTCGGTCTTTTTAGGTATGTCAAAAAGTGTCGGCCCTTTGATTATTATTACCGAGAAATGTAAAGTACATACCTTGAATGATAATGCCGTCAAATGTAATAATAATAACCAAAGATAGTTATTCGATACATTTTTTAATTTGCTCCGTGATATAATAAAAAATTTACGCTCATATGGGTAGGTGCTTCAAGCAAACAAGGATAAAAATTAAATATCTTTAATCTTTCGTATCGTTATTGCATTCAACATCCTCATACTTGAAATAATTTAGAAATATAGTGTGTGACAATGTGTGGTTAAGTTATATAGAGGTGTGCACGGTGCACCATGAACCGGTACGTGGTGCTACAGCAACTTGGCGACGGCACGTACGGCTCCGTGGTGCTGGCGCAGCGACGCGATTCCGGCGAGAAGGTGGCCATCAAGCGCATGAAACGCAAGTACTACTCCTGGGACGAAGCAATGAATCTACGCGAGGTCAAGTCGCTCAAGAAGCTGAACCACGCCAACATTGTCAAGCTACGCGAAGTAATACGGGAAAATGATACGCTATACTTCGTGTTCGAGTACATGCGGGGCAACCTCTACCAGCTGATACGCGACGCGGAGCGCGCTTTTCCTGAGCCAGTGTTGAGGAACATTGTTTATCAAGTATTACAGGGGCTGGCACATATGCATCGTCATGGGTTCTTCCACCGGGATCTGAAACCAGAAAATTTGCTGTGTGCCGGACCCGAACTCGTGAAGATCGCGGACCTCGGATTGGCGCGCGAGGTTCGCTCGCGTCCGCCCTACACCGACTACGTGTCCACGCGCTGGTACCGCGCACCGGAGGTGTTGCTGCACGACACGCGCTACGGTGCGCCCATCGATCTGTGGGCACTCGGTTGCATTATGGCAGAATTGTATACCTGTCGGCCGTTGTTTCCGGGGAACTCTGAAATAGACCAGTTGCACAAGGTATGCGCTGTGCTGGGCACTCCCGACCGAGACGACTGGCCGGAGGGGTACGCGCTCGCCGACGCGCTGCGGTTCCGCTTCCCGTCGAGCGCAGGCGTGCCGCTGGCGCGCGTCGTGCCCTCTGCCTCGCCGCCCGCCTTGGCCCTGCTCGCCGCGTTCATGCGATACCCTCCACGGGATCGTCCCACTGCCCCTCAGGCGCTTCGGTAATTTTTATATTAATATAAGTTTTCAAAAAGCCAGAGGTGGCGATGACCACTTACCATCAGGTGGGCCGACTGCTTAATTGTTTGCCAATAGCTAAAAGTGTTTAAGCTCATTTTTTTTTTTGTGGTTGTACATAGATTTCCATACTTTGCTGTGGGCGCTGCGCTAGTTTTGCCACCACCTGCATCACGTGCGAGGAGGTTCGTTTTAGTCGTACCTAATATACAGGGCTACTGGTAATTCGACGTATTCCTTGCACGACGTCATAGTAGGGTTAAAATGCAACAAATTAAGCCACCAAATGTTCTACCGAAGTTCAGTAGTTTTTGAGCTAGTTACATTTTCAGTTTTTTTATGAAAAATCCCAGATTAAATCATTTGGAGCCAATTTAAAAATGATTTACAGCGCGACTGTACTAAAATTTAAGTTAATATCATAGTTGATGCCGTAGCAGATCTTTGTTCATAATTAAAAGTTCAAAAATGCCAGAAACCTTGGCAAATATCACTAAACAAACATTTTTTTTTTGTGATTTTTGCTGTTATTTCATACAAAAAGTTGTCTAGTAAAAAAAATAAATATTACGCCTTATGTACAAATTACTAGGAAAATATCCTTGTCTTATCACCTATTTAGAAAGGTATGATTGTCAATACTTTTGCATGTGTGACAGGGAAGGGAAGAGTTTTATGGCGAGCAGGTAAATTGTGAGACGGTCAACCTAATGTTTCGTATTCCTATTATTCGTAGTTTTTACCTGCGCTTAAACTCTAAACACTCGGCAAGCTTTGTGATTGGTCACTATTGTTCTCTCGGCATGACCCGGGGTGCGACTTTACAAAATCTGGTCGTCAGTGGTAGTTAGTTTCAACTCTACGTTGCGCAAGCTCGTGTTTTGCTATCTAGCTATTTCCCTAACTGTTGCCGCGTATCTTGCTCTTGTGCTGTGCTGTGCTGTGCCTCCGTAAGTGCTTACTATGGCTGCATATTCTAACCCTGAATACGCTGACATAATGTACTGTTACGGACTTAGTGATGGTAACGCTGCTCAGGCGCGAAGAGAATATCAACTTCGCTTTCCCAACCGCCGACTCCCACACGTTAGTGTTTTTGGATCGACTTATCGGCGATTATCTGAAACTGGCAGCGTCCAAAGAAGCAGGCAAATTGACACTGGTCGTTCTCGGAGATACACGGCTGAGGACGAGGAGCTGATTCTTCAACGTTTTATTGACGACCCCAACACATCGACAAACATTGTAGCGCGTGAGCTTGGTATGTCACAGTGGAAAGTCTGGTCTGTAGTTCATTTATCAGGCCGACATCCATACCATTATCAACCTGTCCAGTCATTAGAAGAGGGAGATCCGCCGAGACGGCTTGAATTTTGTCGTTTTATGTTAGGTGCCGACGCTGAAAGCGAAAACTTTTTAAAAAACATTCTGTGGACCGATGAGTCATGTTTTGACCGTGATGGTATCACAAATTACCACAACTTACATTACTGAGCACCGAAAGCAGAAGCAAATCCTAAGAAACTGAAACCAACCGCATCCCAGCGTAGGTTCTCACTTAATTATTGGATGGGTATTATCGACGACAAATTAATTGGCCCACATTTTTTACCCCGAACACTAAATGGGGAACTTTATGAAGATTTCCTAAGAAACTATTTAACACCACACACCAAAACACGAGCTTGCGCAACGTAGAGTTGAAACTAACTACCACTGACGACCAGATTTTGTAAAGTCGCACCCCGGGTCATGCCGAGAGAACAATAGTGACCAATCACAAAGCTTGCCGAGTGTTTAGAGTTTAAGCGCAGGTAAAAACTACGAATAATAGGAATACGAAACATTAGGTTGACCGTCTCACAATTTACCTGCTCGCCATAAAACTCTTCCCTTCCCTGTCACACATGCAAAAGTATTGACAATCATACCTTTCTAAATAGGTGATAAGACAAGGATATTTTCCTAGTAATTTGTACATAAGGCGTAATATTTATTTTTTTTACTAGACAACTTTTTGTATGAAATAACAGCAAAAATCACAAAAAAAAAAATGTTTGTTTAGTGATATTTGCCAAGGTTTCTGGCATTTTTGAACTTTTAATTATGAACAAAGATCTGCTGCGGCATTAACTATGATATTAACTTAAATTTTAGTACAGTCGCGCTGTAAATCATTTTTAAATTGGCTCCAAATGATTTAATCTGGGATTTTTCATAAAAAAACTGAAAATGTAACTAGCTCAAAAACTACTGAACATCGGTAGAACATTTGGTGGCTTAATTTGTTGCATTTTAACCCTACTATGACGTCGTGCAAGGAATACGTCGAGTTACCAGTAACCCTGTATTTACCTGAATAAATTGGAAGCTACGTTGTTTCTTATCGTAGCATAATTACAACTTGTAGAAGTGCAGCACGAGGTGAAACGGAAAATGTACCAGAGCATCTCCGATCACCCGTCTCGGCCCTGCCGCTACACGCTGTGGTGCAACCGCCGCCACTGCGTGACAGATTCGCCGATATACTCGGGTATGTGTATCTGACCTTCCCTTTTACTTAGTGATTGTTTACTGGAGATTTCTCCACACGTCCTGTAATAAAATTCGCGTTGGAGCGGAGCGACCTCTGTAATGGTACGGCTACACTGTCGCGATTGTACACTGTTGTACAGCGAGACGTCAAGCTGTGAGCAAAGTCAAAGTCAAATATTTATTTCAAATAGGCACATAAAAGGCACTATTGAACGTCAAAAATTAAATTAAAATAGAATTGATTCTAGTCGCCCCTTCCAAAAGGTAGTTTTCGTATGGAGAAGAATGGGCAAGAAACTCCACCGTTACTCTTTTAAAATGTTTTACAATATTTTGCATACATTAATTATATGATGTCGGAAATTATCCCACGGGAACGTGCTACCAGGATAAAAAGTATGTCCTTTCCCCAGGATGCCATCTATCTCTATGCCAAATTTTATCGAAATCCGTTGTGGTTTCGGCGACAAAATGCAACATACAGACAAAATTTATAATATTATATAGTATAGCAGTTTGGCCGCGACTTCGTTCGCGTGTACTTTACTCTAAAAATTTCGAAGATGTATGTTTACGATCTTTATCATTTAATTCGGGTTAATTTTAAAGTTTATATATCAAATGAATAAGATTTTGAAATAAACCTTGTCGTCCCGTTTTACCACGACATGCTTTGTTTTTAAAAAAGCGTTGGGTACGTTTCCATTGTATGACTTAAAGATTATTCATACCCATTTTTGAGTTAATGGAAGCAAGCAGTAAAATCCACCCCTTGAAACTTTATTACCCTTTTCCACTTCGGTAAGAGACGATTTTTGAAAAACCCTTAAAACACATACTTTTTATTTTTTGTTTTAAGTATTAGTACCGAATTTCGAGTTAACCCGTGCGAGCGGTTTAATTTTTTTTCTTATCTATTAACTTTTTCACCCCCTAAATCCTCTGTGAGGAGTTTTTTTAAACTAAAAGAAGGCAAATATTGCCAAGTACCTATCAAGTTTATTAATCAAAGGAAAAAGGTTTTTCATATTAACTGTATCCCGTCTTTTCACCCCACAGGAGTAGAATTAAGAAAAAAATTGGGATGTTTCCATAATTTGACTCAAAGATTATTTATACCAATTTTTGAGTTAATCAAGCCACGTAGTAAAATATTCTTCTTAAAAAAATAATTACCCTTTTTTGCCCCGTCAGGGGTCGATTTTCCAAAGACCCAAAAACTTATCATCGTTTCTTTCCTGTCAAAAGTATTAATACTCAGTTTCGTATTAGTCGGTCCGCGCATTCAAATTCTTCTACATAAACTTTAAGGGGTAGTTTTGAAAATCTTGTAATGATAAACTTTATTACCTACTTAGGCAAGTAATCTTGCCAAGTTTCAAGTTTATTAACTGAATGAATAAGATTTTTTATATAAATTGTATCCCCGTTTTTCACTTCCACAAGGGTGGGATTTTGAAAACTCGTTTGGGATGTATTCATTACTTGACTCAAAGATTATTTATACCAATTTTCGAGTTCGTCAAGCCCCGCTGTAAAATCCTCCCCTGTAAAATTGACTACCACTTTTCAGCCCGTCAGGGGTAGATTTTCGAAAAACCCTGATACCTACACATTATTCTTTAAGTTAAATTTTAGGTATAAATACTGAGTTTCGAGTAAATCGGACCGCGCGCTAAAATTCTTCCATACAAACTTTGAAACCCCCCAATCCCCTTTTAGGGGGTAGTTTATAAAAACAAAAAATGGCAAACTTCATGATTTACTTAGATAAGTATTCGTGCCAAGTTTCAAGTTTATTAACTCAAGATATAAGATTTTCCATACAAGCAAAATCCCCCCATTTCACCCTCTTAGGGGTGGAATTTCGAAAAACCCTTTCTTAGTGGATACCTACTCTTCACGACGAATACACCCTCCAAATTTTAAATTTCTAGGACCAGCGGTTTAGGCTGTGCGTTGATGTATCAGTCAGTCACTCAGTCAGGACTTTGAATTTTATATAAATAGATAGATGTGAAGACGATACACCTAAAAGTAAAATTACTGTAGGTACCACAATAGGTAAAAGAATTAAAATGGATTAATGAAACCATGACATATAAATTAACTACGTGATAGATACACGGTGCTCACCTATTTACAAACATTCTAAAAGTAGTCGATTTTCATAAGTAAATAAAGAGTAATAAGTCTGGGTGTGGCTTAAGTAATTACAGAATGTAAATCAATGTCAAAAAAATAAAAGAATAAATTATAACTACAATTACATTAGCAACCAGTTTGATTTTGTCTAGACTCTAGAGATTGTCCTATGGAGTAGGGCCAGCATGTTTCCAAGCATTCTTAGCTTGGATCGTGACAGCTTCTGCTGCCACTTGTATAGATAATATTTTTAGTAATTGCGATTACTTACACAAACAAATTGTAAATAAGTTGCCATCTGATCACAGTGGACAAATAATAACATTTAGTTCCTACATGCCTTTACAAAAAATTGAAATAAGGTTTAGGCCAATTACATGTAATAATTTAGAGAAATTAAATAATTCTTTGGCCAGTAAATTATGTGATCAGAGTTTTAATAATATAGATGAGTTCTACACCGAGTTCTTTTCACTATTAAAAGAGCAATTTTATGACACGTTTCCACTGAAAACTAAAAGTATTAACACAAAGTTTTTATTCAGTGACTGGGCTACTCCAGGTATTCGTAAAAGCAGGGAAACACTTTTTGAACTTTATGGCTTAAAGCAATTTAAGAAAAATACAAACTTTCATCAGTATGTTGCAAAATATTCAAAAACTTTTAAAAGGGTGTGCCAAAGAGCTAAAGCTCTTTAGATAAGCAATAAAATAAAATCAGCTGATGATAAAATAAAACCGGTCATTTGCATGTCGGGCCACGCGCGGTGTAAGGTTCCGTAGTTTTTATAACAGCCAAGTGCGGGTCGTGTTCGCTGGCTGATAGTTTCGTACCATGCTCTAACTAAAAGCCAAACATGACTACCTACCTAATTTGACTTACTATACAAATCCTCACCTGATCCGACAATATTGCACGGAAAGTTTTAATATTTTTTTTTTGAGATTTGGACTAGACTTGTCATAGCCGGTGTAGCAACTGTTTTTTTTTATAAAACTTATTTAGGAATGAAACAATAGCGCGATACAACTGACACTTAGCGCCATCTATCGACATTTCTATGGAGTTGTTCGAAATTTTCGAGTCTAATACGATTGGTCGACTATTATTCGTAAACTTGTAAAGCCCACTTGAGTGTGATAGTTTTCCTTTAAACTTCGTTATAATATACTCGTCCATATAGGTACTACTGCCGTGACATCTGAATTTCTAACTACAATCGTTTAGTTGGTAGAGGGGGGAGTGGGGGACACTTGACTCTAACGAAAATTGGTACTTTAAAGCTTGATAAGTCACGAACGGTTTACTTAATCAAAAAACGGTCTTCCCAAACCCCTAATATTTTTAGGCCTATCCAACGATATCCCACACTATGGGATGGACGAAAAAAAAATTATCATCCCCACTTTAGATGTAGGGGAGGTACCCTAAATAATTGTTTTTTTCAAAATTTTATTTTACCACTTTTTCGGCGTCATTAACGTGTAAACTCATGCCAAATTACAACTTTCTAGCACCAATAGTTTTTGAGCTAAACCGCGGACAGACAGACAGACGACATGGCGAAACTATAAGGGTTCCTTGTTGACTACGGAGCCCTAAAAACTACCTGGCAAATAATAAATAATGAAACAGGTAGGAAAAAACAGCGATACAGTGAATTTAATTTAGAGACTGCACATGGCCCCATCAATTCAGATGTATAAATAGCTCAGGAATTTGAAAACTTCTTTGCTAATATTCCCCTTAAAACTACTGAAGCTTTAAATTCTTCCCCCACGCTTTCTGCTGCCTTACATAAAAGGAATGTAAAAGCATGCCCTTTGGAGCTTAGGTTTCAGCATACAAACTCCCAGGCTGTTATAAAAGCTTTTAAAGATCTTAAAATTTTGTCTTCTGTTGATTTAATTTCTCTGGAGTAACCATTGCGCCCTATTTAGCTTTCATATTTAACACCAGTGTTGACCAAGGAGTCTTTCCCGATCTTATGAAACATAGTAAAGTAGTACCATTGTTCAAATCCGGTGATAGTAAAGAACCCAACAATTATAGACCTGTGTCAATTCTGCCAGTTCTCAGTAAGGTGTTTGTAAAGTTGATGCTCAAGCAAATGTTACGTCACTTTAATAAAAATTACATCTTTCATGAACACCAGTACGGCTTCACCAAAGGGCGTTGTACCACTGACGCCGGTGTTACCCTAATGAAGAACATTTTTAACGCCTGGGAAGAAGCACAAGATGCTATTGGAATCTTTTGCGACCTCTCTAAGGCGTTCGATGGCGTAAACCATGAAACACTTCTGATGAAACTCGGGCACTATGGGATTAAGAAAACAGCACTTCACTTGTTAAGATCATACCTGAAAAATAGAAAGGTTAAAGTCCAAGTAAATGGCGTAAACTCATTGGGGTCTGAAATGACAATGGGCGTTCTTCAAGGTTCGATATTGGGTCCATTCCTCTTTTTAGTTTATATTAATGATTTACCCCAATTACTTCAAAATCAACCGAAGATGGTGTTATTTGCAGATGACACATCATTGATCTTTAAAATAGACCGACGGTCACAAAATCTTGACGACGTGAATAACTCTATTCTTCAGGTCCAAGATTGCTTTACGGTAGATAATTTAGTACATAATGAAAAAAAAAACCAAATGTATTAGATTTAAATTACCTAAAGTTAGAAGTAGCGAATGTGACATCATATTGAATGGCCAAAAACTAGAATTTGTTAATCAGACAGTTTTCGTGGGAATCACGCTAGACGAGCCATTACAATGGGGACCTCATATAACATCTATTGCGGGGCGACTAAGCTCGGCCGCATATGCTGTAAGAAAGATAAGACAATTAACAGATGAAGAAACCGCGCGTTTGGTCTATTTAAGTTACTTCCACAGTATTATGTAATATGGCATTTTACTGTGGGGTCGGGCTGCTGACATTGAATCCATTTTTATTTTGCAAAAGAGAGCTGTCAGAGCCATTTACAATCTACGTCGCCGCGAATCTATCGAATCAATGGCCTGATGGCCGACAGCCTCGATCAACATCTATCGAGGCTCTCGTTAGGCGGTTGGATCAAGGGCCTGATTCAGAAGGCAGTACTCCTCGATACAGCTCGCATTGTGAGGAGGTTTCTATCTCTGGAGCCCTAACCACCGGTAGCTTGGACCCTGCTCCCGACACCGGTGGATCACTATTTTTTTATATTTTTTAATGTTTTTTTATTTTTTTATTTAATCATACTAATATTTAAAAATGTAACAAAATAAGACGACTAAATAAATAAACGACATAATAATAATAATAGGCTTAATAGCCAAGAGCCTCGACCAACACCTGAGGAGGCTCTCGTTGGGCAGCTGGATCAAGGGCTTGATTCAGAAAGCGGTACTTCTGGACACGGCTCGCATTGTCAGGAGGTTCCTCTCTCTGGAGCCCTGACAACCGGTAGCTTGGACCCTGTTCCTGATACCGATGGGCTACTATTTTTTATATTTTTAAATGTTTTTATATTCTAATATTTAAAAATATAATTTATGTGATTATATTAAAATAAAGGAGATAATAATATATTTATTCAAATAATTTAAGGCTTGAAATTTAGTACAGTTTTGCTTAAATGTAAATTATATTCCTAAGACTTACGTGCCTGAACTAGGTAATCCTGTTTCAGGCGAAAAGAGCTAAAATAGTCTTTAAAAATTAATAAATAATCAAAAGTTGACAATTATAGAAAAATAAATAATTATTTTTGTGACATCATATTGAATGGCCAAAAACTAGAATTTGTTAATCAGACAGTTTTCGTGGGAATCACGCTAGACGAGCCATTACAATGGGGACCTCATATAACATCTATTGCGGGGCGACTAAGCTCGGCCGCATATGCTGTAAGAAAGATAAGACAATTAACAGATGAAGAAACCGCGCGTTTGGTCTATTTAAGTTACTTCCACAGTATTATGTAATATGGCATTTTACTGTGGGGTCGGGCTGCTGACATTGAATCCATTTTTATTTTGCAAAAGAGAGCTGTCAGAGCCATTTACAATCTACGTCGCCGCGAATCTATCGAATCAATGGCCTGATGGCCGACAGCCTCGATCAACATCTATCGAGGCTCTCGTTAGGCGGTTGGATCAAGGGCCTGATTCAGAAGGCAGTACTCCTCGATACAGCTCGCATTGTGAGGAGGTTTCTATCTCTGGAGCCCTAACCACCGGTAGCTTGGACCCTGCTCCCGACACCGGTGGATCACTATTTTTTTATATTTTTTAATGTTTTTTTATTTTTTTATTTAATCATACTAATATTTAAAAATGTAACAAAATAAGACGACTAAATAAATAAACGACATAATAATAATAATAGGCTTAATAGCCAAGAGCCTCGACCAACACCTGAGGAGGCTCTCGTTGGGCAGCTGGATCAAGGGCTTGATTCAGAAAGCGGTACTTCTGGACACGGCTCGCATTGTCAGGAGGTTCCTCTCTCTGGAGCCCTGACAACCGGTAGCTTGGACCCTGTTCCTGATACCGATGGGCTACTATTTTTTATATTTTTAAATGTTTTTATATTCTAATATTTAAAAATATAATTTATGTGATTATATTAAAATAAAGGAGATAATAATATATTTATTCAAATAATTTAAGGCTTGAAATTTAGTACAGTTTTGCTTAAATGTAAATTATATTCCTAAGACTTACGTGCCTGAACTAGGTAATCCTGTTTCAGGCGAAAAGAGCTAAAATAGTCTTTAAAAATTAATAAATAATCAAAAGTTGACAATTATAGAAAAATAATTATATGTTGAGTAGAATAACTCCTAGTTTCTAAATTTGATAAATATTTGTATACCTATATTTACTTTAACACAGTTAGTAAATTCTCTGTTTCTTCGTAAGGCATACTTTGGAGAGCCTCCTTGAGGATTCTCTTACAATTTGTATACTTCAGAGAATAAATGTTTGCTTTCACGTTTAGTCTATTATATAGGAGAGGTCCGAGGTACAGGTAAAATTTGGCTATAAAAGCATGTTTTGTAGAATTTTGTGGACAAACTATATCTTTACGTGTTTTATTAGTATATCTAGTGCTGTAGGGTAGAGCTTTGTGTTGTTTTAATACAATGCCCATTATAAACAGCTGTCGAACTGTTAATACTTCACAAGATTTGTACAGGAGGCTAGTAGGAAAAAGGAAAGGGCGGAAAGTAGACACTTTGAGAATCGCCCTCTGAACAATGTTTTACCCGCTCTACCCCATGTGGTAATACAGTAAGTTAAAATCGATTGACATAGAGCCAAGTAAACTTGTTTAACTATTTTTGGTTCAGCAATAGAGCGTAACTTTTTAAAAACAAATATCAACTTGTGAATTCTATTATTTAAAGCTTCTATATGTTGCTTGAACGAAAGTGTTTCATCTATCTATAACACCAAGGTATTTTGTTGTATTTGCCATTTTAATGATAGGAAAAACACATTGGTTATTTTTGGGAATTGTGCAATAATGAGCATATAATGTCGAGTTAGTGCCAGTTGATGTTTCCTTGCACATCAAAAACTTAATATAATTTGTCTTGTCTGCATTTAGTGTTAGTGAATTATGTTGAAGCCATTTATTAACAATATTGAATTCGTGTTGCGCCACCTTGTAGACATTGTTTTCTGAGTTAGACGAAAATAGAAGGGCAGTGTCGTCAGCACAAGAAACAATTTGACCATGATCTAGACTTAGATTACAAAGATCGTTTATGTTATGTTATGTTACATAAACGATCTTTGTAATATCGTTTATGTATATCAAAAATAGTGTAGGCCCTAAAATACTTCCTTGGGGAACTCCAAAGGATGTGTTTTTTTTATCCTCGCTGCGAACATCTCTAATCCTTACACATTGGGTACGATCTTCTAGATAACTCTTAAATAGTTTCAGCTGAGTGCCTCTGATACCTATGGTTTCGAGCTTGTGCAACAGAATAGGAATAGAAACCGTGTTAAAAGCTTTGGCGAGGTCCAGGAAGATTCCTACTGTGTGGTTACCATTATCAAGTTCTTGTGCTAGATAGTCAGTCAGTTGGTGTACGGCATCGTCTGGATTATGACGGTACCTTGCCAATTCATTTATGAAAATATTATGTATGTAAGAAAAAATCAACATCTTTTTAATAAAATAAGTGATAGACATAATTTTAATACTAGAAATAAAGATAAATTAGATGAACTTTTTTTTCAGATAATCCAAAGTACATACATCTTTTATGGGGTACTGTGTTAAATGTTACAACAAAATATCTTGTGAAGTATTGCAATTAAACGAAAGAAAATTTAAAACTTATATTAAAATTACACTTTGTAAGCAAGGAAATTACAAATTAGAGGATTATATCCAAGATAAGAATGCTTGGAAACATGCTGGTCCTACTCCATAGGACAATCTCTAGAGTCTAGACAAAATCAAACTGGTTGCTAATGTAATTGTATAATTTATTCTTTTACATACGTATAGGTACCTAAGTAATTTTGAGTCGGCGCCAAACAATCAATAAACAAAGATCACTAAATTGCCTTACATTTAAACGGCGCCGACTCATAATTATTTAGGTTTAGTTACATTCGTTTAAGAACTTAGTTATTAAGGTTAAATAAAAAAGGTTTATTATTTTTTGCTTTTCAGTTTTTTCGTCGGTTTCATTTTTTTGTTAAAAAGTTTTAATTTTATAAGTTTTTGTGGCTATAATCTACTAATTGTTTGCCAAAGGGCAGGCATATGTGGCACTGAGTAGAGTAATAATACACCACCCAGCACTCAAATCTGTGAGTGAACAATAAATCACCCCTATTTTCCCACCCTTAGGGTTGCATTTTTTTTCCAAATTTATATGGGACCAACTTTGGGGTATACCTTTTCCAATAAAACAAGAATTATCAAAATCGGACTAAAAAGTTATGCATGGTCATACATAAAATATATATATATATATATATATATATACCTAGTCTTGCCATAAATGCAATGAATCATGACCTGGCTTGCGTCAGCGCTTGGGCTAAGTCCTTTGGTTTGCAAATTAACCCTACTAAATCCCAGGCCATGATCATCGGCAGCAGATTCGTTCGCAATGTGGCTGATGTTACATCTCTCATGCCTTTATATCTCGATGGTGTTCGCATTGACTATACTGAAACCGCTAAAGATCTGGGTGTAGTTATTGACTCCAATCTTTCGTGGCGTGCTCAGGTCAATGAGGTTAGCCGAAAGGTACATTTCTCCTTTCATTCACTAAAATGCCTTCAGGGTCTTCTGCCCTTGAAGACTAAAATTTCTTTGGCACAAACACTTATTCAGCCGATTATAGATTATGCCGACGCCTGCTACCTGGATGCTACTGAGGAGCTATTAAACAAGCTTGAGCGCTTGCAAAACCTGTGCATTCGCTTTGTTTTCGGTCTTCGAAAGTATGACCATGTTTCACACCTTCGCAAGGAACTCAAGTGGCTCCCAATTCGCCTTCGCAGGAACACTCGGATTTTATGTCTACTCTTCAACATCTTACACAACCCGTCTTATCCTTCCTACCTGCGTGAGCGTTTTTCTTACGCTCGCTCTAGCGCCGCACCGTGTAGATCACACCTAAGATCCATCCTTAAATCTCATCCTCATAAAACGAGCTACTATTCTTATTCCTTCTCTGTCCATGCTGTAAGATTGTAGAACTCACTTCCGCCTAGCATTCGTGATTTAAAAACTATTTCTCTTTTTAAACGTCGAGTAAAAGAGCATTACCTTTCCTCTATACTGTGAGTATTTGTATATATATATTTGTTATATATTTTTGTATTATGTATTTAATTAAATATATTTATTTATTATTATTTTTTATTTTTTTGCGCTATATGTGTAATATTTTTGTTTTAGACTTCACACATTCATATTTTTCTCTTCTTGTTCTCACACACTATTGTCTACATTTCTTTTTTTTACTTCTCCTTTCGCAGGTCTGCTGGAAGAAATTTCTTAAGAAATAAGCAGTACCTTTGTACTCATGTTATAATTCTGTCATATCAATTTGTATTTTACTGTGTGTACATAAATAATAAAATAAATAAATAAATAAATAAAATGGTTTGATACCTTTTTCACAAAAATATGGCTTAGTCACTCCTTCATAGCTAACACCCAACCAAACCATCACTGAAGTCGGATAATGCCCACGTTGCACTCTATCGACTAATTGGGAAGCTTCCTTAGAGTTTTGAGCATAAATACGGTCATTTTGTTTGTTAAAATGTTGCTCAATTGTAAAGATTTTCTCATCCGTAAACAAAATTTTTCTGTGACCTTCCCTTGCGTACCGCTTCAGTAGTTGTTTCGATTTTACCACCCTATTCTTTTTTAAATTATCAGTTAAAAAATGACCATTGCGTCTCATAAAGACTGCAAGTCCTAAGTCATCTTTTAAAATACGTGACATAGTTCTGGGTGCTATCTTCATCTCCCGAGATAAAATCTTTTGCTTTCGGACAGGATTTCTTCGGATTCTTTCCCTTACTGCTTTGACCACCTTTTTCGTACGAACACTACGTGGACGGCCAGATCGTTTTCTGTCACAAACAGAGGAGGTCTCATTGTACCTATTAATAGCCCGGTACACAAACATTTTACTAATACCAAGCGTATGGAGAGTTTTAAAAATTGCATTTGGCTCCATACCAACTTTGTGTAATGCAATCACAGCGATTCGGTTCTCTTTAGGATGCAGTGGGGTCCTCATATAACATCTCTTACAAAACGGCTAAGTTCAGCAGCATATGCTGTAAGAACAATCCGTCAATTTACTAATGTAGATACCGCGAGGCTGGTCTATTTCAGTTATTTTCATAGTATCATGTCTTATGGTATTTTACTATGGGGACGGGCGGCAGATATCGAGTCTATTTTTATTCTGCAGAAAAGAGCCATCAGAGCAATACGAGTATATGGCCTACGCAGGCGCGATTCTCTAAGGGAACTGTTTAAAAATATTAATATCATGACGATACCTTGTCAATATATCTATGAAAACATCATGTACGTAAGGAAAAATTTAAATCTTTTCAGTAAAAGAGGTGACAGACACACATATAGAACCAGAAATACGGACCAATTAGTTCGGCCAGGTTTCAGACTGGCTAAAGTAGACTCTTCCTTCATGGGGTACTGTTTAAAATGTTACAATATAACGAATGAAACGTAATAATGAAACGAAATTCAAATCTTGAATAAAACGCACACTATGCAGCCAAGCATATTATAAGTTGGGGGATTACATCGCTAACAAAAATGCTTGGCTAAACGCTGGTCCTGCTCCACAGGACGCTTAAATAAATTGATTAGCATTTGAAAATACTTCACACACGCCTACCCTTTACATACTGTTGGAGCTGCTGAAGATTCTAAAATACTATGTTTGGATTATATAAATTCAATCTCCTAGTATTGTATAATTGCATAGAACGTATGTGAGTACTATGTTACATACTATAAAGCTACCATTTACTGGGTACGTCTTTCATTGACTTGAATGTGCCTTGGCGGATGAAAGTATGTCATGCGCACTCTAATGTCTCGCTGATGGTGGCACATGTGTTGGATCATTTAGCTCCCTTCAAAATGGTTGAGCTGAATGGTGCTAATCTATGCGTCATGTTCGTGAACGGGCGCCGTCAGTAGGGACTGGTCAACTCTTTGCTGCCATGGCTTATTTTAATTTAATATTTGAATTGTTTTTTTTTTCTTTTCATTACGAACGCTTTTAACGTTCTGCATCGTTCTCACATGCATAATTTTGAACATGAATGATGTAACCAATACTTTGTAACAATATTATTATGATTTAAAAGAGTGTCCATGGAGTATCTTGCCCGTTCTTCTCCATAGGTACCTACTACGCTTTGGAATGGGCAACTAGCTTCATCTTTTTGACTGACCGACCTTGATAATTCAAAAGTGCCTGTAATTGGTTTATTTGAAATAAATAGTTTGAGTTTTTTTTTTAATATCGCAAAATATTGTACAATGTATTGGCGCCAAAATTAGAAAACTCAATGAACAATCGTATAATAATGACAGATTCTGCCAGTTCTCAGTAAGGTGTTTGAAAAGTTGATGCTCAATCAAATGTTACGTCACTTTAATAAAAATTACATCTTTCATGAACACCAGTACGGCTTTACCAAAGGGCGTTGTACCACTCGACGCCGGTGTTACCCTAATGAAGAACATTTTTAACGCCTGGGAAGAAGCACAAGATGCTATTGGAATCTTTTGCGATCTCTCTAAGGCGTTCGATTGCGTAAACCATGAAACACTTCTGATGAAACTCGAGCACTATGGGATTAGGAAAACAGCACTTGACTTGTTAAGATCATACCTGAAAGATAGAAAGGTTAAAGTCCAAGTAAATGGCGTAAACTCATTGGGGTCTGAAATGACAATGGGCGTTCTTCAAGGTTCGATATTGGGTCCATTCCTCTTTTTAGTTTATATTAATGATTTACCCCAATTACTTCAAAATCATCCGAAGATGGTGTTATTTGCAGATGACACATCATTGATCTTTAAAATAGACCGACGGTTACAAAATCTTGACGACGTGAATAACTCTATCCTTCAGGTCCAAAATTGGTTTAAGGTAAATAATTTAGTACTTAATGAAAAAAAAACCAAATGCATTAGATTTAAATTACTTAATGTTAGAAGTAGCGAATGTGACATCATATTGAATGGCCAAAAATTAGAATTTGTTAATCAGACAGTTTTCCTAGGAATCACCCTAGACGAGAAATTACAATGGGGATCTCATATAATATCTATTGCGGGGCTGCTAAGCTCGGCCGCATATGCTGTTAGAAAGATAAGACAGTTAACAGACGAAGAAACCGCGCGCTTGGTCTATTTTAGTTACTTCTACAGTATTATGTCATATGGCATTTTACTGTGGGGTCGGGCTGCTGACATTGAATCCATTTTTATTTTGCAAAAGAGAGCTGTCAGAGCCATTTACAATCTACGTCGCCGCGAATCTCTTAGGGAACTATTTAAAAGGGTTAATATTATGACGGTACCTTGCCAATTCATTTATGAAGATATTATGTATGTAAGAAAAAATCAACATCTTTTTTATAAAATAAGTGATAGACATAATTTTAATACTAGAAATAAAGATAAATTTGATCAACCTTTTTCAGATTATCTAAAGTACATACATCTTTTATGGGGTACTGTGTGAAATGTTACAACAAAATACCTTGTGAAATATTGCAATTAAATGAAAGAAAATTTAAAACTTATATTAAAATTACACTTTGTAAGCAAGGATATTAGAGGATTACAAATTAGAGGATTATAGGAAGGAATACAAATTAGAGGATTATATCCAAAATAAGAATGCTTGGAAACATGATGGTCCTGCTCCATAGGACAATCTCTAGAGTGTAGACAAAATCAAACTGGTTGCTAATGTATTTTTTTTATTTTTTTTTTCCGTTGACATTGATTTACATTCTGTAATTACTTGGGGTCACACCCGGACTTATTACTCCTTATTTATTTATTAAAATCGTCTACTTTTGGAATGTTTGTGAATATGTGAGCACCATATAACTATCACAAAGTTAATTTATATGTCATGGTTTCATTTATCCATTTTAATTCTTTTACCTATTGTGGTATAGTAATTTTATTTTTAGGTGCATCGTCTTCACATATAATTATATAATTAATGTATGCAAAATATTGTAAAACATTTTAAAAGAGTAACGGTGGAGTTTCTTGTCCATTCTTCTCCATACGAAAACTACCTTTTGGAAGGGGTAACTAGAATCAATTTTATTTTTGACGTTCAAAAGTGCCTATTTGAAATAAATGATTTGACTTTGACTTTGATTCCAAATTTCATTCATTCATTTTTCATTTCATTTTTTCTTTCTTATTTTTAATTGTAACAGTATTTATGGCCAGACTGTGTATATATACGCGTCGACTTGAGAACCTCCTCCGTTTTTTTTCGTCGGTTTAAAATAAACCAAAGGATTTCTTCATCTGTTAACTGTTTTATCTTTCTAACAGCATATGCGGCCGAGCTTAGCCGCCCCGCAATAGATGTTATATGAGGCCCCCTTGTAATTTCTCGTCTAGCGTGATTCCTAGGAAAACTGTCTGATGAACAAATTCTACTTTTTGGCCATTCAATATGTCACATTCGCTACTTCTAACATTAGGTAATTTAAATCTAATGCATTTGGTTTTTTTTTCATTAAGTACTAAATTATCTACCGTAAACCAATCTTGGACCCGAAGAATAGAGTTATTCACGTCGTCAAGATTTTGTGACCATCGGTCTATTTTAAAGATCAATGATGTGTCATCTGCAAATAACACCATCTTCGGTTGATTTTGAAGTAATTGGGGTAAATCATTAATATAAACTAAAAAGAGGAATGGACCCAATATCGAACCTTGAGGAACGCCCATTGTCATTTCAGACCCCAATGAGTTTGAGCGAGAGGGAGAGCGTGAACTGTAGTTCGCGTTATCGCGGCTATGTAGCGGGAGCATCAAAAAAAGTTTATCATACAGGCGCGGTCGCAGCCCAAGATTGGGGGGGGGGGGGGGGGGGTCACTATGGGTGCCGAGGAATATTTTAAGGGAGGTAAATCTCCTCGTTGGTCTAGTGGTCGCAAGCGTTATTGCTGAGCATGAGGTTCTACCTGGGTTCGATTCCTAGGTTGGGTAAAGTGTTATTGGGTTTTATGCAGCCTGGAGTCTGGATTTGTGCCCGGTCGGCAGTAGGCTCGCCCCTTATGACATGATACTTAAGTACTATATGAAGGTACACCCCTTGTCATCTCCAGCTCCACGTAACTTATGCATTTATGGACGCAGCTTTCACATGGGGCGGGGGAGGGGGTGTGCCTTAATAATGCTGCCAAATTGGCCGTATTCGTATATAGGGTAGGGAGAGCGAGCGAAGCGAGCTTGAAAATTTAACAACCCGCCTTGGTTTGGTTAGGTTTTGTTTTATATTTTCAAGCAGCAACAGGAGTTATAATTATTGTCGACTTATGCAGGCAAGCCAACAACTAACAGAACGTAGATTGCAAGAGCGAGCGAAGCGAGCTCGAATATTTGGCACACTGATAAGTTCGATTTTCTTTCGATTATTCTGAAAGGACTAGGAATTACTTGCTTTGTCGGACTTATGAAAAGAACCTCAAGGATCAACAGAATGTAGATTGCAAGAGCGAGCGAAGCAATCCTGAAAATTTTAGCACCCCAACTTGAATAGACTGTTTTCTTTTAATTATGACGAAAAGCTTTAACTCGTTTTACAGCAGTTTAGGTTTTGGAATCTGGGCTTTACCTAAGTCTTTCGAAGTTTCGAACCTTACGTTCGAGCGGGGTGCCCAATATCCCGAGTTTGCTTCGCTCTCTCTTGCATCTTAGATTCTACATGTACACACATCAACACTGTCTAGGGATATTTTGGATTTACTCAAAATTTATTATAAATAACATACAACATGCATATATTTTTATAAAGCCCATTTATCAGACTACACTCCAGAATAAAAGAAAACTATTTTTTTTTGCGTAAACAAATTTTTATTAAAATAAAGAAAAAACGTGAAATAATGGTAAAACTAACAATGAATGTGTTTCTCAAGAAAAAGTGAAAAATAAGGAAAAATTTGTTTTTAACAGTTATGTGAAAAATCAGTAGTCAGTAAAACACCCCATGACGTTAATAACGGTCCTGCAACGGTTTTTCATGCTTTGGATTAAGTTATCCAAGTCTTGCTGCGGTATATTGTCCCAAGTCCGGCTAAGATGCAAAAAAAGTTGCTCTTCTGTCGCAATGTTTGCAGGGAAATTCCTCAAAGCCCTTCTTTGGAGCATGTCCCACGCATGTTCTATCGGGTTTAGGTCAGGCGATTGAGCGGGCCAGCCTAAGACCGATAGGTCGTGCTCCTGCAACCAGCTCGTCACCACTCTCGCTGTGTGCAGACGGGCGTTATCGTGCATGAGCGTGAATTCTTGGCCCATTTGTAGTCGATGGGGGTAGATTATTGGTACTAGCATCTCGTTACGGTATTTTTCAGCCGTCATGGTGTTTCTGATCCAAACGAGGTCGGTTCTTCCACCAACACGAATTCCCGCCCAAACCATAATTGTCCCGCCGTGGTATGAATAGACTTCCTGAGGATGTTGCAGACGGCTCTTACGACCAGGAACTCGCCAAACACGTACTCTACGTGTATCGGGATGGAAACCGAACCGGGACTCATCGGTAAACAGCACTACAGACCACTGGTTATCTTCCCAGAGCAAATTTTCACGAGCCCACTCTAGTCGTCGTCCACGATTTCCTCGGCGTAGTGCTGGAGTACGAAGCGGTCTGCGAGCATGAAGGTTAGCTTCATGCAGCCTTCTCCTCACAGTTTGGTCACTCACAAGCAACTGGTGCTCTGACTGGAGCCTCTGAACCAACTGCATGGCCGTAACATTTGGTTGTCTTCTCGCGGCAACTTGCAAAAATCGGTATTGTCGTTGAGTGGTAATGCGCTTCCCGCCTGGGTGTCTTTCAGCCACATCACCAGTAGCACGATAACGTGACCATAACCTTGATATCACGTTTTCTCTTGTTCCAATCTCCTCGGCAATACTCCGTTGAATAGCCCCAGTTTGGAGCATGCCTACTGCCCTTAACAATTCCTCTCTCGTTAAATGGCGCCGCTGCATGATGCACACAATAACATTAATTCGAAATTAACCGATAACTTGTTATAAAACTTAAATTTGACACAAAAAAATAGGCAAAAACTACTGTAGGTAAATGAAACCTTCGGACTTCGCTACCATTATGCCGCGTAAGTATTTTGTTTTTAATTTATTTTTTCAAATTCAAATTTAGAATCGTTCAAAAAGGTTTACAAAATAAGCTTTCTTCAAATGAATTTAAAACTGGCCAGTATTTTTTGAGTTTAATAACTTTATACAAAATATCCCTAGACGGTGTTGATGTGTGTATATTTTATAAAAGGCTTTTTAAAGTAAAAACTTGGCATGACGCCCACTACCCCCCCCCCCCCCCCCCCTACGGACCGCGCCTGAGTACATATCTACTGTAGATAAAAAAAAACCGTCATGTTACCCGCTAAATTTAAAACTTGTTAATACAAGTTTTTTTGAAAATTGCAGCACTGTTTTACGTTGTTTTGTGTTCGTAAAACAGTGCTGCAATTTAATTTGCGCGTGGTAAGCGATATTACACGGTGTAGAGGTGAGGTGGTGCACGAGGCGGGCGGGGAGCCGCCGCTACGGCGCGTGTCGGGCGTGCGCGGCACCGAGCCGGCACGGGGCCGCAGCGTGCTGGGCGCGCTGCAGCCGGACGCGCCGCCCGCGCCCGCGCCGCCTCCACCGCGCCACGCGCGCACGCTCCCCGGCGGCGCGGCGCACGCCTACCTCAGCGCGGCGCGCTACGTCACCGGTTCAAGAATAGACACCTCTCTTTTTCGGCCGCTGCCCCTTCGGGCGCATCGAGGTAAGATTGGCGATTTCGTCCAATTGTCATGTCGCGGGAGCCCTAGTTCGTTGCGATTACTTTAGGTTCGTTTTGGATTGTTTCAGAAACAACGACTGTTGGCAGCGGGGCTGCGCGAGTTGATTGGGCTGCTAAGTATTTACGATGAACTCCTATCAAGAAACCACGAATCACTACCATCAGATAGACGGGTGCTGACTTATAAAAGATAACGAGGACACTATCCTACCTATTATTGTCTTCGTTTAAAAATAAGTGTGTGTTTATAATTGAACAAAAAATGTATGGTGTTGCGGCGTCGTGTTTAAATTGTTTATTAATTTCATCTTGATAATAGTTGATTAGGTACTGTCGGAGGCGGTGCTAATGACTGCTAATGTACCTAGGCATTGAGCTCCTCTTGGAGCCCGAATGAACACGGCCCTGAAGACCCTGAGCGCGCATATATTGGAAATTTGAACGCATTTCTTCGCGCCTTCATAATACGATCGCCTTCCTACCGACC
Organism: Apamea epomidion; assembly: GCA_947507525.1. Classification (NCBI taxonomy): domain Eukaryota; kingdom Metazoa; phylum Arthropoda; class Insecta; order Lepidoptera; family Noctuidae; genus Apamea; species Apamea epomidion. The sequence continues at coordinate 56,931 of OX382240.1, read as the reverse complement.
GCGTTAATAGATATAACAAACTCATGGACGTATAAAAAAATCGTCGAAGAACAAAGTGCGCTTTATTTATTTGGCAACTACATTTTAAATTGAATGTAGGTACCTACTTATATGCAGCTGTTGTTGTGTAGTAGGTGCGGAGAAATTCGTAAAAAGACGAATGTGCGTTCCTCTTTGAACCATCTTGCTGTACCTGCTGTTCAGTACCGTATCGGATTGCACCTCTTATGCTGGGTGTACGTATCTCGAATGGTAGTGTACGGCTTAAGACATGTCCTTTTCAGCAATGACGATTCAGTTAATAAAAACATTGCGGAACAGAAACAACCTGCATCCAGCTTACGAAGCTGGATAATACTCTAGATAGATTTGTAACATCAACTTGGTAGGCTTGCGGGATCCTGTAGGGCTACCTAAGGTAAAGCGTACTGTAATTATCTGCAACTCAACTACTGACAGTATTTTGTGCGTTAATAATTGATCAAATAATACTTACGAAACGAAGTTTCATTTATGTAAACTATGAAGACCCACATCAACCGCTTTCCAGTCCTACTTTGTAAATGTTGATTTAGGAATACCTACTTGGGTAGGGACTAGGGGGTTGAGCCCGCGACCGCCACCACTGCTCTAGGCAGCAATAGCTACGACCCCAGACAAGCACTTTACATTGTGTAGCTTAATGACTTCTTAGGTACCCCACCAATAGACTAGCTGCAAAACAGTTCTTTGTATTTTTACAACCACATTTTTTTACAAGAATATCAACAATGTAGGATACAGAAGAACATTTAAATATTGTGAGTATTTGATATGTTAACTCGGAGGTTCTAAGATCACTTGAAGCCGATTTGATAAGGGGTTCAATTCCTAGAAACACTACTTCCATAAACTTTCAAACATCCACTTTCGTCACCACTGCTCTCAAAATGGTGAAGAACAACATGAGGAAACTGGCATGTCCTACAACCCAAAAAAATTAAGACAAGTACCATCCACCAATCTGCTTTGGGACTGTATGTCCGACCTGTCTTTCGGAGTCTTGTGTTGAAAATGCTATAGGCTGAAACCTAGGTGAAGCACGGGTCCAGACCCTGATTATGCTATTGCTGTCCACATCAGAATAGGTTAGCCACATTCCCTGCCATAAACATTCTCTTATGCCGAGATTTATAATCATTGCCTTGTTTTCGATCAATCCTTGTTTGATTCTCAACCCCTTAATTCATAAACATTGTTTAGATAAGTAGTGATTAGCGACTGCTTAACCAGACATTTTTGACATTCCTTTCTAAATAAATAAACCCCTTAATTATTAGCCTACATACAAATGCAACAATAATTTGTCAACAAAATTGTGTATCAATGCATTACATTTCTTTCTCTTCCATCTTTATGGTTTTAGTAAAGTAGAATTAATTGTTATCGCTACTGTTGTTCATTCAACTGTAATTTGAAAATAATCTTTAACTTCACTATGAAATAAAACTTTTACGACTATATTTTTGTTCTTTCACATTTTTATACAACACAAAGTATGCATAAAATTAGGAACAAGTAGATCTAGTTCAGGCAACTTTAAAAGTTGCAAGTAACAAATTAGAGGTAACATTGTTGTTTATGTACATAATAACAAAGTATAACCAGTAATTGAAACATCCGGACAACATCATACTATATTATAATATTATTTACACATTTCATATAAAATTTGACAGTGATTAACAAAGAGCATAGCGGGCATGAGCCAGGTCCGAGGGAGAGGTTATGTACACAGCGATGTCACTCATACTTGAGGTAGGGCTTGTCGAGCGGCGGCGCGGGCGGCGCGGGCGCGGCCTGCGGCGGCCATGCGTCGCCCGCCCAGTTGAACACGCGCCCGCCGCCCTCCACCAGCCCCCAGCCCAGCAGCTGCGAGCCGCGCGCGCCGCGCTCACGCTTGGGCGACGCTGTGGAGATATTCACTGACACACCCTTGATGATGTGGTCCTGCCCGCACAGCGACTGCGCCACCTCGGGCTCCAGAAACGTCACGAAGCTGAACGCGCGAAACGGGCGCGGCACAAAGACGTCGGTCACCTGGCCGAAGGCACCGAAGTACTCGCGCAGGTCTTCGGCCGTCAGGCTCTCGGTGCAGCGGCCCACAAATACCTTGCGGTGCGCGCTGGCACCGCCATCCTTGCCGTTGGGGATGCGCACGTCGCACCAGCGACCGTCGATCATGTGGCGCCGGCCCAGTGCGCGCAGTTGCGACTCGTACTCCGCGAACTTGATAAATCCGAACCCTTTGGAAAGCCCGGTTTTGGTGTCGCGTTTTACCTGCACCATGAGAAGCTCACCAAAGGCGGTGAAGTAATCACGCACTGCATCCTCACCCGTTTTCCAAGGCAGGCCGAGCACGATGAGGTCGGAGCATCGCGGGCGCGGCGTGGGCTCGGGCGAGGCGCGCGGGAAGGCGCACCAGTATCGGTGCGCCCCCCAGCCCTCGGCCGGCGGCGACAGGCGCTCGTCCACGAGCCGCAGGCCGCGGAGGCGCCCGGCGGCGCGATACTTGAGCCCACTGGCGCCCGCGAACTGCGCCGCCACAGTGCTCAGCAGCAGTGAGCCGTCCTCCTCGGTCGGCAGTTCGATGGGCTCATCCTGCTCCCCCTCACTCACCGGCACGTACTCTATCGACATTTCGCTCACCGACCTATGCCGTCTCTAGCACTCCTCATGTCGTTTACATTATCGTCTATCGGGTTCGTAGATACAGTAGTGAGGACATCTGATTTCTGAAATCGATGTACAACAGGATATTATTTTGCCTGTAAAATCACCTTATGTCCGTTTCTCTTGGCGTAAGCGACAGCGACAAGCGTGACGTATGACGTGACGTTACATGTCAAAAATGTTGCAATGCTATTTTTACGAATTCATCGGATACACACACCGCACTAACAATAAAACCTACATACATGTAGGTGCGTAAGACTTTTATTGATTTGTAGAATCAATATTTTTACATAATGATGTTTATTGAACACGTGATGGATGGATGTATACGCGCAATTTATAAACTTTTCTGACCAGGTGGCCGAAAGTGGAACTAGCGAAATCACTATGAAAAAAAAATGACGTTATTAGTCTTGTTCACCGACAGCGCCGCAGTTACCAGGCCAGATGGGCTTGCTGCATAGACTAATTTAAATAAATGACCTGCTGCACTGGCTGCACCTAACTATTCTATAGTTCAAATAATTTGACGAGATTTTTTAAGTTAGGACTGACATGTTTAGGGTCGTAAGGATATTTAGAAAGAACAACTCAGATCGGCTGCCGAAAGTATAATGTCTATATTTGATACGAAACAAGTAAAATAACATAAAACGCTAATCAAGCATTAACTTGATACATAATTATAACGGAGCATACATACACAATAGTGTAAAGGAGAACCATACACTTCACCTCCGGTAATTAGGAAAAAAAAACAAACTATATCTTTTTTTTTTAGATTTCATAGTACATTACAAATAGTTTAGTTTGGTTATTGTGACCAATATCAATTTTGTTATTCTTTTTTAAAATTTTAACATTACATCCCAAATCTTCTATAACAGTAAATGGACCATCAAATAAAGGATCTAATTTCTGACCAGTTTCATTTTTAATCAATATCAAATCATCTTTATTATATTGAGTTGGATTCAATTATTTATCGTAACAGTTATCTTTACGATTACATAATATTAAATTAAAATTTTGCTTAATATTAAATTATTTCTAGCATCTTTATTAGCTAATTGAAGCTTATACTTAAGACTATTACAATATTTTTTTGGATTATATAGTGGTTCAACATCATTATATATTCTAGAAGGAACAATACATGGCCTACCAAATACAAGTTCAAACGGCTGGTATTTACTGGTACCTATAACTGAAAAACCAATAAGCTAACCAATGTGACCAAGTTTGAGGATTATTGTTGCATTGAATTCTGAGAAAAGCTCCTAAATTTTTGTGTGTAATTGATGATGGTACGCAGTTGATGATATTTTATCAATTTTTAAAAGCTTACAAATCTGTTCCATTGTTGATGACATAAATTCAGCACCTCGATGAGTTGCTAATGTTTTTGGTAGTCCAAATCTAAGAATAATGTTGTCTACTAAAGCTTTACTTACAGTTACAGTGTCCTTAGTTGTAAGTGAATATGCTTCCACGAATTTACTTTGCTCGCACTGGAGACTCAGTATGTATGTATAATTCAAATTCAAATTCATTTATTGCTTGTTACAGGTGTGTGGTCAGTTCTTATAATTATTTGTTATAATATCTCTTTAACATACCCATGTACATAGTTAAAAAAAAAAAAAATTAAAATAAAATAAAATCAAATACATCACTGGTCATAATTACATTAACTACAGTATATACATGTCATTTTCATTTAAAAATAAAATAAATTAAGCCGGCTACAAGAATTATATGTCAGTTTCAATTAATATAAAATATATGACTGGTTACAGTATTATTCACATGTCAATTTCAATTAAAATAAATTACGCCATGAACACTTTGTACTTTAATATGGTCAAATTCGTTTTGGATTCATAATCTTAATTTCTAATCATACAGTAATTAATCATAATAATACCATTAAACAGTCAATTTAGTTGTCTTATAATTACATTATATTATACATATTTAGTCAATAGCTCGGTCATTCAGAAATTCAGTAATTGAATAGTAAGCTTTACATAAAAGAAACTCTTTAAGCCTGACCTTGAAAATATTCAAGGACGGGATGTTTTTAACACAAATTGGGAGTCTGTTATAAATTTTTATTCCCATCCCAAACACACATGATTTATACTTTACAGTTCTTCGTAAATATAAAGCCTCTTAGTTTCGTTTTGTGTCTCGCCCTTCTCAATGTTTCATAACTACCTATATCGCGTTTTACCATCATTGCTGCTTCGAATATATTTAATGAAGGTAAGGTCAAGATTTTCAATCTTTTGAATACTGGTCTGCATGAGTCAGTCTCTCTAAGGCCACATATACTTCCGAGACATTTTTGTTGGGCTTTAAGAGTGTACTGCCTGGTTGCTGAATTACCCCAGAAGAGGATTCCATATCTTAATGTGGAGCCCACATATGCATGATAGACACTCAGCAAAGTACTCTCACTTGTAACTTTTCGTAACATATAGAGGGCGTATGAAAACTGATTTAGTTTTTTGCAAACATGGTCAACTTGCGTTTTCCAGTTCAGTTCAGAGTCAATTTGAAAGCCAAGAAATTTTATAGTCTTAACTTCCTTCACCGTTTCACCCTTATAATGTATTTGAAGATTTTTTAATGTTTTTTTATTTGCAAAGGACTTATAGCATGTTTTATCAATGTTAACTTTTAGATTGTTTGCCCTTAACCAATTTATTATACTTTCGAGGGAGTTATTTATGTCCATTTCATAATTTTCTTGAATTTCGTCAGTGAAAATAGCAGTACTATCGTCTGCAAATAATATCATATCATTATTTATGACTTTTGGGAGGTCATTGATATATATTATGAATAAAAGCGGGCCGACAATAATTCCTTGGGGCACTCCGTAATTAACAATTTTAGGCTCTGACTTAAACGTTTGTTCCTATTTTGTATCATCAGCTGTTCTAGATATTTGAGTTTTCTGAAACCTGTTTTTTAAGTATGATCTAATTAGATTTAATGCATTTCCTCTCACTCCGTACTTTTCTAATTTATTTATGAGGATATTATGATCTACATGATCAAAGGCTTTTGACATATCCATAAATATTGCAGTTACTTGTTTTTTCTTGTCAAGTCCTGTCATAACTGTCTTTAAAAAAATTTAAAGCGCGTCGCTAGTCGATTTGCCTTTACGAAATACAAATTGCTCTTTTGTGAATATTTTATTGGCTTCAAAATAATTATATATATTGTTATAAATAACTTTTTCAAATATTTTTGCAAAAACAGGTATTAAGGCTATACTTTATAGGTCTATAAAATTTCATCTGTTCCTTACCTATAGGTACATTACCTTCATAATCTTGTGGAAATGGGCCTATAATATCTAAAAATATTTTTTCAAAGGCATAAGATGCTGTAGTTGGTTCCTTAATAGGCTCCTTAAAATGTGAGAAATGTCAAAAGATGAAGCATGGTAATGCTTCATCTTTTGACATTTCTCACATTTTGATATAAAATCCTTGACATCCCTTTCAAGACCTGGCCAGTAAAATTGTCTTTTAACGTTATTTATCATTCTGCGCACATCAGCATGTCCACTGGTTGGCAGTAAATGAAAGTCATGTAAAATAGATTTAATATTTTCATCATTACCTAGTGATTCTCTTGACAGCTCTTAATACATGAAATCGTGGTCCGGACCAAGTTTTCATTGATTCAATTTCTTGACTTAAGTCTTTAAGAAAGCTAGCATTATTTATATTTTTATTATGCATATCTCGTTTATATTTAATTTCTTACAAAACTTACTCAATATCGACACTAATTCGGCTCGCGTAAAATGTGAATGATAATCGAGATTTATGAATAAATTCTTTCTCTTTTCTTCATATGCAAAACATTTTTCCGTTAAGGGTATCCTATTATTTTTATTTAATTTATTTAAATCTTCACCTTTTATTAAAATCATTTCTACGGAATCATTTGGTTTCTTTAAATTTCCGCGACCCTTAGCTGATCAGACCTTGTGTCTGCGGATGTATTAAACAAATCTGTATTACTTGCATCATCCATATCATTCATCCTCTTCTTTAGAGCTCTTGTTAATATAGTCACTACATCATTGTTCATATGTACTCTTCAGTTCATCCGATGTTATCATAATCCTAGATATTGCATCCGCGGCGACATTTGTTTTTCCTTTTACATACACTATTTCATAGTCGTATTCCTCTAGAGTTAATCTAAATTTTAATAGACGCCTTGAAGGATCTCTCATCCCAAATAAATATATTAAAGGTTTATGGTCTGTTTCTATGACGAAATTTCTTCTGTACAAGTATGGTCTAAAATACTTGACTGATCACACAATGGCTAACCTTTTGAATTGTTGGGTAATATTTCTCTCGGCTTTGTTTAATGGACGACTTGCATACGCAACAGGTTTCATATTTTTATTACATAAAACAGAACCAATAGCTATTCCTGAAGCATCAGTTTTCAATACAAATTTGCTTTTATCTGAGAAATCTGGGTATTGTGAAATTGGTGGATTAGTCATTGAATGTTTTAAATTTTCTAAAGATTTTTGGCAACTTTCTGACCAAATAAAAGGTTCATTTCTTCTGCACAATTTGTTTAATGGCACTGTAATAACAGCAAATGAAGGTATTTTTCTATAATAATTGCAAAAGGCAACAAAACGTTTAACCTCGTCTGAATTTTTGGGTATTGAATAATTTTTTAAGACTTTAATTTTTTCTGGATCTGGCAAGACACCTTGCGCAGAAACAACATGCCCAAGATATTTAATAGTTCTTTCTTTAAAAATTGTCATTTGTCGGGATTTATTTTTCAAATATGTCCATTAGATTACGACTATGGGACTCAAAATTACGACCAAAAATAATTAGATCGTGTAAATAAACGAAACATTTGTCAAAAGTTAAACCAGCCATTGCTACCGTCATTACTCTACTGAAAGCACTTGGCGAAATCGTTAATCCCATTGGCAGACGTTTCATCTGAAACTGATCTGAATTAGTACAAAATGCTGTGCATTTTCTGCTTTCTGGATTTAATGGAACTTGATAGTAACCAGAATGTAAATCTATGTAGATGGCTGAATAAAATAGCTCCTGAAAGAGAATCTAAGATTTCACTAATATTTGGTAGAGGAAACCTATCATGCTGAATTTTTTCATTTAGTTTTCGATAATCAACTACCAAACTCCACTTCCTTTCATTATTGTCGTCACTTTTCTTGGGTACTAGTAGAACTGGACTAGACCATTCACTCTGTGTTTCTTCTATAATATCATTATTTATCATAGTTTCAATTTGTTTATTTAATTCTTGTTTTAATTTTTGTAGTAGCGTGTATGGTTTAGTATAAATAGGATTAGTATTTGGTTTTAGCGTTATTGTTTGTTCTTAAATATTTGTTACCGATACTTTATCGCTCGGTAAGTGAAAAATATCGGAATATTTTTTGCAAATATTATATCTTCAATAGACGTTTTCTCTTCGCAATTAAGATGTTGTAGTTTCAAAAGTCTTTTTAAAGTCTGAGCTCTACTTGCATCAGCATTGTGTTTATCGAATGTATAGCATTCATATTCTGATAACGGTTGCACAACTGGATGAAAGACAGGAATACGAATTTACTTTTCACTTACATTTAAATTTTTTAAAGGTATTTTACTTTTATTTTCTCTAACAATAGCCCCAGCTATAAACAAATCTTTCCCTAATTCACTTGCACAAACAACACAATCTTCTTTTAAACTTGAATTTAAATTTACATAGTGAAGAGATTCGCTTCGCGCCGGAATAGTCAAAATTTCCGAATTGCATTCCGTTATATCCAATATTTTAGTGCTAACTTCCTGTTCATTTATATTTAAAGTCAAAACATTAGTCTCTAAATTGATATTTGACGAGTATTTACTTAAAAAGTCTAACCCGATAATTCCATCTGCCTTGATAGGTAAGTTATTAAACACGTGAAAATTATGTAGAAATACTTCTCCCGTCGGTGATGACAATGCAGCTGCCGCCTGCACTCAGGCGCAACTCAGCCTGGCAGCCCTTTGGCCGACTCCCGGCCTAGGAATGGTGTGGAGGGAATGGATTGCGCATAATGGCGCTCTACCATTTCCTCCAGGGCAATATCAACCACTCTGCTAGAGCTCAGGATCTCTTGCTCCAGAGCATGGCAGAGTGGTCGATTCAGGTGGCTGTGGTCGCTGAACCGTATTTCGTCCCCCCCAGGGATAACTGAGTGGGAGACCTGGACGGTTTGGTGGCCATCATTGGCGGGACTCTTGTCAACCCGACCCGAGGTCACGGCTGGGTAGCCGCCCTCGCGGACGGCATTGCCACGGTTGGGGCGTATTTCTCGGCCAACAAGAGTCTCGCCGACTTCGAGTGGTTCCTTGTCGAGTTGGGTGCCGTCGTGGGCCGATTCCACCCTCGCCCGGTGCTGTTGCTGGGGGATCTCAATGCCAAGTCTGCGGCGTGGGGGTCCCATGTGACCGATGCTAGGGGCGAGGCGCTGGAGGAGTGGGCGGTCACGAGTGGCTTGACCGTCCTAAATCGGGGCTCGGTACACACGTGCGTGCGGCAGCGGGGCGGGTCTATAGTGGACGTATTGTTCGCTAGCCCCGCTGTCGCGGGTCGTGTCCGCGACTGGCGTGTCGCCGTGGAGGTGGAGACGTTGTCGGATCACTGATACATCCGCTTCGACGTCTCCGCCCAGACCACCGTCGCGCGCGGTTCACCGGCCTCGCGAACGGACGGTCCGCGCTGGGCGCGTAAGCGCATCGACAGGGAGCTTCTCGAGGAGGCCGCTATTGTCCAGGCCTGGAGCCGGGAGTCGGCAATGAACGGACCCGTCGACGTCGAGCAGGAGGCGCTGTGGTTCCGCGGGGCGATGACGCAAATCTGCGACGCGTCCATGCCCCGGGTCCACGCACAGTCAGCAAGGCGCCAGGTGTACTGGTGGACCGCCGAGATCGCGCAGCTGCGCGTCGCGTGCGTGGCGGTTAGGCGCCAGTACACCCGATACCGGAGGAGACGTCGTCGGGTCCCTGACGAAGAAGCCGCGCTGTATGAGGTGTACCGCGCGGCGAAGGGGACTCTGTGGCTGGCCATCAGCGAGGCGAAGACGCGAGCCAGGGAAGAGATGTTGGAGACTCTAAACGGGGATCCGTGGGGGCGCCCTTATCGCGCGGTCCGAGGGAGACTTCGAGCCGCGGCGCCCCCACTTACGGAGAGTCTCCAACCCGAGCTGCTGGAGGAAGTGGTCGCAGCCATCTTCCCGGCAAGAGCGGAGCATATGCCGCCGCCGATGGCTTTGTCCACAGCCACAGAGTCAACAGAGGAGAACGCCATCAGCATCCCAGAGGTGACACAGGCAGATCGAGCCGCTTATAATGGTTCACTTGACGAATGAGACTGGACATTTATCAAAGTCGAGTCTCCTTTTGCTTTTTAGGGCCGCTGTTTTCGCCAGTTCGTCTGCCCTTTCGTTCCCCCTTATCCCGACGTGGGCTTTAACCGAATAAAGTTGAACGTCTTTGCCGGAACTCCTAATCTGCTTGAAGTTCTTCTTTATTTCCAGAACGAGTGGGTTCCAGGTGTCACCGTTCCTCAACAACTCCAGAGTTGACCTGGAGTCTCTAAAAATGCCGAACTCTTCTACCGGGCTATGCGCGATCAACTCCGTAGCCTTATACACTGCGTACAGCTCCGCTTGAAAGACGGTACAGTACTCCTCGAGTTTATATTTTTTGGTTCTGGTTTCGTCTGCCCCATTCCACCAGGATAGGGCAGCACCAACTTTTCCCTCTGTTGGGGACTGGCTGTGGTGCGACCTTTTTTGTACTATAAATGTCATGTTTTTTTAAATATAGTTTTTTATGTTCGTTTTGTTTGGTTCGTTGCTGTTGTCACGTCTGAGCGGTTGTCAGGTCTTTGTCTTAATTTTCTAATATAAATTTATAATATTACTATACGTGTTTCTATCGTTTCATTTCTACAGTCCACTATCAAATACAATCCGCTAGCTATCATTTTGGTCCATTCTCGCCGTAAGTATAACATTAATTGTAATTACAACATCTGTCAATTTTTTTCACGTACTGTTTTCATTTCATTCAATTCATAGTTTTCGCTTTCATTTCAAAAACATTTCAAGCATTGTTCACGTAAATTTTACACCATGGTAGAAACACGTAGCAAGACAAAGCCAGACCTGACGGCTACGGGATTCGGACGGGTGCAACATTCACCGCGTGGCACCCGGCCGGTTTCAACCACAACAACCGAAGGCGCTTCGGCATTGCCTGATAGTGCGGGCATACAACAGGCGGGCACCATTCCACAGCCTGGTCCCACTTCGGAACGCCCAGTTGCTCACGCTAGCACACATAACAAGGCGAATGTCTAATGAACAAGTCTTCTTAGCCATAACAAACAAATGCCTCGAGTTGTCCTGTTTCCCGGAAAAGTGGAAGGAGGCGGCGGTCGTGGTTCTAAGAAAACCTGGAAAGGATAATTATACCCATCCAAAATCCTACCGACCGATCGGACTCCTGCCTGTCCTAGGAAAAATCCTCGAAAAAATGCTGGTACGGAGACTCAGGTGGCACATGTTACCGCAAATGAATCCAAGGCAGGTCGGATTTGTGCCACAGCGAAGCACGGAGGATGCTCTGTACGACATGATGCAGCATATAGACCTGAAGCTGAAAGAAAAGAACCTGGTGGTAGAGGTCTCGCTGGACATAGAGGGGGCGTTTGACAGTGCGTGGTGGCCAGCAATAAAAAGTCGTCTGGTAGAGAAACACTGTCCACTAAACCTCCGAAAACTAGTGGGAAACTACCTAGAGGATAGGAAAGTGGCGGTGAGATATGCTGGAGCAGAATACGAGAAGAGGACCTCAAAAGGGTGCGTACAAGGATCGATCGCAGGGGCCACGTTCTGGAATCTATTCCTGAACCCGTTGCTGGACGAACTAGAGGACAGGAATACATACTGCCAGGCTTTTGCAGACGACGTGGTCCTTATATTTTCGGGAAAAACAGCTTTGAATCTGGAGAGTGTAGCCAACGCCAGCCTCGCACATGTGCAGCGGTGGGGTATTCGAAACAAACTAAAGTTCGCGCCACATAAAACCCACGCTATGCTGCTTACCAAGAAGTTAAAATTCGATACACCACGGCTGTGCATGGGTGGGGTTGACGTTGCGCTTGTCGAGGAGATCAAGCTGTTAGGACTTATAATTGACCGGAAGATGACCTTCCGGAGCCACGTCACATACGTCTGCAAAAAAGCCGTAAACATCTTCAGGCAGCTGTCCGGCGCAGCGAAGGTAACCTGGGGACTAAACCCGTAAGTAGTGAGGGTTATATACACTGCGGTTGTGGAGCCGGTTATTCTATACGCAGCTAGTGTATGGGCCAGAGCGGCCGATAAGATCCATGTGCAAAACCAGCTGAACACAGTTGTGGGGGGCTTCGCCAGAAAGATAAGCAAAGCGTACAGGACGGTGTCCCTGAATTCGGTCCTAATCCTGACAGGACTGCTGCCGCTTGACCTGAGAGTCAAGGAAGCAGCATCCCTTTACGAGGCGAAGAGAGGGAAGCCTCAGCCAATTCTGGGGGCCGACCTGTCGAGGAGAAAGCGAGTTTTCTGGCGAGGCCTCATCCGGCTGATGAGGAAGATCTCGCCTTCCAATGCTTGGAGAGTGACGCGCAGGTGCAGCTGCGCATGAGAGAGGGTACAGTACAAATATTTACAGACGGGAGTAAAATTGAGGGTGATAGCTAGCGGATTGTATTTGATAGTGGACTGTAGAAATGAAACGATAGAAACACGTATAGTAATATTATAAATTTATATTAGAAAATTAAGACAAAGACCTGACAACCGCTCAGACGTAACAACAGCAACGAACCAAACAAAACGAACATAAAAAACTATATTTAAAAAAACATGACATTTATAGTACAAAAAAGGTCGCACCACAGCCAGTCGCCAACATACTGGAGCCCCAGTGGAACACTAACAACCGGTGGAGACTGACTAGGGTGCGGCTTCTATTAAAACAAGTTTTCGGGCCGGTCGGCGCAGGAGGCCGCCCCTGGTACGGACGTCTGCTACGCGGACCGCTCCGTCAGATCCTATGTACACCTTTCCTATCCTTCCAAGGGGCCATAAACCACGAGGCAGGTTAGGGTCGGCGATCAGCACCACATCCCCTTCACTCAGATTTGTTGTGTTGCTGGTGGGGAGGCCTCTCGGTCGGAGCGTCGGCAGATACTCACGTACCCATCGCACCCAGAATTTATCAGCGAGTCGCAAGGTTCTACGCCAGTCGCACCTTCTCAGCAAGTCTGCGTCCGTGAGTGTTGAAGTCCATGGCACGACAGAAGATGTACCAAGAATGAAATGAAATGGCGTTATTGCCTCTGGTGAGTCGGGAGATGTAGGAACATACGTCAACGGCCGCGAATTTACAATGGCTTCTGCCTCCATCAAAAGCGTCGCCAGCACGTCTTCCTTGAGCGGTTGGTTGGTGAGGCAGGTTTTCAGTGCTGTTTTTACGGTTCGCACGAGCCTTTCCCACGCACCGCCCATGAATGGAGAAGCAGGCGGAATGAAGCGCCATTCGATTTTGTGATTGGTGGCGTATTCTTGTACCAAGTCGTCATGTAGGTCGCGTAGCTCACGGGAGGCCCCAACGAAGTTTGTGCCATTGTCCGAGAAAATAGTTGTAGGTGATCCTCGGCGAGCAATGAAGCGTCTCAGGCTCATTATGGCGGCGTCTGATGATAGTGAAGTGACTAATTCTAAGTGAAGCGCTCTCGTCACTAAGCACGTGTATAATGCGACATACCTCTTCTCTTGGCGACGGTATATTTTTATCATAATAGGGCCAAAATAGTCGAGGCCGACGTGTGTGAAGGGCCTTTTGTGATGGTCGAGTCTTTCAAGGGGTAGGTTGCCGATCTGGGGTTGAGTTGGTTGGGCTTTCCATCTTCGGCATTGTAAACAGGCGTGTGCTACGCTACTGATGCTGTCTCGTGCTCTAGGTATCCAATATTTCTGTCGGAGTTCGTTCAGCACTAGTTCGTTGAAGTGATGCGACGCTCTGTTGTGTTCATAGAGGATGAGTAGTCGTACAGCATGGTTGTGGCCGTCGAGGATTAGGTTTTTTTTTTTTTTGTTTTGGCAGGAGTGGGAAATCCCCGCGGACACCTCGACTGCCTCACAGTGTGTGAGACAGTCGAGGTAGTGCCGGACTCGAACTGGCTAAAACCACACTCCTGCCCCGCCAGTGTCCCTCTGACATGGGGATCAGAGACCTTACACACAATTGTTGTGCTTTTTGGCGACTTTTTGTTGTAGGCCGAAGAGACCACGCTCTATTGTGGATTAATTTTGACTATATGTTTTTTTTTTTTTTTAATACTATATTACCTTGAAAATAAATTCTAAGCTGTTCTTTGCTTACTGCTTTTACTAATATTATCTAACTAAATTATATTTCTTTTATTATGTTATGTTTCTGTTCCTTTTGATCTATTTGTTAATGTTTTTATAATTATTTTAAAAGATTGTACTATTGTAATGTTTTTTGTCCCTAATATTATTTTGTGCCTTATACTATTTTTGTCACTTGGTTCCTTTACCTTTGGTGGACATGAGTTTACTCCCATGATATCATTGTTATATATCAATATATAATTGTATATCACAATTTTGAGAACAAATGTCTGTGACATAAATTTTCAACCAGCTTGACACCGCTTGTCGGTTCCACTAGAGTTGGCTCACGGTCCAGTATAATTACAGCCACTTTCTCACGAAAGTGACTCCAATTAGCATCCTCCATTGAGCCAACTCTAGTGGTTCGCTCAATGCGTCTGCAATCTGGCAGTGTCAAACTGGTCCTCTGTCTATAATACCCGGAAGTGGGGGCATCGACAACTTTAGCAATAAGCTATCGATGCTCTTGCGAATGCGTCCCACTTCCTGCGTATCGGGCACAAATCGCTGAACGCATTGTGTGAGTGTTCCCCCAGCTTGGCTCTGGTGCAGTTTACGCACGCCGCTGCTTCGCCGATCTGCTTGTGTGGGCAGTCCACCTTGAGGTGTGGTCCGCCGCAGTGGCTACACAGATCGGCTGGCTCCGTGCACAGACGTTTTCCGTGCCCGTATGCCAAGCAGCGGGTGCACTGCACCAGAGGCGTCTGGTCTTCGACGCGCACTCTCTGGAGGTCAATCCGAAGCTTGCCCCCTTCGAGTGCCCTCTTCCAGATCGCTGGGGTAACACTCAGCACAATGCTATTCGTATGCGGGTTTCGACTCTTCTTCCTAAATTTAACGGAAATTTTCTGTTCCTCGTTTCCGAGGCCGTGAAAGATCTCCCGGTTCTGGTTCTTAAGGGCTCTCAAAACCTCCTCGTCGCTGTGTACTGACAGCACATCCCTAAGAACCAGAAGCGGGTCCCGATTTTTCACCGCCTCGACGACGAGGTTCTCTCCGGCCGATTCAATTCGCTTTTTAAGCTTTTCCCTCTCCTCCCTCGTTGCGCACCCCATGATGACCTTTTGGTCCTTGGCCTTGCGGACCCTCTCTACTCGCACCCAGCCCTCCTTCGCGTCCACCGCTTTTCTAACTCTTTCGAGTATTTCGGCCCCAGTATCCATCTCCTGCGTTGAGGAGACCACTACGGAGTGCAGCGTCGTTCGCTCCGGGGCTTGTGCCCCAGTGTGGCTCTTACTTCCAGACGCTACACCCGCGTAAGTTTTCCCCACAACACATTCCCTGCTAGCCAGACTGTCTCGCAGCTTGACCAATTCTTCGGAGCTCTCCTTTAGTAAGGAGATGTGCTCCTTCATTGTCGCGACGAGCTCAGTCTGGCTAACAAGACTCTCGGGAATGGACTGGGGACAGAGGTCAGCAGTAGGCGCGGATTCCGGCACAGCGATGGGTGCGGCAGGGGCCTTGTCTCTTTCCGACTCTTTGACCAGCTCATAAAGCCTGTTTATGGCTTCCAGCACCACAGTCTTTATCTCGGCCTTGAGGTTGCGGGAGTTGCCTAAATTAAGCTTGGCCTTATTCAGGCAAGCTCTCGCCTCCTCGGTGCGACTGCGGCGCCGCACCTCAGGATTCATGAGCGGTCTTGAGGCATCGATAGCAGCTCGGCGCGTCCCCGGAGTGGCAGGGCCCCCCTGTGACGCAGAAGGAGGAGTCTCGTCTCCAAAGGAGATTCTCCTCTTCGCATCAGGTAAAGGCCCCGCCTTCTCCGCCGATCGCGGCGAGCCACTAGAGCCTTTGGCCCACAGAGTGCTGGATGGGGTGCGAAACATATTCAAATTAACTTTCAGAACCGACTCCTGTAAAGAGGGAGTCAGAACAAAATCTACTCGGGAGGAGAGAGTTTTAATTTTCAAAATTTTTCGCGTGATTGTCAGTTTCCGAGGATTAGGTTAGGTTAGGTTAGGTTAGGTTCCCGGCTCACCCCCCCCGGTGGGTTCCCGCATTGACGAGGCGGGGGGGCTCAGTAGCCGTGGCTCGGAGGACCACGGTGAAGCTAAGAGGAACCCCAGCGGGTAGGTGGCGGTGCCGCTTGGGCGACATCGCAACCTACCTGAGGTGGGCCGCGATGTCCCTCGTATGGGAGACATCGCGGCTGAGGATTGGAGGCCGCGGCGGGAGAGGAGTGTCGGTGTGACGTTGCCGCTCTCCCTACCTTCCGCGGCCTTAACGGGGCCGCCACCGTTAGATGGCGGACGCGGTGGGGCCGCAGGGGAAGAGGAGTGTCGGTGTTACGTTGCCGCTCTCCCTATCCTCTGCGGCCGTAGCCCCCCCAACGCGGGGGGCATGCGGGGCCCGCCAGCTAGGCGGGCGTGGAGGTCAGCAGGCAACGGGTGCGGGGGCACCGTTGCCTGTATCGCACAGGCCTCCACCTGTGTGGGACGGGAATGGCCAGGTGTTCTCGGTCATTCCCGTAGCCCCCCAACCTGGGGGGCATGCGGGGCCCGCCATACCATCTAGGCGGGCATGCGCCGGGAGGGCTGTGGAAGTAAAGGCTATGCCGGTTTCCCATGGCCCTCCCATCACGGCGATGCGGGAACACCGCTGAGTTTTAGTGGGTATACTGTCTTTCCGACAGGGAGTCCCACATACCCCGTCTCGTCCCCCGCGAGACGGGGATGCATAAAGCATTTCTCAGCGAGAAAAAAAAAAAAAAAAGAAAAAAAAAAAAAAAAAAAAAAGGTTCCCGGCTCACACATCGTGGTCGGGGGGGCTCGGATCGCTGTCGAGTCTACCATGAAGTACCTGGGATTGGTGCTCGACAGCCGGTGGGACTTTGGACCCCATTTCCGGCGGCTGGCGCCCAAGTTGTTGGGCGCGGCTGGGGCGCTATCAACGCTGCTTCCCAATCTGGGGGGCCCGAGCGCCGCCTGTAGGCGGCTCTATGTGGGGATCGTGCGATCGATGGCCCTGTATGGGGCCCCGGTGTGGGCCTCTAACCTGACGGCCGGCAGTATCGCAATATTGCGGAAACCGCAGAGAGCGATGGCCGTCAGAGTCATAAGGGGATATCGCACGATCTCCTACGAGGCGGCCTGTGTACTGGCTGGATCCCCGCCCTGGGACCTCGAGGCGAAAGTACTAGCGTCATTGTATCGGTGGCGCGAGGAAGCGAGGGCGCGAGGTGAGCGACCGATGCAGCGACACATGGAGCTGCGTCGGGAGGGCTGTGGAAGTAAAGGCTAAGCCGGTTTCCCACGGCCCTCCCATCACGGCGATGTGGGAACACCGCTGAGTTTTAGTGGGTATACTGTCATTCCGACAGGGAGTCCCACATATCCCGTCTCGTCCCCCGCGAGACGGGGATGCATAAAGCATTTCTCAGCGAGAAAAAAAAAAAAAAAAAAAAAAAAAGGTTCCCCCCCGGTGGGTTCCCGCATTGACGAGGCGGGGGGGCTCAGTAGCCGTGGCCTCACAGGACCACGGTGAAGCTAAGAGGAACCCCAGCGGGGGCCGCTCGTCAAGGCTTTGCGGCTTAGCCGACGACGAGCGGCCTGCGGGTAGGTGGCGGTGCCACTTGGGTGACACCGCAACCTACCTGAGGCGGGCCGCGATGTCCCTCGTATGGGAGATATCGCGGCTGAGGATTGGAGGCCGCGGCGGGAGAGGAGTGTCGGTGTTACGTTGCCGCTCTCCCTACCTTCCGCGGCCTTAACGGGGCCCCCACCGTTAGATGGCGGACGCGGTGGGGCCGCAGGGGAAGAGGAGTGTCGGTGTTACGTTGCCGCTCTCCCTATGCTCTGCGGCCGTAGGCCCCCCAACGCGGGGGGCATGCGGGGCCCGCCAGCTAGGCGGGCGTGGAGGTCAGCAGGCAACGAGTGCGGGGGCACCGTTGCCTGTATCGCACAGGCTTCCACCAGTGTGGGACGGGAATGGCCAGGTGTTCTCGGCCATTCCCGTAGCCCCCCAACCTGGGGGGCATGCGGGGCCCGCCATACCATCTAGGCGGGCATGCGCCGGGAGGGCTGTGGAAGTAAAGGCTAAGCCGGTTTCCCATGGCCCTCCCATCACGGCGATGTGGGAACACCGCTGAGTTTTAGTGGGTATACTGTCATTCCGACAGGGAGTCCCACATATCCCGTCTCGTCCCCCGCGAGACGGGGATGCATAAAGCATTTCTCAGCGAGAAAAAAAAAAAAAAGGTTAGGTTAGGTTAGGTTAGGTTAGGTTAGGTTTTTTTTTTTTTTTTTTTTTTTTTTTTTGTTTTGGCAGGAGTGGGAAATCCCCACGGACACCTCGACTACCTCACAGGGTGTGAGATAGTCGAGGTAGTGCCGGACTCGAACCGGCTAAAACCACACTCCTGCCCCACCAGTGTCCCTCTGACATGGGGATCAGAGTCCTTGGTCACAGTTGTTGTGCCTTTTTTGGCGACTTTTATGTAGGAGGCCGAAGAGACCACGCTCTATTTTGCGATTAATTTTTTCAAATGTTCTTAATACTACATTAGCTTAAAGATAAATTCTATGCTGTTCTTGCTTACTACTTTTGATATGATCTGAAAATTTATGTATCCGTATTTGCTATTTTTGATTTAATTGTTGTCCTTGTTAATTTAATTGTTGTGCATAATTTAGTTTAAAGATATTAAGTGTTATTGCTATTGCTAGTGCTATTTAAGTGTTTTTGTCCCTAGTATTATTTTGTGCCTTATATCTATATCCGTCACTTGGTTTCTTGTTCATTAATTAGACATGAGTTTATCTCCATGATATCGTCGTTATATAGTCATTATATAATTACATATATCACAATTTTAAATCAAGTGTCTGTGACATGGACTTTCAACCAGCTTGACACCGCTTGTCGGTTCCACTAGAGTTGGCTCACGGTCTAGTACAATTACAGCCACTTTCTCACGAAAGTGACTCCAATTAGCATCCTCCATTGAGCCAACTCCAGTGGTTCGCTCAATGCGTCTGCAATCTGGCAGTGTCAAACTGGTCCTCTGTCTATAATACCAGGAAGTGGGGGCATCGACAACTTTAGCAATAAGCTATCGATGCTCTTGCGAATGCGTCCCACTTCCTGCGTATCGGGCACAAATCGCTGAACGCATTGTGCGAGTGTTCCCCCAGCTTGGCTCTGGTGCAGTTTACGCACGCCGCTGCTTCGCCGATCTGCTTGTGTAGGCAGTCCACCTTGAGGTGCGGTCCGCCGCAGTGGCTACACAGATCGGCTGGCTCCGTGCACAGACGTTTTCCGTGCCCGTATGCCAAGCAGCGGGTACACTGCACCAGAGGCGTCTGGTCTTCGACGCGCACTCTCTGGAGGTCAATTCGAAGCTTGCCCCCTTCGAGTGCCCTCTTCCAGATTGCTGGGGTAACACTCAGCACAATGCTGTTCGTATGCGGGTTTCGACACTTTTTCCTGAATTTGACCGTCATTTTGAGCTCCTCGTTTCCGAGGCCGTGAAAGATCTCCCGGTTCTGGTTCTTAAGGGCTCTCAAAACCTCCTCGTCGCTGTGTACTGACAGCACATCCCTAAGAACCAGGAGCGGGTCCCGATTTTTCACCGCCTCGACGACGAGGTTCTCTCCGGCCGATTCTAGTCGCTTCTTCAGCTTGTCTCTCTCCTCCTTTGTTGCGCACCCCATGATGACCTTTTGATCTTTGGCCTTGCGGACCCTCTCTACTCGCACCCAGCCCTCCTTCGCGTCCACCGCTTTTCTAACTCTTTCGAGTATTTCTGCCCCAGTATCCATCTCCTGCGTTGAGGAGACCACTACGGAGTGCAGCGTCGTTCGCTCCGGGGCTTGTGCCCCAGTGTGGCTCTTACTTCCAGACGCTACACCCGCGTAAGTTTTCCCCACAACACATTCCCTGCTAGCCAGACTGTCTCGCAGCTTGACCAATTCTTCGGAGCTCTCCTTTAGTAAGGAGATGTGCTCCTTCATTGTCGCGACGAGCTCAGTCTGGCTAACAAGACTCTCGGGAATGGACTGGGGACAGAGGTCAGCAGTGGGCGCGGATTCCGGCACAGCAATGGGTGCGGCAGGGGCCTTGTCTCTTTCCGACTCTTTGACCAGCTCATAAAGCCTGTCTATGGCTTCCAGCACCGCAGTCTTTATCTCGGCCTTGAGGTTGCGGGAGTTGCCTAAATTAAGCTTGGCCTTATTCAGGCAAGCTCTCGCCTCCTCAGTGCGACTGCGGCGCCGCACCTCAGGATTCATGAGCGGTCTTGAGGCATCGATAGCAGCTCGGCGCGTCCCCGGAGTGGCAGGGCTCCCCCGTGACGCAGAAGGAGGAGTCTCGTCTCCAAAGGAGATTCTCCTCTTCGCATCCGGTAAAGGCCCCGCCTTCTCCGCCGATCGCGGCGAGCCACTAGAGCCTTTGGCCCACAGAGTGCTGGATGGGGTGCGAAACATATTCAAATTAACTTTCAGAACCGACTCCTGTAAAGAGGGAGTCAGAACGAAATCTACTCGGGAGGAGAGAGTTTTATGGTGGACACTGGATTCTTCTGTGTCCCTGTAAAGTGGGGAACACAGAAATAAAATAAAATGCAAATGTAAAAATTAAATTTAAAAATAAATTACAATAATAAATTTCACTAATCAATGACAATAATAAAATAATTTGCAATAATAAAATAATTACAATAATAAAATAATATGATAATATAATTATGTCTGTCGATTCTCACAATAAGCCTTTGCAGACTCGGTCAATTAATAAAAAAAAATGCGAAATCTTCGTACTAAGACCCCCAAGAGCCCCACCAAGACAAAGCAATCCGAAGTTAGCAAAAAATTTTCCGCCGAAAACCCCACGTCTACCTTCCTATAGGCCAGAGGGCGGGTGGGTGGGCAAAATTTTTCGCGAAATTGTCAGTTCTTCCCAGTGGGAACGTTTCAGGGAGCCTAGAAAAGATTTAATTTGCTGAAAACAGCTTGAAATTGCGTCACCGGGATGCAAAGTTATGTAGATTTGTGCAAAAACACGTCTCCCTTAGGTGGATTTCGTCAATTGTTGGTAGTATTGAATGTAAAAATTTTCTGGAATATTTGATGTTCTATGGGGGCTAGGCGCACGGGCGAGGTGTCAAAAGACGCGTCTCCGCGCGGGCTAGCTAACTATGGGGTTTCTGGAGTTTATCCAGAACCAAAAACGGAAATTTTCTTGAAAAAACGTAATTTTAAGGCCAAAATATGTGTGGAAACCTCGAATAACACTACCAAAACGGGACTCGAGTTCGCGGAACGCGCACGGGAGTACAGGTAAGGCAGGTAAGTATCAATTTGAGTTATAAAAAACCTGGAATAATCTGGAAATTTTGAAGAAAAAATCAAAAAGTGTTTTTTATAACAGGAGTTTTTGTGAAATTTTTACAAGTCCAAAACGAAAAAAATGTTTTTCGCGTGATTGTCAGTTCTTCCCAGTGGGAACGTTTCAGGGAGCCTAGAAAAGATTTAATTTGCTGAAAACAGCTTGAAATTGCGTCACCGGGATGCAAAGTTATGTAGGGTTAGGTTAGGTTAGGTTAGGTTAGGTTAGGTTAGGTTTTTTTTTTTTTTTTTTTTTTTTTTTTTTTTTTTTTTTTTTTTTTTTTTTGGCAGGAGTGGGAAATCCTCATGGACGCCCAGACTGCCTCACTTATGAGCCAGTCTGGGCAGTGCCGGACTCTTACCGGCTAACACTCCTGCCTTTGCTCAGTGTCCCTCTGACGTGATCAGAGACCTTGTTAGGCTGATGAGATCTGATTCCTGTCATTCTGTTGTTGTCTGTTGGTGGACAGTCCTTTATTAGGAAGAAGGAAGTTCCTGGAAGCAGTCTTCACCTCACTACTTCTAATTTTCGCATATATTTCTTCGCATATATTATTTATGTGAAATGTGAGTTTGGAAGCTATATTATTATTATATTTTTGTCTTTATTTACTATATTATTTTTTGTATTTTTGTGTTTTTTATTTAAATCTACCTAATTGTAAATACGCACTAACTATAATAAAATAAAACAGCTAGTAAATAATTCTTATAAGTAACTAATTTCTTTACATAAATTTTTGAGTTTTCTATCTTTTTTAAGTTTCTAAAATGTACCCACGCCAATTATAGTATTTCTATCTGTAACCTAATTTAAACTATATTTATTCTATGCCTATCCTAATATATTTACAATATATTATTTAAACATATTTTCTTATACTACTTTATTTCTTATCCTAAAATTTACTACTATAATTTGCTTACATTTATTGCATAGCCTACTTATATTTACTATTATTTCCATCACTAAAATTTTGACTGTTATGAGCTTTCTGGACCACAACGGTAAAGTAAGTTTATTTTTAAGATCGGCATTCAATCGGGCCAATTTCTCATGAACTTGGCTCCAATTTGCTACTTCTTTTTTGTGAAATTTGAAACTATTACCGCTGTGGTTCCCTCTCCCAGGAAGCTTTGGCCCCACCTCAGCAGTACGCCACCGACAAGCGCGCCAATGCGTCCCATTTGCTGCGCACCGGGCACTCACCGTCGAAGGCGTTGTGGTCGGTCTTTTCTAACTTGGCTGACAGGCAGTTGTGGCAACGCGGCGCCTCCGCTGCCATGCGTGACGGACAGTCAGCCCGCAGGTGGGGGTCGCCGCAGTGGATGCAGAGGTCAGCGGGCTGCGTGCACAATTTTCGGCTGTGGCCGAAACACAGACAGCGAGTGCACTGCACCAGTGGTGACTGGTCCAGTACTCGCACCCGCTGCAGGTCGATGTGCACGCGACCCGCCGTCGTCAGCCTCTGCCACACAGTGGGGGACACCTGCAGAATGACGTGGCACATGTGGGGGTTCCTCGTCCTTCGACGGTACTTCACCCCCAACCTCACATCATCCGCAGGAATGTCCCCGACCAGGTGGGTGTTTTGCCGCCGCAAGGACTGGAGGATCTCAGCATCCGTGTGGCAGGAGAGGACGTCCCTGATGATGATAAGAGGGTCCTTATTCTTGACCTCTTCTACCACCAGGTTGCCCGTCCTCCGAATCCTCTCTGTCACCCTCGTCATTTCCTCCTTGGTCTTAAAGCCGACCACCACCTTCTGGTCCCTCGCTTTGCGCAGCCGCTCCACCCTAGTGCCCTCATTTCTGGCATCGACCGCCGTCCTGAGCTTCTCAAGAACCTCTTCACCGGTGTCCTGATCATTCACAGATGATACAATAACCGAGTGAAGAGGTTCCTGGATGTTTTGCTTCGGTCCGGCGGCGATCTCCGCGAATGTTGGGCCTTGGCCTGCGACATAGCGAGGGACCAGCTGGAGTTGCTCCGACAGAGCCTGGGTGTGCTGTTTGCACTCTTGCAACGCCTGCTTGTGCTGTTGAAGGCCATCCATGAGGCTCTTCATCAGCTCTGTCGGTTGTTCCATCGACGGGTATTGTGGCGCGAGTGTCGGCGCGACTGTAGGCACGACCGCAGGTGCGACTGCAGGTGCAACCGCAGGTGCAGGCCCGACAGGGGTCTTGCTCTGCTCTGCCTCCTTAACAAGCTCGTAGAGCCGGTTTATCGCATCAGTAACCCCAGTCTTAATCTCCGTTTTGAGATTGCGAGAGTTTGCCAGATGCAGCTTTGCCTTATTCAGGCAAGCTCTCGCCTCCGCTGTGAGACTGGGGTACCTCGACTCCGGTCTCTGTGGTGGCCCTGCGATTTCTCCGGCTTTCCCGGCCTCCCACTCCCCAATGCTTCGCCTCAGACTGGGAAGCGAGGGTCCAACCTTCTCTGTTGAACGTGGTGAGCCGCCGGAGCCTGGCGAGCATGCGTTTTTCTTTGCCGGTGTGCGGAACATGGTGGTGCCCTTTGTGAACGTTAAGTTCATGTAAGGCCCCGTCAGAGGACACTGGCGCTACTTCTGTATCCCTGTAGAGGGGGGATCAGCCACAAGTAGAATATTTAAAATATGGTCCTGTGAGAAAGGACTTGGTCAGGCAAATAAAATTGTCAGTAAAGCCTTCAGGTGATGCTAAAAATGTCTGAAGGACCGACAATTGTCTTATTTTCTAAAATAAAATATGAACAGAACTAAAAAAAAAAATTTTTTAAGAAAACTCCAATAAAACTGTAAAGTTTACCTGGCCAGTGACAAACGGGAGGGTGGGAGGGCAATTTTTGACTTTCTATGAGAGCTAGGCGCACGAGCGAGGTGTCAAAAGACGCGTCTCCGCGCGGGCTAGCGAACTGTGTGGTTTCTGGAATTTATCCAGAACAAAAATCGGGAATTTTGCTTAAAAAACGTGTTTTACGGCCAAAATGGATGTGGAAACCTGGAATAACACTACCAAAACGGGACTCGAGCTCGCGGAACGCGCACGGGAGTACAGGTAAGGCAGGTAAGTATCAATTTGAATTGTAAAAAATCTGGAATAATCTGGAAATTTTGAGGAAAAAATCAAAAAGTGTTTTTTATAACAGAAGTTTTTGTGAAAATTTTACAAGTCCAAAACGAAAAAATGTTTTTCGCGAAATTGTCAGTTTTCCCTAGTGGGAACGTTTCAGGGAGCTAAGAAAATATTTAATTTGCTGAAAACAGCTTGAAATTGCGTCACCGGGATGCAAAGTTATATCGATTTGTTCTAAAACACGTCTCCCTTTTTTTTTTTTTTTTTTTTTTTCAGGATGGGAAATCATCAAATGACTCCTCCCGCTCTGGGTGGAGCAGAAGGGAGTGTCAGACTCTTACTGACTAAAACCCACCCGTGTTCCTTCCTTAGCCCTTTATGTACCAGGGCAGCGGTAACCCTTTCGGACGATCCCGCTACCCCGGCAGGCTTCGGCCCTGTCGGGCCCCGTCATCTATGCTGACATCTCTTTGAGGCGCACGTGGAACACTTACGCGCCGTCCGGCACGGGCCTGGTCCTGATCGGACGGAGAGCTACCCATTGCTCTCCGCCCGCAGGCCCGCGCCTACGGTGGCCGGGAGTCGTCACGCGGCTCCCGACGCCCGGAGCGTCTCCCTCGGCGGCTGAGGCGTGAGGATCTCTCCCTCGCCCATCCCGCCACCTCCTTCGCTAGCATGACTGCTTCGCAGAAGGAGGTGACCGCCTCCCACTCCCTCTCGCCCCGGACCATGGCTTGCACCAGGGCCGGACGCGAGAGGTCGCCGCCGCTGCCGATCGCCTCTACGAGGACACGGCGGTGCTCTGCCCAAGCGGGGCAGACCTCCACCGTATGCTCCACCGTGTCCTCTGGGCGATCCTCGCAGTGGTGACACCCGGGCGTCTCCTCCCGCCTGATTATGTGCAGGAACCTCCCGAAACATCCGTGTCCGGAGAGGACCTGCGTCAGGCGGTAGGTGAGAGCGCCGTGACGCCTCTCTAGCCACTCCTCAAAGAGGGGTCTTATCGCCGCTATCGTGGCGTGCCCTGCGCTGGGTTGCGATAGTCGCGCCTTCCATTCCACCATGAGACCGCGCCGGAGGTCCGTCCGCTCCGCAGCGATTTGCCGCGGGTGCAGAGTTTCCCCCCGACGTAGTGCCTCCGCGCGCCAGTCATACAGGCGCGCGAGGACTATCGCCTCCAGATCCCATGGTGGCAGTCCGGCAAGGAGGCTTGCTGCCTCGCGCGAGATCGTGCGGTACCCCCGGATCAGCCTTACGGCTACCACCTTTTGGGGCGCGTTCAGGTAGTGTGCGGCTCGAAGCCGCAGTGAACGCGCCCATACCGGGGCCCCATATAGGGCCATGGACCGCACGACCCCCGCGTAAAGCCTCCGGCAGGAGGCGTTTGGCCCCCTCAGGTTGGGCAGGAGCCGCCTTAAGGCGGCCCCGGCCCGTTCCAGTTTTGGGGCCAAACGTCGGAAATGCTCGACGAAGTTCCACCGGCTGTCGAGGACGAGACCCAGGTATCTCATCGTCTTCTCGACGCCGATGTGAACCCCTCCTACCATCAGTTGGGATCCCGAAGGTGGCCCGTACCGAGGCCCATGAAAGGACATGGCCTCGGACTTGTGCAATGCCACCTCGAGACCCAACTGCCGGATCCTTTCCACGACTATCGCAACCCCGCGTGTCATAGCGTCGGCCGCCGCCTGATGCGACCTCCCCTGCGCCAGGACCAGCGTGTCGTCAGCGTAGCAAACTACGCTGACGCCATCAGGGAGGTCGGCCCGCAGCACCCAGTCGTAACCGATGTCCCACAGGAGCGGCCCCAGAACCGATCCCTGTGGGACACCGCACGACATCTCTCGCCGGTTCCAGTTCCCGTCGCGACCGGGGTAGATGACGGCTCTGTCCGTCAAATACGCCCCGACTATTCGACGGAGGTAAGTCGGCACCCGGTGATACCGGAGTGCCTCCCCAATGCAGCTCCAGGGCAGGGTGTTGAACGCGTTGGCGATGTCGAGTGACACCGCCACGACCACCCCACCCCGGGACACCGCGTCCCCCGTCGTGAGGGCTCTCACGCGCATGATGGCGTCCACCGTCGAGCGCCCCTTGCGGAAGCCAAACTGGCACTCCGCAAGATCCGGCCCCATCCTCACCAGGTGCCCGACGAGGCGGCCCGCAATCACTCTCTCAAAGAGCTTGCCGACCTCGTCGAGCAGCACTATGGGCCGGTATGCGGACGGAGAGTCCGCAGGGCGCCCTGGCTTCTGAATGAGGACCAGCTTCCCCGTCTTCCAACGGAGTGGAAACTGGCCTCTCTCCATGCATGCGCTTAAGAGCGCCTCCAGTCGAGGCCCGAGAGCCCTCGAGGCCAGGACCCAGGCTTTACCCGGCAAGCCGTCGGGTCCCGGGGCGGTATTTTTGGCCTTCAGCCGGCCTACCGCCGCTCTCAGATCTACCCCGGTCACTACAGGGGTGTCGTCGTCGTCGTCCGCGTGGTCCGCTTCGGACACCGCAAGTGGCGGAGCCATAGGCGGGGGAGTATGTTCCCCCCGTGAAGGGAACAGAGCGCTCACCACCTCCTCCACCAGCTGTGGGCGGAGACTCTGCGTCAGCGGGGGGGCCCATGTGCGGAGTTTATTCCGCACCATTCTGTAGGGGCGCCCCCATGGATCTCTGTTCAGAGTCTCCAACATCTCCTCGCGGGCCGTATCCTTGGCCCGCTTGACAGCCTCTTGGAGGGTGGTCTTCGCCGCTCTGTACCCCTCGTACAGCTCCACCTCCGTGGCTTCCGCATCCGGAGGGCGGATGCGGAGCCTGCGGTGCCTGGTGTACCGGTGTCGCGCGTCGACGCACGCCTTGCGTAGCGCCCCAACCTCCTGCGACCACCAGTACACCTGACGTCGGGCGCATCCTGGCCGGACTCGGGGCATTGCCACGTCACAAATCTCGGACATGGCCTCCCGGAACCACTCCACCTCATCGTCAATATCAGCAGGCCTGTCCGGTGAAAACACCCAGGCCTGCACGATCGAGGCTTCCAGGAGAAGCTCCCGGTCCAGCTGCTTCAGCGCCCACCGCGGACCACTCGGGGCCTGTTGGACCAGCGCACTAGAGGGCTGGGTGGAGACCTCAAACCGGATATACCGATGATCGGAGTAGGTCTCCACCTCCTCCATGACGCGCCAGTCAATGACACGCTGTGACAGAGCGGGGCTGGCGAACGAGATGTCCACCACCGACTCGCCCCGCATCCGCACACACGTAGGAACAGAACCCCGATTTAGGACGACCAGGCCTGTTTCCAGAGCCCAGTCCTCCACCATCCTGCCCCGCACATCCGTGCAACGGGAACCCCAGGCCAAATTCTTGGCGTTGAAGTCCCCGAGCACTAGCACGGAGAAGGCGTGGTTTCTGGCGACGACGACACTCAACTCTGTTAAAGAGTTCTGGAACTCGGCGAGAGTTCGGCTCGGAGAGAAGTATACTCCCACTACTACAATCTCTCCGAACCGTGCTGCTACGCACCCCTGTCCCCTCGTGACACCTTCGAGGGACGGGGTACCGGCGGCGGCCGACGAAATTATGGCCACTGAGCCGTTTAGGTCCTCCACCCAGTCATCCCTGGGCGGGACAAAGTACGGCTCAGCGACCACGGCGACGTTAATCGACCACTGCGCCATGCTCTGGAGCAACAGGTCCTGAGCGCAGGCGCAGTGGTTGATGTTCGCCTGGAGAAGGCGTAGTGGAGGAGTTATTACTCCTCCATTTCAGCCCCCTCCCGGGCCCTATCGGCAGTGGTGGCGGCGGCGGCGGCGGCGGCGGCGGCGGCGGTGGTGGCGGCGGCGGCGGCGGCGGCGGCGGTGGCGGTGGCGGCGACAGTGGCGGCGACGGTGGTGGTGGCGACGACGGCGGAGGGCCTGCCCTTCCTCCTGGCTTCGGCGGGTGGAGCGCAGGACTTGCTCCCCGCCCGGTGATCGGCCGGCTTGCCAGCAGCCGCACATACGACGCAGTGCGGCGCGGCGTTGCACGAGCCGGCCGTATGTCCGGGCTTGCCGCAGCGGAAGCACAGAGTGCTGCGGTCCTCTAAGGTGCACTGGACGCCCACGTGGTGCCCCACGAGGCATCGATAGCACCTTAGAGGTCTGGGCTCCATCAGCTTGACCTGCGCTGACACCCAGCCCACCAGGAGCCTTCCACCCTCCACAATTTTCCTCGCCGCCGTCACGGGACAGCTTACCGTTATGGTTCGCATACCCGTGAAGTCAGGACGTAGGGTGCCCGCCTTCACCTGGTCGGCCAGACACCCGCCCGTCCTGACGACGGCGGCTACCACCTCTGCCCCCGTCACCGAGTCATCCAGGCCCACAATGCGGATATCCGCGCACTTGACGGGCCTGGAGACTCGAGCCTCGTCCGCATTGAGGGACGCCCTTAGCTTTTCAGCCAGGGCGTCTGCGGTGGGGCCACTCGTCGCACCGGGGACCTCCAGCATGCGGGCACCAGTGGCGGTCACCCTATGCCGGAGGCCTCCGGTGATCCCCAGCTCCTGGAGATCCACTGTCGCTCTCGCTTTGGCGAGCACGTCGCCGTAGGTCACCCCCCTCTTGACCGCGTCCGGCTGTAGTGTGATGACTACAGCCGCGGTCTTGGGGGAGCGAAGCCTAGCCGCAACGGCTCGCTCCTTGCGGCGCCTCCTCTGCGCCTTTTTTCTGGCCGCCTTGGCCGCCTTCTTTTTCTCCCCGACCACCTGCCACTCGGTGTTGGTCGTGGGAGATTTGTTCTGGGGAGGCGTAGGCTCTGGGGCCTTCCCCTCCCCAGCCGTTCTGCCCTTTTTCCGGGCTGGCACCGCGGGTTTGGCGGCAGGCGCCGATTTCGCCGGCGCCGAGGCTCCACCAGCCGACGTCGGTTTCGCCGGCGCCGGGGCTCCTCTTGCCGACGCCGGTTTGGCCGGCGCCTGGGCCCGGCCAGACGGCCCGGGTTTAGGGGCGGCAGCGGCCGCGTACGAGGCCGCCTTAGGCCCTGGGGCCGTCCTACCCGCCAAGGGAGGGCGCAGAACGATACCCTCCAGGACGGCGAACCGCGCCTGGAAGGTCGCCAGCTCCTGCCGAACCAGGTTCAGGACCTGGTTCTCCACCGGCACGGGCTGGCTTGGTGGTGGGATTGTCTGCGCTCTGGCGGCCGCTCGCATCCCGGCCAGGTCCGCTCGGAGCTCCTCATTCTCCTTTCGGAGGAGCTCCATGGCAGCCGTCAAGCGGGCCACCTCCGCCCGCATATCGGACGTTACGTCCGGCGGGGGCCCGGTGTGGATGGCTTCCGCCGCCGCCATGATGGAGGCCTTGGCCGAGACTATGGCCCTGTTTTTAGAAGTCTGTAACTTCTTCAGGGCCACATCCCGGATCGCGGCCTCCACGACCGCCGCAAACCTCTCTTTGCGGTCCGCATCAGGGCCGCCTACCTCAGCCGCCTCGTCGCTTGAGGTCTCTGATGCGGACACGCGACCAGAACCCCCCTCCTTTGCGGGCTCCTCCGCTTTCTCCGCCGCCTCCCGAGCAGTGAGCCCCCTCCCTGCGCCTCGCTCTCGGGCTCCTCCCCGCCTGCTGGTCGGGATCTTTCTGGCCGAAGCCAGCTCCCAGTCAGAGGACGACCCCTGGCCGTCCACGGACCTTGGCCGCTTGCCCTGTGCCTTTCTCTTGGCAGCGGCCGTCTTCTGGTCACGGCGAGAGCTCACTGAGCCTCCCGTGCTCCCTCCTCCAGATGCGGCGTCGGACTCCGACCCCGCATCACTCCTCACTACGTCCTTTGGGTTTTTTGGTGTTTTTAAAAAATTTTCCATATTGTTCCCACGAGTAAAAACTTTGTGTACCTGCTCAAATTATGTGGTTCGCACTAGTGACTAAATCAAGCTACCCATTAGCCAAGCTTACTACCTCCCTCACGGTGCGCCGCCGCTTGGAGGTTTGGGGAATTTTTTATAGAGGTTAATCTTCCTCGCGGTCCGGGCGGTTAAGCCAAGACCCTCGACCCCCGTCAAAAGTCAGAGACATGACCTTGACAATCTTCGGGGCTACGATATTAACGGTGGCAGGAGGGGGGGGTTATCCCCTCCTGCCTGCCCGGCGGCAGGGTAAGTGCACACCAGGCCCGCTCTTACTCCACACAGTAGCCGCTCTGCTCCTCATAGCGGCTTGTGTGGAGCGTTCCTCTTGGCAGAACATTAGCATGCGGGCAGCGAGATCTCATTGGGAAAAAATCCCACTGAGAAATAGCTGCCCGCACCCCAGGATGCACCGGCCCGAAAACTGGTCTTCCCCCCGGACGTATCCAGAAGGGAACTCCAGTCCCCAGGCACACGTGGAGGTTTTCTGCCCTGGCACCCCAAACACGTCTCCCTTAGGTGGATTTCGTCAATTGTTGGTACTATAGAATGTAAAAATTTTCTGGAATTTTAGATGTTCTATGTGGGCTAGGCGCACGGGCGAGGTGTCAAAAGACGCGTCTCCGCGCGGGCTAGCGAACTGTGTGGTTTCTGGAATTTATCCAGAACAAAAATCGGGAATTTTGCTTAAAAAACGTGTTTTACGGCCAAAATGGATGTGGAAACCTGGAATAACACTACCAAAACGGGACTCGAGCTCGCGGAACGCGCACGGGAGTACAGGTAAGGCAGGTAAGTATCAATTTGAATTGTAAAAAATCTGGAATAATCTGGAAATTTTGAGGAAAAAATCAAAAAGTGTTTTTTATAACAGAAGTTTTTGTGAAAATTTTACAAGTCCAAAACGAAAAAATGTTTTTCGCGAAATTGTCAGTTTTCCCTA
This sequence comes from Apamea epomidion, assembly GCA_947507525.1. NCBI lineage: Eukaryota > Metazoa > Arthropoda > Insecta > Lepidoptera > Noctuidae > Apamea > Apamea epomidion. Next base: position 25,486 of record OX382240.1, on the reverse strand, counting down.
GTGGGAACGTTTCAGGGAGCTAAGAAAATATTTAATTTGCTGAAAACAGCTTGAAATTGCGTCACCGGGATGCAAAGTTATATCGATTTGTTCTAAAACACGTCTCCCTTAGGTGGATTTCGTCAATTGTTGGTACTATAGAATGTAAAAATTTTCTGGAATTTTAGATGTTCTATGTGGGCTAGGCGCACGGGCGAGGTGTCAAAAGACGCGTCTCCGCGCGGGCTAGCGAACTGTGTGGTTTCTGGAATTTATCCAGAACAAAAATCGGGAATTTTGCTTAAAAAACGTGTTTTACGGCCAAAATGGATGTGGAAACCTGGAATAACACTACCAAAACGGGACTCGAGCTCGCGGAACGCGCACGGGAGTACAGGTAAGGCAGGTAAGTATCAATTTGAATTGTAAAAAATCTGGAATAATCTGGAAATTTTGAGGAAAAAATCAAAAAGTGTTTTTTATAACAGAAGTTTTTGTGAAAATTTTACAAGTCCAAAACGAAAAAATGTTTTTCGCGAAATTGTCAGTTTTCCCTAGTGGGAACGTTTCAGGGAGCTAAGAAAATATTTAATTTGCTGAAAACAGCTTGAAATTGCGTCACCGGGATGCAAAGTTATATCGATTTGTTCTAAAACACGTCTCCCTTTTTTTTTTTTTTTTTTTTTTTCAGGATGGGAAATCATCAAATGACTCCTCCCGCTCTGGGTGGAGCAGAAGGGAGTGTCAGACTCTTACTGACTAAAACCCACCCGTGTTCCTTCCTTAGCCCTTTACGTACCAGGGCAGCGGTAACCCTTTCGGACAATCCCGCTACCCCGGCAGGCTTCGGCCCTGTCGGGCCCCGTCAACTACGCTGACATCTCTTTGAGGCGCGCGTGGAACACATACACGCCGTCCGGCACGGGCCTGGTCCTGATCGGACGGAGAGCTACCCATTGCTCTCCGCCCGCAGGCCCGCGCCTACGGTGGCCGGGAGTCGTCACGCGGCTCCCGACGCCCGGAGCGTCTTCCTCGGCGGCTGAGGCGTGAGGATCTTTCCCTCGCCCATCCCGCCACCTCCTTCGCTAGCATGACTGCTTCGCAGAAGGAGGTGACCGCCTCCCACTCCCTCTCGCCCCGGACCATGGCTTGCACCAGGGCCGGGCGCGAGAGGTCGCCGCCGCTGCCGATCGCCTCTACGAGGACACGGCGGTGCTCTGCCCAAGCGGGGCAGACCTCCACCGTGTGCTCCACCGTGTCCTCTGGGCGATCCTCGCAGTGATGACACCCGGGCGTCTCCTCCCGCCTGATTATGTGCAGGAACCTCCCGAAACATCCGTGTCCGGAGAGGACCTGCGTCAGGCGGTAGGTGAGAGCGCCGTGACGCCTCTCTAGCCACTCCTCAAAGAGGGGTCTTACCGCCGCTATCGTGGCGTGCCCTGCGCTGGGTTGCGATAGTCGCGCCTTCCATTCCACCATGAGACCGCGCCGGAGGTCCGTCCGCTCCGCAGCGATTTGCCGCGGGTGCAGAGTTTCCCCCCGACGTAGTGCCTCCGCGCGCCAGTCATACAGGCGCGCGAGGACTATCGCCTCCAGATCCCATGGTGGCAGTCCGGCAAGGAGGCTTGCTGCCTCGCCCGAGATCGTGCGGTATCCCCGGATAAGCCTTATGGCTACCACCTTTTGGGGCGCGTTCAGGTAGTGTGCGGCTCGAAGCCGCAGTGAACGCGCCCATACCGGGGCCCCATAAAGGGCCATGGACCGCACGACCCCCGCGTAAAGCCTCCGGCAGGAGGCGTTTGGCCCCCTAAGGTTGGGCAGGAGCCGCTTTAAGGCGGCCCCGGCCCGTTCCAGTTTGGGGGCCAAACGTCGGAAATGCTCGACGAAGTTCCACCGGCTGTCGAGGACGAGACCCAGGTATCTCATCGTTGTCTCGACGCCGATGTGAACCCCTCCTACCATCAGTTGGGATCCCGAAGGTGGCCCGTACCGGGGCCCATGAAAGGACATGGCCTCGGACTTGTGCAATGCCACCTCGAGACCCAACTGCCGAATCCTTTCCACGACTATCGCAACCCCGCGTGTCATCGCGTCGGCCGCCGCCTGATGCGACCTCCCCTGCGCCAGGACCAGCGTGTCGTCAGCGTAGCAAACTACGCTGACGCCATCAGGGAGGTCGGCCCGCAGCACCCAGTCGTAACCGATGTCCCACAGGAGCGGCCCCAGAACCGATCCCTGTGGGACACCGCACGACATCTCTCGCCGGTTCCAGTTCCCGTCGCGACCGGGGTAGATGACGGCTCTGTCCGTCAAATACGCCCCGACTATTCGACGGAGGTAAGTCGGCACCCGGTGATACCGGAGTGCCTCCCCTATGCAGCTCCAGGGCAGGGTGTTGAACGCGTTGGCGATGTCGAGTGACACCGCCACGACCACCCCACCCCGGGACACCGCGTCCCCCGTCGTGAGGGCTCTCACGCGCATGATGGCGTCCACCGTCGAGCGCCCCTTGCGGAAGCCAAACTGGCACTCCGCAAGATCCGGCCCCGTCCTCACCAGGTGCCCGACGAGGCGGCCCGCAATCACTCTCTCAAAGAGCTTGCCGACCTCGTCGAGCAGCACTATGGGCCGGTATGCGGACGGAGAGTCCGCAGGGCGCCCTGGCTTCTGAATGAGGACCAGCTTCCCCGTCTTCCAACGGAGTGGAAACTGGCCTCTCTCCATGCATGCGCTTAAGAGCGCCTCCAGTCGAGGCCCGAGAGCCCTCGAGGCCAGGACCCAGGCTTTACCCGGCAAGCCGTCGGGTCCCGGGGCGGTATTTTTGGCCTTCAGCCTGCCTACCGCCGCTCTCAGATCTACCCCGGTCACTTCAGGGGTGTCGTCGTCGTCGTCCGTGTGGTCCGCTTCGGGCACCGCAAGTGGCGGAGCCATAGGCGGGGGAGTATGCTCCCCCCGTGAAGGGAACAGAGCGCTCACCACTTCCTCCACCAGCTGGGGTCGGAGACTCTGCGTCAGCGGGGGGGCCCAGGTGCGGAGTTTATTCCGCACCATTCTGTAAGGGCGCCCCCATGGATCTCGGTTCAGAGTCTCCAACATCTCCTCGCGGGCCGTATCCTTGGCCCGCTTGACAGCCTCTTGGAGGGTGGTCTTCGCCGCTCTGTACCCCTCGTACAGCTCCACCTCCGTGGCTTCCGCATCCGGAGGGCGGATGCGGAGCCTGCGGTGCCTGGTGTACCGATGTCGCGCGTCGACGCACGCCTTGCGTAGCGCCCCAACCTCCTGCGACCACCAGTACACCTGACGTCGGGCGCGTCCTGGCCGGACTCGGGGCATTGCCACGTCACAGATCTCGGACATGGCCTCCCGGAACCACTCCACCTCATCGTCAATGTCAGCAGGCCTGTCCGGTGAAAACACCCAGGCCTGCACGATCGAGGCTTCCAGGAGAAGCTCCCGGTCCAGCTGCTTCAGCGCCCACCGCGGACCACTCGGGGCCTGTTGGACCAGCGCGCTAGAGGTCTGGGTGGAGACCTCAAACCGGATATACCGATGATCGGAGTAGGTCTCCACCTCCTCCATGACGCGCCAGTCAATGACACGCTGTGACAGAGCGGGGCTGGCGAACGAGATGTCCACCACCGACTCGCCCCGCATCCGCACACACGTAGGAACAGAACCCCGATTTAGGACGACCAGGCCTGTTTCCAGAGCCCAGTCCTCCACCATCCTGCCCCGCACATCCGTGCAACGGGAACCCCAGGCCAAATTCTTGGCGTTGAAGTCCCCGAGCACTAGCACGGAGAAGGCGTGGTTTCTGGCGACGACGACACTCAACTCTGTTAAAGAGTTCTGGAACTCGGCGAGAGTTCGGCTCGGAGAGAAGTATACTCCCACTACTACAATCTCTCCGAACCGTGCTGCTACGCACCCCTGTCCCCTCGTGACACCTTCGAGGGACGGGGTACCGGCGGCGGCCGACGAAATTATGGCCACTGAGCCGTTTAGGTCCTCCACCCAGTCATCCCTGGGCGGGACAAAGTACGGCTCAGCGACCACGGCGACGTTAATCGACCACTGCGCCATGCTCTGGAGCAACAGGTCCTGAGCGCAGGCGCAGTGGTTGATGTTCGCCTGGAGAAGGCGTAGTGGAGGAGTTATTACTCCTCCATTTCAGCCCCCTCCCGGGCCCTATCGGCAGTGGTGGCGGTGGCGGCGGCGGCGGCGGCGGCGGCGGCGGCGGTGGTGGCGGCGGCGGCGGCGGCGGCGGCGGTGGCGGTGGCGGCGACAGTGGCGGCGACGGTGGTGGTGGCGACGACGGCGGAGGGCCTGCCCTTCCTCCTGGCTTCGGCGGGTGGAGCGCAGGACTTGCTCCCCGCCCGGTGATCGGCCGGCTTGCCAGCAGCCGCACATACGACGCAGTGCGGCGCGGCGTTGCACGAGCCGGCCGTATGTCCGGGCTTGCCGCAGCGGAAGCACAGAGTGCTGCGGTCCTCTAAGGTGCACTGGACGCCCACGTGGTGCCCCACGAGGCATCGATAGCACCTTAGAGGTCTGGGCTCCATCAGCTTGACCTGCGCTGACACCCAGCCCACCAGGAGCCTTCCACCCTCCACAATTTTCCTCGCCGCCGTCACGGGACAGCTTACCGTTATGGTTCGCATACCCGTGAAGTCAGGACGTAGGGTGCCCGCCTTCACCTGGTCGGCCAGACACCCGCCCGTCCTGACGACGGCGGCTACCACCTCTGCCCCCGTCACCGAGTCATCCAGGCCCACAATGCGGATATCCGCGCACTTGACGGGCCTGGAGACTCGAGCCTCGTCCGCATTGAGGGACGCCCTTAGCTTTTCAGCCAGGGCGTCTGCGGTGGGGCCACTCGTCGCACCGGGGACCTCCAGCATGCGGGCACCAGTGGCGGTCACCCTATGCCGGAGGCCTCCGGTGATCCCCAGCTCCTGGAGATCCACTGTCGCTCTCGCTTTGGCGAGCACGTCGCCGTAGGTCACCCCCCTCTTGACCGCGTCCGGCTGTAGTGTGATGACTACAGCCGCGGTCTTGGGGGAGCGAAGCCTAGCCGCAACGGCTCGCTCCTTGCGGCGCCTCCTCTGCGCCTTTTTTCTGGCCGCCTTGGCCGCCTTCTTTTTCTCCCCGACCACCTGCCACTCGGTGTTGGTCGTGGGAGATTTGTTCTGGGGAGGCGTAGGCTCTGGGGCCTTCCCCTCCCCAGCCGTTCTGCCCTTTTTCCGGGCTGGCACCGCGGGTTTGGCGGCAGGCGCCGATTTCGCCGGCGCCGAGGCTCCACCAGCCGACGTCGGTTTCGCCGGCGCCGGGGCTCCTCTTGCCGACGCCGGTTTGGCCGGCGCCTGGGCCCGGCCAGACGGCCCGGGTTTAGGGGCGGCAGCGGCCGCGTACGAGGCCGCCTTAGGCCCTGGGGCCGTCCTACCCGCCAAGGGAGGGCGCAGAACGATACCCTCCAGGACGGCGAACCGCGCCTGGAAGGTCGCCAGCTCCTGCCGAACCAGGTTCAGGACCTGGTTCTCCACCGGCACGGGCTGGCTTGGTGGTGGGATTGTCTGCGCTCTGGCGGCCGCTCGCATCCCGGCCAGGTCCGCTCGGAGCTCCTCATTCTCCTTTCGGAGGAGCTCCATGGCAGCCGTCAAGCGGGCCACCTCCGCCCGCATATCGGACGTTACGTCCGGCGGGGGCCCGGTGTGGATGGCTTCCGCCGCCGCCATGATGGAGGCCTTGGCCGAGACTATGGCCCTGTTTTTAGAAGTCTGTAACTTCTTCAGGGCCACATCCCGGATCGCGGCCTCCACGACCGCCGCAAACCTCTCTTTGCGGTCCGCATCAGGGCCGCCTACCTCAGCCGCCTCGTCGCTTGAGGTCTCTGATGCGGACACGCGACCAGAACCCCCCTCCTTTGCGGGCTCCTCCGCTTTCTCCGCCGCCTCCCGAGCAGTGAGGCCCCTCCCTGCGCCTCGCTCTCGGGCTCCTCCCCGCCTGCTGGTGGGGATTTTTCTGGCCGAAGCCAGCTCCCCGTCAGAGGACGACCCCTGGCCGTCCACTGACCTTGGCCGCTTGCTCTGTGCCTTTCTCTTGGCAGCGGCCGTCTTCTGGTCACGGCGAGGGCTCACTGAGCCTCCCGTGCTCGCTCCTCCAGATGCAGCGTCGGACTCCGACACCGCATCACTCCTCCCTTCGTCTCTTGTGGTTTGGGTTTTTTTAAAAAATTTATCCATTTTGTTCCCACGAGTAAAAACTTTGTGTACCTGCTCAAAAAATGCGTGGTTCGCACTAGTGACTAAATCAAGCTACCCATTAGCCAAGCTTACTACCTCCCTCACGGTGCGCCGCCGCTTGGAGGTTTGGGGAATTTTTTATAGAGGTTAATCTTCCTCGCGGTCCGGGCGGTTAAGCCAAGACCCTCGACCCCCGTCAAAAGTCAGAGACATGACCTTGACAATCTTCGGGGCTACGATATTAACGGTGGCAGGAGAGGGGGTTATCCCCTCCTGCCTGCCCGGCGGCAGGGTAAGTGCACACCAGGCCCGCTCTTACTCCACACAGTAGCCGCTCTGCTCCTCATAGCGGCTTGTGTGGAGCGTTCCTCTTGGCAGAACATTAGCATGCGGGCAGCGATATCTCATTGGGAAAAAATCCCACTGAGAAATAGCTGCCCGCACCCCAGGATGCACCGGCCCGAAAACTGGTCTTCCCCCCGGACGTATCCAGAAGGGAACTCCAGTCCCCAGGCACACGTGGAGGTTTTCTGCCCTGGCACCCCAACACGTCTCCCTTAGGTGGATTTCGTCAATTGTTGGTACTATAGAATGTAAAAATTTTCTGGAATTTTAGATGTTCTATGTGGGCTAGGCGCACGGGCGAGGTGTCAAAAGACGCGTCTCCGCGCGGGCTAGCGAACTGTGTGGTTTCTGGAATTTATCCAGAACAAAAATCGGGAATTTTGCTTAAAAAACGTGTTTTACGGCCAAAATGGATGTGGAAACCTGGAATAACACTACCAAAACGGGACTCGAGCTCGCGGAACGCGCACGGGAGTACAGGTAAGGCAGGTAAGTATCAATTTGAATTGTAATAAATCTGGAATAATCTGGAAATTTTGAGGAAAAAATCAAAAAGTGTTTTTTATAACAGAAGTTTTTGTGAAAATTTTACAAGTCCAAAACGAAAAAATGTTTTTCGCGAAATTGTCAGTTTTCCCTAGTGGGAACGTTTCAGGGAGCTAAGAAAATATTTAATTTGCTGAAAACAGCTTGAAATTGCGTCACCGGGATGCAAAGTTATATCGATTTGTTCTAAAACACGTCTCCCTTAGGTGGATTTCGTCAATTGTTGGTACTATAGAATGTAAAAATTTTCTGGAATTTTAGATGTTCTATGTGGGCTAGGCGCACGGGCGAGGTGTCAAAAGACGCGTCTCCGCGCGGGCTAGCGAACTGTGTGGTTTCTGGAATTTATCCAGAACAAAAATCGAGAATTTTGCTTAAAAAACGTGTTTTACGGCCAAAATGGATGTGGAAACCTGGAATAACACTACCAAAACGGGACTCGAGCTCGCGGAACGCGCACGGGAGTACAGGTAAGGCAGGTAAGTATCAATTTGAATTGTAAAAAATCTGGAATAATCTGGAAATTTTGAGGAAAAAATCAAAAAGTGTTTTTTATAACAGAAGTTTTTGTGAAAATTTTACAAGTCCAAAACGAAAAAATGTTTTTCGCGAAATTGTCAGTTTTCCCTAGTGGGAACGTTTCAGGGAGCTAAGAAAATATTTAATTTGCTGAAAACAGCTTGAAATTGCGTCACCGGGATGCAAAGTTATATCGGTTAGGTTAGGTTAGGTTAGGTTTTTTTTTTTTTTTTTTTTTTTTTTTTTGTTTTGGCAGGAGTGGGAAATCCTCATGGACGCCCAAGCTGCCTCACTAATGAGCCAGTCTGGGCAGTGCCGGACTCTTACCGGCTAAAACCACACTCCTGCCTTACATGTGTCACCTCTGACATTATCAGAGCCCTTTTTCAGCTAAATCTTTGAGTGCTGTTACAAATGTATTTGTCTTGGGTCTGTTACCTTAAAACTATCCTTACAACTACACAGTCATTTACATTTTGTACATCCTTATATCTATAATAAATACTTCTTAACTCTAAGTTGCTTATATCATAGTCTATCCTAATTAAGCTACACGTGTCTAGTCAAGAAAAACATGTTTATGGGTTGTAATTTTCGGACATTTTCAACGATCTGTCGTTTGCTACTGTTACATATTATGTACCAATATGAATCCTAAGCATATTTTTCGTTTACTTATTCCTATTTATGGCCTTGTTAGCTACTTTTATGCAGTACCCAATAAACTGATTACTGGTGTGCTTATTTGTCAGTAGATTATTAAAGTTTGCCGTTAATACCTCCATGCCTAGTTTTTGTTCGACCTCATACCTCTCCAGACCGTAAGCGGGGCAGTCAGTCAGTATGTGATCCACAGTTTCTGTTTTGTCCGAGTCGCATATGCACGATGGGCTCTCCTTGCACTTGAACCTGTTTAGGTATTCGGAGAACCCGCCGTGCCCTGTCAGTACTTGAGTCAGTATTCCAGTCGGTTTCATTGATTTAACCAGACTATACGCCTGGATGGCATCCGGAAAAAATGTCTTAGTAACGCCGGCTGTGTCCTCCGATCTGTATCTCCGATTCCATTCGTCAAGCGTGTCCGCACGGATCTGTCGCTTGACGAATGAAATCGGGCATTGGTCGTAGTCAGGCCTTGTTTTGGTGGTGAGGGCGGCGTCCTTAGCTAGCTGGTCTGCCCTCTCATTCCCCTCCAGTCCCGCGTGGGCTTTGATCCAAAAAAGTTCAACTTTTTTGGATCTCTCCCTGCACTGACGCAGATTTTCGCGGATTTCGACTGTGAGGGGATGGAGTGAGCGGTGGTTGGTGACCGCTTCCAACGACGATCTGGAGTCGCTGTATATCCCAAAGCTGGCTTTTGGACTACGCAAGATGTCCCTCGTGGCCTTGCATATGGCCAGCAGTTCTGCCTGGAAGACGGTGCAGTGGGACGACAGCTTAAGCTTTTGGGCTTTTGTTTCAGCATCATTGCTCCAATGAGACAGTGATGCTCCAACCTTGCCCTCGATCTTGCTACCGTCCGTGTATATTCGCACTGCTTGAGTGCAGTGGCTGTTGTGTTGTTCCTGGTCTGCCAGGCATATGAACTGCAGGCTTATATGTTTGGCTGGGTGGGGAGTTTTGTCGAACGCGGTGCGTCGCTCGATCTCCTTATCTCCTAATGCTGGTCGAGGTACCCCCCTCCTTACCTCATACAGGGCTGCTGCCTCTTGTATTCGGAGGTCAAGGGGTAGTATCCCAGCCAGCACCAGTGCCGAGTTTAGGGAGACTGTGCGATAGGATTTGCACAGTTTCTGTGCAAATCCCCTTTGGACCGCGTTCAGCTGTTTGCGCACCATCAGCTTTTTGGTTGCTGGTGCCCACGCACTTGCTGCGTACATAATTGTTGGTTCGACTACTGCCGTGTAGATGGATCGTATGACATCCGTATTGAGTCCCCAGCTGATCCTGGCTGCCCTTGACAACTGCTTGTACAGGTTTAATGCCTTTTTGCATACATTAGATGCGTGGGCATTAAACGTCAGCTTGTTGTCAATGGTCAGCCCCAGGACTTTGATTTCCTGCGACATACCAATATCGATCCCGCCCATGCTCAACAGCGGGGTGTCGTATTTAAGTTTCCGCGTGATGATCATTGCCTTCGTCTTTTGCGGTGCGAATCTTAACTTATTTCTGACTCCCCACTGGTGAACATACTCGAGAGCGCCATTGGCACGTCGCTGGACCCCCGTTGCTGAGTCCCCATCGAACATCAGAACTACGTCATCGGCGAAGGCTTGGCAGTAGTCTCCCCTTTGTACCAGGCCTTTCAGTAGGGGGTCAAGTAGTAGGTTCCAAAGAATCGGGCCCCCTATCGATCCTTGGACACAGCCTTTGTTAGTTGCCCTGGTGACCTCCTGGCCCGCATATCTCACCCTGACCTTCCTGTCTTCCAGGTAGCTATCCATCACTCTTCTAACGTTTACCGGACATTGAGTTTCTGCCAGCCCGGTTTTTATAGCCGGCCACCATGCACTATCAAAGGCTCCCTCTATGTCCAGCGATATCATAACGATCAGTTTCTTGTCGTTTAATTTTTTGCGTATGAGTTCTAGCAGGTCATAGAGGGAGTCTTCGGTGCTTCTCTGTGGCATAAACCCGTACTGGCGTGTGCTGAGTCCGGGTATGATGTGCCATTTCACCCTTCCTATCAGCATTTTCTCCAGGACTTTTCCCATCACTGGCAACAATCCTATTGGCCTATATGACTTAGGAGCCGTGTAGCTCTCCTTCCCGGGTTTCCTCAGGATGACTACTGTCGCTTCCTTCCAGATCCTCGGGAAGTAGCCCAGCTCTAGGCATTTGTTTGTCAGTGATAGGAAGAGCTCCGGATCGCGGTTTAATGCTTGCTGGCAAATATCGGCTGTGAGGCCATCCGCCCCGGGGGCTTTTTTGGGGTTGAAGCTGCGTATGGCTGCGCTCAGCTCTTCCTGAGTGAACGGGGGGTCATGTTCTTCATCATGACCCATCTCGTTCACTTTTTCGGCTAACGTCCTGATACGCCTGTGTTCCTCATTGTCTTCCTCCTTTTTGTCCTCGGGGTAGAATGTTTCCGCCAGCAATGTAGCAGATTCTAGGTGGTTTAATGTTTTACCTTCCTTGGTCAGGGGCAGATCCTCTTGTCTTTTGGTGGTCCTACCTATTACCCTATAAATACCCTCCCAGAGTCCCTCCCTATCCTGTTTTTCACAGAAGCGGTTAGGTTAGGTTAGGTTAGGTTAGGTTAGGTTAGGTTAGGTTAGGTTAGGTTAGGTTAGGTTAGGTTAGGTTAGGTTAGGTTAGGTTAGGTTAGGTTAGGTTAGGTTAGGTTAGGTTAGGTTAGGTTAGGTTAGGTTAGGTTAGGTTAGGTTAGGTTTTTTTTTTTTTTTTTTTTTTTTTTTTTTTTTTTTTTTTTGTTTTGGCAGGAGTGGGAAATCCTCATGGACGCCCAAGCTGCCTCACTAATGAGCCAGTCTGGGCAGTGCCGGACTCTTACCGGCTAAAACCACACTCCTGCCTTACATGTGTCACCTCTGACATTATCAGAGCCCTTTTTCAGCTACTTCTTGAGTGCTGTTACATATCTGTCTTGGGTCTCTTACCTTAAAACTATCCTTACGACTATACACACATTTACAATTTATACCTCCTTATATCTATAGTAACTACGTCTTAACTCTAAGTTGCTTATTTTATATTCTATCCTAGTTTATGGGTGTTATGTAATCTTTCAGACATTTTCAACGATTTGTTGTTTGCTACTGTTACATATTATCCTTACAATATGAATCCTAAGCATTGTTTCGTTTACTTATTCCTAGTTATTGTTTTGTTTGCTATTTTTATGCAAAACCCTATAAATAGATCTCTGGTATTCTTACTAGTCATTAACATATTAAAGTTCGCCGCTTTTACCTCCATACCTAGCTCCTGTTCGACTTCGTATCTCTCTAGACCGTAAGCGGGGCAGTCGGTCAAAATGTGAATGACAGTCTCGTCTTTGTCAGGGTCGCATATGCACGATGGGCTCTCCCTACACCCGAACCTGTTCAGGTATTCGGAGAACCCACCATGCCCCGTCAATACTTGGGTTAATATTCCATTCAGTTTCAGCGATTTTATCTGGCTATACGCTTGGATGGCATCTGGAAAAAATACTTTGGTAACTCCGGCTGTGTCCTCAGATCGGTATCTCCGATTCCATTCGTCAAGCGTGTCCGCACGGATCTGCCGCTTGACGAATGAAATCGGGCACAGATCATACTCTGGCCTTGTTTTCATGGTGAGGGCGGCGTCCTTAGCCAGCTGGTCTGCTCTCTCATTACCCTCGAGTCCCGCATGGGCCTTGATCCAAAAAAGTTCAACTTTTTTGGATCGATCCCTGCACTGGCGCAGGTTTTCCCGGGCTTCTACTGCGAGGGGGTGGAGAGAGCGGTGGTTGGTGACCGCCTCCAACGACGATTTGGAGTCGCTGTAGATACCAAAGCTTTGGTTTGGACTGCGCAATATGTCCCCCGTGGCCTTGCATATAGCCAGCAGTTCCGCCTGGAAGACGGTACAGTGGGACGACAGCTTGAGTTTTTGGGCTTTGGTTTCAGCATCATTGCTCCAGTGAGACAGTGATGCTCCAACCTTGCCCTCGATCTTGCTGCCGTCCGTGTATATCCGCACTGCTTGAGTGCAGTGGTTGTCATGTTGCTCCTGGTCTGCCAGGCATATGAACTGCAGGCTTATATGTTTGGCAGGGTGGGGAGTTTTATCGAACGCGGTGCGTCGCTCGATCTCCTTATCTCCTAGTGCTGGCCGAGGTACCCCCCTCCTTGCCTCATACAGGGCTGCTGCCTCTTGTATACGGAGGTCAAGGGGTAGTATCCCAGCCAGCACCAGTGCCGAGTTCAAGGAGACTGTGCGGTAGGATTTGCACAGTTTCTGTGCAAATCCCCTTTGGACCGCGTTCAATTGCTTGCGCACCATCAGCTTTTTAGTTGCCGGTGCCCACGCGCTTGCTGCGTACATGATTGTTGGTTCGACCACTGCCGTATAGATGGTGCGTATGATGTCCGGATTGAGTCCCCAGCTGACCCTGGCTGCCCTCGACAACCGCTTGTATAGGTTTAATGCCTTCTTGCATACATTAGATGCGTGGGCATTAAACGTCAGCTTGTCATCAATGGTCAGCCCCAGGACTTTGATTTCCCGCGACATACCAATGCCGACCCCGCCCATGCCCAGCAGCGGGGTGTCATGCTTAAGTTTCCGCGTAATGACCATTGCGTTCGTCTTTTGCGGTGCAAATCTTAACTTATTTCTGACTCCCCACTGATGAACATACTCGAGGGCGTCATTGGCACGTCGCTGGACTTCCATCGCTGAGTCCCCATCGAACACCAAAACTACATCATCGGCGAAGGCCTGGCAGTAGTCTCCCCTTTGTACCAGGCCTTTCAATAGGGGGTCAAGTAGGAGATTCCAAAGAATCGGGCCCCCTATCGATCCCTGGACACAGCCTTTGTTAGTTTCCCTGGTGACCTCCTGGCCCGCGTATCTCACCCTGACCCTCCTGTGTTCCAGGTAGCTGTCCATCATACGTCTGATATTTACCGGACATCCCGTTTTCGCCAGCTCGGTTTTTATAGCCGGCCACCATGCGCTGTCAAAGGCTCCCTCTATGTCTAGCGATATCATAACGATAAGTTTCTTCTCATTTAATTTTTTGTGAATGAGTTCTAGCAGGTCATAGAGGGAGTCTTCGGTGCTTTTCTGTGGCATAAACCCATACTGGCGGGTACTGAGTCCGGGTATGATGTGCCATTTAACCCTCCCTATCAGCATTTTTTCCAGGACTTTTCCCATCACTGGCAACAGTCCTATTGGCCTATATGATTTAGGAGCCGTATAGCTCTCCTTCCCGGGTTTCCGCAGGATGACTATCGTCGCTTCCTTCCAGATCCTCGGGAAGTAGCCCAGCTCTAGGCATTTGTTTGCCAGTGATAGGAAGAGCCCCGGATCGCGACTTATTGCTTGCTGGCAAATATCGGCCGTGAGGCCATCTGCCCCGGGGGCTTTTTTGGGATTGAAGCTGCGTATGGCTACGCTCAGCTCTTCTTGAGTAAACTGAGGGTCATGTTCTTCATCATGGCCTATCTCATTTACTTTTTCGGCTAGCGTCCTAACACGTCTATGTTCCTCGTTGTCCTCTTCCCTCTTGTCCTCGGGGTAGAATGTTTCTGCCAGCAATGTAGCAGATTCTAGGTGGTTCAATGTTCTACCTTCCTTGGTCAGGGGCAGATCCTCCTGTCTTTTGGTGGTCCTACCTATTACCCTGTAAATACCCTCCCAGAGTCCCTCTTTATCCTGTTTTTCACAGAAGCTTTTCCAGCTTTCTGTTTGGGCCGCTCTCTCCGCTTGCTCATATTTTTCTTTACTTTGCAGGTACTCCCCGACGATTTTCAACCTCCGGATTGGCGCTGCACAGCGGATTCTGCGCTTCCTAGTGGCGACCTCCTTTTTCATCACGGCGAGTTCATCAGTCCACCAAGGTAATTTTATTTTATTATTTGGCTTTAATTTTGGTATACCTACATTGGATGCTTCTACTATTATATTAATATATGACTCTATTTTAAATTCTAAATCTGTTTTATTATTAATTTCATCTATTTCAATTTTGTTTATTTTGTTATCTTCTAGCAACTGGCCCAATTTCTCACGAAATTGGTCCCAGTTTGCTTTCTTACTATTAAATATTCTAGTTGTTCTATCTATATCTAAACCCTTTGCCCTTTCCAGTTTTATTTTGAAGAGAATGGTGTTATGGTCAGAGCTCGTCATGCTTTCGTCCACTCTCCAGTCATCGACCAGGTCGAGCAGATCCGCCGTACACGCCGTGATGTCCACAAAGCTGGTGTACAGTGAGGTTCCCCTCACAGTGTGGAACGTTGGTGTGTCGCCTATGTTGAGCACCTGCAATCCCATCTCCTCTAGGGCACCGGCCATTTCAATCCCTCTTCGATCGATTTTGCAGCTACCCCACCAAGAGCTTTTGGCATTTGCATCTCCACCCAAGATGATTCTCTGGCCGAAACTTCTCTCTACCTTAGTAAGCTGCTCCAGGTATGGCCCTATCGGTGTTGGTTCCGGTTCGAGGTAGAATGAGACCACCGCGGCCTCCCAGGCGCTTGTCTTCATCTTCACCACTGTGATATTGGGCGTGGTGAGGTTCGGACACTGCACAACGTCTATATCACCATCAAAGACCGCGATTGCGGCCTTGATGACGCCATCTGCATTGCCGGTATGCTGGTATATTCTGGCGCCACGGTAGTCCTTCATTCTACCTAAACTTCCGATGTACGGCTCCTGGAGCAGTGCGAAAGCCACCCCCTTTTTGTGAGCCTCAAGCATAATCTCATTTGTGGCCAGAGCCTTTCTCTGGAGATTTGCTTGTGCCACGAGGTATGGTCTATTTTGGGAGACCGAGTTTTCACTTGGGACCACCTTAGCAATATGCCACTCTTGATCGGGCTATCGCATCCCATTTTGCCCTGATGGGGCAATCCTGGCTAAACGCATTGTGGCCAGTCTTTTCTATTTTTGAACGCACACAGTTGCAACATGTCGGGGCCGCACCCTCAAGCCAGTCGGGGCACTCTGCTCTCATGTGAGGTCCCCCACAATGGCTGCACTTTGCCTGGGTCTCCTGGCAAAAACGCCTACCGTGCCCATAACCCAGACAGAGCGAGCACTGTACTATCGGAGACTGGTCGGTCACTATTATCCTCTGCAGGTCAATGAGGACCGACTCAGCCTGCGTCAGCCTCTGCCACAATTTGGGGGACACCCTCATCACGATGTGATTTGTGTGGGGGTTCCTGGTGCGTTTTTTATAGGCTATTTCCAACCTATTTTCTTGTTCATTCAAGTTCGTGAACATCCTCTTGTTTTGATTTTTCAACGCCATTATGACGTCCCCATCACTGTTGCAACTGAGTACGTCCTTCAGGATAACGAGGGGGTCTCTGTTCTGGATATTCTCCACGTTCAGACTTTCACCGGATTCTATTATTTTATTTTTTACTCGCTCTCTTTCCTCGTCAGTTTTGCAGCCGACTATTATTTTGCGGTCTTTGGCTTTCCTGACCTTCTCTACCGCGAGTCCTCCCTCTTTTGCGTTAACGGCTTTCCTTATTTTATTTATGACCTCTTCTCCTGTTTCCTGGTCATCCTTCGCGGTCACTATGAAGGAGTGTAGAGCTGTCTGCATAGGGAGCCGCTTCCCAATAGAGGTCGCGGCTACACCGGCGTAGGATCGCTTTTCCATCATTTCTATGTGCTCTTTTAGCTGCCCCATGCTCTCGGTATTTTCCTTTATGAGGTCAGCATGCTCCTTCAGTTGCCCGATGAGATCTGTGATCTCTTTATTTCCTTCTTCCCTTCTTTCTGTTTCTCTTCTCTGCACCACTTCCTGTTCCTTCTGTGTGTCTATTACTGATTTTTTGCTCTTCCCTTTTTCGGCCTCTGCCTCCTTAACGAGCTGGAAAAGTCTCTCCAGCGCATTGATGACCTCCGTCTTAATCTCCGTCTTTGTATTACGGGAATTGCCCATGTGCATTTTTCCTTTCAGGAGACAGGCTCGTGCCTCAGAGATCCTGTTTGCAAATTTAGGTGTTTTGTCGATAGGAGAAACACCGCCCGACTCCGTCAATATTCCCTGGTTGGCCCTTTTTTCCTCTTGCGAATTTAAAGGTATTAATATTAATGCTTTGTCTGCCAACAGAGAAGAAGACGAAGACGATGATGATGACGACGAGGCTTCCTTGGGACTGGTCTGAGTTTTCCTCTGAGCCAGAACCTCTGACCTTCCAGCCTCAAAGTCTCCGATGGTTTTCTTAACCACTGAGGGCAGTTTGGGTCCCTCTTTCGGTGGTGTGACTCTCGTGAAAGTCTTGTTTCCCACCGATGACATGGCGGGGTCGTCACTGTCTCTGATTTCTTTTGACGGCGTTCTGTACATGTCTGTTGTCGCAAAGTCGAGCAAGGATAATAAGAAAAATTTAAAATGTTTGACACAGTATAATTGTATATACAATTTTTAAGAAAATAAAATTGTATAAATAAATGTAATTAAATGTCAGTCGAATTAATTTTAACGTTTAAGATTTCCACTTTGTAAAGAAGTAGAAATTAGTATAAGTCTGTTTAATTGAAATAAATTAAGTCTAATAAGATAAAGTTTTTTTTAAAATAAGTCAAATTAATTTTAGTTTAAAATTCCCACTTTGTAAAGAAGTGGGAGTCAGTGTAAATTTGTATAACTATAGTCAAATAAATTAAATTGTATAAAAGTATAATTTAAAAGTCAGGTTAATTTTATATTTAAAATTTTCACTTTGTAAAGAAGTGGAAAGTATAAGTTTCTATAAATATTGTAAAGAAGGATAATTGTAAAGTAAAAGTAAAAATGGAAGTATTTTATTGTCCGGTCAATTTTATTTGTATCTAAAAGTTTAGATTGGTCAAGTTGAGTTAAACCCTTTAGGGTTTAGTCACTTCACGTCCGTCTGTCTTGGCCAGGAGAGTATGACGTCGTTTTTTATTTTAAAATAGTAAATTTGCAGTATAAAATTACAATAAAAAGAGCGCGCTGCAGTAATCAAAGGTCGCTCTATTTAATGTGTCAGTTCCTATAACTATTGCTGAATTCCTGTGCACAGTATATGCCACTACACTCCACCGAGACCAATATGGGGAATAAAGATATTTTGGAAAAGTTTTGTTAAGGTTTTTTCCTTTAATCAAATTGCAAAGAGTTTTTTCTCTTGTTTCTTTGGAACCAAAAGGGAGATCTTTTCTCGCTGATTTCAAAGACCCCAAACTTGGTAGGTCTACGACCTCTGGTTCCGAAGTTAAGGCCCGGGGGGTGAGGTAGCCCCGAGGGGGGGGGGGGGGGGTCGAGGATGAGGTCGGGGGTAGGGAGGGTTAAGAGAGGCGGGTGGGTGTCTAGGGAACCCGGAGGGGGTACAGGGAGAGGGGGAGGGGGGGATGAGCGGGTTTGAGACTATAACTATATATTGATGTTATGGGGTCAAAAAGAGTGGGGGTCAAAAAGGGGGTCTAGAGGGCTTATGTGAACATAGGTGTTATTTGGGAGGGGGTGTATTAGAGGGGGGGGGAAATTTTGTCAGAATTTTGATATTTCCAGCCGTTTCCGAGTAATTTTGATTTTTAAGCGGGAATTTTTCGGGATATATTTGGATAATATAAATGTTAAAGTGACTGTAAATAGAAGTAAATAATAATATAATGTAAATAATTATAACTTAGTGTAAATTGAGTAAATTTGAATAAATGTAGATAAATGTAAATTAATGAAAGTAAATGTAAGTGAATGGTAATGTAATGAAATTCCGAGTGTTGTAACAGATAATGATAATTGTGTGTGTCTGGTAGGTACGAGTAGGAGTGAAGGGAGGGGGGGTTGGAGCAATTTCGCGGGGGGGGGGGGGGGTTTGTTTGAATGTTGCGAGGTGACGTACGTACGCTAGTACTACGATCTACAACGAAGTCTATGGGGGCGTGGCAGTTAATTGTTTTATTTTTATATTATTAAGGGGGGGGGGGGGGGGGGGTTGGAAGGGGGTGGACGGGAAGAGTGCAACAGCATATACTATACTCGTATAGGATATGCAGGATGGCGTTAAAAACGGGCTAACTAGCTCCGTTTCCGAGTTAGGAGCGTTTTAAAATATTTGAGGTCTCGGGTTTGATTCCCGGTTTGTGAAAAAACTAAAAATTTATAAATTTTGACAAGTTGTAATGTTATGTGTTTTGAATAGTACTTCAAATGACCAGAGATTAACAATGCTTAAATATAATCAGCTCATTAATAAACATTAATAATAAGTTTAAAATGGGTGTATGGGTAAAACAGTGGGGAAAAAGTAAATGTGGGGAGAATCTCGTAGCTTTACCCCGAGCTTTTTCCAGAGACGTCACAGAGGGATCGGGCAAAATGTGTAGGTAGCCCGTCTAGGGGAAACTATGTTTAAATCTATTATTTTCCCTCTACGACCTCCCGTTCCAGAGCTACAACCATTCCCGTACGACTTGTGAGAAAGTAGGAATCGGGGAAAATCCACGACCTAGAAGTGGCTATAACTCGAGAACTACTGAGTGGATTTTCATACAAATTTAATAAATAGTTTTCTAGTTGCTAAAGGCTACTATTTCAGATATTAAATTATCTAAGTCTATAACTATTTTACATGGATTGTTGTTTCTTTTTCGACCGAAAGACAATTTATTTTGCGGCCGGGGAAAATGTGTATGTCCACTAATAGCAAGTTTTTTCCCGAAGTTTTGTCCAAAAAATTTTTATGTCTTTTCGATCGGGTTTCCTGATGTCTCAGCTAACCTCCACGGGAGTTTGAGACCAGGTCGTCACTGGATTTTGCGAATTATCTGGGACGGGAATAGATGTTGTCTTTTTCACAACCGCACAGAAAAAATTTTAAGGTGGTTTTGTTGCTAAAAAAGTGTCCACTTAACTTATTTTCCTTTTGAAGGTACCTCCGGGGTCGGGATCTTGTTCTCCTTCTCGGGGAATGGTCAAAAGTAATTTTCGACCCCCAAAAAGAGGACCACGTTGTCACTTGGGCAGCAGTTTTTCCTTTATATTTCCGCGCGCCAGGGCGGAAAAATTCGGGACTTTTCCCAGGATTGAAGGTCTTGGTAAGGCGGACCTGATAGCTGTTAAAAATCAGTATGTCATCGCTTCCGTTTCAAAGTTATTCGACCTTGTAGGTCGAGAATTGTCCGTGTTTTAGTAGTTTTGGTGGTAATTTTCACACTTTTCCACTTTTCACGACACTTTTTACACTCCCGTGATCGCCTCGTGATTGCGCGTGTTTTGATGTATGACACTTGTATTTTTGTAAACTTTTTCTATATTTGCAATTTTATCACAACGGAGCGCGGTTTAAACGTGGCGTTTCGTGCGGCGGGTGACGCCAGACTGGTTAGGTTAGGTTAGGTTAGGTTAGGTTAGGTTAGGTTAGGTTAGGTTAGGTTAGGTTAGGTTAGGTTAGGTTAGGTTAGGTTAGGTTAGGTTAGGTTAGGTTAGGTTAGGTTAGGTTAGGTTAGGTTAGGTTAGGTTAGGTTAGGTTAGGTTAGGTTAGGTTAGGTTAGGTTAGGTTAGGTTAGGTTAGGTTGCTGGCCAGCTACCTGGAGGATCGGGCAATCCTCCTGGTAGATAGGACTGGCCAAGTCCGGCGGTATGCCGTCGAAGCCGGCGTTCCACAGGGGTCAGTCATAGGACCACTCCTCTGGAACGTCGGCTACGATTGGCTCTTGCGGGGAACTCTCCTCCGAGGCACGAGCGTCGTCTGCTACGCGGACGACACTCTCCTCACCGCCCGGGGGGGGAGTTTCAGGGAGGCGGCCAATTTGGCCTCGGCGGGCGGATCCTTGGTCACGGCGAGGATCCGCCGCCTAGGTCTAAAGGTGGCGCTGCACAAGACCGAGGCCGTGTTCTTCCACGGACCTCGGCAGCGCCCCCCACCTGACGCCCACATCTTCGTGGAGGGCGTCAGAATCGAGGTCAAGGCCCAGATGAAATATCTGGGCCTTGTGATCGACAGCAGGTGGCGCTTCGGCCCGCATTTCAGCGGGCTGTCGTCGCGCCTGCTGAAGGCCGCGGGGGCGCTATCGTGGCTCCTTCCCAACTTGGGGGGGCCCAGCGCACGATGCCGGCAACTCTACGCCGGCATCCTTAAGAGTATGGCCCTCTACGGGGCCCCTATCTGGGAGGACTCCCTCCATAGGAGGGAGAACGCCGCCGCCTTGCGGGCACCTCAGAGGGCCATAGCCCAGCGGGTGGCGCGGGCCTACCGCACGGTGGGCTTCGCGGCAGCGTGTGCTCTGGCCGGCACCCCGCCTTGGGAACTCGAGGCGTGGGTGCTCGCCAGAGTGTACGAATGGATGGCGGGGCGGAGGGCGAGAGCAGAACGCACCGCCCCGGAAGAGCGGGAGGCCGTCCGGCGGGAGGCGAGGGACGCCATCGTCGTCCATTGGACGCGGGACCTCGCCACCGCAGCCTTTGGCCGCCGAACCCTCGACGCGCTTGGGCCGGTCCTGCGAGACTGGCTCGAGCGGTCGCATGGGTTCCTCTCGTTCCGTCTGGTGCAGGTGCTGTCCGGACACGGTTGTTTCGGATCGTACCTGCACCGGATCGGACGGGAGGAGACGCCGTCGTGCCACGACTGTGGCGCGGCGGAGGACACGGCGCAGCACACCCTCGAGGTGTGCCCGTCGTGGTCCGAGCCTCGTCGCAGTCTCATTGCGGCGATCGGACGGGACCTCTCACTGCCCGGTTTGGTTAACGCCATGCTGGGGGATGAGGGGTCCTGGGCGGCAGTCGCCTCCTTCTGCGAACACGTCATGTCCCAGAAGGAGGCGGCGGAGCGCGCGCGGGAGGACGATCCTCACGCGGCGGCGCTCAGAAGGCGGAGGAGGGGTCGAAGGAGACGTCAATTTGACAGTCATCTCCGACTCCTCCCAGGTGGAGGCCAGCAGGCAACGGGTGCGGGGGCACCCTTGCCTGTATCGCACAGGCCTCCACCAGTGTCGGACGGGAATGGCCAGGTGTTCCCGGCCATTCCCGTAGCCCCCCAGCACGGGGGGCATGCAGGGCCCGCCAGCTAGGCGGGCATGCGCCGGGAGGGCTGTGGAAGTAAAGGCTAAGCCGGTTTCCCATGGCCCTCCCATCACGGCGATGCGGGAACACCGCTGAGTTTTAGTGGGTATACTGTCATTCTGACAGGGAGTCCCACATACCCCGGCTCGTCCCCCGCGAGACGGGGATGCATAAAGCATTTCTCAGCGAGAAAAAAAAAAAAAAAAAAAAAAAAAAAAAAAAGGTTAGGTTAGGTTAGGTTAGGTTAGGTTAGGTTTTTTTTTTTTTTTTTTTTTTTTTGTTTTGGCAGGAGTGGGAAATCCTCATGGACGCCCAGACTGCCTCACTTATGAGCCAGTCTGGGCAGTGCCGGACTCTTACCGGCTAAAACCCACTCCTGCCCTGCTTGTGCCCTCTGACATTATCAGAGCCCTTGGTTCTGCGAATTTTAGTATTTTTATTAAGAATAAAAATTTTGCATGCTACAGCTTAAACCCAAATAACAAGAAGAGGTGTATCTCTGGCATGACCAACAACTAGCTCTCCAGACAATCATTAAAAAACTAACAGACATAATTTTAAGAACAAAGTAACCTATTATCGAGAAGTTTCCTATCTATACTATGTTATAATATCTATATTATCTAATAATAATATATTATCCCTAGGTGGACCTTATAATTATTTCTTATCAAAAATACTTATAACTAACCTATTGTAATTTTTATGCTATTTAATCTGTTATGATATTTAATTATATACTTATTATACACTTAATATCATATTTTACTTAAGCTATCTTATTTCTATTACATACTATTTTTGCTATTTTATGACAGTAATTTAAAAACGCTTCCCTTTGCTTTCCTTTTATCAGGCCAGGTAGGTTTTGGGGTTCCAGCGAGACGGCGAGTTGCTGCTCCATGTTGTACCGCATTTTTGCTGTGATTGGGCACTCCAGCAATATGTGCAAGACGGTCTCCTCCACGCCGGGCTCACAGGCGCACGATGGGTTCTCTTTACACTTGAAGCGTTTCAGATATGCGGAGAACCCGCCGTGCCCCGTCAGGATTTGCGTGGTTATGCTCGTCGGAGCCATCTTGCGCACCACACTGTATGCTTCCACCGCATCAGGGAAGAAAAGTTTTGTGCCCGAAGCCGTGTCACCCGACCTATACCTCCCGTTCCATTCGTCAAGCGTTTCCGACCGGATTTTCCGCTTGACGAATGATACGGGACACAGGTCGTAGTCCGGCTTCTTCTTCGACCCCAGGGCGGCTTCCTTCGCGAGCTGGTCGGCTCTCTCGTTTCCCTCCAACCCTGCGTGGGCCTTGATCCAGAACAAGGAGACACTCTTGTTCTGGAGCTTACAGCGTCGTAAGGTGTCTCTTGTTTCCACGGCCAAGGGGTGGGGGGAACTTACATTGATTACCGACTGAAGGGCCGCCATAGAGTCGCTGAAGATGCCGAACGTTGCTTCACTGCGCTTGAGCACTTCCCCTGCCGCTCTTTGCAGGGCCAGGAGTTCAGCCTGATAGACGGTGCAGTAGGACGGCAAAGCAAGCTTGAGGGTCTTTGTTTCGGCGGTCCTATTCCACAAGGATAGCGCCGCTCCAACTTTGCCCTCAATCTTGCTGCCGTCGGTGAAAATCCGCACAGCGAAGTTGCTGTGGTTGTAGTATTGTTCCTCGTCTACCAGGCTTTCAAACTCCAGACTCATTTGTTCCGCGGGGTGCGGGGCCTCTAGCGCAGGGGCCATACGTTCCACTTCCCGGTCTCCTAGTGCGGGCTGGGGCTCTCCCCTCTTGGCTCCGTAGAGCGCAGCCGCTTCCTGGATACGGAGGTCGAGCGGAAGTATCCCAGCCAGAACTAGTGCCGAGTTTAGGGAGACTGTGCGATAGGCTCTGCACAGCTTCTGAGCAAACCCTCTCTGGACGATGTTGAGCTGCTTCTTAATCCCCAACCTGTTAGCAGCCGTCGCCCATGCACTCGCGGCATACAGCACAGTCGGTTCCACTGCTGCGGTATAGATGGCCCTTATCACCTCCGGGTGCAGACCCCAACTGACCCGGGCTGCCCTAGCCAGCTGCTTGTATATAGCTATCGCCTTTTTACAGACGACAGCTATATGCCTGTTGAAGGTCAACTTGGCGTCTATGATCAGCCCTAATACTTTAACATCTTGGGACATTTCAATGTCGATCCCTCCCATGCTCAAGCGTGGCGTGTCATACTTGAGCCTCCGCGTTAGCACCATCGCACAGGTTTTGTGCGGCGCGAATTTCAGCCGATTTCTGACACCCCACGCTCGAACATGTTCGAGAGCGGCATTGGCTTGTCCCTCGATTTTTTGTGCTGTATCCCCGTCAAATACCAACACCACATCGTCGGCAAATGCTTGGCAGTAGTCGCCCCTACTCTCCAGCTGTTTCAGGAGCGGGTCAAGCAGCAAATTCCAGAGAATGGGCCCCCCTATAGATCCCTGGACGCAACCTTTGCTGGTTTGCCTTCTGCTCTCCTCCCCAGCATACCTCACGGTGACCACCCTGTCACTGAGGTAGCTACTGACTACCCGTCTCAGATTCACAGGACACTTTTCCTCAGCCAATCGCACTTTGATAGCAGGCCACCACGCGCTGTCGAAGGCTCCCTCGATATCTAGTGACACGAGCGTGACGATCTTCTTCTGTGCCAGCTTTCCTCGGATGTACTGCACGAGGGTAACGAGGGAGTCTTCGGTGCTCCTTTGGGGCATAAAGCCGTATTGGCGAGTACTAATTCTAGGTAGCAGGTAGAATTTGAGACGAGCAACCAGCATCTTCTCGTACACTTTCCCAAGGACAGGCAAAAGCCCAATCGGCCTGTACGACTTTGGTACGGTGTACGAGTCTTTGCCCGGCTTTCTGAGCACAACCACCGTAGCTTCCTTCCAGGTCTTCGGGAAGTGGTGGTGCGCCAGGCATTTGTTCAACAGTGCCAGGAAGTAGTCGGGGTCACATTTTATGGCCTGAGAGCAGATATCGGCCGTGAAGCCGTCGGCTCCCGGGGCCTTTTTAGGGTTGAACGACATCACGGACCGGCCAAGTTCACTATGGGTAAACGGTGGGTCATGTCGTTCATCATGGCTCCACGCGTTTACCGTCTCTGCCAGTTGTCGGGTTTGGCGATGATCCATGCTGTCGTCTTCCTCTCGGTCCTCGGGGTAGAACGTCTCGGCCAACAGCCTCACAGAGCCCTTTGCGTCCAGAGTCTCCCCATCTATCTGCAGCGGCAGGTCTTCCTCTCTCTTCGCTATCCTTCCCATTACCCTATATATCCCTTCCCAAACCCCTTCTCTGTCCTGCTTCCCGCAAAACTCCTTCCAACTCTTAGCTTGAGCCTTCGTGACCGCTTCCTCGTACTCTCCTTTCGCCTTCAGGTACAGGCTAACAACCATCGCTCTTCGGACCGGCGCTGCGTTCCTGACTCTGGCTTTCCTGGTGGCGACCAGCCTCTTCATCTCCGCGAGTTCCTCGGACCACCACGGCATAGTGAGTGTTTCTGTGTTGTGTTTGTGTGGTATTGTGTCTCTGCATGTGTCGGTTATGGCTTGTGTGTATGTGTTTATTGTTGTGTCTAGTTGGTCTATAGTGTGTGTATTTGATAAATCCACTAGGGTTAACCTTTTGTCCCGCATAACCTGGGACAGTTTCACATGAAACTGCCTCCAGTTTGCTTTCCTGGTATTGTACACCCTAGTGGTCCGTTCAATTGCCATACCCTTCGATTTGTGTAGATGTATTGAGAAGGCTATGCCGTTATGGTCGGAACTCGTGAGACCCTCCTCGATCCGCCAGCCGTCCACCAGGTTAAGCATGTCCGCCGAACAGGCCGTCACGTCCACGTGGCTGCTATACCTCATCCCACCTCTTACGGTGTCAAAAGTTGGGATGTCTCCCGTGTTGAGGATCTGCAGCCCCGATTCCCCCAGTGCCCCACACATTTGCTCCCCTCTCAGGTCTTCGTTGCTGCTACCCCACCAAGTACTTTTCGCGTTTGCGTCTCCTCCAATAACCAACCTGTTGGTGCCCATCTCTTGCTCTATCCGCTTTAGATGCTCCAGGTATGGCTCCATGGGATTGTCCGGCTCGAAGTAGAAGGACACCAGCGTGATCGTCCAGGCTCT